>CM068374.1:16080399-17350395 GCA_034769895.1 Magicicada septendecula
ATAAAACAAATGATGAAACAGATAACATTTATAGAAGAAAATAAGAAAAAGTATTTATTGGAAAGTAATCCAACAGCACCAACTTTTAAAAGTCAGGTTAAGATACATAAAGAAGGAAAACCAATTAGACCGATTGTTTCTTTATTAATGCACCTATTTATAAATTATCAAAGGAAGTTAGCAGAGTACTGAAAGAGAAATATGAATTTGGGACAAAATACAACATAGAGAATAATGTAAAATTGATAGAAAAATTAGAAAATGTTAGGATTAATGTAAATACAAAATTGATATCACTGGATGTTAAGGACATGTTTACCAATATCACAGTAAATAAAGTTATTAAGTTAATAAACGATAATAATATGGGAGAATACAGGTATAAAAAGCAGTTGATGAAAGTAATTAAAGAATGTGTAAATCAGAACTATTTTAGGTTTAATAACAAGTTTTATATACAGAAAAAAGGTTTACCTATGGGGTCTTCATTATCCCCTATTCTTGCTGAAATATACATGAATGATTTTGAAAAGCAATTAATAACTTCCACTAAGTATAAAAACAATATAAAATTATGGTCTAGATACGTTGATGATGTATTAGTAATTTGGGAAGGAAGCATAGAAGAAGTGCATGAGTTTATAAATGAGGTGAATAGTAAGGATAAAAACTTACAATTTAAAGAAGAGATAGGAGGTAAGAAAATAAATTACTTAGATTTAAACATAGAAATTAAAGATAATGAGGAACTACAGTTTGGGATATTTAGGAAAGAGTCGTATTCTGATATAATTATACCAAGAGAGTCTTACCACCCATATAGATATAAAATGGCGGCAATCAATTCATTTTGTTACAGAGCTCAGAAGTGTTTAAAAGAGACCGAGTCAAAAGATAGGGAGTTAAGAACGATAAAGGGAATTGTAAGGAATAATAATTATAACACCAACATAGTGGATAAAGTTATGAAAAGGGTTAACATACAAAAAGATAAAATAGAACCAGAACAAAAGAATTATGCAGGGTCATTGACATACATAGGTTCACATACGAGAAAAATTATAAAATGTTTTAATAAATATGGAGTAGATATAGCTATTAAAAAATGTGAAACGGTATTTGATAAGATAAGGAATAAGAATATAGAAAAAATTCCAGTATTACAGAAAAGCGGAATTTATAAATTAAAATGTAAAGACTGCAACAAGGTGTACCTAGGAGAGACAGGACGGAAATTCGTATGCAGGTTGTCTGACCACAAACGTGGAGAAGGTAATAGAACAACCAATTCGTTATATGCAAGACATTTCATAGAAGACAACCATAAGTTTGTTAATCCTTTGGAAGAATACGAAATTGTAAAAGTAGTGAATAACACAGTCGAAAGGAAGCTTAGAGAGGAGTTAGAAATATTGAAAGAGAGAGAAAAAGGGTTAGACAATTTAATTAATATTAAAATTAAATTTGATAATGAAGAAATATTTTATAACATGATTAAGAAGTAAATGATAGAGGACAGATAGATAATATTAAGAATTATTTTGCATAGTACTATTTGGATGTTTTAAAATAAGGGTGTTGACTGACCCACGTGTGTGGAGAGGAAGTGGGTAGTTTAAAAGGATGCACACACACACACAACACTGAAACACAAGGAATTTGCTAGAAAAAATATGTAACTCTACAGATGGTGGGACAGGGTTTAGGGGGTGGGGAAGGGTCATTTATATTATAGCTTGTTGTGTGTGAGCATGGTGGTGGAGAGGGGTGAAGGGGTTGTTTCCACTTATTTTGTGTCTATTCCAATCTGACGATGGGCTGTGAAGCTTGAAAGCGCTAATTGGGATAATTTTTACATAGTGGTGTGCAACTGTGATCATTCTGATTGTGATTTCAACCACTAACACAAATTTCTTCATTAAACGTCTGTTAAGATGTGCAATCGACTACAGGTAATGGACAACAACAATGAGGTAATAAACGACAACAATAAGGTAAGTAAAGTATTTAAATATCTTAAGTTAAAAGTTAAATTGAAGAGTGTTTTAAGTAAAATATGGTTTAATAAACAATGTCTGGATAATAATGTCATCCCAAAGTACGCTCAAGTTAAAATTAAAAATAAGAACAGTGTAGCCAAAAAAGTAAAAGAACAAAGCGAGAAGTTGTGGATAAAACTGGAAATAAGGTCACTCTACGGCTTAATCAATAGATATAATAGGGAATTATATGACAGACACATAGAATTGTTAAGAATATACTCGTATGTAGAGTTAGAAGAAATATTATATAATTTTGGTTTGGGGTACGTAGAAAAGAAATTGGAAAAGAAAAATAAGAAAATGGTAGATAAGTTAAATAAGTTAATAAAAAAGAACGAAGTAAAAAAGGAACACCTCTCTAAGAATAACTATGAAAAAAGAGTAATAAACCTTACAGAGGTAAATTTCAATACAGAAGAAAAAGAAATGTTAGCAAAAGGCTTAAAATACGCACCGCCACCAGAATTAAATCAAGAAAAAACGATTATTGAATGCGAAAGCATAATACAAAAACTAGGAAATGAAAATGATAAAAAAAGAATAAGGTGGGAAGTAGGGAATGTAGTAGATAAAATATTTAAGAGAAGTTTGTATAATTCAAAAAATGAACAAAAAATCAAATCAACTGTAACTAAACTAAAGAATAAAATAAAGAAGAATGATATTATAGTAACGAAGGCGGACAAAGGAAATACAATGGTACTACTGAGAAAGGACGAATACATAAAGAAAACGGAAGAATTTATAAGGGAAGGACCATACGAGGAAATAAAGTATGATTATACAAGTAAGTACCAGTCAAGGATAAAACAAATGATGAAACAGATAACATTTATAGAAGAAAATAAGAAAAAGTATTTATTGGAAAGTAATCCAACAGCACCAACTTTTAAAAGTCAGGTTAAGATACATAAAGAAGGAAAACCAATTAGACCGATTGTTTCTTTTATTAATGCACCTATTTATAAATTATCAAAGGAAGTTAGCAGAGTACTGAAAGAGAAATATGAATTTGGGACAAAATACAACATAGAGAATAATGTAAAATTGATAGAAAAATTAGAAAATGTTAGGATTAATGTAAATACAAAATTGATATCACTGGATGTTAAGGACATGTTTACCAATATCACAGTAAATAAAGTTATTAAGTTAATAAACGATAATAATATGGGAGAATACAGGTATAAAAAGCAGTTGATGAAAGTAATTAAAGAATGTGTAAATCAGAACTATTTTAGGTTTAATAACAAGTTTTATATACAGAAAAAAGGTTTACCTATGGGGTCTTCATTATCCCCTATTCTTGCTGAAATATACATGAATGATTTTGAAAAGCAATTAATAACTTCCACTAAGTATAAAAACAATATAAAATTATGGTCTAGATACGTTGATGATGTATTAGTAATTTGGGAAGGAAGCATAGAAGAAGTGCATGAGTTTATAAATGAGGTGAATAGTAAGGATAAAAACTTACAATTTAAAGAAGAGATAGGAGGTAAGAAAATAAATTACTTAGATTTAAACATAGAAATTAAAGATAATGAGGAACTACAGTTTGGGATATTTAGGAAAGAGTCGTATTCTGATATAATTATACCAAGAGAGTCTTACCACCCATATAGATATAAAATGGCGGCAATCAATTCATTTTGTTACAGAGCTCAGAAGTGTTTAAAAGAGACCGAGTCAAAAGATAGGGAGTTAAGAACGATAAAGGGAATTGTAAGGAATAATAATTATAACACCAACATAGTGGATAAAGTTATGAAAAGGGTTAACATACAAAAAGATAAAATAGAACCAGAACAAAAGAATTATGCAGGGTCATTGACATACATAGGTTCACATACGAGAAAAATTATAAAATGTTTTAATAAATATGGAGTAGATATAGCTATTAAAAAATGTGAAACGGTATTTGATAAGATAAGGAATAAGAATATAGAAAAAATTCCAGTATTACAGAAAAGCGGAATTTATAAATTAAAATGTAAAGACTGCAACAAGGTGTACCTAGGAGAGACAGGACGGAAATTCGTATGCAGGTTGTCTGACCACAAACGTGGAGAAGGTAATAGAACAACCAATTCGTTATATGCAAGACATTTCATAGAAGACAACCATAAGTTTGTTAATCCTTTGGAAGAATACGAAATTGTAAAAGTAGTGAATAACACAGTTGAAAGGAAGCTTAGAGAGGAGTTAGAAATATTGAAAGAGAGAGAAAAAGGGTTAGACAATTTAATTAATATTAAAATTAAATTTGATAATGAAGAAATATTTTATAACATGATTAAGAAGTAAATGATAGAGGACAGATAGATAATATTAAGAATTATTTTGCATAGTACTATTTGGATGTTTTAAAATAAGGGTGTTGACTGACCCACGTGTGTGGAGAGGAAGTGGGTAGTTTAAAAGGATGCACACACACACACACACACACACACACACACAACACTGAAACACAAGGAATTTGCTAGAAAAAATATGTAACTCTACAGATGGTGGGACAGGGTTTAGGGGGTGGGGAAGGGTCATTTATATTATAGCTTGTTGTGTGTGAGCATGGTGGTGGAGAGGGGGAAGGGGTTGTATCCACTTATTTTGTGTCTATTCCAATCTGACGATGGGCTGTGAAGCTTGAAAGCGCTAATTGGGATAATTTTTACATAGTGGTGTGCAACTGTGATCATTCTGATTGTGATTTCAACCACTAACACAAATTTCTTCATTAAACGTCTGTTAAGATGTGCAATCGACTACAGGTAATGGACAACAACAATGAGGTAATAAACGACAACAATAAGGTAAGTAAAGTATTTAAATATCTTAAGTTAAAAGTTAAATTGAAGAGGGTTTTAAGTAAAATATGGTTTAATAAACAATGTCTGGATAATAATGTCATCCCAAAGTACGCTCAAGTTAAAATTAAAAATAAGAACAGTGTAGCCAAAAAAGTAAAAGAACAAAGCGAGAAGTTGTGGATAAAACTGGAAATAAGGTCACTCTACGGCTTAATCAATAGATATAATAGGGAATTATATGACAGACACATAGAATTGTTAAGAATATACTCGTATGTAGAGTTAGAAGAAATATTATATAATTTTGGTTTGGGGTACGTAGAAAAGAAATTGGAAAAGAAAAATAAGAAAATGGTAGATAAGTTAAATAAGTTAATAAAAAAGAACGAAGTAAAAAAGGAACACCTCTCTAAGAATAACTATGAAAAAAGAGTAATAAACCTTACAGAGGTAAATTTCAATACAGAAGAAAAAGAAATGTTAGCAAAAGGCTTAAAATACGCACCGCCACCAGAATTAAATCAAGAAAAAACGATTATTGAATGCGAAAGCATAATACAAAAACTAGGAAATGAAAATGATAAAAAAAGAATAAGGTGGGAAGTAGGGAATGTAGTAGATAAAATATTTAAGAGAAGTTTGTATAATTCAAAAAATGAACAAAAAATCAAATCAACTGTAACTAAACTAAAGAATAAAATAAAGAAGAATGATATTATAGTAACGAAGGCGGACAAAGGAAATACAATGGTACTACTGAGAAAGGACGAATACATAAAGAAAACGGAAGAATTTATAAGGGAAGGACCATACGAGGAAATAAAGTATGATTATACAAGTAAGTACCAGTCAAGGATAAAACAAATGATGAAACAGATAACATTTATAGAAGAAAATAAGAAAAAGTATTTATTGGAAAGTAATCCAACAGCACCAACTTTTAAAAGTCAGGTTAAGATACATAAAGAAGGAAAACCAATTAGACCGATTGTTTCTTTTATTAATGCACCTATTTATAAATTATCAAAGGAAGTTAGCAGAGTACTGAAAGAGAAATATGAATTTGGGACAAAATACAACATAGAGAATAATGTAAAATTGATAGAAAAATTAGAAAATGTTAGGATTAATGTAAATACAAAATTGATATCACTGGATGTTAAGGACATGTTTACCAATATCACAGTAAATAAAGTTATTAAGTTAATAAACGATAATAATATGGGAGAATACAGGTATAAAAAGCAGTTGATGAAAGTAATTAAAGAATGTGTAAATCAGAACTATTTTAGGTTTAATAACAAGTTTTATATACAGAAAAAAGGTTTACCTATGGGGTCTTCATTATCCCCTATTCTTGCTGAAATATACATGAATGATTTTGAAAAGCAATTAATAACTTCCACTAAGTATAAAAACAATATAAAATTATGGTCTAGATACGTTGATGATGTATTAGTAATTTGGGAAGGAAGCATAGAAGAAGTGCATGAGTTTATAAATGAGGTGAATAGTAAGGATAAAAACTTACAATTTAAAGAAGAGATAGGAGGTAAGAAAATAAATTACTTAGATTTAAACATAGAAATTAAAGATAATGAGGAACTACAGTTTGGGATATTTAGGAAAGAGTCGTATTCTGATATAATTATACCAAGAGAGTCTTACCACCCATATAGATATAAAATGGCGGCAATCAATTCATTTTGTTACAGAGCTCAGAAGTGTTTAAAAGAGACCGAGTCAAAAGATAGGGAGTTAAGAACGATAAAGGGAATTGTAAGGAATAATAATTATAACACCAACATAGTGGATAAAGTTATGAAAAGGGTTAACATACAAAAAGATAAAATAGAACCAGAACAAAAGAATTATGCAGGGTCATTGACATACATAGGTTCACATACGAGAAAAATTATAAAATGTTTTAATAAATATGGAGTAGATATAGCTATTAAAAAATGTGAAACGGTATTTGATAAGATAAGGAATAAGAATATAGAAAAAATTCCAGTATTACAGAAAAGCGGAATTTATAAATTAAAATGTAAAGACTGCAACAAGGTGTACCTAGGAGAGACAGGACGGAAATTCGTATGCAGGTTGTCTGACCACAAACGTGGAGAAGGTAATAGAACAACCAATTCGTTATATGCAAGACATTTCATAGAAGACAACCATAAGTTTGTTAATCCTTTGGAAGAATACGAAATTGTAAAAGTAGTGAATAACACAGTCGAAAGGAAGCTTAGAGAGGAGTTAGAAATATTGAAAGAGAGAGAAAAAGGGTTAGACAATTTAATTAATATTAAAATTAAATTTGATAATGAAGAAATATTTTATAACATGATTAAGAAGTAAATGATAGAGGACAGATAGATAATATTAAGAATTATTTTGCATAGTACTATTTGGATGTTTTAAAATAAGGGTGTTGACTGACCCACGTGTGTGGAGAGGAAGTGGGTAGTTTAAAAGGATGCACACACACACACACACACACACACACAACACTGAAACACAAGGAATTTGCTAGAAAAAATATGTAACTCTACAGATGGTGGGACAGGGTTTAGGGGGTGGGGAAGGGTCATTTATATTATAGCTTGTTGTGTGTGAGCATGGCGGTGGAGAGGGGTGAAGGGGTTGTTTCCACTTATTTTGTGTCTATTCCAATCTGACGATGGGCTGTGAAGCTTGAAAGCGCTAATTGGGATAATTTTTACATAGTGGTGTGCAACTGTGATCATTCTGATTGTGATTTCAACCACTAACACAAATTTCTTCATTAAACGTCTGTTAAGATGTGCAATCGACTACAGGTAATGGACAACAACAATGAGGTAATAAACGACAACAATAAGGTAAGTAAAGTATTTAAATATCTTAAGTTAAAAGTTAAATTGAAGAGGGTTTTAAGTAAAATATGGTTTAATAAACAATGTCTGGATAATAATGTCATCCCAAAGTACGCTCAAGTTAAAATTAAAAATAAGAACAGTGTAGCCAAAAAAGTAAAAGAACAAAGCGAGAAGTTGTGGATAAAACTGGAAATAAGGTCACTCTACGGCTTAATCAATAGATATAATAGGGAATTATATGACAGACACATAGAATTGTTAAGAATATACTCGTATGTAGAGTTAGAAGAAATATTATATAATTTTGGTTTGGGGTACGTAGAAAAGAAATTGGAAAAGAAAAATAAGAAAATGGTAGATAAGTTAAATAAGTTAATAAAAAAGAACGAAGTAAAAAAGGAACACCTCTCTAAGAATAACTATGAAAAAAGAGTAATAAACCTTACAGAGGTAAATTTCAATACAGAAGAAAAAGAAATGTTAGCAAAAGGCTTAAAATACGCACCGCCACCAGAATTAAATCAAGAAAAAACGATTATTGAATGCGAAAGCATAATACAAAAACTAGGAAATGAAAATGATAAAAAAAGAATAAGGTGGGAAGTAGGGAATGTAGTAGATAAAATATTTAAGAGAAGTTTGTATAATTCAAAAAATCAAATCAACTGTAACTAAACTAAAGAATAAAATAAAGAAGAATGATATTATAGTAACGAAGGCGGACAAAGGAAATACAATGGTACTACTGAGAAAGGACGAATACATAAAGAAAACGGAAGAATTTATAAGGGAAGGACCATACGAGGAAATAAAGTATGATTATACAAGTAAGTACCAGTCAAGGATAAAACAAATGATGAAACAGATAACATTTATAGAAGAAAATAAGAAAAAGTATTTATTGGAAAGTAATCCAACAGCACCAACTTTTAAAAGTCAGGTTAAGATACATAAAGAAGGAAAACCAATTAGACCGATTGTTTCTTTTATTAATGCACCTATTTATAAATTATCAAAGGAAGTTAGCAGAGTACTGAAAGAGAAATATGAATTTGGGACAAAATACAACATAGAGAATAATGTAAAATTGATAGAAAAATTAGAAAATGTTAGGATTAATGTAAATACAAAATTGATATCACTGGATGTTAAGGACATGTTTACCAATATCACAGTAAATAAAGTTATTAAGTTAATAAACGATAATAATATGGGAGAATACAGGTATAAAAAGCAGTTGATGAAAGTAATTAAAGAATGTGTAAATCAGAACTATTTTAGGTTTAATAACAAGTTTTATATACAGAAAAAAGGTTTACCTATGGGGTCTTCATTATCCCCTATTCTTGCTGAAATATACATGAATGATTTTGAAAAGCAATTAATAACTTCCACTAAGTATAAAAACAATATAAAATTATGGTCTAGATACGTTGATGATGTATTAGTAATTTGGGAAGGAAGCATAGAAGAAGTGCATGAGTTTATAAATGAGGTGAATAGTAAGGATAAAAACTTACAATTTAAAGAAGAGATAGGAGGTAAGAAAATAAATTACTTAGATTTAAACATAGAAATTAAAGATAATGAGGAACTACAGTTTGGGATATTTAGGAAAGAGTCGTATTCTGATATAATTATACCAAGAGAGTCTTACCACCCATATAGATATAAAATGGCGGCAATCAATTCATTTTGTTACAGAGCTCAGAAGTGTTTAAAAGAGACCGAGTCAAAAGATAGGGAGTTAAGAACGATAAAGGGAATTGTAAGGAATAATAATTATAACACCAACATAGTGGATAAAGTTATGAAAAGGGTTAACATACAAAAAGATAAAATAGAACCAGAACAAAAGAATTATGCAGGGTCATTGACATACATAGGTTCACATACGAGAAAAATTATAAAATGTTTTAATAAATATGGAGTAGATATAGCTATTAAAAAATGTGAAACGGTATTTGATAAGATAAGGAATAAGAATATAGAAAAAATTCCAGTATTACAGAAAAGCGGAATTTATAAATTAAAATGTAAAGACTGCAACAAGGTGTACCTAGGAGAGACAGGACGGAAATTCGTATGCAGGTTGTCTGACCACAAACGTGGAGAAGGTAATAGAACAACCAATTCGTTATATGCAAGACATTTCATAGAAGACAACCATAAGTTTGTTAATCCTTTGGAAGAATACGAAATTGTAAAAGTAGTGAATAACACAGTCGAAAGGAAGCTTAGAGAGGAGTTAGAAATATTGAAAGAGAGAGAAAAAGGGTTAGACAATTTAATTAATATTAAAATTAAATTTGATAATGAAGAAATATTTTATAACATGATTAAGAAGTAAATGATAGAGGACAGATAGATAATATTAAGAATTATTTTGCATAGTACTATTTGGATGTTTTAAAATAAGGGTGTTGACTGACCCACGTGTGTGGAGAGGAAGTGGGTAGTTTAAAAGGATGCACACACACACACAACACTGAAACACAAGGAATTTGCTAGAAAAAATATGTAACTCTACAGATGGTGGGACAGGGTTTAGGGGGTGGGGAAGGGTCATTTATATTATAGCTTGTTGTGTGTGAGCATGGAGGTGGAGAGGGGTGAAGGGGTTGTTTCCACTTATTTTGTGTCTATTCCAATCTGACGATGGGCTGTGAAGCTTGAAAGCGCTAATTGGGATAATTTTTACATAGTGGTGTGCAACTGTGATCATTCTGATTGTGATTTCAACCACTAACACAAATTTCTTCATTAAACGTCTGTTAAGATGTGCAATCGACTACAGGTAATGGACAACAACAATGAGGTAATAAACGACAACAATAAGGTAAGTAAAGTATTTAAATATCTTAAGTTAAAAGTTAAATTGAAGAGGGTTTTAAGTAAAATATGGTTTAATAAACAATGTCTGGATAATAATGTCATCCCAAAGTACGCTCAAGTTAAAATTAAAAATAAGAACAGTGTAGCCAAAAAAGTAAAAGAACAAAGCGAGAAGTTGTGGATAAAACTGGAAATAAGGTCACTCTACGGCTTAATCAATAGATATAATAGGGAATTATATGACAGACACATAGAATTGTTAAGAATATACTCGTATGTAGAGTTAGAAGAAATATTATATAATTTTGGTTTGGGGTACGTAGAAAAGAAATTGGAAAAGAAAAATAAGAAAATGGTAGATAAGTTAAATAAGTTAATAAAAAAGAACGAAGTAAAAAAGGAACACCTCTCTAAGAATAACTATGAAAAAAGAGTAATAAACCTTACAGAGGTAAATTTCAATACAGAAGAAAAAGAAATGTTAGCAAAAGGCTTAAAATACGCACCGCCACCAGAATTAAATCAAGAAAAAACGATTATTGAATGCGAAAGCATAATACAAAAACTAGGAAATGAAAATGATAAAAAAAGAATAAGGTGGGAAGTAGGGAATGTAGTAGATAAAATATTTAAGAGAAGTTTGTATAATTCAAAAAATGAACAAAAAATCAAATCAACTGTAACTAAACTAAAGAATAAAATAAAGAAGAATGATATTATAGTAACGAAGGCGGACAAAGGAAATACAATGGTACTACTGAGAAAGGACGAATACATAAAGAAAACGGAAGAATTTATAAGGGAAGGACCATACGAGGAAATAAAGTATGATTATACAAGTAAGTACCAGTCAAGGATAAAACAAATGATGAAACAGATAACATTTATAGAAGAAAATAAGAAAAAGTATTTATTGGAAAGTAATCCAACAGCACCAACTTTTAAAAGTCAGGTTAAGATACATAAAGAAGGAAAACCAATTAGACCGATTGTTTCTTTTATTAATGCACCTATTTATAAATTATCAAAGGAAGTTAGCAGAGTACTGAAAGAGAAATATGAATTTGGGACAAAATACAACATAGAGAATAATGTAAAATTGATAGAAAAATTAGAAAATGTTAGGATTAATGTAAATACAAAATTGATATCACTGGATGTTAAGGACATGTTTACCAATATCACAGTAAATAAAGTTATTAAGTTAATAAACGATAATAATATGGGAGAATACAGGTATAAAAAGCAGTTGATGAAAGTAATTAAAGAATGTGTAAATCAGAACTATTTTAGGTTTAATAACAAGTTTTATATACAGAAAAAAGGTTTACCTATGGGGTCTTCATTATCCCCTATTCTTGCTGAAATATACATGAATGATTTTGAAAAGCAATTAATAACTTCCACTAAGTATAAAAACAATATAAAATTATGGTCTAGATACGTTGATGATGTATTAGTAATTTGGGAAGGAAGCATAGAAGAAGTGCATGAGTTTATAAATGAGGTGAATAGTAAGGATAAAAACTTACAATTTAAAGAAGAGATAGGAGGTAAGAAAATAAATTACTTAGATTTAAACATAGAAATTAAAGATAATGAGGAACTACAGTTTGGGATATTTAGGAAAGAGTCGTATTCTGATATAATTATACCAAGAGAGTCTTACCACCCATATAGATATAAAATGGCGGCAATCAATTCATTTTGTTACAGAGCTCAGAAGTGTTTAAAAGAGACCGAGTCAAAAGATAGGGAGTTAAGAACGATAAAGGGAATTGTAAGGAATAATAATTATAACACCAACATAGTGGATAAAGTTATGAAAAGGGTTAACATACAAAAAGATAAAATAGAACCAGAACAAAAGAATTATGCAGGGTCATTGACATACATAGGTTCACATACGAGAAAAATTATAAAATGTTTTAATAAATATGGAGTAGATATAGCTATTAAAAAATGTGAAACGGTATTTGATAAGATAAGGAATAAGAATATAGAAAAAATTCCAGTATTACAGAAAAGCGGAATTTATAAATTAAAATGTAAAGACTGCAACAAGGTGTACCTAGGAGAGACAGGACGGAAATTCGTATGCAGGTTGTCTGACCACAAACGTGGAGAAGGTAATAGAACAACCAATTCGTTATATGCAAGACATTTCATAGAAGACAACCATAAGTTTGTTAATCCTTTGGAAGAATACGAAATTGTAAAAGTAGTGAATAACACAGTCGAAAGGAAGCTTAGAGAGGAGTTAGAAATATTGAAAGAGAGAGAAAAAGGGTTAGACAATTTAATTAATATTAAAATTAAATTTGATAATGAAGAAATATTTTATAACATGATTAAGAAGTAAATGATAGAGGACAGATAGATAATATTAAGAATTATTTTGCATAGTACTATTTGGATGTTTTAAAATAAGGGTGTTGACTGACCCACGTGTGTGGAGAGGAAGTGGGTAGTTTAAAAGGATGCACACACACACACAACACTGAAACACAAGGAATTTGCTAGAAAAAATATGTAACTCTACAGATGGTGGGACAGGGTTTAGGGGGTGGGGAAGGGTCATTTATATTATAGCTTGTTGTGTGTGAGCATGGTGGTGGAGAGGGGTGAAGGGGTTGTTTCCACTTATTTTGTGTCTATTCCAATCTGACGATGGGCTGTGAAGCTTGAAAGCGCTAATTGGGATAATTTTTACATAGTGGTGTGCAACTGTGATCATTCTGATTGTGATTTCAACCACTAACACAAATTTCTTCATTAAACGTCTGTTAAGATGTGCAATCGACTACAGGTAATGGACAACAACAATGAGGTAATAAACGACAACAATAAGGTAAGTAAAGTATTTAAATATCTTAAGTTAAAAGTTAAATTGAAGAGGGTTTTAAGTAAAATATGGTTTAATAAACAATGTCTGGATAATAATGTCATCCCAAAGTACGCTCAAGTTAAAATTAAAAATAAGAACAGTGTAGCCAAAAAAGTAAAAGAACAAAGCGAGAAGTTGTGGATAAAACTGGAAATAAGGTCACTCTACGGCTTAATCAATAGATATAATAGGGAATTATATGACAGACACATAGAATTGTTAAGAATATACTCGTATGTAGAGTTAGAAGAAATATTATATAATTTTGGTTTGGGGTACGTAGAAAAGAAATTGGAAAAGAAAAATAAGAAAATGGTAGATAAGTTAAATAAGTTAATAAAAAAGAACGAAGTAAAAAAGGAACACCTCTCTAAGAATAACTATGAAAAAAGAGTAATAAACCTTACAGAGGTAAATTTCAATACAGAAGAAAAAGAAATGTTAGCAAAAGGCTTAAAATACGCACCGCCACCAGAATTAAATCAAGAAAAAACGATTATTGAATGCGAAAGCATAATACAAAAACTAGGAAATGAAAATGATAAAAAAAGAATAAGGTGGGAAGTAGGGAATGTAGTAGATAAAATATTTAAGAGAAGTTTGTATAATTCAAAAAATGAACAAAAAATCAAATCAACTGTAACTAAACTAAAGAATAAAATAAAGAAGAATGATATTATAGTAACGAAGGCGGACAAAGGAAATACAATGGTACTACTGAGAAAGGACGAATACATAAAGAAAACGGAAGAATTTATAAGGGAAGGACCATACGAGGAAATAAAGTATGATTATACAAGTAAGTACCAGTCAAGGATAAAACAAATGATGAAACAGATAACATTTATAGAAGAAAATAAGAAAAAGTATTTATTGGAAAGTAATCCAACAGCACCAACTTTTAAAAGTCAGGTTAAGATACATAAAGAAGGAAAACCAATTAGACCGATTGTTTCTTTTATTAATGCACCTATTTATAAATTATCAAAGGAAGTTAGCAGAGTACTGAAAGAGAAATATGAATTTGGGACAAAATACAACATAGAGAATAATGTAAAATTGATAGAAAAATTAGAAAATGTTAGGATTAATGTAAATACAAAATTGATATCACTGGATGTTAAGGACATGTTTACCAATATCACAGTAAATAAAGTTATTAAGTTAATAAACGATAATAATATGGGAGAATACAGGTATAAAAAGCAGTTGATGAAAGTAATTAAAGAATGTGTAAATCAGAACTATTTTAGGTTTAATAACAAGTTTTATATACAGAAAAAAGGTTTACCTATGGGGTCTTCATTATCCCCTATTCTTGCTGAAATATACATGAATGATTTTGAAAAGCAATTAATAACTTCCACTAAGTATAAAAACAATATAAAATTATGGTCTAGATACGTTGATGATGTATTAGTAATTTGGGAAGGAAGCATAGAAGAAGTGCATGAGTTTATAAATGAGGTGAATAGTAAGGATAAAAACTTACAATTTAAAGAAGAGATAGGAGGTAAGAAAATAAATTACTTAGATTTAAACATAGAAATTAAAGATAATGAGGAACTACAGTTTGGGATATTTAGGAAAGAGTCGTATTCTGATATAATTATACCAAGAGAGTCTTACCACCCATATAGATATAAAATGGCGGCAATCAATTCATTTTGTTACAGAGCTCAGAAGTGTTTAAAAGAGACCGAGTCAAAAGATAGGGAGTTAAGAACGATAAAGGGAATTGTAAGGAATAATAATTATAACACCAACATAGTGGATAAAGTTATGAAAAGGGTTAACATACAAAAAGATAAAATAGAACCAGAACAAAAGAATTATGCAGGGTCATTGACATACATAGGTTCACATACGAGAAAAATTATAAAATGTTTTAATAAATATGGAGTAGATATAGCTATTAAAAAATGTGAAACGGTATTTGATAAGATAAGGAATAAGAATATAGAAAAAATTCCAGTATTACAGAAAAGCGGAATTTATAAATTAAAATGTAAAGACTGCAACAAGGTGTACCTAGGAGAGACAGGACGGAAATTCGTATGCAGGTTGTCTGACCACAAACGTGGAGAAGGTAATAGAACAACCAATTCGTTATATGCAAGACATTTCATAGAAGACAACCATAAGTTTGTTAATCCTTTGGAAGAATACGAAATTGTAAAAGTAGTGAATAACACAGTTGAAAGGAAGCTTAGAGAGGAGTTAGAAATATTGAAAGAGAGAGAAAAAGGGTTAGACAATTTAATTAATATTAAAATTAAATTTGATAATGAAGAAATATTTTATAACATGATTAAGAAGTAAATGATAGAGGACAGATAGATAATATTAAGAATTATTTTGCATAGTACTATTTGGATGTTTTAAAATAAGGGTGTTGACTGACCCACGTGTGTGGAGAGGAAGTGGGTAGTTTAAAAGGATGCACACACACACACACACACAACACTGAAACACAAGGAATTTGCTAGAAAAAATATGTAACTCTACAGATGGTGGGACAGGGTTTAGGGGGTGGGGAAGGGTCATTTATATTATAGCTTGTTGTGTGTGAGCATGGTGGTGGAGAGGGGGAAGGGGTTGTATCCACTTATTTTGTGTCTATTCCAATCTGACGATGGGCTGTGAAGCTTGAAAGCGCTAATTGGGATAATTTTTACATAGTGGTGTGCAACTGTGATCATTCTGATTGTGATTTCAACCACTAACACAAATTTCTTCATTAAACGTCTGTTAAGATGTGCAATCGACTACAGGTAATGGACAACAACAATGAGGTAATAAACGACAACAATAAGGTAAGTAAAGTATTTAAATATCTTAAGTTAAAAGTTAAATTGAAGAGGGTTTTAAGTAAAATATGGTTTAATAAACAATGTCTGGATAATAATGTCATCCCAAAGTACGCTCAAGTTAAAATTAAAAATAAGAACAGTGTAGCCAAAAAAGTAAAAGAACAAAGCGAGAAGTTGTGGATAAAACTGGAAATAAGGTCACTCTACGGCTTAATCAATAGATATAATAGGGAATTATATGACAGACACATAGAATTGTTAAGAATATACTCGTATGTAGAGTTAGAAGAAATATTATATAATTTTGGTTTGGGGTACGTAGAAAAGAAATTGGAAAAGAAAAATAAGAAAATGGTAGATAAGTTAAATAAGTTAATAAAAAAGAACGAAGTAAAAAAGGAACACCTCTCTAAGAATAACTATGAAAAAAGAGTAATAAACCTTACAGAGGTAAATTTCAATACAGAAGAAAAAGAAATGTTAGCAAAAGGCTTAAAATACGCACCGCCACCAGAATTAAATCAAGAAAAAACGATTATTGAATGCGAAAGCATAATACAAAAACTAGGAAATGAAAATGATAAAAAAAGAATAAGGTGGGAAGTAGGGAATGTAGTAGATAAAATATTTAAGAGAAGTTTGTATAATTCAAAAAATGAACAAAAAATCAAATCAACTGTAACTAAACTAAAGAATAAAATAAAGAAGAATGATATTATAGTAACGAAGGCGGACAAAGGAAATACAATGGTACTACTGAGAAAGGACGAATACATAAAGAAAACGGAAGAATTTATAAGGGAAGGACCATACGAGGAAATAAAGTATGATTATACAAGTAAGTACCAGTCAAGGATAAAACAAATGATGAAACAGATAACATTTATAGAAGAAAATAAGAAAAAGTATTTATTGGAAAGTAATCCAACAGCACCAACTTTTAAAAGTCAGGTTAAGATACATAAAGAAGGAAAACCAATT
Organism: Magicicada septendecula; assembly: GCA_034769895.1. Lineage (NCBI taxonomy): Eukaryota > Metazoa > Arthropoda > Insecta > Hemiptera > Cicadidae > Magicicada > Magicicada septendecula. Next base: position 16,097,632 of record CM068374.1, read on the forward strand.
AGACCGATTGTTTCTTTTATTAATGCACCTATTTATAAATTATCAAATGAAGTTAGCAGAGTACTGAAAGAGAAATATGAATTTGGGACAAAATACAACATAGAGAATAATGTAAAATTGATAGAAAAATTAGAAAATGTTAGGATTAATGTAAATACAAAATTGATATCACTGGATGTTAAGGACATGTTTACCAATATCACAGTAAATAAAGTTATTAAGTTAATAAACGATAATAATATGGGAGAATACAGGTATAAAAAGCAGTTGATGAAAGTAATTAAAGAATGTGTAAATCAGAACTATTTTAGGTTTAATAACAAGTTTTATATACAGAAAAAAGGTTTACCTATGGGGTCTTCATTATCCCCTATTCTTGCTGAAATATACATGAATGATTTTGAAAAGCAATTAATAACTTCCACTAAGTGTAAAAACAATATAAAATTATGGTCTAGATACGTTGATGATGTATTAGTAATTTGGGAAGGAAGCATAGAAGAAGTGCATGAGTTTATAAATGAGGTGAATAGTAAGGATAAAAACTTACAATTTAAAGAAGAGATAGGAGGTAAGAAAATAAATTACTTAGATTTAAACATAGAAATTAAAGATAATGAGGAACTACAGTTTGGGATATTTAGGAAAGAGTCGTATTCTGATATAATTATACCAAGAGAGTCTTACCACCCATATAGATATAAAATGGCGGCAATCAATTCATTTTGTTAAAGAGCTCAGAAGTGTTTAAAAGAGACCGAGTCAAAAGATAGGGAGTTAAGAACGATAAAGGGAATTGTAAGGAATAATAATTATAACACCAACATAGTGGATAAAGTTATGAAAAGGGTTAACATACAAAAAGATAAAATAGAACCAGAACAAAAGAATTATGCAGGGTCATTGACATACATAGGTTCACATACGAGAAAAATTATAAAATGTTTTAATAAATATGGAGTAGATATAGCTATTAAAAAATGTGAAACGGTATTTGATAAGATAAGGAATAAGAATATAGAAAAAATTCCAGTATTACAGAAAAGCGGAATTTATAAATTAAAATGTAAAGACTGCAACAAGGTGTACCTAGGAGAGACAGGACGGAAATTCGTATGCAGGTTGTCTGACCACAAACGTGGAGAAGGTAATAGAACAACCAATTCGTTATATGCAAGACATTTCATAGAAGACAACCATAAGTTTGTTAATCCTTTGGAAGAATACGAAATTGTAAAAGTAGTGAATAACACAGTTGAAAGGAAGCTTAGAGAGGAGTTAGAAATATTGAAAGAGAGAGAAAAAGGGTTAGACAATTTAATTAATATTAAAATTAAATTTGATAATGAAGAAATATTTTATAACATGATTAAGAAGTAAATGATAGAGGACAGATAGATAATATTAAGAATTATTTTGCATAGTACTATTTGGATGTTTTAAAATAAGGGTGTTGACTGACCCACGTGTGTGGAGAGGAAGTGGGTAGTTTAAAAGGATGCACACACACACACACACCACTGAAACACAAGGAATTTGCTAGAAAAAATATGTAACTCTACAGATGGTGGGACAGGGTTTAGGGGGTGGGGAAGGGTCATTTATATTATAGCTTGTTGTGTGTGAGCATGGTGGTGGAGAGGGGTGAAGGGGTTGTTTCCACTTATTTTGTGTCTATTCCAATCTGACGATGGGCTGTGAAGCTTGAAAGCGCTAATTGGGATAATTTTTACATAGTGGTGTGCAACTGTGATCATTCTGATTGTGATTTCAACCACTAACACAAATTTCTTCATTAAACGTCTGTTAAGATGTGCAATCGACTACAGGTAATGGACAACAACAATGAGGTAATAAACGACAACAATAAGGTAAGTAAAGTATTTAAATATCTTAAGTTAAAAGTTAAATTGAAGAGGGTTTTAAGTAAAATATGGTTTAATAAACAATGTCTGGATAATAATGTCATCCCAAAGTACGCTCAAGTTAAAATTAAAAATAAGAACAGTGTAGCCAAAAAAGTAAAAGAACAAAGCGAGAAGTTGCGGATAAAACTGGAAATAAGGTCACTCTACGGCTTAATCAATAGATATAATAGGGAATTATATGACAGACACATAGAATTGTTAAGAATATACTCGTATGTAGAGTTAGAAGAAATATTATATAATTTTGGTTTGGGGTACGTAGAAAAGAAATTGGAAAAGAAAAATAAGAAAATGGTAGATAAGTTAAATAAGTTAATAAAAAAGAACGAAGTAAAAAAGGAACACCTCTCTAAGAATAACTATGAAAAAAGAGTAATAAACCTTACAGAGGTAAATTTCAATACAGAAGAAAAAGAAATGTTAGCAAAAGGCTTAAAATACGCACCGCCACCAGAATTAAATCAAGAAAAAACGATTATTGAATGCGAAAGCATAATACAAAAACTAGGAAATGAAAATGATAAAAAAAGAATAAGGTGGGAAGTAGGGAATGTAGTAGATAAAATATTTAAGAGAAGTTTGTATAATTCAAAAAATGAACAAAAAATCAAATCAACTGTAACTAAACTAAAGAATAAAATAAAGAAGAATGATATTATAGTAACGAAGGCGGACAAAGGAAATACAATGGTACTACTGAGAAAGGACGAATACATAAAGAAAACGGAAGAATTTATAAGGGAAGGACCATACGAGGAAATAAAGTATGATTATACAAGTAAGTACCAGTCAAGGATAAAACAAATGATGAAACAGATAACATTTATAGAAGAAAATAAGAAAAAGTATTTATTGGAAAGTAATCCAACAGCACCAACTTTTAAAAGTCAGGTTAAGATACATAAAGAAGGAAAACCAATTAGACCGATTGTTTCTTTTATTAATGCACCTATTTATAAATTATCAAAGGAAGTTAGCAGAGTACTGAAAGAGAAATATGAATTTGGGACAAAATACAACATAGAGAATAATGTAAAATTGATAGAAAAATTAGAAAATGTTAGGATTAATGTAAATACAAAATTGATATCACTGGATGTTAAGGACATGTTTACCAATATCACAGTAAATAAAGTTATTAAGTTAATAAACGATAATAATATGGGAGAATACAGGTATAAAAAGCAGTTGATGAAAGTAATTAAAGAATGTGTAAATCAGAACTATTTTAGGTTTAATAACAAGTTTTATATACAGAAAAAAGCTTTACCTATGGGGTCTTCATTATCCCCTATTCTTGCTGAAATATACATGAATGATTTTGAAAAGCAATTAATAACTTCCACTAAGTATAAAAACAATATAAAATTATGGTCTAGATACGTTGATGATGTATTAGTAATTTGGGAAGGAAGCATAGAAGAAGTGCATGAGTTTATAAATGAGGTGAATAGTAAGGATAAAAACTTACAATTTAAAGAAGAGATAGGAGGTAAGAAAATAAATTACTTAGATTTAAACATAGAAATTAAAGATAATGAGGAACTACAGTTTGGGATATTTAGGAAAGAGTCGTATTCTGATATAATTATACCAAGAGAGTCTTACCACCCATATAGATATAAAATGGCGGCAATCAATTCATTTTGTTACAGAGCTCAGAAGTGTTTAAAAGAGACCGAGTCAAAAGATAGGGAGTTAAGAACGATAAAGGGAATTGTAAGGAATAATAATTATAACACCAACATAGTGGATAAAGTTATGAAAAGGGTTAACATACAAAAAGATAAAATAGAACCAGAACAAAAGAATTATGCAGGGTCATTGACATACATAGGTTCACATACGAGAAAAATTATAAAATGTTTTAATAAATATGGAGTAGATATAGCTATTAAAAAATGTGAAACGGTATTTGATAAGATAAGGAATAAGAATATAGAAAAAATTCCAGTATTACAGAAAAGCGGAATTTATAAATTAAAATGTAAAGACTGCAACAAGGTGTACCTAGGAGAGACAGGACGGAAATTCGTATGCAGGTTGTCTGACCACAAACGTGGAGAAGGTAATAGAACAACCAATTCGTTATATGCAAGACATTTCATAGAAGACAACCATAAGTTTGTTAATCCTTTGGAAGAATACGAAATTGTAAAAGTAGTGAATAACACAGTTGAAAGGAAGCTTAGAGAGGAGTTAGAAATATTGAAAGAGAGAGAAAAAGGGTTAGACAATTTAATTAATATTAAAATTAAATTTGATAATGAAGAAATATTTTATAACATGATTAAGAAGTAAATGATAGAGGACAGATAGATAATATTAAGAATTATTTTGCATAGTACTATTTGGATGTTTTAAAATAAGGGTGTTGACTGACCCACGTGTGTGGAGAGGAAGTGGGTAGTTTAAAAGGATGCACACACACACATACACACACACACACACACACACACACAACACTGAAACACAAGGAATTTGCTAGAAAAAATATGTAACTCTACAGATGGTGGGACAGGGTTTAGGGGGTGGGGAAGGGTCATTTATATTATAGCTTGTTGTGTGTGAGCATGGAGGTGGAGAGGGGTGAAGGGGTTGTTTCCACTTATTTTGTGTCTATTCCAATCTGACGATGGGCTGTGAAGCTTGAAAGCGCTAATTGGGATAATTTTTACATAGTGGTGTGCAACTGTGATCATTCTGATTGTGATTTCAACCACTAACACAAATTTCTTCATTAAACGTCTGTTAAGATGTGCAATCGACTACAGGTAATGGACAACAACAATGAGGTAATAAACGACAACAATAAGGTAAGTAAAGTATTTAAATATCTTAAGTTAAAAGTTAAATTGAAGAGGGTTTTAAGTAAAATATGGTTTAATAAACAATGTCTGGATAATAATGTCATCCCAAAGTACGCTCAAGTTAAAATTAAAAATAAGAACAGTGTAGCCAAAAAAGTAAAAGAACAAAGCGAGAAGTTGTGGATAAAACTGGAAATAAGGTCACTCTACGGCTTAATCAATAGATATAATAGGGAATTATATGACAGACACATAGAATTGTTAAGAATATACTCGTATGTAGAGTTAGAAGAAATATTATATAATTTTGGTTTGGGGTACGTAGAAAAGAAATTGGAAAAGAAAAATAAGAAAATGGTAGATAAGTTAAATAAGTTAATAAAAAAGAACGAAGTAAAAAAGGAACACCTCTCTAAGAATAACTATGAAAAAAGAGTAATAAACCTTACAGAGGTAAATTTCAATACAGAAGAAAAAGAAATGTTAGCAAAAGGCTTAAAATACGCACCGCCACCAGAATTAAATCAAGAAAAAACGATTATTGAATGCGAAAGCATAATACAAAAACTAGGAAATGAAAATGATAAAAAAAGAATAAGGTGGGAAGTAGGGAATGTAGTAGATAAAATATTTAAGAGAAGTTTGTATAATTCAAAAAATGAACAAAAAATCAAATCAACTGTAACTAAACTAAAGAATAAAATAAAGAAGAATGATATTATAGTAACGAAGGCGGACAAAGGAAATACAATGGTACTACTGAGAAAGGACGAATACATAAAGAAAACGGAAGAATTTATAAGGGAAGGACCATACGAGGAAATAAAGTATGATTATACAAGTAAGTACCAGTCAAGGATAAAACAAATGATGAAACAGATAACATTTATAGAAGAAAATAAGAAAAAGTATTTATTGGAAAGTAATCCAACAGCACCAACTTTTAAAAGTCAGGTTAAGATACATAAAGAAGGAAAACCAATTAGACCGATTGTTTCTTTTATTAATGCACCTATTTATAAATTATCAAAGGAAGTTAGCAGAGTACTGAAAGAGAAATATGAATTTGGGACAAAATACAACATAGAGAATAATGTAAAATTGATAGAAAAATTAGAAAATGTTAGGATTAATGTAAATACAAAATTGATATCACTGGATGTTAAGGACATGTTTACCAATATCACAGTAAATAAAGTTATTAAGTTAATAAACGATAATAATATGGGAGAATACAGGTATAAAAAGCAGTTGATGAAAGTAATTAAAGAATGTGTAAATCAGAACTATTTTAGGTTTAATAACAAGTTTTATATACAGAAAAAAGGTTTACCTATGGGGTCTTCATTATCCCCTATTCTTGCTGAAATATACATGAATGATTTTGAAAAGCAATTAATAACTTCCACTAAGTATAAAAACAATATAAAATTATGGTCTAGATACGTTGATGATGTATTAGTAATTTGGGAAGGAAGCATAGAAGAAGTGCATGAGTTTATAAATGAGGTGAATAGTAAGGATAAAAACTTACAATTTAAAGAAGAGATAGGAGGTAAGAAAATAAATTACTTAGATTTAAACATAGAAATTAAAGATAATGAGGAACTACAGTTTGGGATATTTAGGAAAGAGTCGTATTCTGATATAATTATACCAAGAGAGTCTTACCACCCATATAGATATAAAATGGCGGCAATCAATTCATTTTGTTACAGAGCTCAGAAGTGTTTAAAAGAGACCGAGTCAAAAGATAGGGAGTTAAGAACGATAAAGGGAATTGTAAGGAATAATAATTATAACACCAACATAGTGGATAAAGTTATGAAAAGGGTTAACATACAAAAAGATAAAATAGAACCAGAACAAAAGAATTATGCAGGGTCATTGACATACATAGGTTCACATACGAGAAAAATTATAAAATGTTTTAATAAATATGGAGTAGATATAGCTATTAAAAAATGTGAAACGGTATTTGATAAGATAAGGAATAAGAATATAGAAAAAATTCCAGTATTACAGAAAAGCGGAATTTATAAATTAAAATGTAAAGACTGCAACAAGGTGTACCTAGGAGAGACAGGACGGAAATTCGTATGCAGGTTGTCTGACCACAAACGTGGAGAAGGTAATAGAACAACCAATTCGTTATATGCAAGACATTTCATAGAAGACAACCATAAGTTTGTTAATCCTTTGGAAGAATACGAAATTGTAAAAGTAGTGAATAACACAGTTGAAAGGAAGCTTAGAGAGGAGTTAGAAATATTGAAAGAGAGAGAAAAAGGGTTAGACAATTTAATTAATATTAAAATTAAATTTGATAATGAAGAAATATTTTATAACATGATTAAGAAGTAAATGATAGAGGACAGATAGATAATATTAAGAATTATTTTGCATAGTACTATTTGGATGTTTTAAAATAAGGGTGTTGACTGACCCACGTGTGTGGAGAGGAAGTGGGTAGTTTAAAAGGATGCACACACACACATACACACACACACACACACACACACACACACACACAACACTGAAACACAAGGAATTTGCTAGAAAAAATATGTAACTCTACAGATGGTGGGACAGGGTTTAGGGGGTGGGGAAGGGTCATTTATATTATAGCTTGTTGTGTGTGAGCATGGCGGTGGAGAGGGGTGAAGGGGTTGTTTCCACTTATTTTGTGTCTATTCCAATCTGACGATGGGCTGTGAAGCTTGAAAGCGCTAATTGGGATAATTTTTACATAGTGGTGTGCAACTGTGATCATTCTGATTGTGATTTCAACCACTAACACAAATTTCTTCATTAAACGTCTGTTAAGATGTGCAATCGACTACAGGTAATGGACAACAACAATGAGGTAATAAACGACAACAATAAGGTAAGTAAAGTATTTAAATATCTTAAGTTAAAAGTTAAATTGAAGAGGGTTAAGTAAAATATGGTTTAATAAACAATGTCTGGATAATAATGTCATCCCAAAGTACGCTCAAGTTAAAATTAAAAATAAGAACAGTGTAGCCAAAAAAGTAAAAGAACAAAGCGAGAAGTTGTGGATAAAACTGGAAATAAGGTCACTCTACGGCTTAATCAATAGATATAATAGGGAATTATATGACAGACACATAGAATTGTTAAGAATATACTCGTATGTAGAGTTAGAAGAAATATTATATAATTTTGGTTTGGGGTACGTAGAAAAGAAATTGGAAAAGAAAAATAAGAAAATGGTAGATAAGTTAAATAAGTTAATAAAAAAGAACGAAGTAAAAAAGGAACACCTCTCTAAGAATAACTATGAAAAAAGAGTAATAAACCTTACAGAGGTAAATTTCAATACAGAAGAAAAAGAAATGTTAGCAAAAGGCTTAAAATACGCACCGCCACCAGAATTAAATCAAGAAAAAACGATTATTGAATGCGAAAGCATAATACAAAAACTAGGAAATGAAAATGATAAAAAAAGAATAAGGTGGGAAGTAGGGAATGTAGTAGATAAAATATTTAAGAGAAGTTTGTATAATTCAAAAAATGAACAAAAAATCAAATCAACTGTAACTAAACTAAAGAATAAAATAAAGAAGAATGATATTATAGTAACGAAGGCGGACAAAGGAAATACAATGGTACTACTGAGAAAGGACGAATACATAAAGAAAACGGAAGAATTTATAAGGGAAGGACCATACGAGGAAATAAAGTATGATTATACAAGTAAGTACCAGTCAAGGATAAAACAAATGATGAAACAGATAACATTTATAGAAGAAAATAAGAAAAAGTATTTATTGGAAAGTAATCCAACAGCACCAACTTTTAAAAGTCAGGTTAAGATACATAAAGAAGGAAAACCAATTAGACCGATTGTTTCTTTTATTAATGCACCTATTTATAAATTATCAAATGAAGTTAGCAGAGTACTGAAAGAGAAATATGAATTTGGGACAAAATACAACATAGAGAATAATGTAAAATTGATAGAAAAATTAGAAAATGTTAGGATTAATGTAAATACAAAATTGATATCACTGGATGTTAAGGACATGTTTACCAATATCACAGTAAATAAAGTTATTAAGTTAATAAACGATAATAATATGGGAGAATACAGGTATAAAAAGCAGTTGATGAAAGTAATTAAAGAATGTGTAAATCAGAACTATTTTAGGTTTAATAACAAGTTTTATATACAGAAAAAAGGTTTACCTATGGGGTCTTCATTATCCCCTATTCTTGCTGAAATATACATGAATGATTTTGAAAAGCAATTAATAACTTCCACTAAGTATAAAAACAATATAAAATTATGGTCTAGATACGTTGATGATGTATTAGTAATTTGGGAAGGAAGCATAGAAGAAGTGCATGAGTTTATAAATGAGGTGAATAGTAAGGATAAAAACTTACAATTTAAAGAAGAGATAGGAGGTAAGAAAATAAATTACTTAGATTTAAACATAGAAATTAAAGATAATGAGGAACTACAGTTTGGGATATTTAGGAAAGAGTCATATTCTGATATAATTATACCAAGAGAGTCTTACCACCCATATAGATATAAAATGGCGGCAATCAATTCATTTTGTTACAGAGCTCAGAAGTGTTTAAAAGAGACCGAGTCAAAAGATAGGGAGTTAAGAACGATAAAGGGAATTGTAAGGAATAATAATTATAACACCAACATAGTGGATAAAGTTATGAAAAGGGTTAACATACAAAAAGATAAAATAGAACCAGAACAAAAGAATTATGCAGGGTCATTGACATACATAGGTTCACATACGAGAAAAATTATAAAATGTTTTAATAAATATGGAGTAGATATAGCTATTAAAAAATGTGAAACGGTATTTGATAAGATAAGGAATAAGAATATAGAAAAAATTCCAGTATTACAGAAAAGCGGAATTTATAAATTAAAATGTAAAGACTGCAACAAGGTGTACCTAGGAGAGACAGGACGGAAATTCGTATGCAGGTTGTCTGACCACAAACGTGGAGAAGGTAATAGAACAACCAATTCGTTATATGCAAGACATTTCATAGAAGACAACCATAAGTTTGTTAATCCTTTGGAAGAATACGAAATTGTAAAAGTAGTGAATAACACAGTTGAAAGGAAGCTTAGAGAGGAGTTAGAAATATTGAAAGAGAGAGAAAAAGGGTTAGACAATTTAATTAATATTAAAATTAAATTTGATAATGAAGAAATATTTTATAACATGATTAAGAAGTAAATGATAGAGGACAGATAGATAATATTAAGAATTATTTTGCATAGTACTATTTGGATGTTTTAAAATAAGGGTGTTGACTGACCCACGTGTGTGGAGAGGAAGTGGGTAGTTTAAAAGGATGCACACACACACACACACACACACACACACACCACTGAAACACAAGGAATTTGCTAGAAAAAATATGTAACTCTACAGATGGTGGGACAGGGTTTAGGGGGTGGGGAAGGGTCATTTATATTATAGCTTGTTGTGTGTGAGCATGGTGGTGGAGAAGGGTGAAGGGGTTGTTTCCACTTATTTTGTGTCTATTCCAATCTGACGATGGGCTGTGAAGCTTGAAAGCGCTAATTGGGATAATTTTTACATAGTGGTGTGCAACTGTGATCATTCTGATTGTGATTTCAACCACTAACACAAATTTCTTCATTAAACGTCTGTTAAGATGTGCAATCGACTACAGGTAATGGACAACAACAATGAGGTAATAAACGACAACAATAAGGTAAGTAAAGTATTTAAATATCTTAAGTTAAAAGTTAAATTGAAGAGGGTTTTAAGTAAAATATGGTTTAATAAACAATGTCTGGATAATAATGTCATCCCAAAGTACGCTCAAGTTAAAATTAAAAATAAGAACAGTGTAGCCAAAAAAGTAAAAGAACAAAGCGAGAAGTTGTGGATAAAACTGGAAATAAGGTCACTCTACGGCTTAATCAATAGATATAATAGGGAATTATATGACAGACACATAGAATTGTTAAGAATATACTCGTATGTAGAGTTAGAAGAAATATTATATAATTTTGGTTTGGGGTACGTAGAAAAGAAATTGGAAAAGAAAAATAAGAAAATGGTAGATAAGTTAATAAAAAAGAACGAAGTAAAAAAGGAACACCTCTCTAAGAATAACTATGAAAAAAGAGTAATAAACCTTACAGAGGTAAATTTCAATACAGAAGAAAAAGAAATGTTAGCAAAAGGCTTAAAATACGCACCGCCACCAGAATTAAATCAAGAAAAAACGATTATTGAATGCGAAAGCATAATACAAAAACTAGGAAATGAAAATGATAAAAAAAGAATAAGGTGGGAAGTAGGGAATGTAGTAGATAAAATATTTAAGAGAAGTTTGTATAATTCAAAAAATGAACAAAAAATCAAATCAACTGTAACTAAACTAAAGAATAAAATAAAGAAGAATGATATTATAGTAACGAAGGCGGACAAAGGAAATACAATGGTACTACTGAGAAAGGACGAATACATAAAGAAAACGGAAGAATTTATAAGGGAAGGACCATACGAGGAAATAAAGTATGATTATACAAGTAAGTACCAGTCAAGGATAAAACAAATGATGAAACAGATAACATTTATAGAAGAAAATAAGAAAAAGTATTTATTGGAAAGTAATCCAACAGCACCAACTTTTAAAAGTCAGGTTAAGATACATAAAGAAGGAAAACCAATTAGACCGATTGTTTCTTTTATTAATGCACCTATTTATAAATTATCAAAGGAAGTTAGCAGAGTACTGAAAGAGAAATATGAATTTGGGACAAAATACAACATAGAGAATAATGTAAAATTGATAGAAAAATTAGAAAATGTTAGGATTAATGTAAATACAAAATTGATATCACTGGATGTTAAGGACATGTTTACCAATATCACAGTAAATAAAGTTATTAAGTTAATAAACGATAATAATATGGGAGAATACAGGTATAAAAAGCAGTTGATGAAAGTAATTAAAGAATGTGTAAATCAGAACTATTTTAGGTTTAATAACAAGTTTTATATACAGAAAAAAGGTTTACCTATGGGGTCTTCATTATCCCCTATTCTTGCTGAAATATACATGAATGATTTTGAAAAGCAATTAATAACTTCCACTAAGTGTAAAAACAATATAAAATTATGGTCTAGATACGTTGATGATGTATTAGTAATTTGGGAAGGAAGCATAGAAGAAGTGCATGAGTTTATAAATGAGGTGAATAGTAAGGATAAAAACTTACAATTTAAAGAAGAGATAGGAGGTAAGAAAATAAATTACTTAGATTTAAACATAGAAATTAAAGATAATGAGGAACTACAGTTTGGGATATTTAGGAAAGAGTCGTATTCTGATATAATTATACCAAGAGAGTCTTACCACCCATATAGATATAAAATGGCGGCAATCAATTCATTTTGTTAAAGAGCTCAGAAGTGTTTAAAAGAGACCGAGTCAAAAGATAGGGAGTTAAGAACGATAAAGGGAATTGTAAGGAATAATAATTATAACACCAACATAGTGGATAAAGTTATGAAAAGGGTTAACATACAAAAAGATAAAATAGAACCAGAACAAAAGAATTATGCAGGGTCATTGACATACATAGGTTCACATACGAGAAAAATTATAAAATGTTTTAATAAATATGGAGTAGATATAGCTATTAAAAAATGTGAAACGGTATTTGATAAGATAAGGAATAAGAATATAGAAAAAATTCCAGTATTACAGAAAAGCGGAATTTATAAATTAAAATGTAAAGACTGCAACAAGGTGTACCTAGGAGAGACAGGACGGAAATTCGTATGCAGGTTGTCTGACCACAAACGTGGAGAAGGTAATAGAACAACCAATTCGTTATATGCAAGACATTTCATAGAAGACAACCATAAGTTTGTTAATCCTTTGGAAGAATACGAAATTGTAAAAGTAGTGAATAACACAGTTGAAAGGAAGCTTAGAGAGGAGTTAGAAATATTGAAAGAGAGAGAAAAAGGGTTAGACAATTTAATTAATATTAAAATTAAATTTGATAATGAAGAAATATTTTATAACATGATTAAGAAGTAAATGATAGAGGACAGATAGATAATATTAAGAATTATTTTGCATAGTACTATTTGGATGTTTTAAAATAAGGGTGTTGACTGACCCACGTGTGTGGAGAGGAAGTGGGTAGTTTAAAAGGATGCACACACACACATACACACACACACACACACACACACACACACACACACACAACACTGAAACACAAGGAATTTGCTAGAAAAAATATGTAACTCTACAGATGGTGGGACAGGGTTTAGGGGGTGGGGAAGGGTCATTTATATTATAGCTTGTTGTGTGTGAGCATGGCGGTGGAGAGGGGTGAAGGGGTTGTTTCCACTTATTTTGTGTCTATTCCAATCTGACGATGGGCTGTGAAGCTTGAAAGCGCTAATTGGGATAATTTTTACATAGTGGTGTGCAACTGTGATCATTCTGATTGTGATTTCAACCACTAACACAAATTTCTTCATTAAACGTCTGTTAAGATGTGCAATCGACTACAGGTAATGGACAACAACAATGAGGTAATAAACGACAACAATAAGGTAAGTAAAGTATTTAAATATCTTAAGTTAAAAGTTAAATTGAAGAGGGTTTTAAGTAAAATATGGTTTAATAAACAATGTCTGGATAATAATGTCATCCCAAAGTACGCTCAAGTTAAAATTAAAAATAAGAACAGTGTAGCCAAAAAAGTAAAAGAACAAAGCGAGAAGTTGTGGATAAAACTGGAAATAAGGTCACTCTACGGCTTAATCAATAGATATAATAGGGAATTATATGACAGACACATAGAATTGTTAAGAATATACTCGTATGTAGAGTTAGAAGAAATATTATATAATTTTGGTTTGGGGTACGTAGAAAAGAAATTGGAAAAGAAAAATAAGAAAATGGTAGATAAGTTAAATAAGTTAATAAAAAAGAACGAAGTAAAAAAGGAACACCTCTCTAAGAATAACTATGAAAAAAGAGTAATAAACCTTACAGAGGTAAATTTCAATACAGAAGAAAAAGAAATGTTAGCAAAAGGCTTAAAATACGCACCGCCACCAGAATTAAATCAAGAAAAAACGATTATTGAATGCGAAAGCATAATACAAAAACTAGGAAATGAAAATGATAAAAAAAGAATAAGGTGGGAAGTAGGGAATGTAGTAGATAAAATATTTAAGAGAAGTTTGTATAATTCAAAAAATGAACAAAAAATCAAATCAACTGTAACTAAACTAAAGAATAAAATAAAGAAGAATGATATTATAGTAACGAAGGCGGACAAAGGAAATACAATGGTACTACTGAGAAAGGACGAATACATAAAGAAAACGGAAGAATTTATAAGGGAAGGACCATACGAGGAAATAAAGTATGATTATACAAGTAAGTACCAGTCAAGGATAAAACAAATGATGAAACAGATAACATTTATAGAAGAAAATAAGAAAAAGTATTTATTGGAAAGTAATCCAACAGCACCAACTTTTAAAAGTCAGGTTAAGATACATAAAGAAGGAAAACCAATTAGACCGATTGTTTCTTTTATTAATGCACCTATTTATAAATTATCAAATGAAGTTAGCAGAGTACTGAAAGAGAAATATGAATTTGGGACAAAATACAACATAGAGAATAATGTAAAATTGATAGAAAAATTAGAAAATGTTAGGATTAATGTAAATACAAAATTGATATCACTGGATGTTAAGGACATGTTTACCAATATCACAGTAAATAAAGTTATTAAGTTAATAAACGATAATAATATGGGAGAATACAGGTATAAAAAGCAGTTGATGAAAGTAATTAAAGAATGTGTAAATCAGAACTATTTTAGGTTTAATAACAAGTTTTATATACAGAAAAAAGGTTTACCTATGGGGTCTTCATTATCCCCTATTCTTGCTGAAATATACATGAATGATTTTGAAAAGCAATTAATAACTTCCACTAAGTATAAAAACAATATAAAATTATGGTCTAGATACGTTGATGATGTATTAGTAATTTGGGAAGGAAGCATAGAAGAAGTGCATGAGTTTATAAATGAGGTGAATAGTAAGGATAAAAACTTACAATTTAAAGAAGAGATAGGAGGTAAGAAAATAAATTACTTAGATTTAAACATAGAAATTAAAGATAATGAGGAACTACAGTTTGGGATATTTAGGAAAGAGTCATATTCTGATATAATTATACCAAGAGAGTCTTACCACCCATATAGATATAAAATGGCGGCAATCAATTCATTTTGTTACAGAGCTCAGAAGTGTTTAAAAGAGACCGAGTCAAAAGATAGGGAGTTAAGAACGATAAAGGGAATTGTAAGGAATAATAATTATAACACCAACATAGTGGATAAAGTTATGAAAAGGGTTAACATACAAAAAGATAAAATAGAACCAGAACAAAAGAATTATGCAGGGTCATTGACATACATAGGTTCACATACGAGAAAAATTATAAAATGTTTTAATAAATATGGAGTAGATATAGCTATTAAAAAATGTGAAACGGTATTTGATAAGATAAGGAATAAGAATATAGAAAAAATTCCAGTATTACAGAAAAGCGGAATTTATAAATTAAAATGTAAAGACTGCAACAAGGTGTACCTAGGAGAGACAGGACGGAAATTCGTATGCAGGTTGTCTGACCACAAACGTGGAGAAGGTAATAGAACAACCAATTCGTTATATGCAAGACATTTCATAGAAGACAACCATAAGTTTGTTAATCCTTTGGAAGAATACGAAATTGTAAAAGTAGTGAATAACACAGTTGAAAGGAAGCTTAGAGAGGAGTTAGAAATATTGAAAGAGAGAGAAAAAGGGTTAGACAATTTAATTAATATTAAAATTAAATTTGATAATGAAGAAATATTTTATAACATGATTAAGAAGTAAATGATAGAGGACAGATAGATAATATTAAGAATTATTTTGCATAGTACTATTTGGATGTTTTAAAATAAGGGTGTTGACTGACCCACGTGTGTGGAGAGGAAGTGGGTAGTTTAAAAGGATGCACACACACACACACACACACACACACACCACTGAAACACAAGGAATTTGCTAGAAAAAATATGTAACTCTACAGATGGTGGGACAGGGTTTAGGGGGTGGGGAAGGGTCATTTATATTATAGCTTGTTGTGTGTGAGCATGGTGGTGGAGAAGGGTGAAGGGGTTGTTTCCACTTATTTTGTGTCTATTCCAATCTGACGATGGGCTGTGAAGCTTGAAAGCGCTAATTGGGATAATTTTTACATAGTGGTGTGCAACTGTGATCATTCTGATTGTGATTTCAACCACTAACACAAATTTCTTCATTAAACGTCTGTTAAGATGTGCAATCGACTACAGGTAATGGACAACAACAATGAGGTAATAAACGACAACAATAAGGTAAGTAAAGTATTTAAATATCTTAAGTTAAAAGTTAAATTGAAGAGGGTTTTAAGTAAAATATGGTTTAATAAACAATGTCTGGATAATAATGTCATCCCAAAGTACGCTCAAGTTAAAATTAAAAATAAGAACAGTGTAGCCAAAAAAGTAAAAGAACAAAGCGAGAAGTTGTGGATAAAACTGGAAATAAGGTCACTCTACGGCTTAATCAATAGATATAATAGGGAATTATATGACAGACACATAGAATTGTTAAGAATATACTCGTATGTAGAGTTAGAAGAAATATTATATAATTTTGGTTTGGGGTACGTAGAAAAGAAATTGGAAAAGAAAAATAAGAAAATGGTAGATAAGTTAATAAAAAAGAACGAAGTAAAAAAGGAACACCTCTCTAAGAATAACTATGAAAAAAGAGTAATAAACCTTACAGAGGTAAATTTCAATACAGAAGAAAAAGAAATGTTAGCAAAAGGCTTAAAATACGCACCGCCACCAGAATTAAATCAAGAAAAAACGATTATTGAATGCGAAAGCATAATACAAAAACTAGGAAATGAAAATGATAAAAAAAGAATAAGGTGGGAAGTAGGGAATGTAGTAGATAAAATATTTAAGAGAAGTTTGTATAATTCAAAAAATGAACAAAAAATCAAATCAACTGTAACTAAACTAAAGAATAAAATAAAGAAGAATGATATTATAGTAACGAAGGCGGACAAAGGAAATACAATGGTACTACTGAGAAAGGACGAATACATAAAGAAAACGGAAGAATTTATAAGGGAAGGACCATACGAGGAAATAAAGTATGATTATACAAGTAAGTACCAGTCAAGGATAAAACAAATGATGAAACAGATAACATTTATAGAAGAAAATAAGAAAAAGTATTTATTGGAAAGTAATCCAACAGCACCAACTTTTAAAAGTCAGGTTAAGATACATAAAGAAGGAAAACCAATTAGACCGATTGTTTCTTTTATTAATGCACCTATTTATAAATTATCAAAGGAAGTTAGCAGAGTACTGAAAGAGAAATATGAATTTGGGACAAAATACAACATAGAGAATAATGTAAAATTGATAGAAAAATTAGAAAATGTTAGGATTAATGTAAATACAAAATTGATATCACTGGATGTTAAGGACATGTTTACCAATATCACAGTAAATAAAGTTATTAAGTTAATAAACGATAATAATATGGGAGAATACAGGTATAAAAAGCAGTTGATGAAAGTAATTAAAGAATGTGTAAATCAGAACTATTTTAGGTTTAATAACAAGTTTTATATACAGAAAAAAGGTTTACCTATGGGGTCTTCATTATCCCCTATTCTTGCTGAAATATACATGAATGATTTTGAAAAGCAATTAATAACTTCCACTAAGTGTAAAAACAATATAAAATTATGGTCTAGATACGTTGATGATGTATTAGTAATTTGGGAAGGAAGCATAGAAGAAGTGCATGAGTTTATAAATGAGGTGAATAGTAAGGATAAAAACTTACAATTTAAAGAAGAGATAGGAGGTAAGAAAATAAATTACTTAGATTTAAACATAGAAATTAAAGATAATGAGGAACTACAGTTTGGGATATTTAGGAAAGAGTCGTATTCTGATATAATTATACCAAGAGAGTCTTACCACCCATATAGATATAAAATGGCGGCAATCAATTCATTTTGTTAAAGAGCTCAGAAGTGTTTAAAAGAGACCGAGTCAAAAGATAGGGAGTTAAGAACGATAAAGGGAATTGTAAGGAATAATAATTATAACACCAACATAGTGGATAAAGTTATGAAAAGGGTTAACATACAAAAAGATAAAATAGAACCAGAACAAAAGAATTATGCAGGGTCATTGACATACATAGGTTCACATACGAGAAAAATTATAAAATGTTTTAATAAATATGGAGTAGATATAGCTATTAAAAAATGTGAAACGGTATTTGATAAGATAAGGAATAAGAATATAGAAAAAATTCCAGTATTACAGAAAAGCGGAATTTATAAATTAAAATGTAAAGACTGCAACAAGGTGTACCTAGGAGAGACAGGACGGAAATTCGTATGCAGGTTGTCTGACCACAAACGTGGAGAAGGTAATAGAACAACCAATTCGTTATATGCAAGACATTTCATAGAAGACAACCATAAGTTTGTTAATCCTTTGGAAGAATACGAAATTGTAAAAGTAGTGAATAACACAGTTGAAAGGAAGCTTAGAGAGGAGTTAGAAATATTGAAAGAGAGAGAAAAAGGGTTAGACAATTTAATTAATATTAAAATTAAATTTGATAATGAAGAAATATTTTATAACATGATTAAGAAGTAAATGATAGAGGACAGATAGATAATATTAAGAATTATTTTGCATAGTACTATTTGGATGTTTTAAAATAAGGGTGTTGACTGACCCACGTGTGTGGAGAGGAAGTGGGTAGTTTAAAAGGATGCACACACACACATACACACACACACACACACACACACACACACACACACAACACTGAAACACAAGGAATTTGCTAGAAAAAATATGTAACTCTACAGATGGTGGGACAGGGTTTAGGGGGTGGGGAAGGGTCATTTATATTATAGCTTGTTGTGTGTGAGCATGGCGGTGGAGAGGGGTGAAGGGGTTGTTTCCACTTATTTTGTGTCTATTCCAATCTGACGATGGGCTGTGAAGCTTGAAAGCGCTAATTGGGATAATTTTTACATAGTGGTGTGCAACTGTGATCATTCTGATTGTGATTTCAACCACTAACACAAATTTCTTCATTAAACGTCTGTTAAGATGTGCAATCGACTACAGGTAATGGACAACAACAATGAGGTAATAAACGACAACAATAAGGTAAGTAAAGTATTTAAATATCTTAAGTTAAAAGTTAAATTGAAGAGGGTTTTAAGTAAAATATGGTTTAATAAACAATGTCTGGATAATAATGTCATCCCAAAGTACGCTCAAGTTAAAATTAAAAATAAGAACAGTGTAGCCAAAAAAGTAAAAGAACAAAGCGAGAAGTTGTGGATAAAACTGGAAATAAGGTCACTCTACGGCTTAATCAATAGATATAATAGGGAATTATATGACAGACACATAGAATTGTTAAGAATATACTCGTATGTAGAGTTAGAAGAAATATTATATAATTTTGGTTTGGGGTACGTAGAAAAGAAATTGGAAAAGAAAAATAAGAAAATGGTAGATAAGTTAAATAAGTTAATAAAAAAGAACGAAGTAAAAAAGGAACACCTCTCTAAGAATAACTATGAAAAAAGAGTAATAAACCTTACAGAGGTAAATTTCAATACAGAAGAAAAAGAAATGTTAGCAAAAGGCTTAAAATACGCACCGCCACCAGAATTAAATCAAGAAAAAACGATTATTGAATGCGAAAGCATAATACAAAAACTAGGAAATGAAAATGATAAAAAAAGAATAAGGTGGGAAGTAGGGAATGTAGTAGATAAAATATTTAAGAGAAGTTTGTATAATTCAAAAAATGAACAAAAAATCAAATCAACTGTAACTAAACTAAAGAATAAAATAAAGAAGAATGATATTATAGTAACGAAGGCGGACAAAGGAAATACAATGGTACTACTGAGAAAGGACGAATACATAAAGAAAACGGAAGAATTTATAAGGGAAGGACCATACGAGGAAATAAAGTATGATTATACAAGTAAGTACCAGTCAAGGATAAAACAAATGATGAAACAGATAACATTTATAGAAGAAAATAAGAAAAAGTATTTATTGGAAAGTAATCCAACAGCACCAACTTTTAAAAGTCAGGTTAAGATACATAAAGAAGGAAAACCAATTAGACCGATTGTTTCTTTTATTAATGCACCTATTTATAAATTATCAAATGAAGTTAGCAGAGTACTGAAAGAGAAATATGAATTTGGGACAAAATACAACATAGAGAATAATGTAAAATTGATAGAAAAATTAGAAAATGTTAGGATTAATGTAAATACAAAATTGATATCACTGGATGTTAAGGACATGTTTACCAATATCACAGTAAATAAAGTTATTAAGTTAATAAACGATAATAATATGGGAGAATACAGGTATAAAAAGCAGTTGATGAAAGTAATTAAAGAATGTGTAAATCAGAACTATTTTAGGTTTAATAACAAGTTTTATATACAGAAAAAAGGTTTACCTATGGGGTCTTCATTATCCCCTATTCTTGCTGAAATATACATGAATGAT
This sequence comes from Magicicada septendecula, assembly GCA_034769895.1. NCBI lineage: Eukaryota > Metazoa > Arthropoda > Insecta > Hemiptera > Cicadidae > Magicicada > Magicicada septendecula. The sequence continues at coordinate 16,118,106 of CM068374.1, forward strand.
TTTGAAAAGCAATTAATAACTTCCACTAAGTATAAAAACAATATAAAATTATGGTCTAGATACGTTGATGATGTATTAGTAATTTGGGAAGGAAGCATAGAAGAAGTGCATGAGTTTATAAATGAGGTGAATAGTAAGGATAAAAACTTACAATTTAAAGAAGAGATAGGAGGTAAGAAAATAAATTACTTAGATTTAAACATAGAAATTAAAGATAATGAGGAACTACAGTTTGGGATATTTAGGAAAGAGTCATATTCTGATATAATTATACCAAGAGAGTCTTACCACCCATATAGATATAAAATGGCGGCAATCAATTCATTTTGTTACAGAGCTCAGAAGTGTTTAAAAGAGACCGAGTCAAAAGATAGGGAGTTAAGAACGATAAAGGGAATTGTAAGGAATAATAATTATAACACCAACATAGTGGATAAAGTTATGAAAAGGGTTAACATACAAAAAGATAAAATAGAACCAGAACAAAAGAATTATGCAGGGTCATTGACATACATAGGTTCACATACGAGAAAAATTATAAAATGTTTTAATAAATATGGAGTAGATATAGCTATTAAAAAATGTGAAACGGTATTTGATAAGATAAGGAATAAGAATATAGAAAAAATTCCAGTATTACAGAAAAGCGGAATTTATAAATTAAAATGTAAAGACTGCAACAAGGTGTACCTAGGAGAGACAGGACGGAAATTCGTATGCAGGTTGTCTGACCACAAACGTGGAGAAGGTAATAGAACAACCAATTCGTTATATGCAAGACATTTCATAGAAGACAACCATAAGTTTGTTAATCCTTTGGAAGAATACGAAATTGTAAAAGTAGTGAATAACACAGTTGAAAGGAAGCTTAGAGAGGAGTTAGAAATATTGAAAGAGAGAGAAAAAGGGTTAGACAATTTAATTAATATTAAAATTAAATTTGATAATGAAGAAATATTTTATAACATGATTAAGAAGTAAATGATAGAGGACAGATAGATAATATTAAGAATTATTTTGCATAGTACTATTTGGATGTTTTAAAATAAGGGTGTTGACTGACCCACGTGTGTGGAGAGGAAGTGGGTAGTTTAAAAGGATGCACACACACACACACACACACACACACACACCACTGAAACACAAGGAATTTGCTAGAAAAAATATGTAACTCTACAGATGGTGGGACAGGGTTTAGGGGGTGGGGAAGGGTCATTTATATTATAGCTTGTTGTGTGTGAGCATGGTGGTGGAGAAGGGTGAAGGGGTTGTTTCCACTTATTTTGTGTCTATTCCAATCTGACGATGGGCTGTGAAGCTTGAAAGCGCTAATTGGGATAATTTTTACATAGTGGTGTGCAACTGTGATCATTCTGATTGTGATTTCAACCACTAACACAAATTTCTTCATTAAACGTCTGTTAAGATGTGCAATCGACTACAGGTAATGGACAACAACAATGAGGTAATAAACGACAACAATAAGGTAAGTAAAGTATTTAAATATCTTAAGTTAAAAGTTAAATTGAAGAGGGTTTTAAGTAAAATATGGTTTAATAAACAATGTCTGGATAATAATGTCATCCCAAAGTACGCTCAAGTTAAAATTAAAAATAAGAACAGTGTAGCCAAAAAAGTAAAAGAACAAAGCGAGAAGTTGCGGATAAAACTGGAAATAAGGTCACTCTACGGCTTAATCAATAGATATAATAGGGAATTATATGACAGACACATAGAATTGTTAAGAATATACTCGTATGTAGAGTTAGAAGAAATATTATATAATTTTGGTTTGGGGTACGTAGAAAAGAAATTGGAAAAGAAAAATAAGAAAATGGTAGATAAGTTAAATAAGTTAATAAAAAAGAACGAAGTAAAAAAGGAATACCTCTCTAAGAATAACTATGAAAAAAGAGTAATAAACCTTACAGAGGTAAATTTCAATACAGAAGAAAAAGAAATGTTAGCAAAAGGCTTAAAATACGCACCGCCACCAGAATTAAATAAAGAAAAAACGATTATTGAATGCGAAAGCATAATACAAAAACTAGGAAATGAAAATGATAAAAAAAGAATAAGGTGGGAAGTAGGGAATGTAGTAGATAAAATATTTAAGAGAAGTTTGTATAATTCAAAAAATGAACAAAAAATCAAATCAACTGTAACTAAACTAAAGAATAAAATAAAGAAGAATGATATTATAGTAACGAAGGCGGACAAAGGAAATACAATGGTACTACTGAGAAAGGACGAATACATAAAGAAAACGGAAGAATTTATAAGGGAAGGACCATACGAGGAAATAAAGTATGATTATACAAGTAAGTACCAGTCAAGGATAAAACAAATGATGAAACAGATAACATTTATAGAAGAAAATAAGAAAAAGTATTTATTGGAAAGTAATCCAACAGCACCAACTTTTAAAAGTCAGGTTAAGATACATAAAGAAGGAAAACCAATTAGACCGATTGTTTCTTTTATTAATGCACCTATTTATAAATTATCAAATGAAGTTAGCAGAGTACTGAAAGAGAAATATGAATTTGGGACAAAATACAACATAGAGAATAATGTAAAATTGATAGAAAAATTAGAAAATGTTAGGATTAATGTAAATACAAAATTGATATCACTGGATGTTAAGGACATGTTTACCAATATCACAGTAAATAAAGTTATTAAGTTAATAAACGATAATAATATGGGAGAATACAGGTATAAAAAGCAGTTGATGAAAGTAATTAAAGAATGTGTAAATCAGAACTATTTTAGGTTTAATAACAAGTTTTATATACAGAAAAAAGGTTTACCTATGGGGTCTTCATTATCCCCTATTCTTGCTGAAATATACATGAATGATTTTGAAAAGCAATTAATAACTTCCACTAAGTATAAAAACAATATAAAATTATGGTCTAGATACGTTGATGATGTATTAGTAATTTGGGAAGGAAGCATAGAAGAAGTGCATGAGTTTATAAATGAGGTGAATAGTAAGGATAAAAACTTACAATTTAAAGAAGAGATAGGAGGTAAGAAAATAAATTACTTAGATTTAAACATAGAAATTAAAGATAATGAGGAACTACAGTTTGGGATATTTAGGAAAGAGTCGTATTCTGATATAATTATACCAAGAGAGTCTTACCACCCATATAGATATAAAATGGCGGCAATCAATTCATTTTGTTACAGAGCTCAGAAGTGTTTAAAAGAGACCGAGTCAAAAGATAGGGAGTTAAGAACGATAAAGGGAATTGTAAGGAATAATAATTATAACACCAACATAGTGGATAAAGTTATGAAAAGGGTTAACATACAAAAAGATAAAATAGAACCAGAACAAAAGAATTATGCAGGGTCATTGACATACATAGGTTCACATACGAGAAAAATTATAAAATGTTTTAATAAATATGGAGTAGATATAGCTATTAAAAAATGTGAAACGGTATTTGATAAGATAAGGAATAAGAATATAGAAAAAATTCCAGTATTACAGAAAAGCGGAATTTATAAATTAAAATGTAAAGACTGCAACAAGGTGTACCTAGGAGAGACAGGACGGAAATTCGTATGCAGGTTGTCTGACCACAAACGTGGAGAAGGTAATAGAACAACCAGTTCGTTATATGCAAGACATTTCATAGAAGACAACCATAAGTTTGTTAATCCTTTGGAAGAATACGAAATTGTAAAAGTAGTGAATAACACAGTTGAAAGGAAGCTTAGAGAGGAGTTAGAAATATTGAAAGAGAGAGAAAAAGGGTTAGACAATTTAATTAATATTAAAATTAAATTTGATAATGAAGAAATATTTTATAACATGATTAAGAAGTAAATGATAGAGGACAGATAGATAATATTAAGAATTATTTTGCATAGTACTATTTGGATGTTTTAAAATAAGGGTGTTGACTGACCCACGTGTGTGGAGAGGAAGTGGGTAGTTTAAAAGGATGCACACACACACACACACACACACACAACACTGAAACACAAGGAATTTGCTAGAAAAAATATGTAACTCTACAGATGGTGGGACAGGGTTTAGGGGGTGGGGAAGGGTCATTTATATTATAGCTTGTTGTGTGTGAGCATGGTGGTGGAGAGGGGTGAAGGGGTTGTTTCCACTTATTTTGTGTCTATTCCAATCTGACGATGGGCTGTGAAGCTTGAAAGCGCTAATTGGGATAATTTTTACATAGTGGTGTGCAACTGTGATCATTCTGATTGTGATTTCAACCACTAACACAAATTTCTTCATTAAAAAATTCAAGGTTTGATAACAATGGGTTTATTTTGAGATCGACCAGGTAGAATAATTACATTACCATGGAAACTGTGGAGTAACAAGCCAAAAATACCGTTAGATTTTTTACTGAATGTATGACGCTTTAATGAGATAGACGCTAACTTTCGAGTGACCAAAATTGTCCATTAAAACATAGCAAATATCAGAAAAAGTTATTAATAAGTGTATACCAAGACATAAGATAAAGACTGGAGCCATATTAGAGAAGTTGAGGCCAAATTAACGAAAAAAGAAAATAAATTACTACCAGTTAAACTGAAAAAGATGCCTGATGTCCTGAATCCAGCAAATTAAAGAAGATTATAGTATAACCCATGAATAACAGATCGTATGAATTCGCCATAACTACGGAAGTGATGAGTACCTCTTAAATTACCCGAAATATATAAATAAACTCACGTTAATTATCTCACTAAAGGTCGAAATCTCACTGAACTGAAATTCATTACTTTCAAAGATTAAAAAGAAATTTAAGTCACTGACAATTTATAAACTAACCAATATAAACTGTTGTTAATGATCCATAATTTGTAAACACTTTTACGACACTGCGCTAAACAAATTCTACATACACAATATGTTAGTTAAGTTTACTTGATGTAAAGGTGTGTATTTTTATTGTTTTTAAAACATTTGTAATCCTTTGAACGTAACCTCAAAAACCTATGACAAACGACATTAATAATTTGTATACAATTTTCAACAGACGCTATCATTAAACGTCTGGTATCAATTCAAATATCGATTGTCAAACCCTGTAATTGTCTCATATAAATAACCGGAGCATTTGTATTAGAATAATTTGTATTAAATGAATAACAATCACTAATAAAAAATGTGTAAGTATTGAGTGTAACCACGGTGTTATAATTTCATTAGGAGGTGCACAATATTTTATGTACATTTCAGCAGACGACTAACGATTTACACAGCACACACAACGAATTGCTGAATGCTACAGTTGGCCTAGGCGGGCGGAAATATTTGAATTATTCAAACCGCCTGAGCTGCGCTGGTCATACACCTTTGATTTTTATTTTAATTGTTTTAAGAAAACAATTTGGCGCCACCGGGATTTTCTCACCCCTAGTGAACATCAAGACCTGGTTATTCGTACGTTCGCAACGGACGAAATCTGCGGAAGTTGCACGCAGTTGAACTACGGATCGAGAAGACACGTACACTCATTACACACAAATTGTACATTATACACATTTTGCAGAGTAAAACGGTAGCCGTACGCACGAAGACGACATTACAAATTGGCGCGCCAACTAGTAGGGCTAGAATAATAAGGAAATTATACAATTAAACCCTATAAATTCTAGCGGCGATTACGAAAGATTAGAAAATGCACACCAGAGGAGTGTCAAAAAAATTGGCAAAGGAGAAGGAGATGGAAGAAAACAGAGGGGAAGAAGAGGAAGGAACTCCGATTGAAGAAGTGGAGACAGTAATAACAACAACAGAACCAAGCCAAGACGAAGAAATGGAACCACAGGCGGGTGACAAAGGAGAAGTTAGAGGAGACCCGAACATACTGAAATTAATGGAAATGATGAATAATATGATGAAAGAAACCAATCAAAATTTTAAGAAACAGGAGGAGAAATTCGACGGAATGAAGAAAGAAACAAACGAAAATTTTAAAAAACAGGAGGTCAATTTTCAGAAACAGAAGGAAGAATTGAGACAAACCATTAACAAGAATAATGAAAGATTACAACAACGATTGATGGAGGAAATTCAGCAAAGAAATGAAGATTTGAAGGAAGAATTGAAGGAACAGCTGAAGGAGGACCACGAGAAAAATAAAGAAGAAATGAAGCAGCAAATAAGACTAATTTTCAGAGAACGTCGTGAAGAAAGCGACCAGACAAAAATGGAGATGAATAAGAAAGGGGAAGAAACCAATTACCAAATAGATCTACTTAATGAGACATTAGGTAACGGGTTCAAGAAGGTGAATGAAACAATAAACACCACTCCAGAAGGAAATAATGAAAAAACAGAAATTCAAGAAGACCCAAATACATTGTTACATCAAAATAAAGGTAACGAAAATAAAGAGAAGAGTAAGCACAAAGGAACCAACCGTAGAGGAGTACAGAAAAAACAGATAATTAAGAAGACCAAGAAAATACATCAGAGAAAACGAATCAATACCAGAGAGGAATTGGAGATGATGAAGAACGGACTACTTGAGGCGTTTAATCGACCAATTAATGACCATACGGAAATGATGAATGTTATGGAGTGTAGGAGAACTCTGAAGGAAATTCTAGGAGGGATCAACAATCAACCAGCGAGTAAAACTTTCAACAAACCTATCTTTAAATGGGGGATATCCAAAGTTGAAAAGCATCACAACAAAACAATGTATGACAAATTGAGAAAGTCTACAAGAAAAGGGAAATTACCAAAGATAGAAATACCAAATAAACCAATATCAGTGAGAAGATCAATAACGAAGGTACGATTAACTTCGTTGAGTAGTAAACAACATCATCAAGTGATTGAGGTAGGCACTGATGCCAGAGAACACATGGTATTAGAAGAGTGGCTGTACCAGATAGAAGAGACATATATAACACAGACAGAAACAGTGATGCACACCAGAGCAGTCCGAACAACGGAGGAAACTTATGTAATCATGGACAATGGATAAACCAAATGCAGATGAACACTGGAATATAGGACCATACACTATAACAAAAGACAAGGGCAATAACACTTACGAGATCACTTACCCCGTCACCAAGAAAATAAAGGGGGTATACAATCAAGCCTCAATTAAGAAATATTATGACAACCAACAATAACTGTAAAAAACAATTTAAAGTAAAAAACCAACAAAAATACTTTAAATAAAGAAAAAAATAACGTGACAAACAAACAAGTCTGCCAATGTCATAAAGAAAATATCTCTAAAGAATGTCAAAATTCCAAAACATTCGTAAGTACAGCTTACACTAAGCATTAGAGAAACCATTATGATGAATAAAAAATTGTAAAAAATCAAAAAAGATATGTAAGAAAAGCTTACCCAAATATCTCAATAATATTTTAGAACAAGTAAAAATGGAGAGATAAAAGTCACAAGGCATTCAGATAAAGTAAGAGCAACCAACTTACTACAATATTTAAATAAAAATTAACAATAGAGGAGTGTAGTTACAAAACATTCCTCCAAAATAAGGTTAAATTACCATAATATTTAGCCAAAAAATGAGGCATAAAAAGTATAACATACTGTAAAGGAATAAGCTACAAAAAATTCCTAACTAGTAAGAAGCCACAACTTACTATGATATTTAAAAATTATGAAAAAAAATATCAATCAAAATGATCAGCTTCCACAACTATTTAGAAAGAGGGGAAGTAAAATTACCCAAACCAATGATCACAAAACAATATAAATGAAATAAACGTTCTAAGAGTTATAATGTGAAATGAGATGAAACAAAGAGTAATTAAAAATGAATAAAAATGTGAATTGTATCAATAAAAAACAATGCTTCAAATAGTATCTATAAAGAAAGATGAAACAATATATGACTCGAACTGAGCTATAATGAAGTATAAAAGTAAAAGATTCCCAACAAATATTATGATTATGATTATTATTATTGTTATTTTGAGTCACGAGTTGACTATATTTAAGAATTATTAATGGAGATTGTCTGTGGAATGAACCAGCAATCATTTTACTGAGCAGGGATGATGTTCCCCTGATATCAGTATAAGAGTAGTTTTGATGAAAAATAAGATTTATAGGGAATAAGTTATAATAAAAATTCAATAAGCCAGTTCGCAATATGAGAAGATAATGAAGAAAAGACTAAGAAGAATGGAATTAAAGGATACAGAATTAATTATAAAAAATGAATGAGAAGCAGGAGAATTTGAAAAAAAAAAAATAAATAAAAAATAAAAAAATTTGATACGATACAATTGATAATTTCATCAAACTCAAATTCACGTTTCATAAAATGATCAATTTTGGTGGAAGGGCATTATATAACATTGCCAAACCCTGATCACATTTGATATAAAAAAGTATGTAAAAAATGCCAAGAAACAATATATTTTGATAGATAAATGATAACGAGAATGAAAGTAGTAAATATAATCAATAGTGAAGGAGGAAGAATACAACCAAAGGTGGTCACAAAACAAGAAAATACGAACTAGACTGACAGACAACTGACATTGACCCAACCCCAGAGATTGGCCAGATATCAACCAAAGTAAAGCGAGACAAGAAGACAGTGAAGAAAAAAGAAGAAAATAAAAAATTACATGGCCATAACAAGTAACTAACAAGATTGTTTTAAAAGAGCATAATTTTTTATTATTGTTAATAAGTTATGTTTAAATTTTTATTAGTGGTAACTTGTAAATGACAGTATCTCAGCAATTTTTATACATAAAAAACCATGTGTAGATATGATTGTATGTATATCCTTATCTATAGGTGATGTGTCAGCTGTTATGTTTAAAATTACACTCATACAGACAGGGAATAGAAATGTGTGCGTGGTTCAATCAGAGAACAAATTGTATATTCTACTATATACTTTGGAACTTTTACTAAGATTATTTCAGCAGTATGTATATTATTTCAGCATTATGTGTTTGAAAGTATAAGGTTTTGGAGAGTTTATTTATTCGCTAATATTATTACTGTTGCTACAGATGTAGTATGTTTCAATTAACACAATATATTTTAACATTATTAAGTTGTTGTTATTATTACTAATTATGACATTTCAGACCAATTTTTATCACTTTAATGACAATATATACAAAGTTATGTTTTGTTTGAAAGATGTATTTACAATACCATGTTGTTTGCATATTATAAAATGATATGTGACAATCTGAAGGTACCAAAAAAGACATGAACTCATTAGATACAAAAACTTTGTAATAATAGTGAGATCGTGAGAAATATAAGGGTAATTAGAGATAGGTAGGGAGTGACAAAGTTGAACAGTGAAGTGATAAGTGTAATAAAATAAACAGCATATAATCTTAAGAAAAAAGAGTTAAACAAGTGTGACAAACCCAAAATATAAGCACATGTTAAATGAGCAACTAAGTTAAGTATATTAGACTGAAAGGCACAAAATAATTGTGAATGTAATAAACAGAAAAAATATTATCTCAGTATAAAAATCACCAGGTTGATTACTGTTATAAAAGAGATGGTGTAGGTATAGCACTCACCAAATTTGTTCATTTGTTAATTTAAAGAAAGAAGTTATTGGCTTAATGTTTAAGGCAATAATTACCAGAAGAAATAGTTTCACAGTAATATGTTAGTATGTTTTAAGTAAGTAAGGAATTTATAAAGAAAATAATAGCAATACCTTTATAAGAAATAATAGGCAAACTATATTAATTATGTGTAACGAAAGGGAACATGACAGAATTATATTAAAACTTAGAAATAAGTAAATTATGTATTAGCATAGTATTATCCATTTTGGACTAAAACATTAATACATGGCTTAGACCAATCTTGTAAGATATCAAACTAATCTTTGAAAGAAAATACGAACATCTATGTAAAGATTACAACCATTGAAATTATCCCCAAGTAAATATAGCCATTATAAAATATTTATTCAAATTAAACAAAAAATTCAAGGTTTGATAACAATGGGTTTATTTTGAGATCGACCAGGTAGAATAATTACGTTACCATGGAAACTGTGGAGTAACAAGCCAAAAATACCGTTAGATTTTTTACTGAATGTATGACGCTTTAATGAGATAGACGCTAACTTTCGAGTGACCAAAATTGTCCATTAAAACATAGCAAATATCAGAAAAAGTTATTAATAAGTGTATACCAAGACATAAGATAAAGACTGGAGCCATATTAGAGAAGTTGAGGCCAAATTAACGAAAAAAGAAAATAAATTACTACCAGTTAAACTGAAAAAGATGCCTGATGTCCTGAATCCAGCAAATTAAAGAAGATTATAGTATAACCCATGAATAACAGATCGTATGAATTCGCCATAACTACGGAAGTGATAAGTACCTCTTAAATTACCCGAAATATATAAATAAACTCACGTTAATTATCTCACTAAAGGTCGAAATCTCACTGAACTGAAATTCATTACTTTCAAAGATTAAAAAGAAATTTAAGTCACTGACAATTTATAAACTAACCAATATAAACTGTTGTTAATGATCCATAATTTGTAAACACTTTTACGACACTGCGCTAAACAAATTCTACATACACAATATGTTAGTTAAGTTTACTTGATGTAAAGGTGTGTATTTTTATTGTTTTTAAAACATTTGTAATCCTTTGAACGTAACCTCAAAAACCTATGACAAACGACATTAATAATTTGTATACAATTTTCAACAGACGCTATCATTAAACGTCTGGTATCAATTCAAATATCGATTGTCAAACCCTGTAATTGTCTCATATAAATAACCGGAGCATTTGTATTAGAATAATTTGTATTAAATGAATAACAATCACTAATAAAAAATGTGTAAGTATTGAGTGTAACCACGGTGTTATAATTTCATTAGGAGGTGCACAATATTTTATGTACATTTCAGCAGACGACTAACGATTTACACAGCACACACAACGAATTGCTGAATGCTACAGTTGGCCTAGGCGGGCGGAAATATTTGAATTATTCAAACCGCCTGAGCTGCGCTGGTCATACACCTTTGATTTTTATTTTAATTGTTTTAAGAAAACAATTTGGCGCCACCGGGATTTTCTCACCCCTAGTGAACATCAAGACCTGGTTATTCGTACGTTCGCAACGGACGAAATCTGCGGAAGTTGCATGCAGTTGAACTACGGATCGAGAAGACACGTACACTCATTACACACAAATTGTACATTATACACATTTTGCAGAGTAAAACGGTAGCCGTACGCACGAAGACGACATTACAATATATATATATAGTAATTAATACTGTTCTTATATAAGCCTAATACTTGAATACTATAATACAGTTTTTTTTTAGTTACAAGTTGTGATGTGTGTTTGCGAAGTAACAGTGTCGTCCAGAATTTTATTATTTTGTTTATCTTCTTTAAAAATCCAGAGACTTTTAATTTATACGGAAAAAGATAGGGTCATCCGACTTCCGTGCATTCTTTATTGTTCTAATATTGTAACATGAGTTTGATATCAAACGTTCAAATTTTATTCAGCGAGAAGTATTCACAAAAAATGTGCCGCGTATTTTCTGCTGCTCTCGACGGACGATTATTCGCTTTCGAGAATTGCAAGTTATGGTTTCCTCTTATTACATTATCTTCCAAGACGTTTGTGTAAGCATCTTGTTCCATGTCAATTATAGTATTATGCAAAATGCAAATTGCTTTTACAATACGAACAACATTTTTTACTCCTGTTTCAATAGGTTTCAATAAAATCCTGAATTTTGCAGAACTTATACCAAAGGCACACTCTACTGACATTCTAGCACGTGATAAACGGTAATTAAAGTATGCGGCAGCTGTATTGTTTTGAACTCTTCTTTTAGGATAGGGTCTCAGTAGGTAAGTTTTTAAAGGAAATGCTTCATCTCCTACAAGCACAAATGGAGCTTTTTGTTGGAAGTTAGGTAGCTGCAAATCTTTTGGTAACGGTAAAGAACCATTTTCAATATTTCGATAAATTTCTGAGTTAGAAAATACTCCTGAATCGCTATCTTTTCCATATGCACCTACATCGATCATTAAAAATCGATAATTTGCATCAACAATTGCCAAGAGTACTACTGAAAAAAACTGTTTATAATTGAAAAACATGCTGCCTGACTTAGCTGGACATTTTATTCTTACATGCTTTCCATCAATACTCCCTATACAGTTAGGGAAGTTCCAATTTAGAAAATACTCTTTGGCTACCTGTTCAAGATCTCCAGCATTAGCCACAGGCATATGCCTTTTCTGAAGTGAATCCCAAATTGCCTTGCAAACCTCTATAACTATAGACGCAACAGATGATTTAGATATTCTAAATGTGAATCCAATTTGTCTGAATGCAACTCCCGTTGATAGGTACCTGAAACAAAAGAAAAAATATGTGTTCTTTTGTTTGCTTTCAGAGGATGATGCTAGAAAGAAATGGCGCAATTTACGTGACCAATTTATAAAAGAGTTTAAAAAAATTCCTAAAGGCAAATCAGCGATTCCCAGGATCGTGCTGCAACTTATACTGGAAAGTGGCAGTATTTTAAGAATTTGATCTTTTTAAAAGATACAGTAGTTCCAAGAGAGACTGAGGGAAATGTACCAAGACTAGAAGTTTCAGAAGACATAGAGGTCCCTGGTAGAAATGAACATGAGTTGAACGAAGATGAAGACTGGAAAGAAGCTGCCAGTATTAACTCAAATATAAATATTGACACCTTCCATGTGGATCCGAGCGAAACACAGACACTATCTGGTTCTCGAACTACGGAAATACTACCTACTTCGTCCAAGTCAACGCTACCTCGTTCAAAGAGGAAGAGAGCTCGCGAAGAGAACATCGAGATAGAACGACAACTACTGGATATTGAAAATAAAAAGCTTGCACTCATTGAAACACCTGAAGATGAAAATTCTCTGTTTCTGAGGTCATTATTACCGTATTTAAAAAGAATGGATCCTTTGCAGCAGCTTCGAGTTAGAAATAAATTCCAAGAAATATTGCTGCAAGAGCTATCACAATCTACATCAAATTATTCTGTGTGCTCAACTACTGCTGCATCATCGGTTCACTCAAATTACTCAAACATTTCTTCACCAGTTTCTCCTGCCAACTCACCTTACTCTTGTAATCCTCCGTTATTTCCTTCTCATAATTATGAAAATATTAACCCTTCACCTCATGATGCAAATGTAATGTACACACAGAACAATTAAATTAGTAATCTACACTATGTATTCGCTATGTATTCTTAGATTGTAATCTTAAACAGTTAAATAAAACCATTATACATAATATGATTATTCAGTCACTTACCTCAAAGTGAGCAAAAGTCTCTCTTCCACAGAAATTGGTCTTTGGAAGTTTGTTGTACAATGATAACAAGCATTACGTATTTTGTCTACAATATAATCGAAGGTATTCAATGACATTCTGGTTTATTGATGGAATGTGTTTTCATCCTCTCGTAGCTGATAATATAGATGATGAAATTCGCCATAAATCAACCTGTTCCTATAGATTACGTGAGTATTTTGTCTGTCGCGTCGCCTAAGTTTCTTTAATATTTTCAGTTTTAAAAAACTATTTTCCATTAATAAAATGGAGCGCACCGAACTCCACGACATGTTGATGCCAGGAAGATTACTTTACAACTAATCGCACGCAGGCACGTTGGCCACCTCCGGTTTCCCCGCATCAATCTGCGGTGCGTGCGATAACTGCGGCGCTCGCAACGCACGTGCCCGCATTCACCTAGGACACAGCGTTACACACTTAAGTAGGAACATGAAACTTTCCTGTCACAACATGAATCAATTGGCGTACTGTATTGGTAACTGGTGATTCACGCGTAAGCGCCTTCACCCGCGTGGCGGGATTGCTCACATGACGTTTGAAGGCGCTAGTAACTGGATTGGAAATACTGCATATGTACCGTCTCAAAAAAATTTTTTTTTTTTTTTTTTTTTTTTGAGTAGCGGGTCGGATAGGCCGGAGGTCGAATAGGCGGGAGTCGGATAGCCGAGAGTCTACTGTAAATGGTTTTAATAATATTGTTTAGAATTTTTAAGCATTTGATTCACGCAGTTGCTGAAGTAACTACCTTAATTTTAAATATTTTATACTGAGAAGTTGAAGAAGAATTTAAGACTTGAAGAATTATTGCATGCTTAATTTTTAATCGAAACTAGTTGCGTAACTAATGTTTGTTTAAGAAAGAGCGTCGTTAAAAGTAGAATTCTACATTATAAAATGTTCTAGCAAAAATTAACATTTTTAATAATTGTATTAATGCATATGTCAACCACTCTTACCTGACGAATTTCGAGATGAAGCTTGATTTGAATCTGTGTCACTTATTGCTATTGATGTTATTATAGGCTTTCTATACTCCTCCAAGAGTGCTTTCTTGATTGAAATGAAATATTTGTAACATTTTGAATGGTAGCCATGTATATTATCAACTGCGTCAGGTAGAATAACAGTGTTATATTTTAATTTTAAGCTAACACGCGCGTTTACAATTTTTTTTACATATATCCAGTTTTTCACCAGTAAAAAAATTGATAACACCACTTTCTTCTCCACACTTAAACACACAAAAAGGTTTAACACTTTCAGATTTCATTTTTGTTTAGCGAGAATGTAAATTTTTGAGCACAAAAACAATACTTTTTTATGAAAATTTCTGTGACTTATGCTCCTCTAGGGCTGCGCACGCTGAAGTGGTCTAACAGAAACTGCTGTTCAGGTAGAGGTACCACAAAAACATTCCTTGCCTCCTGGGGAGGCTGTTTACGTAGCAGGTTCCCACATGCATAATTTTCTGGCGCCAATTTAGTGGCGTGTGGAAACACATCCATGCACCTTTACTGAACTGGCGCCAGTCGACTGGTGCCACTTCTTATAGTGCCAAATTGTCAGCAGTTTCAATAGATACAAATAATTTTATGAAATTGTAATGAGATAGTAACACAACCTTTTCATATCATAGTGAATTTTCATTAAAAAGTATTGATACACTATATATTATTTCAATAAAGCTAATATTTATAATTAATATTAGTAAATTAAATTAAAGTATTATTAATTTTTATAGTATTTTATTAGAATTATGATTGTATTTTTTTTTAAATTTTTCTTCCATTCTGGAGTCCGCCTTCTATCAAATAAACTAATAGATGTGCAATATTCTCATATCTTCACTGGCGGACATATCCTGAATATTTTTACTGGCAAACTAATAAAACTGAATCGCGATCGTTGTAAAAACTCGCTGCACTCAAGCCACTTTCGATCGAGATTTTCATAGGAAAAACTACCGAATCTTTTTCCACCCTTTTGCACACAAATTTATACATTCATATACATTGCATACACAAATTGGCGGACATATACCTTGTGCTTTAAGTTTTTCCAAAATTTTCCTATCTTTGACGCTTTCCGCCGGCCATTTATACTCCACTTCCGTTTCCGCCACTTTGCATGGGGCATAAGAACGGCATTGGGTGCTTACTTGTAAATTTTCAGCCATATACTGAGCTGAATTCGTGATTTAAAAACCTTCGAAATTTTCCAACTTTCACCGCTTGGCCCCATTTTCATATTCCGAAACGCTTTCCGCCGTCAGATATTTACGATCGATATAGGTCATAGAACATTTTGCGACAAAATTATCCCATCGACCTAGTAAAAAAAAAGCCTCTATTTCTCGGTCTATAAGTCAACCACTCCTGATCCCAACATACTCCAGCTTATGCCGGAAAGGCAGCACCAATCGTCACACTAGTTTGGCAAGAAAAAAAGGTTTTGTTTTCAGTTTCAGCATGTTTTAATTAGATTAACTTAGTCTTTTGAATTACATATTTACTTTTATAGAATTGAGTATATATAATCTGAATAAGCAAAAAAGAGGCCTTAAAGTACTTGAGTTTAGAACAAATATGTTTATAACGTAGGTGCACAACCCTGCCAGCACCTGTGATTATGGGTCCCGTGAAGTGTGATATCCTTCAAGGTGGGCTCTGGATATAAAAAGGTTGAGGACCACTAGCTTGAGTATCCAATGGTTTGTGGATTTCCAGATATTGTCGGATCTATTTCAGTATAGACATAATCAGTGCTCTCACTCAGGTATAATCGGATAATGAAATAGAGTATTGATTATACCTCAAGAGTATACCTATAGAGTATGCATTAGTAGCTTCTGTGTTTGTCCTTGTGAGGCCTAAAGAAGCCCAAGGTTTATCATCGTGAGAAAGAAAAATTACTTGTATCATCTGACTTTGGACAGGGCCATCTTTATGCACGGGCTCGCTGGGCTAGTGCCCAGGGCCCCGCGATTCAAGGGGCCCCCGAGCCGAGTCCTTTGGTAACATAATTTACCAACAATGAATGACCAACAGAAAAAACATCCATCCACTAAAATATACCTACCTAATATTATAATCGATACCTATATTTCGCTAATCTAAGTAAAGTGTTTTGTTTATTTTACCTCTGACAGCACCCTTATTGCTATGTGAATAAATATCACTCTGATACAAAATCAGAGGTAAAATAACTGTGAACGGGGATTACAATGTCAGCACATTCTGTTCTTTTCCGTTCATTTAAAATTACGCGCCATTAAAAAAAAACTACGCGCGATGCTTTGCTGGAATGCGACCGAAGTAAACAGACTCGCACTTTCGCATGCACCGAAGTAAATAGACTCTATCGGGGGACTTTCCCTTTAATTTTATTCGGGATTCCCCTAGCGTCGTGTAAATAAATCAGTGCATTCGACTTTGAACTTGTAATTAGCACGTTTACTGTGTTGTATTGTGTTCATGATCATATTGGGTGTTACATACAAAATAATTTTAAAATGTCGAAACGATCATATCCTAGTGGCGCAGAAAAAAGAAAAAAGCTGCACATCACAGGGAAATAACGGAAAAACTACCGAAATTAACATCATTTTTTCCAGCACAAGGCGGTAAGAATTTTATGATGATAACTAATTACCTATACACAATATCCTACTAGGCACTTAATTTTGTTTATATTTTTCAATGGTAAATCATTTCTATATAAATATTTTAAGTAGGGTAAGGTAAGGTTAATTGGCAGTATAGGTTATGTTATTTGGCAGTATTTCGAATGTTCGTTGCTGTCAAGTAAAATGACTTTCCAGTTCAATTTTTGCCAGAAGATAGCAGCATATGTTGGCCTCACTGTGCAACAACTTCAGAATCTCTGCAGCTCAAACTAGTGATAAACAAAAACTATTCGTAAGGCAGTGCCTGCCAAAGAGAAATAGCCAGAAGCTGACTACAAAAATCATTATCAAAGAAGAAGAGCTAGAAGCTCACGTGTGACATTCTTTGATGGCTCTGCACCATTTGTGCAACTAAATGGCAAAGAAAATTCAAATCAAAAACTTTTCTCCCAGTGATTTTAAAACTTTGACCGTCTTTCTAAAACAGCAATTGGAATCATACAAAGAAATCGGTCAACGGTTTTTTTTTTTATCACGTTTAAAAAGGTTGAATTTGAAAGAACTAGGACATACAGTTGCAAAAAATTTACAAAATTTTATCACAAAGATGTTAATGCAGAAGAATTATCAATGGAAAGTCTGCATTTAAGAGAATATTTAAAAAGTGTCCACACTAATGCAAACGAAGATATAAAAATTACAGAACTTTATCATTTTCTAAAAGGAGACCATATCGAAGACACATTCCCAAACATAGAAATAGCCGTTAGAATTTTTTATCTATTATGGTCACTAACTGCAGTGGGGAACGTTCTTTTTCCAAATTGAAAAAAATAAAAAATGAATTAAGATGTACAATGCTTCAAGGAAGATTAAACAGTTTGTCGCTGATGGCAATAGAAAATGATTTGTTAAGAGAAATAAAATTCAAAACATTGATCAATGATTTCGCTAATGAAAAAACCAGAAAAGTGCCTCTCATTTCAGTTTAATTTTCACATCATACGCTTGTATCTTTTCAATAAGTAATTAAAAATACAATTAAAATGTTGTGCGTTCCATATCCATACTAATACAGGACGTTGATTTGAACCACGACTTCCGTCACAGGGGTGAATTTACTCATTATAACAAACAACTTTCCCCATGAAACCATATGTCGGAAATGAAAAGATATTTTGGCTTCTTCATATAAAATCTCTTTGGAGCTGAGAGACTTTCTATGGAGAAGCAAATTTTTTTTCATTTCCTACGTATGGCTTAATGGGGAAAGTTGTTTGTTTTAATGGGTACATTCTCCCTTGTGACGGAAGTCGTGGTTCAAATAAATTAATGCCCGGTATATAAATCCGAAAGTGTGTTTGTTTGTTTGTCCTTCTTTCATGATAAAACTACTGAACCGATTTGATTATTTGATATGTAGGTAGAGTATAGCCCGACACATAGGCACTTTTTTTCGGAATTCCCGTAGGATCGGGAAAAATGAAACTATCCCGCGGGACACTCACCAGTAGCTTATAATTTCAATAAAAGGGGCCCCATATATCTTTAAATGCCCTGGGCCCCCACTTGGCTAAAGACGGCCCTGACTTTGGAGGTGAGATTTTCCACATAACATATTAGTGTTCTACTGAAATGGATGTCAGTATGACTATTTGGTTGATCCACTTGTGTCTAAGGAAGTTTTAACACGGAGAGTTTAACACGCTGACTGCCAACTGTGAATCAACTCGTATCTGACGATTTAAGACTGGACCACCTACTACTGCTACCTACTCAGTAAATGCATAATATGTTTGTGTGGCAGCTATGAGTGCAGTCATAACAAATGCATGTAAACAGAAGGTAGCGGGCTGCTGAGATAAGTACGAAAAACCACTGAGGCGTCACAGAACCTAATTTTTATATATTACAAGTGATATCAATTAATAGAAAAATATTATAAAATACTAAATGATAATACCGTCTTTACTGTCTAACATTCTTCCACACAAGCCGCTGGCTTCTTATCACAAACTGGGCAATAATAGTGTGTTCCAGGGCATTTTCTGTTTTGTGTGTAGAGTTTAATTAATGAAGAATGTTTTATTTGGCTCAGATTTTCTTACTGCATTGGGCATATGGTGTCCTATCAAACATTTAATGACTTTTTCTCTGAATTTCGTAGATTTGATGGTTGAACCTGTTGCTTGATGGAAAAGGAGGTACGCGTTATGTATATATAATTCTACAATATGTAGTGCAACTTTCTTTGGCTATCTGATCATTTTACTTAGTCCTGTGTAATATGAAAGCATTTGACCTGACTAATCTATACCAGACATGCCATTTTTGTAGTCTGTAATTAGGTTTGGTTTTATAGGAACTTTGCCGTTTTTGTTATGCACTCCCACTGTTTCAGCTTTATACATGTTAGAAATAGTAAGCTCTTCTCTTTTCTCTTTTCACTTGCAAACAAGAACACTATCATTCTGTTGCCATGCAACATCCCCTTTCTTCAATTTTTGATCCACTCTGTCTTTATGACTTTCTTTTCTGTTGCTATGTGATGTTTCACACACATACATTTTCCAAACGATGCTTCCTCCAAACGGCATCTGGGACTATTCCAACAAAATATGTTTGGCAGTCAACATGTTAAACATATAATTGACCCTACACAGTAGTAGAATTTCTTAGGAATAAACAAACATATGTCCTGATATAAATGAATCGAATTTGATTTTCTTTATGTCTTTTGTTAGCCTGCTCATAGTTCTTATACTATAAAGTTTTTTTTTTCATGTGCATGTTTGTTTTGTGTTCTGTAAGCAAACCTCTGTCCAGCTTGTCAGTTAAAGTAAGCACACCTTGAACCCTTTCCCCCCTTTGAATGCCAACTTAATACTTGAAAATAACTTACGTTTTGAGAAACCTATAGTCAAGTAAATGTTTTATTTGCATATTGATGTGTACTTACTAGTTTCTCGTTTACCAGACTTTATCACTGTATGATAGAATAGTTCAAATCTGTTGCCAAGACAATGTGGGTCTAAGGTGATCACTCACCGTTTGTCATGGAAATACAACAGGATTGTATAATCTGTAATTGTAGTCCATACTCTGAATGCACATGTTTCAGGTTAAACAAATTCAAATGGTAATTAACATTTTCAGACACATTATATGACCGCAGTTCATAGGTCAGTGGTGGGAGCAAGTGTTTGTGATTTATGGCAAACAGATGAGTGCTAACTGGTATGTGGTAACAGAAAAGGAAATAATTTTTTTCTTAAACCCTGTTACTTGTAAATAGTTACTCAATTTGTAATATATTTTAAATACCCATTTTTTAAATGCATTTTTAAGTAAGCCTACATTAAAAGTAACAAGAAAGCGTTACAAAATAATATTTGAAGTAGGATATGATACAAGGTGATATCAGAAATTTACTGGACTAGGTCTAAAAAATAAATTCACTAACCTTTTTCTTTTTTATAAATTGGTGCCATCCCCTTCAAAATAGTCTCCTTGTGAGCATATTCCAGCATCTCTTCCACCCTTCAAAAGCGTTGACAAAATCCCTTTTCTGGGGGCTGGCCAGCACTGCCTGTGTTTCTTTTTAGACATCTTCTATGATGCACAGTGGTGGGCTTTGGGAAACAAAGCAAAGGCTAGATGCGGAGGTTGTGACATGACTGCCATGTTGTTCCTCATAAGATACTGTGTCACTTTGAGGGAGACGCATTGTCATGGTGCAACAGACAGTTTTGTTGTTTACACAACTCCAGTCTTTTCATCATACGTAGTTCAGTTTGTCACACACCTAAAAACATCACAATAAAAGTTAGAATTCACCTCAACACCAGCTGGAACAAATTCTTGCTGAATAATGCCTTTAATGTTAAAGCAGGCATTTTGTTCCATTTCTGACCTACTGTACTTTCTTGGCCATTGGTGTTTGTGGGCTCTTCCACTATGATGATTGTTATTTTGCTCTTGGATTTCATTGTCCATGACGTGTCCATTACTTAACTAAATATAATTAAATCACTATCGACTCGGAACACAGAGGTTTTCTGGGTAAAAACGTAAAAGTTTACGATCCATGCTATTTGGTATCCAAGCCACTATATGTATATAAATAGTAAAATAGTTTTACTTTTTCTATTTTTTATTTTAGTAGTCTTATTTTAATATTTAAATTTAAATACCGTATGTGCTTGACAAGCCTCTAGTTTCAGCGCACCAGCGATATTGCGTGTGTTCTCACGTTTGGGAGTTTTTATATATTTTTTGTGTTTATATTTATATTTATTGTGATGTGTGTAAAATTGTATATAAAGTTGTTTTTAATATTTTAATAATTGACGAACTTCACCAAGGGGTATTCCTGATGATGGGACATATGTCCCGAAACGCGTAGATATTCATAAAGGATAAAAGCCACCAGACGGAAAAGAAAAAAGGTAAAACTATTTTACAATTTATATAAATGTTTACCTTTAGCCTGAACCAGTTTTCGCTTTTAAAAAGCTTCTTCAGATGCTGCCGCTGGGAGCACTGTCCATCTTGTTCTTGGCAACAGTAAGTAACCAAGTTCTAAGCAACGGTAAGATGGACAGTGCTCCCAGCGGCAGCCTCTGAAGAAGCTTTTTAAAAGCGAAAACTGGTTCAGGCTGTAAGGTAAAACTTGAGATCATCCTGAATAATCATTTTCTTCAAGTGACTTTTACCAGCCTTAAAACAAGCATGCCATCCAAAAACTTGTGTTCAACCTAACAAATGTTCTTGAAAAGCTTCATGAAGTGTTTCAAAAGTCTCAATAACCGATTTATAATCTGTTCATATATTAGAGTCTCAGTCTTCCTCTTCCTCTTTTCCTTTCAGTGGAACCTTCTGTTATTGTTTTTACCAAGTTCTCATGATGCATAATATGGCCAATAAGTTCAACCTTTGCTTCACAATATTTTGCCAAAAACTTCTTTTCTTTCCAACTCTAGTCAGAATGTCATCATTACTAACCTTGTCACTTATAATGTTATATTAATTATTTTAATACCTTTTATTAATATATACAATATTAATAATTTTATCAACATTTTGTTCAGGCGCCATCTTGTTGCCAACACAAGAAAATCACATTTGCTCACCTTTACGGGCAGAGTTCGGTTAAGCGAACTAGAAGTAGCAGAATGTGTTATCTGAAATAATTTACTTTTGCTTGAAATGTTTACCAATGACATTACCTTTTATTGTCATATTACGTACAAATGAATGTGACTCTACCGTGCGAAAACAAGCACGCTACTATATGCCATGAGGCATTGCGCCATGAGACGCAGTTCCACTATACAAGTTAAAATTCCCCTTAAACATTTCACAAGCCCTCCAAAATAACATATTCAATTATATTTTATGATATCATTATTAAAATTAACGTTACAACCCAGCACTTGTTATATAGTTAGATATTCTCTCATTCACTCACGCTCGCATTCTTGGTACAATTTTCTTTTAATTTTCCCCAAATTGAGCTCATTTTTATTAGTTATTTAATAACTGAAATTTTGTATTGACCCTTATTTATATTTTTCTAGTACCCCCCATTTGTCACAAGGCTGAAATCAGTCCTCCAGACGTCCCGTCGCTGAACTCGCACTATAGGTGTTAAAACTTTACTAAACTTTGTTTTACGTTTTACATGGTTTAACGTTGAACTGTTATTTGGTTTTATATAAAATACTTCACTTTTGCATTGTACAGGCGAACGTCTGAGACTTAGTTTTAATAAATTTAGATATACAGCCGGCCGGCGTAACTGATATTTCGTGACTGAGAACGATTTGCAAGGCTTCAATTCCGAGGTGGGGAGGAGCTGCGTCACCAGTCTCTTTGTGTAGAGATCCACGCCTTAGTTGTTTACAACGTATTTTGCATACTTTTGGATGACGTATACATGGCTGCAGCTTATTGACACATTCGTCGGACAAAATGATGTTGTTGTTTCTGAGCGTATATTTCCGACCTTGACGCAATTTCTGTCCACTCGATATTGCGTAGTTGCAAACCTTCATAAAACTTTACTAGTTTCTTATATATGACTGAATAAAAATACAATTTAAATTGATTATTCCCCAAAACACAGTAGGGCCAGAATTGTACTGTTACAATAATTTATAATTACTTACTACTACTACTACTACTACTACTACTACTACTACTACTACTACCACTACAACTACTACTACTACGGCTGCTCCTGGTGCTACTACTACTACTATTTATTTATTATGTTGTTACTTATAATTTGTTATAAATTCAATAATTTATAAAACTAAAAATGGCTTTTCTTTTTTTCCTAATTACAGTTACATAAAAATAAAAAATTACCTAAGGGCCTATTGGCTTACCTGTTTTCCATGAACTTTAGTAAATATATTGTAACGAAGTAACTGTGGTCGTACCTGTTAAAATGTGTTTACACTTGTTTATAATGTGTATAAGTGTTAATGTGGTGTGTTCGCCTCACACCGGTCGTTACAATAATAGTAGTCACTACTGAAGTCTGTAGCGTTGTCCAAATTACCAGTACAACCTACCTGCTAATTCATAGGGGTTGCGAATCCCGGGTGGCGCCAAATTGTTTCTATTAAAACAATTAAAATTGTTAAATTACAAGTTGATAAGTGTTATTAGCGTTGACAGCTGGAGCGTTCAAATGGTTCCCGCCGCTGTACAGGTTGCCGTATTGTCCACTCGTGACGAGCGCTAGTTGGTTACTGAATAAAAATTACTAACACACATATATTCTACAACGTCCTATAAAATAAAACGATGGTAATACTCTGTACTGTGATTTTAATACAAATTCAGTCATTAATTAATATGACAAAAGGATTATAAATGGTTTAATAACAAATTGCGCCGGCTTAGAACATGAGACGCCAATATTTCAAGGTTGGCGAAATCGGTTTTTAAAACAAATTATTTCGATGCCGTGATGGCTTCTGTTACATACAATATATTAATCTGTTCAAAATCTGGGGTCCTTTGGATTATAAAATAAGACATAAAAGTTGGTTACATTAAAAAAGTACACTACCATACCTTATACGTACTTAAAGAATATAGTGTTTTTACAAATTGTTCGGTAGTGTCGTATTTTTTGTTATAAAGTTCGCACACTAATGCGAGGTTATATTTTAATTAACAAAATGTTTTTACGTAAGTTGATTATGCATTAAACCTTTGAAAGAAAATTAACTTTGTTTAATAGTGAGAAATTTTGATCGTTTTGAGAAATATTTAAAGTAATTTGGTTTCTGGGAGAAAGGGATTTATTGGATACTTATCAGTTCAGACAGTGTTGATATGTAGTCATCTGGGGTAGTGGAAATTCTGCAATTTTGGGCTGGTTTTAGGGTTCGGGCATCTTCTTCTATCTTGTCTTGGGATTTCTGCTAATTAATTTGTTGTTATTTGGTTCCAGGACATCGTTAATCTTGGTAGTTCTGCATCTATTCGTCTTTGGTTTTGGTTGTCATCTTCCGAACGTCTCTTTAACTATTTAATGGAAAATTTCAGTCATCACAATTTTGCGTGCCGCTTACCCACGCGTCATTTCTTCAAGTCTAATAAATTTAATGGAAAATTAGTATTCAACAGCCCGTTACTATGGTAACAGTATCCCTTTGATTGGTTAAGACCTCTTTCAAAAGCATTGTTAAGAGATTTGAATTTTTATTCAAATTTATTATGTATTTTCCTAATGATTTTATTCCTTTATCGTTCCTTTGGGGTAATAAATAATATCACTATTATATTTCTTTCCTTTCAAAGTTTAAAATGATACCTCATAAGGTCATATTCTATTATACATTAACTTTAGTCTAAATATTTGATATTTGATAAAGTACATATCTCTCTTAAATTAAACTTTTATAATAACATTTCTCTTTTAAAATGATTTACATATAATTACTGGCCATTTACTGGTCTTAGATTAATAAATTTCCTTGTGAATTTGTTACAATTGACATTAGTGTGTGTCTGACAGTTAGACGTTTTCATAGCCAAAAGTAGCCATGATGGTTTTTTTGTTTATTTCTTTTAAATTACATTTTATGTCAGCCTGATGGGCTCTACCTTGCCATCATATTTGTTTGTGTTGTGTGTTGATTCTGTTTGTATTGTAATTACTATTCAATACAGTTTTCATTATACATATTTTAAAATATAACAATTAGGCTTATGGACTGTAAGTTCCCTTCAGCCATATCCTCTTCATAACATTGAAACAAACAATTCTTTATAAGTTATTAGTTACTGTTGGTTTTAACATTAATTTCATTCTTTTGCTACTACTTTGAGTGATAAACATCTTCACTTCTTGCACACTTATTAAAGTTATTTCCCCTTTTAACATGGGGTGTTTTATTCATTGTATACTTAATTTTAAAACAAAACCTTATTTCAATATTACTATCTCCCTCCATTCCATGTTAATACAAATTGTTTTCATCTGGGCTTTCTCCCTGAATAATATCACATGTTTTACTTATCTTTATTTGAAATATTATTTTTTAATTATTCTTAATTATATGAATGTTCACAAGATCACTCAAATCATTGACTGTTTATCAATGCTTTATAAAGTGTTTTCTTATTTATTATTACATCTTTATTACTTAAAATATCTATTTCAACGTATCACCTTCACCTTTAATTAACAGAGGTTTATCACTGATACACACTCACTATTTTTAGGGTATTTACACTTTCACTATTGCACTTTATTTTGGTTCACTGTTTGTATTAAGTGTTACTTAGTGGGTAATCCCTATACTTATTTCTCCTATTATTTCTCACTATTTCTTTACAACATAATTCTTATTATTAATGACATTTGGTTATTTACCTTTCATTAAATCTAACCTTAATAATTGTGTTAGTGTACTTTTCTACACTACGTTACTTTATAATTGTCTTTTGTTTTAAAATAGGTATATAAGTTATTTCAATTACAACAATACTATTTGTTTCATTAGTGGATAATTATTTGGGGTTTATTTACAGTATTCTATTGTTAAAATACATTTTTTGTGACAATTATTAATAAACGTATATTTCTGATAATTATGTGTGTATTATCGTATTTACATAATATGAACCACACCTTTGGTGGAAACACGTGCTCAGTTTTTTCAAAGTACATTAGGCTTTTCGGGTCCAGAGTTGCGTTAAGCAGAAAGAGGCTGAGGTTGCTGGGTATAGAAATAACATACTACACCAGGTAAGGCTAACGAATTTGGTTTTATTTGATCACATATGTGGCAATTTGATACAAGCATAACCAACAATAATTATTCAGATTTCAAAATGGCGGCGATGATATTCCGCACTTGACCTTGCTCAAGGTTAATTATATATACTTTTTGATTTTATGTAAATTACTTCCTTTAGTCTTGTTAGTATCATCATTAACAAAATTATAGTTTTCTTTATATTTTAATCATCATACTGGTTAACCATCATCACAAACGAACGCCTCATGTGATATTACGTTGATCAACACAGACTTGCACACTCACTTTCTTATTCTCTCACTTACTTGAATTTAAACGTATTTGTGAAAATTGAGCTCATTTGGTAATTTTGAATTTAGATAATAAAATTATAGGGCTTTCCTGAAAGTGAAGTGGCGTAGATTCCTCCTTAGCGATTCCATGGGGTTGGCAGGTGTTCGTCCAGTTTTAGTGTTGTCTTTTTCCCACTGATTCTACTTTAAATACATCTTTGTTAAGTACACTGCTTCTAATAAATGTTATTGTTAACTCTGATGCTGCTTATATCATTTTATAAAGTAAATGTTACATTTTGTTGGCAGAAAACTGCCCACTGTATATGGCAAGCGTATGTGCTCGCTGACTGCTTTTGAAGAACTGGGTGGAGGCAGACACAATTATTATGTAAAACAGCGGGGTCTGACGTCATGGCGCATTGTTCTTTTTGCCAACACCCGGTATAACACGTAATTGTTTTATGTCGTCATTGTTTGGTGGTGACGATTTGTTTCAGTGGGCCAATGAAAAGTTCGTATTGTCAATTTGTTAGCGCCTAAATCGCCATTACACTTGGTTAATTTCACTCGTACTCTGCTGACCTTGGATCGGCTCCCCTCTGGTGAATTTGCGTATCTACTGGGACTTGGGTAAACTAACCTTGCCCTTGTTAATATGTATGAACACAATAAAATTTACAATGACAATATGCCTCATACCATTATTATGGTACAGGTAATTCTGTACTGTTACAAAACCCCCTCAATGAAAGGTTTGGTGTCGAGACACAAAAACTTTCATTGACTCATTCATACTTTTCTAAAAGGATCAGCTCAGATATGTGCCACAACCCCCTGTAGTGTTAATAAAAAGAAAATCTCAATCACTTACCCTTGGTCCTATAGTGTCGATCGTACCTGTCTGACCTTACTGGACTTCTCCTGAGAGATCCCTACACCATAAGGCCATGAGGCACTGCACGCTCCTGTTCTGACGCTCCGGCCAGCGCAGGACCGCGGTCACAACACCATAAAAACTCTGAAACATTCAATACAAAATTTTAAAATAGTGGCCTTCTTTATATACATATCCACAACTGATATGTTTCCTCTTAGATGCATTGGTTTGTGATTAGAGGTGTTGGTTTTATTTATTTATAAAATTCCAAATAACTCAAAAATTATAACAAGATTTAAGATAGATCATCCTTCTACTTCTCAACACTCCTACATATTTGTATCAATTGCTCTGACTCCAGTCAATATCAATTTGCTTCTTTCATCATAAGAAATTATACTCTTATACTAAA
Organism: Magicicada septendecula; assembly: GCA_034769895.1. Taxonomy (NCBI): domain Eukaryota; kingdom Metazoa; phylum Arthropoda; class Insecta; order Hemiptera; family Cicadidae; genus Magicicada; species Magicicada septendecula. The sequence continues at coordinate 16,145,962 of CM068374.1, forward strand.
CACAAAACGAATTTTTTACTCTCAACCAACAACTACTATTTTTTTTTATTCATTTATTTCACATAACATCAGTATATTTATCTATCATGGCAGCACCTCAAAACTATCTAAATTTCTTTACTTGTTTTCTTTACTTTAATTTTCCCTTTTTATTACATAATCATTTCTAGAGATTTGCTACCATAACATGAAATTTAATATTATTATTGTCACTACCCTTACAGTAGCCTCCTAACCTATTGCACCATAATAATAATAATAAAAATATTGCAATAATAATATTGCACAATAATAATACATAATAAAACACAATAAAACATTGTACATCATAAGCATTAAACACTAAAATTGAACAATTCACATTAAACAATTTACATTTATACAACTTGTAGCAGAACTTTATATCATTTTTTATTATCAACTCTCTATTCAACTTTTAATATTTAACATTCATTTAGATTCTATACAAAAATTTCAAATTTATCATTACCTCTCTGTTACCTCACCTTCCTACCATGAATTTTCTTTTTCTAACCCTTTTATCCTTACTAGTTTGGGTGACTCTCTATTATTCATTATTCTCTATATCTTATTTTGGCATTGTCAATCTAACCTTACTCACCTCTTTTTTCCACTAACCGCTTCTAACCATTAACATAATATGACACCAATATCTCTATAATAACCCCCTTCACAAATCCCATTTAAAACCTCTGGCACCGCTCATTTTGTCTTTTATATAAGGATGTATGTTACTTAACTGGCCATATCCATTCCTAACCATTTGCCCTACACCAAATATCGGCAAACACTCTAGCCCAAAATTGCTCCGCCTGCCACAACGCTGCACGCTGGTCCCTTGCCACGTCGCTCGTTGATCACTCCTTAACACCGGATCCTTACTACAAAATATCATCAATAACAACAAATATAATTATATATACCATTCACATTACTCACCTCTACATATAATCACTAACCACTGTGTCCCTAAAATATCTAACACCTCTTTATATATTATCAGCATCTCAACACTTTATTTTCCCTAACTCCCAATAACTCCATTTAACTAACTCCAATGCCCTTATTTATCACTATTCCCAAACCTCTTTACAACATTTCACCTTAATATACCACTAGAAAATTCATCACTTACCTACTAACAACAATACCTCTCAATATCCAAATATATAATCATTTACTAACCCTTTAGAATCTAAATTCCATAATATCATTTCAAAATCATTATTAAACTTCTTTCAATTATTTAAAATCCTACAATACATGTTTACATAAAAAATACATAAAGTACACAACAGCAAAATTACACAAATACTGACATTAATACACACAAAAATATACAATCCACATAATCATTAAATCATTTACCAAAACTCAGTCATAAACAGTCCATCTTAAAAAACACTGTTCACATAATTAAATGTTCATAACACACTAAAAACAGCTAACCTCCATCGTCAAATAATAATCGAACCTTAAAACTATATACATTGTTTAATATTAGATATTTTATACTAACATCCTTATACATGCACCAACTATTCAAATTTTTATCCGTTTCCACAAATTCATATAACTCCTGATCGGGTATGTTTCTGTCACCTTCAGTAAAATCAGTCATAATTATGTATTTTACAAAGTCATTATTCTCATTGTTATCAACATCATCTCCTACTACTTCAGTTTTATTATAAGGTAAGTACTTATGATTTTTATCACTTCTCTCTCCACCTAACCTTTCTATAAACTCTTCATAATTTCTACATATCTAAAAATTTCTACTTCTCCTTTTCTCTCAATATATCTCTCACTATCATACCATCTCTCTCTCTTAAAACATCTCTCATAATAATACCTCTCCCAACAACACCTCTCTCTCTCAATATATCTCTCTTTACACCCACTCTTTAAACCTTCAAAACACACTATCATTCCATTATTATTATATTCAATTCCCCATAAAATTTCATTTATACTACCAACCTCCACACTATTATCTCCTATTACTATATTTTTATTTATTTTATCGTCATTTCCACTACTACTTACCTTATCATCTTTGTTCAATTCAAATTTGTTTAATTCTAATTTCTTCTTTTCTAATTCTATTTTTTCTAACTTTGTACCTATTTCATTTAATCTTTTGTCAAATCTACAGCTCTGTTTTTTAATTTCTTTTTTGATGTCATTAAATTGTTCATCAAACTGATTTAATTTGTCATCAAATTGATTTAGTTTATTATTCAATTGACCATTTTGTATTTGCATTAATTGGAAGAGATCTTCCAGTGAAACTCTATTCATAATGGGCGTTGATTTAAATGATTCTGTACTTGTATTTTCTACGTTACTATTTTCGTTATTATCTGCCATTTTGTCGTACTGATGGTACTAAATTTGTCTTATTTACTATGTACGTCTCTCTATACTATATGTAATTTCCATATATAACCTCTCTTTTTATGCTTATTTCTTTACCCTTCTACCTCCGCTTTTCTGCTTATTTATATAATTTTTTATTTTATATAAAGTCACCGTTCGGGCAGCCATCTGTTAAAATACATTTTTGTGACAATTATTAATAAACGTAGATTTCTGATAATTATGTGTGTATTATCGTATTTACATAATATGAACCACACCTTTGGTGGAAACACGTGCTCAGTTTTTTCAAAGTACATTAGGCTTTTCGGGTCCAGAGTTGCGTTAAGCAGAAAGAGGCTGAGGTTGCTGGGTATAGAAATAACATACTACACCAGGTAAGGCTAACAAATTTGGTTTTATTTTATCACATATGTGGCAATTTGATACAAGCATAACCAACAATAATTATTCAGATTTCAAAATGGCGGCGATGATATTCCGCACTTGACCTTGCTCAAGGTTAATTAAATATACTTTTTGATTTTATGTAAATTACTTCCTTTAGTCTTGTTTGTATCATCATTAACCAAATTATAGTTTTCTTTATATTTTAATCATCATACTGGTTAACCATCATCACAAACCAACGCCTCAGGTGATATTACGTTGATCAACACAGACTTGCACACTCGCTTTCTCACTCTCTCACTTACTTGAATTTAAACATATTTGTGAAAATTGAGCTCATTTGGTAATTTTGAATTTAGATAATAAAATTATAGGGCTTTCCTGAAAGTGAAGTGGCGTAGATTCCTCCTTAGCGATTCCATGCGGTTGGCAGGTGTTCGTCCAGTTTTAGTGTTGTCATTTTCCCACTGATTCTACTTTAAATACATCTTCGTTAAGTACACTGCTTCTAATAAATGTTATTGTTAACTCTGATGCTGCTTATATCATTTTATAAAGTAAATGTTACATTTTGTTGGCAGAAAACTGCCCACTGTATATGGCAAGCGTATGTGCTCACTGACTGCTTTTGAAGAACTGGGTGGAGGCAGACACAATTATTATGTAAAACAGCGGGGTCTGACGTCATGGCGCATTGTTGTTTTTGCCAACACCCGCTATAACACGTAATTGTTTTATGTCGTCATTGTTTGGTGGTGACGATTTGTTTCAGTGGGCCAATGAAAAGTTCGTATTGTCAATTTGTTAGCGCCTAAATCGCCATTACACTTGGTTAATTTCACTCATACTCTGCTGACCTTGGATCGGCTCCCCTCTGGTGAATTTGCGTATCTACTGGGGCTTGGGTAAACTAACCTTGCCCTTGTTAATATGTATGAACACAATAAAATTTACAATGTCAATATGCCTCATACCATTATTATGGTACAGGTAATTCTGTACTGTTACACTATCTTTGAGTCTACCATTTCTCCCCTTTATATGTGGTGTTAGTTTCTCCTTGGGTTCAACCTGTCTCCTCTTCATTCTTCCTCTTCTTCTTCATCTTCTTCAACTTCAATTGTCTTCATCTTTGTTCGGCTCTCCTCTTCTCATCTGGTTTAATTTCTATTTAGTCGTAGGAATTTGTTCACTTCCTTTGATTCTTCTTTAGTTCTGGTTTCTTATCTTCTTTTGTTAGCTCCTAATTGTTTGGTCAATCACCTTTTGTCTCTGTGTATGTTCGTGGTTCCCTTCTTTGTGTTTCTGTTGTTGGGTCAAACACTTGGGTTGGGTAATATCGTCGTTCGTCGTGTCATAATATTTATATTTTATTCATTTTTAAACATTTTATTTTATATGAAGTATTTTTACATTAAGAATTATCTTTTTTATCCCTGGTACTGGGGTGGCTTATTTGTGTTGTAACATAATGCCTCTCCTCTAAAATTGATCATTTTGATAAAACACTAGCATAGTTTTTTATGAAATTATCAGTTATAGATAATCTTTCTCCTTTTCTTTCTTGTTTGTTTCTCCATTCTTCATATCTCTTCTTACTTAATTCATTCCATTTTATTTGGATCTATTTTTATTTATTTCCATTGGTGCATTTTCCCTTATACACAATTTTTTCCCTAACTTTTATAGTAGCTGGTTTCTCCCATTACTACTCATTTTTCTGAGACCAGAGGCACATCATCTCTGCTCAGTTTATTTGGATTGCTGGACTTTTCAACAGTCAATCTTAAATACCTTTTTCGTCAACTTGTGACTTAAATCAATAATAATAATAATAATATAATAATATACTTTGGGATTGTCCACCTTATGGTTTGTTTTTAGATCACTTTGGCCTTTTAGTCATTCTTCCTTCCGCTATACCTTAACTATACACTATCATCTACTCATACACTTGATTGTTTTTATATTTATTCATATGTTAATTTCATCATATCTCACTTTTCATTATTTTGTTTTCAATGCTCATTGTGATCATTTTAATTGTCTTATACATTTTTATTCTTTTCTTGGTCATTTAGCAAGATTCTGCTTTAGCCATAGCTTGTATATTTGTTTTATACATAATTTCTCTCTCTTCCTTGTACCAGTTCAGATTTTTTTTTTCTTAGAATACATTTGATTCATTATAATTTCAGGTATTTTTCTCAGTAATTTGAGCTTGATTTTATTTTTGTCTATTCTGTATTAAATATTATTTTCGATAATTCTTTGTAAGTTAAATCTCTTACTTTAAAGGAATGTTTGTAGCGTATTCCTTTTTAGTTATTTTTTTGTTTAATTATAATCGTAAGTTTGTGATTCTTACATTTATATTATATAGGAATGTGTGTAACTTATTCCTTATTATCTCACTTTTTTATTTCATACTTCATATATCAATCTTTTTTTAGACTGTGAGTTGATTTAAATTGAAAGGAATTTGTGTAACTGATTCCTTTGTTTTTTACATTATTATTCATTTATATTACTTCTTTTTATTCCGCATATATCATCTAAATAGGGTAGTAAGTTGCTCTTACAATCTCTTTTGGAATTTTGAAATATATTTATTTCATTTCTAGTTATTTTATTCTTCTTCATAAAACTTTTTTATCGAAGTTTGGTTATAAACTCCCTTTATTTTTCTTGTATTTATATTGCTTATCTGGTAAGTATTATTACCATTATCTTTTGTGATAACGTATGGCCCCGTATATAGCAATAACAACTTCTTTGCTATACCTTCCATTGTACTTGGCAGTCCACGATTTTTGATTAATATTTTTTCTCCCTCTTTATATTTGATTATTTTGGGTTGGTTTTTTGCATATTTGGCCTTTTGTTTCTCAATCTTTTCCATTATTAGGCTGTACCATTTGTTTTTGGCATACGGGTCTTCTAGGTTTTTTGGGAATTCTATTATCTCTTGGATCTCTCTATTTGGCTTCCTCTCGAACATCATTAAGTATGGTGTATTTTCAGTAAATTGGTGATAGCTGATATTTAAAAACACTTCGGTTGAAGTTAAATATTTGCACCATTCTCTCTGGTTATTATGACAATAAGTTCTCAAAATGCGTCCCACCTCTCTCGACATCCTTTCTGCGGGATTACTACTAGGGTGGTATACTGAAGTTTTATAGGTTTTAATGTTTAGCTTTATTAATTCTTCTCTCCACCTTTTTCCCTTAAACTGCGTTCCATGATCGGTTATTATCATGTACGGTTTTCCAATCTCTGACATGTATTTATTTTTAATAATATCTAATATTTTATTTGTTGTGGCTCTGTTTATAGCGTATAATTTGGTGTACTTGGTGTAATGGTCAAGTATAATCACGATGAACTTGTGATTATCTAACTCTAATGATACTTGTTTTCTCACCGTTTTGTTCTGTTTACCAGTTGCGCCAATGATGATTATATTGTTTATTGGCAGTGTAGGGATTGGTGTTCGAGAGTGAGCTTGAATTCGTTCTAATTCCGGCTGGTTGATTAGAGAGATATTAGACCCCGTATCCACCATAATTATGGTTATTGTGCCGTTTATATGAACGATTTCACTATTATTTTGTTGTAATTGTTTGGCCTCTTCTTCGAGAAGTTCCTCTCGAATATTCTTTAAATAATTGTTGTATATTATTGTAATTACTTTGGTTTCATTTTTTGACATTGTTCGACGTATCAACCCAAGTGATTGGTCATGTGAAGGGTGTTTATATTTTTCCACTGACCTGTTTAGTTTAAAGGTGGTTGTTGGCTGACGGCCAGGTTATTTGACTGGTCGTTCGTTTCATTGTTCAGCCCTTGTTGCTAGTTGTTTTCATCCCGAAGTGGTTCGTTGTTCCTACTCACTGATGGTTGATTGTTATTATGATTGGACGCGTGGTACCATGAGTCTGGGTGCCAGCTCGGGTTATATCTTCTGTGGTTACTCTGCCTTCTCCCATTGATGAAATTTACCTGACGTCTGCCGTCGCTTCTATTTTGATTACCCCCAGGTCCCCCGTTGTACTGGTAACTAGGATTGTACCGGTTGCCGTAGTAGTTATGGTCGTTGGGGTGACCATTTGTGCGTTGTTCCGGTTCAGCTCCTCTGTAACCATCATTTGGTCGGTTATTATTTGGGATGTTTCTGATGTTATCTTGGTTCCCTTGACGATGGTTTTGTTGACCTCTGTTACTTGGCTGATTATTCGGAGAATGATTCTGGGTATTTCTATTAAATGGCTGTTCTTCATTATAATTATTATTGTTTCGGCCCAAGTTATTCCGGTTGCTGTTTTGTGTATGATGGTATGGTACATTGAAATTGGTTGCATTATTATACTCATTCCATTTGTTGTATCGTTGGTTCATGATCCGGTTTTTTCGATATTGGCCATCATTCTCCAGATCCTCCAATAGACTAGCCATTCCTTGAATCGTTTTTATCTGTCCTTGCCTCCTGGCCTTCTGTATAGCTTCTTCGTAATGATAACCCAGCTGTATTACCAGAGACTCCTCGGGTATCTTGGGTTCTAGATTTCGGGCTAAACATACTTTTCCCAAAAAGTAGGACGTTAAAGTGTGTCCTCCTTGTGACTCGTATCTTCCATTGCTGATATCATTACGGACCACATTCTGGGTGGACTCGGACCAATATTTTTCCCGGAATTGTCTCTTAAATTCCTGTGTGTCATTGATCTCGGGTCGAGTGGCCGTCCACCAGTTGTCATGGGTGTCTCGGAACATTTCATCTATCATACTTCTCATGCTGGACCACCTAGTCTCTCTATTTTTTTCTATTAGCTCTTCTACCCGTTTGAGGAATTCTATCGGGTTCCTCCGGTAGCTGCGGAAATTAATTATCTCTCGATTTTCGCTGGTTATGATTTGTGTGTTACTATAAGGTTTCTCTCTTAGTGCATCCAGCTCTTCTTGCATTTGTTTCTCCCGTATACTGATCCCCTGGATTTTCTCTGTTTTCTCTGGTCAGTCCGTCTAGTTTATCAATGACGGTGTATACCTTCTCCACACGATTGTTTACATCTATCTGTATTTCTTGGTGCCTCTCCTCCAGTTCCTTAACCACCTCCTGTTTATTCTTCTGGCATCCTTCGGTAATGACTTGGTAGAATTCGGTCGCTCTCAATCTACCTTCCTCCTCGACATTACTGATTTTATTGTTCAATTCTTCCCGGACTTGTATCACTGTTTCGTTGGTCTCCGTTACCGTTTGCCTGATCTCCTCTCGACATTCGACCAGTTGTTGCTTCCATTCCTCCTTGGTTTTCTCACTTTCTTCCTCGATTTTTCGTTGGAGAATATTATGATTATTTTCCATTTTTTTATTTACTATTTCCAGATCCTTCTTGATCTGTTTCTTCAGCTCTTCGCTCTTCTTTTCCAATGCCTCCTGACTTCCATGTATCACCTTCATTTGCTTCTTCAATTCTTCACTGTTTTGGTCCAGTTTTTTATTCCAGAATTCCCTGTCTTCTTTCCTTCCCTCTTGTAATGATTCTATTTTCTTATTCAATTCTTCATTCATTCCCATTTGTAATGATTCTAATTTTTTATTCAAATCTTCCTTGTCTGACTCTAATTTTTTATTCAATTCTTCCTTGTCTTGTCTTCTTTGTTCCATCATTATCCTGAACATCTCCTGCGTGCTTAGGTCTTCTTTCTGATTGGTTTTAGTAGGTTGGTCCCCTGTCATTACTTCTATTTCCTGTTCTGGTTGAGGTGGATTTGGGTTTTCCAGTTGGTCCTCCTGTGGATTCTCTTCCAACAATTCTCCAATCGTTTCCTCAACTTCTTCCATTTCTTCTTGGTTTAATGCTTCCTTGCCTTTGAGCCTCGTAACCATACCATGTCTATTCATAACCGCCGCTAGTTATCCTTTCTAGCCTCACGTTGCTGGTCGCCAATATGTAACGAAGTAACTGTGGTCGTACCTGTTAAAATGTGTTTACGCTTGTTTATAATGTGTATAAGTGTTAATGTGGTGTGTTCGCCTCACACCGGTCGTTACAATAATAGTAGTCACTACTGAAGTCTGTAGCGTTGTCCAAATTACCAGTACAACCTACCTGTTAATTCATAGGGGTTGCGAATCCCGGGTGGCGCCAAATTGTTTCTATTAAAACAATTAAAATTGTTAAATTACAAGTTGATAAGTGTTATTAGCGTTGACAGCTGGAGCGTTCAAATGGTTCCCGCCGCTGTACAAGTTGCCGTATTGTCCACTCGTGACGAGCGCTAGTTGGTTACTGAATAAAAATTACTAACACACATATATTCTACAACGTCCTATGAAATAAAACGATGGTAATACTCTGTACTGTGATTTTAATACAAATTCAGTCATTAATTAATAGACAAAAGGATTATAAATGGTTTAATAACAAATTGCGCCAGCTTAGAACATGAGACGCCAATATTTCAAGGTTGGCGAAATCGGTTTTTAAAACAAATTATTTCGATGCCGTGATGGCTTCTGTTACATACAATATATTAATCTGTTCAAAATCTGGGGTCCTTTGGATTATAAAATAAGACATAAAAGTTGGTTACATTAAAAAAGTACACTACCATACCTTATACGTACTTAAAGAATATAAAGTGTTTTTACAAATTGTTCGGTAGTGTCGTATTTTTTGTTATAAAGTTCGCACACTAATGCGAGGTTATATTTTAATTAACAAAATGTTTTTACGTAAGTTGATTATGCATTAAACCTTTGAAAGAAAATTAACTTTGTTTAATAGTGAGAAATTTTGATCGTTTTGAGAAATATTTAAAGTAATTTGGTTTCTGGGAGAAAGGGATTTATTGGATACTTATCAGTTCAGACAGTGTTGATATGTAGTCATCTGGGGTAGTAGAAATTCTGCAATTTTGGGCTGGTTTTAGGCTTCGGGCATCTTCTTCTATCTTGTCTTGGGATTTCTGCTAATTAATTTGTTATTTGGTTCCAGGACATCATTAATCTTGGTAGTTCTGCATCTATTTGTCTTTGGTTTTGGTTGTCATCTTCCGAACGTCTCTTTAACTATTTAATGGAAAATTTCAGTCATCACAATTTTGCGTGCCGCTTACCCACGCGTCATTTCTTCAAGTCTAATAAATTTAACGGAAAATTAGTATTCAACGGTGTAACTTTAATAAAATATAGCTACAAATCTGTAACTTTACGTTTATTGCTGACAATAAATATACGATATACGACATAGGTTAAACGTGTAGTCACTGTTTTCAAAAGTCGGGCGCCATCTTGATTACATATGTTGTCATTGCTAAATACTATAGAGCAGGAATTCGTTACGCGAATTTTTGAGAAACGGAAGTTATTTGAAATAATAAAATACCTGGTTAAAATTGTTACCAATGATATACCCTGTTTATTTTTATAGACTTACATCTTACATAAGGCTTTTGTAAACATTAAGCGCACTTTGAAACCCTCCAAAATCATGATACATGTAATAAAATGTGTAATTATATAATATTAGATAATTATTTAGTAAATATAGCTATACATATCTTTCGCACAACCCAGCGTAATGTATGTCACTCTCTCTCTCTCTCACTCTCTCTCTCTCACACTGGTACAATTTATTTTATGAGCTCATTTTGAAAATTAAAATTTTAAATACTTGAATTTACTTCCTGTTATTTGTTATTTTGGTCATTTCAAATTAAGTTTGATGTGGAAATAAAATATGTATATGTATGTTGCTGGAACGTTCTCACCAAATTTGTTGTATGTCTGTCTTGGTTGCAGTTTCCGTGCGGTAAAACTTCGCGTGCCGCGAGTTCGTCGATATTTTACCGGTCACATTTTTGAAGTAGATTAAACTCTGCACTGTATCTAAATAGATTAATAACCACTTCTAGTGGTTTAAAAGTTAAAATTCACTTATTAGTGAACGAGTTGCCGTTCGTGAACGGTAGGCCGGCCGGCTGCGATCACTGTTGCTGATGAAATGACACCGAGTCTTTGTTACATATTTCCGAGGTGGGGTGAATCTACGTCACTCGCCCTTTGTTAAGTTGTTGACAGCATCATGTTGTTGACAAAAACAAATTCTTGGCCGCTGACATCATCAAGGATCGTCTCTTTTATCGCAACAAATGACATACTGTTTTTTGTGATGCTTCACGTTTTTTGCTACGAATCGGTCAAAATCCTGGCAAATATTATACAGTCCACTCACGATATATTCATACAGGTTATTTAATGTTTGTTTAATTATGACCAAACTAAAAAATACAATATTAATGGTTTTATATACCATATTTAGGGTAATTACAAATTGTACCATTACAAAACCCCCTCAATGAAAGATTGTGTGTCGAAGCACAAAAACTTTCATTGACCCTTTCATACGTCCTAAAGGGATCAGCCAGGATAAGTCGCCACAACCCCCTTACAATTTTATATAAAAGAAAATTATAACTCACCCTTGGTCTGATGATGATGACTGTACCTACATGACCTTACTGGACTTCTCCTTCGAGATCCCAACACCATAAGGCCACTTAGGCTCGTAACGCCCCTGCTCTGACGCGCTGGCCAGCTCAGGACCGCTGTCATATCACCAAACACTGAAACAATAATGATAAATATTAAAATAGTGGCTTGGTAAATTACTCTACCCTTAACTGATCTGGTTCCCCTTAGCTAGGTGCTGGTTTGCGCTAATAAGCACTGGGTTTGCTTGATATAGTTATAATACTAAGATATAGTTATAAAAATTATCCTACTAAAAACGTAACTCCCAAGAATTATAAAGAATTTCCTTTTGCAATATGGACAACCCTGAATTTATAAATTGTTTCGATTTCTATCGATAATATTTATCTCTTTCCATTTTATAATTAGTGTAATTATAAAATAAACACATTGATATAAAAAGAATTAAAATCTAATTGAAAATATGAAAATTCCACTATAAATCTCCCAAACATGGAGAAAAACAAATTATAGAAAAACGAAATAATTAATAAATCTGTATTGTATTATTTATTCATAAATCTTATTGAATGGTTAAATTAAAATTAAAATTATTATTATTATTCTTATTATTATTAACAGGTAAAATTATGGCATTAACAGCACCAATTATTTTTATCACTTCATACACATTATTTCCATATTATAAAAGCATGTTAAAAATTTTATAACATAAATACATAATACATTTTACATAATAATACACATTGATACATTTAATACATTGAAATAGTTTTGTAATTACATTACATATTTAATCTTGATTAAGATTTGCATATTCTATTTAAATTTGCATTTAAAATTATAAAATTTACCATTGCAATTAATTCATTAATTAGACATCAATTTATTTATTATAATTATAAAATTCATTTTAAATTTATTATTAATATTCATATTATTATTATTACTTCATTATTCATTTTTCATTACCTCTCTATTCTGAGTTTCTACCTCACTAACTACCTAACCTTTCACCTCCTAATCATTTTTTAGTCTGGGTGACTCCTGTATTCACTATACTCATTATACTTTTACTCACCTTCTTCTAACTGACCACCAAATTTACCTATCATGACACCAATATCTCAATTATAAACACCTTTACTAATTTCATTTAAATCCTATGGCACCGCTCGTCTTTGCAATGGGTTGGGTGTTCCCTAACTGGCTATATACATCCATAATTTTTTGCCCTTCCAAAAATTCGGCAAACACTCCCTTAAACTATGCTAATACCTGCCACAACACTATTGGTTGGCTACTTTTTATCACCTCACCCCCACTACAACATATCATTAACAACAAATATATGTTTATACCTTTACTTTATTCACCTCTACAAATAATCACTAACTACTGTGTCCCTAAATATCTAATACTTCTCTTTGTATTATTTACTATCTAACTCCCATTTTCATTAATTAAATAACTCACCTGCATTTATCTATCCCCAGGCTCTATCCCTGTTTAAACATTCTACTTTACTGTAATCATTGACCATTGTCTTATAAATTCATCTCTCACCTACTCATAACAATATCTCTCAAAATTCAAATATATATATTCTTACTTAAATATTTATTATTCATAAGGAATTACCTTCATTACCAATTAATTAATAATTTGACTTCATTAAAAACTTTCTATTAATTAATAATTTACTTCTGTTATAAAGGTAGCACAACTTTCTTTTGTACTATTTTAATTAAGTAATAAAGAATGATTACTCTTCAATTGTTATTCAATTGTTAAAAAAATATTATTATTAAACATGTTAATTATTAAAATACATAATAATACATACTGGTGTACATAAAATATACCTGTAATACAATAATAATACATACATAAATACATTGATATAAAACACATTTAATACAATGAAAAATATACACTCCAACTCATTATTTTGTTATTTATCAAACTCAGTCCATAGAAGTCCAATTCAATACCACTTTACACATATACATTTAATGTTCATTACACAATTGAAACAGTCTATCCACCATCGTTGTATAACATTCTTATCTTAGGTCTATTTAATTTATTATTTAATAAATAAATTTTATGATTAGCAAATATTGTATTCATTTTCATTTATACAACTGTTATCAACCAAATATTTCAAGTCACAATCGAGTAGGGTTCCGTTTATCTCAGTAATATCATATGTCATTAATTGGTTATTTATTTTATAATTATCCTCATAATTTTCTACCACAGGTAAGTACTTAATACCATTATCATCATTTATTGTTATCTCAATTTCATTGTTACTATAAGGTAAGTATTCATTATTTTCATCCACCTTATCTAAGCCTAATCTTTCTGCCAATTGTCTGTATTTTCTATTTACTTTAAAAAATTTTATTACTTTCTTTTTCTCACAATATCTCTCTATACTTTCTTTCTTAATACATTTCTCTCCATAACACCAAATTACACTTTCTCTCCAAATATGCAGGGGTCGTCGTAAAGTTATCATAACATTATTGCACCATTTATTAGGTACACAAAAACACCAAGAAACTTTATTTGTAGACCTTTCGTCTCCCAAATATAAATTGAAGGAACTCTTATCCCTATAAAAAATACGTGAAGACTTGTCTTCACCCCCTAACACAACATCAAAAGAAAATTCTACCCCCTGCACTCCTTGTACAAAAATACTTTCTCTCAACTCTCTTTCTGACTCAATACATTCAAACACTTCATTATCACTCATAATACTTTCATTATCATTTTCTAACTTTATACTCTTACTATCTGTAATATTCTTACTATCTGTAAATTCATTATTTGAGTTATCATTTTTAATTATGTTATTATTCAGTACTTCATTTTTCTGGGTACTACTATTTACCTTCTTTGTTTCTAATTGACTTACTAATTGACTTAAATTCTCGTCTAGTTTTTCGATTACCTTGTCAACCTTCTGAACCAGATTATCATGACCCAATTTGATTTCATTTTTAAGTTCATTGAACTTGATATCAAATTTATCGAATTCGTTATTCAAATTTGTGAATTTAATATTAGAATCGCTTTTCTGCTCATCTAGTTTCTTGTCAAAATTATCAAATTTATTTAATAAGAGCTGCATCATTGCAGCAGTACTGTCTGACTTACTTTCTGACATTGTTGAAATATATGTAGAGACCTTCTCTGCTTCTACAGATACAACAGACACAGGTGTATCTGCTTCGTCAATCTGACTAATTTGAGTTGGTCGAACATCCACCTCACTGATAACTATTTCGTCAGAGAGGCTGACTGTTTCAGTTTTATCTTCATCAGTATTCATGTTTACTATTTATAATACACGCATGCATACAATAATATAACCTAACTATTGGGTTATGTTTACATATTAAAATTTTGGCGTTTATTACCTCAAATAACTTTTCCGCTCTCTTTATAGGCGTACTCTATATAAAATAATATTATATAGAGTCCCTGTTCCAGAAGCCATCTGTAACTTTAATATAATATAAGATAGCTACATATAGTTATGTCCCTGTTCGGGCCCCATCTGTAACTTTAATAAAATATAGCTACAAATCTGTAACTTTACGTTTATTGCTGACAATAAATATACGATATACGACATAGGTTAAACGTATAGTCACTGTTTTCAAAAGTCGGGCGCCATCTTGATTACATATGTTGTCATTGCTAAATACTATAGGGCAGGAATTCGTTACGCGAATTTTTGAGAAACGGAAGTTATTTGAAATAATAAAATACCTGGTTAAAATTGTTACCAATGATATACCCTGTTTATTTTTATAGACTTACATCTTACATAAGGCTTTTGTAAACATTAAGCGCACTTTGAAACCCTCCAAAATCATGATACATGTAATAAAATGTGTAATTATATAATATTAGATAATTATTTAGTAAATATAGCTATACATATCTTTCGCACAACCCAGCGTAATGTATGTCACTCTCTCTCTCTCTCTCTCACTCTCTCTCTCTCTCACTCTCTCTCTCTCTCACACTGGTACAATTTATTTTATGAGCTCATTTTGAAAATTAAAATTTTAAATACTTGAATTTACTTCCTGTTATTTGTTATTTTGGTCATTTCAAATTAAGTTTGATGTGGAAATAAAATATGTATATGTATGTTGCTGGAACGTTCTCACCAAATTTGTTGTATGTCTGTCTTGGTTGCAGTTTCCGTGCGGTAAAACTTCGCGTGCCGCGAGTTCGTCGATATTTTACCGGTCACATTTTTGAAGTAGATTAAACTCTGCACTGTATCTAAATAGATTAATAACCACTTCTAGTGGTTTAAAAGTTAAAATTCACTTATTAGTGAACGAGTTGCCGTTCGTGAACGGTAGGCCGGCCGGCTGCGATCACTGTTGCTGATGAAATGACACCGAGTCTTTGTTACATATTTCCGAGGTGGGGTGAATCTACGTCACTCGCCCTTTGTTAAGTTGTTGACAGCATCATGTTGTTGACAAAAACAAATTCTTGGCCGCTGACATCATCAAGGATCGTCTCTTTTATCGCAACAAATGACATACTGTTTTTTGTGATGCTTCACGTTTTTTGCTACGAATCGGTCAAAATCCTGGCAAATATTATACAGTCCACTCACGATATATTCATACAGGTTATTTAATGTTTATTTAATTATGACCAAACTAAAAAATACAATATTTATGGTTTTATATACCATATTTAGATATTTATATACCATATTTATTTAGGGTAATTACAAATTGTACCATAATTGTACCATTACAACGGCCCGTTACTATGGTAACAGTATCCCTTTGTTTGGTTAAGACCTCTTTCAAAAGCATTGTTAAGAGATTTGAATTTTTATTCAAATTTATTATGTATTTTCCTAATGATTTTATTCCTTTATCGTTCCTTTGGGGTAATAAATAATATCACTATTATATTTCTTTCCTTTCAAAGTTTAAAATGATACCTCATAAGGTCATATTCTATTATACATTAACTTTAGTCTAAATATTTGATATTTGATAAAGTACATATCTCTCTTAAATTAAACTTTTATAATAACATTTCTCTTTTAAAATGATTTACATATAATTACTGGCCATTTACTGGTCTTAGATTAATAAATTTCCTTGTGAATTTGTTACAATTGACATTAGTGTGTGTCTGACAGTTAGACGTTTTCATAGCCAAAAGTAGCCATGATAGTTTTTTTGTTTATTTCTTTTAAATTACATTTTATGTCAGCCTGATGGGCTCTACCTTGCCATCATATTTGTTTGTGTTGTGTGTTGATTCTGTTTGTGTTGTAATTACTATTCAATACAGTTTTCATTATACATATTTTAAAATATAACAATTAGGCTTATGGACTGTAAGTTCCCTTCAGCCATATCCTCTTCATAACATTGAAACAAACAATTCTTTATAAGTTATTAGTTACTGTTGGTTTTAACATTAATTTCATTCTTTTGCTACTACTTTGAGTTATAAACATCATCACTTCTTGCAAACTTATTAAAGTTATATCCCCTTTTAACATGGGGTGTTTTATTCATTGTATACTTAATTTTAAAACAAAACCTTATTTCAATATTACTATCTCCCTCCATTCCATGTTAATACAAATTGTTTTTATCTGGGCTTTCTCCCTGAATAATATCACATGTTTTACTTATCTTTATTTGAAATATTATTTTTTAATTATTCTTAATTATATTACATCTTTATTACTTAAAATATCTATTTCAACATATCACCTTCACCTTTAATTAACAGAGGTTTATCACTGATACACACTCACTATTTTTAGGGTATTTACACTTTCACTATTGCACTTTATTTTGGTTCACTGTTTGTATTAAGTGTTACTTAGTGGGTAATCCCTATACTTATTTCTCCTATTATTTCTCACTATTTCTTTACAACATAATTCTTATTATTAATGACATTTGGTTATTTACCTTTCATTAAATCTAACCTTAATAATTGTGTTAGTGTACTTTTCTACACTACGTTACTTTATAATTGTCTTTTGTTTTAAAATAGGTATATAAGTTATTTCAATTACAACAATACTATTTGTTTCATTAGTGGATAATTATTTGGGGTTTATTTACAGTATTCTATCTTTGAGTCTACCATTTCTCCCCTTTATATGTGGTGTTAGTTTCTCCTTGGGTTCAACCTGTCTCCTCTTCATTCTTCTTCTTCTTCTTCTTCTTCTTCTTCTTCTTCTTCTTCTTCTTCTTCTTCTTCTTCTTCTTCTTCTTCTTCTTCAACTTCAGTTGTCTTCATCTTGGTTCGGTTCTCCTCTTCTCATCTGGTTTAATTTCTATTTAGTCGTAGGAATTTGTTCACTTCCTTTGATTCTTCTTTAGTTCTGGTTTCTTATCTTCTTTTGTTAGCTCCTAATTGTTTGGTCAATCACCTTTTGTCTCTGTGTATGTTTCGTGGTTCCCTTCTTTGTGTTTCTGTTGTTGGGTCAATCACTTGGGTTGGGTAATATCGTCGTTCGTCGTGTCATAATATTTATATTTTATTCATTTTTAAACATTTTATTTTATATGAAGTATT
The DNA here is from genome assembly GCA_034769895.1 of Magicicada septendecula. NCBI lineage: Eukaryota > Metazoa > Arthropoda > Insecta > Hemiptera > Cicadidae > Magicicada > Magicicada septendecula. Next base: position 16,163,864 of record CM068374.1, read on the forward strand.
TTTACATTAAGAATTATCTTTTTTATCCCTGGTACTGGGGTGGCTTATTTGTGTTGTAACAATATTTATGAGTGGAAATAAGCATTATTTGAAATTTTTACAAAATTTTAACATCATATTTATTTGCTATCTTGAGGCTAACTAAACTTCAATCTGAATGTATTAACTGTCACCATATGTCATAACATAGTTACATCTTTATGGGTTTCAAAAAACCACAACGGACATGAAATGAAACAAACTGAATGTTTGCCTACTCACACGCCCGCGCGTGCGTGTGCGCACACACACACACACACATACACACACAAAAGTATTTATGAAAATAATTTGCTCATAAGTTTCAGTCAAAAAAGTGGCTCATGGTGTGAAAGGTGCCACGTGGCTGCCTAACATAAATAGAATACTTATGAAACTTTTAAGAAGATATAGAAACATACTGTGTCATAGTGTCTTAGTCTTTTGCTGGAACAAGATACACATAATACTAGAACATATTAATTTATTAATGGGAACACTGTTCCCACAAAGACTCGCTACAATAGCTGCAAAGTCGCAGTCCTGGTAGTGCTTGGTTGGTTTAGTTCTCATTGTCACTGTTCCTTGCCGGTTCGACCAGTAACACTGACAACACACAGACTGTTAACAAAGTGAGTTGCATACAGTTGAACATAATGGTTGCAGCAAAAAATTTATCACCAGTTTGTGATGTTTTACTTTACAGGAAACTTGCGCTGGAAAAAGCAGATGCAATTGTACACCATATAGCTTATCCAGTTGAACTTTTTGAAGTTAAAAGAATTGCAGAATATTACAACAGGGTGAGTAACTTTAGTGATAACTTTAGTTTGGTAAGTTTGCTTGAAGAGTGTCACTCTCACCTGTTTTGTATTTTGTACTTCCATATTTCTGTATGTTAACTTTCATTCTGTTGTTTTTTGATATAATAATAATAATTCTGTATTTTTGTTTGTTTTGATATCTTACCTTTCGGTACCATATTTATTGTATATGTCATACTAATTCAGCGGCCATCTTGTAGTACCAACCTCATGATTCGATAATTTTACGTAAGGGTCCCAGGATTCGATTAAGCGATCATCAGAGACAGGACGATTGTTCGGAATAATTAAATCAAACAGCGTATTATATATATATAGTTGCTTTTTAATGACATGGAAAATCAAGATCGACATCAAAATCAACAAAACAAAATGGAATACTTATACTCAAATTAACAAAATGGCGGCCACAAGTTCCACTATATTACTATTATGTTATTTTCCATTATTCATGTGTTAACTTCATTATGAAATTTATAATAAATGTAACTTTGAAAGAAATTGCAATTATTATTTTCAGATTGATAATTTCTTACATCTAAAATGACACAAACCAACGTCTCATAAAAATATTACTTAAATGTACCGGTACGGTCTGACACACACTCTCATTTCGCCAATAGCGATTTACTCATACATTTGAATTTTGGGTTTTTTGAGCTCAATTTAGATAAGAAAGACTGGAATATATAATTTAACATTCCTGGATATGCGTTGTAGAGTTTAAGCTGTCCTCAGATGTCGATCATGGTCAGGCAGGTGTTCGGCCGAACGTCCCATGTGTCTTCTTGGTCACACTGACTTTAGTTACATTTTGAATAGTTATGTATTTATTTCTGTCTAATGGTTACTATTTCATGTTAACACATTGATAGTTTGACAAAGAAAACACTTTCGCTGGCAAAAGCTGCCGGCGATTTTCACAGCGTGTTGACGCCTTGATGGTCTGATGCTGACTGGGGGGATGCAAAGCACATTTTTTGCGTATGTGTTAGCGCATCCACGTCATTGTCTTTTGTTCAATATGGCTCACGCCCTGTTGTCATGTCATTGTTGTTATTTCATCTTTTTATTTTTAATGACGTCCGACCTTATGGACCAATGAAAATGGATATTGAGAGTCTGTCTTCACTTATACCGCCATTGTATATGTTCGGCTTCACACGTCTGCTCCTGACCTTGGAATCGTTTCACTCTGCTGAAATCTGCGTCGTTGTCTCTTTACAAAGGGAAATAGTCCTACCCATGTATGTGTGTGTAAAACAATAAAATACAATAATTTGCTACCACTCATACCATAAATCCGACATCAGGATTTTCGTACTGTCACATGTATATACCAACCTAATACACTGATTACACTGTTAACAAATGAGTCTTTCTAGAAAGTTCAGAAGGCCCCTTTGTTAAAAAAATAGTATAAAATCTCTCTCTCTCTCTCTCTCTCTCTCTCTCTCTCTCCCCCCCCCCTCCCCTCTCTCTCATTCTCTATTTATGCACCTAAGCATTCAAAGAATTTCGGCGAACCCGAAACATCGAAGCATCATAATGTTTTTAGCTTTTGAAACGTATAATGTGGATTATGTTTGGTGGATTATGTAAATCATTTCTAAACCACAGACAATCACAAACAGAGCATGTAAAACCAAATTTATTCTCACTAAAACATTTGCTAAACTTAATGTCAGCAGTGATTATTTCTGTCTTGATGCGTTTACATACAGTAGAAACCCGATATAGGGTGGTCCTATATACTGCGGATTCGGATATAACACGGTGAAGAGTATGTCGCCCGTTATTAGCGAAAATTCTTACTTGTAGAGAGTGAGTAAATTATGAATTGTTTATCGTGACTTCCGTAGCCACATTGGAATGCATTGCGTTTATTGTAAACAAAGGCTTGTTGTTGGAAACGGCGTTGTAAACAACAGCCAGAATTGCCAGTTCAAGTGTACCTGTAGACATAAACAATTGCCCGAGCTATTTACAGTCTCTATGTTTCTAAGAATTCATGCCAAGGCAAGCAGCCAACTAAATCCCTTCTCTCCCTCATATTACAGTACAGTATTAGATCATACTCTGATATTATCTTATCAAAGTGTATAGTCTTTGTCATAAATTCGCATAGTGTAGAGTTTTGTGATGTCGCAGAAAAGAAAAAAGCATATTCTGTGAGTGATAAACTCAAAATAATTGATCATGTGAAGAACGGAGAGTCAAAGGCAAGTTTATCATGTGAGTGTGGCATCCCAGAAGGAACAATTAGAGGGTGGATGAAGGAAGAAGATAAACTTAAAAGTTTTGTGAACACAGTTGAAAGTGAAGTGGGGTTGCAAAGAAAAAAGACTAAAGTAGGTAAGGATAGTGAACTAGATGAGTGTCTGTACAGGTGGTTTTTAATAAAACGAAGTGAAGGTGTGCCACTGTCAGGACCAGTTATTAGAGCTCAAGCTGTGAAATTCCATAGTGATTTACATGGCAACAGTGACTTTAATGCATCTGATGGTGGTTTTCGCGATGGAAATCTCGTCATGGTATAAGCCAGATAAGCATTGAAGGGGAAGCACGATCATGTGACAGTGAAGCTGCAGCACTTTTTCCTCACGCATTAAACAAAGTAATGATCGATAACGATTTAAATGACCATCAAGTGTATAACTGTGATGAAACTGCTCTGTATTTTCGAATGCTTCCTACCAGAACTCTGGATGTGAATAATTCAATAAATAAATCTGGATTAAAAATAAATAAGGATAGAGTTACCCTCCTGTTTGCCACAAATAAATCAGGCAGCCACAAAGTTAAACCTCTCTGTATAGGGAAAAGCCGAAATCCTAGATGCTTTCAACATGTTAACATGACGTCATTACCCATCACATATCGTAATACAAAAAATGCTTGGATGACAAGTGATATTTTTGGTAAATGGTTCCATGAAGAATTTGTTCCATCTGTGAGAAGCCACCTGCGGTCACTCAACCTCGAAGAAAAAGCTGTACTGACCCTTGACCACTGTCCAGCACATCCACCTGCTGATATGCTACAGTCAAGAGATGGGAAAATCGGAGTCATGTTCTTGCCGAAAAACACTACAGCACTGATCCAGCCATTAGATCAAGGCATCATAAAAGCATTTAAAGCGCATTACCGCCGTGAACTTCTCAGTGCTATAGTGAATTCTGATGAGGAAATGGAAATTTACCTTAAGTCAATAAACCTGAAAACAGTTGCGTATTCAATAGGTCTTGCATGGGAAAGTATTAGTATGGCTACGATTCAGAATTGCTGGAAGAAATGTTCCTTTGAACAAAACATCGCCGATGGAAATTGCTCTGTTGCCGGATTCACTAATAGTGATGTACAGTCTGCGAGTAGTGCTCTGCATTGCAACTTAACTCTAGATGACTTGAATGACTGGGCAGAAGTTGACAACGGTGAGCGTGTTACAAAATGTATAGGAGATAAAGATATCATCGATGCAGTCCGAAATACAAATTGTGAAGAAAAAGAAGACGATGATGATGATGAAAATGAAAATGGGGTGGAAGTGAAAGAAGTTATTCCAAATGTTAATGAAGTGATAATACACATAAACAAAGTAATTTCGTGGATGGAGAGGCAAAGTGAATCTAATAATGTTCATCTGCTGCACCTCGCGTTTATAAAACAATACGTGGAAAAGAAACGCTGTGCATTATCCCGTCAAACAACAATTACGGACTTTTTTAAGACCAACAATTAGGCCTACAGTAGGTCAAGTGAGCAATGTATAAATAGTGTATTTTATATTCCATTGGATTAAAATAGATTAAAATATTGGATTAAAATACAGTTTTCTTATTTTTTATTTCTACATTTGGTGACATAATTTACGTACAGTATATAGTAGTGCATTATGCTGTAGCCTTTTTCCCAGTCGTCCCTCCCCATCATTTGTCACTGTACAGGTCACCTTCCGATATACCGCGGTTACGCCTATAACGCGGGGGAAAGTATGTCACCCGACAACCGCGCTATATCGGGCTTCTACTGTATCAAATTTCTAGACTGTGGGGAATCAAAAGTGTGGAAGCGTCACGTTTTTCGATGTTTTTGTGGAATGACCCCCAGCCTAAAAACATTATCATGTTAAAAAAAAAACTGTGCACTCAAGAATAAATATTGAAATATTCTCAGTGTTATTGTTGTCTGTTATTGTATCGGCTTTTCAACATTCAACAACAGTGTGTGCATTGTATGATACAACTTATGCATTAAACTCTTACAGTATTATTATAATATAACATAAAAATCATGTACACAGAAGTTATTTTATTTACATATATTTGTGTTTTTTTTTACCAGCTTCATATAAGTGGTGAACACTTCTTTGAAGGTGTTTTGAATTTAACCAAGTTCCATATGTACAAACATTGGATTGATCTTGAACAACCCATCAACAAAACAGATTGGAGGGCTCATGGCAATGCAGTTGTTGTCAATGCTTTCTATAATCCTTTAGAAAATTCAATACGTAAGTATAATGTGGTAATACATATATAGGTATATTTTACTAGATTTTTCAATTACCAATTGATATTATTAAGAAAAAATAGTGGTTGCCTTAGCCATTGTTAACAGGTTGTATGATGGTTAGAAAAGTTCATGGAGCGACATCTACAGATTAGCAGAAGAACTAAAGTTTTACTGTGTTGTAAGACCCATATTTCACATAAATAGCTGTTCATTTCAAAATCAATCTGTCAATTTTTTCATTGATTATCACCTGTTTGAAATTTACATATCATGTCAGTTTTTGAAAATAGACAAAACAAACATCGTGTGCAGTATGCAAATGATAAGGATAAAAAATTCTCTTTCATTAGTGTTATCCAGACTGACTTCAGTACGAGGTATGCCTGTTCGACGTAAAATATTTCTAATGCTGAGTTGAGGACTGTGCTGTATCATTTGAATGCTATTTTCTTTTTGGCAGCAGACTGTTCAATAGAATAAGCAACCGTTGGAAACGACCCGTTAGTTCTTAAGTTATAAAAGACCAGCTTCATCACATTATCACAATATAATGCATTATAGTGTAGTCCATGCAAAAATATAATGCATTATAATTAAAATAAAATTTCAACTTTTTTGCTAAAACATATCTTTTATAAATTAACATACAAAATTTTGTTTGTTTCTAACTAAGGTTTTATACAGTAATTCAGAGGAAATACGAATTTACAATAACTTTTATACATTTTGTCTTAATTAGAATTATACTGTGGATTACATTGTTAGTCAAAAAGTGTTAAAAATGGCTAGATATGCGAGTTAAAAAATTTCCTCGTACACACCATTGTTAATACAGTGGACAGAATGTCTGTATTATATACTAACACAGAATGTGGCAAGTAACACTACTGCAAGATTCCACACGAATATGATAAGAACAACACATTGTTAGCAAGTGGATGCTTCTTTCAAATATCTAGAAAAAACTATAATAACTAATGAGTGACTACACTTCAAAACCGGAAGTAAAAGAGTGAAGATAGGGGATGAAAACTTGGATGGACTGTGGTTGTATAAGTGGACTAATTGACTGAATGAAAAATTTCAAGATTAAGTAGTAAAAGGTAAAGAAGTAAGAAGCTTCACAAATATCCATGAAATAGCCATTGGTAATGTTGATAAATATGGACTTTGAATGATCTGGATACCTCAATAAGGTAATTCGCTCCTTGGAAGATCGATGACCCCAGAGATTCTTCCAACAGATACCTTCTGAGAGAAGAAACCATGCAGATTGTGAAGATCATAAAATCAAAGGAATGACAAAAGCTTCTGAACTGGAAAAAGAGGCTGCAGAGGACAGAAACACATAGCAATTGGGAATGAACAAATTTTTAGAAGCTGTATGAAAGACAGATAAAGGAAGAGTACTAAATTTATCTTTAGTTGCATTGCTTTTGTAAAAATAGTGTTCCTTAATTATCTCAGTCATGTGGCCCTGTTCATAATAAAACCTCAGTATCCTGAACATAAATATTGACATGCCATGGTCTAAAGTTAGATGTTATTAATCAGTCACAAATAGGGACTTTTCAATATGAATGTGTTATTGTTTTTCTGATTATCTCTGGACTACTTTTGTGCTATCATAAACTAAGTTTTATGACTTAATGCTATAGTATTGTACTTTTTAAAAGTATAATTATAATTTGAATATATGAATATACATGGGACAGTCAAATGAAAACCTTAAAAATAAACAATTAGTGATTGTCCTGAAAATGAGTCTATACTCATAGTTTGGAGAGTGGTCAACATGATACAAGAAAGCTAAACAATGATTTAGCTTTAGTATAAAAATGGCAGCTCCGCTTGCAACATGCTCCAAAGAAGAACAGCATCTGTTATTTGTGGATGAAAATCATTGAAATTCATTGGAGAATAAAAGTTCAGTATAATGATGCATGTCTGTTACTGGAACTGCTGTACAAATGCAGTTAGTTCTATCATAGGGTCTCCACAACCAGACACCAGAGAACACTCCAGCAGTTAAAGCCACTGGCACGTAACAATGGATATCAGTCACACATCAGCACACCATATCATCAGTGATGTTCTGTAGTTCAGTAAAATGAATTGGAAGAAGGACATGTTGATGCGTGTAAGGAACTTTTGTGGTGCTTTGAGGCTAAAGGAGATGGCTTTGAATGAAGAATTGTCACCAGAGATGAAACCTGGGTTCAATACCATCAACCAGAAATAAAAAGAGCAAGCAAAGAATGGCAGCATAGCTCCTCACCAAAACAAAAAGAATTTTGTACACAACCATTGGCTGGAAAGTTTATACTGACTCCTTTTTGGGATGAAGGAGTAACTTTGGAACATCCAGGAGAGAAACAATCATTAAGTCAATGCATGCAGACTTCTCAAGAACCATTTACGTCCTGCTATCAGGATCAAATGACATGGACTTCTGAGTCCTGGTGTTTTGTTGCAACATGTCAATAATTGACCCCATAATGCTTGTGAAACACTTAGTACCCTGTCTACCACATCCACCTATTCTCCAGATCCTGGACATAATGGTTTTCACATATTTGGTCCACTCGAGGAGGCAAGTCCGACAAAGAGGTTACACCGATGGCAACGATTACAATCTACACGATGTTGTCGAGAAGTATCCATGCACTTCCAAAGCAGTGGAACACTTGTATAATACATCATGGAACCTTGTTGAAAACTCATGTAACTTTATTTCTTTACTGTTCAATAAATAAAAAATAACAAAATAAAAAACTATTGTAGATTATTGTTGACTTACCCTCATCAATTTAAGTTTAAACATACCGTACCATACAGTATAACTGCATACTAGAAACATGAAATTTTGTAACAGTAATACAGTTACTATTAATACAAGTAATTAATATGATTGAAACTTTTTAGTTGTAATGTTGTTTATAGTAAATATAAGTATATCATTACCGACTTGGAACACAAAGTTTTTTATTGGTAAAAACAAAACAAAAAATATATATATATATACACCATACACCAATACTTTCATGTTACTTCTGAAACAGTTAACAAAATGTTATTTCAAATCAAACAATTTAACTAGTAAATAGTTTACCTTTTTCTTGTCCGTCTGGTGGCCTTTTCTCTATATTTCATTCAACGCGTTTCAGGACATATGCCCCATCATCAGGATATCCCTTGTTGAAGTTCGTCGATCGTTAAAATATTAAAAACACTGTATATACAATTCTACACATAACAATAAATATAATATAAACATAAAACACATAAAATACCCAGATTTTAGACACACACGATATCGGTGGTGCGCACCACGACATGCTCACTGAAAAGGCCACCAGACGGACAAAGAAAAAGGTAAACTATTTACTAATTATATACTATAAGTGGCTTGGATACCGAAAAACATGGATCTAAAACAATTTAACATTTATTTATTAATGGATCATATGATTCAAATCTCCTCAAACAATTTAAATTCATTAGACAAATTCAATTATATAACATTCAAATCAATCAAAATATTTAACACATCTCAAATTATTTTAATTAAATTAATTACTGAAAATAAAAGTTCCATTGCCATCAAAACAATTACAATTCTCTAATTACTGTCTTCAAAATTAATTCGGTTATTTATTTAAATTGCCCATATTGATATTATTATTACAACAATTACCCACCTACATACACTGTTCATTTAACCTTTTACAACACATACAATTGAATTCACTACATATTTATTTAAAAATCTTCCTCCTTATTTACTCCGTTATATCATATTTCAATGTCAAAATCAGCTAAGTTATTACCATGTATTCACATACTTAAACTGTTCCTTCCCCGATTTCTTAATCTAGCCTCCATCGTCATGTAATAGTCGTACTTTTTTATAACATTTCTCTTCCTTACTTATACTCGATTTGTTATTGTTATTATTATTATAATAAACCATTACTTCTAAGTTCTTCGTTATACCATTGATTATGTCATAAAACTTGTCATTGTCCATTAATTTTGTCCAGTCTCCGTTAGTAAATTTTCTCAATACCAAGTCGATTATTTTAACATCATAAATTAAATAGTTATTACTTAAACGTACTTCTAACCTTACTTTCCACTCATCATAATCTCTCCTTACATTATATACTTCTATCTCTTTATCAACCCACAAATCTCTCTCATCATAATGCCATTTCACACCTTCTCTTTCATTCCATGCAGAGGGTACTAACTCTATTAAACAATTCCTGACTTCTCCAGGAACAACAAAATACTTCAAAAAACAATTATTCGTAGAACACTTGTCTACCCCATATATACGTGAAGATCTTTCTTCATCCCCCAGAACACCTCGTAAAAAATTTACCCTCTGTTTCATACCCACAATATAACTCTCTTTCCACTCATCATCTAATTGCTACGCCTTTACAATCTATTACTTTCTCTCTCTCACTCACTGTCTCTATCTCCTCACTATGCAATATTTTACTCTCAACTATATCATTATTATTATTCACCATTATTTCATCATTAGAATTAATTATATTAATATCACCACTTACCTCAGAATTGTAATCACCCTCATTATCTTCATTAGTCAACACTACCTCTCCCACTATTTTGTCCCACTTGTCAAAACGTTTATTCATATTATCAAAATGTTTATTCATCATTTCCTTTGTTTCATCTAATTCTGTTTTTAACTCATCAAAATCTTTGTTCATCATTTCCTCCCTCTCATCAAACCGTTTATTAATAACACCATTTATTTCATCAAAACCCTTCTTCATATTATCCATAATCATTTGCAACATATTCATCTTATAATCAGACTCACTCATATCATCATTATTTACCTTATTCTCTACCACCTGATCGACTTTATTCTTGTTAACTCGGTCTGTCTCTCTACCTTTATTCACCACCCCCACACTCTCATCATTATCACTAGGCCCATTTACTGTCTTATTTTCTACTACTATTACTTCGACTATCTTACCTTTATCGTTCGTCATCTTACTACCAATACTAATATCATCACTGTGCTTTCTAATTTCGGCAAATATTCCCTCTTCTTGTTCTTCCATTCGGGTTAACCTATCGTCTAAATTACCCCACTCCTCGTCTGTCATTTCGCCTACCACCTCTCGAAATTCACTCTCCCACTCATCCCACGCAAAATCAATATCATTACCTTGTATTTTGGCCATGTTTAAAGTTCATTTATATAACACTTTTTATATATAAAAACCACTATTTTTCTACAATCAAAACACCTACTACAACTGTAAATCACAATAACATAAACATAACGTACTCACACGTGCGTAATTATATACGATAAATAATTTTTATAAATTCGTCATTACCACATCCTATTTTCTGTGCTTTAAAATAGGTCTATCTCGTATAAATAAAATTAAACGAAAATCCTGGCTGCGTGAGCCAATTGTAAACGTACAAAAATATTGATCGAAATACATAAATAAATAAAATATACTGCCAGGACTTACCTGCGATCGTTCTCAACCACTTACCTGCTGTATAAATTTTTATCAGAAACCCAGAGTCGCCACCTATATCTTTGAAGGACAGATATGGAAACCTTTACACCTTACCTTAAATAAAAAACGGGACAATTTCGCCATCTGACTACCCCCAATAAGAATTCAGAAGATACCCGGAACGTTTAGACGAATCTTGCAGCACAGAAATGAGAAAGTGGTAATGACGAAATAACTTAGACTAACACATTTTTATGTTATGAAATGAATATTTTTACTTATGGAAAGACGGAAATCCTTAATACAAAACACAAAAGAACAAAACACATTTTGAAATGGTTAAATAGGCCTTACACTTAAATACTTTTTTACACTATAGAAAGCAGCCCAGCTTTGCTCACACACACATCCACACCATTTCAAAACCCCTTTTATAAAAATAGAAAAAATAGTTTGTCTTTACGCCTTCATGTTTCATTTACGGTAATTTTATGACCTGTTCACTGTCGCGATGTTCACTGCTGACCGAACACGTGCTTTAGTTCCGCGCTTCCACTGTCCGTTATTAACTGTTTTCAATTCACAACTGCACTACACCAATTTATAACTGTACTACTTTTATTAATTTCTTGGGTCCCGGTCGGTATTAAGGCGTTATTACATTGAATTATTCATATTTAAAAAGTTCTACCCGACCGGGCCCGCGTGGCGATAACTACGTCTGTAAGCTGTTGTGGTTTCTCGTGGACTGGGAAGAAGCGTCTATATTTCACGGCCAACTCAATTTCGTCGTTTTCAGGTGGAAACCAATGCCTGTGGTTTCGTCGCCGTAGCTTCGTCCCATTTAACTCATGCTGTTGGTGTTGTGTTAGTTGTATCAGGATATTGGCTAGGCACTGGCTAACGTCACGAGATGGGCGGACCTTGAGCCATACATCCGCCAGCAAGGTAGACGAAAGTGAATTAAAATCGTTTCCTGGCCATCTTAGTTTCGGAAGTCAGCGTGGGTCCGCGCGCCTGGATGTGTAATGCGTATGGGCGCGCTGTCACACTCTTACAAAGTTCGTGGAAATGAAGGCTGGGTGAATTCTTGGTTACCAATTGCACAACGTGATATTGCGTCGCCTTTGTTAAAACTGTTCTTACAACACGTGGTCTGTCTCCGTTGCAATTAGACTTCACACATATTTTTATAAATCCCCAAAAAATGCAATAAAATAAAATAACCTATAAATTTGGCCCGTTACAAGTGGTAGCCTCTGACGAAGCTTATAATAAGCGAAAATTGGTTCAGGCTATAAGGTAAAACTTTAATATACTTGTTTTCTCCCGTACGCGTTTCTGCGTGATGTGCGCCTTCATCAGCGGTATAAGACAGACTGCCAGTAAGTCGTAACGGTTGTTATATTAATTTAGTACTGTGAAAAAAGAAGATAAACTATCAAAACAACGGTAAAACTTTTACGTTTTTACCAATAAAAAACTTTGTGTTCCGAGTTGGTAGTGATATACTTATACTAGATATTACCTGTGACTTCGCACGCGAATATTTGAATTTTAATAAATATTTTAATATAATTTTGGTTGTCTATGTATATATGGCGTTCTGTCGGCTCGTATAACAGTTTTGTACTCATTAGTCAAATTCTCTCCAAATTTTCAACATTTAATATGTTGTTGCAACAGCCTTTGGAGATTTAAAAGTACCCGTTTATAAAGCCTTTAAAGATATTAAATATAAAATAAAATATATAAAATAAATTTTATCAAGTACCTGTTAAATCAAAAACAGTTGTCACCTAACCTCACAAATGAAAACAACACGTATTTTCAGTTTGCATTAAGTAACAGGACAATTTACAGTTAGTACACTTCTTGTCTACATCGTAATATATCGATACAATCGCATATTATAATAAAACATCAAAAATGTACTGCAGAATGGGAAAATGTACAGTTCCGATGCTGCTAAATAGCTTTTGTTTATTTACTTGTTACTATGGTAATTAATTCTGGTCTCCATGGTGATGTTGACATCTTTAGTAGTGGTATTTAATATATTTCATTACTTATTCATTGCATCATCAGAAATACGTATAAACATAAATTTTACAATCTTTTAAGACAATTACAAAATACATAGACGTACCTGTATACAAAATTACAAAAAGTATGAACACAATCGCATAGTAAAATATTAAAAACTATAGGAACGGATAAATGTATACATTCGATGCCGGTAAATATCATTTGTTTATTTACTTGTTACTATGGTAACATACTGATGACTGACACACTACCTACCGCGTTATATTATACAGAAATATAGGACAATTACAAAATATATAGACGTACCTGTATACAAAATTACAAAACATACCAACACAATCGCATAGTAAAAACATTAAAAACTATAGGAACGGATTCGATGCTGGTAAATATCATTTGTTTATTTACTTGTTACTATGGTAACATACCGATGACGGACACACTACCTAGCGCGTTATATTATAGATTTAGTTAATCAACTACACTCCTCATGCCTCCTCATGGACAACAAAATCCAAGAGTTGTTTATAGTTTTAATAATTCATTTTTTTTGTAGTGGCGATTTTCGGTATTCATCTTATTAGTTTTATAACGTTTTAAATAAACTTTCATATTATAAACAAAAGGTTTTGCTTTCATCTACACTTGTTTACTTGAAGTGGAAAGTAATAAACAGTAGCATACATTGGTACTATCCAAAACTGATGCGACTTTAAATCTGGAAAGAACAGTTGTTTTCTTGTTTCAGAGTTCCCTGCTGGAATTTTGCAAGATGGTTTCTACACTAAAGGTGGCCCAAGATATGCAAATTATGGAGGAATTGGATTTGTAATTGCCCATGAAATGACACATGGATTTGATGATATGGTAAGGCGGTGAGAAGACATGTACAGAAACATACAGGTATTGTGTATGTACACACAGGCATGAGTCTTCATTTGCGTACTGGTTTTGTTCATGTGTTTTTGCAGCTTCCACATGTTCTCAAGTTCTCTCTCTCTCTCTCTCTCTCTCTCTCTCTCTCTCTCTCTCTCTCTCCCCCCCCTTTTCCCTTACATAAATGTACAATTGTACATTTGTCAAGTGTGCACATATACACACGCACATAAACAAGAACAGATGAACGATCACACATACATACAGTAAAATTGAAAGTTAAGGGCATACGCGCAGAAACCAATTTATGGATGGACGAGTCCACTATGAAATTGTGAATGGTAGGAGGGTAATGTAGCATCAGCTGGTAAGCAAGTGAAGGTGTTACCAACTTGTGTGTGATGTTTTAGTTACCCGTACATTGTTGGTTACTGTGTGACATACTATCTCAGTCTTGTATTTGTTATTATTATTTCAATTTATTATTAATTATATCTTTGTTTTACAGTCATTCATTTTTATTAGTTATTTAATTTTTTAGTTAATTTCAATTGGTAGTTTTTATTCTGTAATTATGTATTATCATAATTATTTCTGTTATCATCCAGTAACGAGATTTGTTAAAATGGATACTTCTCCTTCAACTAGCAAAGACAGGAAAGTTATTCATTGTCAAGCATGGAAGTAATAATAAACAGTTTTTGTTGTCCAGGATTAAAAAAGATTCTTGCAATTAAATTAATACGAGAATGCGTTTCTTTATGTAATGATAAACTGTAGAGATAGTTGAGTGTAATTAAGGAGTGGAAGTTACAGTTTCCAAATTCCATTGCGATAAGAACGGTCAGAAAGCTGTAGTTTTTTATGTCTCAGCGGTACACAATGACAGAACCAAATAACACTCAGATATGTTTATAAAACATTCTGATATGTAACAGCAACAAATTCCGATACGTGTGAACAGTAATACATATCATTTGCTTGATTTGTATAGTAATACAATTACAATATTATTATTGTTATTATTATTTGATTTACATCAAAAACAATAAATGTATAATTCTTTTTTAAAGCCAGCTGTGTGACTGTAGGCACACACACACACACAATAGTCGCGAGTTCATGTTACTATTAGAAATAATGTTCTTAGGTTGGCTGCACCGTCACTGATAACAACAATTCTCTTCTCACATCTCTTACCGACTCCCACCACATCGCCTTTCCCCTCTGACCATAAGTATTTCGCGTACTTCCATGCCTTTAACTTTCAATTTTGCTATACATAAATGTAACTCTTCAGTACCAATTGCAGCTTCATTATTTGTACAGATTTCAATCAGTATTTACACTGACATAATTTTACTGGATTTTACTGATACTTTATTTACTGGATAGCAATCTTGAGTGCAATTGGAACAAACAAAGAGTGAACCAGTCTCAACTTTATCTAGGCTTTTATAAAAAAATTCACACTAAAAATAAATACCGATTATATAAATATAATGTAATGGTACATTCTGTTTGCATGACATAGTGTATATAAAAAGGTTTTATGCATAGGCGTAACTTGGGGGGCAGGGGGCACTTGCCCTCCCAATGTTCTGAGAATTATAAAATTTTGTTTACAGTTGTTTATAAATAAAAACTAACAAATAGTCAAACAGAAGACAGTTTCTATGCTTGCGAGCACAGTAAGCACTATTTATGAAGGCCTGTACTGTTATCAGACGACTAGTTGCCATAAATGTATTATTCTTATTTCTTTCTAAGAAACTTGTAAGGGGGATGTTTGACAGATTTGAATGATATACGTCAAAATAATATTTCTGTTAAAAAAAAAACACTAGAGACGTAATTAACTGGAATACAATGGGTGCCTTTTACACAAATAAAGACTTGTTTTGGAACACCGCAAGACGTCGATGGCTTTGTTCACGAATCTTAAAAGACGGTCGTTTGGAACTGTTATCTGTTAATGATTACTGATACAAGTATGGTCGGTTACTAGGTCGTGTATACTGCCGAGCATTTTAGAACAGTGTGCCTGAGGAGAGGATGCGTTTACGAAAACTGGGTATAAGAATTGGAATAACTGAAATTGTTTATGTTTATAGGGCTACAGTACATTTGTTCTAGATAAACGTAACTAGAAGTACAACTTATGAAGAAAGATTTGTTGATCATTAAAAAATGAAATCGGCTCTTGTTTACTAATTAAGAATTATTACTAAACTTTCTAATTTTGTATATAATATATTGTATTATATAGATGGTCTCGTGACTTTATGAAGCTTTACCCCCCCCCCCCCCAAGTTAGGCTCCAAGTTACGCCCATGGTTTTATGTGTATATTATAAAAAGTTTAATAGTGCAAGTTTTTCATAATATCGATTGTGAAGTCGACCTGAACAATATTCCAAAGCTCAAAATACTCATTCTCTACTTTGCCATCACCTAGTATGATACCTGTACATCATGAAGAAACGGGTGAATTCTGATAAAATGTGAAAGTATACCTAATTATTTTACTATAATGGGTAAAATTAGTAAATAAAATTTTAGTAAATAATGGGTAGCTAATCAGCAGTAAATTGGCTAAAAAATAGTGGAAATTCACAAAAGTGTACAAAAGTTAGTTAGTTAAAATGTATACTTAGAATGAAACAACTGGTGTGGGCCGTCTCTAACTAAGTGACCACATGTTGTCAGACTCAGTAGGACGATTTTATGTTTCTTGAAATGAAACATTTCCTTTTTCCTGCAATGAGGCATCTTCATTGGCTTAACTAAGACTCAGTGTCTCAGTTAGGAAATGAAAAAACAATAATATGATTTGATAACAATAAGATGATAACAATATTGGTAATACCATATTGGCCTCAATACAAGATGATTATTTTTTTCCTTAAAATACTCTTCCAAAACTATACACATCTTATATGCGCAACCTAACATTTAAAAATTTTGTGTTTGCACCTGCAAAAGTCTGCCATATTTTGTATCATTTTCCAACTGCACAGGCTTGCCCCACATGTGTAGCATGAATCAACATGGACATTACTGGCATAATAAGGTGAAGGTCAAAACAATGAGGGAAATATTTCCAAACAAACTTTCACCACTGTGCTTAAACACCATATTGTGTCGCAGACATTAAAACATCTCAAGCAGAATTATCACTGTCAGGGCCATCCCTAGGGGTCTAGGCGCCCGGGGCAAACTTACGTTGGGCGCCCCCTCCCGCCGCGGTTAAAATCGTCCTGACCACAGAGAAGAGAAGTTCTCTTGTCTGTGTCCTGGCCATGCCAATCTAGACTGGTTTTTATAAAAATATACTGACTAGTAGTCATGAATGTTAGGTAAATAAGAACAGACACAATAAAAGATATTTCATAGAACGTGATTGTATTTAATTATTTGTAGCTAAAAGTAAAGAAATTTGTAAAGAGTTTTTTGTAATTTGTTAATTATTGAGTAGGCCTATATACAGAAAAGGCTTAAAAGATATAGTATATTGTGTTACGTGTCAAATTGCACTTTAAAACAAAATTACATTCAAAATGGAGATTAAATCAAAGCATTTTAAATTAGTGCGAGAACAATATTACGGGTCCGCCTTTGCTAGTATTGCTATATACTTTAAATTGGAATTCTTCTTGCTTTCATTTTTGCAAAATTGGCAATAATGTCATCCATGTTGAGTTGTTTGGTGACTTCATTCTCGATGGCAAGTATTGCGAGCGAGGATAATCTTTCTTGCATCATTGATGAACGCAAGTAAGTTTTTATTAGTTTTAATTAATGTAATTAATGTAACCTACGCTCACAGGTTGCCACTGAAACTGGAATAGTGAGGAGAATACGGAGGGAAATCCACAGGTTAGTGAATAGGTCTCTTCGATCAGTTTTCTTTATAATTCTTAAGGCTTCCAGAGGAGACATTTGCTTTTCATTTGGGGTTTGATTTGTCAGAGTGTTTACATGTGAAAGTTCATTGTAAAGGTCCTTGCCATTTATGTCAGAAACGTTATTTACAGTAAGGTGATCTTGCAAGCTGATGCAAAGTTCTTCAAGTTCTTTCTTTTCTGGCAAATGCTTCAAATCAAATAAAAATCCCCATTTTGATTTGTAGATAGAAAACTTATCCATCCTATCTTTTAAAGACGTCAGCATTGTGTCTACCAGTGGCAAAAAACATCTCTTTTAAACATATCCTCAGGGGTTGGGTTGTATTCATCTTTACTTTCATAAGAAAACATGTTTGTCTTCATCCTTGGTTGTTTTGTCTGAAATGTAGAATCAATGTCAAGGTCTTTGGCTATTTCTTTTGCTTTTGCTATAGAATCATTCAATCCACTTTCTCGGAACTGCTTTACAAAATCCGTGCAAGCCTTTAACTGGTTTGTGGCCAAAGCAATGTCAGCACTTTTGTTCTGGAGTGTTTTGCTCATGATGTTTATTTGAAACAGTAAATCATGCCATATGACTAAGCACACCAGAAAAGAAAAGTCTTCCATGTGAATCTGCAAAGACTTTCCTTCTGATGATATTGTAGCGTCATTTGAGTCTTCACTTAGCTGTTCTAGTGATTTTATAACACTGCCATACTGGTAAAGAACGGCAGAGACAGAATTAATCCGTGCTTCCCATCTGGTTTCACATACTTGCTTCAGCGTGAAGCCTTGAACATGCTCGCTTACTATACACCAACGCTTTGGGGATCCTGCAAATATTGTGTATATTCGTTGCAAAACACCGAATAGTAGTGTAGATTTTACCGATGTCTTTGCTCCATCAGAGACAAGTAAGTTGAGACTATGACAGCCGCAAGGCGTATAGAAGGCTAACGGGTAGTTTGACAATATCCTAGCTTGAACACCGTTTTGTATTCCAACCATGTTGGCCCCATTATCGTACCCTTGTCCTCGGCAGTTTTTGAGATCAAGTCCACAAGATTCAATTTCTTGATTCAAAAGATTTGAGAAAGCTTCACCTGTCGACTCTTCAGCAACAGTATAACCTACGAAGCTTTCTTGGACGACTATTTCACCATTAGTTTCATTTTCTTCATGAACATAACGAATTGTTGTAATAAAACTTTATGGTTTAATTAATTAGTTACATTTAATTTGATGTGTATTAAAATATCGGGCGCCATGTTGCCACACTGTACAACAAATACAAAACTTACCTTGAAAGGCCAGAATTTGGGTTACACGAACCAGGTTCGTGGAATATATTACCTGAAATAATCGTACTCAAGGTAAAACGTACCATTGACCTTTTATTTTTAAGATGACTCTACACACTGAACATTGACTCTACACATTGAAAATTGACTACATGTTACGCCATGTGGCGTTTATCAAATATTAAACCCTTACAACACTTTATCCCTCCAAAATAAATACTTTTTTAATGATTAATGCATAATAAACGTGATAAACATAAATATGGCACAACCCAGCACTTATTAATTTTATTTGTATCCACTCTCTCACTCTCATTCTCTGGTACAATTTCGTTATGAGCTCATTTTACTGAATTTAGATAATTTTGCATATTTTATTTTATATATTTGATTGGTTTTTTTTTGTAGTTGTACTTAGCTGTCACGGCATTGAAAAACGTATCATCGTGGATCTCACACTCTTGATTTGTAGTGTCCCATCGTGACCTCACACTCTCGATTCGTAGTGTCCCATCGTGATCTCACACTCCCGATTTGTAGTGTCCCATCGTGATTACACGCATTCTATGTTGTAACGACCAAAACTGTTAATACATATTTAATAAACTTTTGTTGGTGTAAAATTGAAATAGACAAACTTGTGAATCTGCCGGCCGGCTCACTTCACTGTCTAGATGAAAATGGCAGTGTTTTGTGCCTGAGCACTGCGGAAGTGGGGCAAAACTACGTCACTGGTCCTTTGTTCGAACAGCCAAGCCTAGTTGCTTACAATTGTATAATAATGTGTCTTGCATTCTTTTGGCTGACGTAATCATGGGCTAGGCTTGTTTACCCATTATTATGACGAACTGTTTTTTGCTACTTTTGTAATTTTCCGCTGACCTCGACACAAATCCTGTCCACTCAATATTACGTTATTGAAATAAAACTTTACAAATCTTTTATATGGGATTTTAAAATAAAATACAATAATTTCCCAAAATTATTATGGTACCCGAATTGTACCGTTACAAAACCCCCTCAATGAAAGATTTTATGCCGAAGCATAAAAACTCTCATTGACACATTCATACTTCCTAAAGGGATCAGCCAGGATATGTCGCCACAACCCCCTTACTATTTATGTGAAAAGAATACAATAACTCACCCGTGGTCCGATGATGGTGACCGTACCTGCATGACCTTACTGGACTTCTCCTGCGAGATCCCAACACCATAAGGCCAATCAGGCGCTTTACGCTCCTGCTCTGACGCGCTGGCCAGCTCAGGACCGCTGTCACAACATCACCAACACTGAAACAATAAATCAAAAATATCAAACTAGTGGCTTGGTATAATGCTATATCCCGAACTGATCTGTTTCCCCTTAGCTATGTGCTGGTTTGTGTTAAGAAGCACTGGGTTTGCTTCAACTCAACAAGAATTATATAGAAGTGCCATTCTCTTACATACATATGATTCATGTTCAAATTCCTATGCTAATACATAATACACATTATACAAAATAATACACTCATAATTAACATTGCAAGTATTACAGTAAAACAAACAACTCACATTTAAGCTTGATTAAAATTTACACACCCTACATCTTTAAATTTGCGTATAAACTTGTAACATTATATTTTCATTTCAATCACTTAATTAATAATTCTAATTATTAAACTTTTATGAATTTGCCATCAATTATTTATCATTTAATTCTTCACAATTTAAAATTTATTATTAATATTCATATTACATTATTATTACTTCATTTCTTATTACCTTTCTACTCTGAATTTTCTACTTGACCTTTCACATTTTTATCATTAATTAGTCTGGGTGACTCCTGTATTCACTATGATTTGGCTTATTATATAGGCACTAACATTTATAATCTTACTCACCTTTCTTCCAACAACCACTACTAACAACCAGATTTACATATTATGACACCAATTTCTCAATTATAAACACCTTCATTAATTCCATTTAAATCCTTTGGCACCGCTCGTCTTTGTATAAGATGTGTGTTCCCTACCTGGCCATATACATTCATAATTTTTTTGCCCTTCCAAAATATCGGCAAACACTCCCTTAAACTACGCTATTACCTGCCACAACACTATACGTTGGTCACTCCTTATCACCTCACCCCCACTACAAAATATCATCATCAACAAATCTATGTTTACCCTCTTTACTTTACTCACCTCTCTACATATAATCACTACTACTGTGTCCTAAAATATCTAACACTCTCTTTGTGTGTTACTTTCTTCAAAATTCTTAGCTATGTAACTCCCATTAACTTTAATTGACTAACTCAAATGCCTTTATTTTAATAATTATCACCCAGTCTCTATCCCTTTTTAAACACTTTACATTTCTCTGATCATTGACAATTGCATTAGAAAATTCATCCCTCACCTACTAATAACAATACACCTCAATATTGTAACAGTACCAAAAATATGGTAGTTACATAATATGAACTAATGTGACGTCAAGTATGAGAAAAACATGGAAGTATATCTAGATAAATAAACCTAAGTGTATATAAGTGTGTATCTACAAATATATTAATAAAAAATCCAACGATGAAGAAGAGAATACGAATATATCAACATTAAATACAAAATGAAGAAGGAAAATGCCACAAGCCCAAAACAAAATATCAGTAACTAGACCCAATAGGATCCAACAGTGAGGGGAATCAACGAAACAAGGATCAACAAGCTCCAACAACAATGGAGATAAATAAAAATAGCAACTACAATGAAAATATAGGAAAAAGAAGAAAGAAGAAGGACCAGGAAGAGCACCAAGAAGAAGAAAGAAGATGGACAGAAGATATAAGGACTCAACATAAACCACGTATACTAAAGACAATGTAAGTGATAATAAATGTGAAAAGAAAACCAGTGTGAAACATTTAAGGAACCACAAACAGTTACAGTGTGTACTTAATACAAATGTGAAACCTGTGAATAACTAACTAATTTTCAACTGAATAAACCACACAAACAATTACAGTGATGAAGTTTACAGTGTGAAAAAAATATGTTAATTTCATGATGAAACAACAAAAATTAAAAATAGTCAAATAAACACAGACAATGAGTGTGACTGATTTAATAAAGTTGTGACCAATACACATAATCATAAGACCACCAGATTAGAACAAAATAGGACAATTATGTTATTGTTCATAGAGAACTGACAACAAATAAAAGACATTTGTTAAGTATCAAACAATGACAGGAATTAAGTTCCACCATTGACCAGAAAAATATTGTAAATAATACAAGAAAGATTTGTGTTAGTGTTTAAGAAGGAATTGTATAAACATGTGTAACAAAATAGTTAAGGTATTATATTAAGATACCGTAGTGAAGTCAGTTTAGTAGTAGAAAAATACTGCACTACAACAGATGGTATTTTGTTACATAACCCCACAGGGAAGATACCTATTACAACAGAAAATGATACATATTAGTAGAAGTATATGATCATCAACTATGTTATCAAACGAGAATTTATTATAAATAGTAATAATAAATATTAAGAGACAATGTATGATATTGCTAAACAATGCAAATAAAACAAGTCAGACATAATGGCACAGAGAATAACAGAGATGAGAAAAGTATGCCAACTTAGTTAGGCAAAGTACAGTATCAAAACTAATATCAATGTCTATAAGAGTATTACCAGTAGTGAGATAAATATCTGATAATACATTGAGAACAGATTCTGAACATGATAAGAACAATATTATAACTAAATTATTGTAAACTAACTAACTATGTACATATGACCAAAAGTAACCTGAACCATTGTATAGCTAATTAGTTAAGAAAAATACTATATCAAATATTGAAAACAGATTGTTACAATTGTTACCAGTAGTAAGAGGAAATCCCAATGCTACTTTGAGAACAGATAATGACCATAAAAACAGTCATTTTATATACAAACAATTAAAACCAAATGACTATTATGAAGAAAACCAAATGTAAACAAACAATGACAAACAAGTTATTTATGAAAAATATGACATATAAACTTGTGTAAAAGTAATTGAAAACATTACCAAAAGTTAGAATAATATCTAATGCTACTTTGGGATTTCAAACCAAGTAGAACAATAACAATTTAGTTATTGCATTAACAAAAACTAAATGACTACTATGAGATGACACAACATAAACAGAGCCATTACTGAAAGATTGAAGGGTTCTGAACTAATTAAAGGATAACCATTGTATATAATAAATTAGGTACTATATGTGTACACTAATTACAATCATTAAATGATATGATTTATAGAGAAGAAACCAAAAGTAAGGTGAAAAATTGTATAAGAGAGACAGGAGAGGACTGAAACTATGTAAATATTAAATTAACCAGTCATATATAAATATTATAGTGTATAATTGTATAAGTAAACTTTACTAGTATTATTAGATTGTAATATTATCATTTTATATAAGAAAAATTAGTTCTAAGCATATTTATGGAAAAACTAACATGGACGCTTAATGACGCCATAACGAGATTTGTGTAGGGAACAATTATTCCCAAATTGTATATCAAACCGATTGAGAAATAGACTCAAAGTGTTTAGATAAGAAGTGTTTTATTATAATTAAGTAAAATCTGGTGTAACGGACTTATAAAAATAAGATACACCAGAAATAATATATAAAATCGTTATTGTGATAGTAGTGATGAACAGAAAATAAGCGTTTTTGGACTTAAATTAACAAGCAAAACGCCCTGAATTCACTGATATCAACCAATTAATGATAGGACGTAAATTAAGGAAGTTATGATAATTTTAAACTTTTCAGTTAAATTTTTGTACCAGTGATGACGTCAAAAAGCCTCTACACCAAACTCGATTTTGTCAAAAAATTAAATATTTTAATAAAACAAAAGCCTTTGGGTCAGAGAGTACAACGTCTCCAGCCAATAGAATGAATGACTTTCGACAGACAACCGAGAGACGCTTCAGAGAAGCAGAACAGTCTACGATCAACCATCAAATGAATAGGTCACGCCGCTCCAGACAAAAAGAAGAAGTTTTATTTTAAAACTGTGCGCGCCATATACGTCAGTACAACAACATACAGTTAACCTTAACACAACATCTAAATATACGAGTGAAAAGTGCGGAGTGGTTTAATTAAATAAGTAAGGTCAGTGTATAATGTCGACCATACTTGCGAGTGAAGTGTTAAATAAGAAACAGGGAGTACAATTTTATTTAAACAATATTAAACGAAAATAATAATTTTTGTGAATAGCTAACTTTCGATACTACGCAAGTCAGATAATGCAGAGTATCGAAAAACAATAATTAAATTATCAGAATGAAGAAAGATTTAATTCACTATTATTAAAATATTATAAAAATATTTTAATTATTTATAATAATTTAAATTATCATGTTTGAAATAATTATTAATGAATACAAGAATATTTAGTCACTCATTTGACTAAACTTATTTTTCTTGATCTTTTCGATGTTTTGAAATATACTTTATTAATTTTCATACAGTATAAATAAATGTAATTCTGATAATCGTATATTAAATTATTATGAATGATATGTTTACATGTATAGTTTAAGAAATAATAGCTATTAAGAGATACTTATCCATTGTAACAACACCGGTTATAACTAACCTCAGAATCGTTACGGTAACTTGATAATTTCAATATTACCAATCTGTTCTCAAGTAACATCCAAAGCAAATAGAATTATTAACAAGAGTTTTTTGAGAAATTTTTCTCTTGTGAATAGATGATTTTTAAAACGAATTATTAAACGAAAGTAATACATTTTTAAATACTGTACAAGTCATACAGCTTGATAATTGCACACTAGTATTAGAGATGCGTGCGCATGCCCGCGTACGATAGTTTCATAAATACCAGACATATGGTACCAATTTTTAATTTTTTATATTTGTTCACTTATTATTCATTATTGTTAATTTTATATCGTTATTTGTATTACATCTTGTGCCTGGTATCATGTTACCTCAAAGAACCTAACGAAATATGGTAATTCACTGAATCAAAACAACATAACCTATTGAGGTTAAATTATTGTACCAATAACAGGTCTACCAGCCTTGAGGAATTAGACAGAGTCTTATTTGAATTTTTTTATTGTAATCAGTAATTGAAGGGTTGTTAATTATTGCTTATTAATTGTCAAAGATTTCATTATTTATTAAATTGTTAATAAACCTCCAATTTTATTACCAGTAACAGGAGTATCATTTCTATTAAAATTAAATTCATTTACTTTTTAATCAGTTCTGACACAGGTGGCGGAAGAATTTAAAAAGATTTAGCATAATTCAAAATATTCATCAGATATTGCTTCATTTACTATTGTGTGTGATAATATATTAAATATTCAATCCGAATATTTACTTGTATTTGAAGTGCATGTATTTCAGAAGGAACGTCACAGAACAGGATTGAAGTATTCAAGTGTGGTAAGTGGGAAGTACACAACAAAGTGCGCGAACCATTTTAAAATAAAAGAAGTGAACTATTATTACGTACCCATTAAAAAACAATACAATAGCACCAATAACCTTAACAATTATGATTACATCTTTTAATAAACAACATTATCGTAGATACCAGTGCGTGTCTACACTCACACGAACACATCCTAAATACAATATACTTGTAATTTTACATTACTGTTGGCTAGCCCAACAGTGTGGCAGAAGTGAGTGAAGATCCACTACGAATTTATAATAATAATCTACATAACTACACATTATAAATATTACACTTGTAAAATTTACATTACAATATTCAAAAATATATGTATACTTAATCATTTATTATTCATTAGAAATTTTCTTAATTACAAATTAATAATTTAACTTCATTACACAAACTTTCTTTTGTATCACATTAATTGAGTAATTAATCTTCAATCATTTAATTCAATTATTTAAAATTTCACCATTACTTTCACTTGTTTGGTCAAAACAAAAACATGTTAATTGTTATTATTAAAACAATTAAACTATAATTTACTGTTACATACACGGTTTGCATAACATGACCTGAAAAAATACACAACATCAAAAATACATAAATACATTGACATTAATACACAAAAAAATATACAATCCAACTCATTATTTTATCATTGACCAAAATCAGTTCATATACAGTCCATTTCAAAACCACTGTTCACATAGTTAAATATTCATTACACAATAAAACAATCTATCCTCCATCATTGAATAACAGTCGAATCTTAGGTCTATACAACTCAGTTTTTATTAAATAAAGGATATTATTATTATCAATATAATATTTATCTAACTTTTCATATTCTTCCACAATGTAGTTTGAATTAATAGGTTTGTTCCCTATCAATGTATCATATACCATGTCACGATCGGGTATGGTTCTGTCTACCTCAGTATTATCTGTCATAATCATGTAAGTTATCAAGTTATTTCTATCGTCAGCATAATTATCTACTGCTACACCCGTTACTTCCCAAGGTAAGTAATTGTTATCATTATTATCATCATCTACCATTATTGCTATCTCAATTTCACTACAAGGTAAGTATTCACTATAATTATCCACCATCTCTACTCCTAACCTTTCTA
Organism: Magicicada septendecula; assembly: GCA_034769895.1. NCBI lineage: Eukaryota > Metazoa > Arthropoda > Insecta > Hemiptera > Cicadidae > Magicicada > Magicicada septendecula. The sequence continues at coordinate 16,190,510 of CM068374.1, forward strand.
CAAATTCTCTATACTTTCTATTTATCTTAAAAATCTCTATTACTCTCTTTCTCTCTCTCTCTCTCTCTCTCTCTCTCTCTCTCTCTCTCTCTCTCTCTCTCTCTCTCTCTCTCAATATATTTCTCACCATAACACCAAGCTACACTCTCTCTCCCCAAATATGCAGGGGTCACTAACTCATAATTACTGCACCACCTATGAGGTACACAAAAACACCAGGGAACTCTATTTGTAGACCTATCGTCTCCCAAATATAAATCTAAGGAACTCTCGTCCTTGCTAAACACACGTGAAGCCATTTCTTCACCCCCTACTACAACATCAAAGGAAAATTCTACCCCCTGCATCCCTTTTACAAATATACTTTCTCTCAGCTCTCTCTCTGACTCAACACACACAAACATCTCATTATCATTTTCTAACACCATGTTCTTAATTATATCATTGTTACTACCTGTAAACTCATTATTCAAATTATCATTGTTACTCACCTTGTTAGCACTTAAACTAACACTATTTTCTGTAAATGTATCATTATTACTACCCCCACCATTCTCTACCCCACTTTGATTCTTGTAATTCTCGTCTACTTTACTCTTTGATATATCAAATATCTCGTCTACTAACGTTACTGTTTGTTCTTTCATTTTATCGAAATGCGTATGCATTTCATCGATTCTTTTATCAAAGTGGCAATTTTGTCTTTTAATCTCATTTTTTATTTCATCAAACTTCTCATTAAAATCACTTTTGATTTGAATATTTAGTGTTTTAATTTCATTTTTTATCTCACTGAACTTCTCATTGGAATCTCTTTTTTGTTCATCCAATTTTATATCAAAATTATCAAATTTAGTTAATAATAACTGCATCAAAGCAGCAGTTGTTTTGTCTGTTTTGTTTTCATGAAGTGAGATGGAGGTTACTGTTACTGTCTCTGTCGGTACAGATGCAGTCGTATTCGACTCGCCAATCTGACTAATTGGTGTTAATGGAACATCCATCTCACCAGTCAAATTTTCATCAGTTGTACTGATTTCTATGGTTTTATTGTCATTGGTACTTATTTCGGTTATTATATCTCTAACACATATATGTCTATAACCTTGTAACTTAACCCTATCTTACGCACGTGTTTACGTACTTTCGAAATTACTACAGGTAATTATTCCACTTTTCTGGTAGGTGTACTCCACATAAAATTAAGTTTTATGTAGAGTCCCTGTTTGCGAGGCGACCAATTGTAATAAAACTTGATTACATTTAATTTGATGTGTATTAAAATATTGGGCGCCATGTTGCCACACTGTACAACAAATACAAAACTTACCTTGAAAGGCCAGAATTCGGGTTACACGAACCAGGTTCGTGGAATATATTACATGAAATAATCGTACTCAAGATAAAACGTACCATTGACCTTTTATTTTTAAAATGACTCTACACACTGAACATTGACTCTACACATTGAAAATTGACTACATGTTACGCCATGTGGCGTTTATCAAATATTAAACCCTTACAACACTTTATCCCTCCAAAATAAATACTTTGTTAATGATTAATGCATAATAAACGTGATAAACATAAATATGGCACAACCCAGCACTTATTAATTTTATTTTTATCCACTCTCTCACTCTCTCCCTCTCATTCTCTGGTACAATTTCGTTATGAGCTCATTTTACTGAATTTAGATAATTTTGCATATTTTATTTTATATATTTGATTGGTTTTTTTTTGTAGTTGTACTTAGCTGTCACGGCATTGAAAAACGTATCATCGTGGATCTCACACTCTCGATTTGTAGTGTCCCATCGTGATCTCACACTCTCGATTCGTAGTGTCCCATCGTGATCTCACACTCCCGATTTGTAGTGTCCCATCGTGATTACACGCTTTCTATGTTGTAACAACCAAAACTGTTAATACATATTTAATAAACTTTTGTTGGTGTAAAATTGAAATAGACAAACTTGTGAATCTGCCGGCCGGCTCACTTCACTGTCTAGATGAAAATGGCAGTGTTTTGTGCCTGAGCACTGCGGAAGTGGGGCAAAACTACGTCACTGGTCCTTTGTTCGAACGGCCAAGCCTAGTTGCTTACAATTGTATAATAATGCATCTTGCATTCTTTTGGCTGACGTAATCATGGGCTAGGCTTGTTTACCCGTTATTATGACGAACTGCTTTTTGCTACTTTTGTAATTTTCCGCTGACCTCGACACAAATCCTGTCCACTCAATATTACGTTATTGAAAATATTGAAATAGAACTTTACCAATCTTTTATATGGGATTTTAAAATAAAATACAATAATTTCCCAAAATTATTATGGTACCCGAATTGTACCGTTACATTGTTAGTGACGTTTGTTCCTTGTGACCGACATCTGGCGTACAATCCATGATCACAGAAAAGTATTTTGCAGAATGTATTTTTTTGATGATGTCTTCCTTGACATGCTGAGCAAGTAGGTTAATAATTTCATTTTGGATTTTAACGCTTAACATTTGGACCCGCTGTTCTTTAGCTTTGATCTGTCGTAAGTGTTCTTTCATTGTCGGGTCAAACTGCCCCAGCAACTGGATGAGGCCAAGAAAATTGCCATTATTCTTTGTGAAAAACTTTGTTGAAGATCCTCTGAAAGCTATATTATTTTCGGCCAGAAACATTATTACTGATATAACTCGTTTTAAAATACTTTTCCATCTTTCTGTTTCAACATTTATTTGGTCTATTAGCTGTTGATCAATAGCTTTATCTCCCTTCAACCTTTTCTCGGCATCAATCCACATTTGAGTGTTAAGAAAATGTCCAGGTGATGTCTCGTGCGATTTTGCTCGTTCACAAAATTTTCTCCATTTGTTAAATCCCTCTTTCTTTCCAAAAAAAGATTGAATGGAAGGTTCAAATAAACGACAAGGCAAGCAAAAAGCTGCGTCTGCCATTCGAGAGTACACAACCCACCTACGTTTAATTCTTTCACCATTTTCTGCAATTCTGTATTGAAATTCATTGGAAAAATGGCGTTTGTCAATCCGTGGGTACTCTTTATCATTTGCCAAAAAAGGTATTGGCTCCATCATTGCAATAATGTCTTTTTCTCTCACTGATAGGTGCTCAGGCCAAGTTGATGGGTCATTGGATAATTGACGTTCAGAACTACTAGTAATAGATTCAGATTCACAATCAGTGAGAACATCGTCTACCTCAAAAGTATGGGTAGTTTCATGTTTAGCTGTCAGTGGATTATCTTGAGCGTCTTTGTTTGTACTGAAATTTTTGGAATGGTGAGATTCTACATTATTAGTTGAATTACAATGCAGTTCGTCATTTGGCAGAGCTACAGATGAAGACGAGGTGGGCATAAAAAAACTTGTTAATTTAGGAACTTTACTAAGCAGTACTTCATGACCTGCTTCAGCTTCCCTTCTCATTTTCCGCCTTTGAGCCCCTGATTGCTTTGAGGACATTTTTCTTATTTGAAATATTGGGATATATTGTTCAACCAAAATTCAGTCAAAAGTGTAAGATCTTCATTTTATTTTAATAACTGGAAAAGAAAAAATGTCACAATCCTCATTGAATAGGTTAAGGACTTTGATAGTTGGCAGTAAAAAAAATAATTAGTCCTAACATAATAATTTTCAGTTATAAAAAACAGTCAAATATATTGGAACTTACCGTCTGCGGCTTTCCAGAAACAGCGTCTTTATAAATTTACATGTTTCGGGACCCTTGTCATTTATAAAGACATGTAATCGGGTAACATGTAAATTTATAAAGACGCTGTTTCTGGAAAGCCGCAGACGGTAAGTTCCAATATATTTGATTGAACAACAAGTGGCTTGGTACTAGACATTTGGGATTTATTCCTTTTAAACATAAAAAACAGAGTTAATTCTTATTTATAGTTAAACAATGATACAATTTCCAAAATGAGCTCTCAACCCAAAAGAGTGCTTTATTAGAGCAAAAAAGATTTAACCTTCTATTTAATACTTTTGAAAAGTATTAAATCTACGTTTAATTCTTTTTAAATTTAAATCGAAACGCACTTTTAAAAAAGTATTAATTTCACGTTTAATTCTTTTTTACAATTATTTTATCGATGTGCACTTTTTTAATCATTACCTTATCAGAGCACACTTCAAAAATGATTAATTGCATGTTTAGATCAATTAATTGCATGTTTATATCAATAATTTTTAAAATACTCGATTAAAAAGAGAATATTGAGCATTCACTATTATTTCACCTGCATCTCGCACATTAAAATTATTATATAAATACACATTATATTATGTACACGCACGAACACAAAAACAATATACACTACACGCTCGTTTTTATAACATACACTATATACGCAAAATTTTACTAAAACCTATAGTGTAGAGTAATGATCATCTAATATAAGACGACAGTAAAGAAAGCATTTCTTAGAAATATATAATAATATAAAAATAAAAACTGTAGGCTAATGTAATAACTGGAAACTCATTGGTTTCCTTCTGTTTATTTACTACGACATATTTTTATTCTAGAAATGCTTAGGAATATACAATAGTCAATATGCATAATTATAATAATGAGAAAAATATTTAGTAGGCCTAAATGTATCACGTAGGTCTAACTTACCTTTCTAGGTTATGTATACACACTATAAACATCCACTTTATACACACTATAAACATTAATATTCACTATAATACACTAACAAAATTCAAAGTAATAAACAATATTTATACAAACTGGACAGAATAAATAAATTTTATAAACTTCAAAACACGAAAGATTTACTGAAAATTTGACGTAAACAACATCAGCTGTCAACCTACCAAAATTTCACAAAAAAAAAAGTGTAAAATCGGCCGCGGGGCGTGAATAGACGAAGTGTCATGCAAACGTAGTGGGGACCGCGGCGGGCAGCAGAGATTAACATTCGATTCTAGTAATTGGAAGCGTTTGGTACTGGTACTACTACAAGCCAGTATATTATACGGCATAACGATGATATATGCGAAATACAAATTTGTCCGACTCGTGGCGCCCTCCCTGACACGGCGCCTAGGGCAGCTTGCCCCCCCCCCCCCGGGACGGCCCTGATCACTGTTGCACACCAATATATAAAAATTATTCCGATTAGCGCTTTCAAGCTTCACAGCTCATCGTCAGATCAGAAATGAAACATATAACCTGAAAACAAACCCTTCACCTCCACCCCACCCCACCGAGCTCACACACAACAAGCTATAATTCAAATGTCCCCACCCTCTGAGCCCTGTCCCTCTATCTGGACAGTTACATATTTTTCTAGCAAATTCCTTGTGTTTCAGTGTTGTGTGTGTGTGTGTGTGTGTGTGTGTGTGTGTGTGTGTGTGTGTGTGTGTGTGTGTGTGTGTGTGTGTGTGTGTGTGTGTGTGTGTGTGCATTCCTTTTAAACCTAACCGTCTTTTTCATCCACACATGTGGGCCAGTCACACTGTACTCTTACATATTATCTACCACATTATATTTAGTTATAAAACAACTTACCTTGAGTAGCCCAGAGTTCTGCACACGAACTTGTTGTCTATAAACGTGATTCAGGGTTATGTATAGTAATAACTACGCTCATTGTCTATGTTAATAAGCTCTGTTTATTAATCGATTTCAACATTTAGTTTACTTTTCTTTTAAATTTACTTAGTATTCATTTTCATCTCAAAACTATTACTGTTGATCTTAATTACTTTTTCTTCGAAAAATACAAAACATACATTTATGCTACTTTAACATGGTAAATATCTAGTTCAAACCTTAACATAAAAATTAATTAAATTATATAAAGACAACCCAGTAATTGCTCATACGTACGCATTCATTCATTTTATTACCCCATAATTTAGAGCTCTTTTAATTTAAAAATTTTTATAATTATTTAAAATGAATTTACGTATAGTTACTTCCTTTTTTGCTGAGCTAGGTGTCAAATGTTGTAATTCTTCTGTTTTGGTGGTTCACTGTTTTAGTCTGAAAGATGTTCTTTTTTTTAAATTTTGGTCATGTTCTCACTTTTTAAGATCTCACTGTTTTATGTCCAAAAAAGTTCTGCGGGTTAAAATTTCTACGTAATTGAATTATAACTGCTTTCACATTTTGTTTATATCACTTTATATTCCACTCTAGACAGTATTATTGACAATTCAATAGGTTTTCGTCTCGCGAGCCTTTGTGTTGAACCACGTGGTTCGATTACTGGAAGACAACAGACGCCAACACTATGTTTTTTCAAGATGGCCAAGCACCTTCATCCTGACCAGCTTGCCCTGTAATTTGCTAAAAAGAATCACGTGACAAGATAATTAGTTAGAATTCGTCTTCCTTCCGTTATACAGTTTGGGTTGGAGACTACATACTTTCTCATGTCCTTTTGTCCTCTGAGCACATGTCGCAAAAAGCGGCACACACACGCGCTCGCACATACATTCCAACGTTTAATTGTTCTCGTACCTCGCTCGGCCTGACACCGAGCTAACCACAGGGTGTAAAACAAATCAAACTTTTGTGATAATAAAATCCAGATTATTACGATTATTATAAAAATAGAAAAATAAACCCTCAGCTTTATCTGCCTCGTTACAACACCTTTATTTTAAAAACATTCAATTAGTCCTATGCAATTTAATTCTTAATCTTATCTATCTGTCCTCTATCATTTACTTTTTAATTATGTTATAAAATATTTCTTCATTATCAAATTTAATTTTAGTATTAATTAAATTGTCTAACCTTTTTTCTCTTTCTTTCAATATTTCTAACTCCTCCGTAAGCTTCGTTCCAACTGTATTATTTACTACTTTTACAATTTTGTAGTCTTCCAAAGGATTAACAAACTTATGGTTGTCTTCTATGAAATGTCTTGCATATAACGAATTCGTTGTTCTATTACCTTCTCTACGTTTGTGGTCAGACAACCTGCATACGAATTTTCGTCCTGTCTCACCTAGGTACACTTTGTTGCAGTCTTTACATACATTTTAATTTATAAATTCCACTTTTCTGTAATACTGGGATTTTTTCTATATTTTTATTCCTTATCTTATCAAATACCGTTTCACATTTTTTAATAGCTATATCTACTCCGTATTTATTAAAACATTTTATAATTTTTCTAGTATGTGAACCTATGTATGTCAATGACCCTGCATAATTCTTTTGTTCTGGTTCTATTTCAGCTTTTTGTATGTTAACCCTTTTCATAACTTTATCCACTATGTTGGTGTTATAGTTATTATTCCTTAAAATTCCCTTTATCCTTTTTAACTCCCTATCTTTTGATTTGGTCTCTTTTAAACACTTCTGAGCTCTATAACAAAATGAATTGGTTGCCACCATTTTATATCTATAAGGGTGGTAAGACTCTCTTGGTATAATTATATCAGAATACGATTCTTTCCTAAATATCCCAAACTGTAGTTTCTCATTATCTTTAATTACTATGTTTAAATCTAAGTAAGTTATTTTCTTACCTCCTATCTCTTCTTTAAATTGTAAGTTTTTATCCTTATTATTTACCTCATTTATAAACTCATGCACTTCTTCTATGCTTCCTTCCCAAATTACTAATACATCGTCAACGTATCTAGTCCATAATTTTATATTGTCTTTATACTTAGTGGAATTTATTAATTGCTTTTAAGAATCATTCATGTATATTGCTCCAAGAATAGGGGATAATGAAGACCCTATAGGTAATCCTTTTTTCTGTATATAAAACTTGTTATTAAACCTAAAATAGTTCTGATTTACACATTCCTTAATTACTTTAATCAATTGCTTTTTATACCGGTATTCTCCCATATTATTATCGTTTATTAACTTAATAACTTTATTTACTGTGATATTGGTAAACATGTCCTTAACATCCAGTGATATCAATTATGTATTTTCATTAATTCTAATATTTTCTAATTTTTCTATCAATTTTACATTATTCTCCATGTTGTATTTTGTCCCAAATTCACATTTCTCTTTCAGTACTCTGCTAACTTCCTTTGATAATTTATAAATAGGTGCATTAATAAAAGAAACAATCGGTCTCATTGGTTTTCCTTCTTTATGAATCTTAACCTGACTTTTAAAAGTTGGTGCTGTTGGATTACTTTCCAATAAATACTTTTTCTTATTTTCTTCTATAAATGTTATCTGTTTCATCATTTGTTTTATCCTCGACTGGTACTTACTTGTATAATCATACTTTATTTCTTCATATGGTCCTTCACTTATAAATTCTTCCGTTTTCTTTATGTATTCGTCCTTTCTCAGTAGTACCATTGTATTTCCTTTGTCTGCCTTCGTAACTATAATATCATTCTTTTTTATTTTATTCTTTAGTTTAGTTACAGTTGATTTGATTTTTTGTTAATTTTTTGAATTATACAAATTTTTCTTAAATATTTTATCTACTACATCCCCTACTTCCCACCTTATTCTTTTTTTATCATTTTCATTTCCTAGTTTTTGTATTATGCTTTCGCATTCAATAATCGTTTTTTCTTGATTTAATTCTGGTGGTGGCGCGTATTTTAAGCCTTTTGCTAACATTTCTTTTTCTTCTGTATTGAAAGTTACCTCTGTGAGGTTTATTGCTCTTTTTTCATAGTTATTCTTAGACATGTGTTCCTTTTTTACTTCGTTCTTTCTTATTAATTTATTTAACTTATCTACCATTTTTTTAATTTTTATTTTCCAATTTCTTTTCCAAAATAAAAAATATTTCAATATCCAAGGCACGTTTCAATACTCATAAAAAATCACCTTAAAATAGTGTTAAAACCCATTTTTTGATGACTTTATGAAAAACATTTACAAATGGCTGATGAGAGTCTCTAGAAAACCCTGATAAAGTCCCAATCACCTGAATTAAAATTCTGAATAATATTCATTCAGAAGCATAATTCAGGTGATCAGGACTTTACTGTGTAAGGAAGTGGTTTATTTGAATGGTTGTTAATAAAAATTCAAATCTCAACATCAAATAATCTGATATTTGTGTATTCAAGAACTTTTATGTAATGATTATAATGCAGCTTAACATAACAATTTAACAATAAATTTCCCATACCGGTACAAAATTGCAGATAAGGTAGGGGTCATGTGGATGCTGATGTTGTGAGTATAAATTGCCTTGACGATCTTGCACATGAAATAGTAGCTTTATGTTACAAACTCAACAAGGAGCATTAACACTAGCAGGATACATTTTTTGCCAATGTTTATTATTGAAAAATTCTGAAACCGTGTTTGCTATAAAAATGTTACCAGTCTCTCTGTGATAGTACGCTACTATAAAACACATAAAGTTTCAGTTCCAAAATATTAACCAAATTGTTTATTAATGACATCGTTACAAATGTTGAAAATTATTGTAAAGAAAAAACATAGCCAATGTGTAACTAATTTTGGACAGCACTGCGTTACCTTTAGCTGAAACGTTAAAGAAAACAGTTGATGGATTTCAGGTCATATATTTTTTTTTGTCATATGTCATCGCACTTGCCGAGTCAGTAAATCATTGGGAAGCTTAAAAATATGAATAAACAGCAAACATTATGGTCTGTTCTGTACTGTATGGTGCCAGTCTTCAAGACAATTGGGACATGTTAGCATTTATTCATGGAATAAAATTGAAAGGTGCTGTTAAAGAACTTGTGACTGTTACAGAAGGCATTAACAAAATAGATGTATACAATGTAGAACAAGTACTACCCGGCTGGCTACGTTAACATTGGATCTGGAGAGGGGAAGTGTAGCAGCACTATCATTGCGAGTTACGTGGAGATACAGTACGTTCCCCTATGCTGCTTGACGTTTGTACAGTCAAAGTAAAACTCATATGTGAATTGTAAATTTATCCGTCTGAAAATTACAGTAAGAGCATTAGAATACTTAAACGTTGCCCTTTGTTATTCTACATCATTTCAAATATCATACTTTGTAATACGAACACACACAAATATAAGTCTATACTTGTAACACAAATCAACGCTCACAATATTCACAGCTGGGAAACACATTCAAATGACAAACCTTTGAGTATGACTATAGACTGCTCGGCAGTGTGAGATGTGCTTGTGCGTTTGTCTCTAAACTCCCGTAGTTCACATTTTTTCCCCATCCTTTATTAAATTTGTCTAGTAGTAGATATTAAAGAAATTACAAGTTTGTGTCAATCTCTGCGTTTGTAGAGTGTGACGATATATAGACATATGTGAAATTAAGTAAACATAGATAATTCTGAAAATGCATTTCATATGTAGGAATGTCTTAAATTTTTTCCATTAAAATTAATTAATTACATTAATCTATTTCATTAAACTTTTCTAAACCTTAACATAGAAGTTTTATCATAATTAGTTTGTAAACATTATTATTAGTTCTCAGGTGTTCCAGATAATTTTTGTTAACTTTTATGTTTGTTAACATATTTAATGATTATTTAATATTCAGGGTTGCATGTTTTAGGGTCGTCAGTTCAATAAAGACGGAAAACTAATTAACTGGTGGAAGCCTGAGACCAAACAACAATTTGACGAGAAGAAACAATGTGTTATAAAACAGTATGGAAATTATTACTGTAATCAAACAGGCCAATATGTAAGTTTCTTTTTGTCCAGATCGGTAGTGCAATATGTATCTATGATGTTTTTGTTCTTTACTCCTGTTTGCTACCCAACGTTTTCATTATCTAAAGGCTACGCTTTCACCTTATCACTGCATCCTTATTTTTGCTATTCTTTATATATATATATATATTGTGACGCAGCGAAGCGAAGATCTGCTCTCGGCGCCAGCCAAGACATGACACGACAAGATGAGGCGAGCCAATTAGGAGATCAGCAGCCGAGACGTGACCATCTAACGTGCTCGAGGCTAGCCAGTCAGGGATCAGCGGCGCTCTGATAGGTTCATGGCACACAACCTGTCAGGGCATAATAAGAGCACCACTAGAAAATTTTGGCGCACTCCATTGGACGTCGTGAAGCCAGCCGGAAGAAAAGGAAGAAGGAAGAATGGAGAGCACAGGGGAGCCAGTGATGGAAATCGACTGGGACAGCAGCAGGCTCTACATACCGCTGCCGAAAGAAGATGACCACAGTACGCCCGAAATAGCGGACACAGCCAAACATCACAGCGCGGCTTGGGCGGTGTACGCAAATGATGTAGCGTCCTCGACAAACGGTCCTGTTAAGGACCACAAAAACGATAGTGTGTACGATTGGCACCATTTGTCCTGTGACAATATATATAAGTCCTTCTTGCTTTTTATTCTTAGATTCACGTCTTCGAGAAATGTTTTCTTGTGTTCTTGTTGTCTTTTCATTTCGAAGATCAGGAACATTCATGACAAAGTTATTATATTTTATGACAATATCAGGAGGGATAGATTGGACAATAACCATCATAAAATTTATCACACAAAGTTTCAACCGCTAAACAATCCGTGGTTGTCTTCAGGTGTAAGTAACACTAGTACAGTAAGTATAAACTTAAGCCTACTTGAGGTTCGTTCACTAACAAGCATAAACTATAAATAATAATAATAATAAACCACCACTATCTACACAGTTACTAACACAGCTAAAGAAAAACTATATAAGAAAGAACTACCACTTACCCTCCAAGTCCACTGGACAAAACTGAGAAACACAGTCACTGTGACACAAGTTTAACAATGAACCACGCCTGAAACAAGCAACACCCTATTTAAATACAAAATTAAGCACCCTGGGCCCGCCCACCATGACATACATACTCTTTACATTCCTACTCCAAAATTTAGATACATTTTTACTGTACAGTTATCATTTATATCCATAAAAGGCACCTCTACGATTATATAAGTATTAGATTCTTGCCCAATGATATCTACTTGCTCCCACAGGATTTTATGTTGTTCATCCCATATGTGTTCAGCTAATATATATAAATATTGTAACGTAACGAAAATACGGTCTCCGACATTACATAAATCAACTTATAAGATTTAAAATAGAGAAAAAATTATTAATTATCCACACTTGTAAAAGGTCAGAAACCCAACCCATGATTGATTAAATAAAATAAGAATACAAGGTAGAAAGAAAAGAAATTAATAATGTTAATAATTGTAAACCTCAAAGTTCAGTGAAAGGTGTAAACAACAGACATTGACAAAGAATGTAAAAACTAATTTAGACTGTTTCATAATAATTGATGTTTTAAAGTAGATGAGAATGAGTAAATGTTGTATGACTTAGATTACTCAAATGTACCTGTTATTAATTGTATCATGTTATATTATTATCATGATAGTGATGTTATTTTTTGTGTTAGCAAGTGAAGTTATTCTGTTAATAGAATACCAGGTAATTAAGTATTATGTGTGTGTGTGTGTGTAATTTACCATTATAGAGCTGTTGTTAAACTCAGTAATTGATTACTAATTAATTTCATTTTATGTGTTATCCATATGTCATGATAAAGCTTTTGTTAGACTTTATAGAGTTAGTTATTTGTATACATGTACTTAGATAGTAGGATGATTATAATTGTAAACTTGGCCAAAAAGGCTATAATTGTTAACGAGATACAAAAGAGTTTAGTATAACCATGTCATAAATAGATAAAGGATTCTATAATATTGCAGATAGTAACAAGTTAAATTCAGAAGTAGATCAAGCAATAATGATAGGCCTAACAACCAGTAACATTATATAGTAAGTCAGATCAGAAAGGTTAGGTAAAGAAATTGATAACAAATACTAAATAAAATCTAATGAGTTAGGAGAAGTTAATAATAATTGATAATAACAAATAAATAAACTCAAATTAAATAAATTCTTATAATGCCATAGTGCAATGATACCGATAGATAATGTTTTGTAACAGAAAAATAATATTTGTTAAAATAAGTAGACTAAGAGGAAACGACAGCAAAATATATAAAAGTTAGTAACAAGCAATAGGTAAATTATAATAGGATATAATGGAAATTTAGAAAAGGATTATTTTGATGAGTGGAAGAACATTGTATGAAATGGTTATAGTATAATATAATAACCAATATGAATAGAAAAGATGGTTGTCAGGGACGACGAAAGAGATAGAATTTGTTGATTTGATTATTGAATAAATTTACATGAACGAAGACGGTTTAGTTAAAAGACGCTCAGAAAAGATTTGATTTAATTTAAATACAAATACCACAATGGGGGAACAAAATGAATAATAAATCACAATAGTATGATCCACTGTCATTCAACTGTCTTATATAATTGGACAATCTAAAAACTATACGTGAAAGTAACGAAAAATATAAAGGAAGAACTCTGATTGCAAAATTCAATATAATGAACCAATGTTAACTTAATTAACTAACAAAACCAGAGAAATAACTACCTGCATAAAGTGATATAATCCTATAACATAAACGAAACGAAAATAAAACACCAAATTATATCGGAACTTCAGTTTCCACAATTCAATAGAGAAAAACGTAGTTGGACTCGAAATTCATCGAAGCACGTAACCACAAAACTTGGACATTGGTGAACAAAAGGAGCGGTATTTCTGCATCATCCCAGGACCAAGAATTAAACTTTATTTCAACTTGGAGCGAAGACCGACGACAGCAAATTCATCTGCATTCTGTTATTGACCAAACAAAACGAAGAGGTTATCTGTACACTGCCTTATCGAGTCACGAGTCCGAGCGGACGGTAACTACAATTATTTTAAATATTATTTAATAAAAACTTAACTCTATATTGTAATACCTTGTATTCCTATTTATGCATTTCTGATCTTACTAACAGTTGAAAGAACCTTCACGCCCTGTATTTAAAGAAATATAAAATCATGACTAAAAATAATATAAAACCTTGAATCCGATCGATAATCGATTACTTCTAACATATAGCCTTTTGTATCTACGTAAAAGAAACAACTTTGTTGGACAAGAAATATTAAATATTAATAAAGAATCCTTTCAGAATTCAGATATCTTATCATTTATATAATATTTAGTGTAGTGTGAACAAGATATAAGATAAGTAGAGAGTGTAACTGAGAATTATCATACGCGGTGGGATAACCTACAAATTTCCGTTGTCTGGAACCACAGCGCTATTCGCGGACTGCTTGGGTATTAAAGAGAAAGATAATACAATAAAAATTTCTTCTCTTCTCTTCAACTCAGAATAGGCTTGAGCGAAAAATTCGAATTACACACTATACACATAATTTTCACCCACCATAACACAATTATATTAAATAGAGAGGAACTGGGATATACTTAAACATTACTATACCACACATTGAGATAAGATACATTATAAATTGGCACTCTTATTAAATAGAAGAGGATTAACGAGGAGACACCCGTGTTAACATAAATTGGCGCTCAACTAGTGTAGGGCTTAAGTTAAGTAAAACCTTGATTTTATAAATATTACTTAACTCGAGCAGGCAGCTGTTAGAGACAGAGAAATGCAATAAAGAGCTATGATACAACAGGAAACGAAAATGCCAGGACAAGAGAGACGATTAAGTTACGCGGAATGGATGACGGTGCTATTTAAAAAATTCAGCAAGGAGATGGGATACATAAAAAAGAATACCAATGATCACGAAAGAGCACAGATGAGTCGTGCGAATGCAATGGGAACACCAAACGACAAAATGACTTTGAGAGACATTTATGATGAAATGTGGGAATTAGACGACAGGTGTAATAAAGAAGAGACTATAGGGACAACCCACGAAAAAGGCGATAACAATGTGGAAAGAATGACTGAAGAAGATTGGGAAAGATGGGACAATAATGAAGCACAAATGAAAAATGAAAGAACAGGAGTATACGCACAGGTGACAGAGCAATATACTCAGGAAGAATATGAACAATGGAGACGAGTAATAAGACAACCAGAAAACTCAATACAAACAGAAAACACAGAATTAAGGGAATGGATAAGGGTGATGTTTGAACTATCTAGAGACGATATGTGTAACTGGAGGAAGGAGCATAATCGAATAGAAGAATTTAAAGGAATACCAAATCATAAAAACTTGGAACAATCAAATATGCAAATAGAAAAGGAAGTAGTTGAAGAAGATGCCCAAGGGGACCAACCCGATAAAACGGAAGCCAGAAGGGAACCAGATTGGCAAGAAATGATGAGGCTAATGATGGAGAAAATTGATAGCATTAAGGAAAGCGATAATGAAAACTTTAGGAAACATAACGAAAGATTAAACGAAATGAGAGAAGATAACCAGAGACACCATGAAAAATTAATGAAAACAATGGATAGGTGTTTAAAGAATATGACTGAAACACAAGACAGCACTTCTGAAGGTATTATAGTAAGTCCGAATACAGAAGAGAGCAGCAAGGAAATAGAAGTTAGAGAAGACCAAAATGCATTGCTATCTGACAATAAAAATAGAAAAAACAAAGAGAATGTCCAAACCATGGAAAGGAAGACCAAGAAAAAAGGAAAACATGTAGAAGGAAAATATTAAATACAAAAGAAGAAATGGAGATGAGGAAGGGTGGATTCATTAATGTATTTAACATCCCAATTAACGAACAAAGGGAGTTAAGTAAAAGTAAGAGTTATAGAAAAAACTTAATAAAATTATCAAAAATAAACCACCATAGAATAATAAAGAAAAACTTAAATAAGCTTAAATATCATTTAAATATATCAATGATCGAAGAGTATCTGACTATTGTCTTGATTAATCATCTCTTCTTCACAGCACTAACACTTATCTAAAAATGAACTTTTTCTTGTGAAACTTACTGTTTTTCGTTGGACGCGTTTCAGCGTACGTATCCGCCTTCTTCAGCTTTGATACAGACTGCCATCATTTTGTAACGGTTGTTGTGTGGAGGGTGTAGTGGGGGTGGTGTGTGGAGGAAGGGGATTGGCGCGGGGATTCAAGTTAATGTTTGTTTTTTGTATAATTGTGTCAAAAAGTGTATGTGATTTATATTGTAATTGATCGTTAAGTATGTTGTTTGGTTGTGTTGTGTGGTGTTTATATATTTCGTATTGTTCAGTTGTGTTGAGTTTTCGACCTTTGGGTATGTAATGTAAAATTTCAAGATTAGTGTCTATGTTGGTGTAACTGTGGTTTTCTGTGTGTATGTGTGTGGCAAATGCGGAGTGTATATTGTTGTTGGTTAAAGCTTTTAAGTGTTCAGAATAACGGGATGAAAAAGATATTCTGAACATCCATAAATTACGTACACGTAAAGGGGGGGAGGGGGTTGACGAAGTGTGACATTGTGTGACAAGGGGTAGGAGGGGTCCTAAGTTTCGTGACATCACATTTCAAAATCTAATATATCCAAGTATTAAAACGCGAAATTTAACTGTTAACGAAAAACTTAAAAATATTTCCAACTCTATCTGTATAAACATAATGTTTAAATTGTTTTATTGGTGAGTTCACACTCGCTCTAAGTACTATTGTCACGCGCCGACCGCATGAGCCCTTTGACAAATGCCACCACACGCACCGCGCCTCGCCGTTTTTTCATTGTTTCTATTTCATTCGACAATTGATTTTCACCGAGTGAACGACGTCGTTTTCTTAGTTCTGCTATTTTGTGATTTTCAACTTTATGAAACAAGTTTAAAATGAACAAAAAGAGTGATTTAGGTAATCTTTACCGTAAACTATATGAAGCATACAGTGCAGCTTATGCTGATAAAAAAAAACAAAATGTACAAGATGTTAACACCTTATGGAAAAGTTTGAAAAGTAGTGACAATGTTGAAGGTGAAGTGGAATCTAAAATCAAAGAATTGCGAATAAAAATGACGAAAAAGAAAGCGACTTATGAATTTTTTTTTGAAAATTCCTTCGTCGTCAACATCACGAATACAACTAGAGCCCGAGGAAGTAAAAGTAAGTTTGAATTTTATAATAACAACCAAACTAAACTGACTAGGTATACTGGGTCGTTCCGCGGAACACTAAATATGTATACAGGGTGGAAACGATAAGTGATCTCATCGATTATTATTTTTTAACTATACAAGATATCGGAAAACTGATCACTGATCGTGAAAGTGCTTCACAAGCTCTATCAAGGCTGACTACCTTAACATCGTAAGGTAGTCAGCCACGCTGTAGTAGGCTTCTGCTATTAACTTACGTTTTACAAGAGCTTTAAAGAGTCATGCCCACTTTCATACATTGGTTTGCACCGAAAATTAAAATAAATTTAGAAGGCTTCAAATGTATTTAAATGTTTAGAGTATATTACCAGGAATATATTGCTATACTTGAAATATTTTTAAAACACCGCATAATTAAAATATTTCGAAATGAAAATATCAGTTTTTCTATGAACCATGAACATTCACATACAAAAACTTATTTTTATCCCGGGGTTGTAAAAATATTTTGAAACTACTCAATTAATTCAAATTAATAATTATAATTAACTCTTACCTTAGGGTTCTTCCCAGAGTCGTACAGACGAAACTGCTGCAGAAAGGATTATTTGAGTTGATTGGTGAACATATAATAACACAGTTTATTCTGGCTAAAACAACTTATTTGGATTTTATTTAATGAAATTAGATAATGTTTTACAGCTATGCAATAACGTATCAAATGCTATGCTGGTTAATTACTACATTGATTAAAAGTTTCTTTAGTTTCCTGTTAAATGGAAATCACATATAAAGTATGGATATGTCAAAATGAGAAAAACAATTCTTACAATTACTATATTTCTATGACTACAACAAGGTGTTAAAATGTTTAGTACCCAGTACTTTGTCTCACGCACTCATTCACACTTTTTACATTTTTATATTTTAACCCCGTTCTTAGAGCTCTGTGTTTATATTTGTTTCATGGATTTATAAAATTGATTTGGTAGTGTTATGAAGGGTACTTAACCAATCCACGGCGTTCCTAACAGTTTCATCACCGCCTCGTGTTATTCGCGGTTTCTGATCACTCCGAGATGTTATTTCAACAGTTTAAGAATTTGTTCACTGTCGCGGTATACTCTGCCTTATTTAGTTTACCATGGTTTCAAACTACACTTTACACTTTTGTAACATTTTGTCGGCCGACTTTATTTTGCTCGAGCACTTAGGTGTTGACCGTGCTGCCATAAATTGCAGCAGACACTTTTTATGTTTTTACTAGATAGGCCCTTTTACTTTAGGCCTATCTTGCACGCCCGAGGCCACTATTTTTCAATTCACGAACTGTACTGTATGCTGCTGCTGGCTGTCTGTTGTACACTCTCTGATGACAAACTGCATACTGTGATTCACAAAGCCTGCTGCTGGCAAAGTGTTACGTAATGCGTCTAGACAATTGTTTAGACTAACAGTGTGTATTGCTGGTTAAACTGAGGCACCTCACAGGTGAAAGCTGACAATTTGAAGATTGGAACTGAATTGATATAGAATAAAATTAAAACTGGGGTAGCGCACAATTCTGTACCGTTACAATTTCAAGTATGTAGAAATATTCTTTAGGAACTCAAAATCACTTTTAAAGTCATTTTATCTTCTCTAAAAATCTTTTTTTTTTGGTGCAAAAGTGGGCATGATTCTTTGTTTAAGGATAAGTTTTGAATATCAATTGGAATTTTATTATAAAAGCGAACGCAGTTGCCAAGGAAAGAATAGTTAATCTTGTGTAACCTAGTCGTGGGCACAGTTAGTTCATGTTTACTTCTGGTATTATAAGTGAAAGTCACCGACTTTTTTAAAACAATTAATATTTTTGTGTATATATAGTATATTTTCATAGATATATTGGCCAGGCAATGTCATAATATTTACTTTGCCAAATATTTTTTTGGCAAATGGTATCAATAATGGTTAATAATGGAAAAATATAGTGTGAAATGTCCATATTCAACATTTTACATGTTTATTTTTAATTGCAGGGAAATACTATACAAGGCATACCAGAAGACACTAAAGATATTGTTATACAATCAAGTGAATGCCAGTTTCTTCAAACAATACCTAAACCAAAGCCTAGTCAGAGCGCTTCTAGGAATAAAATTGTAGTTCTAGAATCTGAGCTCAATAGCTTGTTGTTAGCACGCGATACTGGTATAGCTACAGATGAAGCAATAAACAGAATAGCAACTTTGAGGAAAGATATTCAGCAGGAAAAAAACATATTGAAGCGAAAGATTAGCGCAGCGGAACGACAGAAAAAAAGTCGTGATTCAAAAAAACTAAAAATTTTAGAACTTTGTGAAAATAATACCAACCTATCAGCAGCTGTAAAACTTCGAGATACTGTTGGTTGGCCTAGAGTAGAAGAAAACCAATCCGGTATACTTGAAGTCATAAAGGACATTGCAGTTTTTGGTGGCGCAGCTGATGATCGACGTCGCACTGAAACTATAAGGTGCTGCAAAACATTGGACGACTTACAAGCCGAACTTCATAAACAAGGATATAATATCAGTCGATCAGGGTTATACTTGAGACTTCTTCCCAGACGAGTCAATACAGAGGAAGGAAAAAGACACGTCGTAACTGTTCCTGTTAAACTATGCAAACCAGACTCTACGCTACATTTGAAACATAAAGATGGCACATTCTGTACTGCTACGATAAGAAACCTTGAATCTTTAGCTTCAATTTTGGGCCCTGATCAAGTTTTCTTTTTATCGATAGATGACAAAGCACGCGTGCCATTAGGTATTACAGCAGCAAACGCTCAAGCACCAATATTAATGCACCTTGATTATCGTGTAAAATTACCGGATCATGATTTCGTGGTCGCGGAAAAACATAAACTTATTCCCTCTGTTTATGCAGGTATTGTAATAAAGAAAGATGGTGAAGGGAAACCTGAATCTGTGACACACTCTGGGCCTACATACGTAGCAATTCGTAGTGGAAAGCAATCTTCCTCTAATGCAGAGACTCATGCCACAGACATACATAGACTTTCTGAAATACCTGCTTTCGAAAACTTTATGAGAACTCGAGAAGGTTTTGTAAAACCCGTATTTATTTGTACTTGCGATGGTGGTCCCGACGAAAATCCACGATACGAGCGAGTTATAGTTTCAGCTATACAACATTTTAAAGATTTTGACTTGGATGCTATTTACATTGCCACAAATGCTCCAGGAAGAAGTGCTTTCAACAGAGTGGAACGACGAATAGTCTTATTCTCTTAGTCGCGAACTTACTGGTGTTGTATTAAAACATGACAATTTCGGTTCACATCTCGATTCCAGTAATCGAACTACTGACTTGGAGCTAGAAAAACGAAACTTTGAGAGTGCAGGCATTGTGCTGGCTAATATTTGGAGCCAATTGGTCATTGATGATTTTCCTGTGGTTGCCGAATACATTGCGCCAACGGATACTAGACTGGATATTGAACAGGCTAAGGTATTGAAAAATGATGCGACTTGGTACGCAAATCATGTGCGTGAATCACAATATTTATTACAAATAGTAAAATGCGAAGTTGTCCCGTGTTGTGGTGTGCGACGATCTAGCCTTTGGCGATTATTATGAGAGGGGTTTTTACCACCACCTGTTTTAATTAAACAGACGTCAAACGGGTATGTAACCATAGAAAAAGATGACTCCAAAGGTAAATTCGCTCCACTGTTACTTCAGCTATCTTTGGATCTCCGAGTGTCATCACATTTGAAGCAAGTTCCGTATGATAGCTATTGCCCCAGCGTCGAGGCATACTTGTTTAAGCGATCGTGTGTCATCTGTGGTGTATATTTTGCATCATACAACGTCACTAACCAACACAAGCAATCACATAAAAGGCAACAAGAAGTTTTGCCCATCGCGAAGATTCGTCCTCAAAGAATTGCTGCTAGACGTGCCAGAGAAATTCTTTGTTTGGATGATAATGATGATGCTATATGCTTGGATGAAAAAGATGTTGACACAACGAATGTTCCTGACATTAACAACCCAAACGAGAATGAAGTGACTGCTATGCCAGTTAAAAATAATTTAAAGGAGTGGGTTCAAAGTCCATGGACTGAAGATGATTAAGTTTGTATCTTTCATAATATAATTAATCGTTTTTTGTTTTTTTAATTTTTCAAATGTTTGTTTGATGTTGATTTTATAAAAAAATAATTTAAATGGAAATAAAACTAATTTCGGAACTGCTGTTTTAATTTAATAATTTCTAGATGTAAAATTGCAAAAATTATGTGACGTCACACTAGGGAGGGGGGAGTCTCACAAATGTGACCAGCTGTGACAATGACGGGGGGGGGGTCAAAAAATGATGAAATTCGTGTGACATAATTTATGGATGGCCCCTAACGACTCTCCAAGATGTTTATTATTAGTCAAATAAAGAGACTACTATGATATTATTGTAATTTTTATAACTGACTGTAGATGAATCCCAGCAGTATTATATTGAAGTGTAGTATGGCCAGCAGAGTATGAAGCCAAACAGTGCCTCTCTGAACTGTACCAGCTCACATGTTAGGGAATGTTAGGGAAATTGAATATTTAAGGGATAATAAAACCGCTGCGAAGATTGACATCAGATTCCAAAAGTATGAAGGAAGAAAACAGAAGGAAGATAGCTGACAGAAGGTCAATGGAGAAACGCATTTGTAGAAGTAACTAGAAATAGGAGAAAATTAAAACTAAGTTTTACTGATTATTGTGACCAATCATTGACAAGTAATGTTTAAAAGAAACAAGCCAAGAGTATTAATATAATTAATGAATTGTCATCAAATAGAGAAAGGTGAATACGAGTCCAAAATGTTACATTAAGAATTCCATCAATTACCATTAAAACTTTATGATGAATAAAAGGAGGATATTCCAAGGCATGAAAAAGATATAAGTTTATTTTGACCAAAATTATATTCAGGTAAACTAAACTTCTTTAGGAGGGGAAGCATATGTAACGTAACGAAAATACGGTCTCCGACGTTACATAAATCAACTTATAAGATTTAAAATAGAGAAAAAATTGTTAATTATCCACACTTGTAAAAGGTCAGAAACCCAACCCATGATTGATTAAATAAAATAAGAATACAAGGTAGAAAGAAAAGAAATTAATAATGTTAATAATTGTAAACCTCAAAGTTCAGTGAAAGGTGTAAACAACAGACATTGACAAAGAATGTAAAAAAATAATTTAGACTGTTTCATAATAATTGATGTTTTAAAGTAGATGAGAATGAGTAAATGTTGTATGACTTAGATTACTCAAATGTACCTGTTATTAATTGTATCATGTTATATTATTATCATGATAGTGATGTTATTTTTTGTGTTAGCAAGTGAAGTTATTCTGTTAATAGAATACCAGGTAATTAAGTATTATGTGTATGTGTAATTTATCATTATAGAGCTGTTGTTAAACTCAGTAATTGATTACTAATTAATTTCATTTTATGTGTTATCCATATGTCATGATAAAGCTTTTGTTAGACTTTATAGAGTTAGTTATTTGTATACATGTACTTAGATAGTAGGATGATTATAATTGTAAACTTGGCCAAAAAGGCTATAATTGTTAACGAGATACAAAAGAGTTTAGTATAACCATGTCATAAATAGATAAAGGGTTCTATAATATTGCAGATAGTAACAAGTTAAATTCAGAAGTAGATCAAGGAATAATGATAGGCCTAACAACCAGTAACATTATATAGTAAGTCAGATCAAAAAGGTTAGGTAAAGAAATTGATAACAAATACTAAATAAAATCTAATGAGTTAGGAGAAGTTAATAATAATTGATAATAACAAATAAATAAACTCAAATTAAATAAATTCTTATAATGCCATAGTGCAATGATACCGATAGATAATGTTTTGTAACAGAAAAATAATATTTGTTAAAATAAGTAGACTAAGAGGAAACGACAGCAAAATATATAAAAGTTAGTAACAAGCAATAGGTAAAATTATAATAGGATATAATGGAAATTTAGAAAAGGATTATTTTGATGAGTGGAAGAACATTGTATGAAATGGTTATATGTAGTATAATATAATATCCAATAAGAATAGAAAAGATGGCTGTCAGGGACGACGAAAGAGATAGAATTTGTTGATTTGATTATTGAATAAATTTACATGAACGAAGACGGTTTAGTTAAAAGACGCTCAGAAAAGATTTGATTTAATTTAAATACAAATACCACAATGGGGGAACAAAATGAATAATAAATCACAATAGTATGATCCACTGTCATTCAACCGTCTTATATAATTGGACAATCTAAAAACTATACGTGAAAGTAACGAAAAATATAAAGGAAGAACTCTGATTGCAAAATTCAATATAATGAACCAATGTTAACTTAATTAACTAACAAAACCAGAGAAATAACTACCTGCAAGAAGTGATATAATCCTATAACGTAAAAGAAACGAAAATAAAACACCAAATTATATCGGAACTTCAGTTTCCACAATTCAATAGAAAAAAACGTAGTTGGACTCGAAATTCGTCGAAGCCCGTAACCACAAAATTCGGATATTGGTGAACAAAAGGAGCGGTATTTCTGCATCATCCCAGGACCAAGAATTAAACTTTATTTCAACTTGGAGCGAAGACCGACGAGAGCAAATTCATCTGCATTCTGTTATTGACCAAACAAAACGAAGAGGTTATCTGTACACTGCCTTATCGAGTCACGAGTCCGAGCGGACGGTAACTACAATTATTTTAAATATTATTTAATAAAAACTTAACTCTATATTGTAATACCTTGTATTCCTATTCATGCATTTCTGATCTTACTAACAGTCGAAAGAACCTTCATGACCTGTATTTAAAGAAATATAAAATCATTACTAAAAATAATATAAAACCTTGAATCCGATCGATAATCGATTACTTCTAACATATAGCCTTTTGTATCTACGTAAAAGAAACAACTTTGTTGGACAAGAAATATTAAATATTAATAAAGAATCCTTTCAGAATTCAGATATCTTATCATTTATATAATATTTAGTGTAGTGTGAACAAGATATAAGATAAGTAGAGAGTGTAACTGAGAATTATCATATGCGGTGGGATAACCTACAAATTTCCGTTGTCTGGAACCACAGCGCTATTCGCGGACTGCTTGGGTATTAAAGAGAAAGATAATACAATAAAAATTTCTTCTCTTCTCTTCAACTCAGAATAGGCTTGAGCGAAAAATTCGAATTACACACTATACACATAATTTTCACCCACCATAACACAATTATATTAAATAGAGAGGAACTGGGATATACTTAAACATTATTATACCACACATTGAGATAAGATACATTATAAATTGGCACTCTTATTAAATAGAAGAGGATTAACGAGGAGACACCCGTGTTAACATAATATATATTATAACTATTTTTATTGAGTACGTGTTTTAATATTGTAATATAAATTACAAATATAAAAATAAAAATTCAAGATATATAGTTATGTGTAATTGTGTGTAGATTTGTGTTGATTTGCCCTGACTGTAATTACTGTTTAGGCTGGTCAAATTGTAATATAATTTCAAATGTAATAATAAATAAAATATAAAGATATTGATGATAATAATTGTGTGTGTTGTCTGGATCTCGGTATTGAACTCCTCGATGATACAGCTCCACTTTGAAATCACCAAATACAAAGAATAGATTTAATGTAAATATGTTATAACTGGGTGTGATTGATTAATAAATAACAAATACATCAAACTTTAAAAATTGTGAAAAATATTTTTTCTTGTTCTGGTATTGAGTTTGATTGAATGATTTAATTTAATTAATTAATAATTAATTAATCAATTGAGTTTGTAATTTCCTTATATATCTATTCTCTCACTGTCAATTATGTTTTTGTTTAATAAAAAATAATAGTGACATTAATTATGGAAATAAAACAATGCTGGTAACTGAGTAATGATTTGCGTTTATTAACATTCAAAATTATGCGCCAGTCAAACTGCGCATGTCCCAGGCACTGGCTAATATTTGCTACAGTCGGTAGTGAAAAAAATCAACAAATATATTTTTACAAGTTTAGATTTGTGATTCTTTTAACGAGTCGAAATGGTCAGAGGGCAAGGAACAAGATACATTTAACAGGTATTCTTAAACTAAATGTTAATATCTGAAATAGAACAAAATTATTATTACAATTGTCAATTAGAAAAAAATTAAATTGCGAACCAAGTCGAAGAAATGACGTCACTCCCCTCCAGCAGGCACTGCATCGTCTTTATGAGAAATCCAGTAATGGCCGCCGTCTACTCGATTTTAACTGCTACGTTGCTGTTGGAATTGAATGATCTTCTCCCACAGAAATAAAACGAAGTTCCCTTTTCTGCGAAGTGGTGTTGGTCCAGGAATATAGTGTGGAATGTCCTCTCGTCGTCTGCGATGTCAATTTCTGGATGGATTTCTTGTGTAGTGTCCGGTGTTCAAATATGTGTGTTGGTTTTCTGTGAATTTGGTCCAAAAATTGTTCAAAATGGCTGTCGATTTCTTGTGTTGAGTTTTATGGTGTTATACTGTGTTTTGGAAATTTGTGAAGTGTTAGAAATTGATAGTTAAGGTTATTTCACTTTTTAGATCATCTCCGTTGCACGCCACATAACCACACTTGGTTTTATTACAAATTATTTTGTTTTCAATACTCCGCTAACACATTTCCAACCATTCGGCTTTACGATTAACACTAGACTAATAGACGCAACGTCGTCGTTTTAGGGTAATTTGTGCTATGTCTTTTTCCTCTTCATATTGTTTAACAATAAAAATATCTGTCTAAGACTTGTTTCACCATCTAACTATACATAATAAGTTTTCTTATTTTTTACTGTATTTCAAATATTTCTTAATTTTACATGAATCTAACTATTCAGTAATATTGATTAGTTAATTTTACATCTTTTGATATATAGCTGGGTTTGTTTCAAGCTCATTTAAGCCCAAAATTACAATTTTACATAATGATTGTATGCCTCATATTTTGTACAAATTCAGTGTTTTAAAGGTTTTTATTTGTTTTTTCTTATAATATTTCTATGGGATATACTTAATAACTCCGTAATTACTTTGTTGTTAATAATTTGGTTGTTAAAACATTTCAATATTGATTAATTTGCTGTTTAGTCTGATTTGATTACTATTATAGGCCTATTATTGACTGTTTCCAAAAGAAGTTAATTTCCTTTCTTTTGTCATTCTATTTGCTATTAACTGTATCTGTATTAATTATATTTTCAATTTCTGTATTGTATGTATTGAATTCTATTCCTATTACATAGATTGATTCTTTGATAGATAATTTTTTGTTTATAGGCCATTCTGTGTTTACTAAAATGGTGTCTTGGCTGGTCTGTTTGTACATTATACATGGTTTACTGTTTTGAATAAAATTATTACATTTTTATGTCCTACTTGCCTCTCTGACTTACACAATGGAAAATTAAATTACATGATTTTAAAATACAATAGAATATCTTGTATCTACTAAACTTTCTTTATACTAATAACATCATTGAACCATAACATGAACATCTTATGCCTAATTTTCTCTATATCACCTAATTTTAACAATAACATTTTATCCCTATTATTTTTAACTGTATCATCAAATGATAACAAAATATCTTATCCTTATTATTACCTAGACATAATTTAATTAGAAAAGGTAAAAAACTCCTATTACTAGTAATACTGTCAGTCATTAACTGTCTTGTGTATTTATGTTTCTTTTGAAAACAATTCAACTGTGATTAAAAAACATCTTGTATCTATTATCACCTTATATCTAAAATATTATCTAATTAACAATAAATAACAAACATCTTATTATTAGTTATACCTTCAGTTATGAACTGTCCTCTGGTATTTTTGTCCTTCTCACAATTTACTTAACTGTAATTAAAGAAAACATTTTATGGGTAATAGTTTTTCTTATATCTAATTTAAAAAACTCTTATTACTGGTAATACTGTCAGTCCTTAGACTGTCTTTGATTCCAATGGTTTTACTAGTATTATTCTACACTCATGGTAGTCTTTTTATAATATTTACACTTCATTGAATATTTTTTCATAGATTTTTTAGCTATGTTTCTCACTATACTCACTGTAGTTTCTTATTTTTGTTACCTCACTTCACTTTATTGGGTTCTACACTATGGTAGTTTTTTTGATATATTTTTTAACATATTACTCTTATAACTAGTATACAATTTGTGTTTTCTGGGATTGTATCTTGTAACTTGTTTGGGTCTACATATATCAGTTTTAATTTTGTCTCATGGTATGTATTACATGACTAACATTTTGTTTTGGCATATCTCTTCCTGGTTCTGGTCTCTTTGTTGGAATCTTGATATGTTTTGTCCCTTCTTCAAATATCACATTAGTAGTTTCTGGTCTTGTGGTGTCTCTGCCTCGTGACCTTATTATTGTTCCCTTATTAAAATGGTTTCATGACAGATTATTTCCTTTTTTATGGTCCTTCCCTTTTTGTACTGCTTCCCCAATCTACTGGGTATACTGCTGGTTTAACCGGTTTTTACATAGTAGGTTATTTTAATCAATGGTTTTCTTTGTTATTTTCCATTTTTATTAACATTTTATAGACTTAATATACAGTTTCTAGTGTAATCCTTAAACAATTTATTCTTCTCACTCACTATGGAACTTTTTCCTTTATTTATGTTGCATTAAATCAAATGTTTAGTGTGATAATTTTGTTATGTTACAATATCTTTCTGCCTCACTGTTGGGATCGCAACCTTGTAATGTAAATTTGTTTGGGGTTTAAGTAAGCTCCACGTTGGTATGCGCCAATTCTATAACGTAGAATTTTATAGTGTTTAGAATTGTTTAAATCACCAGTTCTTTAATATAAAGTTTGTATATTGACGTCAATCTGTAATAATATTACTACTCTGCGTATTCTGTATATACGGTTATTTTGCCGCACGAAGGATGCGTATTTCTATAACGAGTGTTTTCTGTATAATGTTGTTATGAGAGAAAGTGTTTGTATTCGTGTGCTAGCGCCTTTGAATTTTCCCGCACTTCTGGTTGACTCAGCGACAGCCGCTAACCGTATGTTGCCAGTTGTAGGTTAGTTTATTTTTCTGTTGTTGGCAAGGTTATATTCGCCCTGCATACCTGCTCTCTCCCACTAATGCCTGTGAACAAATTCTTATTCTATTTTCACGCATAAAATAACAACTCTGGAATCAGTAATCATTGGTTTCTTTTATTTTTTTTTTCAGCTTATTTATCAAAACATAAATGGTTAGGTCTTGAATCGACCTTAACAGTTTAACAATCGATTCGTCTTCGAATCTGCTCTTCAATGGTTTACAAGTAAAGTTAATATAAAATATTTATCTCAGGGCTTGGGTTCTTTGGGCTAGTTATGAAGTCAGAAAATGCTTTAAAAAGGAGTACAACACATTACAATTACATATGAAATAATAAAACTGAATTATTAATGTTTACAAATATAAAATGTTAAGTTTTTCCACAGACAGCGGTGACGAACTCTGTTAGCACTGGAAATAAAATAATAAACAAGATGGCCGGTTAGTCGGCTAACCAAACGTCATGTAGTTGAATATTTTTCTGTTTTAAATAAAATTGTTATTATCATTAATCACTGTATTAATGATCAATGGGTATTCCAATTATCACTGTAAAATGTTTATATGGTGTAGTGAAGTTGATCTGTGTGTATTGTGGTAATGAAAATACTTCGGAGTTATAATTACGTTCCTGGAATACTGCCAGCGGTTCCTTGCTATCGCCTTTTTGTGGGTTTGGTGTAGAATTATGCTTCCATCGGTCAGTAATTAATTCTTTATAATTTTCTTGGAGTGTTTTTCTTACTTCTCTGGTTTATTTTAGAACATTAGTCGAGTATTACTTGACAGTTTTAATTTTTACACAAGCGTCAGCTATTAGACTCATCTCTTCAGCGTGGTGTATAACAATACAATAATTCCTTCGTTTCGTCTTTGTAACGGCTTTTTGACCAGTAAACTCGGGTTTTGATTGGTCAATTTCATGAACTTGAGGTCAAGCGGCATATATTACTAAAATTATATCCTTGCCTTTACAGTCAAAAAATACTCCCTTGTTAATTTTTGTTTAAACTAAAATTGGTTTACATATTTCTGTTCCTTTTTTAAAGGTCTACATTTTGGTATATAATTTTGTATAAGTTAACTTCATATTAGGTGTCCTTTCACCTTTACAAAATCTATAAATCTGGACTATAACACTGCCCTTACATTCACTCTGATACAATGCTTAATTTTTTATAAGATTAATCTCATATGATACACACTTACTCTAAGACTTGTCCATTATTAAATTTTGATCCTATTTTGTTATTATTATATTGTATTGATTTGATAACTTAATCATTTCTGACATTATGTTATTTTATATTTCATTATCGGCCTAGGCCTAAAAGTTGACTTCATTCCCATTTTCTAATTTACATTAATTATCAAATTGTTTTCTGTTTTGAACCCTTTTGCCTGATTACATTTGTTTTAAAGATTACTACATTATTTTTTCTTTAACTTATTCTAACAATGTTTATTAACTAACACAAAACCCTTAACATACTAATTAAAAATGTTGCCTTCATGGCCAAGATTAGATTCATTCATTTACAAACAATAACATAAATTATTTAATTGGTCATAATACCATTTTCATTCTCATACCATTAGGTTCTATTCATGGACCATTATTATATTGTTTATGGGCCTCTATTTAAGTATGTTTTGGTATTATTATATTTTCTATTCTTGCCTACAGGCTTGGTATTTTTCTTATATTCTTTTACACATAGTTTGTCAATGCTAACAATTACTGGCATTGGCCTAATTAAAGAAAAACAAACATGGGATTAATAATTATACAACCTTTCAATAAACAATGTTACAATACTACAATTGTGTGTTCATACTTTAACATTTAGTATGTTTGTCATTTCATATTACCTATAAGAGTTGGGCCTCTTATATTGAACTATTTGGGTTTTTTCACACTTAATGGAATTATAGGGATCATTAATCTTAACAGTCTTATCTGTGTGATTAATGATCACCCTTGTTTTTTCACCTTTCACTTTTTACTTTTACACTTATTCACTTTTCATAAATTTTATTTTATTTTTTTACAATACATAGTTTATTATTTGTCACACTATTGTGCTGTACTTTTTATTTTAAATGGTTACATACTTGATTTCATTTATTCGGACTTTTTTGTTATTATTCGGACTATTTTTGTTAATTGTTTTGGGACTCTCATTATGTCACATTACAATATATATTGTAATTTAACAGTGTATTGTGGATTTTATTTTATTTGTTTTGAGTTTTATTTTTGTTTATTTTTGAAGAGTTTTATTAGCGCAAATTGACCCCACTTGTGTCAAAACGGATCTGTTTCCGCAATCGATAGTGTCCTCGAGCACCTCGTTCTTCTTCCATATACTTCGGTCCGTTCGCTGCTCACTCTCCTGTTGATTTACCTGTAAACCTTTTATTTTCCCACAACGACAACTCCTTTTGTCCCAAATAACAATATTTATTTTTATTTAAGTTATTTAGAGAAAATGAACAGTCGACTTGTGTCGAAACAAATATGGGTCGGGTCGCCTCTAGCGCTCCATTTGACTTTTACACTAACAAGTTTCAATAAACAAATTATTTATAATAATATATTAATTCTCAGGGTTTAAGGGTTCTTTTATACTGTCATTGAATTCAGAGCATACATACAAAAATACAATACATTACAAGGTAAGTAAAATTTCAAAATCTTAATACTATAGATTATTATTTTTCGTCGCTAGGCAACGACGCTATATTGGCCGCTGAACCAACTAACCACGTGCTGTTACAAATTATTTTAAAATAAATGTTTTAGTGTTCAATGTTTTAGTTTTCAAGGTTTTCCTTCAAATAAATGATCACTGGTGTTTTTCTGTAAGTGTAGATAGTGCCTATGATAGTGTTGTGTGATCGTACCTGTAGTGTGGTTAATAGTTAAACTTGTCGTCGCTCACAGACGTTATGAAAGTGTGTTCATTATAGGCAGTCAGGATTTTTTGAGTTTCTGCTTTTAGTTGTAGTTTTAATTTAGATATTTTCGTCTTTTTATCTTCCACAGTATTTATAGCTTCTATTGGTTATTATTTTTCATCGCCAACTGTCCAGAAAACACTATTATTATTTAATTAAAAACTTCTTCATTAGAGCTCATCTGCTCTCTGCAATGGTTAACAATACAATTCTAAATTCCTGCTTTTCCATCAACGGTTTCGTGCCCTCACAATACTGGCCTGTGATTGGTCAAAACTGAGAGTTCATAAGGTCACATGGTTAGTTTACAAGATTTAAATGTTCATTTGCCTATAAGAAAAATACTCCTTTTTAGCTTTAAGTCTCCTAAAATTTAAAGTACATCATGTTTTTCTTTATGTAATTGTGAACATTTTGATACTTTGTTTTATATAAATTTTTTATTATAAAGGGTGGTTTCCCACCTTACAAAATTTCTAACTCTGGGCCTACACTTTTAGTTTACTGACAATATTTCTTTCATGTTGAATTTGTGGCTTAGGCCATTAGTGGTCTTCTAATATTATTTTATAATTTACATTTGTTATTACTGAATCTCTGATTATGAACCCTTTTTCTGATTTAAACTATTCACCAAACGAGTCTGGACCCTTAACATTATTTGAACAATGGTTACAATAAAATCCTTTAACATATTATTTAATATATTGCCTCTATGGCCTAGTTTACAATTATAAAATGATAAATAATATACTTAATGTTAAAACAATAATTTAATAAGAATAATGACTTAATAGGAACAATAACTAGATAGGAACAGAATCATCCGGCATGCTATGTTTTTGGGTATGGCCTACATGGTGTAATATTGTATTTTACAATTAGTCACCAACATTAGTTGACTGGCATACTATTCAGCCATCCCATTAATCTTAATCATTACTAACTTTATCTGATCAATGATTATATTATTGTTCATGGGTTTTCGATCCCTAATGTATCACCTTCTGATTCTGTTCATAGGCTCTAACTATTTTTAATAACATAGTTTATGAATGTCGGTCATAAGCCCTGGCATAAAACATAAACATAACTGGTTATGCCAAAACCTTTATAAACATCTTAACTTTATTCTAAACTCCCATCACAACTCTCTATTAATATGGTTCTTGGGTTTTCTTTTTACATAAAAGTACTTAACCCGCACCTTTTCCATTTCCCCCTCACTGACACTTTTAGTTTGGGAATATCACTTGTACATCACTATATAATATCAGGGATCACTAACTTTATTCCCCACTCCTTCACGTTTACATAACTACACAAAGGTTTTTATGTATATTATATACTTACTATAACACATTTTAATTATTTATTTTATTATTTGCATTGTATTTTTTCTCTTATAATTTATATTGGACAGTCTTTTTTTCTGTAACTACAGGTTGTTTATTTTTATTTGGTTTATGTGGATAACATAGGCGACTTTGCCTACTGAATTGAGCCGTTTTGGTTTTGGGATGGGGCTACTATTCTGTCGCATTACAATATATTAGTCTTTTCTTCTTCAATGTTTTTCCTAAGTTCTGCCAGACATACCTCTAGAGGCATTGAAGTTTCACCAAAGTACCATAATCCACAGTACACAGGAGGCTTTATATAACATTTCTACACTTTAATTTAGTTAATAAATTAAATTACCTTGAATAATCTGCCTTGTGACTTCTTATAAATCTCTTCTATTACGCGTTTTGGAGGCTATGCTCCATTTCAGATAGTAAAATAAAAAATAAAACTATATCACTCTTACGAGATCATTACATAATAAAAATGCCAATTTGGATATGAACTGTATGCGATGTTGGGTGCGTATTCAAGTTCAATCTGCTACTCTGATGGTGTTAGCTCCGAAACGCGTAATAGAAGAGATTTATAAGAAGTCACAAGGCGGATTATTGAAGGTAATTTAATTTATTAATTCGATCAAGTGACTTGGATACCAGATTAAACATGAATATTAAACTCTAATTTAGATAGTTTGACATGGTATTATGCAGAACGTGCTGCAAGAATGAAAGGCAGCATGCAGTTCATATTTTGTTGTGATCCTTCGAATCCTTTCTGAAATTCCCTGAACATGTGGAACCTACCCTTTGCATCCTCTTTTTTTTTTGTCATGAGTGACCATTCTCATAGCCAAAGTATCATTAATAAATCTGTGACTATAGCAGCAATTCCTTGAAAAGTCACTAACAATATTATCAATTTCTTTTTTATAATATTCACAATTAGAACATATGGCCTCAGCCATAAAAAGTTCTAATGACCCCCTCCTTTTATATTATCTGGATGGTTGGACAGGTTAGGTATAAAGATCATATCTTATGACAGCTCATTGTAATTTAATCTTCCTAGATTCCGTTTCTTGTTGTACCCTAAATTTGTTTTCCTTTCGGCCTAACTACTACTGTTGCTTTCCATTGTACCTGCATTTCTGCTACTTAGACGAGTCTTCTCCTAGCCACTAATATCCAGTTCTCAATTCTATAATCAATATTTGCTTCACGTAATAAAGTAAAGCTACGAAGTGATAGTATGATTCTGTCATTTAATATGGTGTTTTGAACAACCACTATTGTTAATAACATACAACCAACTTTCAATTATCTGCAAGCCGATTACCACTTGTCCAACTTAACAAAAAATGTAGGCCTACATATATTATTCTTCACTGCTGATTAATCGACGTTAGAAACAAAAAACGATCGCTTCATGTTTTTTCATTTTTCCAGTTTCCACAGTTTGTACAGTTCCAAATTAATTATAACAGTTTTATATTAACAAGTATGAATTAAAAGTATGTGTTGACAATTCACATTATCCATTTAGATTTCACTATATCAGTGTAATAATCTTTATTTATTTTAGTAAATAGTTAGCGAGTTAGTACGTCAGCATTTATTTTTGGATTAATCACAATTTTGCATTGTTTTTGTTTTATCCATAATACTGATCTAAATCTCTAGCACAGATAAATGAGAGCTGACAGTATTTTAAAAATAATATTTCAAGTAGTTTGTTTAAAAAAATAATGTGACACTTTTCAGTATTACATCAAAAACCACAGTTAAAACAAAATATGTATCAAGTACAGAAGGACGTTCTCAAAATTACAAATATAATCATTGAAGATTAAGTCATAATTTTAATAGACGTAGAGTCTGAGAAATTTCATCCAAGGTGAATCAAACTATGATCTGTTAACAGGGCAACAGGCATGGGATCTGTCTTACACAGATTACAATAAAACTATGATCTGTTAACAGGGCAACAGGCATGGGATCTGTCTTACACAGATTACAATAAAACTATGACTGTTAACAGGGCAACAGGCATGGGATCTGTCTTACACAGTAACAGGGCAACAGGCATGGGCTCTGTCTTACACAGTTTACAATAAAACTATGATCTGTTAACAGGGCAACAGGCATGGGATCTGTCTTACACAGTTTACAATAAAACTATGATCTGTTAACAGGGCAACAGGCATGGGATCTGTCTTACAGTTTACAATAAAACTATGATCTGTTAACAGGGCAACAGGCATGGGATCTGTCTTACACAGTAACAGGGCAACAGGCATGGGATCTGTCTTACACAGTTTACAATAAAACTATGATCTGTTAACAGGGCAACAGGCATGGGATCTGTCTTACACAGTTTACAATAAAACTATGATCTGTTAACAGGGCAACAGGCTTGGGATCCGTCTTACACAGTTTACAATAAAACTATGGTCTGTTAACAGGGCAACAGGCATGGGATCCGTCTTACACAGTTTACAATCAAACTATGATCTGTTAACAGGGCAACAGGCATGGGATCTGTCTTACACAGTTTACAATAAAACTATGATCTGTTAACAGGGCAACAGGGATGGGATCTATCATACACAGCAACAGGCATGGGATCTGTTTTACACAGTTTACAATAAAACTATGATCTGTTAACAGGGCAACAGGCATGGGATCTGTCTTACACAGTTTTCAATAAAACTATGGTCTGTTGTTAACAGGGCAAGAGGCATGGGATCTGTCTTACACAGTTTACAATCAAACTATGATCTGTTAACAGGGCAACAGGCATGGGATCTGTTTTACACAGTTTACAATAAAACTATGATCTGTTAACAGGGCAACAGGCATGGGATCTGTCTTACACAGTTTACAATCAAACTGTGATCTGTTAACAGGGCAACAGGCATGGGATCTGTCATACACAGCAACAGGCATGGGATCTGTTTTACACAGTTTAAAATCAAACTATGATCTGTTAACAGGGCAACAGGCATGGGATCTGTCTTACACAGTAACAGGGCAACAGGCATGGGATCTGTCTTACACAGTTTACAATAAAACTATGATCTGTTAACAGGGCAACAGGCTTGGGATCCGTCTTACACAGTTTACAATAAAACTATGGTCTGTTAACAGGGCAACAGGCATGGGATCCATCTTACACAGTTTACAATCAAACTATGATCTGTTAACAGGGCAACAGGCATGGGATCTGTCTTACACAGTTTACAATCAAACTATGATCTGTTAACAGGACAACAGGGATGGGATCTGTCTTACACAGTTTACAATCAAACTGTG
Source organism: Magicicada septendecula (assembly GCA_034769895.1). Classification (NCBI taxonomy): domain Eukaryota; kingdom Metazoa; phylum Arthropoda; class Insecta; order Hemiptera; family Cicadidae; genus Magicicada; species Magicicada septendecula. Next base: position 16,226,295 of record CM068374.1, read on the forward strand.
ATCTGTTAACAGGGCAACAGGCATGGGATCTGTTTTACACAGTTTACAATCAAACTATGATCTGTTAACAGGGCAACAGGCATGGGATCTGTCTTACACAGTTTACAATAAAACTATGATCTGTTAACAGGGCAACAGGCATGGGATCTGTCATACACAGCAACAGGCATGGGATCTGTTTTACACAGTTTACAATAAAACTATGATCTGTTAACAGGGCAACAGGCATGGGATCTGTCTTACACAGTTTTCAATAAAACTATGGTCTGTTGTTAACAGGGCAAGAGGCATGGGATCTGTCTTACACAGTTTGCAATCAAACTATGATCTGTTAACAGGGCAACAGGCATGGGATCTGTTTTACACAGTTTACAATAAAACTATGATCTGTTAACAGGGCAACAGGCATGGGATCTGTCTTACACAGTTTACAATCAAACTGTGATCTGTTAACAGGGCAACAGGCATGGGATCTGTCATACACAGCAACAGGCATGGGATCTGTTTTACACAGTTTACAATCAAACTATGATCTGTTAACAGGGCAACAGGCATGGGATCTGTCTTACACAGTAACAGGGCAACAGGCATGGGATCTGTCTTACACAGTTTACAATAAAACTATGATCTGTTAACAGGGCAACAGGCTTGGGATCCGTCTTACACAGTTTACAATAAAACTATGGTCTGTTAACAGGGCAACAGGCATGGGATCCGTCTTACACAGTTTACAATCAAACTATGATCTGTTAACAGGGCAACAGGCATGGGATCTGTCTTACACAGTTTACAATCAAACTATGATCTGTTAACAGGACAACAGGGATGGGATCTGTCTTACACAGTTTACAATCAAACTATGATCTGTTAACAGGGCAACAGGCATGGGATCTGTCTTACACAGTAACAGGGCAACAGGCATGGGAACTGTTTTACACAGTTTACAATAAAACTATGATCTGTTAACAGGGCAACAGGCATGGGATCTGGCTTACTCAGTTTACAATCAAACTATGATCTGTTAACAGGGCAACAGGCATGGGATCTGTCAGACACAGTTTACAATAAAACTATGATCTGTTAACAGGTGTGAGCCGCCTCATTACCCCTTCTCAAAGTTTTGAGAAAAAATTTTTTTTTGAAAAGGGGAAGGCGTTCCGTAAAATTTAAAACTGGGCTAATGACCTAGACGAAGCGTAAAATGTACCAGGCCCATTGTGACAAGACTTGCAAATGAAAGGCATGATTAACATATTAAGATTTTATTTGCGTTTGATCTCAGTGGAATATCATATGTACATAATACATACATATACATATTGTAACTAAACTTGGTTACAATCCTTATCTGGTCTGCTTCCTTTTAGTTTAAACCCCACTGTTGGGCTAGACAATTTGTAACTAAACGTGTGTAATCGTGTTAAAGTTATATTGTGTTACAAAATATCTAAATATGTGTATGTGTAAGAAATAAAATTGTTTGCAAAAAAAATTTTTTTTAAATTAAAAAAATTTTTTTAATTTTCTTTTATTAATAAATTAATTAAAAACAATTAATTAATTGAGTTTCGTGATGTACCGAAACATTTATCATTTATTTAGAAGATTTTATAAGCCTTTGTGTATTTGTTAAATAATTCCAGCCTCTTATAGGATCGTCTCCAATTGCAATCGATTCTTGTTTACTTTCAGTTTGGAGGTTATCTTCCTTCTGGTGGTGAAATTCTTGTAGCAAATTATGTTCAAATTAATATACTGTTAAATAGTTATATCTAGAAATGAAAAATAACTGTTTTAATTGAAAGGTATTAATTATTTTATTAACAATTGTTTATTTGGACTCTTGTCGATTTTTTAAATCGATTCTCAGGGTATCGATGTGTTATTACAGATTTTTATATAAAGTACAAAGGTTCTTTGAACAGCTATTTATGGGAAAAGTCAGAGAAATGGGGCAAAGATTAAAAAGTATAGCATTACAAGATAAATTTTTAAAACTAAAAGTACATATATTAAATGGAAAGTGTACAAATAAATAAATAGGTTGCGAACCGTCTCGCAGACAAACAGTAAATGGCTGTGTTCAGTTGAGCGTTGATGAAACAGCAATGGCCGCCGTCAAAGTTGTAGATCGTCACCTCGCCGTTTTTTGGTGTCCCAATAAAGATGTTTTCCTGTCGAATTTACGTCCTGGTGTCTGCAAATCTTCCTTCTGATGTTGGTTTAGTGTCTTTGGTTAAGTTTCAGTGTTGTATTTCGAAAATTAGTGTATTTATAAGTCTGGTTCACTTTTGTCGATCAGGCACTTTTGATGGTTAAGTTATATTACTGTTTTATTGAGTTTAAAATGTTATTTCACTGTAGTTTTGTGCTATACAAAGTTTGTTCGGTGTTGGTAGGTGTTTATGTCACTGTGTTGAGGTTGTAAAATGTTTTTGCCGCCACTCACGATTTTCACTCTCGGATCATACTATTACTCGCCATTACGGTATTCGAAACTAGGTTAATACGTTTTAAATGCTCGTGTCAAGTGTCCCGTACAACGTTCAATAATTAACTCTTTTACTTCCTTCACCTCCGACTAAAACCTTAGCCAAAGCAATATTATTCCTTACATTGTTCGAATTTTATTTTGCATCCTGTGCATGTAATAAAGTTACATTATATAACTGCTTATACTTTGGTTATTATTCAAATTTATTAGCTAGTTGTTACTTAATTTTATCCTTCAGTTCATTCGGCGTATTTTGATATCAAATAATGCCGTTTTATTAAGTTTTTGATCTAAAATTGGTAATTTTATCTTCATTTTGTATATTGTAAATTTTAAAGTCCAGCTTCCTGTTATTATCCAAATTCTGCCATTATCAAGTTATATTTATGATTATTAAATCTCATATTGTAATAAAAGGTTTATATTCCCTTAATTTCTTGCAATTATATGAATTGGTTAAGTTTTAAAATATTATGTTGGAATATATGACTCCCCACTCCAAATTTTTGAGTTCTGTCATTTCCATTTTTATTTATAATCCTGGCTATAATTTTACAAAATCTTTCTAAGTTATATTTCGAATTATATGGCTTTGTTTCTGGTTTACCTTATCTAAATCCCTTCAGTTTAAATGTATTTAAGTACTTAGTTTCTCAGTTTATATGATGTTTAGTTTTCATCATTTTGCCTAGATTCCTAACAATTTTTCCATACAAATTTTTATATAAACAATACATATTGAGTTATACCCTCTCTGACTTTTTAACATTGTAATATAAATTAAACATTTTTTCTATTAAACAAAATAACAATTAGTATCTGTTTCAATACTATTAACATACAAGAAATAATTCTAAATAATAGTTGTCTTCAACTAATTAGACATTTTTTTTTATACTTACAGCTTAATACTAATACATAACAAATATTATTTAAAAAAGAATGTATTTTCCCTGCTAACATCTTATTTAATTATTAACATTAATACATGTAATAAATATTTTTACAATTAAAGGATGTTAGTGGTTCTAAACTGTTTAAATGTCCTTATTCCCAATACATTTTTAAAATATCTTATTCTATATAAACAAAACCTTATTTTCTATATTCTTATTCTCTATTCCTTATACTAAGTTTAATTATTCAGTTTTTAACTGTTTTTAATATGGTTTTGGGTAATTGTACCCTGTCACTTTACTTTTTATCCTGTGTCTGCTTCTGTTTTTATTCATCATTTAAATAAATGTCATTTTAAACAGATTGACAGCTCTATGTTAACACATGTATTATATTCCCTCTGTACAAATAATAAGTCACTCAAAAGTTGTATTTTTTCATCATTTACATAGTTTGTGAATGCCAATAATGAAACATAAGGTTCATTTTTTATAATACACAAACTAGCACTGGTTCATTTTACACTCCTTGATTCTATTTCTAAATGGTTATTTAGTCTTATTAAAATCAAGAGATCTATTTGTGGGTTACAATGAAGATTTGTTCTTTGGTTTTATATTATTGTTTCCTTGGTCCACTTGCAACTCTTACTCTATACACTTTTAGTCTTATTTCTATTGTACATGTGGTTTTTTTCATGAATACTTTGTTATACTTTTTATTATTATTGTTTTTGTTTATTTTGGGATATGAGTGTTTTTTACAAGAGCATTCCTTCTTCTTGTGGGTGCTGTCTTCTTCTTGTTTCTTCAACGATGTCTTCTTTTCTTCTGGCTTCTTATAATTGTATTTTCTTCATCTTCTTCTGGATGTCATCGGGTTTTTTGGGGCTACTTCTTCATCTACTCTTCTTGTTTCTTTAAATGCATCACCTTTTATGGTGGATCTTGCCTTGTTCTGGGTTTCTTTTTTATGCATTCCTTACCTTCGTTGTGGGTTTAGTAATGTTCTGGGTTGCTTTCTTATCTACTCCTTACCTTCCTGGGTTATATTTTTTCACCTTGAGTAATTAAACTGGTTTTGATGATTCATCACTAGTAACATTTCTTTTATACGAACTTAAATTTTTAATCAATGATTGTACTGCACTGTTGCTCTGAATTAATTCTTTATTATTATTTTGCTTCCTTCGGATTAAAACATTTTATTATATTACTTTAATGATCAATTCGCCATTCATTTTTATGTGCTTATCTGTGACGCTACAATATATATTTTCAAGAAAGAATATTTAATGGGGGTCACTCTGCAATTAACATTAGTTTATAAAGCTCTTCGTAACTTAAACATGAACAATTAAATTACAAAAATATTTCAACAAGTAACAATAATTCACATTAATTCTCCACAATGACCTCTCAGAAAGGGCTAATCATTATATATATATTGTAACGTAACAGAGTTGAGGTTCCCGACGTTACATAAAAACTTTGTCAACATGACTTAAAACAATGCCCAAAGTATGTTATAATTAAATACAAGAGGGCCAATCTCACCTAAAAAATGCATTGAAGGTACCTAGTAAGGTTACTAAGTAATAAAACATCGAAGGTGTACCTAAATATAAAATATGTAATGAGTAGTATGAGATGTAAAATATAAACACTGTGTCTAGTGGGATGAGTTTAATGTGTAGGAGTTGAGTATAATATACTGTTCAATTAATATTTAATGTGTTATAAAATGTACTTGGTGTTGTACTGTATCATGATATAGTGTTTACATGATATTTATTTTATGTTTTCTGTGTAGTAAGTGTGGAGCCGTTGCTTTAAGGAAGTACTAAGTCATGGGTACTCATTTTATTCATGTTAAAATTGTATTTAAATAATTAAATACAAGTACATTTATTAGGTATGATATTATGTTAAATGTATTTAATTTAATTAATTAATGAAGATGTTTAAAATAATATTTGTAAACTTGGCCAGGAAGACAATAAGTGTTAATAAGTTGGCAAGTAGTTATTATAATTATGTTAAAAACCAATGAAGGGTTCAATGATGAACTAAATAATAATAATGAATTGAAACCAGGAAATTAAAATTGATATAAGTGGCCATAAGCCAATGACTCTTTGTACAGTAGGTCAGGTAAAGACAAATTAAATTAAAAACAAAATTATAACATGTGTAATAAAACCAATAGGCCTAAACTTAATATTTGTAAAAGGAAATTAATACCTTTTTTAATAAGTCCATTCAGATGAAAATGTAGTAAAATGTATACGGTTTAATAAGGCAGATTAAGTGAAAGTTTTATGTGATTTGGTGTAATTCCAAGCATGGAGTATTTTATTAAATAAGAGTAGTAATATTTCCTAATTCTGGCTCTAGGATATCAAATATTATCCAATGACAGAAAAAGTAATGGTTGTTAGGGTAACAGAAATGCAAGAAATTTTGTTGATTTCAACATTTGATTGTTATATGCTAATGGGTTAAGTTGAATTAATACGAATCCAGAAAAGAATTTATAAAAAACCTTTACATTCGATTGTTATATGCTATTGGGAACAGTTCAGCAGACAAATTTAAAAATAAAATAAAATAAAATGAATAAAATTTAATAAATCAAATGTCTTAAAGCCAATCCATAAAAAAAAGAACTGATTAAAAACTACTGAACTAGATTTCAGGAAATAGAATTCTACACATCCTCAAAGTTTACGGAATTAATAAATCCCTCTTCAAACTAATTCCAGTAAAGGAATGATGATGAACCCGATTTACAATTAAACCAAGATGATACATAACAGAAGAAATCAAAATTAGTGCAAATATAAATTAAACATACACGAAGAACTTTGGTATTGAAACACTAAACCTCACTTTCAAGAGACTAAAGAAGGTGTAATACTACACTAATTCCACTGGGACCGGCAACTACTAGGATCGCTAAGAAGAACGAAGAACAGAACTGAACTCCTGTTACACTCCTGGACATCACATTTGAACCTTTATTAATAATTTGGATGCGGTTTTTTGGTCAAGAGTAACCTCACCATTAAATCTTCATTCGGTTATAAACAGACATGGCTACCTTGAGTATCGTATTGTACGGTAACAAACCTGCTTATATTTAATTTTATATATTAAGAGTTAATAACAATTGTAATACTTAGTAACCTTAATTTTGCATTACCTGGCCTTACTAATCGTTAAAAGAATCACATGTACCCTGGGATAAGAGATAAACCGAAAATTATATTTAAATTGTATTATACATCACTAGTCCACTAACAAATCGATTCAGCATTGTACGATCGATATTACGATCCGATAACCTATGAAGACGACTGTTGAAATTTAAAAAATAATATAAATAAAGAATCCTTCTTGTATGTGATGATGTTCTGTGTTATTGTAGAATAATTATTGTATTTTGATTGGGGAGTAATTTACAGATAAAGAAGGTGATAAAACCGTCAAGTGAAACGAACTAACCTATAAGAACGAGGCAACTACTAATAACAGCGCTCGTTGCAGACAGCTGGTGAATACGGGAGAGTGCCGAACTAACGTATTCTCTTCGCCACACTTGGGTCAATTTAAATAATACAGACCGAATAGGGTTGGAGAGAATTACCGAATTATTAACTATAATACCCGTAATATAGCGTTATTCTCTGGTAAAACACTCGGTAATTAATTAACACAGGGTTATGTTCAACATACGAGTCGCAGCAACTATATAATAAATAACTGTTTTTTTTATAAATTAATATTGATTTGCAGGAGGTCTCATCTACAACAACATAATAAATATTTTCCTTATAAACAGATTGAATATGTTAATTTAAATTTTTTAAATTAACTATAACCCATAACAGTAATTAAATAAGAAATACAACCAATATAATATATTGATAACAAATTGACGCATCCAAGGTGGGACTTAAAGTTAATACACGGGAGTCACACATATAAGTAACTACACAATGAGTAATTATTGATACATAGATCACAAATTGGCGATCCCAACAGTGGGGTATAACATATTACAAGGGAACGTAAACATACATTAACGGTTTTATTACAATATATATATATTGTAACGTAACGAAGTTAAGGTTCCCAACGTTACATAAAGAACTTTGTCAAAATAACTGAAAACAATGCCCAAAGTATGCCATAATTAAGTACAAGAGGGCCAATCTCACCTAAAAAATGCATTGATGATACCTAGTAAGGTTACTAGGTAATAAAACATTGAAGGTGTACCTAAATATAAAATATGTAATGAGCAGTGTAAGATGTAAACTATAAACACTGTGTCTAATGGTATGAGTTTACTGTGTAGGAGTTTGAACATAATATACTGTTCAATTAATATTTAATCTATATACTCGTATATAAAAGAGAAACACCACTGACTCACTGATTCATCACGAAATCTCCGAAACTATAACACCTAGAAACTTGAAATTTGGCATGTAGGTTCCTTATGTGATGTAGGTATCCGCTAAGAAGGGATTTTTGGATATTCGACCTTTAAAGGGGGAAAAAGGGGGGGAAGTTTGCCTGACTAACTGACATAGAATCAACGTAGAGCAAAAACTACTGAATGGATATCAATGAAACTTTGAACATAGCTTCATCATAGGTCTTAGGTGCTCACTAAGAAACGGTTTTAAAAACTTTCACTCCTAAGGGGCAAACCCCCCCCTATTGTATGTATGTATCTATGTATGTATGTTCCACATCTCCTCCTAAACCACTGGACCGATTTCAACCAAACTTGGCACAAATATTTTACGCGATGGGAGAACCAACATAGGTGAGGTGCTTTTTTTGATGGGGTCCTTTGGGGGTTCTTTGGGGTCTTCCACATCTCCTCCTAAACCACTGGACCGATTTCAACCAAACTTGGCATAAATATTTTACGCAACGGGAGAACCAACATAGGATAGGTGTTTTTTAGATGGGGTCCTTTGGGGGTTCTTTGGGGTCTTCCACATCTCCTCCTAAACCACTGGACCGATTTCAACCAAACTTGGCACAAATATTTTAAGCGACGGGAGAACCAACTGTGACGATTTTAAAAAATAAAAAAGGAAATAAAAGAAATGTAAAATAATTTAAAATCTCACATTAAAACAAAACATAAACCCCTAAAGAAAATGATAATGTAACACCGCTATAATACCCAAAATAAATAGTTTAAAACCAAAAAGAATTCGAGAATAAAATTGAGATAACACCCCTTAATAATTAACCCGGCTTTAACCTGCCGAAACCGGCATCAACACACATAATTACCCGTGAATAAGACTAATAATAGTATTAAATTGCAACTTGATAAAAAACAACGATGTACAATAATAAAATAAAAAGTAAAGGATACCGTAGTATAATTAAATATGTCAAAGATTAAACCGGTAGGTATTAATCGGAATGTGGAACTACTTTTATGGTGAAGCGTAAACGACGCGAAGTTACTGTACCTGCCCCAATAAACAAACCCCACTTGCAATGGAGCGCTCATGCCGTAAGCTGCGCACCGCGTTGGATCACGACGCAGAGATAAATATGTTGAATGTTCGTAAAAGAATATCTAAATAACTAAATTGTGCGCCGATGACATCTCTACCAAATCTTAAATAAGAAAATTAAATAATTAATACAGTACTAGGACATAAGGTGAAATTCAACTAATAAATAATCATGTAAAGTGAAAACCAGTGAAACAAACTTTTGCATTAATTATTCTAACAACGAAATATTAATACCAGTCATCTAAGGGGAGAGTACCACACCCAGAATGATCTAACACACGTCAGGAACTTCACCGTCACTGGATACTAAGGTAATGACAGACCTTCAGGAACCAACAAAAGACAATTTAACTAACACTTTAAGACTTTTAAAAACAGACATTATATGTAAGATGTAGTCTTGTAATCTGATAAAACTATTTGTAGTAAAAGAGTAAAAGTTTAAACTGTAAATCATTATTCTTTTAAAAGGTAAATAAAGTCCATTTTTCAAATGGCACAATTTCAAGATTGTATATGGGGAGGTGACCATTATTAACATACTATATTCAATCCCGGATCCGTGGAAAAATTAAACAGATGTACATCTTTATTTTGAGGGCCCTTCTGAAAGAATAACATATATATATATAAACATCTTGTAAACTGTAAACTGTTAAACCATATATGTTGAGAACTTTAAGTAGAGCAACTAATGTTATTCTGTAATAAAGAGATGTCATCTTTAGTACATACTAAATTGAGTGCATAAATCAGCAGTCTCCCCTCCCCAGTTTCCTTTTATATTAATTGTTTTGCTGATTTGATTAATTTTCAGCTTGTTACAATGAAGGCAGCCTGTATAATTGGCCAGAGTCAATGAATACAGGTTCCCAGTGTTATAGCGTATGTGACACGCTATACAACATAGGATAGGTGTTTTTTCGATGGGGTTCTTTGGGGTCTTCCACATCTCCTCCTAAACCACTGGACCGATTTCAACCAAACTTGGCACAAATATTTTACGCAACGGGAGAACCAACATAGGATAGGTGTTTTCTTCGATGGGGTCCTTTGGGGTCTTCCACATCTCCTCCTAAACCACTGGACCGATTTCAACCAAACTTGGCACAAATATTTTACTCAACGGGAGAACCAACATAGGGTAGGTGTTTTTTTCGATACGATCCTTCGGGGGGTCCTTTGGGGTCTTCCACATCTCCTCCTAAACCACTGGACCGATTTCAACCAAACGTGGCACAAATATTTTATGCAACGGGAGAACCAACATAGGACAAGTGTTTTTTCGATACGATCCTTTGGGGGGTCCTTTGGGTCTTAAAAACTATTAGATCTGGTTACTATGGCAACCCAATAGAATAGATTCTGGTTACCATAGCATCGGTGGAAGTCTCCCTCGTAGGAAATAGCGGGGGAGTCGTCCGACGGGCCTTCCCCGGAGTTCATCCATGGAACCCGGGGAGTCTTAGGTCGGACCCCGCGAAAGACGGCGGGGCCAGAGTCCACGGTTCTTATAAATAAAGATATAGTTTATGATATCAAAGGTGGTGTATGCATCTTAAGAAACTTCTTAATAGTGTGTGAATTCAGAGTTGTTTCAGTTTGAATTTAAAAGTGGATAAGTTAAGATCGAAGTAAGTTATAAGCGAGTATCAAAAACAAAGTTTTGATAGCAAATGTATTCAGATCATAGTGTTCAGACAATATAAATGCACTTGCTTCAGTTTGAATTTAAAAATTGATAAGCTGAAATCTATATAGGTATTGTATTGATAGAATAAGTTTAGGAGACACTAATTTAACAAATGCCTTATTTCAACATTAACACAATGAATTATAAAAGACAGTAAATACGCAGCGCGTGCAAGTACTGTAGACATTTTATTGAAAACTAATTTAGCTATTCGCCCTCTCCCAGAGTTAGAAATCGAGCAGGAGGATCACGCGCAACAGAATTCTTCTCCAGATATAAGAATACAGTTTATGACATGTTGTTAAACAGGTGCGCTACAGAGTATTCCTCCAGTGAGAATGAGAACGTAACAATATAAGGAAGATTATACAATATACAAGTAATATAACGTTAGAACAAGAATAGGTGCCTATGAGCCTATGAATAAATTATGAACCCGAGCAACGCTGGGTAAATCGGCTAGATATAGATATCTATATAAGCCAAATACCACTGACTGACTCACTGATCACGATATCTCTGAAACCACTGAATGGATATCAATGAAACTTTGAACGTAGCTTCATCATAGGTCTTAGGTGCTCACTAAGAAACAGTTTTAAAAACTTTCACTCCTAAGGGGCAAAAAACCAAATAATTAAATTTATTGCGGGAATTGCATACTTTGTAAATGAAGTGGTTGACATCTCAGTTTATTGGAAACCCCGAATACATTTAGTTCTGAGTTTTTAATCATTGTTTTAAACTGAAAAACTTCGTTGTTTGCAGGTTCTTACAGTCGAGAAAATTTCGAAGTTCAATTAATTAATAAATGTATGTCCTTTTTTTTTCTCGGAAACGGCTCTAACGATTTTCTCGAAATAAATAATAAATAGCTGTTGCTATGAATGTAAATAAACAAACTAAGAGTTGAGAATTTATACAATCTATCTAATGCTATACTATTAAGCGAGCAATAATTGTACAATTACGTACAACGTGAAACTCCGTAGCGAAGCACTGGTATTTTGCTTCATCATAGGTCTTAGGTGCTCACTAAGAAACGGTTTTAAAAACTTTCACTCCTAAGGGGCAAACCCCCCCCCCCCATTGCATGTATGTATCTATGTATGTATGTTCCACATCTCCTCCTAAACCACTGGACCGATTTCAACCAAACTTGGCACAAATATTTTACGCGACGGGAGAACCAACACAGGAGAGGTGCTTTTTTCGATGGGGTCCTTTGGGGGGTTCTTTGGGGTCTTCTACATCTCCTCCTAAATCACTGAACCGATTTCAACCAACCTTGGCACAAATATTTTACGCAATAGGAGAACCAACATAGGATAGGTGTTTTCTTCAATGGGGTCGTTTGGGTCTTCCACCTCTCCTAAATCACTGGACCGATTTCAACCAACCTTGGCACAAATATTTTACGCAACGGGAGAACCAACATAGGATAGGTGTTTTCTTCGATGGGGTCCTTTGGGGTCTTCCACATCTCCTCCTAAACCACTGGACCGATTTCAACCAAACTTGGCACAAATATTTTATGCAACGGGAGAACCAACATAGGACAGGTGTTTTTTCGATACGATCCTCTGGGGGGTCCTTTGGGTCTTAAAAACTATTAGATCTGGTTACTATGGCAACCCAATAGAATAGATTCTGGTTACCATAGCATCGGTGGAAGTCTCCCGCGTAGGAAATAGCGCGGGAGTCGTCCGACGGGCCTTCCCCGGAAGGGTACCTCTGAAATCTTCTGGTTTCACGATATCTCTGAAACCACTGAATGGATATCAATGAAACTTTGAACATAGCTTCATCATAGGTCTTAGGTGCTCACTAAGAAAGGTTTTACAAACTTTCACTCCTAAGGGCCAAAAAACCAAATACTGAAATTTATCCACTGTAAGTGGTTGACATCTCAGTTTACTGGAAACCCCGAATACATTTAGTCCTGAGTTTTTAATCATTGTTTTAAATTGAAAAAAACTTCGTTGTTTGCAGGTTCTTATAGTCGAGAAAATTTCGAAGTTCAATTAATTAATAAATGTATGTCCTTTTTTTCTCGGAAACGCTCTAACGATTTTCTCGAAATAAATAATAAATAGCTGTTGCTATGAATGTAAATAAACAAACTAAGAGTTGATAATTTGTACAATCTATCTAATCCTATACTATTAAGCGAGCAATAATTGTACAATTACGTACAACGTGAAACTCCGTAGCGAAGCACGGGTATTTTGCTAGTGTTTTATAAAATGTACTTGTTGTTGTACTGTATCATGATATAGTGTTTACACGATATTTATTTTATGTTTTGTATGTAGTAAGTGTGGAGCCATTGCTTTAAGGAAGTACTAAGTAATGGGTACTCATTTCATTCATGTTAGACTTGTATTTAAATAATTAAATACAAGTATATTTATTATGTATGGTATTATGTTAAGTGTATTTACTTTAAATAATTAATGAAGATGTTTTAAAATAATATTTGTAAACTTGGCCAGGAAGACAATAAGTGTTAATAAGTTGTCAAGTGGTCATTATAATTATGTTAAAAACCAATGAAGGGTTCGATGATGAACTAAATAATAATAATGAATTGAAATCACGAAATTAAAATTGAGATAATTGGCCATAAGCCAGTGACTCTTTGTACACTAGGTCAGGTAAGAAAAATTAAATTAAAAACAAAAATTATAACACCTGTAATAAAACTAATAGGCCTAAAAAGATAGTGTTTTGTAAAAGGAAATTAATACCTTTTAAAATAAGTCAATTAAGAAGAAAATGTATATGGTTTAATAAGGCAGATTAAGTGAAAGTTTTATGTGATTTAATGTAATTCCAAGCAGGGAGTATTTTATTAAATAAGTGTAAGAATATTTCCTAATTCTGGCTCTAGGATAACAGATATTATCCAATGACAGAAGAAGCAATGGTTGTTAAGGCAACAAAATGCAGGAAATGTTGTTGATTTAGACATTCAATTGTTATATGTAAACTAGGACAGTTCAGTCATTAAAAATCGCCAGAAAACCACAAAACCTCATGAATAACATTATTACAAATCGATGTTAAAATATAAACACTAATTAAAAAGACGGATTGGACGACTTCCTAAATTATCACTTTGAGAATAAACAACCTATCTACAAAATTCAAATAAAAAAACCTTAAGAAAAATGAACTAAATTTACCACTAAATGAGTTATAACAGAAACCATAAATAAATGAAGATAATGCAGACTGGAAGAAGTCGAATTGAATAAATACCATACCACAAAAATTCAAGAGAATTAAATTTACCTATTGAACCTCACTTTTGACTGCAGAGCAAGAACTTAAAACTACACTAATTCCATCGGGACCTGTGACCACCAGAAACGAAAAAATCAGCGAAGATCAAGAACTGAACTTTCTATTACATCCTGGGACACTAACAACAACTTTATTGAGAAGCTGGAGGTGAATAAATTCTAGCCATTCTTTACACCCGTCGATCTGACATCGTTAGTGGAACACGGCCTGAATGAGTATCTGGTGAACGCTTGGTAAAGACCTGCTTATGTTAGTACTTTATATAATAAGATTTTAATTTAAATTGTAACACCTAGTAACCTGAATTTGCATTACCTAGCCTTACTAATAGTTAAAAGAATTACATGTACCCTGGGATAAGAGATAAACTGAAAATTATAATTAAATTGTAACATAAACCACGAGTTCAATAACAAATCGATTCGGTATTTTATGATCGATATGATGCTTTAATAACCGAAGAAAGCAACTGTTGGAAATTTAAAATAATATAAAATAAAGAATCCTTCTTGTATTTGATGAGTCTGTGTTATTGTAGAATAGTTATTGTATTTCGAATAGGGTGTAATTTACAGGGAAAGAAAGTGATAAAAGCGTCAAGTGGAACAACTTAACCTACAAGAACGGGTCATTCGCTAACAACAGCGCTCGATTGCAGACAGCTGGTGAATACGGGAGAATAGAGAACTAACTTATTCTCTTCACACTCCGCTCTTTTCAAATTAGATAATACATAGTGACTAGGGTTGGAGAAAAATACTGAATTATTCATTATAATAACCGTAGTGTAGCGTTTTTATCTGGTAAAACACTTGATAATTAATTATCACAGGTCTATAATCAACAACCAAATAATATCCACAACATAATAAATATTTTTCCTTATAAACAGATTGAATTGGTAACGAATTGGTGAATTCAACGTGGGCTGAATTAACGATAAACCCGCAACAGTAATTAAATAAGAAACACAAAGTTAATTATTTGTAACAAATTGCCGCATCCAACGTGGGGCTTAACGTTGATACACGGGAGCCACGCACATAGCATTTGTTTTGTAACAATATATATATATATATATACAGTAGAACTTGGCTAATTCGAACGTGCATAATTCGAATTCGTGGATAATTCGAACTTTTACCGTGGTCCCTTGAATATCCTATGTAAAACCATGCAAAAACATCATCTGTAATTCGAACTTTTTTTGGTTAATTCGAAATAAAAATTTTGCTCACACTACAAAAAATCGCCTGCTGTATGGGCTAGACCACGTAACAATAGCGACACGACTGGAAACAGACAAGTAGGCATCGCTCTTTGTGAACAGACGCTTGTCCTTTGTGTCAAATTCGTGGAATTGCCGTCAGTATCTGGCGATGAAACATGACTGGCTCGTGTAACGGTACCGTCCGCCATTGTCCCTTGTTCCACGCCTCGTCGGTCAGCCACCCTCACTGTTGCTTTCAGTTCAGTCTGCCTGCATTCATGGAAGTGTTAAGTCTTTTTGAGTTTCTACTGTGCGAGCTGTGTCCTGTAGTGAGAGACCGTTCCTTTCTTTATACAGTACTGTATATACAGACTGGTGTGTTTTAGTGACGCTTATTGTGCAGTTTTATTGTGTTGTGTGTTCATCATGGCCCTTTCAAAACCAACACGGACCCAATACAAATCATTGACATTTGCCGAAAAAGTTGCCGTTATACGGTAAGTGGAAAAGGGAAAAAAAAAGAAATCTGAAATTGCCAAGGAATTCGGGATACCGCCAAATACGCTGCCAACGTATCTAAAAAATAAAGAGAAGATTTTGAATAGTGTGTGTAAAGCCAGCGACAAAGATAGGAAAAGAGCGCGAGGACCAGAAAATCCTGACGTGGATGAATGTGTAGTGAAGTGGTTTAAGCAAGCAAGGGACAAAAAAATTCCAGTCAGTGGGCCCCCCGTCAGAGCCAAAGCTGAGGAATTCGCATCTAGCTTAGGGAAAAATGATTTTAAGGCCAGCACTGGTTGGCTCGATGGTTTTAAAGAAAGGAATGGCATGTCTTTCAAAACTGTTTGTGGGGAAAGTGGATCTGTTGACGTTGAAGCTGCAAATTCATGGAAAGACGATTTGTTGCAAATGATTTCTGATAGAGATGCTAAAGACATTTTTAACGTAGACAAGACGGGCTTATTCTTCAAATGCACCCCCGACAAAACACTTGCTTTTAAAGGAGAAAGTTGTAGTGGCGGCAAACACAGCAAGGAGCGCATAACACTTTTATTCGGAGCAAACATGGATGGCTCGGAAAAACTGTCTTTGCTAATGATAGGGAAGTCAGCCAACCCACGTTGTTTCAAAAATGTAAAAACGAAACCAGTTGAATACGAATCAAACAATAAAGCTTGGATGATAGGTGAAATTTTCGAAAGATGGCTTTTGAAAATCAACAGGAAATTTTGGAATCAAAACAGAAGAATCGTCTTGTTTATTGACAACTGTACAGCGCACAACACTATTCCTGTGATGGAAAATGTAAAGGTTGTGTTTTTCCCTCCAAACATGACTTCAGTAGTTCAACGTATGGACCAAGGTGTAATAAAAAATTTTAAGCATTTTTACAGATGGCTTGTGGTCCAAAACATTCCGTCAGGTGCTTATTTAGATGAGCACGAAAATATCAAGATTAACATCCTTCAAGCTGCCCGCATGTGCAACAGTGCTTGGGACCAAGTTACGCAAAAAACAATTGCTAATTGTTTTCGTAAAGGTGGTTTCTGCCACATTGAAGATGAAGAGGAGAATAAAGCTGCTAGAGAAGTCGTACCCACTACGGATAACTGGGAGGATGTTGGACATGACGCAGGCATTCGTTACGAAGAGTTTGTAAACATGGATGATGACTTGGCTGTGTGTGGTGAACAGACAGATGCGGAGATCGTGGCTGATGTTATGAACAAAAGAAATGATGGTACATCTTCAGATGAAGAAGGGGACCAGCTAGAACTTCCAGAGATACCGATTCCAACGGCTTCACAGGCATCAAATTACATTCAAGACTTGAGACGATTTGTTGAAGGACAGCAGAACGTAAGTGACGCTATTTTCCAAGCACTTAATAAACTTGAAGAGTTTACTACAAACTCAGTGTATTAACTGCAAAATGCAATCAAAAGTTTCTAGCTTTCTTAAAAAACTGTAAATGCTATATTTTGTACTGAAACGTGTTTATACTTTTGTAATACATATGTATAAGGAAATTGTTTAATAAAATAACATATTGCTTTACTGAACTTTGGTTTTTGATTTGATTTTTCTACCCTTATTGAAAGTTTTCTTAATTCGAATTTTTGGAAAATTCGAATTTTTTACTGGTCCCTTCAGCTTCGAATTAGCCAAGTTCTACTGTATATATATTGTAACTCTACTTAATGCATGTTGTTGTGTTGTGTGAATGTATGAGCACCTACCTGCTGTCCGATCTTGCGGTTTTCTTCCGACTAGGGCGTGTGGATTTTGGATTTGATTTTGCAAGTGTGTAAACTCAAATATATGACAACAGCACACTAAATAAGTTTTTTTAAAAGTGAAGAGTTTTGTGAGGTTGGTAGGCTCCGTAGTACAGCAATAAAAAATACAATATGGGGTAATAAAACGGTGTTTATTACTCCAATGACACACAAGAATTAAATATTTATATGATCAAATATTCTTATAAACTAAACAATAAATAGCTCTTGAATAATGTTTACTAAACGGTTGATAATTTTAAGAAGTTGAGCTCGTTATTTTGAAAGAGTTAATTTTGACTGCAAATTTAATTAATTAATTTACTTTAATTTAATTTAATTTCAATGTCTTTAAAATTTGCTTCAAATGAAAATAAAAACTCTAAAGTTAATTGAATATATTCCAAAATAAACTAGGCGTGACAATCTAGTTCACGTCCCTTTATTTACTAGTGATTTGATTCACGTACTGCAGTATGAGCAAATTATTTAATTCTTTGTTAAGATTTGTATAGCGCTTTTTGTTTTATCTACTGTTAATTCTTAACTAATGCTTACTAATTACTTATACTGGCTATACAGATTATCACACATGAATAATTCTTATTTAACTAGAGTCTTTGATTTCTGGCACCTGAATGATTTATGTTACAATGATTTTAATTAAAAAAGATAGAAAAATTGATGGTTGAAAAATAGATAACTTGATTTTGACTTTCCTGATACTGAAGTGGATCGTAGAGATGCTCCAGATGTCCCTCGCTGTCCTTGTCCAATCGGCTAGAGATAGTGATCTACTTGAGCGTCCTGGGTTTCGGCGTTGAGCTTGGAAATCAGCTACACTCTCCTCTCCTGCTATTTGTCGAAGTTTTTACGTCTGCGGCTTTCTGCGAGAACTGCTTCATGTCCCTCGTCGATTCACGTCAGCGTGTGTGTGCGTCGTTTCGAGTTGTAGTTCTGCTCGTCAGCTGATTCACAATGGTTTAGACGGCCTCTCTGTCGTATTCTTGAAGTAATGTCTTGTAGTCTTGTAGATCTCTTGCGTGCTTATGACCACAGCTTGTAGTGCACAATAAGCTTGTTTGTTGAAATGAAGAGTATCTTGACTTGACGCTGTAATTACGAATCGTTACAGTCGATCTGTGTTATGACGATCGTAATTATGCGTGTTGGCCACGTAGAGTCTTCAGATGAGTCTTCAAAAAACTTATGGTTTTGAGACGATCGAAGATATACGTCTGTTCTTCTTGAATACTGGCAGTAGAGTGTTTAATCAGCCCCAAAACTCCGCGCTGGTTGGGATTTCTCTGAATGATTTGATTGGCTGACACACGCTCCCTACTACACAAAATTTGAATCACCTTAGTCCGTGAGAACGAAACTAGTTTCCCACAGACGGAGAATTTATATTATTATTAATATTCTAACACAACAGAACTGAATTGTCGTTCCGGATTTCCTGTGGCATTTTTATATTGCAATTATCTTGGTTGCAAACCAAGTTGTGCGAATTCCAAAATATACAATTTGTTGTAAATTCTTATAATTATAACATATTAAAAGCTCTTTAATGTAGGTCAATTATTACAGAAGTTATTCACATAAAATTAATTAACTCTGTTATTATTTAATTATATTGGATAAAATTCGCACACCCCATTATTAATATTTCGGCAAACATTTTGGCTATAATGGATTTCACCTGTATTTACTGGTTTCCGAAATATTAACAATTGAAAGTTTGGGTGTGGTCGTATGCGTTACACAGCGCGTTGATTATGTAACAACCGCGTGTGCGTCTCGTACATTATTATGATCGCTACAATATATGAGCGGAGTTTCAACTATTAAAATTTATTTAAACATCATTATAGTATACTTTTAACATATAACTCCAAATTAATAATATTTAGTCCTGTTATAATATGTATATATGTATTGTAACGTAACGAAGTTAAGGCCCCATACGTTGCACAAAAACTTCATCACTATCAAAATAAAACAATACCCAATATGTGCAATAATTAAGGTCAGGAAGGTAAACCTTCATATAATAAACATATTAATAATACCTAGTAAGGTTACTAGGTAATAAAATAATAAAAAATATGGAGTGATCAGTGGAAGGTGTAAACAATAAACATAGTGTCCAATGATGTGAATTTACTATAGACAGTTTGAACTAAGAGTAGACTGGTTAATTGGTATTTAATATTCTTAATGATGTACATGTTATTATGTTTTATCATGATGTTTTGTTCTCATAGTATTTATGTTGTCTTTTATATGTAGCAGGTGTGAAGCATTTGCTTTAAGAAAGTATCAAGTAATTGATACTAATTTCATTCATGTTAAACTTTATAAGAATAACTATTTGTGTACTTACTTTGAGTAATTAATGGAGATATCGTTAGATAATATTTGTAAACTTGGCCAGGAAGGCAATAATTGTTAATAAATTGCCAAGGGGTCATTGTAATTATGTTATAAACAGATGAAGGGTTCAATAATAAAATAATAATAATAAATTGAAATCAGGATAAAATAAAATTAGAATGATTGGCAATAAGCCAGTGACTCATTGTACAGTAGGTTAGGTCAGAAAAGTTAAATAAAAAATTATAACACATGTAATAAAACAAATAGGCCTAAAATTAGTATTTTGTAAAAGGAAAATAATACCTTTTAAACTAAGTCGATCAAGAAGAAAATGTAGTAAAATGTATATAGTTTGATAATGCATATTAGGTGAAAGTTTTATATGATTTAATGTAATTTTAATAAGGGAGTATTTTATTAAATAAGTGCAAGAACATTTTCTAATTACGGCTCTAGGATAACAAATATTATCCACTAACAGAAGAAGAAATGGTTGTCATGGACGACTGAAGTAAGATATCTTGTTGATTTCAACACTTAATTGTTATATGTGAATGGGTTGAGTTCAGTTGATACAAATCCAGAAAAGAAACTAAAAACCTAATGAATAAAGTATAATAAATGAAAATTCAAAAATAGTAATCCATTAAAAGGACAGTGGATCGACTGCCGAAGCTATCCCTCAACAAATATAATTCGATCTACTAATAAATTTAACGAATTTCTAAAAAAAAAACAAATTAATCAACGCATTAATGGTAAATGAATAATAATGAAGAGTAACCAGAAATAAATGAAGACAACCCATAGACTGGAGATGCCAAATTAATTAAATATATTAAAAACACAAAGAAATTTAAATAACATCCAAAAACCTCACTTTACAAAACCGAACGAAGTCTTAATACTACACAAATTCCATTGGGACCTGTAACCACCAGAACCGGGAAGATTCACGAAGATCAGAACTGAAACTTCTACTACATCCTGGGACATCAATACCAAACTTTTATTGAGAAGACCGAGGCTGATATTTTCCAGACATTGAATCAACATACTGTTCTCGTCTCTGCGTAGCGAAACACGGCCTTATTAAGTATCTTGTCAAAATACGGTAAAAAACCAGCTTTTGTTTGAACTTTATATAATAAGATTTTATAACTAAATTGTAATACCTAGTAACCTTAAATTGCATTACCTGACCTTACTAATAGTCACAAGAATTCCATGTACCCTGAGATAAAAAACAAATTAAAAAATATAATTAAATTTTAAAACATCTAAATATTAATTCAATGACGAATCGATTCAATCCTGTGTAATCGATGTGTTGTATCTGTGGCAGGAGGAAGCATCTGTTTTGAATTAAAAAATATATATAAAATAAAGAATCCTTCTTGAATTTGACGATTTCTTGTTATTGGTAGAGTAATTAGTGCATTTTGAATAAGTTGTAATTTACAGAGAAAGGAACGTGAGAAATACAGCAAGCGGAACAACTTAACCTAGAATAACAGGCCGATTGTAAACAACAGCGCTCGTCTGCGGACAGCTGGTGAATACGGGAGAATAGAAAACTAATTCGTTTCATCCATTCTCCTCTCTCCGCTCTCTCGATAGTGTATGCAAGCTAGGCTTGAAGAAATATATTCAGTTACCCAACATATTAACTGGGATAGAGCGTTATTCCTTCATAAAGCACTTAAATACTAACTAAAATAGAGATATTATCAATAATTGAATAATATAACCCACATAAAATATTGTCCCCTTATAAATAGATTGATATTGCAGTATTCAAGAGAGACCACTTACAACTTCAAAAAATAAAATAAAAACAAAACAATTAACTCAAAAAACAACAAAAATAATTGGGTTACAATTTAAAGAACCCAACAGTGGGGCATAACATATTACAAACAATAATCATTTCAATACCAATTGACGCTGACAACGTTGGTACTTTTGAACATTATCTAATTCAATAAATACATCTAGTTGTTTATATTACAATATATATATATATTCTTTCTAGTGGCTTTAACCATTTAACAAATTCACATTAAGCTTCAAATAATCACATAATTCATATCAAGTTTCACGTAATTCACGTTAAGCCCCATATTCCAAATAATCGGTCAGCAATAATTAATTATACTCATATTACTCTTTCTGTGCCTTCCAGGTAACTAACAATCATTTAACAATTACACAAATGGCATGCCAACAATAGGTACTTCTAATTATTTTTATGTCTTTTCAAAATTGACCAGTACTATATAATTATGTAACATGATTTTCATTGCATACTGAAACAGTAACCCTCGCAGTGTTCATCAGGGCTGCAGGCATGGACAGCTCGATTAAAATCCGATAACCAGAACTATGAATTAAAAGAGACAAAATAAGAATAGGCAAGGAAGGCTACAATGTAATACCTGAAATTTACTATGGTAAAAGAATACAAATCGAATATGACCTGCATACCGCATGCTTCATGCATGCACGCTTCTGCATGGACATGCATCGGCGGAATGAGACCCACAGTATATGCTAGAATTAATCACAAACATGGAAAATACCGGTGCACAATAATATTAGCAATTTGAAGGAAGCTGAAAGTCTATGGTTAACACTGGGGTAAAACATTTAAACAGCTAATGAGGTACACTTGCCCGGTTGATCAAGAAATCACACGATAAGTCAGGTGGACAGGTCACACTGAATTAAAGAATTAAAAGTAGCTGACGAAGGCGAACACCACGCCGAAACGCGTATGAGAAGAAAAGACAAGTAAGTTTCACAAGTTGAAAGTTTCAATATTCTATAAAGTTTAGTGCTGTGAAAAAAGATGATGAACAATCAAAACAATTAAAAGTAATTAGAAAACCAAAAAAAAAAAAAACGAGCAATCGTTCTGTAAATGCCTGCTGGGCCCGCTATACAATTATTGAATCTTATAGGTAATTTACATGTTAATAGCACTAGCCTAGAAGTGTGCATATCACCAACGGACAGGTTTGGTTCTGATCACCAGATGTTTGAACTGCAATCCAAATTACCACTACTGAAATCCAACTTTGTTTGACGTTTAACGGAGCAGTTGTTTTACAGAAAAAGTCGCGAGGTCGAGTGTGAATAAACTGAATTCTTTCACCTGAGTTTTAGAAGTTACCAGATGTTCGGCAGACTGCTGGTTCAAGATGGAAGAGGCTCATCGTGGAGATAATGCAGGTCCCATTGAAGCTTCCGACGACGAATGGGAGCTCTACTGCATCGCTCGGTGGATGGTGAGAGATGAAAGTGTCACCATCGAGTTGCTCTCAGTTCCTTGGCTGGGCAGGAATATGAAATTAATTAACCATAGTAGAGTTATCAGACATTACAAACAAAATTTTCTTCTCCGTTGGAGACTCAACGAAATCAGCTGACCGGCACATTGGCCTCCAGGAACCAACCACCTACAGCTGTCGCCGCACCGCGGGAATACCACAAACCACTTAGCAGACGACATCGCCCGCAAAATGTGGACCGTATCGCAACAAATTAGCATTCGCCACGGAATTCATTTGAATACCGTGGCACAGGGCAACAGGCATGGGATCTGTCTTACAGTTTTCAATTGCCTCCTTAATGCACCTGTTAAATTAAATTATGGTATTGGGCAGCTTGTTGTTTCTTTTCTAATTCTTGTCTCTTTTTTGATTCTTTTTATATTCACTTTTGTAGTTTGAGCTTGTTAAGTTCAAGTATTGCTCTTCTGTCTCTCCCCTCGGTATCTCTTTTTTTCAAAGCCCAATTAATAATAACAGTGGCATGTGGAGACTCATACAAACTGTGTGCTACAGACTTAGTACTACTCTCCGTCTGTTCTATTAGAATACTAGATTGATTTGAATATACCCACATTCAGTCTCATCTACATTCAGTTATCACCAGCAAATCTACATGAGGAAAGAAACCGTCTTCCTCCACTGTTTTTAGTACACAGCTATGTCAGATAAAAAAATTTTCACATATAAAATTTTAATGACATAGGCCTACAGCAAAATGTACAACCATAAATGAGTAGTATTTCAACAGTGATGTATATTACTAATTCCTGAAAAATATTTTGCAGAGATGCTCGAATTATTTCATTGAGAAAGTGTTTTATTTATAAGTTTTTATTTCATAAAACAAAAACAATCAAACCAATGGATTTACTTATTTTCTATTCATACAGACTCAATGCTCAATGTTTAAATAACAAAGATGAAATATGTTATGGAAAGAATAGCATAATCCAAGGCTATACAATAAATCAATCAATCAGGAGGTCAGAGAGGAAAAAGCAGGTTGCACACTGGATCCACTCCGCTCAGAACATCCGCTCTACCTCAGATCAGAAAAATTCAGAAGCCATGTATTTAAATTCAATTCCACACACTGTTCCGCTCAGATCAGAACTGGCATCTCCACTCACAATATGTCAGAAGCTTTTGGTTGGTGAACAATTCCCCACCAGTCCTCAACAGTACCCCATCACGTACTGTGTCATGTATGTTGGGTTTGTTTGGCATTTTGAGATAGTGGACTGCATCAGTATGGCATGTACAGACGAAAAACTAATTGTTATGGTGGAACAATATCCTGTACACTATGCTTTAAGGCAGAAAGACTATTATACCATAACAATGAACGAATTGATTTGGAAAGACACATCAAGACATTTGAATGAAAGTGTTAAATAAAATAACATATGAAAATTATTAATAATAAGTAGTAACAATTGCTATCACTCATTCTGATACGTATGTTCAGAACTACAAATCACAGCCACCAACAATTGTACAAACTACAACATTCAACAAAACCATTTCATCCAGACAGTGTAGGAATGAGCTCAACTGGCACTCTGTTCTGAGAGGAGCGGATGCAGTGTGTGCAACCTGCCCAACTGATCCATTAGTCATTGCTGAGTTAGTGTGATGTTACCGTGTCTTAGATCTGAAACAGCACACACTGTGTCTTAGCCAGATACCACGAGACAGCCAGTGTTGTCTGTAAACTACTTGTAGCATGAAAAGTAAACAAACTGACTGGGAATTCACAGATTATGATTACCTCCATACAATTATTAGCATGCTCTACAGTAGAAATATTGGTGTAGAGTATTACTATAATGTAGTGTATAAAAGTGTAGAATATTAGTATGTGAGTAACATAACCTACATACTATTCTAATGACAAATAGTTTGAATAATTTGACAGATAGTTTTAAAAATACCAATCACAATATCACTTAATATGTATATTATACAATATTCATAATATTACACTGACTGAATAGTCACTAGACACTTGGTAGAACATTTTACTAATACTTGAATTTAATAAACAAACACTTGGTAAGTTCTACAGCGATTTTGTTCCTGACAATTGTTTTACCAGTTATGGCAGCAGTTGAAATACAACCTCTGAAGCTGCCATAACTGGTGAAACAATTGTCAGGAATTTAAAATCATCTGTAGAACTTAATAAGTGTTTGTTTATTAAATTCAAATATTCATAACATTACTTTGAAAGTGGGTTGGGGGTCTCTAGTAATACCCTGTTTATTTCCAGACACGCTGCTTTGCATGTGCTTCTGTTTCAGTTAAACGGTATAAATACACAGGGAGAGAATATAGCTGATATTGGCGGTGCTAAAATAGCTTACAGAGCGTACCAATCATGGGTTAAAGATAATGGTCCAGAAAAACTGCCGCAATCTCTGAGTGTGCTCACGCAGAACCAACTGTTTTGGATTTCGTTTGCACACATCTGGTGTACCAAGTATGTAACAGAAGCTTTGAAACTGCAAATAATCACCGGGTACCATCCTCCTGCAGAATTTCGTGTCAACGGAGCGTGTAGAAATTTAGAATATTTTAGCAGCGATTTTGAATGCGAAAGCGATCGGTTTATGAATTTAGGAAATGAAAGGTGTGTTGTATGGTAAAAACTACTGTATGTTAATAATAAAGATATTTTTGTATAATATGTGCCTTTATTTTTCATTATACGCATAATAATAACAATATAATTATGATAATAAATGTGACTGGGTTGGTCACTCTAGGTGTTCAAAAGTCCAACAACAAGCAATAAATTACTGTAATTGAAGTTAATAACAAGCCACCACCAACACGTAACACATACTATATACTATGTTCTGGTTTTCATGGAACATGCATGAGTGAACAGTTCAAGACTAAATTGTTTGGGGAGATTCAATCCGAACTTCATATTCTTACATCACTATTGGCTTTAAAGCTATTGCTTGAAACCCACATAATGAAGACAATATACACATGCATCATTTAATGGCTAATCAAATATATTGCAACTTACCGTCTGCGGCTTTTTGAAACGTCTTCACTATAATGTTTACATGTTTCGGGACACTTGTCCCATCATCAGAACTTAAAATGTTCGTGTATCATTTAACGTTGATACAGTTGTCAAATAATTAAAATATTAAAATCCAATATGAAACAAAGTAAGTAGTATTAAGTACTAAGTAACTAAGTAAGTAGTTAGTAGTAGTAAGTAGTAGTAGTTTAAGTATTGTGATTTTGTTTCGTATTGAATTTTAATATTTTAATTATTTGACAACTGTATCAACGTTAAATGATACACGAACATTTTAAGTTCTGAGGATGGGACAAGTGTCCCGAAACATGTAAACATAATAGTGAAGACGTTGTTTCAAAAAGCCGCAGATGGTAAGTTGCAATATATTTGATTGAACAACACGTGGCTTGGTACTAAAAAATTTGGGATTTATTCCTTTTAAACATTTAATGGCTTCTGCGCCTCCACCTACAAACCAGTTTGTCTTCAGCCTCTTTACCTTTTATAAGGTCCTGTTAGTTCCTATTGCTGTGTTATCTTACGTTTATCTTCAGGTTTTGTGCTTCTTAACAATTTAGTATCATTTTTTATATTCTGAAAAAACTCGTTGGACAAAAACGTAAAGTTACAACAATCTTTAATTCTGCTTCATTCAACTCCTTGCTGCAAAGATTTCTCATATCTGTTCATTTTAATTTCATTTGAGAGAATGTTGTTGGTACACATGTGTTTGAACTAGGAATACCAGTATATATCCTACAACTTTGCTAATATTACAGATCTTTGTATTTTGAACACTGGAAAATAAATGAATCAATTTTTCAACATCACTACCCTCACCCTTTGAACTTTCATCAAAGATTGTTTTATTCACAAAATTTATTATACAGCTGATAAACATCTGTATATTCCTGAATTTTGAAGACTTCAACAGCTGCCTCAAGTCTTAATTCCTGACTTCCTGCAGAAAAGCTTAATAACTTTGGATGTTTATTGTTTTCACTGGAATCATAATTTTCTTTTACATATGTCAACAAATTCAAACAAAAATCACAAACAGCTTTAACAGCCCTATTTTTCTTATTCTGTTGTAATCTCATCAGCAGCTGTTTTGAAACAAATGTCTTCTTCACACTCATTTTAAAATGGATTTTTGACTGAAAATCAAATAAAACGGAAGAAAGTGTCTTACTGGAGAAATAAACATGTAAGACATAAAATTAACTAAACAAACATAAAACTTACGGGATACGTTAGACCTGGAAACCATACACTACATGCAAATTTAACACACAGAGGTCTTAGACTGAACTGTACTCAAGCATAGTAGTCTGCTGATGTGGACGGTGCCTGAACAGAGCTCCGTTACATCTCTGGCCAAATAAAGTACCTTTTCTACACTCTATTAATTGCATCTAATGAAGGGATTTGTTCGGTCTCTGCATTAGTTGTAAAACTCACCACTGATTGCAGCACATGTTAATAATGAATGTGGGAGCTAATAATTATGCTGTTGTACATTTGTGATAAGAATGGTGACGTGGCAGAAAGCACACAAAATGAGCCTCTGAATAACAGCAAAATAACTGACATTCTAAACACTGTCTGAATTTATTATATCTATAGTAATTAATTTTACACGCCATATGTAAGAAATCATAGCAATGTAGAGCAATCTTGTTAAATAACAAATGTCAAACTTTTTTCAAATGCAAAAAAGTGTTATAATTATTTTACTCCTACAATTTGCATTATCGCAGAAATGAGTGTGTATTATATACCATTATTTAAAGGATAAAAGCAGCTTTTATGTGAAATAAACAAAATGTCATTACAGGGAAAAGTAACATCCCCAAAGTTATATAAAAAATGTCCAGACCTCGAAGTGCAACACCCTGGAGCAGCTGAGAAATTTTTGTTTTGAAAATGGTAGTAATCAGCTATATAATTACTATAACTAGTAACCTCCTTATGTTCCAGAACTTGCTCGATATTTTAAACGAAATACATTTATAAAATAAAATTAATAATAAATTTGGTTTTTTAAAGCTATGAGAAAAAGTTGTTTATAAGTACAATTCTTAGCATTAGCCAGGAAACACCATGGGGAGCATATGTCATTACCACCTATAACTTGCTGTAACTTGAAAAATAAAAAAGGTAAAACAAAAATTACAAATAGATCAACTAATATTTTTTTAGTAAAACAACTGATGTAAAGCAGACAATTATCGTTATTATAATTTATTATTATTAAATATACATTTTAACGATCAATTGACACAAATAATTTTAAAATTTGTGTTATACTTTTTTGACTGATTCTCGCAAACCCTTCATCATTAAAATTCATTCACTGACGGTCACTACAAATTTAAGGATTTATTAAATATACAATTAACACTTAAAAGTCTGATACACTGCAGTGGTTTTTTTTTAAATTTATAATTATAATGCTTAAATGACAAAAAATTTACTCCAAGCTTGTAAGTGTATTTGTGTTTCAATAGATATCTTTAGGCGTTTGGCTAATATGTTCCATAAATATGCACAACTGGTAATGACATGTAACATTGTAAAAAAATATAGTAGACATTATAACACAAGTGGATTGAAAAACATGTGTAAAACTTGGAAAAATGTGTGTGAGGGGGAAAACCATTGGACGTTCACGTAATTACAGTGATATGTAAGAAATACAAACAGATCTCTTTGGGTGTCATCATTAGTAAATAAAGGATGTGTAAAAACAATAAGTAATATTGAATAATAGAAAGACAATGTGAATTTTAAATTTACTCCTTTAGACAGGGAAGCTACGTAAATCAATGAATAAAAATAAAACTTTAAAAAAGAAAGCAAACAATATGTAGCACCAAAATGTTGGCAATTACAGACTCTTAAAATAAATGGGAGAACACAAGAATACTTTACAAGTTATAATGGATGCCATGTTGCTTCTTTGAGACTCATTGGAGTCTTTAACTTTCAAATTTATTTTGACATTGTCAGTTCCTGTAGCCAGTTCACTAATCACTCCCCCAAGTATTACACAGTGACAAATCATAAGTTAAACGTATTAATCCTCAAGCAATTAGCAGGTTGGCAACAGGAATTGAAACTGTGAAAGTGGAGTCTACTGCTAATAAATAGATTTAATTCCTGGATATTGTTGTCCATGACATATCTGTTGATTAACTAATTATAAATATGTAACTACTGACTTGAATATGACAAACTTAAATATACAAACTAAACTAGTCAGGATTTGACAAATTCTACATAGGCCAGACAGGACGTAGCTTCAAAGAGAGATACATTGAACACACAAAGGCACTACACTCCACCACCGAATCCTCCTTTGCAAACCACTTTACTGAAGCAAACCACCAAATACACAAATATAAACAGCAACATGGAAATTCTACACGTACACACAAAAGGTCGAAAGATAGACACTCTTGAACAACTAGAAATATACAAACACATAAAAACAACATCCTAAACGAACAGACATAATTTAAATCACATATACTATTTCAACACACACACACACCATCGATCTTTTGAACGATGGCGCCGTCACCAACAAGAAGACAGACAGCGCTCCTAGCAGCAGCCTCTGATGAAGCTTGTAATAAGTGAAAACTAGTTCAGGCTACAAGGTAAAAGTTTTACATTTTTACCGATAAAATATTAGGGATCTGAGACAGTAGTTGTATATTTATTATTAGATTTAATTCGTTCCTATTTATTGGTAAACCACCTACAGTTTGTAACTTTATTTATTTTTATTAATGAATGAAATTGCAACTTCCACTTACCTTTTGATTCTTGATCTGGCCTGATCTCTAAGTGTGGACGAACCCCGTTCGTACGGCGAACTTAACAGTACAGCAAATGAAATAAGGTGTTTGAAATGATTTTATTTAACAAAGTATATCATTTAGCAGATAATATTTTATTTTGCGATTACTAAACATCTCTTCGTCCCACTACCTTCCATGTATAAAATATAAAAAATATTAATCTCTCCACATGATTTTTAACTTTTGAAATACATTGTTATAAATTTTTAACATGATAGACATCTTACGTAAGAACAAAATTTACTTACAGTCTAGGAAGACGACCCAGTTTGCCCATTCACACAAAATTTTACATACCCCTAATTTTAGAGCGCTCGTTGAATTAGTAAAATTAATTAAATAGGGAAATAGCTTGTTGATTGCCTAACTCTTGGTGCCTCTGATAACCACGCGCCGCACTACAGATTTGTTCAAGTTTTTTTCATTTTTTTCACTTTCCGGTCTCCACGGTATACACTTCGAGCTGATGGACTGCTCTAATTTACGTTTTTATACAGTTTGTCAACTTTCTATAGTTCGCGAACTTTGTAGGAGGCCCAGGCCGGGAGACGTTCTTTCGTTGACTGATTATGATATTCACATTTTTATAAAGTTTTACCCGACCGGGAACACGCACCAATACTCGCGTCCACTGCCTTCAGATGTTAATAGTCGACTGCCTAGTTTTTTGCGCGCACACAGCGAAAGAATGTACCAGTTCGTGCCGTTTCTTGTGTGAACGTTGGCCGAGGTGTGCGCCCTTACACATTCCCAGACGCCTTAATAGCTTTTGTACCTCGTACGGCTGGTTACGCATGAACTACAAGGTGTTCCAAAAGTCGAAATTTCGTGATCAAAACGTTCAGCTTGGGTTGGTTACAAATTTTTTACAATTATTTGTAAATTAAACTAAACCTCTTGGTTTGTACTGTTACAAGTTCTCCCAAGTTATAACAAAAACTTCTTGTTTCATAAAGAAACTGCTCTGCAATACCAACAGTACCTGTTCATATTTTGTTGTAACTAGCGGAAACAGCTGGACTGTTGCTGTTAATCAGTACTCGTACTTCTTTCTTTTCTCAAGTGTCTCATGTACACAGTGGCCTATGACATAGATGATAAAAGATTTCTAATATAGTCAGAAGGATCTTTATTTTAAAACACTGTCTGTTCTGTATTTAAATTATAAAAAACAATCTTAAGCAAGATTCAAAGTATTTTCTGTTTATAGAGACATTGGAAATGGAATCTATAGTTTGCAACATGCAGGTAACAGTATGTCTTCATAAATTAAGTGCTCAAAAATTATTCGAAGGTTCTAATTAAAAATCTGGTGTTCCTTAAACAGTGTCCTTTGGTGTGTCTACAACTCAGCATTCCTCAGTACTGTATTTAATATTAATAATCTAAAAAAAAGTATAGACATCTCCAATACTAAATCAATATATACTGGGACAAGCAGGAAGTAGCACTCTACCAAACAAGAGAAGAGGACTAGGAAGACTTTGGTGATATGATCTGCCACAGACTAAAGATCAATAAAATTAATACAGACGTGTGTAAGTACAAAGTAATGTGATTTTAACATTTAATGACCTCGACTCAGTGAATTAATCTGAAGATGGAACATGTGTTCTGAAACACGCCATTTTAAATAAAAAACAAAGTCACATGACGACGGATCTAAGGTAATTTATTAAATACAACTATTATATTAACGACTCGGAACACAAAGTTTTTTATAAGTAAAAACATAAAGTTTTACCTTACAACCTGAACCGGTTTTCACCTTTAAAAGGCTTCTTCAGAGGCTGCCGCTGGTAACGCTGTCCGTCCTGTTACGGGCGACGGAATCTGAAGAAGCCTTTTAAAGGTGAAAACCGGTTCAGGTTGTAAGGTAAAACTTTATGTTTTTACTTATAAAAAACTTTGTGTTCCGAGTCGTTAATATAATAGTCGTATTTAGTTAAGTAACAGACACGTCATGGACAACGAAATCCAGTAATTTATTAATCTATAAATAAAAAAATTACTATGGAACACAGGTCATTTTAGCATACAGTGCTCCACACAGCCTGGGATATTTTCTGCAAGGGAAAATGTTGTTTTGTTTGTACTGGTTTGGGCAGGAGTAAATAAAATTGTTGTTGCAATGATGATAGCCCACACCAAATAGTGGGTACATGGTACTATAAAGAATTAGATAAGATTCTTCTCTCAGTAAAATTCACTCCCCCCTCCCCCATCAGTCTTAGAATGTAAAGTGATTTCTTCCTACTTAGTTTTATTCTTTAAATGTCAAAGTATCATTGAAGCTGATCTGTTCAACTAATGTTCAGACTTTTCTTTTATAGAATTGCTAAACTGCTATAATTGTTTTTATTATTTAGACAAAGCTTTTCGTCATTGCTGACATCTTCAGGTCTTAAACAACCAGGTCTTGGTTGTTTAAGACCTGAAGATGTCAGTAATGACGAAAAGCTTTGTCTAAATAATAAAAACAATTATAGCAGTTTAGCAATTCTATAAAAGAAAAGTAAGGATGGCTGCTAATTTAAACAATACGAAGAATAAAATAATGTTCAGACTGTCCGCATAAGTTATGCATATTATAAATAGGTACTACAACAGAAGTGAATAAAACAGTTTTTGTGATAACTGTACTAACAGTCTGACTATACATACTGTTGTGTATGTGTTCTCCCTATAGACATTCAATGTATGTCCTCAAACGGGCATATATGTAGAATTTAATTTAAACAGGAGTTCAAAAAAAAATTGGAGGTGATAAATATTATGGCCATCCATCTGTAGACACATGCAATTATGGCCATCCACCTGTAAACACATGCAATTATGGCTTTCCATCTGTAGACACATGCAATTAATTGGAGGTGATAAGTTTATGGCCATCCATCTGTAGACACATGCAATTAATTGCAGGTGATAAGTATTATGGCCATCCATATGTAGACACATGCAATTAATTGTTATCGCTTATTACAAATAACATTTAGACATACTTTAAAGGATAATAAAATGTCATATTTGCATTACTTTTTTAGATGAGGGGGGAGGGGGGTTGAACCACCAACTCTTTCAATGGTTGGGCCCATGTGTGAACATGAATTTACAAAACTGGACACTGGCAGGAATGACTGGAAACATTTTACTCCACATGGAGCAACAGGAATCAAAATAGTGTACACCTGTTCTTTACGATTACTTTATTTTGAAATCACCAAACATTTACCCTCTGGGAAGGATTCATAAATGAACCCGAAGGACACCTGAAGTCTTCAGCAAACTGTTTGTTATTTCGCATCGGTCCGTTGACACGGTATTCAGCTGGTGGATGATAATCAGTTAGTATCTGTAATGACAGTTCTTCTTTGATGATCCTGGTACACCATAAGTGTGCGTTACTTATCCAGAACATTTGTAAAGGTGTGTATTTTTCCAGTGATGGCAGACGAGGCTCTTCGCCATTGTCGGCAACCCATCCTTTATACGCATTGTACGATAACTTTAATGCACCGTGATCAGCTATACTTTCTGTGTGTACTAGTTCACCATCCAACTGAAAAAATATATTTATTACTTTATATATGATATGCTTTAATTACAGCACAATAATACTATTAATTAAGATAAAGAAGTCTAATATTTCCATTTATAATATTATAAACATTATTAACAATTTTGAAGAATGTCCTTGAAGCAAACAGTGCTCAAATAAAGGTGAGCAACTGGATATCAGCACCCTTCAAGAGTATTATACAGCAAGGGAGGATTTAAACTCATCAAGAGTTATAGGGACCCCTCATGAGTATTCAC
Source organism: Magicicada septendecula (assembly GCA_034769895.1). Classification (NCBI taxonomy): domain Eukaryota; kingdom Metazoa; phylum Arthropoda; class Insecta; order Hemiptera; family Cicadidae; genus Magicicada; species Magicicada septendecula. Next base: position 16,260,176 of record CM068374.1, read on the forward strand.
CTTGACATGGTGAGGGGGCTTAAACTTAGCTTAAGCATTGTTGAGCAAACTAAGAGATACTCACAGAAGCTGCAGTTCTGTCAGCTATGCAGTCCTCCAAACAATACCAACATAAACCGTTCTTTTAAGAACGCCAAGAATTTGACATCAGTCAGGCATCACCCTGACAGACTATGCTTAAACATATGGACCAACAGAAAATTTTCTGTATAACACATAAGGAAAGCCTTTGGACTAGACAGTGGTTTTATAATGAGAGAAAGAGGAATCGAGCCTTTTGTAAGAATTGCGGTGCAATGGTCCAATAGACAAGAAGTAGATCACTTGTTTGGAAAACTCAAGGAGACAAGTAGACAACTTAAATTACACATATCTAAGGGCACAACATACAAAGACAGACTCAAGAGAAGTACCAGAGGGAGGGCCATTGCTGTGGATGAGGATGGGGATAATGGTGGCGATAACAGTGACTCTCGAGCTGCACATCTGAAGATCCTTCAATGGAACACAAGATCACTCAAGAATAAATTAGATGATCTAAAGCTAGAAATTCATGACGACGAAATCGACATAGCATGCATCCAGGAGACATGGTTACCCTCTGACGCAAGCAAGCTTCCAACCATGAAGGGATTCAACATTTATTCTAACCCGAGATGTGGAAGAAGAGGTGGTGGACTTGCGACTGTTATAAGGAAGTCTATACCAGTTATCTCAACGGAATATTTGGAGAAAGGGAATACAGAATGCATAAAAACCAAAATCATCTTTCAAAAAGTGGATCTATCGATCATAATTGTCTACATGCCGCCGGACACAACTATTACTAATAATGACTTGGACTAATAATTCCGAGAGATAACTACACAATCATAGTGGGAGATACCAATGCGAAGCACAGTACATGGAATGCCACCAAGAACAACAGTAGAGGCACAACTCTTCATGACTGGATATTGTACAATAACATCGTTCTTCTCAATTCCAAGCAACCGACATTCCAGTCATCAGGAACTGGAATTGGAAGTACCATTGATCTCACACTGGTCACTGGTGAACTTCTTAGTAGAGTGACAAGTTGGAGGATCGGGAAAGATTTGACAAGCAATCACCTGCCAATTATCACGTCAATGGTATTCGACAACATTGTCACGCATGGTGCACATTCACAAACAAAATGGAAGATAAGGGATGCAAATTGGAACCTTTATAGAGAAATGCTTAACGAACAAACAACTGCAATCGAATTAGTGAACCTTGAAACAACTAAGAAATTGATTGATGTGGCAGCAGAATCTAGCATCCCAAAAAGGAAGAACGGAAACAAAATAAGGAATCCAGGGTTGAACGTATGGTGGAACAGCACAACAGCCTGCCTTACTAAAGCAAGACAACGAGCAAGAAGAAAATGGCAACGCTCTAACACAACCCAAAATAAAGTTCTCTACAACCGGGCAACTCCAATGGCTAAAAAAGCAATACTCGAAGCAAAAAGAACTTCATGGAAGAGCTTTGTGGAAGAAATCACGCATAACACTCCAACAGCCATAGTGTGGAGGATATTCAAGGCCATTGAGGGCAAATCATACGATCCATCCAGCACATACGAGATTGCAACAACATCATAATGGACCCAGCTGACATTGGCAACTTATTCAGTAAAGCATATTCAGATAAGTCTGGACAAGCAATCCCATGGCCTAAAACTACGACAAGGGAGGAGCAATTCTTGACGTGTAACTTTGAACACCTTTGCTACATTGGGGGTGATCTGGATAATGAATTTACCCAGACAGAAATAGAGCTGGCTATCAGAACTTTAAAGGACTCCACACCTGGTGAGGACCAAATACATAACAGCATGTTCCGGAACGCACCCACTGAATTTATTAATGTTGTTTTGAAGTACTTCAACAGCATCTGGAAGACTGGACAATGCCCTGATGAATGGAAAAATGTGACCATAATTCCAATATTGAAACCCCAAAAAGATAATCAAAACATATGCTCATACAGACCAATAGCCCTAACTTCATGCTATGGCAAACTTATGGAAATTATAGCCAACAACAGACTGACCTGGAAACTGGAGCAGGAGAATCTCCTTAACCCTGTACAGTTTGGCTTCAGACCACAAAGAGGCACCAATGATGCTCTGCTCGCATTTACAGAGGATATATATGCTAACTTCCAAAAGAAAAATGTTACTCTTGCAGCGATGATAGATTTTGAAGCAGCGTTCAATAAAATACCGCACTCTACAATACTGCTGCAATTGATGAAGATGAACATCAAGGGTAGAATGCTAAAATTTATAGGGAACTTTCTACAGGGTAGAACAATTCAGACTGTTATAAACGGCACAGTGTCAACAAAAATTGAAATACATAATGGTATCCCACAAGGATCTGTGCTAAGCCCAACCTTATTTAACGTAGCTCTCCATGACATCAACACAAATTTGAACAGAACCATAAAGATGAGCATCTATCCAGATGATGTGACTGTATGGACAGCCCATGCGGACCCTTATCGTGGAAACACTAATCTTCAAGAAGCAATTAATGAAATAGTAACATGGACAAACAAGTGGGGTCTGAAAATATCAAGTGAAAAAACAGAATGCTGCACCTTCACTACCAGACACTCCTTAAAAGCATTCAAGCCGAAGCTTACCCTCTCTGAAGAGAATATAAAATACAACAAAAACCCTAAAATACTGGGCATAACTTTGGATCCCAAACTCTTGTGGAGCCAGCACATAAGCACTTTGCTGGACAGCACCATGAAACAAATAAACATCCTCAAGGCTTTCTCAAACAGGAATTGGGGAGCAGACACAATTATCCTGCGTCAGTTCTACCTGGGATACATACGACCCAAGATGACATATTCCTGTGAAGTATGGGGAGGCTTAGCTGCACTACACTGGAAAAAAATAGAAAAACTCCAAAACTGTGCCTTATGAATATGCCTGGGTTGAACGAGGACCTCACCAGTGGAAGCTATGGAAGCTGAACTCAATATAGAACCATTGGATGTATACATAAATAAAAGAATAGGTAAATTCAGTCTGAAATTTAGAACAATAACCATGGAGCATCCATTACAGAAAATTAATCCAGCAATGAATCAGAAAAGATCCTTTTTATACAAAAGCAAACTTCTGCTTTCAGATGGCAATAACCAACCTCCAAAAATCCCTCCAGTAAATGAAACACTCCCTTGGCAGTGGATGCAACCAACAATAAGAACTACATTAGAAGACAGCATAACAAAACAAAACACTGACTCATTAGCACAACAAATAATAGCGGAAAATTTACAACCAATATGTCCATATCTATACGGATGGATCAATGGATACACAACGAAAGAGGTCGGGGGCAGGATATTTTATTCCTAGTATGCAGGAATCCTTCTTTGTTCCGGCGAACTCCTGTTCAAGTGTTGACACTGAGCTTCTGGCGATCAATGCAGCACTGACCTGCTGCCTCACCTTACACAGTAAAAAAGTATGTATCTTCACAGATTCACAGGCAGCGCTACTGTTGCTGCAACAATATAAACCAACAGTATACTATTTCAGAACAGTTCACATATTCCACATAATCAAAAAACTGGAAAGCAGCAAAATTGATCTAACTTTACAATGGATACCCAGCCACGTAGATATTGCTGGTAATGAAAAAGCGGACAAGATGGCTAAGGACGCAACTATGCTGTCGCCACTGGAGGAAAGTGTAATATCACTCCCGGCTGCTATTTCAGATTTCAGCAGAAGACTCATGGAGACATGGAAGAACACATTTTTAAACTCCACCAAAGGTTCAACATACAAACAGCAAGTCAGTGCACGGGATGTCTCCATATATAGAAACATCCCTAGGAGCGTTCAAACGTTCGGCTCCAGAGGAAGGCTTGGCCATATTGTGACCCAGTCATACTTATACAGATTCAACCTGACCCAGGGCGCTACCTGTCTGCTGTGTCATCTGCATGAGGAGACCTTACAGCACATATTGGTGGATTGCCGGACGGACATCCCAGGAGTGCCGAGACTGAGGGGATTTGGTATGGATGCAATACTGAATGACAACTCATATTGGGCGGTGGCAGAGAGGGTCTACAGGAGACATCGTGTCACCGGAGAACAATCGGGAAACATGTAAGAAGAAGTAGAAGGAGGAGGAGAAGCAGAAAAAGAAGAAGAAGGAGGAGGAGGAGGAGAAGCAGAAGAAGAAGAGTTAAAGGGAAAAAGTGTGTTGATAAAATGTAGTTACATAATTCGAATGAACTAATAATTAAGCTATATGAGTAGAAATATTGTTGTTTGTAGTATGTCATAGTTGTCTTGTGAGGTTGGGCATAACTTGGGGGGGGGGGGCAGGGTAAAGCTTCATAAATTCAAGCGTGTAGTGAGACCATCTACATAATAAAATTAATAAAATGTTTTACGTATATACAAAATTAGAAAGTTTAGTAACGATTTTTTAGTGGATGGTTAGTGAGGATCGGTCAATAATACAAATTTTAGCTATTGTGCGTAGACGTTTCGACAATATTTATTGTCATCTTCAGGACCTGTGTATGAAATACAATAGAAATATCAAGTTGGTAAATCATTTCTGTTATCGTGTGCATAATTCTCTATTATTTTTATTTGTGTAATAAAAATGGTGAGCGTTTTAGAGTGCCAATTGTGGGCAAAGACAAGTGAGAGGGGGAGAGAGAGAGAGAGAGAGCGAAGGGTGGAAGAGTGAGAGAGGGAAGAAGGGAGACAGTGAGTGAGATGTAGAAGAGAGAGAGCGAGTGGGAGTGGTAGTGAGTGATAGATCGATTTCAGGCTAGAGTGAGAGGCTGTGAGAAGGACTGGCAGGGGGAGAATGGGTGAGAGAGAAGGTGTGATTGTGGACACATACATAAATTACATTATTCTATAGTACTTTTGACTATATTTTATAATATGATTACAAATTATTATCCAAGTTTACCTGTTAGTAAAATTTACCAGAAACGTTTGTTTGTAACGTTTGTCAACTATCTGATTTAAGTCATAACGTTCTACAGTTATTGTGTAAATTGTATGTTTCTAAATTATTATTGTTTGTTAACACCAGCAGGGAGTGAAACATGGTAAAAATAACTTTAATAATTACATAGTGAACATCCCCTAATCTGTTTTAGTTATAGGTAATATATTACTTTGCTATATGTTGACTGCTGTAGGTATAAACAGTTTATGTACCAATCTAATATCGAATTGTTGATTACTGTTTGTTTAATTAATTAAAGTATCATTACATTTAGTAATTTAAATTGTAATACTGTATAAATTAAGTTCTCTCATACTATAATTTGCTCATTTTCTTAAAGATAATTTGAAGATGTAAACAAACTATCATAAGTCTTCACATATAAAATGATACATACATACGCACGCACACACTCACATACACCAACACGTTTACCCAAATATTTAATTGTTTCGTTATGTTTGATATTTCTATTGTATTTCATACACAGGTCCTCAAGATGACAATAAATATTGTCGAAACGTCAACACAAAGTAGCTAAAATTTGTATTATTGACCGCTCCTTGTAACGGGCCAAATTTATGGGTATTTTATTTTATTGCATTTTCGGGGATTTATAAAAATATGTGTGAAGTCTAATTCCATTGTGACAGACCACGTGTTGTAAGAACAGTTTTTAACAAAGGCGACACAATATCACGTTGTGCAATCGGTGTAGAGGAATTTACTCAGCCTGAATTTCCAAGAACTTTGTTTGTGTGTGACCGAGCGCTCGTATACATCCAATGAGCAGGGGCGCGGACCCACGCTAACTTCCAAAACTAAGATGGCTAAGAAATAAATTTTGATTCACTTTCATCTACCAGGCAACGGATATAAAACTTTAAGTCACGCCTACTCTGTGACGTCGAGCCATAAGTGCCCAAATATCATCGGCGTACCACACGGAAAACTGCTATGTGTCAGGTACAAAGCCAATAAACTGCAACAACTCAGGCTATGAGCGACGACGAAATTCGTTCGCCAGCAGGCATTAATATCCGTCCGCATGATATAGCCAGTCCACGAGAAACCGACTTCACTAACAGACGCTGACAGTTTTGTTCGGGCCCGGTCGGGGGAGTTTTATAAAATGTGACTAATTCAACAATACCGTTAATACTGACCGGGACCCGCGGAATTAACGGACTGAACAAGTGTACAACTGGTGATTTGGAGTGGTGTGACAACAGTTAAATTACGGACTTTGGAAGCGCAGGTGAACAAACCACGTGTTGTGCGTAATCGCGGCAGTGGACAGTGTAATAATAAATTTGTGAAATAATCAAACATAATCAATAAGGGTAAAGTATAAAATTGTATGAAAGCGTGCGTGAGCAGAATGGGCTGTCTTAGAAGTAAGAATATTTAAATATGGTACCAAAAATATATTTCAAAATTGGTCTTGTAGTGTTCTTGTAATGATAATGAAAACGTTTTTGAGTAATTAAAATTATTTAGTTTATGGTATAAACATGTGTTAGTCTAAGTTATTTCGTCATTACCACTTTCTCATTTCTGTGCTGCAAGATTCGTCTAAACGTTCCGGGTATCTTCTGAATTATTATTGGGGGTGGTCAGATTGATAAATTGTCCCGTTTTATTAAGGTGGAGTGTTATGGTTTCGGTATTCTAACCTATAAAAATACCGTGGCGACTCTGGGCTTCTGTGAAAAATTTATGCAGCAGGTAAGTGAAAGCTAGCGCAGGTAAGTCCTGGCAGTAGTATTTCTATTTATTTTATATATTTCGATCTATTTTGTATGTTTACATCCTCACTAACCATCCACTAAAACATTCACTGATTGATGGTCACTAAAAATTTAAGGATTTAGTAACAATTCTTAGTTAGTGACAATTTCATTTGTTAATGATCAACAAATCTTTCTTCATAAGCTGTACTTCCACTTATGTTTATCTACAACAAATACACTGTAGGCCTATAAACATAAACAATTTGTGTGACAAAGAGAGGAAAGTAAAGAGAGCAAATTCCTAGAAGTACAGCTGCCCTTATTATTTCATACGATGTGTTCCAAAACAAGTCTTTGTTTGTGTAAAAGGCATGCATTGTATTCCAGTTAATTAGGTCTCTAGCGTTTATTTTTTTCGAACAGAAATTTTGACGTATATCATTCAAATCTATCAAACATTCCCCTTACAAGTTTCTTCGAATAAAATAAAAATAATAAATTTATGGCAACTAGTGGTCTGATAACAGTACAGACATTGATAAATAGCGTGTACTGTGCTCGCAAGTATAGAAACTGTCTCCTGTTTGACTATTTGTTAGTTTTTATTTATAGATCCATGCTTGTTGGTATCCAGGCCACTTATAGTATATAATTAGTAAAATAGTTTTACCTTTTTCTTGTCCGTCTGGTGGCCTTTACATTTAATTCTATGCGTTTCGGGACATATACAATTTTACACATAACAATAAATATAATATAAACATAAAAAATACACATAAAATCCCCAAACTTGAGACACACGCGATATTGCTGGTGCACACCACGACATGCTATAGTCGACTATAGCATGTCGTGGTGCGCACCAGCGATATCGCGTGTGTCTCAAGTTTGGGGATTTTATGTGTATTTTTTATGTTTATATTATATTTATTGTTATGTGTAAAATTGTATATAAAGTGTTTTTAATATTTTATTGATCGACGAACTTCACCAAGGGATATTCCTGATGATGGGGCATATGTCCCGAAACGCGTAGAATTAAATGTAGAGTAAAGGCCACCAGACGGACAAGAAAAAGGTAAAACTATTTTAATAAATTATTTACCTTTAATTATCTGCCGTGTGATTTCTTGTGCTTCGTCTATGACGCGTTTCAGAGCTTATGCTCCATCATCAGATATTAAAAAGTTAAAACTATCACTCTTGTGAGATCGTTAAGAAGTTAAAATGTCAAAATTTGCATATGAACCGTACGCGGATTTGGGTGCGCACCCGTTCAAGTTCATTCTGCCACTGAGCGGTTGCTACCTTATCGTAGCCCCAGCAAGCAGACTCAAGGCAGTATCGTACAATCGGTTGGATACAAAGTTCAGGTGGTCATTTAATACGATATCGCGACTCCTTGGGTTTGCATATGCACTGTAAATTTCAAATTCCTCCAAGGCATTCATGAAACGGCCCTTCTTACACACATGTAACGGTATTAAATTGGAACTAAAATCTGTATAATTATGATTGTGTGAAGTCAGGTGTCGGGCGTAATTTGATTTGATGTTGTCAATGTTTCTTATTTTCTTAGGTAAATGTTCTCGAAATCGTTTAAGGAAACCTCTCCCAGTCTGTCCAATGAAGAAGCACTCGCAATCATTGCATGTTAACTTATATATGCCAGTTTTTTCTTCTGGAGGCGTGTGTTTTTTCGGTTTGAGAATATCCAGTAACTTATTATTAGTCCTGAATGAAATAGTGAAACTATTATTATTCAATATAGAAGACAAAACCTTAGGCATAAAGCTAGTGTAATTAGTAGATATAAAAATTTGTTGCGTGTTGTTGTTTATTCGGTGTTTAAGCATTCTTTTTTCATGTTTTCACAACAGTTTGTCAATGGTTAAACTATTGTAACCATTGGCAACCGCGATATATTTTATGACATTTAGCTCATCACGGAAGTCATTATCATCCAAAGGAATTGTCAATAATCTATGAATGAAACTATTGTATGCTGCCATTTTATGTGAAAGAGGATGATGAGAGTCTGCGTGTATTGTGGTGTCAGTGGTAGTCGGTTTCCTATAAATGTTGACCTTTAGTTTATTCATCTGTCGATTGATGGTTAAATCTAGAAAGTTTATCTTGTTCTCAACCTCTATTTCAAGAGTAAACTGGATGTTTCTATTTATTTTATTTAAACAGTTTTTAAATAATTCGATTTGTCTTATAGTACCATCAAAAATTAAAAATGTATCGTCTACATACCGTGCATAAAATATTATTTTATTTGCATATATATTATTGTTCAACAAGTGAGTATTCTCATAATAATTCAAATAAATATCGGCCAGTAGGCCGGAGAGGGGTGAGCCCATAGCTAGGCCATCATTTTTAATGTAAAACGAGCCATTAAAAGTGAAATAGTTTTGTTTCAAAATAACCTCGAGTAAATTACTTAACTCATTTATTGTCTGTGTGTTCATGCAACTATTGTCAGATAAATTGTTTCTCAAAATCTGTAATGTATCTATGACTGGGATGTTCGTGTATAAATTAGTTATGTCGAACGACGCCAATTTGTGGTTAGGTTGTAGTTCAACAGATTTAATATCATTAATAAAATTATTGTTGTTCTTAATACTATGATTATTACGTAATTGTAAATTATCTTTTATCAAACGAACTAGTGCTTTTGCAGTTTTGAAGCCAGGAGCAGTAGTAAAGTTCACGAGCGGTCTGATAGGTATGTTATGTTTATGAATTTTAGGCAGTCCTGTGAATATCGGGGCTTTAGCGTTGATGGGCTTTAAGTAACGTCGTGTGCTTTCATTGACTAAATTGGTACATTTATTAATACAATTGTTAAGTTCCCTGACGTACAATTCAGTGGGGTCAGATTTTAATATTTTAATGTTGTTGTTAGAAATAAAATCATGAACTTTATAACTGTATGAATCAGTGTCCATGATGACTAGCGTATTTCCTTTATCTGCCTTAACGATAAGGGCATTGTTGTCGATTAATTTTGTTTTCATGCGTTTTAAAGTTTTATATTCACTAGAGTACCTAGACTGACCACGTGAAACGAGAGGTAGATTATTGTTTAATTTAATGGCTCTATTAAATTTATTATTTATAAGTACACGTGCTTCATTTTGTAAGTGTGGGTCTGAAATAGATTTGACGGCTGCCTCCGCTTCAACGACTTCATAGATAAGTTTGTTTTTACAGACGGGTGGGAGATTATAATTTATCCCTTTACTTAAAAGCTTCATTTTGTTACCATCGAAGACTATTGTAGTTAAGTACATGACTCTAGGGTAAAATGTGTGTTTACAAACAATGGCAGACTCTTGGCGATGTTTTATGTTCTAGCCTAAGAAGTTTGCGTGATTGACTAAAATGTGTACGACGTACAATATTATATATGTATCTGTGTACGGAATCTAAAACTTTATCGATAATGACAGGATGAATATTGTTAAGAATCTGCAAATGCAGTTTAAGCAAACGAGTATTGAGGAGAGATTTTTTAATGTATAACGCTTTAATTTCTTCCTTGACGTGAAATCGTTCAGCGTATTGTTGTGTTATTTTCGCGGCCTTGGAAGAGCAATTAATTTTCACAGTAGCATACTTAGGAGTTATGTTCTTTTGTAAACAAATTTTATTGAACTTGATATGCAAGTTACTTTTTAATAACTGGATTTTGACATTTTGGAATTTAAATACCATGCTTGCTTGGCTAGGCTCTAATTTAATATTCATGTTTAATATGGTAACCAAATCACTTGTACGAATTAATAAATTATTTATCTTAAAATATCCGCCGTGTGATTTCTTGTGCTTCATCTATGACGCGTTTCAGAGCTCATGCTCCATCAACAGATATTAAAAAGTTAAAACTATCACTCTTGCGAGATCGTTAAGAAGTTAAAATGTCAAACTTTGCATATGAACCGTACGCGGATTTGGGTGCGCACCCGGTCAAGTTCATTCTGCTACTGAGCGGTTGCTACCTTATCGTAGCCCCAGCAAGCAGACTCAAGGCGGTATCGTACAATCGGTTGGATACAAAGTTCAGGTGGTCATTTAATACGATATCGCGACTCCATGGGTTTGCATATGCACTGTAAATTTCGAATTACATTCAAAATGATGGCCTAGCTATGAGCTCACCCCTCTCCGGCCTACTGGCCGATATTTATTTGAATTATTATGAGAATACTCACTTGTTGAACAATAATATATATGCAAATAAAATAATATTTTATGCACGGTATGTAGACGATACGTTTTTAATTTTTGATGTTACTATAAGACAAATCAAATTATTTAAAAACTGTTTAAATAAAATAAATAGAAACATCCAGTTTACTCTTGAAACAGAGGTTGATAACAAGATAAACTTTCTAGATTTAACCATCACTCGACAGATGAATAAACTAAAGTTCAACATTTATAGGAAACCGACTACCACTGACACCACAATATACGCAGACTCTCATCATCCTCTTTCACATAAAATGGCAGCGTACAATAGTTTCATTCATAGATTATTGACAATTCCTTTGGATGATAATGACTTCCGTGATGAGCTAAATGTCATAAAATGTATCGCGGTTGCCAATGGTTACAATAGTTTAACCACTGACAAACTGTTGAGAAAACATGAAAAAAGAATGCTTAAACCCCGAATAAACAACAACACGCAAAAAATTTTTAAATCTACTAATTACACTAGCTTTATGCCTAAGGTTTTGTCTTCTATATTGAATAATAACAGTTTCACTATTTCATTCAGGACTAATAATAAGTTACTGGATATTCTCAAACCGAAAATACACACGCCTCCAGAAGAAAAAACTGGCATATATAAGTTAACATGCAATGATTGCGAGTGCTTCTACATTGGACAGACTGGGAGAGGTTTCCTTAAACGATTTCGAGAACATTTACCTAAGAAAATAAGAAACATTGACAACATCAAATCAAATTACGCCCGACACCTGACTTCACACAATCATAATTACACAGATTTTAGTTCCAATTTAATACCGTTACATGTGTGTAAGAAGGGCCGTTTCATGAATGCCTTGGAGGAATTTGAAATTTACAGTGCATATGCAAACCCAAGGAGTCGCGATATCGTATTAAATGACCACCTGAACTTTGTATCCAACCGATTGTACGATACCGCCTTGTGTCTGCTTGCTGGGGCTACGATAAGGTAGCAACCGCTCAGTGGCAGAATGAACTTGAACGGGTGCGCACCCAAATCCGCGTACGGTTCATATGCAAATTTTGACATTTTAACTTCTTAACGATCTCGCAAGAGTGATAGTTTTAACTTTTTAATATCTCATGATGGAGCATAAGCTCTGAAACGCGTCATAGACGAAGCACAAGAAATCACATGGCGGATAATTTAAGGTAAATAATTTATTAATTCGTACAAGCGATTTGGTTACCATATTAAACATGAATATAAAACTATTTTACTAATTATATTTTTATTTATAACAACTTAAAAAAAAAATGTATAATGCTCGGAACTTTGGTGGGGGGGGGGGCGAGTGCCCCCTTTACCCCTCCCAAGTTAAGCCTATGCTTGTGAGTATAAAAATACTTCATATGAACATTGCTTCTATGATGGTCAAGGGATTGTTCAAATATTTTTTCCTTTTTACCCAAATAGTTTCGATGTTACATTCTCTTAGCAAGTAGGGAAGCAACAGTTGTAGACCCTTACTCTTTGAATGTTTATTCAGCTTCCAGTGTATCCAACTCAGTTTATGATATTTATATTGCAGTAGTTTATTTCAAGCAAGCAACTTAAAAAAATTATATATTAAACAATTGTTTGGTTTATATACAGCAGGTCCTATCGTTGAACCTGGTTTTCCACTCATCTCAATTACCATTCATGTTTAAAATATTATTGTATTTTTAAATTTAATAACTTATCTTGGTACCATTTCAAAGTAAAATAACAATAAAAATATTAGAATGTGTACAATACTTTGTACAGATACAAACATGGCAGATGTTTGTACTTTGTAACATGGCTTTTGGAAGGCTGTTTCAAATACTCCACAGCCCCTATTAGTGGACTGATCTGTTTGGCAAATTCAACAAAATGTGGACAACCACGTATTTTTGCATCATATAGTGCAATTTTGAAATTTTTGTTTTTGAGAGCCTGTAGTAGCCATTTTATAAAAATGGTTGATTCATTTTTGTGGCAAAGGAGTAGACAGATTGAATTCCATTTTCTGCAGTAAACTGGCTGTATACTGTTTTTTTTGGGTGAAGGAAATCATACAAAACAATTAACACTATCAGCATTTGTATTGGATGGAAGAAAATGTGTCAGTTTCCACATATCATTTATTTTAATTGTACTATAATTGTTTTTGCTGTTCCTGTCGTACTGAACTATGATGCTGTCTTTGTTGTTTCATGAGTTTGTTAAATTTTAGATATCTGATACTATGAAATTTATGTTTCCATCTCTACCCTTTTAATTATAACAAAATAAATGGCATACACAGACTCAAATTTAGAAATATATTTATATTTTCTGATTTGCTACTCAAAAGTAGAAGGAAAGTTAACCAACTTTAAAAAAAATATGAACTTCCAAAACCAATTACAGCAAACAAAGGCATAAATGTAAGCTATATTTTGCTTTTAAATTTTATTACTAGTTAACATAATCTGATATACTTGTGTTGCAGCCAAAACATTGGGTCAATAAAGTGTCAAGTGACTTACGGTACACTCTGTAATAAATATATTGTTACTGTTGATAAGTAAATAAATGTACCAGCAACAGCTGTTAGCGTACCTACCATCATGTTGATATCAGAAACAGTGTAGTTTGAATAATGTTCTACCATACGCATGGCTTTAGTGTTATAATTCTGTATACTCTCATTATCCCACCAGCTGAACAGATTGCCATGTTGATCAAAGTAGCGCCCCTGAAATCAATACAAACACATGCACCACTATCATAAATTACTGGAAACTACTGTTATGTTATGTGTCTGCTTGATTTAAAATTTTACTAGCTTTAAATTTTATTAATTAGTATGCTTTGTGAGCTGTACAACTCGCTCATTACTTTGAGTGATATACAATTATTGTTACTCAAAATCAAATAAATAATTTTTAATTTTTTTAAAGCTGTAAGTAAATTTCTTTGTATATATAAGCATTTGCCAAGAAACGCCACATGAAAGTGACCATACATAAACAAATATTTATGTATTGTTACGACGGTCTACTCGATCATCGTAGGTACAGTGGAAACAAAAATACAAGACACCAATTAAGTCACTAATCACACCTTTAATTTTTACAGTTAAACAGTTTGTGATTAATAACACAGTCTACTACAACAAATCAAATAAAATTGTTCACACGCAATAAAATGTCACTAATATTAAACACAATTGTATTACAATTATATCATCCTATTATAAAACACAACACTTAACTAATAACCACTTGAACGCGCACCGTAATCTCGCCCGATAATAACTCGAACTGCTCTGTAAATATATCGCAGCTGTACTCAAATTTAAGGCCGCTGCCGCCATGTATTTATACCTGCGCTCACAGACCAGAATGTTCCTAATTGTGTCTTAGTGCTCGTGTGAACTACGTAATTAACTGCAGCCTTGACACAGTCCACGCGGCTGGTGCCTTCGAGAATCCTCTCGAAAATGTGTCGACAAGCACGTACGCCACACGCGTTACATCGAGATTCTTCTGGCACATTCGACAAACACGTAGATTTTTCTGTGATGTCGTAACACGGCCCCCTCCTTAAGCCTGTTTGTCCCAAACTGGCAAACCGTCTCTGAAGTAATACTCGACCAGGCAATCTAGGTGGACGTCCTTGCAAAAGATAATTCTCCCGTTCTTCGAATTCAGTCTCGTGTGATCCGACATCACGTTCCCAGGAATGCGAGTCTTCCGCTCAACCACTACTTTTGCTGGAATCACTCCCGTTGTGTCATGTACTGATGACCTAAACACCACTGGCTGATCCAAGTTTGTTTGGTTCTCGTCAACAACCTCTTTTGTAATCTCATCTTCAGCCACTTTGCCCTCGGGCGCTTCTATCAGCTCAGGAACAAGCAAGAGTTTTGTCTCAACACCCATAGTTGGCTTTCCAATCACTTCTTTTGTCATTACACTTATTTGTATTTCCTCTGCTAGTTCTTCCTCCATTTCCACTTCCAATAGGGAGGGTTCCTCTTGACCAGACCTGTTGACTTTTTCTTCGACTAATGCCACTCGCTTAATCGAATGGTTGGTAGACCCTGTCATTTTAGCCATGGAAAGCTTTATCTTCTCTTGGCCAACCTTCAGGACATTCTCTCTCATGTCCACAATGAATCCATAGGCATTCATAATGTCCGTGCCAAGAATCACTTCATCGACAATGTCTGCAATGAACATTTGGTGGGTAAACTCGAGAAGACCCAGGTGTACACGTACGTCTACCTTTCCTAGCACATTGACAGGGCTTCCAGTCACAGTCTGTACTGCACAAGAGCTAATTAGAGGCTGGTGGTTGCTGACTAAGTCAGGGTGCACAATGAACACTGTTGTGCCCGTGTCAACTGTAAATGATGTTGGTTTACCTTCCGCAAATCCATTAACAATCAAGTTTCCACTGGTCTTATGTAGCATGGAAACTGTGTGCTGTTCTGGAGCTTTACTTCTCCAATTGGTGCGATCACTCTCTTCTCTCGGTATCTTCTTCTCCCAACAGTCTACCTGTAGATGACCACGTTTTCCACAGTTGTAACATTTCGGTCTTCTATCTTTTTCAAATTGTTGTGACTCTCTTGAACTTTTGAATTGTTTGTCCGACAACATTATTTTTCTGCACCCATAGTAACGGCAATATGATACAGGGATCTTCTGACTGCAATGTGATGGCACAAACCCATTAATGTAGCAGGACACTGACTTGGCAGCTTCAAACTCTAGGGCGTGAACAAGAGCTTCTGAGCTATTTCGGTGTCTTGCCATTCGTAACACTTGCTGAAGTTCACAATCTCCGATGCCATCAATAAATGTCTGCACCGCAAACCGTATTTGTAAGTCTTCTGGTGCTTCAGGATAGGCCAATCTAATCAATCTGTCGATACTTGCTTCAAACTCTTGAAGACTCTCCCTCGAACGTTGTCGTCTTGTTCTCAACTGAGCGTAGTACACCTATCGCAAATGTTTATCACCATAGAGTAATTCTAGAGCTTTTATCAATTTAGCATAGGTGTTTTGGCTGTCAGGTTCTGTAGTAATTCTGCCGCAGGTCCTTTTAATGCAAGAACGAGTGAAACAGCCTTGTCTTTCTCTGTCCAATTATTTGCGCATGCAGCAGCTTCAAATTGGTGGAGGTACGTTGCCCAGTGACTGCTTCCGTCAAAGGTTGGAGCTTTGACATGAACTGTCCCTATTGCAGGCAACGTGACTTTCTCTATTAACTTATTTTCTGTGTCTTTTTCTGTCTTTATCACTGGTACAGTCTGTTCAGAAATTTGGTTTGGTTGAATCTTCATGCACTGTTCAACTTCACTTTTAATTTGTTCTCTTATGTTTGCCATTGAGTTTTCTACTGCAGATATTTTTGTTGACATAGCTTCTTCCACAGTCAAGACCGATTTTTCTACTTCAGATATTTTTGTAGACATCGATTCTTCAACACTCGAGACAGATTTTTCTACTTCAGCTATTTTTAATGACATTGATTCTTGTACGTCTGATATTTTAGTAACTTGTTTATTAAGCTCACCTCGTAGGAGACCCAATTCTGGGGTACTATGTTCTTGAAAGACATGTTTGGAACGGTATCCAAGTCACTTATTGACAAAATCTGTATAATATTTACCTTATTCCATCGTGTGACTTTGTTTTTTTTTTTTTTTTACGTGTTTGAGACGTGTCCCATCATCAGAAGATAAAATTCACTCTTATGAGGTCGTTATACATTAAAATAACGACCGATCGTACACTCCGCATCGAGCAAGTAAAGCGGGCATGTGTGTAATTGTTTTTAAATATTTGTATTTTAATGTATAACGACCTTGTAAGAGTGAATTTTATATTCTGATGACGGGACACATGTCTCAAAACGCGTAAAGTAGAAAAAAAATGCACAACGAAGTCACACGACGGAATAAGGTATAAATATTATACAGATTTTTTCTATATTCTTGAATCTGTTTCTGCTCCTATTAATACTTTGATGTCTTCTGTTTTACGCTTCCGTTACTCTGCCTCCTGTTGTCATCGTTCCTCTGTCTCTTCTCTTTCCTGCCTGCGTTTTTCATCCTGTCGTTTTTCTGCTTTTTCCCGTGTCTGCCACAGCAGTGTTTGTAAAGCTTCCATCATCTGACTGGGATCCATGTTTACCGATTAATTACGAATCACACTCGTCTTGTACAAAGTGTCCACTGTTTCCATTGTTAACCGTTTTATCCCACTTCTGACACCACTGTTACGACAGTCTACTCGATCGTCGTAGGTATAGTGGAAACAAAAATACAAGACACCAATAAGTCACTAATCACACCTTTAATTTTTACAGTTAAACAGTTCGTGATTAACAACACAGTCTACTTCAACAAATCAAATAAAATTGTTCACACGCAATAAAATGTCACTAATTTAACACAATTGTATTACAATTATATTGTCCTATTATAAAACACAACATTTAACTAATAACCACTTGAACGCACACCATAATCTCGCCCGATAATAACTCGAACTGCTCTGTAAATATATCGCAGCTGTACTCAAATTTAAGGCCACTGCCACCATGTATTTATACCTGCGCTCACAGACCAGAATGTTCCTAATTGCGTCTTACCGCTCGTGTGAACTACGTAATTAACTGCGGCCTTGACACAGTCCGCGCGGCTGGCGCCTTCGAGAAACCTCTCGAAAATGTGTTGACAAGCACGTACGCCACACGCGTTACATCGAGATTCTTCTGGCACATTCAACAAACACGTAGATTGTTCTGTGATGTTGTAACAGTATGTTTCCATATACCGGTATACCTACAGGCCTATATCTAATACTTTTCACAAATATATAACTGATAACGATATATAAAGTTCTTTCACAAACAGGTTACAAACATTTTGAAAGCAGTCATAACTTTGGAAGTGCTGTTTGACAGAATTCTGTCAAATTATTAAAGACACAAAGTGTATATTTTAATTAAAATTCCTCGTAATTTGATGCACCACACACTTTTACAATTTTTCCAAACTTTTGACTTCCATTCTGGACTATAGGGCCTGTAAAGTTAAAACACTTTCAAAATAAACACTCATTTGGATTTGAGTTAAACTTCGTTTACCCTGTTATGTGAGAGAGATTTTTACATTTTTTTCAAAACTATGATCTCTTTTTTAGGCCTTTGGGTTCTAAAATTTTAAAATTTGCAAAACAGAAAACTATATTCAGTTTTTGATTTAAATTGTCTTTAATCTGATACCCTACACAGATTTTTTGACTGGTTTGAAACATTTTTACCTCCCACCCCTTAATTTTGGGGTATTGATCTCTAAAACAGTATGAGTCTGTGAGATAAAAGTATAGAGATGGATAAGTTGCGTGAAAATTTAATGATGTATTTATGCAAGTTATCAAGAGACATTCCATAAACAGTCAGACAAATACCGAATGGTCAAGTTAAAACTGAATCAAAAAACACATCAGTAATACAAACACAGACATAGACAAATATAACAAAACAGGTGTTTACAAATTAAATTGTAATGACTGCAATAGTTTCTACATAGGCCAGACGGGAAGATCTTTTTCATCCCGTTATTCTGAACACTTAAAAGCTTTAACCAACAACAATATACACTCCGCATTTGCCACACACATACACACAGAAAACCACAGTTACACCAACATAGACACTAATCTTGAAATTTTACATTACATACCCAAAGGTCGAAAACTCAACACAACTGAACAATACGAAATATATAAACACCACACAACACAACCAAACAACATACTCAACGATCAATTATAATATAAATCACATACACTTTTTGACACAATTATATAGAAAACAAACAGTAAGTTGAATCCCCGCGCCAATCCCCTTCCTCCACACACCACCCCCACTTCACCTTCCACACAACCGTTACAAAATGCTGGCAGTCTGTTACCAAAGCTGAAGAAGGCGGATACGTAAGCCGAAACGCGTCCAATAAAACAGTAAGTTTTCACATGAAAAAGTTCATTTTTAGTTAAGTAGTTAAGTGTTTAGTTAAGTAGTTAAGTAAAACTGAGAGCTTGCTTCACTTGTTCAAAAATTTATAACAAAATTGTTGGTTTACTATTTAATGTACATACAAAATGAGGAAAAGTGTTT
This sequence comes from Magicicada septendecula, assembly GCA_034769895.1. Lineage (NCBI taxonomy): Eukaryota > Metazoa > Arthropoda > Insecta > Hemiptera > Cicadidae > Magicicada > Magicicada septendecula. The sequence goes on from CM068374.1 coordinate 16,279,369, forward strand.
GCCACACAGACACACACACACACACACACACACAACATAAATGCAATTTAATTGTTGGATTTTGTTGTACATGACGTGTCCATTGATTAAAATTTAAAATTTTTATCAATAAAAAATTTAGTGTTCCGAGTCAGTAGTATTATACTTATAATTAGCAATTTAATTGTCTCTGTATGGTTTGTACAAAAGTCTGAAAATTGTATCACTACATTTTCTTGCAATTATTCATGTTAATTTTAAATTAATTTGATCAAACAATTTTTAATAGCTTATTTTCTTTAATAAAACAAACAATGACTGAAAATCTATGGTTGCTGAAAAAAATTTACATAGTACACAACTCATGCAAAATCAACATGAGAATATAATGTTTAATATATATAGTGATATTGTATTCTTGTTGGCTGATAACACAAAAAAAGATGTTCCAGTTAATAAAATCATAATCAGTTAAATACAGAAATTAAAGTTTTGTATAATCAATATTAGCAGGCCATGTGTTTAGTTTCAACAACACTATAGCTTGCTCAGTACAGTTTCATGACGGTATAAGTACAGAGAAGCAGATTAAACAAACAACATATCATATTCATCCTACATTGTATAACTTAAAACCTACAAAATATATACTGATATATAACTTATTTCTTAAAAGTGGCAAATTCAGATCACTTACGTCTTCATCAAAGCCATGAGTTACTTCGTGGGCGATGACAGAACCTATGCCACCATAATTCATACACATTGGGCGGTCTTTTGCAAAATACACTTCTTGTAACAGAGCTGCTGGGATACCTGGAATTGTATTGTTCATGAAATGATTTAATCATAACATTTATTGATGTTACAACAAGTGATTACACAAGTTCAGTAGCACAATTTGTTTAGAGGAGATGGGCGTTAAAATTTGAAAAAGTTGATTTTTTTGTTTATTATGAAAATATAGTCTTTTCTGAACAATCTATATATATATATATATATATATATATATATATTGTAATAAAACAACGTTTTTATCACTAATGATTTAGATTTATTTATTGTTTTAATTATTGTTAGATTTGAACTGTTCTTGTTGTTGTTGTAGACTCTCACGTCGTCATAAGGTGTGTTCAATATTTAGTATAATTATTTAGCAATGGGTCATTGGAAGTTAAAGTTCGTGTTTAAAAGAGTATTAAACTCACTAATAATTCACTGTATTCACCTCCCCACTTACCATCCGTGAATATCTTCACTCTTCTCGATGGGCGACTCCTCTTACTGTAAACACATTTGCAACACACAGATATTCCGTTTGAATATCGAAAAAATGCACATAAAATAAAACAATTCAGATATTCAGTGGTAAGTTGAATAATATAATATCAATAATTTAAATATTGCCGCCACCTTGTGAAATAATTGTTTCTAAAAAAATAAACTATTGCTTCCATTTTATAGAAATGAAGACTCTGTATCCACTGGTAATAAACTGAGGATTTTATTGACAGTAGTGAAATTTAGCAAAACTCTTTTAAAACAATTAATATTGATATCTTTATAAACAACAACAAATTAAACAAATATTGAGATTTCTGCAGCTCAAGGCTGGTAACACTGTTACAATGTACGATAATATGGTGAACTAGGTTATGTTCACTTTGGTTAATTGTATTACCAATTTTCGTGAATTCTTTTAAGATACATGATACAAGATATAAAGATGTGTTTATGAATAACAATGTTTACTTATTTACTATGATAAAAAAGAACAAAAATTTAAAATTATTAATCTCGATACGATAGTCAATACTATCGTATGGTATTCTGAGGTCTAGTGAAGCTAAATTTGTCAACACATGCTTTGAACGTTGCACTATTAAAATATTATTATTAATTTATTAGTTATTACTACTATGAACTGGAAAGAGGCAAAATTTTGAAAAAAACTTGGAACAATAACCACGTGCGTGGCCGGTAACACGATAGTGCGGTTCCCGAGTTAAACTGACTTTTCTAAGGTGTTGAGGGGTTTATAAAAATTAGGTATAAATGTGTGAGTGAATTGCAAGCTGGGCAGTCTAGTCATAAGTAGTAATCATTAAGTTACATAAGTTATAATTACGTTTTTAAACAGACAAAACATAAGGAAAGAATGTATTAAAGTTTCAAGCAATATACAAAAAAGTTTTATCTGTACACATGGTTGTTGAATAATCACTCATTAAAAATAACGGTTACACCAGATAAAATGTGTTAGACTAAGTTATTTCGTCATTACCACTGTCTTATTTCTGTGTTGAAAAAATTCGTCTAAACATTCCGGAATCTTCTGAATTATTAACTGGGTGGGGTCAGATCGCAAAATTGTCCGTTTTATTTAAGGTGGAGTGTAAAGGTTTTCGATATTTTATCCTATATAAAAAATAATCGTGGCGACCTTGGTCTTCTGGTAAAATTCGAATAACAGGTAAGTGGATAGGATTGCGTACAGGTAAGTCCTGGTAGTGGTTTTATTTATTATATATATTTCGGCTCCTTCATTTTTTATTGTTACAAAAGTAATAATGAATGATCAAATTATAGAACAGATGAGCTATTTTAACTATTGGGAAATGATATTGGCTATTGTAGGAATTATGATACTAATTTTTCGGTGAAGGGTTTGTGAGGATGGGTAAAAAATATAAAACAAATTTTAAATTATTTGTGTTGATGTTTCAACAATGTTTATAGTCCTGATGATGATGATTTTTTACTGATCCTCACAAACCCTTCACCAAAAAATTCATTTATTAATGGTCACTACGAATTTAAGGATATGATACTAATGTTAAGTTAGGAAAGTTCCAGACGATCTTTGGGGCAATCAACTGTATTTTCAGAAACAAGGTACGTCCAGATACAAAATTAAAGTTTTAAAAAGTTATGGCAGTCCCTGTACTGTGCTGTGGGTGTGAATTATGGATGATGAAAGTAAAATACAGAAATGGTGTTCTTAAGAGGTGTTAAAAGGTGTTCTAAACTTGATCACAGAAAGAATAAGGCCATAAGAACAGACTTAGAAGTTTTTAACTTGAATGAAAGTGTAACGGGCCAAATTTGTGGGTTATTTTGTTTTATTAAATTTGGGGTTTTATTAAAATATTTGTAAATTTATTTCTCATTGTGACAGACCACGTGTGGTAAGAACAGTTTCTAACAAAGGCGACGTAATATCACGTTGTGCAATCGGTAACCAAGAATTCACCCAGCCTTCGTTTCCAAGAACTTTGTGAATGTGTGACAGCACGCCCATATGCATCACACAACCAGGCGCGCGGACCCACACAGTAGGGAACCGCAAAGATGGCCAAGTGAATAATTTCTGTTCGCCTCCTTTACTAAGGTGACGGATATAAAATTTAAGTCCCGCCTATCTTGTGACGTCAGCCAGTGCCTAGCAAATATCCTAATACGAAGAACACACCACCAACTGCATGTGTTGAATGGAAATAACCAGCGACGAACAACCATGAGGCTTTGGCTTCCAGATAAAACGACGAAATTGAGTTGGCCGCGAAAGAGAGACGCCTCTCCCCAGTTCGCCTAGAGACTCTACCTGCGCAGGTATAGAGCCAAGTGGGCTCTTTTCAAAAATGTTATAATTTCAATTAAAAGTGATACGTAAATTAACGGTAATGTGACAGTGGAGTGAGTACTCAAATTGAAAATAACAGAATCTATTTCGGACACCAACTAAATACCAAAAAATGAAGTATAGCGCTCGAGCGATCGCCACGTGCCGGCAGGGATGGGTATATCTTAAAAAATGTTAAGGATTTCGTAATTTTCTGTGTGTCTGTGTGTGTATAAAAAATTGCAGGCTGGGCTGTTTATATTGATGTGTGATAATTAAGGTAAGCCAATAGAATAAGTTAACATGTAACAGATAACCAAGAGAAGAAATCATTAAAATGTAATTTAATCTGCACAAGCATGAATAACAATTTTGGATGAAATTTGTTAAAGATTTAAAAGAAATTAAAAGATCATAAATTCTCTTCATTCAAAAATGAGTCGAGTCACTTATTTCAATAACCTATAAAACACGTTTGCATCCGACGTTCGTGCGACCGGATCCTGGCCCCAGATAAAAGAAGTTTTGCAGGTAGGTGGAAGTAAAAATTTGTATTATATATATTCTAATAGCTTTATTAACTTCACAATGGCTTCCGATACAGGGACGATTTTATAAATTAAAAAATTTTAAAATAAAATCCACACCTACAAAGATGCAAACGTGCTTTTAAGGTCGTAGTAGTGAAGGAGGAATAAATAATGTACACAGTATATAGGCAAGATTGAGATTGTAACAGAGTAAAATAATTAATTAGTTAAGATTGAAGTAAAGAAATAAGTTTTCAAAAATAATAAACAATGGAGAATAGTAAGAGCATTAATAATGAAGTCAGCCTCTCTGACAGTCAGACCGAGAGTCAAATAAATACCGACTCCGGTATTCAAACAGAATCAATGTCAATAGATGAGCAGAATGTAGAAGTATCTGTAATTAGTACGCCGGGAGCGATTTTAACTCCCGTAATGAGTAAAACAAAAGAAAAAGAGATGTCCATGAGTGACTTATTTAACCTCTTAAGTGTACGTTTAGATGCAACCGACGAGAAATTTGAGAGTCGTTTTGACGTTCAAAATAGCAATTTTAATAAAAAATTTGATGTACAGAACAACAAATTTAATGAGTTAAATAAAGGTTTTAATTCTAATGACGAAAAATTTGAGATTTTAAGTAAAGAAATTAAAGAACAGAATATTCAGTTTCAGCAAAGTATAAGTGTACAATTTGATCATTTGAGTCGTGTACTAGATAAACGTGTTGATGAACGTTGCGAAAATATTAAATCACAATTGATAGAGTCTATGAATGAGCAATTAGAGTGCCATGTTTCTGATATAACCAATGATATAACTAATAAAGTAGAGAAACAGATCACGGAACAATGTAGTGTAATAAATACAATTATTGAGAAACAAATAAGTGAATGCAACACCAATACTGAATGTAAGGTTAATTACGCTATGAATAAGATTGAAAATAATAACATTAAAATAAGTGAAATAGAAAATAATTTTAAGATTGAATTTAAGACAATACACAATACAATAAGTGACCTTGAATCTGATAGTCACAATAAATTAATAAACGTTGAGAAGAATATCATGGATGTTAAAAATGAATTGAGCATGGCCATCAGCCAACAAGTAAACACTGTTACCGAGCGAGTAATTATGACTCGTGACGTAAGCAGTGAAGTTGAGTTAGAGACATTTAGTTGTGATAATAAAAGAGTGCATCCTATGCAGTTCATAAGTAGAGTGAGAGAGTTTAATAAATTTAATACAAATAGCTGGGAGGTACAATTATTGAAAATTTTAAAATGTTTCAAAAGGGTAGTTCGGAGATATGGGCCGAAGTACACAAAACAGAATGGGGGTGTTTTGAAAGTTTCGAGGCCGCATTCAGAAATAAATATTGGTCTGAAGAAGACCAAGAAGTGTTACGAAGTAGAATTATGGGAACCGGGAATTTTGGGGGGCCCAATAATAATATAACAGGGTATGTGATGAGAATATTTAATGAGATGAAATATCTAGAATCGCCATTGCCATTTAGATCTTTCGTGAGGCATATGAGTAAGCATTTGCCAAGGGAAGTGCAAATAACGCTGATGGCACGGGAGGTAGCCAATATTAGTGAATTAGAAAACATTTTAGATGTGTTTCAGAACATCCGGGACCAAGAAATGAGTCGCCGTCACAACCAGCAGAATATGAATAACGGAGGTAATCAGGGACCGCTGAGGGGACCTACAAATGGACCGGCATACCCCAGACGAGAACAAAACAATCGAGGTCCATTGTGGACTTGTCCAGCGTGTTCACAGGAGAATTATGCGTCACAAAATTTTTGTTTTAGATGCAGAAGAGAGAGACCGGGTCAGCGACAGGGACCACAACCTGCGCAGAACCACCAGGCATACCAACGAAGGGGAGAGGGCCAAGGAGGAGCACCGAGAGGCAACGCCCATGAAAGGCAGGTGAACCAGAGTGGAAGGGGATACAACCCAGCGGTGGTGAGCACGTCTGCGGGAAACTAAGAGAGACAATGGAACACCGGACCCGACCATTGTCGCCGGAAGCTTCTGGGGTCCAAATGAATGACAGCTATCAAAACAACATTATCATAACTGATTTATCTGAGGAATTATTGGAGGAAGAAGACTTCGAAGCAGTGAGACGGGAGAATGGACTAACCGAGGTGAAAATTAACATAGAAGGTAAGGAGATTAAAACTTTAATAGATACAGGTAGCGAAATCTCTGTTATTTCTGAACACGTACTAGACGAATTGAAAGAAATAAATAGAAATATTCCATCTTTGCCAGTAGCGGGAGTGACGATTGTAGGTATTACGGGCGTTAGGAGTAAAAGAGTCACCAAACAAGTACATTTAAACATGATAATTAACGGGGTAGGGTACGATAATACATTTCTAGTCATACGGGGATTAAATCTTGAGGTTATATTGGGAAATGATTTTCTGATTAAACATAAGGCGGTGATTAATTTTCATAAACGGGTGTTAAAATTAAATAGTGAAGTAGAATCAGTCCGGATTAATTTTGAGCGGGTGGTAGATGCAGTAAGAATTTCGGGGGTAAGGGTGATACATAATCGGGTTAATAAACAAGAAACGGAAGTTAGTATGAATGTATGTAGTGAGAGTAAAATAGAGGGTGATGAGAATGTAGATCAATTATGGGATGAGAGGGGACTTAAATTTTGTAGTGAGGGTGGCGTAATAGGGAGTTCTCAACGTGAATCGTTGTGGCGGGTAGTAGAGAATTTTAGAGAAGTGTTTGCCGATATACCAGGGCAGGCAAGAAACTATGAATGCGAATTAAAGGTAAGGGAACATGCACCCTATGTACAAAGAAGTTATCCGGTGCCATATGCGAAAAGAAGAGCGGTTCAGATTGAGTTAGAGAAAATGTTAGAGGGAGATATAATTGAGCGATCCGTATCACCATATTCTAACCCCTTAGTAGTAGTGATCAAAAAAGATGGTAGAGTTAGGTTATGTTTAGATGCCCGCAAAATCAATCAAATAATTATTCCAGACCGGAAGTCACCCGAAGCCATCGAGGAGATTTTTCAGAAGTTCAGCGGTGTAAAATATATGACCTCTTTAGACCTAACCGCCGGGTATTGGCAAGTTCCGTTGGCAGCGAATAGTAGGAAATATACTGCTTTCTTATTCAATGGAAAAAATTATCAATTCAAACGTCTACCGTTTGGATTGAACACCAGTGTAGCTAGTTTTATCAAGTGTCTGGACGAAATTTTACAACCCCATAACTTAGATTTTTTAACTATATATGTTGATGATATTCTAATAGCTTCCCGAAGAACGTTTGAGGAGCATGTAGAACATTTGGAATATGTGTTGGAGAAGTTGTACCAGGGAGGTTTGACGGTGAACTGGGACAAATCAAAATTTTTACAGATGGAAATACATTTTTTAGGTTTTATCATAACATCCACAGGAATACGGGCTAATCCGGACAAAGTAGAATCCATCCTGACGTTCCCGGAGCCTAAGAATATAAAACTATTACAAAGCTTTCTTGGTCTCTGTAATTTTTACAGGAAGTTCCAGCGAAACTACGCCCAGACGACGGCCCGACTTAGCGCAGTGCTGCAAAAGAACAAACAATGGAGGTGGGGTGAAAACGAAAGAGAAGCGTTTAGCGAAATCAAGAATAAGTTCGCAGATATGGTCTTAATGAACCACCCAAATTTTAATGAGAATTTCTATTTACAGACCGATGCCAGCAATATAGCACTCGGAGCGGAACTGTACCAAGAGGACGAGGCGAGAGAACACAAGACCATTGCCTTCGCCAGCCGAACGTTACTAGCAGCAGAGCGGAATTACACTACCACCGAGAAGGAGCTTCTCAGTATCGTATTTGCGGTGAAGAAGTTCCGGACGTATCTGCTGGGCAATAAAACGATCATCAGGACGGACCATAAAGCGCTGTCGTTCCTGAATACTTGCAAACTCACACACAGCCGGATAACCAGGTGGGTGTTAGCTCTCCAAGAGTATAATTTTTCTTGGGAATATATTAAAGGTGTAGAGAACAGGGTGCCAGACACACTATCACGAGTAGACACAGATAGAAATAGAACGGGTAGAGATATTAAAGAAATAGAGATTTATAGACTATCCCGGGAAGATAAACTTTTTGGGGAAGAATTGAAGAAAATAAATGTAATGCAAAGAGCTGATAGTAAATTAAATAAAATAATCACTAGTATAGAATCAGATGTAGATGAATTTGGGTATAAACAATATTTTCAAGTATTTCAGGAGAGTTTGTTTAAAAAAGTAGAGGGGAGAGAAAGGGATTGGAGGTTAATTATACCAGAAGGGCTAGTAGAGAAAATAGTGTTGGACTGTCATCTTAGATACGGGCACTTTGGGGCAAGGAAGTGTGTGAATGTATTAAGGGAATCTTGTCTATTTAAAAATATGGAAAAACGCGTCTGAAAGATACTTAGAGTTTGCGAACTATGTCAGAAGTCTAAAGTTGTAAATTATAGGTTAGAAGGAGAATTAAATTACATTAAGGTAGAAAAACTATTTGATTTAGTAGCTGTGGATTTGTATGGCCCATTGCCAAAGGGTAGGGGTGGAGTGATGTATATTTTTGTTGTACTTGACACATTTTCTAAATATGTAAGGTTATATAGCGTGAAGCGAGCAACAAGTAAGGTGCTGAGTGAAAAGATCACACGCGACTACATGATCAACGTGGGAAAGCCGAAGGTGATATTATCCGACTATGGACCGCAATTCATCAGTGGAAAATGGCGCCAGACCCTCGGATGGGAAGGTATCATCCCAAAGCACACTGCAGTGTATCATCCGCAATCCAATCAGGCGGAGCGCGTCATGAGGGAGTTGGGAAGAATTTTCCGAACATACTGCCATGCCAAACACAGCGAGTGGCCATTATATGTTCAGAAAATTGAAAATTGGCTTAACTGCACCACCCACGAGTCGACGGGGTTCACACCTTATGAGTTAATAAGAGGGACGCGTCCACAGAGAATTTTGGAGCAATTAATTGAGTATCCACCAGAAACCAATACTATTGGTCGTGATGTAAAACTTAGGCTGGCGAATGAAAGTTTATTGACGAAGGGGGAGAAAAGAAAACAGAGGCATGATATGAAAGGTAAGTGGACGCAGTACGAGGTTGGACAGCTGGTATTAGTACGGCGACATGATTTATCGAGTGCTCAGGATAAGGAGATCAAGAAATTTTTCTTACTCTACGAGGGACCGTACGAGGTAATAGAAGTTAAAAAGAAGAATTCATATGTGTTGCAGAATAGGGAGACGAGGGAGATAGTGGGAACGCACAACGCTACAAATTTGAAATTATATTGGTCAGCATAAGAATTTTATCAACGATTATTATTAATGAATTGTATGAATGAAAGTTTAATTGTTTCTATATGTTTTCAGAAGGGATCCTCCCCCATTTTCGGGCGGCCACGATCTTACCAGTCCTGCCCGTGGTATTCGGAACTTGGAGGCGGGCCATGGTTGGAGGATCTTCCTTCGGACGGGGAAAACAACGATGGTCCGGCTCCACCAAAATTGGTTGAAATTAGAAAACTAACTTCACATTTGAACGGGGAGGGGGACCCCAAAGGTACGTGACCCGCATTATTTCATTAACACACTCACGGTGCAGCGGTCATGGTGTATCGGTCACGTGCCTGCACTGCCTTAGAGTGTTTGTATATAATGGAGGCTGCACCTAAATAAAAGGCAGTGCGTACAAATTTAAAAGTTTCAGTGTCAATGGCAAAATCAAAATTGAGCCATTGACTATAGTTCTGTTTAGTCTGAAAGGACGAATTTTGTGGCAGGGGGGTTGGAGAATAGATAGACGGCGTGTAACGGTACGAGATTGTAGGGCCAAGATAACATTTTTTAAAAATTACATTCTCTATACAGTCATTGTTCACCCTTGTAGAACCCCAAGTTAGTCAACCAGATAGGCTGTGTTTATTGCCGAAAAAACGTCTATGTTTTGTCTCCGCACTCATGCAACGCAGACCGATGGTGAAATAACATCAACCTGCGCCTCAGCCGTGAATTACGAAAGAGAGTATGTAACTGCACATTGCGCCAGGCGGCAAAAACATTGCTCACCTTCCCGCCTCTGCTAAGGCGCTCTTTCAATAGCACCAATGGGAGCACATATGCACGACCACGTGACCAAAAAACACTGTATGCAATTTAGCAAACTAACGCCAGTGCCAGTTGTGACACCGGGCCGCCCGGCCAACCTAAGCGAGCTAAGTGTTCGAAAATATAGGTCGGCCGACAAAACAACACTAAATGCTATTTTAAAGTGAACTAAAGTAATAGTGGCGCATCAACATCAACTTATTTGAAATAAGCAATAACAGTACCGCGGTTAAACAGTGGAAAACTAAATCATGGTGTGTTAAACAGTGCATTCACAGCAGAGGTGCAAAACAGCGGAGTTCTTCAGACGTTAAGTATTGACTGAGTTTTAACCAAGATTATTTTACCTTTTTCCCCAGAGTATAATTCAACATAAATAAATTATAAAGCTAAAATGTAAATCAGAGATCTCAAAGTGGGGTTTAAATAGAACGATAAAATCAAAGAACGAATGTGTGTGAGTGTGTAGCTAAAGCACGTATTGGTTCATTGCAGATAATAAATAGTGGAGGTATATCGTAGTGTCATAAGCTAGTTAATTAAGAAATAGTTGTGACTATAGTTGATTTCACAAATTGTTGCTCCTTCTACAAGTATTTAATTTAAATGTCATGAAAGGGAGATGAAGTAGTTATTTTGAATAATAAATCGGAGGCAATTTGTTTTAGCACAAACGGTGTATTTGATCTTTGCCTATATCAAATCCAAATAATCCCTTTTTGCAGCAGTTTCGTCTGAACGACCCTTGGAGTAAAAAACCCGAAGGTAAGAGATAAATATAATTATAATTTTGTAATTAATTCGTAGAGTTACATTTGGCCCCGAACTAGGGACCCGAGTCATATAATTTGTCCGTAAATAATCGTAGAGTTACATTTGGCCCCCGTACAGCGACGCGAGTATAGGTTACAACCTATATTCGCCAGACCTAATTGAGCTGCAGAACGGGTTATTTGGAAGTGAGGGCGTGGTTAAATAAATTAATTTCATAATGGAGAAAATAAATGAAATTGATGTAGTTGTCGGCAGTGAGGCCGAAAATAAATCAATGTATGAAAACACGTCAACTGAGTCGGCCAATAAAGGCGATTCAGGTATTCAAACAGAGTCACTGTTAACGAGTGAAAGTAATGTAGACGAATCGAAAATCATGAATGAAGTTGCAATTCATTCAACACCTATTGTAGTAAATCAAAATAAGAAGTCCGATGAGGACAATATGTTAACACGATTGTATAATATGATGTATAGTAATTTCAGTGAACTAAGAGGGGATATTAATATTAAATTCGATATACAGAATGTTAAGTTCCATGAGTTAAAGGGCGATATAAATAATATTGACCAAAAATTTGATAAGCGTTTATGCGAAATGAATACAAAATTTGATGAGCGTTTATATGATATGAAACAACAGACGAATGAATGTTTTAATACATTTAAAGAACAAATTGAGAAACAAATACAAAAGGTAACTGAAAATTTTGAGTATAAAACAGATGATAATTATAATGATATGTGTAAAAACGTGGTAGTAGAGAGTAAGATAAATAGTAACAATGATATTGAAAATGGTAATGTGATTGAAAGGGTGGTATCAGAAAGTGATACGTTGAAAATAGATAGTGAAACAGTAAGTGAGAGTGAGAAAATGATAAGTTGTAATGAAGTAATAATTAGTGTTGTTGAATTAGAAAAAGTAGATGAATGTGTAGGGCAGGGGGTAAATTTTCCCCTTATTTGTGATGAACCAGAGTGTTCAAAATTGTTAGTATTGGACAGCAAGAGACCCTTATTAGTGAAAGATTTGAGTTGCTTATTTTTGTTGAATAATTTTGTACCCTCTGCATGGAATGAGAGAGAAAGTATGATATGGTGTTATGATGAGAGAAGTTTAAATATAGAATGGTGTAGTGAAAGAGAGACAGAGTTATACAAAGTAAAGAGAAATTATAATGAGTTGAGAGAGATGTTAGAGACGAAATACTTACCTGTTAAAATAGAGAATGAAGATTATTTTGATGATACATGTTCAAACAATAATAATTTATCTTATGATGAAAAAATAACTGACTTGATAATGAATATTACTGATGGAGACTTAACCGATGTACTCAATGTTGACTTAGTATATGATTATTATGGTAAAAGGAATAAACAGAAATTGTATGGTTACAAAACACAAGATAACCGTATACGGAATGTAAATAAAATGGAAAATTGTTATTTGAAACCCCGATTAATTTTTGACGATGGGAGGTTGAAATTCATAAACGAACAATTTAAATATGTCAATCTATGATAATGACCTAGCTGATTTTGATATTGAAGTGTGATGTAACTGAATAATTATTGCGGAAGAGTTGTAAATACATGTGTAGTGAAATTAATTGTATGTATTATAAAATGATAAATTGTTTGTATGAAATAACATTGTTGTTAAATGTTTCAGAGGTTACGTGGAGATATTGGTGTGTGTGTGGTGTGTATTTTGTATTCATGTCAATAGGTGGATAATGTATTGTAAGTATAAAGTTCATTATACCAGTCAGATAGAATAAAATGTTTACAGGTGTGAAAAGAGTGTAATAATAATAATAATGGTATTGAGATAATAGTATTAAATAGAAACTGTAATTGAAAGGTAATAATAATTGAAAGGTGAATTAAAATTATATTTGGTTCGAATTGCAAGAAAGAGATTTTGACAAATATGTTAATAAAAAGATTTATAGAAAGGAAAATTTTTGCAGGAAGTATATATATGCCAGTACATGATGTAACCAGAATGTTTATACTATGTGAGTCTTGCAGACCAGTGTTTATATAAACAGGTGTGGTATGTTGAGACTAAGGTCTGTAGTCATGCTTGGTGACAATAACAAAAAATGTAGTCTGCTGAATCAGTATCTGAAGTAAAACCTTATTGTGATAGAAAGGAATTGAAATTAAATTTTTTTACAGACCAAATAATAATGAGGCCATTACTGTAACTTTTGAGATTAATTGAATTAATTAAAGTAAATTAAATACAATTAAACTAATTTAGTAATAAAATTAATAGAAACGATTTTTAACAATGAACTTAACTTTATTTTCATTTAAATTCAAATTGGAATTATAAATTAAATGCTAATTGATGCCAATAATGATTAAAACATTTATTTAACACTGACAATTGATGGAAAATGTTCAGGATGAGATAGTGTCTGGAAAATTGAGGTGTATATTACTATCCACGTAACTTGTATCAATGCCAATTTATATTTTATGTTTTAACTGTAGATTCCCAACCTAAGTGCGGTCATGACCTCACCGGACCATGACCGTGAAAGTAGTTAATTGTGGCAAATCATAAATTTTACTTGATATAACCGGCTTGTGGTTTGTTTTATTTTGTCAACCCGGTGGTTTGTTAGATTTAGTAGGGGGGTTATTTTTTTTTGGGGAATCTACCAAATTTTGGAACAGGGCTATTTTCACCCAGATAGGGGTGGTAGTCCATTAGGGGTGTATAAATAGAAACTAGTAGGTATAATACCGAATTTTATTGTAACGCCGAAGCAAGGATGGGGGTGGAATAAAAGAAAAAAAATGTCCACCCCTTCCGCATCAGTCCTTGTGAAAGCAACTAGACGCCACAGTCTAGGGGGGGTAATAGTGAGTGTGGATGGGCGGTGACCCAGTTACAGGTCACGAGGGAGATGTGGGTTACGGCGAGGATGAGGCTGAAAAAGGCCAAGAAGCCTCGTGCAGACCACATTCAAATGTAACGGGTATCAGGGGTTAAGGGATTGAAAGGGGGGTATAAAAAAAAAAAAAAAAAAAAAAAAAAAAAAAAAAAAAAAAAAAAAAAAAAATTTTATAGTAACTAAGTATAAATGGAGTTAATGTCATTTTGTGTAATTAAGGTGTTATTTTGGATGGGCAACATTGTATGGGGAATATTATTCAATTTAACTGGAATTTATGTGTATCATTGTAAACCAATATTGTTTTATTAATATTATTCTTTAGGGTCTATAATATAAAATGAGCCAGTACGTTGTCAATGAACCAGTACGGCTAAGAGGAAACAAATCAGATGTGGGATATGGAGGGATGGAAAGCCGTTTGTCAATTTTTAATTCCATGTTATAAAGTCGGCGATACTGGGTCGGGTATCTGTTCGATTTTTCGGTGTTGGGATCTCGAACAGAGAAGTCCAGTAAGATCGGATGGGTGCTGTCGCAGTCGCCAGACTAGGGGGGTAAGAACCCATGATGTAGTAGAGTGTTCAGGGGGGTTGCGGCGCCATATCCTCACTGATCCTCTTAGATCTAGGCAATAAGAGTTTGAACGCTCCGGCCTTCAATCTCTTATTGGGGGGGTATTGTAACGGTACGAGATTGTAGGGCCAAGATAACATTTTTTAAAAATTACATTCTCTATACAGTCATTGTTCACCCTTGTAGAACCCCAAGTTAGTCAACCAGATAGGCTGTGTTTATTGCCGAAAAAACGTCTATGTTTTGTCTCCGCACTCATGCAACGCAGACCGATGGTGAAATAACATCAACCTGCGCCTCAGCCGTGAATTACGAAAGAGAGTATGTAACTGCACATTGCGCCAGGCGGCAAAAACATTGCTCACCTTCCCGCCTCTGCTAAGGCGCTCTTTCAATAGCACCAATGGGAGCACATATGCACGACCACGTGACCAAAAAACACTGTATGCAATTTAGCAAACTAACGCCAGTGCCAGTTGTGACACCGGGCCGCCCGGCCAACCTAAGCGAGCTAAGTGTTCGAAAATATAGGTCGGCCGACAAAACAACACTAAATGCTATTTTAAAGTGAACTAAAGTAATAGTGGCGCATCAACATCAACTTATTTGAAATAAGCAATAACAGTACCGCGGTTAAACAGTGGAAAACTAAATCATGGTGTGTTAAACAGTGCATTCACAGCAGAGGTGCAAAACAGCGGAGTTCTTCAGACGTTAAGTATTGACTGAGTTTTAACCAAGATTATTTTACCTTTTTCCCCAGAGTATAATTCAACATAAATAAATTATAAAGCTAAAATGTAAATCAGAGATCTCAAAGTGGGGTTTAAATAGAACGATAAAATCAAAGAACGAATGTGTGTGAGTGTGTAGCTAAAGCACGTATTGGTTCATTGCAGATAATAAATAGTGGAGGTATATCGTAGTGTCATAAGCTAGTTAATTAAGAAATAGTTGTGACTATAGTTGATTTCACAAATTGTTGCTCCTTCTACAAGTATTTAATTTAAATGTCATGAAAGGGAGATGAAGTAGTTATTTTGAATAATAAATCGGAGGCAATTTGTTTTAGCACAAACGGTGTATTTGATCTTTGCCTATATCAAATCCAAATAATCCCTTTTTGCAGCAGTTTCGTCTGAACGACCCTTGGAGTAAAAAACCCGAAGGTAAGAGATAAATATAATTATAATTTTGTAATTAATTCGTAGAGTTACATTTGGCCCCGAACTAGGGACCCGAGTCATATAATTTGTCCGTAAATAATCGTAGAGTTACAGGCGGGTCTGTAGAGATGAGAGAAATAAATGAGTAGAGTTGAGTTGAAAAAGGGGAAGTAAATTCACAAAGTGGATCTATCTTATCTCCAACTCTGCCCTGCGGCAAAACCCGACTTTTCGGGCGATTACTGTTTACCAGCACTATTCTTGATTTTGGAATGTTAGTCAGCCTCCAATGTAAATAAAAATTTTGAAAAAAAAAATACCAAAATATTTTGGATGTTTATAATTTTAAATTTATACAAATTTTAGAATTAAGTGACCAAATATAATTGTCAAGTTTTAGTACCAGTGAGAGTGGGAACGTTTTGAAGAATGTGAAATGAAATAAAAACTTGTTGTCAATGCAAGATATGGGGATAATTTTGGGGGGTAGGTTGGTGCTTAAAGAAGTGATAGAACAGTGGAGTGTGGAACTGCAATTGTAGAAAGTTTTAGTTCATTACTTTTATTATTTAGTTATTAAGGCGCTATTGCTGGGGTGGCCTGTGCCCCAGTAGATAGTGGAATGGGTTGGGGGTAACAGAGAGTGTTACCTCCATCGGAGGCCAACAGGGTGAAAATGTGCGGCACACCTTTTTGTACAATTGTACCATGATAGACTCTTGTGCCATACATAACAATGATGATGTAGAACAGGCATTGAAATGAAGTTAGATTTCCCCGACTTTTCGGGCGATTACTGCCTTACCAGCACTAATCGTGGCTTTGGCTAGCGGTCAGCTATGGCCATATCAAGTCCCTTGACCATAGCTGGCTTGAAATTGGTTTATAGTAGAAATTAAATGGGGGGTGAAACTAGGGGAAATCCCGGAACTATGGAACAGCGGCTGCCACTCTGTCCGCGTGGGAACAGCATAGCCAAGTGGTAGACCCGTTTTAAGGGCTTTTCAATATAAAACAAGGATATGTCGATATCCACAATCGTTAAAATATCAAGCCGAAGCAAAGACACGGAGATGTCCAATTCCTCCAACTATGCAGTCTTTGTGAAAGCAAATGGGCGCTACAGTCCTACATAAAATGCAATAGTGTGTGTGGATTGGGGGTTGCTCAGATGAGCAACGTACTTAAATTTTGTAAATTAAAAATGATAAATCAATTTTGCTCTAATTAAGCGCTTGTATTCTGCTTTGATAAATAGGGTTTCATACATTCAGTATACTGTGTTCATTCTATACTTTATTGTGTTCAATGTATTATTTTATTGTTTTAGAAGTAAGAATTGAAATATGTGTTTTATATAATTTGTGTATTTTTGAAACTAAGTAAAAAACTAAACCGACTGGGTGGCAGTTTACATGATAGTACTAGAGTCAGAAAGAGGGGAAGCAATGATGGGTAATAGGGTAGATGTAAGGATTGATGATCATATGTATTTCATGTAATTTGCACAATTTTGAAATGTGTTTTCACTTGGCTAGGAATGTCAGCTGATCAGTAGTAAAATGTCACTGTTAAATTGTTTATAAATGTTCAAGGCAATTAATGTTAAATATAATGTTTTAATGTGTTAAAGATGCTATTTTAAATAATGAGGAAAGTAATTTGATAAAGTTAGGATTTAAATAATTTGTGAGAAATTAAAAAAGGTAGATGGGTGATGAATATTTTGTGGGACATATAGATCAGTCCAAGTTGAAGTTGAAGTTAAAGTAGTGGAGAGAATAATGTTGTTTTGAATTAGTGTAATGTTATTGTGAGGTAATGTAATAGAGATTGAGAAGTATTGATGTTGACACAGTAGTTATGGGGAATATATGTGGTGTAATGATTGATATATTGATGTTTATAAATGATGATGTTATTTTGTAGTTGAAGTGAGGTAATTAGACTGAGATTTGGGGATGGTAATTTTGTAAAAGGGGATAGTGTAATGTGGGAGTCCGCAACAAAAGGGCTGGGACGGGAAGGGACCGATTGTTGCCGGAAAGGGTTACCTTAGGTAGAATCCAGGGACCAACATAAGGGAATGAGCTTTTTTGGGGGGGGGAAACACACTTATCCTAAGTACAAAGGGTCAGAGATTAATTTTTTTATATATCGAGAGAAGGATGTAGATTGAGTAATGGTAGGTTGGGTTTAGAGATTGTTTGATAGATATTTTGATAGAGGTGGGTGTCATATTAGTTACAGTTGTTAGTGAGTATTAGAGTCAAAGAAGTTGGTATAAATAATTAAATCACCCAAAGTAATGTAGAATGAGATTATTAAATAAAGAGATTTATAGTTAAAAAATATAAAATTTGATTGAAACCAGTGGCAAATTTTTGATAGAATTTGAAAATAATGTAAAGCTAGAAAGTGTTATTTGAATAATTTAAATATCAATTTGATTGTTATTTATAATAATATTTTGTTAATTTTAAATGTTTTATTTTATTATGTTTTATGTTTCAAGATAGAATTTTACAGGTGTTTAAGGTGTTTTCAAATATAACTTGTGTATAAAGGATGTAGGTCAAGGTTCTTGACTTGACCCAGTTTTGATCAGCTGATAGGTGATACATATACTAGGCATGTTTAGCAAGGAAGTAAAGCCAATTTTGCTTTGAATTGATTTGAACAAATTTTAAATAAATTCCAATATGAAAAGAAAATATTTTAATAAATTTAAATTTTTTGAATTGTGTACTAATCGTGTTTATTATTATTGAATTATTTTATTGAATTGTATGGTTAGACTCTAGGTGTAATCACATGTTAGGTTAAGGATGTTCCTATGTTGATTTATTTTTTAATAACAAAAAGCTAATGAAGAGAATTATTCAGTATAGACGCAAAATTTGTGTTTTGATTTTCAAGAAAAACAGTTAATGAATTTTAACTTCAATAAATTTTCGAAGAATATTTTAATTTTACAGTATGTAGTATAAGTGTGCGTGTGAGCCCAATATCTGCTAAAGGCAGCCCAGTTTGCATATAAGGGGAAACATATCGGTTGAGGATCTGGCATGATCTAAGCCAGGGATTTAGGATTTTAGGGGTAGCATGATAGAAGGTGAGGTGCACTGTGGTGCGTATCTGTTCGATTTTTCGGTGTTGGGATCTCGCACAGAGAAGTCCAGTGATCTCGTTCAGAGGCGCCCATAGTCGCCTAGCCAGGGGGGTCGTTTACCCATGAAGTGTAAGAACAAAAGGGGGTTGTTGGCACCAGTTCCTCACCGGTCCTCTTAGGGGTTTTAGCAATGAGACTTCTTCTGTTTTGGCAGAAGACCTCTCATTGGGGGGGGTATTGTAACGGGCCAAATTTGTGGGTTATTTTGTTTTATTAAATTTGGGGTTTTATTAAAATATTTGTAAATTTATTTCTCACTGTGACAGACCACGTGTGGTAAGAACAGTTTCTAACAAAGGCGACGTAATATCACGTTGTGCAATCGGTAACCAAGAATTCACCCAGCCTTCGTTTCCAAGAACTTTGTGAATGTGTGACAGCGCGCCCATATGCATCACACAACCAGGCGCGCGGACCCACGCGGTAGGGAACCGCAAAGATGGCCAAGTGAATAATTTCTGTTCGCCTCCTTTACTAAGGTGACGGATATAAAATTTAAGTCCTGCCTATCTTGTGACGTCAGCCAGTGCCTAGCAAATATCCTAATACGAAGAACGCACCACCAACTGCATGTGTTGAATGGAAATAACCAGCGACGAACAACCATGAGGCTTTGGCTTCCAGATAAAACGACGAAATTGAGTTGGCCGCGAAAGAGAGACGCCTCTCCCCAGTTCGCCTAGAGACTCTACCTGTGCAGGTATAGAGCCAAGTGGGCTCTTTTCAAAAATGCTATAATTTCAAGTAAAAGTGATATGTAAATTAACGGTAATGTGACAGTGGAGTGAGTACTCAAATTGAAAATAACAGAATCTATTTCGGACACCAACTAAATACCAAAAAATGAAGTATAGTGCTCGAGCGATCGCCAAGTGCCAGCATGGATGGGTATATCTTAAAAAATGTTAAGGGTTTCGTAATTTTCTGTGTGTCTGTGTGTGTGTAAAAAATTGCAGGCTGGGCTGTTTATATTGATGTGTGATAATTAAGGTAAGCCAATAGAATAAGTTAACATGTAACAGATAACCAAGAGAAGAAATCATTAAAAATGTAATTTAATCTGCACAAGCATGAATAACAATTTTGGATGAAATTTGTTAAAGATTTAAAAGAAATTAAAAGATCATAAATTCTCTTCATTCAAAAATGAGTCGAGTCACTTATTTCAATAACCTATAAAACACGTTTGCATCCGACATTCGTGCGACTGGATCCTGGCCCCAGATAAAAGAAGTTTTGCTGGTAGGTGGAAGTAAAAATTTGTATTATATATATTCTAATAGCTTTATTAACTTCACAAAAGATTAAAAGCTTATAAACAATGGTGGAAAATCATTTAAAAAGAATGTCAGATTTAAGACTGCCCAAACAAGTCTGGAAATATAAACCTATAAGACACAGGTGTGTGGTGAGTAGACCCAAGAAGAGATGGCTGACGGAGCTTTGAAGGTGAAACAGGCAGCACCTTGCCTATGCCATGATGTGAAGATGATGAAGATCTTAAAGCATAAGGTGTGTATAAAATATTTTCCTGCAAACTTGGTAAACATTTTATAGTGACTTCACTATTCATTTCCAAAGTTTCTGTTGCAAATGGCAAAGTAATTCTTATTACTGTTTACTAACTGTTTCAATACAGTTCCCTATCCAACTGTCAAACAACAAACACAAAAATACTAAAATGACCTGATACATGTGAATCAGAGAAAAGTGATAAATGACAGATTTTTCAGAGACTGGTGACCTCAGTAGCTACAGCATACCCTTCACACCTGATTGTATCTTAAAAACTATGGGTTTTTTAGCATGTTTCATATCTCTAATCATACCATATTCTACACAAAAATTTCCTGGTACATAGGTTCCATGTAAGGAACACAAATCTTAGCAATAAATCAAACAGATCTAATAACAGAGATTTTATGTTAAGAGTGCTGGTTACTGGTTGTAGAAGGATGGACTTAGACGACACTCTGTTGCCCTGGTCCCGAGTGGTTAAGTACCTTGGGCTCCACCTTGATTGATGTCTTACTTGGCAGACACACTCCAAGCAAGTAGCCCGCTAGACTGCCCATTGACTATATTCACTCCGCCCCCTGCTTTGCAGCAATTCTATGATCCGCCGCCTAGGGAACCTTATCATCTCCACCTATGTGGTGCTGATGGTTACCTACACGATTCCTGTATGGGGCTACTTGGCCAAGACCCATAAGCAAAAGCTTCAGTCTCTCCTGGGCCGAGGATTGCGCTGGGTGTGCAAAGCCCACTATCTGATATCTAGCAAAACCATTAGAGACTCCTTATGTGTTCATTCCCTGAACACCACTATATGGACACGGTCCCAGAAATTCTATCGCCACACCACCTGACTTCAGGGTAATCACCTTATTAGCGCTCTCGGTCGCTACCCATCTGTGTCAGGTGAATCTTGAACCCAGCCTTGGCAAACACCCACACTCAATTAATTAATTAATTGAAAACCCATGGCCAGTAGTAGGCCACAACCTAAAATCCTACACCATCAGTGATCCCTGCGGCAGGAACTCTATTTGAAGCTCGGGACACAGCACACGAGCAGCTGACAGGCATACTCTTCGTTACGCACAGCCCGCTGCTGGAAAGTTGGACTCCACTGGACTGCTAAGTTAACTTTACACTGGGAATTAAATCCATGGTAGCTGGGGTAGCATACTAATTAAACAGACTACACCAGCTTCTATATATACATATATATGGAACTTTATATAGAACTTGGCTTCTTTTTCCACTTACAAAGAATGTCTACCCATTACTTGCTTGACTGCTACACAGCTCTTGGAGCTTTCTATAAAATGAATTGTCATTTAAAGAAAGAAACTGCTCAAAGGTTTTCTTTGTTATACACTAATTACAAGCCCACTTGCTTTGTTTCCTTAAACTCTTTAACCTCATTAATTTCTGAGCTTTTCTTTTTGAAGTGAGAACTTCACTATGGTGCCTGACTCGTTCCCATACATCTCATGCTCCTAGCACAGTAAACTGATTGAATTCGTCACAAAATAGGTGAAATGAAAAATCGTTTCTCCTCTTTTCCCCACATACCTTCCCAAAATTTCCTCGCTGCCACAAATGTGTGTGCTTTAAGCAAAGCATAATATTTTAAAGAATATGAGCATATTCTAAATGTTAATATACACCCACAAGAACAAAGTCAATGTTAGATGTAAATTTATTTATGATAAAAGAAAATGTACTCACATGCTGAGAGATCAAGGTGAATACTTTTGAAATCCTTTACTTATACATGGTTCATCATTAGCCTAATATATTTACACAACTTTCCAATTGTTTAATATGTAAAACAATTTAAAATCAGTGACATATATTTTTTATAATGTTTATAGTATCATCAATGAGAATGTTTTGGTCCATGTTAGAAATGTCGAAAGAGTATAATTTTCTGTCTTTGTTTAAGTTGTATGTTTTTATTTTCATTGATTTGTGAGATCTCGTTTTTATATTGTATTTGTCTAGAAGTTATTTTACGTTCCAAAATTAGATTTAGTAATTTATATACCTATTTTATAATTTGTAAAAGATTAAATTATTATACTGCACATATCATATTCTGCTTGTTTTGATTGTTCATCATCTTTTTTCACAGCACTAAACTTTATAGAATATTGAAACTTTCAACTTGTGAAACTTACTTGTCTTTTCTTCTCGTACGCGTTTCGGCGTGGTGTTCGCTTTCGTCAGCTTTGAGACAGACTGCCATTAACTTGTAACGGTTTTTATTTTGAAAGGTATAGTGGAGGTGGTGTGTAGAGGAAGGGGATTGGCGCGGGGATCCAAATTATTGTTAGTTTTATGTATAATTGTGTCAAAAAGTGTGTGTGATTTATACTGTAATTGGTCGTTAAGTATGTTGTTTGGTTGTGTTGTGTGGTGTTTGTATATTTCATATTGTTCTGCTGTGTTAAGTTTTCGACCTTTGGGTAATATCTTGAAATATTACACTACTTACCCAAAGGTCGAAAACTTAACACAGCAGAACAATACGAAATATACAAACACCACACAACACAACCAAACAACATACTTAATGGCCAATAATAATTTCCATATTCTACTTTTCAACTAAATATTGTGTAAATCATATTGTTACATTGGAAAAAATTATTTGTTACATATTGTTTGTATACGTATACTGAAAATAATATAACAAGTGACACGATTCTATTTATGTTTATTATAAATATCGATTTCTTATAATACAATACATATAAACACTATTATGCCCTTGTCTCAGTTAATTATATGTTCATTCTTATTTGAATCTTAATTCTTTATAGCAAAATCTCTCTCAGGGGCGGCTGGTGTTAAGGTTGTAAGGTTGCACAACCACCACTATTTATAGTCTAACATAACAGTGTATATATTGCAACAGAACACAGGATGATAAGCTATGTTGTTTATATCAGAGCACATGGATGATGAGCATTTTCTTCTTTCAGGAGGGTCTATTCTAGTAATTTCTTTGTCTATCTATCATTGCTCATACGACATAAATTCTCACAATATTTAAACTTTTTGCATCAATTGTGTAACGTGTCTAAAATATGGGGTATTTCATTTTATTTCATTTCAGGGTTTTTATAAAAAATATTGTGAAAGTTTTATTTTACGACAAACGTTAATTCCATTGTAACAGACCACGTGGCAAGAAAATAGCGTTGAAACAAAGGCAAGACGCAGTAATCAGTTGTGAAACCAGGCAGAGAATTTGTGCCACCCTAAATTTCTCAGAACTCTGTATAAATGTGACGGTGTACGCACGCAACGACTCGAGTATGCGCGCTGTAGGGACGCCAAGAGAAACAAACGACGCTGTAAAAAATGGCGCTGGAGCTAACAATTTGTGAGATGAACAAGCCGACCTACAGGAAACTTAGCTCAGGACCGCCTACTGTTAGTGACGACAGACTAGCAGTGCCTAGAGATCGTCGACACACTTTGCTGATATAACCACTATGTTTTATGCATAAAGTCGATAGAACACAGCAATTCAGCTATGAACCACAACGAAATCAGGTGGCAGTGAACCACAGCTTCCGCCCGCTGGCAGTACTTTCACACAGTCTACATTGGACAGTCCACGAAAACCTACTACGGTCATCAGACGTAGTTAGTGCGACTTGGCCCCGGTCGGTTGAACTTTCCAAAAGATGATCACTTGAAAATAATACCGTTTTAGTTCCGACCGGGACCCGCGGAATTAACGTAGTGGAACCAGTGCACAACTAGTGACGAACGACTGACAATGGAACCGAAATAACGGGCAACTAACCAAGTCGGTGAATGCACGTGTTCGGCCGGTGATGCGTTTGTGAACCGTGTTAAAATATTAAGTAATAAAGGGATTACAAAACATAATAAAGGGTAAATGATGGAATGAAAGAGAGAATGTGCAGAATGGGCTGTCTTATTAATGATAATTAAAATGGTACCAAAAAATTAATTTAAAAAATGTGACCTTGTAGTGTTCTGGTAATAGCCATAAAACGTGTGTGAGAAATTAAAATTATTTACTTTACAATATAACCATGTGTTAGTCTAAGTTATTTCGTCATTACCACTTTCTCATTTCTGTGTTGCAAAATTCGTCTAACGTTCCGGGATCTTTCTGAATTATTAATTGGGGGTGGTCAGATAGCGAAATGGTCCTTTTTATTTAAGGTGGAGTGTAAAGGTTTTCAATATTTTTACCTATAAAAAATAATCGTGGCGACCTTGGTCTTCTGGTGAAATTTTAATACTGTAAGTAGTTGAATAGGAGTACAGGTAAGTTCTGGCAGGGTATTTTATGTATTAATATATTTCGGCGTGTATTGTTATATCACATTTGGCTTTCGCCTGCCAGGATTTTCGTTTAATTTGATTTATACGAGATAGACCTATTTTAATGCACAGAAAATAGGATGTGGTAATGACGAATTTATAAAAATGATTTATCGTATATAATTATGCACGTAGGTTATGTTTGTGTTATGAGTTACAGCTGTGTAAGTACCAGATAAAAAATGGCAAATAATAACGAAGTCAGCTTCACTGACGATAAAATAGAAAGTCTATTGACACCTATCCAAAGTAAAAAGTCCGACGATAATTACGAAATGTTTAAAATGATACAAACAATGTTAGATATGAAATTCAGTGAACAGAAGAGTGATTCTGACGCTAAATTTAATATCCAGAATAACAAATTTGACGAGTTGAAAAATGAGATTCAAGAATTAAATAAATGTTTAGAAAGTACTAATGAAACAATAAGAACCAGCTTGAATAAATTAGAACAGAGTGTGGAGCGAATGGGAGTACATGTGATGAGTATAAACAAAAGTAAAACAAATGAAAATTGTAATGAAAAGTGTAAAAATATGATACCAGAGAAAGAGTTAATAAATGATAACTATAATGTTGAAAATAATGAGAATAATAATATTGAGTATAGTAATGTATTTGAAGAATTAGTATCGGAGATCGAAACGGTGAAAATAAATAATGAAAGTACTGATGAGTTTGTGGAATGTGATAATGAAAGGTTAATGTGTATTTATGAGTTAGAGAGAGAGAGGAAAAATAATGTTGTGGTAGAGTGGGGACAGAGGATAAATTTTCCCCTTATTATTTATGATGATTCAATGTGTTCACAAGTGTTGTTTAGGAAGGGCAAGAGTCCCGTGTTGGTAGATGAATTGAAGTATTCATTTTTGTTGTGTAATTTTGTACCCTGTCTGTAATAATTTTGAGAGTGTGATTTGGTGTTATGATGAGAGAGATTTAAGTAGAGAATTGTATAATTTGAATAGAAAGTATAACGAATGGAAAGAAAGTTTAGAAGTATATTTGAATAATAATGACTATAATGATTTGACAAAAGTAATTAACCCGATAATGAATGAATTTACTGACGAAGACTTAACAAAAATACATAACGTTGACTGGTTTAATGAGTATTTTGGTAAGATGAATGAATTTAGTTTTTATGGTTACAACACACAAAACAGTCATTTGTGTGGTAATAAAATTGAACAATGTTATATAAAACCAAGGTTAATCTATGACGATAGAGGCTAAACTATAAAACAATAAAAGACAGTTATAAACATTTTGTTTTGTGGTCTTGACATGGCAGATTTGGACAATGAAGTGCGGAAAAACTGAACAGTTAATAACAAAAGTTTGTAAATAAAAATGTAGTAAATTTATTTGTGTGCCTGGTAGAATTAGGTAAGTGACAGTAATAATAATATCAAAATATTTGCAAGTTAAATAAATAAACAGAATTAAAAAAAAAAAAAAAAAAAAACAGTAATTGACTAATTGTAATTGTTTTGATAGCTAGGTAATTTGTATTTTCAGTAATTAATTTAATTAAAACAATTTTATAGGTTTTAAATATTTTGATTGATTATTTAAATGTTATATAATTAAATTTTCTGAGAAATTTAAATTATTTTACGAGATGAAATTGGTAATTAAATGAGAAATTGTTTGATTTAAACTAATATTTGTGTTAAATGTTTCAGACGTGAGGTGAAAGTAATGTGGTATGGTGAATATGTTTTGTGTATATCATGTTAAATGGACTGTAAGTATAGAACTTTTACAGTATGAATCATGTATAATAAAAATGTTTACAGGTGTAACTAAGATTTTAATTCAATAGTGAGATTATTTGAAATAATTGTGTTCAATAAAAATGATAATTAAAAAATTTAATAATAAATGAAAAATGATATATACTAATTATTAATAATAAATGATGAAAATTTTAAGAAAGTCCAATGGTAGAAAGTTGTGAATGAGTTACATGATTATTGATGAAAATATTATATTAGAATGTATATAAAAATTTAATTAGTTAGTTATTAAGTTGCTATTGCGGGGGTGGCCTGTGCTCTCGTAGATAGCGAAATGGGTTGGGGGTAATAGAGAGTGTTACCTCCATCCGAGGCGAAAATGGCGAAAATGTGCGACACACCTTTTTCGTGCAAATTCAATTTGCACACTGATAGACGCTCGTGTCGCACATAGCAATGATGAATGAAACAGGCACTGAAATGAAATTAGATTTCCCCGACTTTTCGGGCGATTACTGCCTTACCAGCACTAATCGTGGATTTGGCTAGCGGCCAGCTATGGTCATATCAAGTCCCTTGACCATAGCTGACTTGAAATTGGTATATAATAGAAATTAAATGGGGGGTGAAATTTAGGGGAAATCCAGGTACTATGGAACAGCGGCTACCACGCTGCCCGAATGGGGGCAGCAAAGCCAGGTGGTAGACCCGTTTAAGGGCGTTTAATTATAGACAAGAATATGCTGATATTCATATATTAAAATGTAACTGCCGAAGCAAAGACACGGAGAGGTCAAACTACTCCAAAATATGCCGTCTTTGTAGAAGCGAAAAGGTGCCACAGCCTTACATAACTTGCAATAGAGTGTGTGGATGGGAGGTGACTCAGGTGAGTCACGAATGTAAACTTGATAATATAAAGAGTGCTAACTAAAATTTTGATCCAATGAAAATGCTTGTGTTCTGGTTAAATAACTAGCTGCTCATACATTCACTATAAGGTGTGCATTGTATAATTTTTTAAAGGTAATATTGTATTTTAGTAGGTTAGATATAAGAGTTGATATAAAGTATATGTGTTATATAATTTGTGTATGTTTGCAACTAAGTAAATAATTAAACCGTCTGGCAGGTGGTTAACGTAAAGTATCAGAATCAGAAAAAGGGGAAGCAATGAGGGTAGAAATAAGTATTGATAAATATTCTGTAGCGTGACAGAAAATCCACTACATCTTAAGTCATGTGAAATCATAAAGTTTAATTACACCAACAAATTTTATAATAATATTGAATGATATTTAAATAAATCAAAGGAATGAACCACGATAAAATAAAAATCCTCATTACATTATATATAAAAACCACTGTTTAAAAAAACCAAAGAAAGTATCGAAGCAACTCATTGTATAATATCAGTAATTTACCCAGGAAGCTAAGAGCAGTAGAGCAGTAAACCAGTTATATAAGACCATATCAAGTAAACCAGTTATATAAGACCATATCAAGAAAAGAGAGACTCAATTAAAGAGTGGTGAATACCAAAATACCCCAAAAACAAGAAGAGGGAAGAATAAAGTTTGTGAACAGGAAGAAAACAATATCCTGAAACCTCTAGAGAAGAATAAAGTCAGTATCAGTGAATAAGTTAAATGCTCCAAACTAAACCTCAGTCGAGATAACACCAAGTACCTTGGTTTACCCAAGAATGAAGAAGGAAGACAAGAAAACCACAAGAATGAAGACTAGAAGAAGGACAAGAAAGAAGACCAGAAGGAAGATACGAAGAAGGACAAGAAAGAAGACAGGAGGAGAGGAAGAAATAGTATGAAAGAAACACCATTGTAAAACCTATTATTATATAAACTACTATCAACCCCAAACCCACAAAAACTATGCAAAAGAAAGTATAACATACCCAAAATCCTATAAAAATGTAATTATTTTGAAAAACTAAAGTGCTGTATAGCGTTATAAGAAGTGAATAGACTAAAGCTATTGTGTAATAAAGAAAATAAACTAGTCTTAACAGTCCATGATTACTAAAGGTCTGGTCTGAGATAATAAGACTCAAAATATCAGAACCAACAGTGAAAGTGAATTTGTGTTTTTTTTTTTTTTTTTTTTTTTTTTTAGAAATGCATTAAACTTAAAGTTGGTGATACTATAACTTATCAGTATGCAATATCACAACTTTAATGTCTAATAATAAACAGCATAATAAAATAATAAAAATGGAAGATTTCCAGTATTTTATTATTTTAATGTAAATCTTTATTTACCAGACATTTGTAAAAAATGATAATAAATAGAGTATGGGAGTTCATGTGTACTGATGTAGGGAATCACATATAATAATGGTTTAGACCAGAAAGGACTGGCATTAATATAGTATTAATAAGTGTAAAATGTTTAAATAGACTGTTTATTCACAGTCCTAAAATCAGTGTGTTAGTAAAATGTATTTGTAAGAGTTATTAGCCAATAAGATTTATGTTATGTGTTCTAAAAGAATTATGTTTGCTAAATAATAGCCTACATACCATTAATAATGTTCCAATAGGTATGCTATGCTAACTCAAAAATAGTTAAAAGATATATGTTCAAATCATGTCTGCAATATGTTCAATTGTGCAGATTGCTAAACAATGTTCATAATTAATTATTTTAATAACTGTAGTGTTAATTAACTACTAAACCACACAATAAGTTATAAACCATGTTATTTTCATATAATAGTAATTATGAAAAGTCAGAGGAGGAGTTAAGTTTAAATTTATTTGAGAAAGACAGAAATATAAAATTCTAAAATCTAGGCCATCTGGTGAATTCACAGAAACAGTATAAACCAATATAATTCACTTATAAATCTAGTAAACAAGCAAGATTTATATAAGGTAACTCAATTAATCACTACTAGGAATGATCCTATGAGTTAAAATGATAATAAGGAAATATACCTTAACATTTTGTAAATTTTCAAAATATATAAATCAATTAATTTTAAAGAGCAATGTCAAATTTACAGATTAACACAAAAAACCAGTTCAAAGGTTTAATTTATATGTACTTAAGGAAAGGAAGAGGAATATGAATAATTAAAATTTATTGTAATAGTATTAATAATATTTAAAATGGAGGAAATTCGTATAAAGACGGAAATCCAATTTTGAGCCTATATTCCCAAAGAGTGAACAAAATTTGTTAATTTCCACAAAATGTCTACAGATATGGACTATAATACATCAATTTAAAGGGAATGAGATGATTAAACCAATAATAAGGTTCATAATTCATAAAAGTGATGAATAAAATAGATAAATTCCATATATAATGTAATATTTTATCATGTGTACAGGTAATCGAAATTTGTTAACAATACTTTTTCAAAGATTAACTGGGCCAGATTTATGACCAAGTTAATTAGTCTTTTGTTGAATATCAAGCTGAATAGTTGAGTGACAAAACGTTCTTTAAATCGAGTCGAAAATGGTACTAGCGTTTAGCTATTAAAATAAGTGAACGAGAGTTAGACGAATTAGACACTTTTTAAAACTAAAGCTATCCATACGTTCACGACAATAGTGAAAACAAACATCTAACTTCATGATACGAGTGACAGAAAACAGTAAAACCTTATATTTAAACCAATTCACTCTACAAATCATAACCATATCTTGAGAACGTTAACTCACAGAAGTGAACACGTACAAAATAAACTAACCAACACAAGTTTACACAGAACACTTCATCAGAATACACCAAATAACTTAACAGACATATTACACCAGTGCAGGGACATTTCAAACCTTAATGAAGGTAATTTTATTGTGATTTTCTGATACGACGCATTTGCAGTAACCTAGTCCAAATCGAGTAGCGGCCATCTTGAATACGAAGCCTGCTTCCTACATCGCAGTGACGTCAGTCTTCAATGGTTCGACAAAACATTTATTAAAATATTATACATTGGAATTATTTAAATACTATTGAATAGTAATTATTATATTTGTGTTAATTGTTAATGTTATACTTTCTCGTCACCCTTCTCTGACTATTAATTTTAATCGCTCAAAGAACCTGTCTTTTAATATATTAAATATCATAAATTTTGTTCTGTATGACACAATCGATAATTCCCGAGACAGAGTCGATAATTGCTCTCCATCGATAAAAAATCGATTATTTATTTAAATTGTCAATAAATCTTTATATTTCCATTATTTCTTATCTGTTATTTATTTCACAGGTTAATTTAAGGATATTTATAAGGCTGAAGGACTTAAGTAAGAAGAAAATATTTTATTTGAACGAGATATTGGACCAGCCAGAAAAGTCACCAATCGATTATTAACTGGAGTTAATCTATTTAACTCCAGACTTGGTTCAAATCTTCAAGAAGTGCTCGCCGGTCAATAAATACCTGCCTGTTATTAAAATTTTTACAAGAACATTATAAAACAGATTTATATCTTATACACACCTCTTAATAAACATAAACAAAATCTTTTACTATTTGAAAATTCTATTTTTATAAAATTTTCTCTCAACTTTTTATCTTTTGTAACGACCGGCATACAGAGGTCTATTACAAAGTGGTGTCCAACTTAGAGGGCTGAATAATCTAAGCTTGGCAGCAATTAATAAATAGAGACAGAGAAAGATGCAAAGACGAGCTACATCGAAAAAGAGGGCGGCAGAGGCCGAAAAAGAGGTTGACATGGGGGATAAGGAGGCAACACCTGTGGAGGATCCGGAAGTGTTACTAATCCAGGTGGAACCGAAACAACCAGCACCACCAGAGGAACAACCTGAAGTAACGACGCAGACAGGAGAAGTCAATGTCCCAGAAAAGGAGAAACCTTCACCGACCAAGGATAGTAACATACAGGAGATGATCAGAGCAATGATGGAAATAATGGATCAGAACAGGAAGAAGGACGCACAGTCTTTGAAAGAAGATATCAAATCCAGCATGGAAGAAAATAATAAGAAGTTGAGTGAAGACTTGAATAACAAACTGGATTCCACTAACAAGAAGATGGACGAAAGTAGTAAGGAAAGGAAGGAAGACAACCAGTCTCTGAAAGAAGAATTCAAATCAACTAAGGAAGAACTGGGCCGTAAGATAGAGAATACCAATAAGAGGATTGAGGAAATTAGTAAGAAGATGGAGAAGAAAATGGAGGAAACAAGTAGAAAAATGGAAAGCGACAATCAGCAACTGAGGGAACAGTTGGAGGAAAATAATCAGAAAATGGAGGAGAAGATGGATGAGAATAATCAAAGATTGAGAGAAGAACTAAGGGAAGTTAACCAAGAGAACATGAATAAGTTAGACGAGAGGATTGAGTTGGCTAAGGAAGAATTAAATAAAAAGATAACTGAGACGAAGAAATCCATCGTAAAGAAATTAGAACAGGAAGTTGTGGTTGTTAACCAGCAGATCCGAGAAGTAGACGAAAGATGTCGTCAAACAGAAAACGAAGTGCTGGAAGTCCGGGAAGTAATAACAAAGGAGATTACTCAGGTCCAAGAACAACAGAAAACAAGAATGGAGGAGACCAAGAAATTTGCCTTGGAAGAAGTAAACAAAGTGAGGACCCAAGTAACAGAAAGATGCGACGGCATGGAAGCCGCTATGTCAAACATAACCGGACAGGTGCGTCAGAGCCAGGAGGAGATAGAGTTGATACGGAATAGACCATCTGGATATCACAATTTCCCCATGTCAGAGAACAGAGAATGGCTCAATTTCCGGCAATACAAACGGAAGCCTATGGAGTTCTTGGCACGAATAGAGGAGTACCTCGAAAAACACCGAGGGAACCGATGGGTCCAGAACAGAGAAATCCTTGACGAGTCGTTTCGGGAGGTGAATGACTATTGGTGGATGGCCAACCGGAGCGACATCGACAATTATGAACAATTCAAGAGCCTGTTCAAGGCCAAATACTGGTCAGAGACCACGCAAAATCTAATAAGAGATAATATATGCCACGGCCGCTACAAACCACAAATCGGTAGCTCAATGACAGCTTATTTCCTCGGCAAGGTGTGTATGGCCAAGCACTTAGAACCAGCCATACCTGAGGAGTGCCTAATAAACAAGTTGTCTTACCATTATGATGAGGAGGTGATTCGTGCAAGGAGGGGCAGCCAGATAAAAACCATCCAGGCAATGACAGAACTAGAGAATTATGAAAATGAAGACTACTACCGACAGAGTTGTAGAAGAAGTGATGGGCCCGAACCAAGGACATACCAGAACAATAACCAGGGTGCGAACCAAATAAATACTGGGTACCAAGGAGGCCGGACATATCCGCGAAATAACGGTTCTAATAATGGAAATAATGTGAACAATACTAATTACAATGATAATAATAATACGGGTCCCAACCATCAAAACCCGAATCGACCCTCTAATGGTTATCAGGGTAACCGCAATCCCTACCCTAATAACGTAAATAGTCAGAGAAGCCCCAATTATGGTAATAGTCCTTACCCTAATAATGCTAATCGTGCGGGTCCCAATAACGGTAATTTTAATAATAATAGGTTTCCTCGCCCTAGAGTGAACTTCATACAAGCCACAGATGGAAGACAGCGGAGATTCAACCACAATCGATGGGATGTGACGATTTTAAATGTATCAAAAATCTCACAGATTAAAATTTTTTAATTTTAATATGCAAGAGTATCATACACCCTTACCTATACCCAGATTCCTGAATCAACTTGAAACCTTCCAGTACCAACACGCCAAGAAAAGTATTAAGTAGTGAATAATAATAATAATTACTTAAATAATTAAAAATGCAACTAGAGAAATAAAGAAATCCCTAAGTCATAATAAAATAAACATAAAGTATTTATCTTCTAATTAATGAATAAATAATAATAGGAAAAGTACGAACTATTTTCTTAGTGTGTAAATACGCACTAGCTTACTGAGCCCTCTCCCCTAAACCGTACGCGCATTCGGCCGTAGAACGTCGCAATGAGTAGACGTGAGTTTTGGTGTTGTACACATATACGTATGTGTAAGTTCTCTAGAAGCATATCCAGCGTGAAATCTTGTTATTGTGAATAATGTAGTGTCTAGAGTTTGTGAGAAAATATATAAATAAAATAGAAAAAGGTAGCCAACACATCTCTTAAAAACAAAATCAAATGTAAGTGTAACATAGTTAACTACTAGACTGTAGTACTGCAAAGTGAGAACTATAACTGTAATTAAAATAAAGAAAATGTGAACTACAAGAATCTGCACTAAGAAAAGTGAAATTACAACATGTGGAACTTCAAGTAAACAACCTATCTTCGAGAGCTTCAAGTAAACTAAAAATCAACCCGATGTAGATACACCAAGAACAACGTACTCAACCCGTAGAAGACAACTGGAGATGTCCCAAGAATACAACAACAACCTCAGGTGATATCAAACCACAACTTTTGTAAATTTCCCCTTAATAAGAAGTAACAAAGAACTTTAAAGAACTTTCGCAATGTAATGAACAAATTATCAGATTTGTATATTTTGTAATTTTGTAAGAAGTAATAGTAACCGTAATGTATATATTGATAAATTAATAATTTTGAGAAAATTGAGACCCGGATCCGTGGTATTAAAAGCAACAGTTATATGAATAAATTTTGATATAACAAGAATAATATAATTAAGATCTTTGAAGCAGTAAAAGCGCTATTTACTAAAATAACTTTCTTTAAAATCAGGAATAATGTTTGATTAATATTTCAATAGCAATAAAGAGATGTTTTAGCTAATACCTAGTGAGTGAATAAGTTTATGCAAACCTTGTCAGTTTCCTATATCATACTTGTTTTGTAATTTGTTAGTAAGCGTTTTACTAACAACGGCAGCTGGTTTAGTTTACTGGTAAAGAATTAAACTAGTTCCCGATTTTTGTGTTGTCTTGCCAAGGGGCGGCACAAAATTGCGCCACTCTGCTGAATTTAAAATTGTGTAATTTACTTGGAAAAAAAAAAAAAAAAAAAAAAACTATTGTTTACAGAGTGTCACGTACAGAAAATTGCAACATAATTATGTAATTGTTGTTGTGTAAGTTTATAAGTCGTTAACGATAAAAAAGGACAAACATAAATTTATTCACTCAGAAATAAAAAATAAAAAAAAATAAATAAATGAGTAAAATTTTAATTATATAATAATAATATTAGTATCGCGAGTTTGTCGTGTTAAGCAAGTAATAGCTGGTAGGGAAACCATTCCAAACAAGTCAATTCCAAGCCAGTTGGTTCATGTTAAATATGTGTTGAGGAATGTAAACTCTCCCCTTTGTAAGAACCCATCTCATTCATAACCCCTCCTCCCTAAAGCAAACAAAGCCACGTTAGACAAGCTCTTTCCTGTTTTTGTATTGTTCTGAATTACTACCCTATGCAACTAGACGACACCCCAAAACAGCTGATTCTTTGTGCTGTTTGTTAAATCAATGAACTTTCCGTATATGAAATTTCTCTCTACTAAAATAGTATTATCGTTTTGTTTTGATTAATTATATATGTCAATACTGAGAATTTAATTGTTGTGAAATCAGTTATGTTGATTAATTAAGATAAGATTACATCCCAAAGCTTAATATGAAATAAGATATATGTGTATGTGTTTAAATGAATTAATGTTATCTATTTTTAAACATTGAGAAAACGAAGTAAAGTAAGTGACATAAGATTTGTCGTTCGTAATACGTCGTGTGTAAAGTGGTTATTATCAAAAATGACTCAATTTAACCCCGATTTCTTGTTGAAAGACGAATTAACCTATGAAGCATTATGGCATGGTCTCCCCTACTCTAATGTAACTGTCGCGGAACTTCGCAAGACGTTACGCGAAAATAAACCGGACAAACCTTCATTATTAAGTCGTTTGAGTGTTTTAGATTTCAATAGCGAAAAAGAAACGTGTTATCGTAAGTATACAGAACTAACTTCGTACGCACAAACCCTGCGTGATGAAAAATCCCCCGCAGTAATATTACGCACCACCCAAAGAATTGAGCATCTATACCGTCGTATCACCAATTTGTTGACCTGGCCCGGTGATAAAGGTATCCCTCCTGATGTAAAAAAATTCGCCGATGAAGCATTAAAACAATTACCTGAGATAATACGCGAATTACGTAGACGATCCGAATTGTTTAGATTAGACGAAATCGAAGAAGCAATGACGAAATTAAATATTTCACCTACCCAATCGCCGACTCAAGAACAACCAAATGGTACTGCAAAAATTCAGATTCTGCAGGAATCCAATATAGATCCATTCAAGGAACGGTTAAGTGGTAGTCAAGTAAATATTCAAGCAGTAAACGTTACGTCACTCCCTAATGAACTAGAAAATATGACCCATACCTACGAATTACCTTCTCATTCGCGGACTAATCAACCTGCGGAAAATCCTAGAATGATGAGCCAAATAAATTTAACTCCCGAGCTCTATGGAAAAATAACCCACCCTGTAGAAAGTATTTTGTCCAATATACAAATCACTGATGGACTGAATATTACAAAGCTCCTTAATTTTATCAAACATATCTTAGAATTAAAGGAACTGCAACAACTAAGAGATAACCAGATTTTGCAAGTTATTTTACCTAAGTGTAGATCTCCATTAAAAGATAGAGTGTTAGAATCCCTAAGGTATAATCAATCGGTAGAAGAACTTCATACCACACTAATAAGACATTTCATTCCCACCGGTATTTACGAAGAATTGAAGCGAAACTTAGTACTTCGTGCACAAGGCACCTACGAGAGACTAGCTCATTATATTTCTGAAGTAAGAGAATCTGCTTTATTGTACAAGTTAAATGGAGCGAACAACAGTTAATAGACAATATCATAGTAAGACTATCCCCCGAGGAGCGATCTCGACTAGCACTCGTCAAGCCACCTACAACTTTTACGGAACTAGAACTATGTTGTATACATTCGTCCGAAGTCTGGTATTCTGACCAGAATAGAAGTGTTTCTATGTCCCAGAGTCAACAAAGAAATTCATTGCAAACTAGACCTATTGGAAATGATACCCGAAACTACCGCGATAAGCGATTCGTAAGTACACATAAAACCCAAAACTATCCCCATGTTTCATACTCTAAACCAAAATCCCGACAACCTACGAGCGAAGTAAGTGAGGAAAGAAGATGTTATAACTGTGGAAAGGCCGGACATATTAGCAAGTTATGTAAACAAAAGCGTTATCTACAGAAAACCGACCAATCAAAAAATGTGTGAAGCTGGAAGACCGAAAATCCTACGTCTTCCGAAGCATCAGAAGGAAAGGTAACAACAATACTAAGCGTCAAATAAAGATGAGTAAAAATAAACGCAGAGATCCTTATTTAACAAAATTTATTGAGAAGTGCAACTCTATTGGTGCATGTAAAACAAGTATATGCCAACTACCCTATGTACAGATAGACCTTGGAGCAACGAAAACCCTTGGTTTAATTGATTCAGGATCTACCCGTAGTATAATTAGTAAACAGTTAGCCACCTTATTAGCTAATCATAAACTGATTAAACGTAGCCAAATGGTGAACATAAAGTGTACCACCGCAAATAAACAAAACCTAAAGATATCTCACAGTATTACGGTGAAATTAAAAATTCAGAATTTTACTTGGTACATTCCCCTACTAGTAGCTGAAGAGTTAGGACAGAACTTAATATTAGGCGCGGATTTTATAAGAAAAACTGCTTTAATCCTTGATATATATGCAAAACAATATTTTTTCAGATTTGATCGTACTCAAAAATATCAGTTCGACTCCGAATTAAGTAACGACACTGTTAGTGAAACCGCAAATATTCATTCAGAGCCTAATGAATCGAGTCTAAGTCATTTAAAAGGAAATGAGAGACTAAGAATCCAAAAGTTAATAAAAGATTTTTCTGCTGTACTCACCCCCAAGTTAGGATTAACTCATTTAATTGAATATAAAATAAATCTTAGTGACAACAAAGTAATACGACTCCACCCATACAAACTATCTCCGCCCAAGATGGAAATCATGAGAAACCACATTAACAAACTCCTTGATCAGCACGTCATTGAACCATCAACGTCTCCATATTCATCGCCTGCATTCCTAGTACCAAAAGGAACTGACAAACATAGACTAGTCGTGGATTATAGACAACTAAATAAGAGTATAGAATTTGAATCGATACCACTGCCAGACATACACAGTGCGTTTCACTATTTTACAAAAGCGAAAATCTTCACCATAATGGATCTTAACCAAGCATTCCATCAAATTCCACTAGCTGAGGAATCAAAACATTTAACTGCTTTTGCTGTCCCATTTAATCTATACCAATTTACGAGAGTACCATTTGGTATATCACAAGGAAGTTCAGTATGCAGCCGACTGTTAGAAAAAATTTTCCATGATGTTAAATTTAAATTTGTATATCATTATCTCGACGATATAGTAGTATATAGTGAGTCAATGGATCAACATATTGATCACTTGCGTGAAGTATTATCCCGGTTAAAGAAAGCCGGACTGACCGTAAACCCTAGTAAAGTTAATTTCGCAGTGAAACAATTCTCATTTTTAGGTCACATAGTATCAGCCGAAGGTAAGGTTACCATCGATCCCGAACGTACACGCGCAATCCGAGAATTTTTACCTCCCAGAGAAGTCAAAGGTATAGCTCGATTTTTAGGTATGATTAATTATTTTCATAAGTATATACCCCACTTAGCAGATATAGCAGCCCCATTGAATGCCTTAAGAAAGAAAGGAACGAAATTCGAGTGGACTACTCAACATCAAGAAGCGTTTGAAACACTTAAAGAAAGTATTATATCCCCACCTGTATTGCAGTTAGCGGATTTCAGTAAACCATTTATCGTACAGACCGATAGTTCAAGTGTAGCATTAGGAGCCGTAATATACCAGGAAATAAATAATACTAGACTCCCGATCAGTTATGCATCCCGGACACTGACTGAGCAAGAAAGGAAGTTCTCAGCCTATGAACTGGAATGTTTAGCCGTAGTATTTGCTTTTGATAAATTCAAACCATTTTTGGAACACAAAGAATTTCTACTAGAAACCGATAATCAAGCTTTATCATGGTTATTAAATCACCCAAAGCAATTAGGTCGTATCGGACGATGGGTGTTAAGATTAATTTGCTACAAGTTCAAAGTGCAACATATTCGTGGAACTCAAAATGTAGTGGCCGATACTCTATCCTGCATGTTCCAACTACCCAATACAAGATCTGGAGAAGACAATATTGAAACCACTATCGTTAATACACTAATTACTAACTTTCCCCTTGCATTTAAGGATATAGCATATCACCAACAACAAGATCCGAAATTGTGTAAAATAATCGAACAAATAGAAAAAGGAAATAACTCTGATAAATATATCTTGAGTAAAAGAGTACTTTGTTTTAGGAAGGCAAACGGAAAATTACTAAGAATAATCGCCCCGGAAATAATCAAACCCATGTTAATGGAGTACTATCATTCATCTACAATTGGAGCTCATATGGGAATTAGGAAAACGATACATCGTATTCGCAAGGAATACCACTGGGAAAACATGAATAGTGAAATAAAAAAGTTCATGAAAGAATGCGAAATTTGTGCGCTGAGCAAACCAGCAAGAACCAGTCAAGTCGGAAAATTAATCTCTGAAATACCTACTACTCCCTTCTCGAAAATATACATCGACTATTCTGGACCTTATCCCCGCTCTAAATCCGGAAATACTATGCTGTTAATTTGTGTAGACTCATTCACTAAATTCGTGTGGATGTATCCTATGCGTCGTGCATTAGCATCTACGACAATTAAAATTCTACAAGAACAACTATTTAAAGACTATGGCACACCTTTAAGCTTAATATCTGACAATGGACCCCAGTTTAAATCGAAAGAATTTAATGTCATGTGTTTTAAATGAGGTATAAATCATATTACCGTGACCGAGTACAGACTGCAAGGAAATATAGCAGAAAGATACTTGCGTAACTTAAAATCAGCATTAATATCTTATCATGCTAAAGACCAGACAACCTGGGATCAAAATATTTCGTGGATACAATTTGCATTCAATTCAGCGTATCATGAAGGTCAAAACACCATTTGATTTACTGTACAAGTACAAACCCAACCATCCTTTAACCACGAAGTGGAAAATCAATGAGTTATTACCCCGCGACGTGAATGGGAATAACATACGAAAAATATGGAACGAAGCTCGTGCAAATCTGAGAGCTAATTTACAGAAATCAAGGAAGTATCATGAGAATAATAATACGCTAATAAAGTATAAAATAGGTGATTTAGTCATGTATAAAACTCATCCTATGAGTAAAGCAGTTGATAAGATCACTTCGAAACTATCTTATCGATGGTGTGGCCCCTACCAAATTCATAAGTTCATCACCCCCGTTACTCTAGCTCTGTATGAACCCAATACAGAAAATTACATTCGCAGAAGTCATTTGTCTCAAATAAAAAAATGTTTTTCGTGTCAAGATACAGAAGGAAGACTACGAGAAAGATAGAAAACCTAGAATACTATCTTAAGTATTAAGAATAAAATATGTTGTATAGACTTATACCGAAATAGGATAAGATTGTGTAACATCCTATACTATAGGTAACTATAAACTCAAAACCCCCTCGTACGAATACAAGCGAGGCCTGATCAACCTTAGCTAATGTCCTGCGAGAATGGTATTATACATGAGAAATCTGATGACAAGTATAATGAAGATGAAGAGAAAGAAAGAAAGAAAAATAATCTTTAGCGCTGTAAACTAAAAGTAATTCTATCGTTCTTACAATACGGTATTATTATTAGTAAAATACTCATGAGTATAACTCCGTAAAACGAGTGAGCAATTCAAGAAAAAACCGGTAGTAGATATAAGAATTAAAATAAGGTAGATTTACGTTTTGTGTATTTTGTATAGTAGATGTAGTAGAATTTAGATGTGACATAAGTATAAGATAATCGATTGATGAATAGAAATAAGCTGAGAGAGAGAAATTTCAGTATGAAATATAATTGTTTATGAGAATTATATTATTACACCCCCCGTTTTTCATAGTTAAGTGCAGGAGGATGTGACGATTTTAAATGTATCAAAAATCTCACAGATTAAAATTTTTTAATTTTAATATGTAAGAGTATCATACACCCTTACCTATACCCAGATTCCTGAATCAACTTGAAACCTTCCAGTACCAACACGCCAAGAAAAGTATTAAGTAGTGAATAATAATAATAATTACTTAAATAATTAAAAATGCGACTAGAGAAATAAAGAAATCCCTAAGTCATAATAAAATAAACATAAAGTATTTATCTTCTAATTAATGAATAAATAATAATAGGAAAAGTACGAACTATTTTCTTAGTGTGTAAATACGCACTAGCTTACTGAGCCCTCTCCCCTAAACCGTACGCGCATTCGGCCGTAGAACGTCGCAATGAGTAGACGTGAGTTTTGGTGTTGTACACATATACGTATGTGTAAGTTCTCTAGAAGCATATCCAGCGTGAAATCTTGTTATTGTGAATAATGTAGTGTCTAGAGTTTGTGAGAAAATATATAAATAAAATAGAAAAAGGTAGCCAACACATCTCTTAAAAACAAAATCAAATGCAAGTGTAACATAGTTAACTACTAGACTGTAGTACTGCAAAGTGAGAACTATAACTGTAATTAAAATAAAGAAAATGTGAACTACAAGAATCTGCACTAAGAAAAGTGAAATTACAACATGTGGAACTTCAAGTAAACAACCTATCTTCGAGAGCTTCAAGTAAACTAAAAATCAACCCGATGTAGATACACCAAGAACAACGTACTCAACCCGTAGAAGACAACTGGAGATGTCCCAAGAATACAACAACAACCTCAGGTGATATCAAACCACAACTTTTGTAAATTTCCCCTTAATAAGAAGTAACAAAGAACTTTAAAGAACTTTCGCAATGTAATGAACAAATTATCAGATTTGTATATTTTGTAATTTTGTAAGAAGTAATAGTAACCGTAATGTATATATTGATAAATTAATAATTTTGAGAAAATTGAGACCCGGATCCGTGGTATTAAAAGCAACAGTTATATGAATAAATTTTGATATAACAAGAATAATATAATTAAGATCTTTGAAGCAGTAAAAGCGCTATTTACTAAAATAACTTTCTTTAAAATCAGGAATAATGTTTGATTAATATTTCAATAGCAATAAAGAGATGTTTTAGCTAATACCTAGTGAGTGAATAAGTTTATGCAAACCTTGTCAGTTTCCTATATCATACTTGTTTTGTAATTTGTTAGTAAGCGTTTTACTAACAACGGCAGCTGGTTTAGTTTACTGGTAAAGAATTAAACTAGTTCCCGATTTTTGTGTTGTCTTGCCAAGGGGCGGCACAGGAATAGCTACCGCGGATACGAAGAAAGGCGGAGGAGCCTAGAACGGGACCAACCAAGGTACTATCCGGTGCGTAGGAGCAATAGTTTGGACAACACTGAACGGCGGTCGAACCAAGAACGACCGGAAGACCATAGGACAGATCGACAGGTAACCACTCTGAGCATCCCGAATGAGGCATCGAATAATATGGCTCAAAGGAACAATGATGCCGAGCCTTTAAACGGGCACAGGCAGTAATAAATCGCCAGAACCCGTTACTGCTCCTAACTACTGGGTATAATAATAATAATGAGTGCAATTTTGAGAACAATCACAATCGTATCACAATCATTGGGTGCAACTACCTGAAGGACATCAGACAGGAGTTATTGGAAGAGGATAACAGGAATCCCACCAATAACTTCAATAATGAAATTATACATGTCGACGCCAAGGTAGAAGGCATCCCAGCCAAGTTAATGATCGATACTGGGTCGAACGTGTCAATAATAAGTACGACGGAACTGGAGAGGATACAGCAAGAGTGCGGGAGAACTTTACCAACATTGCCGTTGAATAATATTGTTTTGTTGGGTGCAACCGGCCGACAAAACAAAACTATACGTAGACAAGTCTCCGCCAGTGTGATGAGCTGTGGTATAGCGATTGACATGGAATTCTTGGTGGCGAGCGGTCTGCCATTTAATATACTGGTCAGGTGTGATGTGCTTAGGAGAAATTCCGCCATCATTGATCTAAGAACTGAAACCTTATCGCTGTTTTCTAACGGACATACTTGGACGGCGAACTTGGTGGGTAGTGACCAAGTCGTTCCCGATAGTATCCATCAGCAAATCCGAAAAATTAATTACATTAATCCAACATCTATAATCGAACAGAGAATAGACGATACCTCCAATGAAGATTTATGGTCACAAAAAATCCAGGAGATCAGGGATTTCCGGAGCGGTATAACTGGCGAAGGTTTAACGACAAACCAAGCGAACAAATTAATAGACATATACAACAAATATAAATCAGTCTTTTCTGATGAGCCCGGTAAAGTGAAGAATTTCCAGTGTACTCTACAATTCCGAGACACAGTGGACTTTAACCGGAAGTCTTACCCCATTGCGCAATCACGAAAGCAAGCAGTAAGAGCTGAAATAGAGCAAATGATTAACCGTGACATTATAGAGAGTAGCCATTCCCCATATACAAGTCCTATCGTGGCTATTCCTAAGAAAAACGGACAAGTCCGTTTGTGTTTAGATGCGCGCGAAATAAATAAGATGATCATTAATGACAGTACTTCGCCCGGTGAGATTGAGGAGATCTTAAAACGGTTCCACGGTACCAAATACTTCACTACCTGGGATACGGTGTGCGGGTACTGGCAGGTGGAATTACATCCACAGAGTCACCAGTATCTGGCCTTTATATTCGAAGGGCGGAACTACCAGTTTAAGAGGTTGCCCTTCG
The DNA here is from genome assembly GCA_034769895.1 of Magicicada septendecula. Lineage (NCBI taxonomy): Eukaryota > Metazoa > Arthropoda > Insecta > Hemiptera > Cicadidae > Magicicada > Magicicada septendecula. Next base: position 16,322,851 of record CM068374.1, read on the forward strand.
GACTGGTAAACTCAGTCGCAGTTTTTGTGCACTGCATGGATCAGATACTTGGCCAAGAAGCACTACAATTCACCACCGTATACGTCGATGACTTGCTAGTGTCCTCAGAAACTTGGGAGGAACACTGCTACCATGTGGAACACGTCTTACAGAAGCTAGCAGCAAACAATATTACGCTGAAGTTAGCAAAATCTCATTTTATTGCTAAAGAGATACAATTCTTAGGCTTCATATTAAATGATAAGGGAATCTCACCGTCGGCTGAAAAGGTCGAAGCGATTCAGAACTTTCCTACACCAAAGAATCGAAGGCAGTTACAGTCGTTCCTGGGACTCTGTAATTATTACCGCAAGTTCCAGGAAAAGTACTCCGAACTGACTGCCAGATTTCAGCCGCAACTGTCATCTAAAAATAAATGGATCTGGGGTAATGAACAACAAAACATATTAACTCTTATAAAACAAAAATTCCTTAAACACATTATACTCCGCCATCCAGATTTTAACAAGCCTTTCTTTCTTAATTGTGATGCCAGTGACATCAGCCTCGGCACTACATTATATCAAGAGGATGAGGAGGGCGAGCATCTTGTAATCTGTTTTGCCAGCAGAGCTCTGAACCAGAGTGAGAAAAACTATCATGTGACAGAAAAGGAGTTATTGAGTGTCGTGTTTGCGTGCGGAAAGTTCCGCACATATATTCTTGGTTATCCCGTTACCGTCCGGACAGACCATAAATCTATCTCATTCCTTAAGAGATGTAAGTTGAGCCATGGAAGGTTAACGCGGTGGATACTATTGCTGCAAGAATACGACCTTAAATGGGAGTATATCCCCGGAAGGAAGAATGTCGTCGCGGACGTATTGTCTAGAGTAGACACTGACAAACAGACGTTCGAGGGGGAGAAGGAGAGTATTCTGAAGGTGTACCATATTCTCAGCAGCAGCGCCGGTCTACAATCAGTTCTGGAACAACTAAGCACACACCAACAAGCTGACCCGAAGTTAATTACTATTATCTCAAGATTGGAAGCAGGGATGAGACAATATCCCAATATTACACTATACATAATGGAATCCTGTTTTCCAAACCATCATTAGATAAGGAGGAATGGAAGGTAATAATTCCGACCCATATCGAGAAAGAGATAGTGATCAAATATCATGTTCGATATGGGCATATGGGCGCTTTAAAGGTGGTAAAGGCCCTGGAAGAGAGCTGCCATATCAAAGACATCAATCGGAAGGTACGGAGGTATATTAGAAACTGTCGCATTTGCCAACTCGTAAAAACTAATAACGAGAAAAGAGAAGGGCAGATGATTCCAATAACATCGCAGTCGAAACTTGAGAAGGTATTCCTGGATATCTGCGGGCCATTTCCCCGCAGTGGAGGCCGCCACCGATACAAATATCTCGTCATCATTATGGACCATTATACCAAGTTCGTAAAGCTATACCCAGCGAATCGGGCGACTACGAATAAAGTTCTTGATATCCTGATCAACCAGTACTTCCCAACCGTCGGAAAACCGGTATCGATCATAACCGACCACGGAACGCAATTCAAGGGGAGGAAATGGCGGGATACACTGCTGTCCATAGGGGTTCATACATACAAGACATCCGTATACCACCCGAGCAGTAACCCGGCCGAAAGAGTCTTGCGAGAGGTGGGGCGCCTATTAAGAACGTATTGCCATGATCAGCAGAGGAGGTGGCAAGAATACTTGGAGGCCACTGAAGAATTCCTCAACCTGGCCTACCATCCAGCCATAGGAATAACCCCATACTCCGCAATGTACGAGAGACAACCCCCTAGAGAGATGGAAGATATCTTGGAGTTCCCCAGAGAGCATAAATATATATTTGATAGAATTCAGTTTTGTAATAAGGTGGCCGAAGATCAGGAGAAACGGCGGAATAAATACAATAAAAGCATGGGTAAGGTTATTCATTATACCGTTGGAGAGAAGGTGTTGTTGAAGAATAGGGAATTACCCAGTTCCTTAGAGGGGATAACAAAAAAGTTATTGCTCCTGTATACTGGTCCCTATATTGTCTCAAAGGACAATAACAACAACACCTACGAAATCAAGGAAATGAGTTCAAATAAAATCAAGGGTGTCTTTAACCAGGCATCCATGAAGAAATTTTATGATTAAAATCCCCAAAATTCTAAAACAAAGGTAAGCCCATCTTACATAAAAAAAAAATATATTTGAAGGAAATTTTATGACAATGATAGAAGAAGAATTAGAATGTAAAATCACCAAAATTCTAAAACAAAGGTAAGCCCATCTTACATAAAAAAAAATATATATTTGAAGGAAATTTTATGACAATGATAGAAGAAGAATTATAATGTAAAATCCCCAAAATTCTAAAATACATGTAAGCCAACCTTACATACAATTTATTTGAGAAGAAACATTTTAGAAGATATATAAAACCGAATTTTGAATTTAAATTCCCCAAAATTCTAAAATACATGTAAGCCAACCTTACATCAAGATTATTTAAAGGAAAACCATTTAGAAGATATGCATAAGAAGAAGTTAGAATAAATTATCTAAATTCTAAAAACAATGTAAGACAACTACATACAATTTATTTGAGAAGAAACATTTTAGAAGAAGATATATAAAACCGAATTTTGAATGTAAAATCCCCAAAATTCTAAAATACATGTAAGCCAACCTTACATCAAGATTATTTAAAGGAAAACCATTTAGAAGATATGCATAAGAAGAAGTTAGAATAAATTATCAAAATTCTAATAACAATGTAAGATAACTACATACAATTTATTTGAGAAGAAACATTTTTAGAAGAAGAATAACAAGAAGAATTTTGAAATAATCTACAAAATTCTAAAAAACAATTGTAAGATCACCTTACTAACAAAAAATGTGAAAAACTTTGTGGCTATAATATAATAAGAAGAATTTAAAAATCATCAAAATTTTAAAGCAATGTAAGACCATCTTACTAACCAGGAATTTGAAATAAACATTTTGGAAGAGAATAGAAAACAAGAATTTAGAAAAAACTCAAAGGTCCAAAAACAATGTAAGACATTTACATAACAATTATTTGAAGAGAAACATTTTGACAATAATACCAAGAGAATTTATGAAAAACTCAAAATTCCAAAAACAATGTAATACTTTACATAACAACTATTTGAAGAAAACTTTATGGCAAGAACATAAAAAAGAATTTAGAATGAGAAATCATCTAAATTTAAAAAAAAAAAAGATTGTAAGTTCACTTTACTAACCAAGAATTTGAGAAAAAACATTTTGAAGGGATAAATATAAAACAGAATTTAGATTGAAATAATATAAGTTCTAAAAAGAAAAGCAAGCCACACCTTACTAACAAAAAATGTGAAAAACTTTATGGCTATAATATAAGAAGAGTGAATTTTGAATTATGTATAAATCAAGTTTCCCAAACCAAGTATAAGTACAACTTACCAACCAATTATAAATGAAACACTTTGGTGAGATAAACAGAAGAGATTTCATACCATATTTATAGTAAGCATAGAAAATAGTTACCATGGTAACAAAGGATCATAATGGGATGAAGAAAGGAAACAGATTTAGAATTAAAACAAATAATTCTGGACAGTATAATCATGTCTAAGTTCAATATGAAGAGGAAAAACCTTTCCATAAAATGATGCTAAAGGAAATAAAAAAGAAAAATTTCTTTAATACGATTTGAGTGATTGAATATAATAAAGTACAAAAACTTATTTGGAATTATGAGATAATGAAACTTTGAAGTGGTATGAGGAGAAATTATGACCTCATTATGAAATTAATAAAAAAAACCATCATTCGAAAATATAATAACAATGACAGGAATAATGTGAAACTAATGTCAAAGAATTATGTAATTAAACGAATTAATATAAAATGATTTATGAATTAAATATCAATTATGATAATGACGGTTATAAAAATTCTAGAAAATAGAACAGGTGGAATTTTAAGAACGAAGAAACAGTCTAAAAATGTCATAAAGATATGCTACTATAAACAATGCAGATTATAATTAAAAAAAAACCAGAAGGTAATAAAGAATTTATAACCAAAAGATTTATATGATAAGAAAAGTTGAAAAATGTAATAATAGAAGAGCTTCCTACCATAATATCAAATGAAAGAAACATCCAGTTAATGAGTCAGAAGAACAACTGAGATAGGAATATTAAAATCTCTGAGAAATATAATAAATAATAAGTGAAGTATCCCAAAGATATTTTTTTTAAATAGTAACAAATGTGTACTATTCTGAATAATTTTTTAATCTGTCTGAAGATAATTCCAGCAGGATTAATATGTTTTTTGAGCAGAGATGATTTGCCTCTGTACTCAAATATGTGTGAAGTATTGGACAGCAGAGGAAAGTAGCGTACAGTGCCTCTCTGAACTGAACCAGCTCACAAAGTAGGGAACGATAGGGAGGAAATATCCCAAGGAGAAAATACTAAGAAGAAATATGAAAATGAAATAATAAATATGAAACTCAGATGACTATTACTATCAAGGAAGATCGAATGAGAATGATATAAACTCAAATATAAATAAGAAAATTTTTAAAATGGAAGGAAGTCCAAAATAGTAACAAACCTAGAATAATTATCATAAGCAATTGTTTCAGACAAAGCAAGTATAGTCTGAAAAAATTACTTCTGGAGAAGGGCATTCTGTAGAGTGACAGAAAATCCACTACATCTTAAGTCATGTGAAATCATAAAGTTTAATTACACCAACAAATGTTATAATAATATTGAATGATATTTAAATAAATCAAAGGAATGAACCACGATAAAATAAAAATCATCATTACATTATATATTGTTACGACGGTCTACTCGATCGTTGTAGGTACAGTGGAAACAAAATAAGTACAAGACACCAATTAAGTCACTAATCACACCTTTAATTGTTATAGTAAAACAGTTCGTAATTAACAACACAGTGTCTACAACAAATCAAATGAAAATTGTTCATACGCAATAAAATGTCCACTAATATTAAAACTCAACTGTATTACAATTATACCGTCCGAATATAAAACGCAACACTTCACTAATAACTACTTGAACGTACACCGTAATAACCCGAACCGCTCAGTAAAATATATCGCACTAATACTCTCGAACCGCACAGTCAAAAATCTCGCATTGAACTGAAAAACTAAGGCCGCGACGCGATGTATTTATAGTTACGCTCACACACCAGAAGCTTCCAAACTGCGTCTTATCTCTTGCGAACTACGTAATTGCTGCGGCCTTGACACAGTCCGAGCGCCCGAGCGAAGCAAAGTCGAGAAAATTCTCGCAACATGCGTTTAGTAGCACGTACACCACACGCTTACGTTGAGATCTTTCTGGCACATTCGACAAACGCCTAGATTGTTCTACGCTGTCGTAAAAACCACTGTTTAAAAAAACCAAAGAAAGTATCGAAGCAACTCATTGTATAATATCAGTAATTTACCCAGGAAGCTAAGAGCAGTAAACCAGTTATATAAGACCATATCAAGTAAACCAGTTATATAAGACCATATCAAGAAAAGAGAGACTCAATTAAAGAGTGGTGAATACCAAAATACCCCAAAAACAAGAAGAGGGAAGAATAAAGTTTGTGAACAGGAAGAAAACAATATCCTGAAACCTCTAGAGAAGAATAAAGTCAGTATCAGTGAATAAGTTAAATGCTCCAAACTAAACCTCAGTCGAGATAACACCAAGTACCTTGGTTTACCCAAGAATGAAGAAGGAAGACAAGAAAACCACAAGAATGAAGACTAGAAGAAGGACAAGAATGAAGACCAGAAGGAAGATACGAAGAAGGACAAGAAAGAAGACAGGAGGAGAGGAAGAAATAGTATGAAAGAAACACCGTTGTAAAACCTATTATTATATAAACTACTATCAACCCCAAACCCACAAAAACTATGCAAAAGAAAGTATAACATACCCAAAATCCTATAAAAATGTAATTATTTTGAAAAACTAAAGTGCTGTATAGTGTTATAAGAAGTGAACCGACTAAAGCTATTGTGTAATAAAGAAAATAAACTAGTCTTAACAGTCCATGATTACTAAAGGTCTGGTCTGAGATAATAAGACTCAAAATATCAGAACCAACAGTGAAAGTGAATTTGTGTTTTTTTTTTTTTTTTTTTTTTTTTTTAGAAATGCATTAAACTTAAAGTTGGTGATACTATAACTTATCAGTATGCAATATCACAACTTTAATATCTAATAATAAACAGCATAATAAAATAATAAAAATGGAAGATTTCCAGTATTTTATTATTTTAATGTAAATCTTTATTTACCAGACATTTGTAAAAAATGATAATAAATAGAGTATGGGAGTTCATGTGTACTGATGTAGGGAATCACATATAATAATGGTTTAGACCAGAAAGGACTGGCATTAATATAGTATTAATAAGTGTAAAATGTTTAAATAGACTGTTTATTCACAGTCCTAAAATCAGTGTGTTAGTAAAATGTATTTGTAAGAGTTATTAGCCAATAAGATTTATGTTATGTGTTCTAAAAGAATTATGTTTGCTAAATAATAGCCTACATACCATTAATAATGTTCCAATAGGTATGCTATGCTAACTCAAAAATAGTTAAAAGATATATGTTCAAATCATGTCTGCAATATGTTCAATTGTGCAGATTGCTAAACAATGTTCATAATTAATTATTTTAATAACTGTAGTGTTAATTAACTACTAAACCACACAATAAGTTATAAACCATGTTATTTTCATATAATAGTAATTATGAAAAGTCAGAGGAGGAGTTAAGTTTAAATTTATTTGAGAAAGACAGAAATATAAAATTCTAAAATCTAGGCCATCTGGTGAATTCACAGAAACAGTATAAACCAATATAATTCACTTATAAATCTAGTAAACAAGCAAGATTTATATAAGGTAACTCAATTAATCACTACTAGGAATGATCCTATGAGTTAAAATGATAATAAGGAAATATACCTTAACATTTTGTAAATTTTCAAAATATATAAATCAATTAATTTTAAAGAGCAATGTCAAATTTACAGATTAACACAAAAAACCAGTTCAAAGGTTTAATTTATATGTACTTAAGGAAAGGAAGAGGAATATGAATAATTAAAATTTATTGTAATAGTATTAATAATATTTAAAATGGAGGAAATTCGTATAAAGACGGAAATCCAATTTTGAGCCTATATTCCCAAAGAGTGAACAAAATTTGTTAATTTCCACAAAATGTCTACAGATATGGACTATAATACATCAATTTAAAGGGAATGAGATGATTAAACCAATAATAAGGTTCATAATTCATAAAAGTGATGAATAAAATAGATAAATTCCATATATAATGTAATATTTTATCATGTGTACAGGTAATCGAAATTTGTTAACAATACTTTTTCAAAGATTAACTGGGCCAGATTTATGACCAAGTTAATTAGTCTTTTGTTGAATATCAAGCTGAATAGTTGAGTGACAAAACGTTCTTTAAATCGAGTCGAAAATGGTACTAGCGTTTAGCCATTAAAATAAGTGAACGAGAGTTAGACGAATTAGACACTTTTTAAAACTAAAGCTATCCATACGTTCACGACAATAGTGAAAACAAACATCTAACTTCATGATACGAGTGACAGAAAACAGTAAAACCTTATATTTAAACCAATTCACTCTACAAATCATAACCATATCTTGAGAACGTTAACTCACAGAAGTGAACACATACAAAATAAACTAACCAACACAAGTTTACACAGAACACTTCGTCAGAATACACCAAATAACTTAACAGACATATTACACCAGTGCGGGGACATTTCAAACCTTAATGAAGGTAATTTTATTGTGATTTTCTGATACGACGCATTTGCAGTAACCTAGTCCAAATCGAGTAGCGGCCATCTTGAATACGAAGCCTGCTTCCTACATCGCAGTGACGTCAGTCTTCAATGGTTCGACAAAACATTTATTAAAATATTATACATTGGAATTATTTAAATACTATTGAATAGTAATTATTATATTTGTGTTAATTGTTAATGTTATACTTTCTCGTCACCCTTCTCTGACTATTAATTTTAATCGCTCAAAGAACCTGTCTTTTAATATATTAAATATCATAAATTTTGTTCTGTATGACACAATCGATAATTCCCGAGACAGAGTCGATAATTGCTCTCCATCGATAAAAAATCGATTATTTATTTAAATTGTCAATAAATCTTTATATTTCCATTATTTCTTATCTGTTATTTATTTCACAGGTTAATTTAAGGGTATTTATAAGGCTGAAGGACTTAAGTAAGAAGAAAATATTTTATCTGAACGAGATATTGGACCAGCCAGAAAAGTCACCAATCGATTATTAACTGGAGTTAATCTATTTAACTCCAGACTTGGTTCAAATCTTCAAGAAGTGCTCGCCGGTCAATAAATACCTGCCTGTTATTAAAATTTTTACAAGAACATTATAAAACAGATTTATATCTTATACACACCTCTTAATAAACATAAACAAAATCTTTTACTATTTGAAAATTCTATTTTTATAAAATTTTCTCTCAACTTTTTATCTTTTGTAACGACCGGCATACAGAGGTCTGGTTACAATATATATATTTCAGGTAATTTGTTCAATTTTGAGATGTGTTTTCATTGGAGATCAGCTGATCAGCAATAAAATGTCACTGGTATATTGGTTGTAAATGTTCCAAGTAATTAATACAGATGCTATTTAAAGTAATGATCAGAATAACTTGATAAAGTGAGAAATAAAGTAATAATTTGTGAAAGCTAATAAAAGATAGTTTTTGGGTGATGATTAGTTTGTGGGACATGTAGATCTGTCCAAGTTGAAGTCAAAGTTAAAGAAATGGTAGAGATGAAAATAATGTAACGGTGTTTTGAGTTAATACATGTTATAGAATTTTGAGAAGTATTGATGTTGACACAGTAGTTATGGAGAATAATTGTAGAGTTTTGAGTGATATATTGTTGTTTATAATTGATGATGTTCTTTTGTTGTATTTGAAGTGAGGTAATGAGATTGAGATTATTGGGGATGGCAATTTTGTAGTAGAGGGTAGTGTAATGTAGGAGTCCGCAACATAATGATAGGTTGGGACGGGATTGGGACCGATTTAGTGGGAAGGGGTCGCCTCAGGTAGAATCCAGGGACCAGATAATGGGAAATGAGTTTTTTTTTGGGGGGGAAACACGTATCCTAAGTACAAAGGGTTAGAGAGTATTTTTTTTATATATCGAGAGAAGGTGGCGATTTGAGTTTAATGATAAGTTGTGGTTAGAGAGTGTTTTGGTAGATGTTCTGATAGAGATGGGTGTCATGTGAGTTACAGTTGTTAGAGGTTAGAGTCAGAGACGTAAAGATTATAGATGTATACAGATCAAGTAATAAATTAAAGGAGATAAATAATTTAAATCACCCACAGTAATAGAGAATCAGATTGTCAAGTAAAGAAAGAGATTTGTAATAAGAATGTATAAAATTTTTTAATTTACAACCAGTGACAAAATTTGGATAGAATTTGAAAATAATGTAAAATTAAGAAGTGTTTATTTTGAATAATTTAAATGTCAATTTGCTTATTATTTATAATCATATTTTGTTATTTTAAATATTTTATTTTATTATGTTTTGTGTTTCAAGTTAGGATGTTACAGATGTTGAATGTATTTTCAGATAGAACTTATACATAACACATATAGTCCAGTCGCCAGAGATTTTGACTTGATAAAAAATTGGGGCAAAGCAATATTTGGTGCACGTGTTAAATAAACGTTAATAATTAATACAAAAAAATCTTTGCATGTTTACCTTTCTAGGGTTTTCTGAAAATGGTCTGGAAAAATCGTAAAGACAGATTTTCTTAAAGCACTCCGTAAATATGTACAGTTGGAAGAAATAAAAAGGTGTATATTGAAGAGCAAACAATTTCCTTCAGAAAGTCTCCTTACATATTTTTACGTTAATGGAACTGTTTTCCTGAAAATTGGTAATGATGAGCGCTGCGTTTTAAAAAGAGCGTTTGCCCCCGATCTTGCGTAATTCGCTAAATTAGCCAGGCGCGTCTATTCAAAAATATCATAACTTTCTTTAATCTAAGCATAGCCAGTTAAATAAAGGCTAGTTTTGAAGGGGAACAGTATAGCTTTCAAAATTTGTTGATTTTTACATAAATATTTTATTTGAACATAAAGAATATAGTGTATAAATATTTACTGTAGATACAAAAAGAAGTGAAACCACAAAATTACAAGTACTATACAATAAAATTTAAAAAAATAGTAGTTCTTTACTAATTTACTTTTAAAAGAGATAAACTTTTTATTTTATAATAATGAAAAATACTTTTGAAGTTGTTATTTAAAAAAAAACACCTTTTCAAAAGTGAGTATTTCGACGTATTTTAAATTTACTTGAAAATTCAGAGTTTATCTGCCTTTATTAATCTTAAAAATAGAGATATCGAAATACAAAAAATTGTATTTGAAAGCTGCAAGTGTTCTGCATCAAAAACTATACTCATGAAAATTAAAATCATTTTTGAAATTAAAAAAAATAAATAAAAATTGTGTATACTAAAAAAAGGTGCCTCCTTTGCGTTACATACATGTATCTTTTAAGTGGGTTTATTTGAGTACTTGAAATTAACGTTACAGCTACTACAATACTAAATCTATCTATTCATGTTATTTCTCTTACCTGATTATACCTATACTCTAAAAACAAGACCCTAGAAAACAGGTAAAATTTTTAAACGGCGCGGCGTTCTATTCCCCTCGAGTGTGCAACTGTAAATGTAGCTGCGCGCGCAACACCCATTGTTGTGGTGTGCCATACAAACATCTGCTATACAAGAACGGAGCAGTAACGCAGTTGATATTTCTTCAAAGGTTATAATCAAAACATTACAAATATTTTTGTTTTTATCATATAAAACAGGTAAAAAAATTGCAGTTTAAAGTTTTTATTTACACTGTTTATACATGCTAATATTTATTTATTTGTGAGCACGTGTAGTGGAGTCAAAATAAAAATCAAATGTGAATTGTTTTGGGAGTCGATTTTTTGTGTGCTAAATTGGTTAATGGGATCAAGTTGAGCTAATAGTTAAGTTTTGTGTAAAAACAACCCGTTTATTTTTTTATTAACAATTTAAGTTGCTAAATAGCGTTTTTATAAATATCTTTGGACCTAACAAGCCGATTTTAATGTGATTTTTTTTCAGTATTCTATAATAAATTAAGAACATTTCTAGCCTTAATACGGAAGTCGATGTTATTATTATTGTTAATAAATAAATAAAGTGGCGACGGCGTTTATAAACAAATTGCTGTTGTTTTAACACAAATTAATGAAAGTTGATAAAACTTGAGGGAAAGGTAACCTTTGTGGAGTACTATAAACCCCAAAAATTTCATATTGAAATGTCGAATATTACCTCAAAAAAATCGCAATTCACAAAAAAACTTTGAGTGCTCATAAAGTACGGCAAGATTGTGGCACAAAGGTGTACGACGGCTTAAATTAAAGCTTATTAAAAATACTTTCGGGTGGTTAATTAACAAAATTTTTTGGCCTTTCTGACACCATTTTTTGACCATTTAAAAAAATTAAACGTAGACATGGATAGCCTCAAAAAAAGATGAAAATGAAGAAAAAAGAAAAATCTTAAAATCTGCAGCAGCAATTATTCGAAACGATGTTAATCTGAAGAAAATTAATACAGAATTGTATCCTCCAAGTGATAATATATTCCAAAATATTAATGAGAATATCCCAGAATCCCTTCAGTTTCTGATAAAAGAAATAATTTTAAAAAATAAAAAAGGTGATATTAGTTCATATGAAACAAAATGCACAGCAATTACTCATTCAATTATGAGTTGCATAAGACCTAGAACCTTTCTATCACCATTGCAAGTTGGTCTGTCTGTAATGTTGCACAGGAAATTTGCTTCAAAACGAATTATAGATATATTGTCGCATCTGGGAGTGTGTTCATCATACAAAGAAGCAACACTTTATGAGGATAGTGTATTGCTTAGTCCACGTTCTCCATGTAGATCTGGTTGTTTTGCACAATTGGCATTTGACAATTCAGATATTAACATCAATACTATAGACGGGAAAAATACTTTTCATAGTATGGGAGGTATTATGATTGTAAGTCCCAGAGATTGTTATTATAACAAAGTTCCCTTAAAACGATTGACAGTTAAGCCTACTGCAAAAGAAATTAGCAAAATTGACAAAATACCATTCCAAATTTTTGAAAATATTAATACACATGCACTCCAAAACATTGTTTTTGAAAAAGTAGATAACCCGAGTTTTAATAATATAGATTTTTCTAATGCTGACTTGCTTTGGATTTATGGAGTGACCAAACCAGGCATTACTGGCTGGAATGCCTTTATGTCCAAGCTTTTGGAAAATATGACGTATACATTATCTAGAATTGTTTGCTTGCCTTTTGTACACTCTCCTCCAACTGACAAAAATACAATATACACCGTTTTAAAATACGCTGTAAAACTAGTGAAAACTTAAGTCTATTTAATTGTTTTGTTACTTTCGATCAACCTTTGTATCAGAAAGCGTTTAAAATGGTCCAATCCTCACCTGATGATGATATACATAATATAATTGTTCGACTTGGAGGATTTCATCTGCTTATGTCTTTTCTTGGTTCAATCGGTTATGTGATGGCAGGAAGCGGTTTAAAAGAAGCATTAAGCTGTTACTATGCGCCAGGAACTGTAGATAAGATGTTAGATGGCCATGCTTATGCTAGAGCAGTACGAGGCCACACATTAATTTGGATAGTTTTGTGTAAAAAGATTATTGAGGAAATGAATCTTTCAGAAGTTGAATATTCAAATATGAAATCTTTACTACAAGAATTTTTAGATGACAATCTTACTTACAAAGAAGTACAAGATCATAATTTTTTTAACATCTTAAATGGTAAATTTCTAGAAAAAATTATTGAAATTGAGGAATGCGGTAAAACTGCAAAATTATGGATACAATACATACGAATGATCTCTATTGCAAAAGCATTTGCGCGCTCTGAAAAAATGGGTAATATAAAAATTCAATTACAAGTTATTCAGCAAATGTTGCCATAGTTTTATGCGACTGGACATTTTAATTATACGAAATCAGCCTTATTATATGTACAATATATGAATCAATTTATAAAAGAATCTGAAAAACTTTTCACCTCAATGCAAAACCAAAATGTAATTCCAGAAACTACCGCTTTAAAAATTAAAGAACTTCAAAATTTTATAAATAACAGATTTTGTACTGTAAGACGAACTGAGAAATTCTGGTCAGGAACTCATACTGATATGACAATCGAACAGGACTTAATAAGAGTCATGAAAGTTGATGGTAGTATGATTGGACGGGGAGTAACTACCAGTACTGCAAATAAATGGATTTTAGCAATGCCATATACACATGATATCTGCGAAGAAGTAGAAAATTTTTGTGGTATACAATTTTCTACTTCCGATCAGCATGTAGATGCTAGAGATTCTCGAATAAAACGAGATACTGAAGATATTCTCAAAATAAAATCCTGGTTTGATTGTCACGAGACATTTCCTTATCAAGATTCAATAATGTCTATATCTACTGGAGTTACTGGCGGTAATAATATTAACTGTCATAATGCTTTTGAGGTTGGAAAAGCAGGGTTAGAAGAAATTGCTGGTACAAACTTCCATAAAGTTTCGTTTAAACGAAAAAATAGAGTACTGTCATTAAAAAGTGTTTTAGTAGTCTGAAAATTCAAGAGGAAATTGTCCCTATAGATCCAATGTTTATATTTCAACGCATTTGTGTAGCAAGAAAAAGTGACGACGAATTAAAAGATTACATGCGTTATGAACTTGCACCGTACCCAACATCTATGTTTTACGAAGGTGTATTTCGGAAAACAGATAAGTCTAAACTATATGATATGTTTGAAGTGGACCGCACTGAGATTAACCTTGAAGATTGCATTTACGTCATTGATGGTGGTATGTTACTGCATAGAGTAGTATGGTCAAAAAATGACAAGTTCAAATGTATTTTTCAAAGGTACGTAAATTATGTCAAGAGACACTTTGGATCAAAAGTTACTGTAGTTTTTGATGGCTATACAAACAATTCTAACAGCATCAAAGCTATGGAGCGTTATCGCCGTACCAATCAAAATTCCTCTTTAGATATTTTATTCTATGAAGATATGTGTGTCACAGTGACCCAAGAACAATTTCTTTCGAATAAAACTAATAAAACTCGATTTATTGAAATTCTAACAAGATATTTGGAAGAAGAAAGCTAACGTTAAACAAGCTGACGATGATGCAGACTTATTAATTGTGAAAACAGCCTTAGAATTATATGATAAATTATATGCTCGTCAAATTGTTACTTACATTGAAATTCCCTTTAATTTGATACCCCACGTGCGGTATTTTCATATTTTCCATTTTTGACATCACCCCTCCACCAATTCCACTAATTTATTGAGCCCAAATTTTTTAAAAACCAAAATTTTTAATAGTGCGTATATGCATGTCACATATGATATTTCATATTTTCCATTTTTGACACCCCTCCATTACAACCCATTTATTGAACCCCAGGGCCCAAATGTATTCAATAGTACGTATATGCATGTAAAATTGTTACTTGCATTGAAATTCCCTTTAATTTGATACCCCACAGTATTTTCATATTTCATATTTTTCATTTTTGACATCCCCCCGGGCCCAAAACACCTATCTTATGTTGGTTCTCCCATTGCGTAAAAAATTTATGCCAAGTTTGGTGGAAATCGGTCCAGTTTCATATTTTCCATTTTTGACCTCCCCCGAAACCACCCATTTATTGAGCCCCAGGGCCCAAGAATTTTCAATAGTGCTTATATGCATGAAAAATTGTTACTTGCATTGAAATCCCCTTTAATTTGATACCCTACATGCGGTATTTTCATATTTTCCATTTTTGACATCCCCCAGGGCCCAAAACACCTATCTTATGTTGGTTCTCCCGTTGCATAAAATATTTGTGCTAAGTTTTGTTGAAATCGGTCCAGTGGTTTAGTAGGAGGTGTGAAATATAAATACACACAATGACTTTTATGTATATTAAGATACACATATTTAATAATATTATTCAACAGAGGAAGATTTGTTAAAATTGACCATTCCGTCTATCGATTTAATACTCCTAACGATGAAATAATAACAAAATCGTTATTTTGATTTTATTACTATTAAAATTTGAACTATTTTAAACAAAAAGAATGAAGACTTTATCATGATCCAATGGTTTATTTAGTAGTAAGAAAAGAAATTCACGGAATGTAAACGTTTTTATCGATTTTACCGCGCGCTGCCCTTAAATAAGGTTTTTTTTTAAAGCCTGACCTTATAAACATGCAAAGATGATTTTAAACCGATATTTAGACCTTTTTCAATAACTATACCAAATATCACTTTGCCTCAATTTTTTACGAAATTTTACCATTATTTTTACTCTGGCGACTGGACTAATATGGGTCAAGGTTGTGGACTTGACCTAGTTTCGATCAGCTGACAGTGAGGTCATATACAGACTAAGCTTGTTTAGTAAGGAAGTCAATTCAACTTTTGTTTTGAATCAATGTAAACAAATTTTTAAAATAATTTCTATATGTAAAGGAAACATTTTAATAAATTAAAATTTTTTTTTTGATTTTAAAATTTATGGAAAATATTTTTGAAAAAAAAAAAATGGTTTTGCGCCGGCCAGCTAATGAATATTTTTAAGCTTTGATTATTTTATTGTTTGTGTACTAACCATGTTTATTTTTATTGATTTATTGTATTGAATTGTATTGTTAGACTATAAGTGATCACATGTTAGGTTAAGGATGTTCTTAATTATAAGAAATGTTTAAATCAACTTATGTTAAATAAAAACAGAAACCAGTGAAGAAAATAATTTAAAATTTATACAAAATTTATGAATCAATTTTACCTGAAAACAACCAATGGGTTGTAATTTAAATAACTTTTGAAAAATTTTTCAATTTTATAATATGTAATGTCAGTAGGTAATGTGAGTGTGTGTGAGCCCAGTATCTGCTAAAGGCAGCCCAGCTTGCATACAAGGGGAAACATATCGGTGGAGGATCTGGCATAATCTAAGCCAGGGATTGAGGATTTTGGGGGTAGCATGTTAGAAGGTGAGGTGTGCTGTGGTACTTGTCTGTTCGATTTTTCGGTGTTGGGATCTCTTACGGAGAAGTCCAGGGATCTCGTTCAGATGCGTCCATAGTCGCCAAGCCAGGGGGGTAGTGTACCCATGAGGAGTAAGAACAAGGGGGTTGTTGGCACCAGTTCCTCACCGGTCCTCTTAGGGGTTTTACCAATGAGATTTCTTCTGTTCTGGACAGCAGAATTCTCATTGGGGGGGTATTGTAACGTGTCTAAAATATGGGGTATTTCATTTTATTTCATTTCAGGGTTTTTATAAAAAATATTGTGAAAGTTTTATTTTACGACAAACGTTAATTCCATTGTAACAGACCACGTGGCAAGAAAACAGTGTTGAAACAAAGGCAAGACGCAGTAATCAGTTGCGAAACCAGGCAGAGAATTTGTGCCACCCTAAATTTCTCAGAACTCTGTATAAATGTGACGGCGCACGCACACAACGACTCGAGTATGCGCGCTGTAGGGACGCCAAGAGAAACAAACGACGCTGTAAAAAATGGCGCTGGAGCTAACAATTTGTGAGATGAACAAGCCGACCTACAGGAAACTTAGCTCAGGACCGCCTACTGTTAGTGACGACAGACTAGCAATGCCTAGAGATCGTCGACACACTTTGCTGATATAACCACTATGTTTCATGCATAAAGTCGATAGAACACAGCAATTCAGCTATGAACCACAACGAAATCAGGTGGCAGTGAACCACAGCTTCTGCCCGCTGGCAGTACTTTCACACAGTCTACATTGGACAGTCCACGAAAACCTACTACGGTCATCAGACGTAGTTAGTGCGACTTGGCCCCGGTCGGTTGAACTTTCCAAAAGATGATCACTTCAAAATAATACCGTTTTAGTACCGACCGGGACCCGCGGAATTAATGTAGTGGAACCAGTGTACAACTAGTGACGAACGACTGACAATGGAACCGAAATAATGGGCAACTAACCAAGTCGGTGAATGCACGTGTTCGGCCGGTGATGCGTTTGTGAACCGTGTTAAAATATTAAGTAATAAAGGGATTACAAAACATAATAAAGGGTAAATGATGGAATGAAAGAGAGAATGTGCAGAATGGGCTGTCTTATTAATGATAATTAAAATGGTACCAAAAAATTAGATTTAAAAAATGTGACCTTGTAGTGTTCTGATAATAGCCATAAAACGTGTGTGAGAAATTAAAATTATTTACTTTACAATATAATCATGTGTTAGTCTAAGTTATTTCGTCATTACCACTTTCTCATTTCTGTGTTGCAAAATTCGTCTAACGTTCCGGGATCTTTCTGAATTATTAATTGGGGGTGGTCAGATAGCGAAATTGTCCTTTTTATTTAAGGTGGAGTGTAAAGGTTTTCGATATTTTTACCTATAAAAAATAATCGTGGCGACCTTGGTCTTCTGGTGAAATTTTAATACGGTAAGTAGTTGAATAGGAGTACAGGTAAGTTCTGGCAGGGTATTTTATTTAGAGTAGAGTCTCGGTTATCCACCCTTCGATTATCCGCCGTTCCGTGTTATCCGCCGCCCAAGCGGCGTAAAAAAACCTAAACGTAAAAAATATTTTCTTTAATTACTGCAACGAAAATAGTGTGCCAATTAGTTTGCGGGCGTGAGTGTACGTGCTCTCTTTGTGATTGCTCCTGACTGTACCGCAGGAATTTGGCCTACTGCCCATCGCCTATTATAGCCTAGCTGTGACTCATGTGTCATTCACCCCACCCCACCCCCAACATCCAACGCTATCGCTCACATGCTCATCGCTTAGTAGACTGCAGTTTCTTGTTGTGTGCTGTAGTGAGCAGTGAGACTATTTTTACGCGGTGTGTCCGTGAGTGACTAGTGCAGTTTTGGTGAAAGTGTCGTAGTGTAGTCTTGTTAATAGTGTTGCAATTATGGCTACGGAAAGGAAGAAAATTGTGTTATCAATAAAAGACAAGCTTGAGGCATTAAAAAGACTGGATAAAGGGGAAACGCTGCAGAAGGTGGCTGACCACTACGGCGTTGGTCATCGCACAGTTAGAGATTGGAAGAAGAGACGATTACAATTAGAAAAATGCTGTTCCTCATGAGTTACTGAGACTGCTTTTAAAGATAGAAAAACTATGAAAAATAGTGATTATGAAAAAGTTAGCGAAGCGTTGTACATTTGGTTTACACAGTTCAGGGAGAAAGGGGTGCCTATTTCGGGACCTATCTTAAAAGAAAAGGCGTTGCAATTTCAAAAAGAATTTAACGAAGGTGATGCAGATTTTACAGCAAGTGTTGTCTGGCTTGATAGATGGAAGAAGCGTTATGGAATCCGTCAGTTGAATATTTGCGGCGAGAAACTGTCATCAAACTTTCAAGAAATGGAGCAGTTTAAGAAAAAATTTCAAGACTTTGTTGAAACTGAAAGCTTAACAGGAGATCAAGTATTTAATTGTGATGAAACAGGCCTTAATTTCAAAATGTTACCTAGTAAGAGCCTTGCAGCTAGAACTGAAGCTGCAGCCCTTGGCTATAAACGTAGTAAAGAGAGAGTGACTATTTTAGCATGCAGTAATGCCACAGCAAACCATAAAATGGACCTGGCAATGATTGGAAAGTCCAAAAACCCTAGGGCTTTTAAAACAATTTCAAAACATGCTCTTGCAGTAAAATATTTCAATCAAAAAAGTGCATGGATGACTAGTGAAATTTTTAAGGAATGGTTTTTTAAAGAGTTTGTTCCTTCTACAGAGAAGTTTTTAAAAGACAACAACCTACCCAGAGAAGCAGTTTTACTGCTAGACAATGCCCCAACTCACCCTGATCCAGACGAACTTAGAGATGGGGACATAGAGGCTATGTTTTTGCCACCAAATGTGACTGCTATTTGTCAGCCTATGGACCAGGGTGTTTTGGAAACACTTAAATGAAACTATCAAAGAAAGGTTCTGTCAACAGTCATACAAGAAATTGAAGATGAGCAAAACTTGATTAAGAAGTTGAAAAGTATAAATTTGAAGGATGTCGCTTATTGGGTCGCAAGGGCCTGGGCCGATGTCGGGGCACAAACAATTGCGAAGTCTGGCATAAGCTGTTGGGCGAGGACGAAAATATGGCTGAAAGCATGCTGGATGAACTTCATGAAAGTATTTTGCCCTTGGTGCAACGTATCCCTGAATGTGAGGATGCATCGTTGGATGAAATAAGGAATTGGCTTTCAGGAGACGACCGATATGAAATAACTGACGAAGAAATTGTAACACTTGTTAATAGTGATGATGTTGTTGAAGATCAAGACTATGAAACTGTTGAGCCCCAAAAGATCACACACAAAGAAGGGGTTAAAGCTCTTGAAGCAGCCATTCAGTACGTTGAGCAGCAAGAGGAAGCCAGGGTTGTCGACATAATGATGCTCCAAAGATGGCGAGACTTGGCAGCAAAGAAGCGGGAATCATCAGGGAGGCAGTCGAAGAGCACTAATTTTTTTCACTCATCATGAACTGAACTCTCACTTCCAACATTTCTGACAGTGTAAGTCAATTTTATTACGTACACATTAGTCTGATTCTATATTTATTTTTAGTAAATTTTTCTTGTTAAAATTTACTGAATTCTTAAACTTGAAGCGTGAAGTACTAAAGTAGGCGTAATTGTTTCCTCTTTTTTTGTAAGTGTATAACTTTAATATTGTTGCTTGTTCTCTAAAATGTTTTACTATAATTTTGTAATATAATTGTACAGTACTGTATTGATTTCTCTATTGATTTGTTGTAAAACGTGATGTTTATTAATTACATTTACAAAATTACAACGTAATTTTATGATAAATTTGCGTTTTATTTAACTCTCCCTATTATCCGCCATTCCAGCTTATCCGCCCTTCCGCCAGCCCGTTTATGGCGGATAACCGGGACTCTACTGTATTTATATATTTCGGCGTATTTTTTAATGTTACAATTGTGATATTTATACTGTTACATATATTCATTCTTAATCTTATTTCTTTGTTATTAACCCTGTCTAGCAATGTAAGTCTACAGCAGATGGCTAGATTACACTACAGCACCTTCTACAGTATTTCTATTTCCATGGCTCGCAACCATTTCCTCATATAGCTTACCTTGGAGAAGAAATATCCCACGGATACTAGAATACACGGTAGGGGTCACGGGGTGTGTGCGCAGTAGCAAGCCGCGCCGCTGACTTCACCGCGAACCCAGCCATCGCTGAGTAGCCCGCCACTGCCATAACCTATTGTGTTGTCACTGCGTTTATGAGTGAATACAAGGTTGTTTACGAGAGTGTGAATTCTTATCCGTGACTGACGGTTAAGTGCAGAGTTACGCTGCAGTTATCAGTGTATTGAGGGGTTTTTGAGAGTAAGTTTGAAGTTGTTTTGAGTGAAAAATAATGGTTTGTTGTGCGATCGCGGCAGACAAGGAAGTAAGTTAGCAACTAATTTTCATACATTTCCTAAGAACAATGAGACGAAACAAAAATGGATAAATGCTTGTAAACGTGCCGATTCGTTTTCAGTTGATAATGCTCGTGTGTGCTCAATACATTTTGCTGATTCTGATTATGAAAGGGATTTGAAAAGTGGACTGTTGAACCTTCCTCCGAAACGCAAGTTGAAGCTTGATGCTGTTCCAACTCTACATCTCCCATCCTCCAGTGTTGATTTATGGGGTAGTAATGAGCCTAATAATGAGAGAAAATTTCGGGCACAAAAACGAAGTTACCGTAAAGAAGTAGAAGAGATTTTTCAGGTAAATATATTACCAACTAATGAAGAAACTGCTAGTAGAGAAAACATCAACTATGAAAACAAACAATGCAGTAAATGCGAAACTGTGGGCTTCTGTCAAAAGTTAGAAATTATGGAGAAAGAAATAAAAGAACTTAGGCAAAAGAATACAAATTTACAGGATCGTCTCTCTCGGTGTAATGATGAGTTACTTAAAACAAAACATTCACTAAAAGTGGTTGAGGGTTCTTTTTCTGACTGTCAACAACAAGTGGTTATGAAAGGACGGTGCACTAATTGGTCATCTGAAGATATTGCAAAGGCTGCGACTTTACGTTGTATATCTTATAAAGCGTTATTTTTTGTCAGGGATGTATTAAAATATCCTCTTTCTAGTGAAGTGACTATTAAAAGAAGACTCAGGCAGTTCAGCGTTCCACCAAGTTTTATTGATTTAAGCCTTACTGTCATGAAAACCCAATCAAAGCTACTAACTACATTTGAAAAAGACGTAATTCTTAGCTTTGATGAAATGAAAGTTAACAGTGACTTATGTTTTGACCAGGTAGAGGAGATTATCAGAGGACCCCACAACAATGCTCAAGTTGCGGTCATCAGAAGTTTAGTAGGAAAATGGATGCAGCCCATTTATTATAACTTTGACACGGCCGTTTCGAAGGACTTGTTGACTGAAATGATTAAAGTCGTAGGAAATGTTGAATTTAAAGTGAGAGCAATTGTGTGTGATATGGGGCCATCAAACAGAAAACTTATAGGGAATCTAAAGGTTACATTTGATGACTCAGGATTCGAAAATCCATCAAATCAAAACAGAAAAGTATGGGTTTTTTGTTATGTGCCTCATGCCTTAAAACTGTTAAGGAATCATCTGCTTGACGATGGTTATCGACTTAAATCTGGTAGTTTGCTACAAAAGAAGCGTTCATTAAGTTAGTTGAACTTCAAGACACCGGCGTAGATTTACAATACGCTCATAAACTAACAATGAACCATTTGCTTGTTGCTGGTACGGAAAGGCAAAATGTAAGGAAAGGAGCTGAGCTGTTTTCTCTCACTGTAGGACAACCCATCTGTCATAACCTTCCTGAGTTCAGTTATGTTGGTGAGGCTGTAAAGGTCATAAACAATGGATTTGATGTGCTGAACTCCAGAGCTCCTGTTGATGGATATAAATTAAAAAGTGCATACGGAAATTGTTTACCAGAACAAGATGGTGCGTTAGACAAGCTGTATGACCTCATTCTCACAATGAGAGTATTAAAACACATACCAAAAGGAAATGAGAAGAAAGAAAAGAGTAATCAAAAAAAAAGAAAAGAAACCTATTGATGATTTGCTCCCTTTTCAGAAAGGGTTTTTAATGTCTATAAACAGTCTACGCTCTTTGTTTAAGGAGTTCACATTAGAAGGCTACACGTACGTCATGTCATCAAGATGCAACCAGGATATACTTCAGAGTTACTTTTCTAAAGTAAGAGGATTAGGGAGATTCTACGATCACCCTTTGCCTACCACCGTCTCCGAAAGAATCAAGTCTTTGATTTTGAGCCGTAATGCGAGGGAACTCATATCAGGTGGCACATGCAAGAATGAGAAAGAAATTGATATTTTAAGTGCTAATACTTTGTCGGAAACTGAAGATACGACTGTAGAACCGTCATCTTCTAAGAAGTAAGACACTTCATGTCTACAGGAAAGCTTAGACAGCGAGTGCGAGAACAAGGAGGTTGAAGAAATCATTTCAGAAGTGGGCGACATTTTTGAGAATTGCACCGAATACAAAGAGGAAAATGTTCCAGATTTGAGGGAAAATGTTGAGTTGTTAGAGATGATTGTAGGATATGTTGCTTATAGAGTTAAACGTAAACACCCCAAATTAGCACATTTGTATGGTAACATAACTGAACACGTAAATTTTTCAGGAAAGAACTGGCTTCAAACAATTTCAAGAGGATCTTTAATGAAGCCAACTGAACGGTTAATGGAATTCGATTTGAAAATGGAAAGAGAATTTCAACGATTCCACGGCAATTCACTGATGGTAACCCAAAAGTTTTTGTAAGATTAAAGGACATTATAAACGCGAAATATCCAGGAATAGAGGACTTTGCTGTGATGTGTTTTGTAAGGACCCGTACTTTCATCAGAATGAAAGCTATCAACAAGAAAAAAAAATGCAAAGGTAATAAGCGAACTGAGGGTGAACAAAGACAAAAAGTGAAGAAAATGAAAAAAGTTGCAACATAACTTTCCAGAATAAAGAAAAGGAAACACGTTAGCCTAATACAGTTAAAGGCTTTGGTGTGAAAGTAGAAAAGTTGATTTATATTATGTATATAAATATAATTGATATGTACAATTTGTAAAGAAAAATTAAAATTTACTGTTTTAAAGAGTTTAAAATGACATTATTGGGGGTTTCTCCTGTCCAGGTCTATGTGGTCTAAGCCTGTGCGAGCCTCTTCCCCCAGCAAAAAAAAGTAGTGCCCTCCGAGATGGTGAAAGAGGTTGACGTCCTTCGGAGGGTTTATACTAGCATTTCACCGACCATAGAAAACATATATTTGTTTATTTAACTAATAAATAACTTAGTAATAATAATAATACACTAAAACATGAAAAATCTCGATTATATTCACAATCGTATATGAGTTAAACATGTGCGCGCGGTGTGCCTATAAGATTCTATGCGGTGCGGCGAGGCGAGTGGGTACGCGGTGACGTCACCGCTCACAGCCCACCTGCGCGTGACCCCTACCGTGTATTCTAGTATCCGTGAAATATCCTATGTCCAAGTTCAAGAGTTCTTTATACTGTTTTCATGAGCATTACATTCTTCATTGTGTATCTATTGAGTGCAGAAGTATTAAAAGTCCATTCTTAAATATTTTACATAGAACCTAATTAGCCTAGATATGTCTGTCATCATAAATTAATATAGTACAGAACTACTCTGTCTACCTAATTAAAAAAATTCCTTAAAATTCATTTTGTTTAGTGCAGCTGTGCACTTTTTTGTTTGTGCTTTTTGGAGTTAGTGATTCTGCATGCTTTTAAACGAAGTTTTTTTTTTTTTTAGTTTAAAATGAATAGCGTTAAGAACCAACAGACTAGGACGCCAAATGCCTCCCATAACAATAAATCAAATTGTAAAATCAGGTGGTCAACAATTTAATAGATCATTTAAACTAGAATATAATGAAAGTACTGACTAGTTATATGATTGTGATGATAGAAATTCTTTATTTTGTTTTCCATGTTTATTGTTTGGAGGAGAGGACCCCTGGACAAAATTCAGAAAGAAAGATGTTAATCATCTATCCAAAAAAATAAGAAATCATAAGGCGTCAAGTGTACATATAAAGAATTATTTTCAGTTTTCTCTTTTTGGTACAGTTAATATAGCACAGCAGCTGGGCAGTGAATATAGACGAAATATTGTTTTACACCAACGAACGAGTTAGCAGTAATCAGTACAACTTAAATATAACAATAAACTGTATCCGCTTCTGTGGAGCTTTTGAATTAGCTTTGCGGGGTCATGATTAGACTGAATCTTCATCAGATCCTGGTGTATTTCGAGGCTTAATTGGTTTCAGTTCTGAGCTTGACACAGCAATGAAAAACCATTTAGAGAAAGAGTCTGTATTTAAGGGCACCTCAAAAAGCATTAAAAGTGAACTTTTAAATATAATGTTAGAAACATGCCTTGAAAAATAAGATACAAGAAGCGGAATATTTGGCTGTAACTGTTGATGAGACCACTGATGTTGATTGCTAATGTTTTTCAAATGGTCATAGTGTATTGTTATATAATAAAAGGCAAACAGGTTGAAAGATTCTGGGTTTCATTGTTCGTCCTAAACTGACAATGCTCAGTCTTTTGCTTCATGCTTGTTAGATGAACAGTCTCGACACAACTTACTTGGAATTTCCCACAAATTAATTGCTCAAACAATTGGAAAACAGTAATTTTCTATTTTTACCCATATGACAGCACTATGTATGATGCACATATGTAGTAGGTCTGCCTTTTGTTTAATGTGATCTTTTAACCTCCCCCCCCCCCAATATACCGACTCCTGCAACCACCAAAATGTGGAACCATCAGGCACCACTGATCTCTCTTATTCCAAATACACATTGAGTCAGTTGACCTGCCACCTGATTCTGAAGTTCTCACTTCTGGTGTGTGTCCCATGACATGCCCATTTTCTTTTTCTTCTTTAAAACAACATATTTGGAGTGAATGTAGATAAACCTTTTCTACATGTTCTAAGTAATGTGTCAAGGAGACATCAAGCTTTTGAAATATTCAGTTGTACTTGTATTACAAAAAGAAGGCTCTGGAAGAAATAAAATTAAAATATACAATGTCACAGAAGTTTAAATCTTTTATACGGATCAGGAACCAAATTAGAAAGACCATATGCTAAGTATAGTTCACACATTTGTAAACAAAACTAAGGATTCAAGAATTCTCTGCGACTGATGCTATAAGTGAGAACAGCCATATCGCTAGTAGTCATAAGTAGATAAGCAAAAAGTTACCAAAACAAACTGTAGGCCCAGGTAAACCCTCTACTTGCACTGCCTCCATTTTAATATTTTTTTACTTTAATAACTGCCACTCACCCTTTCTAAAGATGATCAAATATTCGAGGGATGGAAACATCAAATGAAAAGATATTATGATGGAAGCAGTTCGAGGGAGGGTTTATGTGATACAAATCACCCACTGCTTAGGGGTTTATATAACTGTAGGCAATCAGATAACTGTAGGTAACTATCAGAAAACATGGAAACAAAACAGTGTTACCTGGAGATGACAATTATGATTCTGATGATAATGTTGGCAAGTTAGTTCAGGCCCGGCTCCAGTGAGGGGCAAACCGTGCCACCGCCCAGGGCGGCAGATTCCGGGATGTTAAGTTTTGAAATTGAGGGAAAAATAAAATTATTCACTTAATTTTATCACAGTATGTAAGATCAGTAAGAATTACTTGATATATAAAGTCAGCGGAGTTTAACGAAAAGTCGTGAACAAGAGAACGTAAACCTGACAATGAGTGCAAAATTTCCTAGTCATCATTTGAAGGCAATCACTGTATCTTTATAGTAGGTCTAGTGTGCATGAATGTGTTCAGAGTTAAAATAGGGAGGGGGTGGGACTTATAAATACTGCACAGGGCGGCATAAGCGCTAGAGGCAGTCCTGAGTTAATGAAGAAATTTGTGTTAGTGGTTGAAATCACAATCAGAATGATCACTGTTGCACACCACTATATAAAAATTATCCCGATTAGCGCTTTCAAGCTTCACAGCCCATCGTCAGATCGGAATAGACAGAAATTATGTGAAAACAAACCCTTCACCCCTCTCCCTCACCCTGCTCACACACAACAAGCTATAATATAAATGACCCTTCCCCACTCCCTAAACCCTGTCCCACCATCTGTACAGTTACATATTTTTCTAGCAAATTCCTTGTGTTTCAGTGTTGTGTGTGTGTGTGTGTGTTTGTGTGTGTGTGTGTGCATCCTTTTAAACTTACCCTCTTCCTCTCCACACACATGGGTCAGTCACACACCCTTATTTTAAAACATCCAATTAGTACTATGCAATATAATTCTTAATCTTATCTATCTGTCCTCTATCATTTACTTCTTAATCATGTTATAAAATATTTCTTCATTATCAAATTTAATTTTAATATTAATTAAATTGTCTAACCCTTTTTCTCTTTCTTTCAATATTTCTAACTCCTCTCTAAGCTTCCTTTCAACTGTGTTATTTACTACTTTTACAATTTCGTATTCTTCCAAAGGATTAACAAACTTATGGTTGTCTTCTATGAAATGTCTTGCATATAACGAATTGGTTGTTCTATTACCTTCTCCACGTTTGTGGTCAGACAACCTGCATACGAATTTTCGTCCTGTCTCACCTAGGTACACTTTGTTGCAGTCTTTACATTTTAATTTATAAATTCCGCTTTTCTGTAATACTGGAATTTTTTCTATATTCTTATTCCTTATCAAATACCGTTTCACATTTTTTAATAGCTATATCTACTCCATATTTATTAAAACATTTTATAATTTTTCTAGTATGTGAACCTATGTATGTCAATGACCCTGCATAATTCTTTTGTTCTGGTTTTATTTTAGCTTTTTGTATGTTAACCCTTTTCATAACTTTATCCACTATGTTGGTGTTATAATTATTATTCCTTACAATTCCCTTTATCGTTTTTAACTCCTTATCTTTTGATTCGGTCTCTTTTAAACACTTCTGAGCTCTGTAACAAAATGAATTGATTGCCGCCATTTTATATCTATATGGGTGGTAAGACTCTCTTGGTATAATTATATCAGAATACGACTCTTTCCTAAATATCCCAAACTGTAGTTTCTCATTATCTTTAATTTCTGTGTTTAAATCTATGTAATTTATTTTCTTACCTCCTATATCTTCTTTAAATTGTAAGTTTTTATCCTTATTATTTACCTCATTTATAAACTCATGCACTTCTTCTATGCTTCCTTCCCAAATTACTAATACATCATCAACGTATCTAGACCATAATTTTATATTGTCTTTATACTTAGTGGAAGTTATTAATTGCTTTTCAAAATCATTCATGTATATTTCAGCAAGAATAGGGGATAGTGAAGACCCCATAGGTAAACCTTTTTTCTGTATATAAAACTTGTTATTAAACCTAAAATAGTTCTGATTTACACATTCTTTAATTACTTTCATCAACTGCTTTTTATACCTGTATTCTCCCATATTATTATCGTTTATTAACTTAATAACTTTATTTACTGTGATATTGATAAACATGTCCTTAACATCCAGTGATATCAATTTTGTATTTACATTAATCCTAATATTTTCTAATTTTTCTATCAATTTTACATTATTCTCTATGTTGTATTTTGTCCCAAATTCATATTTCTCTTTCAGTACTCTGCTAACTTCCTTCGATAATTTATAAATAGGTGCATTAATAAAAGAAACAATCGGTCTAATTGGTTTTCCTTCTTTATGTATCTTAACCTGACTTTTAAAAGTTGGTGCTGTTGGATTACTTTCCAATAAATACTTTTTCTTATTTTCTTCTATAAATGTTATCTGTTTCATCATTTGTTTTATCCTTTACTGGTACTTACTTGTATAATCATACTTTATTTCCTCGTATGGTCCTTCCCTTATAAATTCTTCCGTTTTCTTTATGTATTCGTCCTTTCTCAGTAGTACCATTGTATTTCCTTTGTCCGCCTTCGTAACTATAATATCATTCTTCTTTATTTTATTCTTTAGTTTAGTTACAGTTGGTTTGATTTTTTGTTCATTTTTTGAATTATACAAACTTTTCTTAAATATTTTATCTACTACATTCCCTACTTCCCACCTTATTCTTTTTTTATCATTTTCATTTCCTAGTTTTTGTATTATGCTTTTGCATTCAATAATAGTTCTTCTTGATTTAATTCTGGTGGCGGTGCGTATTTTAAGCCTTTTGCTAACATTTCTTTTTCTCTGTATTGAAATTTACCTCTGTAAGGTTTATTATTCTTTTTTCATAGTTATTCTTAGAGAGATGTTCCTTTTTTACTTCATTCTTTCTTATTAATTTATTTAACTTATCTACCATTTTTTTATTTTTATTTTCCAATTTCTTTTCTATGTACCCCAAACCAAAATTACATAATATTTCTTCTAACTCTACATACGAGTATATGCTTAACAATTCTATGTGTCTGTCATATAATTCCCTATTATATCTATTGATTAAGCCGTAGAGTGACCTTATTTCCAGTTTTATACACAACTTCTCGCTTTGTTCTTTTACTTTTTTGGCTACACTGTTCTTATTTTTAATTTTAACTTGAGCGTACTTTGGGATGACATTATTATCCAGACATTGTTTATTAAACCATATTTTACTTAAAACCCTCTTCAATTTAACTTTTAACTTAAGATATTTAAAAACTTTACTTACCTTATTGTTGTCGTTTATTACCTCATTGTTGTTGTCCATTACCTGTAGTCGATTGCACATCTTAACAGACATTTAATGAAGAAATTTGTGTTAGCGGTTGAAATCACAATCAGAA
This sequence comes from Magicicada septendecula, assembly GCA_034769895.1. Classification (NCBI taxonomy): domain Eukaryota; kingdom Metazoa; phylum Arthropoda; class Insecta; order Hemiptera; family Cicadidae; genus Magicicada; species Magicicada septendecula. Next base: position 16,352,067 of record CM068374.1, read on the forward strand.
TGATCACTGTTGCACACCACTATATAAAAATTATCCCGGGTTTGTTTTCACATAATTTCTGTCTATTCCGATCTGACGATGGGCTGTGAAGCTTGAAAGCGCTAATCGGGATAATTTTTATATAGTGGTGTGCAACAGTGATCATTCTGATAGTCCTGAGTTAGTTATATATTAAACTTCACTATGACACTATGTTTACCGACAGAATTTTCCTGCGGTGCATAACACGCATTTACTTCATGTATACTACTGTGGTGCACCCAGTCAGATCTGTTATTTGCTGTGTTCAACCTGCCAAACATAGCGTTGCTGCCAAATATGTTTAAATTGAGTGTACACAACAGGTAGTTGTCTGGAAATTCCAACTGAAAGCAGTTATGAACACACATTAATTATATAACAAATAAATGTCTCATACAGACACACGCATACAAAATATAATAATAATATAAACACAATATTTATAATACATAATATTTTCAACGGCTCTTGCATACACTATGAATCTGTTGTGGATTTGTCTTATAGCAACTCAACTTCATGTCTCTATTACTGCTGTGAGCAAATAATGCAGCAGTTTAACTGGATCTGCTGAGTCTAGTTAGTGTCAAGTAAAAGAAAATTACTAGCTAGTGCTGAGTAAAAAGAAATCCAGGTTTAAAACTATATATTGTGGTACGGTTAGAAGAACCTTTAAAAGAAAAGTTCAAATGGATAGTTTGTTGAAATTGTTCCTATTCTGTTACATGGTAGCAAAATCTGGGCATTAATAAAAAAAAAAGGATTGCAAACATATTGAGGCTGTTGATATTGTAACAAGCATGGTATCGAACCACGTAGAACAGCTGAGAACATTCTTCACTCCAGTGTGGCAGGTCTTGCCTCATTCAAGTAGGTGTTCTAGTGTGTTCAAGGACACTTGAGATATACATTAAGCCGGCATGCAGTAAGGAGGGAAAGCTGTAATGGACCTATGTGCAACCTATATAAAACCATAGCAGCTGGGTTGTCAGCTCGAGTGATTTTCACTAGCGCAGATCGAGTGTTTGTCGAAGTGAAGAATTATTGTGTTTATAATTGCGTGACACTCTATTAATTGACACTGATATTATGTGTGGACAAATCTAACTGGAATTATTGTACAAGTTGATTATAAACTCTTATTTGTGACAATTAAAGCTGGATATTAGTGACTTCACTGGTGTCTTGTATTTAGTTTTCCACTGTACCATACGAAGATCAGTAGACCGTCATAACAATAGTTTTACAATCAGTGACAGGATATATATTAAGAAGGAGAAAATTATATCAGGAATTAATTATAGTTTTAATAGATGAAAAAACAACAGAGTGCCACAACAAATGGAAAGAACATTTAATAGACAGCCATTCTAAATACACGTTGTAAGGCCAAAAGTGAGATTGGCACCAAACCAATAACACCAAAGTAGACACAGTCAATGGCTAATCTAGGAAATCAGTTGGTGTTATCATTTACATGATATTACTGTAAAGGTTAAAGTATAGAGTTATGTTTTTTGTATTATTGCCCATGTTTGAAACAGTACTTGGTGGACTAGTTTTGTTTTATTATTTTGCCATAATCACGCATACCATATGATTATGTTTTTCCTATTTGGAATAATTTTGTGTAATCATACAAACTATCCTGTCTCTGAACTGTATATATTGCGACGACAGCGAAGCAAAAATCTGCTCCTGGTACCAGCTGAGAGATCGCCGCTAACACCTGGTGGGCATGTGGATGAGTTTAGAGTGCGCCAATCAGAAGAGACCAGAAGATAGCAGCCATCTGATAGATTCGCTGCAACCAGAAAAAATAGGAATAAGAAGAGCATGGCTGGGAAAAAATCGCCATTCCATCGGAAGACGCGAATGAAAAGGAAGAAGAGAAGAATGGACTTTCTTCGCTTTTTTGTCCTGTGAAAAAAGGAGAATCAGTGATGGACATAGACTGGGATGGCAGCAAGCTCTACATACCGCTGCTGAAAGAAGAGGAGGACTGCAGAATGCCATGAACAGCGGGCGCAGCCGCCAAACATCACAGTGCAGCTCAGGTGGAACATACATCACAGTTACTGTCCCCACCACACGGGCCTTCTAAGGGGCACAAAAAATGAAGAGGTGTACGATTGGCACCATTTGTCCTGTGACAACGTATTCTGGTCATTTTGAAATAACTGTAATGACAAAGCAATCACTAGTCCAGCCAACATGAGTTTATACTTGAATCAGCATAACACTTCTTCAGAAATGACCATTACTTTAGATGGAAACAGAATTAGAAAAGTGCATATGAAATATAACAACAATTTTATTTCTAATACTACATTTTTCATTATCACAACTTTTCGTGTGTGACTAGGTTTGGTAAATTCTCTTGTACTTTTACCTTCAATTGATACTAACTTTATTTTCTTAACGGTAATGTTGGAAGGTGGACACTGCAGAGTGGGATGGGAGTGAGATGTAATATTACTCTGAGTAACCAACACCTGTGTAGTATATAAGCATTTGTCCAGTTTTGGTTAACCTAATTTTTCTTACAATTTACTCCTTCCTCTTTTTACTGCCTCCCCATTTAGAAATTATTAATTTAATTTGTGGAGGGAACGACTAAGCTACAGCAAATTCAAAAAATAGTAGAGTACATGAGTTCATGGTGCAAGATTAATAAGACGTGAGTAAAGTAACATCCACATCCACAACCACTATAACAGCTATTCAGAAAAAAAGGAAAGTAAATTATCTCACTGAATATGAATTTGTAAAACTACTAATTTTTTTTTTGTTTTTTGTATAAAACTAAGTAACGTACCTATAGCTTTGTACATATTTTAATTCAGAATTGAGTATAATACACTGTTTCTCAGCTGTTGGGCTATGAAAATTTTACAAGTAAGGCCTAAAGATGAATCTGCGTTTGTAGAAGTAAAAATGTATTCTTTAATTAGGGGGTATTTCAGAATTATGGCCACTCTATTGAGCTATTAAACTCTTAAACACTGATGGTAAAGAGTGTATGATACTCTTCACTGTCGAACTAAGAAATTACACATAATAGAATTCAATATTTTATACATCTCTCCACTTACATAACAGCATAGTAACACTATAAAACACACATTACTGGAAACACACATTCATACCAACTTATAGTATTCTTCTATGTTCTTGTCTTGTGAAAATTCATCTGGATATGCTACGTGAAACTCCATTTTCTCAGCCTTCCTTAGTGCAAACTCACTATAAACACAAACATATATTAAACACAAAAAAACTGTATGAGTCAAATCTTTGTGCATACATTTATACATAAAAAACAAAAATAAAATAGTAATGTACTAACTGATACAATTTAGGTTAGGTACAATATCATGCACTGAGTATAGTAGGAGAAAGTTTAAGACTACTGGAAACCAGAAAGTATAGAAAAGTATATTGGGCAGGATACATTATAAGGTGCTATTAAATACTAGAACTTTACAACTTTATCTACTGTCTGCTGCACCTTAAAAAAAAATCCATTACTGCACACATACACCAGTTCTAGAGTGTCCTCTATTTCTGGAATGTTCTCAGAAAGTCTGTTATGAACTCCTGTAATTACATTTGACTTTTTCAAATGGTGCGACAAAAAGCTTTCCAGTTACTCTTTTATTTTTGTCCAAGCATGGTGCTAAATTGGACAAATAAAGTTGGATGGGGTTTTCAGATTTCACCCAAAAACTGTTGTGTCCCAGTGTACTATGAAAAGAGGACAATTACTATACCGGTTTGTTGTTGTGTTGTTTGAGGCTTGGCCTATTGGACAAATAAAGTTGGATGGGGATTTTAGATTTCACCCAAAAACTGTTGTGTGCCAGTGTACTATGAAAAGAGGACAATTACTATACCGGTTTGTTGTCGTGTTGTTTGAGGCTTGGCCTATTGGACAAATAAAGTTGCATGGGGATTTTAGATTTCACCCAAAAACTGTTGTGTGCCAGTGTACTATGAAAAGAGGACAATTACTATACCGGTTTGTTGTCGTGTTGTTTGAGGCTTGGCCTATTGGACAAATAAAGTTGGATGGGGATTTTAGATTTCACCCAAAAACTGTTGTGTGCCACTGTACTATGAAAAGAGGACAATTTTGTTGTCGTGTTGTTTGAGGCTTGGCCTATTGGACAAATAAAGTTGGATGGGGTTTTCAGATTTCACCCAAAAACTGTTGTGTGCCAGTGTACTATAAAAAGAGGACAATTACTATACCGGTTTTTTGTCGTGTTGTTTGAGGCTTGGCCTATTGGACAAATAAAGTTGGATGGGGTTTTCAGATTTCACCCAAAAACTGTTGTGTGCTAGTGTACTATGAAAAGAGGACAATTACTATACCGGTTTGTTGTCGTGTTGTTTGAGGCTTGGCCTATTGGACAAATAATGTTGGAGGGGGTTTTCAGATTTCACCCAAAAACTGTTGTGTGCCAGTGTATTATGAAAAGAGGACAATTACTATACCGGTTTGTTGTCGTGTTGTTTGAATTAACAGCCTTACATTGACAGAATAACATTAATTATACAAACCATAGTGACAGGAATAAAAACAAATACATGCACTTGTTGTAATGCTTATTCACTCCTTCACACCTCCATTAGTGTTCAAAAGTCTGAAGCTTGTAGTTGAAAACTTGAGTAAAGGGTTACTAACAGTAACTCAATGTAAGCTTTAATGATGTTTCAATGTTTTGGTAATGCCTTCATGCCCTATAATGCAAGCAATATTAAGTTTGTTCCTTTCCTTTGTACACTTTAACTGTTTTACATATTTTCACTGCACTTTTCACTATTCTTGATGTAAACTATTACATGAATTTAATACACCACTTTTTAAGAAATTATTCTGTTTATTAATTCTTGTTGTCCTTTGTTTGGCTCGTTAACAAAGTGCTTTATTAAGTTAGTATTATAATGGGTTTTAAATATTTTACTTCCTTCACATACTGTATTAAGAGAATAGATTCTTAATTGGTTCTCAGTGAATTCCTACAGCACCATATTTCAAACAACTCTACAGTAACCTCTTCTAGTCATTTACCACTGCTGTACAGATGAAATAATGGGAAACAAAATGGTTAGCACAGATCGTAGTGGAGAGCAAAGAAGGCAGTGGAGAAAGCGGGATGTGAGGTAATCAACTATGTCACACAACCATGTGACACACCAACCTTGCAGCCGTTCTGAACACAAAATGATAGCTTGGATTGGAAAACAACGCATCAAAGCTACACATGCGCAATAAGATCTTTTGACACTGAGCAGACACTCACCCATTTCATGTCTAATTATTGTTTTAGCTGTACAGGTCTCACAGCTATAAACTGATGTGCTCTGTACTCCAGTCTTTAGGAAGCTTTTTGCTTTCAGATTTATTTCTTTAGCAGTCAGCAATTTGTATTTCCTGTTGAATTTACAATGGTGGCTTATGACGAACAACATACATATGATTTATTTACAAACAACAAAATTATCCTTGTTATATTAAGTTTATAATACATTCAACACTTTTTGCAAAGGAAAATGGATTTGTGTGTGTGTGTGTGTGTGACATGAACACAAACAATTCAGTAATGTGATACTAGTGTTACCGTGTTTTGTCGTCCATCCAGTCGACATTCAACAATACGTTTATCATCTCTCGTTTTATTCTCTGCGTAATTCCAGTGACTGTCTTCTTCACAGTATTATTGAAGTATTTACGTGCATAAATAGTGCCAACTGCAATATCCATTCTACATCAAATATACAGCCACCATAAATAATATGATAAATAACAGACATCTCTTGATCTGATGGCTTGATAAATTAGTTTCCTTGCTGGTTGACATTAACAGATTTTTGTAATTATAAAGTAATATCATTGTAACTAGCAGTGCACTGTATTGATAATGTAAGACAGTGAATAAAATGATACAGACCTCTTAAAAGCGAGAACACTCAAGTTTTTTTTTTTTTTTAGTAACAGGTTTTGACTTATTTAACTGTTTTAATTAAGAAAAGTATTATTTTGGTATTAAAATTGCGACATTAAAGTAAACAAAAAATTCAATATAATTAGAAGAGATACTATGAAAACTATTAATGTTGGAGAATTTGAATACAACAGTTGGGAAAATGAGGAATTAAGGGTAAGAAGGACGAAAGAATGATAATAAATCGTAATTCAGAATGGTTGATGAATGTGGTTGATTCAGTGTTTCTCAACCTACGGGGTATAACCTACTGCTGGGTCCTGAGGGGGCGTTTTGTGGATTGCGAAGTTGGGCTCAAAAATTATATACGGTGTCTTAAAAACTAATTACATTTAGTAATAAATAGAAGTAAATGTGTATATTTGTTTAAGCATAAAAGAAGGGTCAAAGTACTTGATGTTAGCAATAATATGATTATAAACTGGGTGCACACCCCAACAAGTTATTCAGCTGGCACCCATACTTACGGGTTCCATGAAGCATAATAGCCTTCAAGGTGGATCCAGGGCTTTAAAAAGTTGACAACCACTGAGGTAGGCAATTGAAATATCCTTTAAATGATGAATGCCTTCATCAAACATCAAGAGTTTCATGCATATGTTTGAGTGATTGTGGTGTGTGTGTATTAGTGTTTTGTGTATTTTCGATGTTGAGTGCTTTGAAAATTGTGTCGTGTCTTGTATTGTATTTTGAATAAAAATTTCTATTAAAATGATAATAAACAATGTCAGGTTAAGTTATATGATTACTAAATGTGTCAAATAGTTTTAATAAAGTGAAAAGTACAAGAACTAATAATAAATAATTTTGGGACAAATAATTAAAAGTGTAAAATGGTAACTCAAGAAATATGTAACAGAAGATAATCAAAAGTGGTGTCAAAATAATCAGTGTTTCATCAGAAGATCAAAGAAACTAATAAAGTGAAGATCAAAGATCTTATAAAAAAGTTATAACAGTTTAAAGAAAATGAAAGATAAAATATTAAAAGTTTTTTTATGTTGATGCTAGGTATCACCAGGGTGATACATTAGAAACATTATGGTTTATAAACAACCAGGGTGATATCATAAGATGTTACATTAGAAACCAATAAAAGCTGAGATAGGCCTTAGCAACTAAAAATGTTATAATAAATAAAATAAAGAGTGTATTATTGGATCTGAACGAGAAAGGTTGAATTAAAAACCAGAGAGTGACTAATTTAAATTATTATAAATTTCATATTTGTGGACCTAAAGTAAAAAGTTAAATAATCCTCCTAAACCAAACTAAATAGAAGAAGGAAGTGCCACATTATTATAAAGAAGTAAACCAAGGAATCTCTGAAGAAATACAATCACTTGCACAGGAAGAGAAGTATTTTTTTTGATAAATAACTAAACTGAACTATTCCATCCTAGGCCTAGGCCATACGTCTCAAAGACACTGTTTACACTTTTAATAAAAACAATTTGGAACTTTCACTGAGAAAAATATCAATGAATAATCTTATTTTCAGTATGAAAAACTATTAATATAGAGTAATACTATAATATAAAGTGAACTAGATCTTAAAAAACACTGAAATCAACATAACCTAGACACTGAACATTGTAAAATTATTAATATAGTCTTGTTGAGACACTCTGTAATTATTTATAATCCCATGTATTTTGGTACTTTTCCTAACGTAACTGTCGTTTATATCGTAGTCAAAAGGACCTAACATAACACATTCTATTTGTATTGTATTTAATAAATATAAATATGGGCCTTGAGATATAGAAATTCTTATTGCTACTGCTGCCATACTGAGCATATGTAAAGAACAGCCGGTTAGATTTTTGTTAATGATTATATTTGTTATTTAAAAACAATTTAAAGAAAATAATAAAAGGATTTGAGTGTAATAAATACAGATAAAAGGTTTATTCGTTTCTTTATTTAATAAATACAAAATGTGTATGATATTATAAACACTATATCAGGGACTGTGAATTTGCTTCATCAACTAGATTAAGTTGGCAACACTCTTCATTTGGAAATATGGCAGACTATTCGAATCTGCTTTGATGTGCTTTAGTTATCACATTAATCTCTTAAATAAAAGATTAAAAGAGATTTAATTATAACTGATATAGGAACCTTTATAATATTTTAACAAAAATAATAATTAATATTTTACAAATAAATTTTATTTGCAACCTGTGATTGCAAATTGGGGCTCAACAAATATTACCCTGACCAGATACTCACCCTATAAAATATTAACAAAGTATACACATAATAAGACCCTGGAGAGAAGGATTGTAACAATATATATATTACATTCATATTTGCTAACATATCTGAAAACAAATTCATCTGTTCTTTTCTATCATTCAGAATTCTAACATTTTTAGTAATAATAAGTCAAATGTAAGCAGGCGCGGATCCAGGGGGAGGCGAAGCGAGCCCCCCCCCAAAGGTTCATATATATGTATTATATATATATTTTTTGAGTTTGAAAAAATCAAATATCAAAGCTGATTTTCATGGACTATTAGTAAAAATATTGCACTTCAATAAAATAAATCATTAAAAATTTCTCAGCAATATGAAATATAGCGATAACTATATCTTAATTATTATAATAATCTATGTTCCAGTTAATTATTTAATAAATCAGGTATCAAAAAATATTTGTATAATAATTAGCTACATGGAAAGTTGAACGATATTCCACTTATGTGGAGTAACTGCTTATGCATGTGTGAAGCAATATATGTATCGATAATCATGGATAATCAGCTGTCGAGAGTGCATAACGACAGCATCGCAGGGCATTTGCTAAGTTAGTTCTGGTTTTTTAATAATTATAAAAGTTTAGCAGTTGCAGTAAAACTTGAGGAAATTTTAGTAATTTTGTGATCTATGTTACAGTTCCAATTGCAAAGGTAATTAATTGAGCTACTCAAAGAAAACAGTAAATGTGCAATTAGTGTATTTATTTAAAGAAAAACATAACCTTAAAAGTCATATATTATCTTATTAGAATAGCACAAAGATGTTATAAAGACAGATTTGATTCTCGACATTTTTTATCTTAAGTTTTTTTATTATTGTAGGCAACATGGCAAAAGTTCCAACATTAAAGCATAAACATGAGCGAACTATTGAAAGTTATTTTAATTCTCCTGACACAAAGAAATCTCGCCTCCCTGACAATTCTTGCGCTTGTTCTTCTACATCTGTACAGAAGCAAATTAAGTCGACAGACGTTTCTGTAGTGCCAAATATCGAAAATGAAGATATTTACCATAGTATTGGCTCGTTTAAAAATTCTCGCCTTCTGTAATGGTACAGAATTGAGTGCTACCCCAGTTTTAATTTTTAATTGTCAGTATCCACCTGTGAGGTGCCCCAGTGCAACACAATGTTAGCATAAACAACTGTCTAGTCTGGCTGTCTAGACATATTATGTAATAGCCCCAGTAGCAGTCTCCCTTGTGAATCACAGTAAGCAGATTGCCCTCACAGTAGGCAAATTATCACCACAGAAGTAACATCAGACAGCAGCAGGAAGCAGTTACAAGTTCGTTAATATAAACGTTGGCCTCGGGAGTGTAAGATAGGCCGAAATCAAAGTAGGCCTATCATGAACAAATAACATTAATAATAACGTGGCCAGAAACAATTTAAACTTATAAGTGCGAGTAAAGTTACATCGGCCGACTATATATTATAATGTGCACAGATATTAAATCGAAGTAAAGAAAAAAAAATGTGATAAAAAGAAACCACCACTAAACTTAATATAAACGAGTGCTGGAGTGCGTGAGATCGAAGAAAGTATTCAACACGAGTTCGTGCAACCAACCATATGAACACGCAGCGGATGGGTAACTAGAAACACCGAATATTCATATTAAAACCAATTCAAACTAAACAGTGATTGCTCGCTATAAAAGGAAAATTTAAAATGTAACTTTATACGATAGAGATCTCTAAGGGAGTGGAGTTTATTTAAATATTAATGTAAAAGAAAGAGTGTGTGTGTGGTAATATAGAGGTTACATACTGGTTCGTTTTCAATATTCATATTTACTTAGTAGTGTCACTCATAATAGTAGTTTAAAACAAAATTCAATAGAGATAAGAAATAATTTCTTGGTTTGATACAAACTACAGTTGTACTGTCATTTGTAGAACAAAAAAGAAGGGTGTGAGTTTTTGATAAATAAAAATAAGCATGTAATTTAGACAGTATAAAATGCGTTAGCGTAATCATTTCACACTTAAACCCAGATAACCTTGTCTGCAGTGGATTTTCGTCTGTAAGATCCTGGAAAAGAACCCTAAGGTAAGAGTTTAATATTTGCAATAGTCTATAGAGTTTCAGTGGCGCCCGACCAGGGACTCGAGTAGTTTTATTATTTTAAAGAATCTTAAAGAGTTTCAGTGGCGCCCGTACAGTTGGACGATTTGGGTGATTTATATTAAACCACACAGATCAGACCTAATTAAGCTGCAGAACGGGGTATTTGGGAGTGAGGGCGATGTTGTAAAGGATTGTGGTATAAACTAAAGTGTATAATAGTATATGTAAAAAAACACCAGAGAAAATGAAAAATAACGATGATGAAGTCAGCATAACTGACTTAACCAAAGTCAATACAGAAAATAAATTTGGTACAAATATCAATAAAGAAAATAGTTTGACCGAATCAACGGTCATGAGTGGGTTGGAGGTCCATTCGACTCCAATCTTAGTTCAAAATAGAGAATTAAGTAAGTCAGCTGACATAGATGACTTGGGGATTCAAATAACTCCAAAATCAATTAACAAAAGTAATCAATCTGACAGTGGTGAGATGATGAGTATGATGCAGTTGTTGTTAAATATATAGAGTAAGTGTGACAAACAAAATGAAGATTTGAACGCTAAATTTAACGAAATTAAGGGGGACATTTTTTATCGTTTCGAGGAACAGAATGTAAAACTTAACGATATTAATCAACGTTTTGACAGTAATGAGGAAAAGTTTGACAGTAAATTTGAAAAATTAAGAAATGACTTTGATAGAATATTTGATGTACAAAATAATAAACTTGAGGCGATGAATAAAAAATTTGATGAACAGAATGTTAAGCTAATACAACAGTTAGATAAGCTTGGGAGAAATATTGAAAACAAGAGTGAAATACTGTTGAATAAAATTAATGGTGATATGTGGAGTAATAGTTGTAGTGATAATGAGAGTAGAGAGTTAGTTGACATTAGTAATGAAGTAGTAATAAGTACTGATGAGTTTGAGAAAGAGCGGAGAGATAGTTTAACTGTAGAGTATGAACAGAGGGCAACATTTTTTTGTGGTAGAGGTGAAGAAAAAACTTCACCAATGTTGTATGAGGACAAAGTTTCCTCCAGTAGTTGTGTGGAAGACAAGGTGTCTTCAAATGGTCTTTTTATTTTATGTGATGGCCTTGGAAGTGCCAACACATATAGTAAGTTTGTTGTGCCCTCTGTGTGGAGTGAGAACATGAAATGGTATGGTATTGTAAATGATTATGAGCGAAATAGAGTGATAGAGTTATTTAGATTAAGTAGAGATTATGAAAGTCTAGTAGTGGGAATAAATATTGAAAGAGATGATTATATTAAAAATAGTAGAGACTTACCCTGTTGGATAAACAATGATTATATTGATGATAATAATATACATTTACCTGTAGTGAGGGTCAGCGTATTAGTAACAGCTGACACCTATTGTGATAAAAATTTCAATGATGAGACTGTAATAACAAATATTGATGGAGACTTGACAAAAAATATTAATATAGATTTGATTTATGATAAGGTAATAATAGGGGGTAACCCTATGTATTATTATTATGGTACAATGGAACATATGGCTATTTGTATGGTTATTACACAAATAGCCATATGTTGCGTATCAATAAAATTGAAAAATGTTATGTGCAGAAAAGACTAATTTTTGATGATGGGGGTTGAGCAATACTGAATGAACATTTAATTATGTGAGTAATGGTAAAATTACTTGGCTGATTTAGGTAATGAAGTGTGGTAAATGATAAAAAATATGACAAAAATTTGTAAATAAATGTGTTAGTGTTAAATGTATTGTGTCAATATTATCTTGTTGAAATGTATATTATAGCTTATATGTAAAACATGTTTGTAATAAGAATGAAGTTTATAATAATATAATATTTTATTTTGCTAAATAATTAACAGGAGTTATTAAGGAAGTTTATTTTGACTGTGTGTTTGTATTAAAAGTGTTTTAACTAAAGTAATTAACGCCAAACTATTTTGAGTGGAGGTGGAATTAAAAGGCGAATTTTCTTAACAAAGTAAAATTAATTTTGGTATGAATTGATACAAAAATATTAGTTGATGAATATGGCAACATTAAAAGATTTATAGAAATTAAAAATTGTAGGAAGTATATGTGCCAGTAGTGTCGTAATCAGAATGTTTTGAGACTGAGATGGTGTTTATAAAAACAAGTCTGGCATACAACTGTTAATGTAAACAGGTATGTTGGGTGTGTTGTGACCAATGTTTACAGTCATGCTGAGTCAATAACAAGAATGTTGTAGTCTGATGAATCAGTATTCTGATGAGTAAATCTTATTATGAAACAAAAGATATACCAGATGTGAAGAAATGAAGGTAAATTTTAAATAATAAGGAAATGACTTAATGTTTTGATTATAAGACAGTTAATATGGGTGTGATAGGATTTTGTTAATGGAGAATCATTTTGAAAAAATGTAATTTATTTTGAAACTGTTAATTAAATAAAATTAAATTAAATGGGCAATTTAATTTATTGAAAAGGCGAATTTTAATAATGAATTTAAACTATTTTAATTTGAATTTTGCCATTATTGTAAAATAAATAACTGATGAAAAAATATTGAGTAAAATATGTACTTTATTTAAATGGAAAATGAAGGAAATTTTTGGGTAACCATAATAAAAATGTTTGTACGATCAATGTGCTATTTTGGAGGGGTAATAATGTATTGGGAATACTATTCAATTTGTATGGCATATTTGTATGGAATTAGCTGTAAGTAGACAGTTAGGTTATATTATTAAAATTAAAAAATTAAGCCAGGACTTTGTACATAAAAGAATCAGTACTTTGAGAATGAACCAGTACGGCTAAGAGGAAACCAATCAGTTGTGGATATGGAGTAATGGAAGGCCTTTTTGTTAATTTTTAATTGGATGTTTTAGAGTCGGGTGATACTGTGGCGGGTATCAGTCCGAGCTTATGGTGTTGGGATCTCGAGTAGAGAAGTCCAGTAAGAGCGGATGGGTGCTGCCGCAGTCGCCAGACTAGGGGGTAAGTACCCATGATTTTAGTAGAGAGTCCAGGGGGTTGCGGTGCCATATCCTCACTGATCCTCTTAGGTTTTAGCCAATGAGAGTTTGTAGGCTTCGGCATCCAATCTCTCATTGGGGGGGGGGTATTGTAACGGTACAGAATTGAGTGCTACCCCAATTTTAATTTAAATCAGTTTTAATTTTTAATTGTCAGTATCCACCTGTGAGGTGCCCCAGTGCAACACAATGTTAGCATAAACAACTGTCTAGTCTGGCTGTCTAGACATATTATGTAATAGCCCCAGTAGCAGTCTCCCTTGTGAATCACAGTAAGCAGATTGCCCTCACAGTAGGCAAATTATCACCACAGAAGTAACATCAGACAGCAGCAGGAAGCAGTTACAAGTTCATTAATATAAACGTTGGCCTCGGGAGTGTAAGATAGGCCGAAATCAAAGTAGGCCTATCATGAACAAATAACATTAATAATAACGCGGCCAGAAACAATTTAAATATATAAGTGCAAGTAAAGTTACGTCGGCCGACTATATATTATAATGTGCACAGATATTTAATCGAAGTAAAAAAAAAAATGTGATAAAAAGAAACCACCACTAAACTTAATATAAACGAGTGCCGGAGTGCGTGAGATCAAAGAAAGTATTCAACACGAGTTCGTGCAACCAACCATATGAACATGCAGCGGATGGGTAACTAGAAACACCGAATATTCATATTAAAACCAATTCAAACTAAACGGTGATTGCTCGCTATAAAAGGAAAATTTAAAATGTAACTTTATACGATAGAGATCTCTAAGGGAGTGGAGTTTATTTAAATATTAATGTAAAAGAAAGAATGTGTGTGTGTGGTAATATTGTGACATTAATAACACTTTTAAGATATATACACACACTTAAATTAATTTCACCTACCTGTAAAGGTTCTATCTGGGTCCAGAAATCCAATTCACACGAACGTCAGACGCAAACATGTGTTACGGGTTATTGAAATAAGTGACTCGACTCATTTTTTGCATGAAGAGAATTGATATTTTAATTCTTTAAAATCATTTAAAATTTTATCCAAAATTGTTATTCATGTTTGTGCAGATTAAATTACATTTTTTCAATTTCTTCTCTTGGTCATCTGTTACATGTTAACTTATTCTATTATCTTACCTTAATTGTCATACATCAATATAAACACAGACACACAGCCCAGCCTGCAATTTTACACACTCACCCATTCTTATTTACAAATCCCCCTGTTTAATTTACCAATTTCATGTTTTAATTATTGTCACTGTCACTGTCGCGATTCCGGCCGAACACGTGCTTTTGCCGCCCGAGTTAACTGCCCGTTATTTAACTGTTCTATTGTCCGCCGTCAGTCACCAGTGTCAACTTGATACGTACATTAACTCCTTGGGTCCCGGTCGGTGTTAATGGTACTATTCTGAATTATTCACATGTTATGGAATTCGGCCGACCGGGCCCTTTCAACACAATCAGCGTCTGTGAGGGAACTCTGTTTCTCGTTGACTGGGGAGAAGCGTCTATGTTTCACTGCCAACTCAATTTCGTCGTTTCTTATGTGGAAACCACAGCCTGTGGTTTCGTCGCTGTAACTTCGTCCCATTTAACTCATGCTGTTGGTGTTGTGTTAGTTGTATCAGGATATTGGCTAGGCACTGGCTAACGTCACGAGATGGGCGCGACTTAATTTTTATATCCGTCGTCTTAGTAGACTAAGGCGACCAAAAATTGCTTCTTAGCCATCTTGAGTTGTACGAGTAGCGTCACCCCGCGCGTATGCCTGTGTCATGCATACGAGCACACGGTCACACACAAACAAAGTTCTTGGAAATGAAGGCTGAGTGATTCTTAGTTACCGACTGCACAACGTGACATTGCGTCGCCTTTGTTAAAACTGTTCTTACAACACGTGGTCTGTCTCCGTTGAAATTAGATTTCACAAATATTTTTATAAATCCCCAAAAATGCAATAAAATAAAATAACCCATAAATTTGGCCCGTTACAATACCCCCTCAATGAGAGGTCTTCTGCAAAAACAGAAGAAATCTCATTGCTAAAACCCCTCAGAGGACCGGTGAGGAACTGGTGCCAATAACCCCCTTTTGTTCTTACACCTCATGGGTAAACGCCCCCCTGGCTCGGTGACTATGGTCGCATCTGAACGAGATCACTGGACTTCTCTGTAAGAGATCCCAACACCGAAAAATCGACCAGACACGCACCACAGCGCACCTCACCTTCTATCATGCTACCCCAAAAATCCAACACCCTGGCTTAGATCATGCCAGATCCTCAACCGATATGTTTCCCCTTATATGCAAGCTGGGCTGCCTTTCGCAGATACTGGGCTCACACACACACCCATTCTACATATTGTAAAATTAAAATATTCTTCACAAATTTATTAAGCGAAAAATCATTAGCTGTTTTTCTTGAAAATCAAAACAGAAATTTTGCATCTATACTGAATAATTCTCTTAATTAGTTTTCTTTGTTATTAAAAAAATGAACAAATTAAACATCTCTTACAAATAGGAACATACTTAACCTAACATGTGATTACACCTATACTCTAACAATACAATTCAATAAAATAATTCAATAATAATAAACACGATCGATATACAAACAATAAAATAATCATAGTTCCAAACTATCAATTACATGGCAGGCGCAAAATCAAGAAATATTATTATTAAAACATTTCAAAAAAAAATTTTTAATTCCAAAAATTTAAATTTATTAAAATTTTTTTTTCATATTGCAAATTACTTAAAATTTGTTCAAATCAATTAAAAACAAAATTGGCTTTACTTCCTTGCTAAACATGCCTAGTATATGACCTCACCCATCAGCTGATCAAAACTGGGTCAAGTCAAGAACCTTGACCTACATATTTTATACACAAGTTCTATCTGAAAATACATTACACATCTGTAAAATTCGATCTTGAAACACAAAAACATAATAAAATAAAACATTTAAAAGAACAAAATATTATTATAAATAACACTCAAATCGATATTTAAATTATTCAAATACACACTTCATAATTGTTTTCAAATTCTATCAAAAATTTGTCACTGGTTTCAATTAAAAATTTTATATTTTTATTATAAATCTCTTTCTTTATTATTCTCACTTTCTCTTACTTTGGGTGATTCAATTATTTATACTCATTTAATTTACCACTTGACATTTATACATATATCATCTTTACCTCTCTCTGACTCTAACCACTAACAACTTTAACTATCTTGACACCCATCTCTATCAAAACATCTACCAATCAATCTCTAAACCCAACTTATCATTAAACTCAAAGCTACATCATTCTCTCGATATATAAAAAAAATACTCTCTAACCCTTTGTACTCAGGATACGTGTCCCCCCCCCCAAAAGCTCATTCCCTTATGTTGGTTCCTGGATTCTACCTAAGGTAACCCTTTCCGGCACCAAACGGTCCCTTCCCGTCCCAACCCTTTTGTTGCGGACTCCCACATTACACTATCCTCTCTTACAAAATTGCCATCCCCAAATCTCAATCTTATTACCTCACTTCAACTACAACAAAATAACATCATTTATAAACATCAATATATCACTCAAAACTCTACATATATTCCCCATAACTACTGTGTCAATATCAATACTTCTCAATATCTATTACATTACCTCACAACAACATTACATTAATTCAAAACAATATTATTCTCTCCACTACTTCAACTTTAACTTGGACTGATCTACATGTCCCACAAAATATTCATCACCCAAAAACTATCTTTTATTAGCTTTCACAAATTATTACTTTATTTCTCACTTTATCAAATTACTTTTCTCATTATTTTAAATAGCAACTGTAATACATTGAAACATTAAATTTAACATTAATTACCTTGAACATCAATAAACAATTTAACAGTGACATTCTATTACTGATCAGCTGACATTCCTAGCTAATTGTAAACACATCTCCAAATTATACATATTCTATGAAATACATATGGTTATCGATCCTTACATTTACCATCATTGTTTCCCCTTTTTCTGACTCTGGAAATTTATGTTAACCGCCTGCCAGTCAGTTTAGTTATCTACTTAGTTTCAAAAATACACACATTATATAAAACATATACTTTTTATCAATTCTTATATCTACCCTACTACAATAAAATACTACATTTAAAAATATAGAATGAACACATTATACTGAATGTATGAGCACCTATTTATTTGAGCGGAATACAAGCATTTTTATTAGAGCAAAATTGATTTATCATTTTTTAATTTACAAAATTTAAGTACGTTGCTTATCTGACCAACCCCCTGATCCACACACACTATTGTAATTTATGTAGGACTGTAGCGGCCTTTCGCTTCCACAAAGACTGCATAGTTGGAGGAATTGGACATCTCCGTGTCTTTCCTTCGGCTTGACATGTTAAAGATTGTGGATATCGACATATCCTTGTTACATATTGAAAAGCCCTTAAGACGGGTCTACCACCTGGCTATGCTGTCCCCATGCGGACAGAGTGGCAGCCGCTGTTCCATAGTTCCTGGATTTCCCCTAGTCTCACCCCCCATTTAATTTCTATTATCAACCAATTTCAAGTCACCTATGGTCAAGGAACTTGATATGGCCATAGCTGACCGCTAGCCAAATCCACGATTAGTGCTGGTAGGCAGTAATCGCCCGAAAAGTCGGGGAAATCTAACTTTCATTTCAATGCCTGTTCTACTTGTCATTGTTATGTGCGGCACGAGCGTCTATCATGGTACAATTGTACAAAAAGGTGTGCTGCACATTTTCGCCATGTTGGCCTCCGATGGGGGTAACACTCACGGTTACCCCCAACCCATTCCACTATCTACTGGGGCACAGGCCACCCCAGCAATAGCACCTTAATAACTAAATAATAAAAATTTTTATATACAACATTCTAATGTAACATCTTCATCAATCATTAATCATTTAACTCATTCATCACCTTAAAATTTTCAAATTTTTTATTAATAATTATTATATATCATCTCTCAGTTATTATTAAAATTTTTTAATTGTCATTTTTATTTAACACAATTATTTCAAATTATCTCATTATTGACTTAAAATCTTTTCATCTGAGTTACACCTGTAAACATTTTTATTATACTTGATTCGTACTATAAAATTTTTATACTTACAGTCCATTTAAACTGACATACACAAACTATATACACCATACACCAATACTTTCACGTAACCTCTGAAACATTTAACAAGATGTTATTTCAAATCAAACAATTTAACAATTAATTACCAAATTCACATCTCCTAAAATAATATAAATTCATTAGAAAATTTAATTATATCATCTTTGAATTAATCAAAATATTTAAAACATCTCAGATTATTTTAATTAAATTAATTATTGAAAAATACAAGTTTCATTTCTATCAAAACAATTACAATTAGCCAATTACTGTTTTTCAAAATTAATTCGGTTATTTATTTAAATTGCACATATTAATATTATTATTATCACAATTATCTACATACATATTGTTTTGCCTGACGTTCTACAATACACACAAATAAATTTACTAAACATTTATTTACAAACTTTTGTTATTAACTGTGCCATTTTTTCACACTTCATTGTCCAAGTCTGCCAGGTCAAAAACCATAAAACAAAAATATTTATAATTGTCCTTTAATTGTTTTATAGTCTACCCTCCATCGTCAAAGATTAATCTTTGTTTTATATAGCACTTTTCAATTTTATTAACACACATACTATTGTCTTGTGTGTCATAACCAAACAATTTCAATTTATTCGTTATATCATAATAATCATGCAACAAGTCTACATTAAGTATTTCTGTTAAGTCTCCACCAGTAAATATTTCCAATATCGGGTCAGTTACTTTTTTATTATAAATTAAATCATTATTATTTAAATACACTTCTAACCTTACTTTCCATTATCATAGTCTCTATTTAATTCCTACAGTTCTGTCTCTTTATCGACATACAATTCTCTATTTAATTCTCTCTTATCATAATACCATATCACACTCTCAATATTACTCCAGACAGAGGGTACAAAATTATACAACAAAAATAAACAACTCAAATCTTCTACTAACACGGGACTCTTGCCCTTCAAAAACAACACTTGTGAATACATTAAATCATCATAAATAAGGGGAAAATTTACCCTCTGCCCCCATTCTACCACTATATTATCTTTCCACTTTCTCTCTACCTCATAAACACACATTAATATTTCATTATTACATTCAGTACTCTCATTGTTTACTTTCAACATCTCACTCTCTGATACTACTTTTTCAAATACACTACTATTCTCAATATTACATTCATTATTTTCGACATTATCGTTATCATTTGTTAACTCTTTATCTAGTATCACATTTTGACACATGTCATTATAATTTTCATTCGTATTATTCTTATTTGGATTCATTACAACTACTCCCATTCTCTCCATACTCTGTTCTAATTTATTCAAACTAGTTCTTATTGTTTCATTGGTATTTTCTAAACATTTATTCATTTCTTGAATCTCACTTTTTAATTCATCAAAACTATTCTTTTGAACCTCGAATTTCTCATTAAACTCCCTACTTAGTCTGTCAAATTTGTCATTCTGTATGTCTAATTTCTCATTGAAACTACTCTTAATTTCTTTGATTTCGTTTTTCTGTTCATGAATATCCATTGATATGGTTCGTAATATACTCATTATATCGTTATCGAATTGGCTATTACATTTCTTTGAGGTTGGAGTTGATAGCGTGTCCGAGTCGTCTATAGCTGATTCAGTTAGGCTGAATTCTTTTGATCGATTTATTGGGGTTGAATGAACCTCTGGTTCCCCCACACCAGCCGACTCGCTCATTTCAACTACAATCTCGTTATTATCTGCCATTTCTTATTTTATATTTGATACTTAGAATACTTTATTTAATTTTATTTTTTGTAATGTACTTTCTATTTCATGTTAATTTTGCGTAAATGACGCATTTTAATTTTATTACGCTAACCCTAAAACACACGTTTGCCTCTTTGTAGGTGTGGATTTTACATTAACAAATTTTTTTAATTTATAAAATCGTCCCTTTCGGCTGCGCCATTTGTGACGTTAATAACACTTTTAAGATATATACAAACACATAAATTAATTTCACCTACCTGTAAAGGTTCTATCTGGGTCCAGAAATCCGATTCACACAAACGTCAGACGCAAACATGTGTTACGGGTTATTGAAATAAGTGACTCGACTCATTTTTTGCATGAAGAGAATTGATATTTTAATTCTTTAAAATCATTTAAAATTTTATCCAAAATTGTTATTCATGTTTGTGCAGATTAAATTACATTTTTTCAATTTCTTCTCTTAGTCATCTGTTACATGTTAACTTATTCTATTATCTTACCTTAATTGTCATACATCAATATAAACACAGACACACAGCCCAGCCTGCAATTTTACACACTCACCCATTCTTATTTACAAATCCCCCTGTTTAATTTACCAATTTCATGTTTTAATTATTGTCACTGTCACTGTCGCGATTCCGGCCGAACACGTGCTTTCGCCGCCCGAGTTAACTGCCCGTTATTTAACTGTTCTATTGTCCGCCGTCAGTCACCAGTTGTCAACTTGATACGTACATTAACTCCTTGGGTCCCGGTCGGTGTTAATGGTACTATTCTGAATTATTCACATGTTATGGAATTCGGCCGACCGGGCCCTTTCAACACAATCAGCGTCTGTGAGGGAACTCTGTTTCTCGTTGACTGGGGAGAAGCGTCTATGTTTCACTGCCAACTCAATTTCGTCGTTTCTTATGTGGAAACCACAGCCTGTGGTTTCGTCGCTGTAACTTCGTCCCATTTAACTCATGCTGTTGGTGTTGTGTTAGTTGTATCAGGATATTGGCTAGGCACTGGCTAACGTCACGAGATGGGCGTGACTTAATTTTTATATCCGTCGTCTTAGTAGACTAAGGCGACCAAAAATTGCTTCTTAGCCATCTTGAGTTGTACGAGTAGCGTCACCCCGCGCGTATGCCCGTGTCATGCATACGAGCGCACGGTCACACACAAACAAAGTTCTTGGAAATGAAGGCTGAGTGAATTCTTAGTTACCGATTGCACAACGTGACATTGCGTCGCCTTTGTTAAAACTGTTCTTACAACACGTGGTCCGTCTCCGTTGAAATTAGATTTCACAAATATTTTTATAAATCGCCAAAAATGCAATAAAATAAAATAACCCATAAATTTGGCCCGTTACAATATAGAGGTTACATACTAGTTCGTTTTCAATATTCATATTTACTTAGTAGTGTCACTCATAATAGTAGTTTAAAACAAAATTCAATAGAGATAAGAAATAATTTCCTGGTTTGATACAAACAACAGTTGTACTGTCATTTGTAGAACAAAAAAGAAGGGTGTGAGTTTTTGATAAATAAAAATAAGCATGTAATTTAGGCAGTATAAAATGCGTTAGCGTAATCATTTCGCACTTAAACCCAGATAACCTTGTCTGCAGTGGATTTTCGTCTGTAAGATCCTGGAAAAGAACCCTAAGGTAAGAGTTTAATATTTGCAATAGTTTATAGAGTTTCACTTCGACTACACAAGAAAATAAAGTAATGACATATGATGTTGGCTGTTTTGTTGGAATGGAAATTAATGATTATTTGAAACGTAATTTAATTTTAAACCCGTGGAAACCGGATAAAAATTATCATTTTCCCTTTTCTGTCCACACAAAAAAAGGTAAAAATGAGAAACGTTATGCGAGCTTGAAGCACCTGGATTCTTTTGAATGGCTTGTTTTTTCACATGAATAACAAGTTTTTTTTGTAAATTTTGCCCTTTTTTTGTGAATAATAAATTAGGTGGACGTAGCAACAGTACTCCTTTAGGAAGTTTGGTTACAACACCTCTTACTAGTTTTTTAAGATTGTTTGGGAAGGAGGGTGATTTAGAAAAACACGGAAGTAGAGAGTACCACAAAAAAGCAGTATTGAATGCCAACGATTTCCTGAAAAATTACGATAATTCTAATTTAAATGTCATTAATCAAGCAGACACTGGGCATAAAAACACAATGAAAGACAATCGAGCTTGACTATTGCCTATTATTAAAACTATAATATTTTTAGGAAAACAAAATATTCCTTTTCGAGGTCACCGTGATGACGGTGTTCTGGAAAATAATTCAGCCGTAAATGAAGGTAATTTTCGTGCTTTATTAAAATTTCGAATTGATAGTGGTGATTATACTCTTAAAAAGCACCTTGAAGAATCATCATCTCGCGCAACGTACACTAGTAAAATGACTCTAAATGAGCTAATAGAGTGTTGCGGGCATGAAATTCTCTCTAACATTATTCAGAGAATTCAAGCTGCTAGGCTTTATAGTGTCATGTTTGACGAGACTACCGATTGCTCTAACAAATCCCAATTATTATTAATTTTAAGATATACAGATTGTAACACTATTTACGAGTCGTTTGTACAATTTATTGATGCACGTGAAAAGAATTAAAGAAAAAAATAATAGTGATACATCTGAACCTAAGTTAACCGGCGTTGCTATTGGTGAAATAGTAATCGAGGCCTTACGAAATTTGACTAAGGATAATTGCATCGGAATTACGGTTGATGGTTGCAATACTAAGGTTTCTGAAGCTTGGTTTCTGTTAAGACAGGTAAGGAAAAGGCTGTCAATGCAGTTTTTTCTCCTTGCCAAAGTCATGGGTTAAACTTAAGCATTTCTCATACTTCTCAAGTGCAATCGATTAAAAGTGCGGTATCTACAATGCAAGAAACCATTTATTTTTTTAAGGCTTCATCCAAATGAGAAGACATTTTAAAACAAGAATTAGGACATAAGCTTTCTGGATTGTGTGAAACTCGTTGGATAGAGAGACACGATTGAGTCTTCAAGTTTAGATGTGCACTTCCAAAAATAGTTTCTGCTTTAGATCTGGTTAGCGAGTGGAAAGATCCTCAATCAGCAGTACAGGCTCGGGGTTTAAAAATGTCTCTTTGCGATAGCAGAATTCTTATTGCTATTATTTGTCTTTCTGATCTACTAAGTTGTACATTGCAACTAAGCCTATTTTTCCTAATACTTGTAGGGAGAACAAGGAGACAGCAAGTTCAATAACAGCTCACCTTGTCGGAACAACCAAGAATGTTCAATCTTTAAACCTAAAGTTTGATGGTACATGAACATAAACAGAAGTGTTAGGTTGGACAATTAACATCTGTATAATTTATCACACAATGTTTTGACCACGAAACAATCTGTGGTCATCTTCAGGTATAAGTTAACCCAGTACATTAAATGTATGGCTTAAGTATACCTGAGATTCATTCACTAACAAATGCGAACCATCAACAAAAATTAATATACCATCACCATCTACACAGTTAAATGCAACTGTAGAACAACTATATACAAAAATAACCATTACATACCCTCCAAGTCCATTGGCCAGAACACGGAAGCACCACCACACTGATGTAAGTTTACAAAACGAACAATGTGAGACAAGCAATGGCCCTTTTAAATACAAAACTAACCCCCTGGGCCTACCCACTATGACATACGTACTCTTTACATTCTTAATCCAGATCCTAGACACATCTTTACTGGGCTGACGGATACAATTATCATTTACAGCCAGAAAAGATGTAGTTATGATTTCACGTTTATTAGTTTTCTGCCCAACAATATCTACTGCCACAGGAATTTATGTTCCTTATCCCATATGTGTGCAGCTAATTTATATATGTTAGTCATCCCTTCTTCAATGTTTTCCTATGTCTGCCAAGCATACTTCCAAAGAGGCTTTGAAGTTTCACTGATGTGATTAATTATAATGATGGTAATTGCCCAATCTAACCCTTCTGTTAATGCTCACGTATCATTGAACTTTAGGTTTAAAGATCGTTATGCACATTTATTCCTCCAATCTGTCTACTCATCTCTCTCTCTCTCTCTCTCTCTCTCTCTCTCTCTCTCTCTCTCTCTCTCTCTCTCTCTCTCTCTCTCTCTCTCTCTCTCTCTCTCTCTCTCTCTCTATCTATCAATTACTTGTGAATTTGAAAATAGTGCAGACTTTCCAAATATCTCCTGCTTTCATTAAAAATACCTAAAACTTAATTTCTGTGTCCTTAATACAAAAATAACTATTTTCATATACAGTACATGAGTCAAAATCATGTTGTTTAACGTGTGCTTCACAAAACTATGTTATATGTCACCAGAGAATCATGATGAACTCTAACTAAGGCAATGAAAAATAAAAAATGTTAATAAAATAACAAAGCCAAGTAGAGAGGTGCTCACACATAACTTCATGGTGATTACCCTTGACAGCATTACCCGTCACTTACAACGTCACCACATGATTCATATTTTGGTGCAAACATATCTCTGCCTGTTAGTTTCCTTAACAGATCCAACTGGCTTTGAAATGCTACTGTTGGTAACATCTGAATGAATTCAGAAACTGCTTTCCATATCATGAAGTTGGCTATCACTCTGAAAAAAATCCAAGTTATATTTACTTCAACAAAAGAAACTCATGTATGGTAGTATAATTTTCAGCATGCTTGTGGACTATTCATAGGTGTAAGTTTATTTATAATAAATATACAATGTTTCAAGTATACTGGGAACATAAACAAAAAAATTTACAGGCAATGCACAAATGCAATGCACAGAGAAGGGCATTGAAAATGCTTCAATAAATCTAAAAAATATATATATTTATGTTCATTCACCAATCAATGAATTCATTCTTCATTCACCAATCAATGAATTCATTTTTCATTTACCAATGTACAGATTATAAGTTAAATGTAGGCGCATTCATAAGCGAAGTTTTATATGTGTACTCCGTTATTGACAACAAAGAAGTAGTTTCAATGGAAACTCACCGGTTCCCATTTTTGATCACGCGCCAGGGATCGGCCGCAAATGTGCGACACATCCTTATAAACATTTTCAATGTTAAAATAAAAGTCCTTCACTTTTCTAAAGTGTTGCCATTCAAAGTTAGTGATATAAATTAATGAATCAAAATCTTGTTTCATGTGAAGCTAAATGTATGAATTAAGTCACAAACTTATTTTCTTAAACTACACCACAATGTGCAACACACATGTTTGGCTACAGACTAATCATCATTTTTATAAAAAGATAGATAACATTCTTCGTTTTGGCCCATGTCATTTAGGCACTGCAGTATTATTATTTCACTATTTTCACATTTCATCAGTTTACATACACTTTTCATGAACTGCAGTATGCATTTCTAACTGTCTTCATTTAGAACTCATGACTTCCTGTCAGAAAACAATACTGGAATAATCCTTAATTTGAAATCTATTAATTCTGCATATCTTCTTATTTTACCCTTTGAATTAATTCTTATTGTACCTGCTAAACTTATTGTTAATATAACTGTCACACACACATACACACACACACACACACACACACACAGGGTTTAGAAGTGGAGTTTGCTTAGTATCCAATACTGTGCATGGACATCTGTATTTGGTGATTTGTTATATTTAGTGTGACAGTGCTAATTAGATGAGATTTATTGTTTGCTACAATAGTGTGCTACAATGTTTTTAAATTGTATTAATTCTTGGATTTTGAGGTCCATGACACGTCCGATGATTAACTATTTTATAAGTATAACACTACTGACTCAAAACACAAAGTTTTTTATTGGTAAAAATTTTACATTTTTACCAATATAGACTGAACCAGTTTTTGCTTATTATAAGCTTCATCTTATATATGTGCAAACTTTTTTTTTTAACCAATAACAAACTTTATGTTCTGAGTCGGCAGTGTTATAATTATATTAATTCCTTTTATAGTATTGTGCAACTTACACTTGAAACAGAAAATTTGAAAAGTTAAAAATTTTTGGATGTCGCCATTACTAGGTCGCAAAGTAATCTTAGTTTTCAGATATGTAGGAAACCTACTTTTATGGATACCGTCATACATAAACAGTTACTAATGGCATGGCACCTAAAATTAAGCAGTTTTCATAAAAACGGTCTCCTCATAGTTTCTTTATCCAAAGACAATTTTAATAAAGAAGTTGATATAATAAAAACCATAGCAGAAAATAACGTTATGACAAAAGAATAACAAGACTTTTTACTTAAAAAAAAAAGAAGAAAATTATTTTAAAAGAATTTTATTCTAT
Source organism: Magicicada septendecula (assembly GCA_034769895.1). NCBI lineage: Eukaryota > Metazoa > Arthropoda > Insecta > Hemiptera > Cicadidae > Magicicada > Magicicada septendecula. The sequence goes on from CM068374.1 coordinate 16,378,742, forward strand.
AGAGCCAGATCAGAATAACAAAAAAAATTCATTAACAAATTACATTCCGCTTATATCAGATAGGATTAATAATAGCTTAAAAAGCATAGTCTTAACAGTAAATAAACTTAATCTTTTCTCATTAATGGTAAACAATAAAGGACAATTCAAACATACTAGAAAAAATGGAATTTATGAAATGCACTGTGCAGAATGTGATGTTATTTATATTGGACAATGTGGTCTGAAACAGCACATATCTGAACTTAAGAAAGCGGTTTTAACTAATACAGCCAATATAGGTTTTACAGATCATTGCTAAAAACACAACCACTTTATAGATGGAAAAACTTAATCTACTGCACAACATACAATAAGGTAAAAAATGAATTTATTAGGAATTTTAGAAATTAGAAAAACAACAATTTAAAAGTAACAAATATAACAAACAAACGGACTGAATTCTTTGTATCTCCTTTATTAAAGCCTGTTATTTAGTTTAGTTAATTTTTAGATTTTGTAATTATACTTAGATTTTACAGTTACTTGACCTTTTCTATACTAGCTCCTCCACCCCCTCCAACGTACACACCCCACAAATATGTACATATACACACCCTTAACAAGTTCACTACCCTACACGTTCTTTGTATTTAGTTGTTCTTAGCAGCTCTTTGAGAATAACTTAATAGGCTGAAACAATTGTCAGAGGTTAAGAATAAATTCTAAAACTTACCAAGTGTTTGTGTGTTTTTAAAAGCCTTTGCTACAATAGTGTGTGTTGAACAATTGGAAATTTGAATAATTGCTGTATTGAAGTGTTTACTGGCTGAACTGTCATTACAGTACAAAATACCAATTTCATCTGGTGTCACTAGTTCTGATTCCACTGTTCAAAACATGATGACCTTTTGATTTGGTTTTTAAATTCCACCATCATAGCAACAATAAATAGGCCTATAAAATATGGAAAAGACAGGAAATGGTTTGTGTGATCAATCTATGGTTTCTTAAATTTCTATATCTAGCCTGCTGATAGGATGTTGATATGAATACCTACAAAATATGGATACGCAAATGTGAAGAGAATCCACTTTTATTCAGAATACATTTTGAATTAACCTTACTTTACAGGTACACAATGTACCAAATATATATAGTGACTGGCTGAAAACTTTACTAGAAGTAAGTCTTGTTGGCAGCATACAGTTGTGTACTAGTACGCTATACTAGTGAAAGATGTATAATTACAAACTGGGATCCCCTCAATCAAAGTACCAAGGGTCCTTTGCTTCGTGTTTCGGTAAGACCAAAAACACATACCACACATAATTTATCACTATCTAATCTTCAATTGAATGGTTCACTGCAGACCACACCAGGACTCAGATTAGATTTATGATTGAATGTTCTTGGTCATGTACACTACAACAGTACAATGAAGGAGGTCCAGGGGCATATTTATGGGGTGGGGATGAACGGGACCAGACTCTGTCCCCAAATTGTCAAAAACGTTGACAAGAAATTTTGTTAATCTCTTAATTTTTAGGGGGTTTAAACATTATTTTTTAAACTCTGTCCAATAATATAGTTGTCTCTCTTTGAAGTATGTAAACATAGCATTTGTGTATATGTTTGAAATATGAAATCAATTTAGTGACCCCAGAAGAAGTTGTTAATTGTTAATTACATGTAAAAAAAGAATCAAGGCAAAATAAACTCTAAAACGTTTTCAAATGGTGTATGTTTTTTGTTTATAAAACTCTTTTGATTTACCTTTTTTTAAATATAAAATGTATGTCAATAAGTATCTTGTAAACAATGTTTCAATAGCATGTGTTTTTACCATTTACTTTAACAGGATTGATTTCATGACCTTTGTTTTTCAACCAATTTGAAGATTATAATATTAATTATTCTTAACACGTTTTTTTTTCTTTAAATGAAACAGTCACAATGGACAACCCCCTCCCCAGGGCCAATTTCTAGACACACCACTGAGGAGGTCTACAATGAATTCCTGTATTTTGTTTTCCATGACGTGTATGTTATCATCAACTATATAGAATAATACTCATGTGGAACACAAATTATTATTACTGATAAAAATTTAATCATTTTTGTCAATAATAATTTGATTAATTTAATTAAGAAAGTTGTGTTACCTTTTATAATATAATTAAGAAATAAAAGGTAGAGGGCTGATAGATAACATAAGAAAGAAATTAAATTGCATATATGGATGTTTTTTGGAAATAAGGGAGAGTGACCGCCCCCATAGACGGTGATAGGAAGGGACAAAAAGGGTGTTTACCTAAGTGGTTGTTTGCATTGAATATAGAAAGAAAAAGAGAAGGTTTTGACAATATAATGCATTGTAAAACTGTACCGAAAAGGAACTAGCAGTTAGAAGTTGAATGAGAAAGGTTTTATAACATTAGGTGTTGAAAAGAATGTGCGCGCGCACGCACACACACACACACACACAACCCTCATACGCACAGAATGTACTAGAAAAAGATGTAACAGGACAGACATGGGTGACTGAACTCAATAGTTAACAATAGCCAGAAATGAAGTTAAATTTTTTATTTAACACATTCGGTGCCAGGCCCGAGTCTAGCTCGGGCTTGGTGTTTTAGTCAGCTGTGCCGCGCCCGAGTCTGGCTCGGGCTGTCATATGTGATCTTGTGCAAAATCCCAGGGGGGGCCATTCCGGCTTCCCGCGCTAACCTAGCGATCAGCTGTTTTTGCCGCGTGACGTGAACTGGTGGAAGAAATACGCGCGAGTCTTGATTTACCATGCAATCTTACCTGAGACAATGTCCTACTTAGCATCTCTCTGCTGTTTACACGAAATATTAACAATAATTGTAATGAGCTATTCATATAGAAAAAGGATTAAACAACAAGATTAAATGGTTTGCGGCAAAAAATAATGGTAAAATTTATTTCTACATTTAATAGAAAAGTAAGCAAGTCTGTCCACATATAACATTGACAAAATGGCACAAGATGTAAAATTAAGTCGGAAAGGAGGCGATATTCCTTTCCGAATATAATCATTTTTTATTATTCGTTAATTTTATATTAATAGTATTATTTCGATTGTTATTAATTTACTTAGAAACCTCTGATGATACTGATATTTTTCAGTGAAACGTGCGTCAGGTGTTAAAAAGAATATACGAAATTATACTACTTGCAGAAGAAACAAATTGAAAACATCACAAATTTTATATATATATATATAATATGCCTGCGTGGGTGGGTGCACGTACGTGCACACGCGTGCGCGCATGAGTGCGTGTATAAACATTTCTATGTAGTATAATATATTTGAAACAAGCTTCCAATTATTATAATTATAATCAATATCATAATCATTTTCTTTATCTACATTTTCATTGTTATTTCATTGTTACTAGTTTCAGTTAAAAACTGAAGCTAGTACGTTTAGTTGTAAACATAAATACTTTTATCAACGAAATGAAAATGGTTATTTAGTTGATACATACCATCATAGGTGACTTAAATTTTTGAAGACGAAGCTACCCAGAGCCGACTCTTTGTTGCTGCATACTTTTCAAGTGACTTGAGTTTGAGCTGTTTGTTCAGATGGCGGATTCTGATGAATTAGAGGTCTGTTTGCCAAGTGGAAGCAACCCATTTATTATGATTTTGATGTGACCATGACAGATGTATTGCTTAAAAGCATTATCAGTGCCGTTGAGAGCAGTAATATTCATGTAGCGGCTGTGACGTGTGATATGGGGGGAAAGAATTCAAAAGTCTGGAAGTAATTAGATGTAAACACAGAAAAAAATTTCTTCATTAACCCGACTACAAACGATAAGGTGTGGGTTTTCTGTGACGTACCTCATCTTTTGAAGCTGCTTAGAAATCATTTTCTAGACCATGGGTTGTTACTTTGCGACGGCACTGAGCTTAAAAAAGATACAATCGAAAATCTGTTACAGAACAGAAAGGAGAATTGACGATTTTACCCAATATTAGTCAGATACACCTTAACGTAACTGGTCGATCTCGTCAAAATGTAAGATTTGCTGCACAGTTGTTTTCTAATCGTACAGCAAAGGCGCTGAAGTATGTTGCAAATAAAGAGCGCGAAAGCAGCTTCATCGAACTGGTAAACGATGCATTTGCTGTTTTAAACTCAAGACTTCCAAAAGACCAGAAAACGCCCCTCAGAAGTGGGTACGGCATGAATTTAAGGAGCCAAGAAAATACTTTAAAAAGGTTTTTGGAAGTAATAACTAAAATGCGAGTAGCAAGTAAAAAAAGTTTACTACCTTTTCAGAAAGGTTTCGTTATATCTTTAAATTCATTGTTCGGCCTTTATGAACAAAGGACAATGATTCATGGGGTGACGTACATTTTGACCGCTAGATTCAATCAAGATTGCCTTGAAAACTTTTTTTCACGAATTCGGGGATTAGGCGTCTTTTATAATAATCCCACTCCCTTTGAAGTGCGCAACAGAATTTGGCTCTTACTTTTAACGGGTAGCACGGACGATATACCGTTATCTGGAAGTGCGTCTGTGGCTGAGGATGGTAGCATTCATTCCACCGAAGTTATGGAATCAAATGACTCTGACGAGGATTTCATCCAGTTTGTTACCAATGAACTATGCATAGACATAGTTGAACATACGTTAATACCAAGTTCTCCGAATAATGACACCGACGAAGCAGAATTGTTAAAAACAGAGGACTTGGCCCTGTCTGCAAGTGACAACGATGTTCCTCAAGATGCCTTAAAATATCTGGCCGGGTACATCGCATTCAAGTGCCGCTTCATTGATGAAAGTCTAGGTGTGAGAGGCGAAACATTGTGTCTTTCCGGGGAACATAGTCATGACTGGATATCAATTATATCAAAGGGGGGGGGCTTACCCATCCGTCAGACGAGTGGTTACAAAAACTGATTCAGTTTGAGATAGTTTTTACTTCTTTCCACGGACGTACAGTATCAAAACAAGTGAAAGTTATCTCTTATTTGGCCACCTTACTCAAATCTAAATTTCCAGAGGTGGACGAGAAAGTCATTTGTCTGTACGTCAGGACAAGAACATTCATCAGAATCCGCCATCTGAACAAACAGCTCAAACTCAAGTCACTTGAAAAGTATGCAGCAACAAAGAGTCGGCTCTGGGTAGCTTCGTCTTCAAAAATTTAAGTCACCTATGATGGTATGTATCAACTAAATAACCATTTTCATTTCGTTGATAAAAGTATTTATGTTTACAACTAAACGTACTAGCTTCAGTTTTTAACTGAAACTAGTAACAATGAAATAACAATGAAAATGTAGATAAAGAAAATGATTATGATATTGATTATAATTATAATAATTGGAAGCTTGTTTCAAATATATTATACTACATAGAAATGTTTATACACGCACTCATGCGCGCACGCGTGTGCACGTACGCGCACCCACCCACGCAGGCATATTATATATATATATATAAAATTTGTGATGTTTTCAATTTGTTTCTTCTGCAAGTAGTATAATTTCGTATATTCTTTTTAACACCTGACGCACGTTTCACTGAAAAATATCAGTATCATCAGAGGTTTCTAAGTAAATTAATAACAATCGAAATAATACTATTAATATAAAATTAACGAATAATAAAAAATGATTATATTCGGAAAGGAATATCGCCTCCTTTCCGACTTAATTTTACATCTTGTGCCATTTTGTCAATGTTATATGTGGACAGACTTGCTTACTTTTCTATTAAATGTAGAAATAAATTTTACCATTATTTTTTGCCGCAAACCATTTAATCTTGTTGTTTAATCCTTTTTCTATATGAATAGCTCATTACAATTATTGTTAATATTTCGTGTAAACAGCAGAGAGATGCTAAGTAGGACATTGTCTCAGGTAAGATTGCATGGTAAATCAAGACTCGCGCGTATTTCTTCCACCAATCACGTCACAGCGAAGCAACCAATGGGAGCGTAATTGGCCGGAGTGGCCTACCTTATATTCTAGTTACATTGCAAAATCCACTGGTGGTTATATACGGGCAAAAAGCATTTTGAACAATTCTTTTGAATGTTAAGTGTAATGGTGTGCACTCTATCGGCTAATAGAAGAAGTTTTTATTTCGATACAATTGATATAGACAATCGGTGTCATTCTGCGTTGTTTTGTGTTTGTAGTTATAGGTTATATATTTTGGCGTACGGTTTGTTCATTATATTTTTATAATATTACTAAAAATGAGTGATAGGTATCTCAATAACGATGAAATAATAGAGACAGTCAACGAAATGTACGACTGGTTCAGAAGGTGAAATAGAATATTTTGGAGACGATTTGGATGAAGATCCGGGCTTTGTTCCCAGTAGCAGTGGTTAGTATCGTTTGTTTCTTCATATACAGTAATGAATATTATGATTATTAGTATGGATTATTATCATTATAATTACGTAAATAGCTTATGTATTTACCACGTTATAAGGTGGTGCAATTTACTCCCAAAAAATAATAGAATTGTATAAAACAATCTTATTACAATGTGAACAATACACACGTAATATTTTCTATTTCCGTTATCTGATAACGTGAAAAATGTACAAAATAATTGTAACTGTACTGTATTTTTATTTCTGCTGATAAATGTGCGTTTAGAATAATGAAATTATTTATTTTCCACTTACTATTTGTGTGATAAAAAAAAAACAGAGATTACTATTTTTGGTTGACCTCACCCTTTTGTTTACTGTGTATTTTTTGAACAATAACACTACCCATTACAGGCCTGTCATTTTTTTTATTTTTGTTTCTCTGTTAGCACAAATTACTCTGTAAACATTTTTCCCTTCTCCTTCATGCTATTCAGTAGTACAAAGTATTTGTGTATAGCAGTGACTTTTTTTGTACAGTTCTCTATAGGACAGTATTTTCATTTCTTCCAGAATCTGATGATGAGGAATACCAAAGACGTTCTGATGTAAGGCTTTCTCTCCAGAATACAAATCTACCTGGTCCTTCTAGGGATATTTGTAACTCTGGAGGAGGTGATGCAGCAGCGACAGGTGGTAGGCAACAGAAACGGCAACGATCAGAAATTTCTGACCCTGGTTGGTGCAGTGTTGACACCCCAATTGATATGCCAATTTTTGAAGAACAACCCTGTGTAACTGCCCCAATTGACAACACGTATACTGCATTAGACTGTTTTCAAGTATTCTTTTCAGATTTTGTAGTAAAACTGATAAAACAGGAAACCAATCGGTATGCTGCTTCAATGTATACAAAACTCAAAACGTGCCAATAAAATTAAAAAAAACAGTAGGTGGAATTCCTGGGTTCCAGTGAAGCTACAAGATATTTATCTGTTTTTTTCCGTTATAATACACATGTGTTTGGTCAGAAAACCAAAAGTTGCTAATTGTTGGACATCAAAAAAAATTATTCAGACACCTTTTCCACCATCAATTATGAGCAGAAACCGTTTTCAATCTATTTTATCAAACTTGCACCTCAATGACAATAGAACTTATGTAAAGAAAGGCGAACCTAATCACGATCCATTGCACAAGATCCGTCCATATTTTGACTATATCAAAAGCGAATTTGCAGAATCTGTTATACCATCACGCGAAATAACGGTTGATGAAGGCATCTGTGGCTTTAGGGGACGAATCCATTTCAGAGTATATATAAAAAATAAACCGGACAAATACGGTATAAAATTATTTATAGCCTGTGAAGCAACAAGTGGGTATGCTCTGAATATAGAAGTATATACTGGAAAGGGGGCTCAGAGTAATTAAATTATTCCTTTGTTCCAAAGACTTTTACAGAAATACTTGGGGAAGGGGTACACAATTTATATGGACAGATTTTACAGTTCACCACAAGTATTTGACTTTCTGTGGAATGAAAAAACTTTGGCTGTTGGGACATGTATGTCAAATAGACGGGAGTTACCCAAACAAAATCTGATAAACAAAAAACTGAAAAAAGGGGAGATGGCATATATGCGTCGTAACCATCTGCTGTGTCTGAAATGGAAAGATACTCGCGATCTTGTTGCTCTTTCCACTTGCCACCAAGCAACATCGTCTAATGTAGTAGTTCGTGGTAGAACTGGTGCAGTGACAAAAAATAAACCAGATGTCATACTTGACTACAATAGGAATAAAACAGGTGTCGATAAAAATGATCAATTGGTTGCATACTACCCATTCAAGCGCAAACAACTGAAGTGGTGGAAGAAACTGTTTTTCCATTTATTTCTAATGTCAATTACAAATGCCTACCAATTGTACTGCAAGACAAGAAGCCCTAATGAAGTAAAGGCTCCTTTGCTTGACTTCATGACACAAATTGGTGAAGCACTTGCAGAAAAAGGAGGAGTTGAATTGCAAAATCACTCAACAAATTGCGTCAAATAGATTACTTGGAAGACATTTCCCTGAAAGAGTGCCTGCAACAGATAAAAAGAAGCATCCGACTCGTACTTGCAAAGTATGTTCTGATAGATTCAAGGCCCAAACTGGTGGACATCAATGAAAGGAGTCAACTTGGTGGTGCCCTGACTGTGAAGTTGGACTATGTTTACCTGACTGCTTCAAAGTGTATCACACAGTGGCAAAATATTATTAGAATAATAAACATTTATGCATTTTTCTCCCTTTTTTGATAGTAAATTATCTGTAAATTTATTGTTTTGGTACACCTTGACAAAAGTGCTTTATATTTATAAAACATTTTCATAATTGTAATAAAACATATGTTAGACTTTTTTCAACAATGAAAAACTTGGTTTTGTTATAGTGACAGTAATTAATTATTTCTTATAGCTATATGTACATGTTTCATACAGTTTTAAAGCAAACTCAGTTTGTTATTATGATGTTTAGACCATTAACATTGACCAAAGTTTAATTTAATTATTAATTTCTATAAAACCTTAAAAATGCCCGGTTTTCTGGTATTAATAGTCTTCTAATAGGCCGACACTGAAAGTGTTAACTTATAGCTTGTTTACAAAAATGTGTATGGGCAGTAAGACAAGTGGGGGTATGAAGAAGCTGTTTGTCTTATTTTTGATATTTCCGATCTGATGATGAGCTGTGAAGCTAGAAAGTGCTAATCGGAATAATTTTTCTATAGTGGTGTGCAACAGTGATAATTCTGTTTGTTAATAATAATTTGATGTTCCATGTCAGTATTATTCTACATAGTTAGACAATGAATTCCTTGAGAAGGATAACTGTCTTATTGTGTTATGGGATTAACAACATATTGTTCTAATTAATAAGTGATAACAGTTCAACAAACAAGCCACAAGCTTATGGAATTCTTACCTTTTCTTTGTTTTCTTCAGCAATAATCCTAGTTTTCTGTAATAGTCCGGTGTGGACATATTAATTATTAAATCTGGTAAAGTGGACACGTTTTGATTTGTGAACAAACTCAGCAAGTCTTCCCATGGAGCATAAGGATACTCCTTTGTTAATGTGGCCAATGTGACAAGATTGAATTGTTTGTCAAAGTTATGGTGTTTATCCATTGGGCTTGTTAGCTTGAACAGAATATTAATTTTAATTATTACTTTGTAAAGAGTTTAAAAATAATAATAATAATCATCATCATAATATGTCATGACAAAACAGTTTTCATTTCCTCTATATATAAAGATTTCCCATGGGTAATAAAAAATCACAGGCAACTATGTACATGAACAAGTAATAATAATAATAGTTATTCTCATATCACATAAAATACTAATAGGCAGCTGCTGTACTTGGATGATACTTCTACTTGCCATTACAATTTTAAACCCTTGCATAGCCATGATAACTGTTCCAAGTAATCAGGGCACACAAAGATTGACACTCAGATTATCAAATGAAATAATAAGAAAGCATGAACATGTACAGATGTTATGTTCATAAAACAGTAATGAAGTGTATTAATAAGTGAAAATTAATTTGTAAAAATTATATTTGATAAATATGTAATGAAAAGCAAGCGATATAAATTTTATATTATAAATGTAACTAAATATAATTATTTCACTAACGACTCGGAACACAAAGTTTTTTATGGGTAAAAACGTAATGTTTTACCTAATATCCTGAACCAGTTTTTGCCTTTTAAAAAGCTTCTTCAGAGGCTTAAGAGGCTGAGCCTCTGAAGAAGCTTTTTAAAAGGTGAAAACCAGTTCAGGTTATAAGGTAAAACTTTATGTTTTTACCCATAAAAAACTTTGTGTTCCGAGTTGTTAGTGAAATAATTATATTTAGTTAAGTAACGGACACGTCATGGACAACGAAATCCAAGTATATAAATTTAATTTGCAACTATTGGTCATGATGAATACTGAGAATTCCTGAGAATTATAAAAGTAGCATGCATTACTATTTATTTAGTAACTGTTTAAATAATGAAAATTATTATAAAACGGCAAAATATAAGAAAATAAAATGTTAACAACATTTTTAAAAGAGAAATAGGAGTCTAAAATATGATGTAATTTTGTTATATAATATTATAATGTATAAGCCTATAGATCAAAGAGAACAAGACATTGAAATCTGGTTATTGTAATGTTAACCACTGATGAGATTTGATGAAAGAAACAAACAATTACAAAACGTTTTGTAATATATGTAATAAAAAATCGGTATGGAGAACCATACATGACTTCCATGTTGTAAGATTTATGTTTAAAATAATTTACTTGAATTCGGTTCAGTAATTTCTAAAAAAATATTGCCCACCCTCAAACTAATTTCACTATTTATAAATATTTTTGTTATTATGGGGTAGTCATTTAATATAATGTTATTTTCAGTCACTTTATCCATAAACATTAGGTAGGCTTACTTTATTCTTATAAAGAAACCGAACTGCACAGATAATCATCCCTCCTCCGAAGCGCTCCGAAGTCACTCATGGACCCTGAGCATCTTGCAGAGGGTTCATTCCCTAAAGACGAAAAGTCTGTCTATGAACCGTTCCTCTGTAAACACGTGCAGTTACACTGCCCAGCGATCCACAGGAAGCAAATCGCTATCCGCGCTGGACACTTTTTCGGCTTGCACGCGTTATGTTTGTGTGGGTTTCGGCACTTTCCATTTAAAAAGCGTGCAAATGTAAGAAAATAAACATGATTGAGGCCAGAAATAACATGAATTGTGTGTGTGTGTGTGTGTGTGTGTGTCTTGCCTGCCTTTTACTGCGGTAATCACAATAATAAAATGGAAACATAAACATTAGATATTTGAGATATGCTGCCTGCCATGAACGATATATTTTCTCTCATACATGATTTAAATTAAAATGAAAAAATATAGAATTTTGTTTAAGTGAAATGAAATGTTTCCATAGAAACTACTTCTTTGTTGTCACTAACGTATTACACATATAAAACTTATAAAAATTTACTTCCTCCATCAACTACCATTTTAATTTATAAAAAAACTTACCCCCTCCCTCTTCAACTACCTTTTCCATTTATAGATATTTCATCTACCTTTCTACAGTGGATTATTATGACCTTCTTTTCAGGATACTTTATTTATCAAAATTAAGCACTTTACTCTTGTTAAAATGTAAAATGTTGCAGGTAAACTACCCCTTTCCCTTAACCGATCTTCACCAAAAACAATAGGCCTTGAGTCCTCTATAATTCAGGTCTGAATGCAAAAAATTATTTGATGCTGTTTGAATTTGCGACTGTTATCGTTTGCCATAGAAAAAATTCTACACACGACACTTTTCGAAAAATTACTTTTTTTCATGTTATGATGGTAGCACAATCAGAATCTGCCGTTATCTCGAACACAATTTTTTTTGCCATGACCATACTTCCAATTCCTCATGGAACATGGAAGTAAAAATTAATACAAAAATATTCTTAACATAATCAAGATTGACGGGAATCATAACAAGACAAATAATTCAAGTAGATGGAAGCATAATTCATGAACATGGAAAGACTCACAACTTAATGAAAATTATTAATACATTTAACATACCACATGTGGAACAAATACCACATCTATCACAATCAGCAATGTGAAAAAATTACAATAAAATAATTGAACACCTAGTGAGTAACTGTAAAACTCACATTAAAATGCATTATAAAATTAATTAACATTCAAAAATGTGATAGAGACATGTGTAATATTGTATTTCAATATAAAACATTTTGATTACATGTCATGCTTAGACATTATTTCACATTGTGTATGATGCTACAGTAGTTATAGTAAAAGCTGGTAGGCAGTGTAAAATTTTGTCAAGTGGAAGAAATTGGAAGCATAAATTCATTGAATGCATAATCATTATTACTACTGTTTGATTTTTAGAGTTACCATTTTTTGTTAATTACTTCCATGTTCCGTAAGGAAATGGAAGTATGGTCATGCCGAAAAAAATCGTGTTCGAGATAACGGCAGATTCTGATTGTACTACCATCAAAACATGAAAAAAGTCATTTTTTGAGAAGTGTGTGTGTGTGTGTGTGTGTAGAATTTTTTCTATGGCAAACGATAACAGCCGCAAATTCAAACAGAATCAAATAATTTTTTGCATACAGCCATGAATTGTAGAGGACTCAAGGCCTATTGTATTTGGTGAAGATCGGTTAAGGGAAAGGGGTAGTTTACCACCAACATTTTACGTTTTAACAAGAGTAAAGTGCTTAATTTTGATAAATAAAGTATCCTGAAAAGAAGGTCATAATAATCCACTGTAGAGAGGTAGATGAAATATCTATAAATAAAAAGGGTAATGAAGGGGGGATGGGGTAATTTATTTTATAAATTAACATGGTAGTTGATGGAGGAGGTAAATTTTTATAAGTTTTATATGTGTACTACGTTATTGACAACAAAGAAGTAGTTTCTATAGAAACATTTCATTTAACTTAAACAAAATTCTTTCATTTTAATTTAAATCATATATGAGAGAAAATATATCGTTTTTGGCAGGCAAGCATATCTCAATTATGTAGTGTTTACGTTTCCATTTTATTATTATGATTACAGCAATAAAAAGGCAGGCAACACACACACAATTCATGTTATTTCGGCCTCACTCATGTTTATTTTCTAACATTTGCATGCTTTTTAAATGGAAAGTGCTGTAACCCACACCAACACAACGCATGCAAGCCGAAAAAGTGTCCAGCGTGGATAGCGATTTGCTTCCTGTGGATCGCTGGGCAGTGTAACTGCACGTGTTTACAGAGGAACGGTTCATAGACAGACTTTTCGTATTTAGGGAATGAACCCTCTGCAAGATGCTCAGGGTCCATGAGTGACTTCGAAGCGCTTCGGAGGAGGGATGATTATCTGCATAGTTCGGTTTCTTTATAAGAATAAAGTAAGCCTACCTAATTTTTATGGATAAAGTGATTGAAAATAACATTATATTAAACGACTACCCCATAATAACAAAAATACCTATAAATAGTGAAATTAGTTTGAGGGTGGGCGATATTTTTTTAGAAATTACCGAACCGAATTCAAGTAAATTATTTTAAACATAAATCTTACAACATGGAAGCCATGTATGGTACTCCATACCGATTTTTTTTAGTTGAAATTAAACAAAAATTAACTTAATATGCACTACCAGCCCTGAAAAAGAGTCTGTATAACATGCCTAAATGTATGTACCAGTAGCGTGACGTCCATGTAACCTCTGTTGCTGGCGGCAACAGTACTGCAAATAAGAGAAAATAATATTAATTATATCACACAATAAATACTTTAGTTATTGAATAATTTGATAATTTGAAATCCGAACAATATTAGTAGGGAAACTTGAAGAAAAGCATAGCATTGCTTTCGAACTGTTGAGCACTTGCACCATCTTGTGTTGCCTGCTCAGACATCAGCAATGTTTTACTGTGTACGGTTATTGACGTCGTAGTAGTTGTCACTGTACAAACTTTGGAGGGGGGACACATTCATCCACCCAATGTGTTGCCGCTGTATAAGCCGGCAAAACGCTCAGTTAGCAGCTATGTTAGTTTTCGGAACCTATGTGCAGCAGTTACTATGTACCTATTTGTGTTTTGTTGGTTTAGTCATGTGTTTCTCTGTTTGTCTTTATTATTTTTAATTCGATTATCTGTGTAAGTATAATGGAGTCAGATCCTGTTGAACCGGGACCCTCTTTATCTCCCAGCAAATGATAGACATGCTCTAAAAAGAACACTTGGTACAAGAAAAAATTCGAATTAATTTTTAGGTTAAGTTTTAGGCGTATCAAAACTGGCAACAGGTGTTTTGTACCCACGCCACGCCACTGGTATATACCAAATTGAATTAGCTCTTGTTTAATAAGATAATAATAATAATGTAATGGCTCCCATGTGCACCACCGAAGTAGCTTAGGAGAAGGCAGGGTAGGCTGCCTTATGTGAGCCATATGGCATACAAGGAAGCCAGTGTGCCCAGCACTACGCTTCAGCCTCCCATTATTATCCTCAGGATGTTATCCCAGGTACTCATTTTCAACAGGCTGAGTCGGCCTGGGGGCTGAAAAACGTATCTTGATTTTATGGTGCGGGTCCGGGACCTCTAGATTAGTGCCATACCCACTGGTCTACTGAGACGCCTAATAAGATGATAATCAAGTAAACAGAACTGAAATAAAAGTCTCTATTTATTTATTCTTTACAATTTACTACAAAAAAGAGTTCATATTATATGGCACCCAACCCTGTTAGTTTGTGTTAATAACACAATGCAATATTGTATCTTATTTGTTAAAGATGACTACGTTTGCCGGCTTCACTACCAGCAAGACAGGGCATTGCCTCACTTCAGCTTACATGTCCAGGATGTCTTTTATAGCCTATTCCCAGGTTATTGGATTGGTCTTGCAGGGCCTATTGCATTGCAACCTTGCTCCCCAGATTTACCCCTCTTGACTTTTTCTTTTGGGGTTACATTGAAGATCAAGTATTTGTTCCACCTTTACCTGCTGATCTCCCTAAGTTGAGAAATTGAATTTATGCCGCAGTTGGAGAAGTAACCCCCCGACTACTGGCTTGAGTTTGGAATGAAGTTGACTTGAGGTGGGATGTCTGCTTTATCACAAATGGTGCTCACATTGAACCAAAATGATTGTTTGATGAAAAACCTGATGTGTTTTGCTTCAAAATAGCACCTCAACTGACTCTGTAAGTCACCTGAATAAATTTCTATATGTGTCAAAAGTTGTAAAGTCCTTTTTGAATCACCCTGTATAATAAATACAAACACATGCATCACTTTTCCTACAACACTGTACATTTATGAAGGAATATAATGGCATACTGGATGCTCTGTTAACTGAAATTGATGAAATTTCTTACTTCAATTATCATTATTTATGCTACAATATCGATGTGCTTGTTCTTGATGTCATCTCTTTTTCATCACCCATTACAAAGTTTCAAATGAATTAATGTCTTTTAATGATATATTTTATAACTTTTGAAACCAATTTTTTAAATTCTACTGAAGTTATAAAGTTTCATGTACTTTCAGATACAAACAAAATTGTTTTGATATCATTATGTTAATTGTAATTGGTGTAAGTGTAACTCACTCTGGCTATGTGAACTTCAAATTGTAGGGCTTCCTTGAGTTCGGGAACAGCTGATTCTTTGTCTGCCCCAAATGATGTTGCTACATCCAACATGTAATTTAAATAGGCTTTGACTACTTTACCTCTTAGTCCTCGAGTTAAATACTCTCGTTCAAATGCCAAACCAGGCTGATCTATCTGCACAAAACAATTCTCATATTACTTATGCAGGTGAAGCTAAATACAAATTAGAAAAGACAGGATAATAGAATGCAATAGACCAGCAGTTTATGTGCTTGAAACACACAACCTACTGAGAGATCCCAGAGAATGTCATAACGACCACATTGGTGACATGTATTGTGCATACAGTCAAAATTCTTTACAAAAACCCAGAAGCAACTTCCATGCAAAAAAGCAGTTGCAAAATTCAGACTTTCTACACAGCAGTTGTCTGGCAAAACACGCCCATAGAATTGGCATTATCTTGTCACGAAAATACATATTGTGTAACTGCCTTAGTGATGAAGTGGATGAGCACCATCTAGAGGTTTGCATGCTAGTCAATGGCGTGAAGTCATTAATTACTGTATACAGCACTGGCCAATGGTTTTTGTGCCAAATGCAAGACACTAAACATATAAACACTAATATTAATATAAAAACTAAAACTAGAGAACATGTTTCAGAAACGCTAGTTATGGAAAATAGAATTTAACATGAGGATTCATTTAGTCAAGCCTCCAGGTGGTCTAGTGGCTAACGCGGGCGATTGATGCGCTCGTGGTCCCGGGTTCAATTCCCGGCGGAGGCTCCATACGGCGTGCACTCAGCATCGTGAGGCAAACTGAGTAGGCGCTAAGATAACAGGGCCGCCTCCTGGCAGTGAATACCGCAACTAGCGGCTGGTGGCGCGTAGTACTAGCCATACACTGTCACACTAACACAAAAAGCCGCGCAGTACGCGTTGGACTGTGGAGCGGAGGTTTATTTATTTATTCATTTAGTCATTTACTGCTTATTTTGACAAACAGTCATTCGGCAGTCACATGTTAAAGTTATTGGCACCATGAGCTCTTTGGTTGGATGTCATTTGGAAGGGACACAACAAACATATTATGTTATGTAGATGATGTGGTACTAATAGCTGATGGGGGGGGGGGAGGGAGTGTTTTATGAAGTTGTTCAAATGTGTCTAAAAAAGAATGTAGGAAATATAATATGAAAATGTCGTAAGAAAAGTTAAAAGTAATAGTTACTGGTAGGAAACATGGCAGGTTCAAGACTCTCATAAATGACAAAATAGTAGAACAGGTCATGCAGTTCAGTTATTTGGAAGTGACTTCAAGTAGTGATGATGATAATATAATGTCAATGGATGATCAGACATTGACAGTCAATCAGCTGTTGGTGATTGGCTGACATGGAAGAATAAATTTTATACAAATTAAAAATATCTCTGGACACAGTATATAGCATATATAACATTCGACACTTTTTTCTTATGTTTTAAGGAAAAAATGTGTATTCTATTTTATTATGTACAAATAACTAATTATAAATTTGTGAGAACTGAATAAAATCAAAGGAGCTGATGAAATATACACAGGACTGTCAATAAGTGGATGTGCAAGGTATGCACTGGACACAGGGAGCAAATCATGTCATCAACATTGACGTGTGTAAACGATATGATTTAGCCTCTCAGTCTCAACTTTGTAATGTATCTTGAAGTCTTCCAATTATATCCACAATACGTATTTATTGTACAATACACTTGTATCAACTTCATGGAATATGTCAGAAAAAGACCCCGAAGCCTCTGTAGATTCAGTGGATCCAAAAAATAACAATAAAGTAGAGTCCAGGAACACATCTTATCGTTTCTGAAGAGTAGGTTCCAAAAACTAAAAACATATGACAGCACATTTCAATTTTTCAGTGAAATTCTTGCAATCTCTTAACAACCACACACAAAGAGATATATTTTATAGGAAAGATATTCACAGAGAGTTGAACGTTTTTAATACCCAAGATCATATTGCAGAAAACATAGAGAGATGGATTGTTCATCTGAATAGTATACCAGGTAGCAGGTTGCCTAAGGAAGTTTGGCAATACAAGCCTATTGGACAACGAAGTACAGGAAGATCTAAGAAGTGTTGGTGAAGTGGCTATATTCCTTTTCCAGGTGATTCACCTGTTCCATGGTGGAAGAACAAGTAGAAAAGACATAAACTTAAAACGATTCTTGAGATGAGGCAGATATGCAGATATCGATGGGAGTGATTTCTTTAATGAACTGAATGCTCTAAAACTGATTTTTTTTTTCAAAATCCGTTGGATGAGGGTAGAGCATTTTTAGTGCCTTTTCTAACTAATTTGTTCTCAACATTCCCAAATACAGCAATAGTGTTAAGAATATTATGTTCATTAACTGCATCAGTTGCAGATGGAGAAAGATAATTCTTGAAATTAAAAGTAATAGAATGTTATTTAAAATCAACCATTACAGACATTGAAATAGGAGATGCACTTGGGGCACAAATTCAAGATTAAATGTGGGTCCACAGAACACCTAGTGGTGGTCTTAAAACAGGTGTTAACTTTCAATGAGAATATTAACTAAATATAATCATTTCACTACCGACTCGGAACACAAAGTTTTTTATGGGTAAAAACTTAAAAGTTTTACCTTATAGCCTGAACCGGTTTTTGCTTTTTAAAAAGCTTCTTCAGAGGCTGCCGCTGGGAGCACTGTCCGTCTTGTTGTTGGCGACGGTATTGACTTTTGAAAGATCGATATTGTGTGTGTGGGGTGTGATATGTTCAAATAATGTGTGTGATTTGAATTGTGTCTCTTTGTTTAGGATGTCGTTTTTTATGTGTTTTCGTGTGTTTGTATATTTCCAATTGTTCTAGAGTGTCTAGTTTTCGGCGTGTGTACATATAGATGTACATGATAAAAGCACGATAAAATACCTAGCAGAATCCAATGGATACGACAGAACAATAGTCAATAAACTCCTACACAAAACACAAAACAAACAACAGGCAAAGACAGAAAACAACAAATTCATAACACTAACATCCATCAACAACCAAACTGAAAAAATAGCCCACAAATTCAAAAAAGCAGGATACAGAATCACTTACAAAACTACTAACAAAACACACACACACAAAGCACAAAACAAATTCGATTTACCCGGTGTTTACAAATAAACAATGCTCAGATTGCAACAAATTCTACGTAGGCCAGACAGGATGTAGCTTCAAACAAAGATACATTGAACACACAAAGGCACTACACTCCACTACAGAGTCCACCTTTGCAAACCACCTCATTGAAGCAAACCACACATACAAAAACATCGACAATAACATGGACATTCTACACATACACACAAAAGGCCGAAAACTAGACACTCTACAACAATTGGAAATATACAAACACACGAAAACAAATAAAAACGACATCCTAAATGAACAGACACAATTCAAATCGCACATATTATTCAAACATATCACACCACACACACACAATATCGATCTTCCAATATTCGATACCGTCACCAACAACAAGACAGACATTGCTCCAAGCGGCAGCCTCTGAAGAAGCTTTATAAAAGCGAAAACTGGTTCAGGCTATAAGGTAAAACTTTTACGTTTTTACGCATAAAAAATTTTGTGTTCTGACGCGGTAGTAAAATAATTGTATTTAGTTAAGTAACGGATACCTCATCCACAACGAAATCCAAGAGAATATTAAAGCTGGATGATGTCATCAGATAACCAAAACAAGCTGATGAAGAGTACTGTATTCTCTTTTCTATATCAGTAATAATTTTATCATTTTTATAAATAATCAGGCCTTATGGAAAATTTATAAACATGTTTTTTGGTATCCAAGTCGCGTAAATGTTAATAATTAAAAATTACCTTAATAAACGTCTTGCGACTTCTCCTTATTTTGTCCTGATGCGTTTCAAAACCTAGGGTTTCATCTTCAGAGGAATCACTCTTCCGTCATCAAACGTTAAAAATTAATGACACACATACACATAATTTACACACAAACTTAGGCCTTTTCACATTGCAGAGTGCGTACTGTATGGAGGTCCAATTCATACTGTCAAACTTATCAGAACTCAGGTCCAAGGTGCATATTTATTAATGTTATCTAGTATTGTCTTGTGTCTCGAACTTAAGAGCTGTATCAAATAAATAATGTGATTTGAAAGGTAACTGATCATTTAAAACATTTCCAGGATTGGTTTTAAATGCCTTGTAAATCTCGTATTCCTCGAGTGTGTTCATACGATGTCCCTTGGCACAATAATGTAATGGCTTGAAATTAGTGTCAAAATCTGTATACCCATGGTTGGACTCTATGAGGTGACGAGCATAGTTGGATTTAATACGTTCTGACTTTGTAATTTTGCTCTTATGCAAATGTTCCCTAAACCGCTCTCGAAATCGTCTGCCAGTTTGGCCTATATATATCTTGTTGCAGTCATTACATGATAACTTGTATACACCTGTTTGTTTCTCTATAGGTATTTTGTCTGTTGATTTAAGCATTTTTTGTAAGTTATTATTGGTACGGAAAATTACTTGGAAGTCAAATTTGTTTAAATTGTTTTTTAAAATAAGCGGCACTATATTTGTATATTCTGCTGATATATATTTCACAATATTAGTGTTTCTATTAATTTTAAGTCTATTTTTATTATTATGTTTGTTTTTTAAATGTTTCTTCAATAATGTATCTATTAATGTGCTACAGAATCCGTTTCTTGTGGCTACGTATTTTATGGTATTTAATTCATCTTTAAAATCATCCGTTTCCAGTGGTATATTGATTAACCTATTTATAAAGCTATGAAAAGCTGCTAATTTTTGTGAATATGGGTGGTATGACTCTGCGTTTATAGTCAAATCCGTGGTTGTAGGTTTTCTGTAAATTTTGTACTGAAATTTATTTGCCTTCTTTATTACGGTTAGGTCCAAAAAATTAATTTTGTTGTCCTCTTCATGTTCTATTGTAAATTGAATATTATTGTGTACGCTGTTCATATAATTTATGTTCCTATATACGCGAAGGACTTGCTATGGGTTCACCACTCTCATGTCTATTAGCGGACATATTCATAAACAATTACGAAAACGAAGTTCTTTTTACCCAAAACAATAAATATTTAAATAGAATAATCTTATACAAACGCTATGTCGACGATACCTTTATTATATTTAATGGCACTACGCGCCAGATAGAGAAATTAAAAAATTATATGAACAGCGTACACAGTAATATTCAATTTACAATAGAACATGAAGAGGACAACAAAATTAATTTTTTGGACCTAACCATAATAAAGAAGGCAAATAAATTTCAGTACAAAATTTACAGAAAACCTACAACCACGGATTTGACTATAAACGCAGAGTCATACCACCCATATTCACAAAAATTAGCAGCTTTCCATAGCTTTATAAATAGGTTAATCAATATACCACTGGAAACGGATGATTTTAAAGATGAATTAAATACCATAAAATAGTAGCCACAAGAAACGGATTCCGTAGCACATTAATAGATACATTATTGAAGAAACATTTAAAAAACAAACATAATAATAAAAATATACTTAAAATTGTAACGGGGCTAAAAAGGAGGGGTTTTTATTTTATTAAATATTATAAATTTGCTCTTCATCTGTGTGGCCAGTAACATGTTACATAGAAATTGTAGTTCAAACAAAGGAACTGTGAGTGTGGTTGTACAATGGAATGCGGCATGTATATGACAACGCAATTTAATTCTAAGAACTGTAATGCTGTGTGGCTCACACCAATGCACGACCACCAGCGGGGCGCACAAACGACGCTGAGACACAAAACCAATATGGCCTGAGGTAACTAATTTTGTCAGCACGTGGTCCCATGCTGACGGATGTACAATTCAGATCCCGCCTATTCGTGTGACGTAACCAGTGGCAGTGAGATTTCGTCGACGTCTAAGACACACAATTAACACGTGTTAAATGAACAGTGACGAAGACTTTAACATATAAGGCATTGTAATTTCCGTCATGCCTAACTTCTGGTGGGAGAAATTTTGGTAGCCTTCTGCCGCAGTTGAATAAAACTCTCAGCCCGGCCGGGTGTGAATGAAAAAACGTGTGCACACAAAATTCTAAATTTATCATGTAAAAAGTGAACTAAAATTAAAAAATGATTTAACATAAATAAACAGAATCAGTGAAGTGAACGGGCTAAATACAAGGTGAATCGTAAACTTTTGGACACTTAAAACACGAGGCACATGGCAGCGAGAGGAGTGACGCCGTTGGTAACCCATCAGAATAATTTCATTTTTTTTAACAAAGGGTTCTTCAAATTAATTAACATAAAAGGGGTTTTATAATGGAATGAAAGTGTGTGTGCAGCAAACTGGGTCGTGCTACAAAATTTAGAATAAGTTAAAGTTCCTTATTATATATATACAAACGTATAGGTTTTGAGACTAGAAACAGAAAAGTAACACGCTATAAGATCATTTGGAGTTTATTATTATTTTATTAAGATTATAAAGAATTTGATGAAAGGTATAAATGGAGGAGGAAAAGAGTAAATTAAATGTGAAAGAAATATTTGGAATGTTAATCATGTTTCAATAAACAGTAATATGTTATTTTGTAGATTAAAGATGAGTAATTAAAGAATTTAAATTCATATAAAATGAAATAAAAATTGAGTTGTGTTACCAAAATGAGAGTTGAGTACTTTAATAGTATAACCCTAAATCATCCTTGCATTTCGAAGTTCATGTGACGTCACCCTGGGCAGACAAGGTAAGTGGGAAATAAATTTTGTATGAAATATTTTGTGATCTATTTAGTATTAGATAATAAATAATATCACAAATGGCGCGTCCGAAGCAGGGACAGTTTTTATAAATTGAAATTAAAATATAAAGACCACACCTACAAATAAAATGCAAGTTTGATTTGAAGGTTAAGTAACTATGTAAAAATTATGTAGCATATATAAAATGGTACATTAATGTTCAAATGTTTTTATGTAAGAAAATTTAAAGTAATAAACTTATAAATATGGCAGGAAATGATGAAAGCAATATGAATGAAATGACTAGTGTCGACAATTGCGATGAATCAAATATTATGAGTAATTTTGAGATACATTCGACTCCAAGTGCGAGTCAAGACAAGATAGTAGAATTAGATGTAACAGATCAAAGTAATGTGACTGAGGACTCGGGAGTGCAGTTGACTCCAATCTCAGTAAAATGTAACAAATTAGACAATGATATGATGAGTGTCATACTAAATCAATTCGATAAAATGAACTGTAAATTTAACGAATTAAATAATCGTTTTGATAATAATGATATAAAATTTAGTGAACTGTAAAGTGATATTAATGAGGTCAAAATTAAGTATGAGAGTAAGTGTAACGAATTGAAACAAGATATTGAGAAAGTGGTAGAGTCAGTAAAGGAACAAATTAAAAGTAAAACAAATCAAGTAATCAATAACAAGGTGAGTAATAATGATAATTGTAGTAATAAGGTAACAAGTGATAACAATGATGTTGAAAGGGGTAATGTAATTGAAAATGTGGTATCAGAGAGTGATGATAATGAGGTTAATTATAAGTCTGAGAGTGAGAGAGAAATGGGTTGCAAAGGGGTAGAAATAGATGTGGATCAGATAGAGAGAGAGAGTATGAAGATAGTGTACAAGTAGAGGGATGGCAGAGGGTAAATTTTTTCCAAGGTGTTGTGGGGGTTGAAGAAAAGTCTTCACGAAGGTATTGGGTAGAAAAGTGTTCTACTGATAATTGTTTTTTGAATTTTTTTGTTGTTCCTGGAGAAAGCAGGAAAAGTAATAATGTAGCAGTACCCTCTGCATGGAGTGAGAGAAAAAATGTGATATGGTGTTGTGATGAAAGAAAGAGAGAGATAGAGATTTTTAAAATAAATAGAGGTTATGAAAGGTTAGTGCAGGTGTTAGATATTGAGACACATGAAAAAATTAACTTACCTTGTAAAGTAGAGATAGATGAATATTTTGATAATACTGTTATAAATGATAAAATAACTTACCTGATGTTAACCAATACTACTGATGCAGACTGGACAAAAATAACTAATGTTGACAAGGTTTATGAAATAATAATAGGGAATAATCCTATAAATTATAATGGTACAATGAATGACATAGAGTTAATGGGTTATTATAATAATAATAATGATCAATTGAGTGTGAATAAGAATGAGAAATGTTATAAAAAAATAAGACTATTATACAACGATGGCGGTTAGATAAGAAATCAATAAATGGACATTTTAAATCATTTTTTTTATTCATGGTTCTGACTTGCTAATTTAGGAAATGAGGTGTGGTAAATTGAACAATTAATGATGAAGATTTGTAAATAAATTTTAGTGAAATTAACTGTGTTTGTATTGTAACAAGTATGTAATGTAAACAATGTGTGAAGGTAGTAGAATTTGTTTAATAGTAATAATAATATTTTGATAGATTAAATAAATGAGGAGAGTAATTTTGAAGATGATAAGAAATGAATTATGCTTGTGTTGAAGTAAGGTAATTAAAATATGTTATGTTTTAATAATTAATGGAATTAAAGTAATTTGAGATGTTTAAATATTTTGATTGATTTACAATGTTATAAAATTGAATTGTGATGATGAAGTTAAATTATTTTATGAGATTTAAATTTGATAATAATTAATAAATAAATAAATAAATGTTAAATTGTATTTAGTTTGTGGAATAACAGGGTTGTTAAAGTGTTTCAGAAGGTACATGGAGTTATTGGTGTTTGGTGTTGATATTTTGTGTTTACGACAGTATGTGAGTGATGTAATGTAAGTATGAATTTTATAATGTCATTTAAGTAAAATAAAATGTTCGATGTCTAAATAGCAAATTTTAAATGGAACGTTAAAGGTTGATAACAAAGAAAAATTTTGGAAAAGTTAATGGTATAGTAAATAATAAATAATTGATAATTAATTAATAGAAGTTCAATTGAAATTAAAATATAATGATTATCATTTTATATGCAAATGTAAGGATGGAAGGTGTGTAATTTCTGATCAACATTAAATGTGAATTGTTTGTTTTAATGGAATAATCGCCATGTTAATTATGAATATATTGTATGTATTATGTTAAGAATGAAAATCAATTAAGTAATTAATATACCCAAACATATAAGAGTTGACCTTCTGTGAACTGTAGTAGCAGTGTCAGCGTTGGCCTTATATGTCTTTTGGTAGTTCCCCACATTTTGGGCGGTCACGGTTTCACCAGGCCCTGGCCGTGGAATTATGTAAGTAGTTACAAAATTGGTGAATATTGAATTTGAACCTTGGGGTAAACAGGGGAAACTACATAACTATGGAACAGCGGCTATCGTCGAAGGTGTCGATAGTGCCGTGATTAAGGGTGTGTGAATCATTTTAGTAGGATTACTGGTGTCCTCGGACATCAGTAATGCCGAACTTTTATGTAACGCTGAACCAAGAACGGTATGGGCAGCGAATATACCTTATACATGTAACTTCAGTTCTTGGGAATGCAAATGGACGCAACAGTTCACCAGCAATAAACAATAGTGTGTGTGGTAAAGGAGCTGGCAAGTATAAGCCAGGGGGGTATAAGGGGGGACTTTAAGTAACGATGTAGTGGGAGTGTAGCTGTAAATTCAGCGAGAGGGTGACGACCTCTGTAAACAGTGGACGGTCAACTTATAACACGACTCTATAGAGAGAGTTGGGGGTTGACAATCCATAGAGCTGTTCAGTAACTGTTGCTATGACTATGTCTCAATGAGTAGCGATGTATGTCCCTATGAGAGCAAAATGATTTTAAGTACCAGATATAACTTGTAATGAATTCAAATAACATTGTAGGATAACTATATAATTTGGTGTATGTGTATTAATTGTATGTAGTATGTTAGATATAAGGATGGTAAAAATATGTATTTCATATAATTGTAGAATGTATCTATAGTAGGAATAAATCTGTTTTTAGTACCAAGCCACGTTTCCGTTAAATATATGAAAAATATGTTATACTAACCGTCTGTGACTTCTCTTTTGATGTCCCTTCTTATTACGACATTTAGTACCAAGCCACGTTTCCGTTAAATATATGAAAAATATATTATACTAACTGTCTGTGACTTCTCTTTTGATGTCCCTTCTTATTATGACATCCATGGTTTTTAACGTTTGACAAACATATCTGATAATGTGCTACAAATTTTATGCTTGACAATGGGACAAGAGTCTTGAAACATGTCGTAATAAGAAGGGACATCAAAAGAGAAGTCACAGACGGTTAGTATAATATATTTTTCATATATCTATAGTAGGGTCATTCACCTTGCCAAGAAAATCAGCTGATCAGCTGTAGTATATCACTTATAAATGATTTGAAACTTTTTCAATGTAGTTAAATGTTTGAACATAATGAAAATTGAATATGATTAATGTTTGAATATAATGATTTCAATGTGTTTAAAAGATTTTGATTTAAATGAGGAAATGTATTTGAGATAGTTTTGAATTTTGAAGAGTTCAAATGTAGAATGCGGTAAAGTTAGAATTTGGGTGATTATTATTTTGTTAGGACATGTAAATCAGTCCAAGTTAATATTAAAAGGGGAGTTGAATAAAGTAAGATTGTTGTGAATAAAAGTAATGTAGAATTTGAGTATTAATAGTGACACAGTAGCTATGGGGAAAATATGTAGAGTAATGATTGATATATTGAGGTAATAAATAAATGGAGATATTTTGTAAACGAAAGTGATGTAATGGGAGAGTAATTAGTTGATGGGGAATTTTGTAAGGGGGTGGTGTGATAAGGAGTCCTCAACGAAATGCGTTGTGGCGGGAGGGGAACTGATTAGCGCCGGAAAGGGTTACCTAGGGGGAGTCCAGGGACCAACATAAGGGAATGAGCAATGGGAGGGAAACACATCCTGAGTACAAAGGGGTAGGGAGTATTTTTTTGTTATAAGGGTAGAATGATGCGAAATGAGTTGAGTAGTAAGTTAGGAGTAGAGAATGGAGGTAGATGTTTTGAGAGATGGGTGTCGTACTAGTTAAAGCTGTTAGTGAGTATTAGAGTCCGAAGAGGGGAAGATTATATATACCAATGCCAAGTTGATAAAGTGAGTTATTATGAATAATTGATTCACCCAAGCTAATTGAGAATGAAATCGTTAAAGAGACCAAGTCATAGTCAAAATATAAAAATAATTGAAACGAGTGACAAATTTTAATAGAAGTTGAGAATAATGTAAAGCTATAAAATGTGTAATTTTTGGTCAATTTAAATGTCAATTTTATTGTTGACTGTAAGAATAACCATGTTAATTTTAAATGTATTATTTTATTATGTTGTACCATGTTTAAAGGCAAAGAATTTTAAAGATGTTTCATATATTTCATGATGTAGCTCTGTGTAACATATGTATGTCAAGGTCATTGACCTGACCCAGAGAGATCAGCTGATGACTGAGGTTAGAGACAGAACCATTTTTTTAATAATTAGTTCACACTTGGTGTTATTTAATTAACTTAAAGGATTTAAAATTTTTTTGAGCTTGAAAAAATAAAAAGGGATAATTTGGAAATTTAATTTTTTTGAAAAAAAAAATTGATTTTTATGCCTGCCATATAGGTGATGCTTGAGTTTCAAGTATATTATTGTTTATGTGTAATACTAGTGTTTATTGAATTATATTGTTTAGAATATATATGTGTAAGCAAATGTTAGAGTAAGTGAATTCATGTTTTAATAAGGTGTTCAATGTGTTCCTTTAGGATTGTTATTAATATTGAAGAGAATTAATAGAGTTGATGGATTCATGCAAAAGATTTTTATTTTTATTCTTTGAGAAAGTAATGGAGATATAACAATTTGATTTCAATATAAATGAACTTTTTGAATTTAAAAATAAGATTTTTTTTGTTAGGATGTATTAATAAGTATATGTATGCGCCCAGTATTGCTGAAGGCGACCCAGTAGGCATGACAAGGGGAAACATATCGGTTGAGGATCTGGTATGGTATAAGGCCAAGGGTTTAGATTTTGGAGGGTGGCATGTTAGAAGGTTAGGTGCACTGTGGTGCGTGTCTGTTCGATTTTATGATGTTGGGATCTCGAATAGAGAAGTCCAGTAATCTCGTTCAGGTGCAGCCATAGTCACCGAGCTAGGGGGGTAGTTTACCCATAATGCGTTAAGACTTAATGAGGGGTTGTTGGCGCCATATCCTCACCGATCCTCTTAGGGGTTTAGCAGTGAGATTTCTTCTGTTTCGGCAGAAGATCTCTCATTGGGGGGGGTATTGTAACGGGGCTAAAAAGGAGGGGTTTTTATTTTATTAAAAATTATAAATTTGCTCTTCATCTGTGTGGCCAGTAACATGTTACATAGAAATTGTAGTTCAAACAAAGGAACTGTGAGGTGTGATTGTACAATGGAATGCGGCATGTATGCGACAACGCAATTTAATTCTAAGAACTGTAATGCTGTGTGGCTCACACCAATGCACGACCACCAGCGGGGCGCACAAACGACGCTGAGACACAAAACCAATACGGCCTGAGGTAACTAATTTTGTCAGCACGTGGTACCGTGCTGACAGATGTACAATTCAGATCCCGCCTATTCGTGTGACGTAACCAGTGGCAGTGAGATTTCGTCGACGTCTAAGACACACAATTAACACGTGTTAAATGAACAGTGACGAAGACTTTAACATATAAGGCATTGTAATTTCCGTCATGCCTAACTTCTGGTGGGAGAAATTTTGGTAGCCTTCTGCCGCAGTTGAATAAAACTCTCAGCCCGGCCGGGTGTGAATGAAAAAACGTGTGCACACAAAATTCTAAATTTATCATGTAAAAAGTGAACTAAAATTAAAAAATGATTTAACATAAATAAACAGAATCAGTGAAGTGAACGGGCTAAATACAAGGTGAATCGTAAACTTTCGGACACTTAAAACACGAGGCACATGGCAGCGAGAGGAGTGACGCCGTTGGTAACCCATCAGAATAATTTCATTTTTTTTAACAAAGGGTTCTTCAAATTAATTAACATAAAAGGGGTTTTATAATGGAATGAAAGTGTGTGTGCAGCAAACTGGGTCGTGCTACAAAATTTAGAATAAGTTAAAGTTCCTTATTATATATATACAAACGTATAGGTTTTGAGACTAGAAACAGAAAAGTAACACGCTATAAGATCATTTGGAGTTTATTATTATTTTATTAAGATTATAAAGAATTTGATGAAAGGTATAAATGGAGGAGGAAAAGAGTAAATTAAATGTGAAAGAAATATTTGGAATGTTAATCATGTTTCAATAAACAGTAATATGTTATTTTGTAGATTAAAGATGAGTAATTAAAGAATTTAAATTCATATAAAATGAAATAAAAATTGAGTTGTGTTACCAAAATGAGAGTTGAGTACTTTAATAGTATAACCCTAAATCATCCTTGCATTTCGAAGTTCGTGTGACGTCACCCTAGGCAGACAAGGTAAGTGGGAAATAAATTTTGTATGAAATATTTTGTGATCTATTTAGTATTAGATAATAAATAATATCATAAAATTAATAGAAACACTAGTATTGTGAAATATATATCAGCAGAATATACAAATATAGTGCCGCTTATTTTAAAAAACAATTAAACAAATTTGACTTCCAAGCAATTTTCCGTACCAATAATAACTTACAAAAAATGCTTAAATCAACAGACAAAATACTTATAGAGAAACAAACAGGTGTATACAAGTTATCATATAATGACTGCAACAAGATATATATAGGCCAAACTGGCAGACGATTTCGAGAGCGGTTTAGGGAACATTTGCCTAAGAGCAAAATTACAAAGTCAGAATGTATTAAATCTAACTATGCTCGTCACCTCATAGAGTCCAACCATGGGTATACAGATTTTGACACTAATTTCAAGCCATTACATTATTGTGCCAAGGGACGTCGTATGAACACACTCGAGGAATGCGAGATTTACAAGGCATTTAAAACCAATCCTGGAAATGTTTTAAATGATCAGTTATCTTTCAAATCACATTATTTATTTGATACAGCTCTTAAGTTCGAGACACAAGACAATACTAGATAACATTAATAAATATGCACCTTGGACCTGAGTTCTGATAAGTTTGACAGTATGAACTGGACCTCCATACAGTGCGCACTGTGCAATGTGAAAAGGCCTAAGTTTGTGTGTAAATTATGTGTATATGTGTCATTAATTTTTAACGTTTGACGACGGAAGAGTGATTCCTCTGAAGATGAAACCCTAGGTTTTGAAACGCGTCAGGACAAAATAAGGAGAAGTCGCAAGACGTTTATTAAGGTAATTTTTAATTATTAACTTATGGAAAATGTAGTTTACACACTGTTTAAACCATAGAAATATTTAATAAACCTGTATTAAAATGGTAGTGTCTATTCTTCCCTATATGAACAACGCGTTGCCAGTATTATCTGGTAGCCACTTACGTTCAATTAAACCCTATTGCATGTAAGCAAAACATAATTTTTCTAAGTCACAAAACCCTCTGCCTGCCTATCCTTCCCCAGTTGCGCGCGCGCACACACACACACACACACACACCCCAAATTCAGACTACAGTGACTATGTTCACTGTGTTTAGTGATTGTAAATTTGAATTTGAATTTAACTGACATACTTATGCCATCACAGAAAAAATATAAATGCAATGTTTCAGCCACCAAACAATTGGTAACCATCTTCAGACTAATACAGGTGAAGAAATTTAATAATACTCTATCAACCTGTGATACAGAGTCAACAGAATAACAATAACAAAAGTTCA
This sequence comes from Magicicada septendecula, assembly GCA_034769895.1. Taxonomy (NCBI): domain Eukaryota; kingdom Metazoa; phylum Arthropoda; class Insecta; order Hemiptera; family Cicadidae; genus Magicicada; species Magicicada septendecula. Next base: position 16,409,265 of record CM068374.1, read on the forward strand.
CACAATATATAATATAATCAAAAGGTAAAACAATCCAGATGAATACTTACTATGAAAACAAACACTACACTTACAAAACACAAGCACAATAAACACAAACACGTGCACACCACCAAACACTGCAACAGAGACACAAAGAGTCCAATTCTTTTATACTAAAAGTGAAAGTAGGTGGCAAACAGTGCCTATGTACAAACCATTAACGCCGCCCAACAACTAAGAATGGAACAAAGCCAAATGTTCAGAATTTCACTGCTAACTTGATGGTGTTACCAAAGTTGGCAGCAATGGTGGTACCAATAATTATTGGTAAAGAAAAGAAATGATTCACGTGAAGATTTAAGGAAGCTGCTTTCATTGTTACAAAAAATAATTGCATTAGTTAGGTTACCAGTGATTTTTCTTTATTATTCATTTCTTTATATATATTATATAATTAGCCTGAAGATGACTGCTGATTCTTTGGGTGGCTGAAACATCACATTTGTATTTTTTCTGTGATGGCAAAAGAATGTCAGTTAAATTCAAATTCAAATTTGTACAATCCATCACAGCCATTGTTTAAAGTAATTGTAAGTTGTATCTAGCCACCCCAGTCTTCTCACTCAGATGGGGGATAGGCATACACGTTTTTAGTTTGGTCCTCACCAAACCTGTATACCCCTACCAGTGGCAGCTGGTGTTATGGTTGCAGCATTGCACAACCATCAAAATAGAATAACTAAACTGTAAAATAATATACGAAAACATTAAGCAGTTAGAAGCAGGGGTGCCCAGAAGGGGGGGGGTGCAAGTTTTTACAGCATTTTTGATGATAAAAGGGGGGGCAAATAAATAAAAGACTATTATTATATACATACCACCAAAATCAGTAAAATTTCAATTTTGTTAAATTATTGAATAAGGCCTTTTCGAAATTATTATAATTTCATCATCAGTTCACACTAAAATGTTCTTGTTGTTAAAATGTTACTACATCTTGGAAGTGCAGTAAGATGTAATGGACACAGATAACAACATTTATACATATAAAAGAAGACATCACAACAAGAACATTTTAGTGTGAACTGATGATGAAATTATAATAATTTTGAAAAGGCCTTATTCAATAATTTAACAAAATTGAAATTTTACTGATTTTGGTGGTATGTATATAATAATATTATAACAAATCAGTGGCATAATGTTTAGCAAAATAACAAAAAAATAAAAGACTATTTGGAAAAAACTAGAGGGGATAACTGAATTTGGGGGGGGCATGCGCCATAGCCTTTGGGGGGGATGGTCACCCCTGGTTAGAAGTGTCATAAATTTCAACAGAGAGCGTATTATATTCTGTGCGGTAATGTTCACGTACTATTCAAATGTAGCGAGCAGGCTGGTAGTTGTAGATCACTTGCAACTTGAAGAGTAAATGGCAGAGCTTACTACACAAACATATGGGAGAATGTGTGTTATTCTTCACAATTGCCCTATGTTCCCTATGTTAGCTAGGCGGTTGCAAAAGCTTCTGCAATGCTCCACTAGTAGCGTTGAAGCTCACATCCTTAGTTGTGTCATGAAGTCTGCACAGCCTTCTTGATTTGTAAGTAGCGTCAGGTTTAGTGTTTACATTGGTTCAAGGTAAATGTTACCCATTAGTTGAATTTATAAAATTGTAGTAATAATTTTGTATAACTTCGATTGTGATAATAATGTGGCAATCGACTTTTTACTAATTAAACTGCGCGTTAAGTATTATTTTTTCTTTGTATAGTGCTGATGTGTGCTTTTGTGTTTGTGCTTTTTTGAGTTACTGATTCTGCGTGTTTTTAAACATGTTTTTTTTAGTTTAAAATGAATAGCGTTAAGAACCAATAGAATAGGATGACAAATGCCTCCCTTAACAATATATCAAATTGTAAAATAGAAATATGCCATGAAGAAATAATGAGTAAGATACAAGAAGCGGATTATTTGGCTGCGACTGGTGATGAGACCTCTGATGTTGCTATTGTTTTCAAATGGTCATAGTGTATCGTTATATAATAAATGGCAAACAGGTTGAAAGATTCTGGGGTTTCATTGCTCCTACTAAACATGATGCTCAGTTGCTCATGCTTGTTAGATGAACTGTCTCAACATAACTTACTTGGAATTTTCCACAAATTAACTGCTCAAACTATTGGAAAACAGTAACTTTGTATTTTTTTTCCGTATGACAGCACTATGTTTGATCCACATACATCGTTAGTAGGTCTGCCTTCTGTTTAATGTGTTCTTTTAACCCCCTCCCCCCCAACAACCGACTACTGCAACCACCAAAATTTGGAACCACCAGCCACCACTGACCCCTACACTTAGTCTGCTGGGAGCTCACAACAGGACACAACTGTGAGCACACGGATAAAGAATGGTTATAAAATGCTTATGTGCACAGTTATAGGAAGTCGACAAAAAAGTCAATAATAAAAACTTACTACAATTTTACACAAAATATTCAATGTTTGACACATACTTACGTCAATCACTTTCTGTGATGTATTTACAAAGTTGACACCTGTCCATATAGTGATAAGGCTGTCATCATTGAAACCTGACTTGACCAACTGTTTCATCAGTTCAGGCCAGCTAAATCTGCTCTCATTCCATGACCAGCCTTCCACTACTGGCCAACCGCCAAAAGTCTTTAGAAACTTGTTCACCAATTCTATATGTTTTAATCCAAATTTGCCTGTGGAAACAAAATTAAAATAAACAGGTAAAGCACACATACAAAAAAACATATTTTAAGCACTGTTTGTACGCAGCTTTTGTATAACAAGGAGGCAGTGTACTGTGCCTGTTTGAGAGATGTATACTCATGCTTTCATCCACATACTGACTGCCACCAAAATTAATAATATATGTGTCTCGTTTAAATAATTTTCTTGATGCGAGAAGAGGAGTTAGATTAGTTGAAAGGAGGATAGAGTGCATCCGGTTTGCAGACTGAGGATGAAAGGACATTAAAATGGAATGCTGAGGGATTTTAAGAACTTGTGAAGAGTTTGACATGAAAGACAATATAAAGAAGACAAAGAGAATTGTGAGGACTGCACAGATTAAAAAAGTGAATGATGAAACTGAACAAGTGACAGTTTTTGGATATCTGGGTCAAGTAATATCTGGGATGATTAGTTAGAGAGGATATACATTCTAGTCAAGAGATAAAATATAGCGATAAGCATAGTTATTAGAGATGCCATTGCAATAAATGTGGAAGGAAAGAAGTTGGCAAGATAACTAATCATAATTATTAACACTAGTTGTAATATTAGTTAGAAAAGGATTAAAATACGAAAACTGACAAGAGGCTTGAACAGGGTAGAAATGGTTTCAGGTGGAAGAATTAAAACTATCTTATTATATGAAATTTGAAGTCAATCACTTCAAATGTAAATGTAAATGTAATCTTTTACATTATTTGTAAATGGTAGCAAGTGTTTTTAACTTAGGTTTGACTTGAATTTATTTATTTTACTCTGTAAGTTATAGTCAAGTAGAAAGAAAATAAAAGACACAAGAACTATAAGACGTTAAATGTTTACTTATGAGGAAGCCATTTTACTTAGATCCTATCCTGTATTTCTTCATCTTTCAATCTTTTTTACTTTATTTCTGAATGAAAAAAATTGCCTTCTAGGCCTTCCATAATTAATAATTACTTCTTATGTTGTTATTGTTCTTTCCATTCCATACATACCAAATCAATAATTTTTTTCACTTCTATTTTCGTGTTACAATTTTGCAAAATAATTCTGTTTATTTCTGTTAAGACTAGCTTAAAGAACTATTCATTTCATGCTGGTAGGATAGGATATTATGATATCTAATATCATAATTTTTCACCATTTGTTTTAATTCCACTTCTTCAAATTATTTGCTTAACCTATATAATACATTGTATGATCAATAAATCTGACTTCTTCATTGATTTTTATCTTTTTTCTTGTACCTTCAATTAACAAGTGTTAAGGTAGCATGTTAAGCCATTAACAATGAGGTATTAGAAATTTGCAGATATGTATGACCGAAGAACATTTAATGTTGATTAATCTTAATTTGTTTTCTTTTTTATGAAGCCGACCCAACCCCGGCCCCCCTGCAAGCCAAATTCTACATACACCACTGCTTGGTAAGTTATCCTGTAACCGTATATGTCACAAGTGAAATCAAAACAAATTAAAACTCATCTATACTTACCTTCCTCCATGCATAGCTTGTACAGTTTTTTAGCCAGTCTAAATGGTCTTATGTCGTGACTGTTTATTGGGTTTTCTAACATTTCCCTAATTTGTTTAGCGGCTCTGTCTGTTACTGCTTCATTCATATCATTTGCGCAACACGCCTACAAAATAAACAAAATATGTACAGGCTAAGACATTTATTACATGTTAAGCACTTTTAATAAATTTACATTATAACCTCAAAATTGACGTCCCCCCCAACTACAACCTACATATATACACCGAGTCACTAAAAGATTACCAGTATTGTCTGTTATATAAGTAAATTAAATTATCGTTTCTCCTTTATTATAAACAGCTTTTGTTAAAATATTTCTGGCAAAGGTGATACAAATATACATATTAATACAGAATGAGTAAAAATTAACACAATATAAATAAAATAAAAAATCCAAAAATTGTATAACATAATAAAAAATAAATAAGAATAATAAATACCATATTTAAATATGCATATGTTAAATATGTTTACACAGCAGCTAAGCGGCTCAGTCATAAACGCAGAAGACCATTAAGATTATTATATTATTAGAAATACAATCATAACCTAATGAACAATTTTAACAAATGGTCACAAATGAATGCACAAGTGCATATATAATTGAGCTTATGTATTCCTTGTACGGATTGTATTAATAAATATGTGAACACTTTTTTGACACCAGAAATAATGTTTAGGCTAAAGTCAAATTTCTTGTTTATAAACTTTGATATTGTTAAAAAAGAAAAAACAGCTGATAGTGTAAAATGAAGTAATATGCATGTACTGTATCATATATAATTTCTCCACTGGAAAAACTGTAAAGTTCTCCACCAAGTAAAGTTCTGTAATATTTCGTTAAGAAAAGAGCATGATTATATTTTATGGTTCTCACCCTACTTAGAAGACAATTTGATTAACAAACTATTATGTTTATACATTACATGATATACGTATTATAATAATATCTATTAACAAAGTATTATTTTGAAGAGTATTACATGTTTCAGGGATGGATGGATCCATGGAGAATCCCTCCAGCATTATTAAAACATGTTTTCCATAGCCCTACTGAGAAAGTTTTATGTTTTCAGGAACCATATCTCTTTGTTTAATAATAATCCAAAACTATTTTTAAACATTTTAAGAAAAAATTGATGCCTTTCCACAAGTTGACGTAACTTCACAAAATTTTTTTCTCCAAAAAGTTCCAAAGTTTCTCTCTGTTCCTGATCACTGCATATATTTAGAAATCATATGACAATATAAACACTAAACTTAATTCCACCTACTTAAAACAAAAATTAACTTTTCCTGAATTTGAAAATTATTTGTTTATGTTATGCAGCACCAATGTGATTTAAAAAAAGCACTGTGCATTCCTAATATGAGAGATTATTCTCCTCAGCAATAATGATGAAATAAATAAAGATCCAGTCATATTGAGAGACCAAGACAATGTAATGAGATATACAGTTTAGCATAAAGCCTTTTCCATCATAAAATTAAAGAAATAAAAGACTGTTAAAAGAATTGTGTATTTTGGCCAAGATTTTGAGGGATCAAAATATAATCTCAACTCTTGGTCCACAGTTGACGATATATATAAACAAATTTCAAAAATGTCATCATCAAAAACTATCTTTTATTAGAAATTACTATAGTATTATTTGGCTCCTCGATAAAGGCTTTGTACATTACAATTTGGTCTTCATAACATAAAATTTATTAACACTTGGTACATCGTAGTTAGAAAGAGTATACCCTTACATCTTCTTTTACTTCCTCATACGATAGAAAATGTCCACATGCAAACTGATAAAAATCTTCACAAGGATCAATTTCTTCATTTATTATACTCTTCACCTTTTTTGCTGAAATGAGAAAATAGAAAATGTTATTTTTCTAAAATAAAATTTCTATCATGTAATATATTTTCTACTATATAAGAAGTCAAAAATTCCAGATACATTTCTAGAAATAATTCTGATATGTGTAAGGATAGCTGTTTTGTCAAGAAATGAGATTTTGTCTGTTCTGTTGTTAACAAGAAACCAGAGGATTCAACAGTCCGTTCTTTTGGGATTTGCTTACACTTAAATAGTGCTCAACAATGTAAATATAGTGTCTTTATTGGTGAAAAAAAAAGAAATAATAAAGTTAATCAATAATGTGTAACAATTTATAATAATTGAATACATTATAAACTAAAAAGTTTGAGTTGAACATTTTTAATATCCAAGATTATATTGGAGAAAACAGAGATGGATTGCTAATCTGAATAGGATACCAGATGGCAGGTTGTAAGGATGTTTGGCAATACAAGCCTGTTGGACAACGAAGTATAGGAAGACCTAGGAAGCGTTGGTGAAGTGGGTGTATTCCTTTGGGACTGGAACAGGTGATTTGCTTATTCATTGATGAAAGAAGAAGAAGACTAGAAAGTTTCATTATTAAAATGGTTTGTTACAAACAATTATACCAGCAAAAAGTAAAGTATATTGGTGTAGTGTTTAAGAATTAGCAAATAAAAATTAATAGCCAGCCGTTTCTGGATTACCAAAACAGAAAATAGTTCACCATAAACCAACTGATGAATTATTCTGCACTGATGTACCTACCTGCAGCTTCGCACCCTGTAGTTCTACAGACTCTGTAATTGTTACTGCTGCTGCTGGTCTTGGCATCTGTACCTGTGAACAATTATGAATATATGAATTTCACATATGTTTACACTAGATTTATCTATTTCATCATAGCCTATATATTTATGTGATAATAAAGACGGATTCGTTTTGTGCACTGAAAAAATAGCTCAGACAATATTATTTTGATCATTTACATTTTTATAAGTAGATTTCAAAGACTACAAAAACCAATTCACTTCAGCCTTAGCTTTATTTTCTTCTTCTTCTTTGCTTTCAACTATTAGATCCCACCACGCTTGCTTGATCAGGTATACACTCCTTATATACATCTACTTTATTTTTGTTTTGAAACAATAGTGACTGATACTTGACATTGCCATTGACATTTTATATAGTAAAACAAACAGAACATATTTTCAAATCAGATTAAATTAAATATAATTATTTCACTACGACTCAGAACACAAAACATTTTATGGGTAAAAACGTAAAAGTTAAAAACATAACCTGAACCGGTTTTCACTTTTAAAAAGCTTCTTCAGAGGTTGCCGCTGGTAGCACTGTCTGTCTTGTTGTTGGCGAAAGATCGATGTTGTGTGTGTGGGGTGTGATATGTTCGATTATGCGTGTGATTTGAATTGTGTCTGTTCATTTAGGATGTCGTTTTTATTTGTTTTCGTGTGTTTTTATATTTCCAATTGATATAGAGTGTCTAGTTTTCGGCCTTTTGTGTGTACGTGTAGAATTTTCATGTTGTGCCAAACTCTAGTGGAGAGACGGCGCAAAACCAGTATATATATGGCCTGTAGTTAAACGCAGTACTAATTTATAGCGCGTTATCGCTGCTGCGCTCTATTAGCGAAGACAAGACTAATTCTTTGAGCTGATTAAGTCCCTGAGACGTGTCGGCATATGGTGCCTAGCCGCGGTAGGAAAACTCCAGGTGCTGCATTCTGGCGACAGAGGCCGTAGGCAAACGAGAACGAAGCATGTGAGTCTATGTAACTTCGTCTCACTTAAAACCTCGTGGCTGATGGTCGCGTCTTTTTGGTACTCCGGTAGAGAATGGATTTTCTATTCATCGACCTTCCAACTATGATAGGCTAGACAGATATATGACTGCGGTAAGTGTCGTTTATACTTTCATATTAATAGAATATAATGTGTCACTAAAGATAAACTTGTTTTATAGGCCTAAGTAAGTGGATTTCTGTTCACCTTGATGCAACCTCATGGCGGTTGTGCAATACACAATTTGAAGGTAAAATTTTTAAAACATTATAAAACTATATTCCATTCACGTGTCCAAACTTCGGCACTGAAAGTCAAAGACATTTAAATACAAAAATCTAAGTTTAAAATATACCTAACATGGATGTAACCAAATTCATGTTACGTACCTTGGTTATTGCACAATGCGTAGTTGGTTTAGATGGCATACAAGTTTTACTAGAATTAATAGTAAAACTTTATTAATATCTGGAAACTTACTGAGGCATGTTTTGAAAGTAATATAATCACCAATTCGTATTAATTACTATAGTAAAGACTATGTAATCTGAATTAACCTCTCAACCACGTGGTAACTACATATTCACACTATGCATAAAGTTTATGAAATGGTACAAAGCCATAATTAATTGTCAAGTTGCAAACATGGTAACCCGCATTGGGTGAAGTTATTATTATGAAGAATTACTGTTCTAAAGATTTTCAACTAGGGCATGTGGCCATATAACTTTGTCAAGTTTTACATTTAAGTAGCTCTAAAGCTATGTTAACTTTATATATGTATTTTGGGGGGTGTGCAAACTTCTCGGGGCAGTGTGTTAGTACTCTGGCTAATATATATAATGTTGTGTAATCAGGGTCCATCAAACAAGTCAAGAAAACCGCCCTACAACATGGCCTGAAGCTGTAACATCTTAAAGCTCTCCTCTTCACTACCGGAGGAATTGCCAGAAAGCCACACCAACACCTATAATGTAGACCACGAGATTGCCACCTTAACCCCTCATGGACAAAATCAGGTGATGCAAAACCAATATATTATGTACACATAGAGTCAGCACTCAATAATACCCAGTGAACCAGTTCTCTCTATCAACTACAACACTTTCAAGTTTTTAAACATTTAATTGGATCCCCCAATTGATGGGACAGTTTAGTGTGTGAACTGGGTGTAAAATTAATTATAAATTTTGTTAAATTTCTGGTAAAATTGTCAGCTCAGAGACTGGCATGTGTCTTAAACAGTTCAACATTCAACGTATAATTTCCTCTTATTTCAGTATATGTGTTTCTTTACAGATTTTAAGTCATTCATTCTATTGGTAATTTATCGGGTTCAATTTAGTAGTCTATATATATATATATATATATTATAAATTTTAAATTCAGTTTGGTTCTTATTGTATGGAAATTTCTGGGGTAGGTAGGTGCATTTCCACAAGTTTCATCCTGAACGAATGCATGTTCATACAGAATTGAACTTGTTGTTGAGACAGGTTAAATTCTGCATCAACTGGCAAACTAACATGTCGGTCTCTGGGCCAAAAGTATTTTTCATAGGGTTATAATATTATGCCATATTTCTATTTTCACTACTTAGCAATGTTTCTGTAAAAATAAATTCTTTAAATTATTTATGATAACTGGGGGGTGTTCATTGTTTTAAATATTTTTTATTTCTCACAGTAATAGAGCCCAGTGGGGCAGAATTGTATAACAGTATTAGGCACTTAGCCAAAATTTTGAAAGTTATTAGGTCCTGGGGACTACTGAAGGCTTAAGCATTATCTAATACACGTGATGTGTAATCAACCAAGTAAATTGTAATCCTAACAGGGATATTTATAAAAGAAGTAATAATATATATACATCATGGGGGGTAAAAAGGGGCGTGGCAAGAGATCTTTATATATTGTATTGTATGGTATTGTATAGTGTATTTGTATTGTGGAACATGTGATGTTTTGTATATTTGTGTGTGCATTTTGGGGGTTATATGTATTGTGCATTTAGATGTATTTTTGGTGGGGACTTTAGATATAGGGTTTGTCTTTTTATAAAAGAAAGTTGATACATGGAATTATGTATATATCCTTTTCATTTTTTACAACAGGTATTCTATCTCAATTAAGCTTTGCTGATTATTTCTTTAAGAAAATAATTTATTTTATTTAACTTTAATAACAAGTATATGAATTGTCACCCTTTAAAATTTATTTAATTTGTTTGAGAATTTATTATTATAATTAATATTAGCAAGGAATCTATACCATTTATCTCCATTAAGTTCAATGGAGCATTCTAAAGAGAACATATAAAATAAATTTTATATATTATTAATATTTTACTGGAAACTTTATTTCAAGGATAGTAATGGTTTTAAATTTCAATTCATTTGTAAAGAGAGATAGCAAATTATTTTATTGGTGTTAATAAATATTTTCAGGTGACCTTGTTGAGAGAGTATACTTTATTTAATTGACAATTTAAGGGAATTATAGATTATGACTGTTGGGTTTATTTATTTTATTATTAATGTGTTAACCAAGTGAGATAGAATAATAAAAGGGATTTATTAATTGTTAATTTATGAGTTTTCATTGCAAGTCCCGTCTCACTGGATCCAGCGCAATTTTGGCTTCTCTAGGCTTTAGCCTAGTTCTAATTAACTTGTGGCCCCTCTTTACAAAAAAAAAAAAAAAATTTGTTCAAACAAAAATTTTCAAAAAAAAATAATTTTTTTTTTACTGCCTAAGTTAAAGAGGGGTTACATTTGGTAGCAGAGCGTGGTTGAGATTAGGGTCAACCCGTGGGTCCTGTGGGTGTGACGGGGCTTGCAAACTTAGGAAACATTGTGGGAGTTCTAATGGAACTTAGAAAAATTTTGAAAGGCCCTATATCTAAAGGTGAAAATATTTTTGTTAGGTTTAAGGTTTTGGGATATATATGTATATGTACTTGCCCGCCTTGAATAGTTGATAGTGCCACGTGGTGAGAAATTTTAGAAGGGGAAATTCCTTGGGAAACGGGACTTATCGCAGATCTGTGCCTGGGTGGCGATGGTTGGAGTATTACCTTGCCCATATTTGGGGAGGTGTGATTTTTAATTATGCGGTATGGCCCGATCGGCAGTCGGTTTCCTCCGATATACGGTAGCCGAAGTAACATTGAGAAATTTTTTAAAATAAATTTTCGTTGGTCGGTGTTTTTGTCGTGTTGTGTGTTTGTGTGTGTGTTGCATTCCATTTGTGTAGAGTCGTAGAGTGAGAGCAGTTCAGGTAGTGGGCTAGGTTCTCGCAACGGTAGGTGGACCCGCAGTCTACTTGAAGGAAGATTTAGTACTTGAGTTTTTCTGATTCCCGTATTAGTTATCTTTAGTTTTTAAGGTTGTGTGTTTTGTGTGCCGACCGCGAAGCGACGATGAGTGCACTTAATCCCGAGTTGTTTTTGCGGGAGGAACTTGAGTTCGAGCTCCGGGCCCGGGGCAAAGAACCTCGAGGCAATGTACAAATTTTACGGCGGCAGCTCCGAGAAGCGCTGGCCGCGGGTGATGCGCTCTCTAGGGTCACCATTACTGACCCCGAGAGTGAGTGGGAATGTTGTACTGAGAAGTGGGAGGAGCTGCAGGAGTTAGCTCACTCCGTAGAAAGTTTGGAGTAGGGACCGGGGTGCTCTATCGGTGTCCGGCGAATCCGGCAACGTCTGCAGCACGTGATCCTTAGGCTGCAGAATCTACAAGCACAAGGCGGCGAACTTGTGCCGCCCTATAATATACCCGAAAGAATTCAGCAGATTACCTCGACCCTCCAGGGGTCTCAACCTGCTAGAGCATCCACTCCGGTTGCGGTTGCTGAGGAGTCCGTAGTCTCAGCCGTAAATACTTCTTCTTATAGAGACGTAGAACCTGTGCAAGCTGGTTTGGGGGCGGCGTCTTACCATAAGCTGCCCAACCCACTTGCCCACATTATTCAACAACTACCAATCGTAGACGGACTGGAGGCGGACAAACTTTTACCCTTTTTTAGAACCGTCTTCCAGTTGGTGGACTACCCGGGCATGTCGGAAAGTACGGTGCTCGAGCTCATCTTCCCCTATTGTCGCGGTACCATGGCTGACAGGGTGGCGGAGGTGATGCGACGTAAAGAAGGAGTGGACGAGTTCCACCGGGTGGTGCTGAGGACGTTCGTCCCCGGTAGATTGATGGAGCAGTTGTGACATCGTCACTTTTATAGAGTGCAGGCGCGGGGCGAAACATTAGCCCAATACGTGCAGCGAATACGGGAAGTATCTCGTATACTGGGACTGGGCATGTCGGAGGAGGAAGTGGTCCAACACATTCTCGACGGCGTCTCCGCCGACGACCGACTACGTCTAGTTTTTGCTCAGCGGCCGCAGTGGTTTGCTGACCTGGACCGGCTCTGCGTCATGACCGAGGCCATCCAGGTGACCGACCACGCGAGGGGAGATGGTAGAGGAGCTGAACCAAGACCGCAGAGATCGGAAGGACCCAGAGAGCCTATCTTCCCCCGACAGGCCCAGCCAGCTCGAAATCGCGAGCAAACGAAAGCCGTGATTTGCTATAATTGTAACCGCCCGGGACACGTGGCGAGAAATTGCACGCGAGGGCGCGCGCGCCCAGCATCACCTTTGTCTAGACCAGCACCAAAAAACTAGATAGACAGGGGAGGATATTTCGGAGGATGTCTTCCCCCCCGCTCTAATTCTGTTCAACTTCCGAAGACCTCCAGGCAATTGTTAGAATCCAAATCTTCTAACATCAAGGTCCAGTCCACTACCTCGCAACAACTTTCTGTATGCCCCTTTCTGTCACTCGAGGTAAAAGGGGGTCAGCTCAGAGCCTTAGTTGACTCCGGTTCGGCCCGATCCATCATCTCATTTCGGGTATATGCGGACCTTGAAAGGCAGGGCTTGATTAAGGAGTCGAACTTGTCATCTGCAATATGCTGGACTGCATCCCGGGAAATCTTGCCTATCTCCCGGGTTACTACCTTTAAATTCAAAATCGATGGGTTTTCTTGGGTGTGGCCTTTTCTGGTTTCTCCTGCTCTGGGAGTGGATTGCATAATTGGTGCCGACTTCATCGCAAAAAGTGGTCTCGTGCTGGACATCCAAGCGCACCAATGTTTCTTTAAATTTAATCGGGAAGTTCTAATTCCGTTCCTTGGGTACCAGGGCGCCAAGCCGGGTATCCAAGAAGTAGCTTGTCCCGATTCTGCACGAGATCATCTCACTCCATCCCAGCAGAAGGCCTTAGACTATTTGTGTGAGGAATTTCCCGAGGTGTTAACTCCTACTTTGGGACTCACACACCTGCTGGAATATAAAATACGTCTTACTGATTCTAGAATAGTAAGGTCACACCCTTACAAGTTTGCTCCTCCAAAGATGACCATTCTGCGAGAGAAGGTTCAAGAATTGTTGGAACAAGGGGTAATTGAAACTTCTCATTCGAGCTATGCCAGTCCAGCATTTTTAGTGCCAAAGCCTGGGGGCAAACAAAGAATGGTGATTGATTATCGGAAGTTGAATTCCAATATAGAGGTGGATTCTGTTCCCCTCCCAGATTTACATTCGGCCTTTGATTGGTTCAGTGGGGCCAGATATTTCACTATTATCGATCGTAACGCGGCCTATCATCAAATTCCTCTGGCCAAAGAAAGTAGACCATATACGGCCTTTTGTGTACCCTGGAATTTGTACCAGTACACAACGGTTCCCATGGGTTTGGCTGTGGGGGCCCAGACACTTACTCGCCTTCTCGATACGGTTTTTCACGATGTGAAATTCCGTTTCGTATTTAACTATCTGGATGATCTACTAGTATACAGCGAGACTTTCGAAGATCATCTGGGTCATCTAAGAGAAGTGTTGGGTCGCTTAAGAGAGGCTGGTCACACTGTCAATCCCGAAAAGGTTCGTTTCGCCCAAGAGAGTATTTCTTTCTTGGGCCATTTAGTTTCACACAGGGGCGTTACGGTAGACCCAGAGAGGACACAGGGCATCCGTGACTTTCCTCCCCCTAGAGATGCGAAGGGCATAGCGAGATTCGTCGGTATGGTAAATTTTTACCGACGTTTCATACCGAACATCGCTGAAATTGCCGCACCTTTGAATGAACTGAGGAAGGGCGCAAAATTTACATGGGGGGAAAACCAACAGAAGGCTTTCGCTACATTGAAGGAAGCCATCATCTCCCCACCGGTGTTGCGGATGCCCGACTTTTCAAAGCCGTTCATACTGCAGACGGACGCGAATTCGGTTGCGCTCGGGGCGGTTCTCTCCCAAGTAGTTGACGACGCTAGGCAGCCTGTGGCTTTTATTTCCCGGACGTTGACCCAGCAAGAACGTAAATCATCTGTTTATGAGCTAGAGTGTTTAGCTGTAGTGTACGCTCTAGACAAGTTCAGGCGTTTCCTGGAACATGCTGAGTTCCTGCTCGAGACCGACAATCAGGCTCTCTCATGGCTTCTGGCTCATCCCCGGCAACTGGGTAAAATTGGTAGATGGGTGGTGAAAATCTCATCATTTAAGTTCACCATGCAACACATTAGGGGATCTCAAAATGTGGTTGCAGATGCCTTGTCCCGCATGTTTTCCCAACCCAGTGATGCCCAAGCTGAGCAACCCTGTTCCGTTCTTTTAGATTTTCCTTTAGCCTTCATGATGTGTTACCCCATCAGTTAAACGACGAAGTGCTGGGTCCAGTCATCCAAAATATCAAGGAGGGTAACGTACAGGCCCCTTATTTCTTGTCCAAGGGAGTCCTCTGTTGTAGAGAGAGAAAAGGACGTGCATCTAAAATCGTGCTGCCTAGCAAATTAGTGCCCATGGTCTTCAGCTATTACCATGATTCCCCAGTAGGAGGCCACAAGGGAATTTCGAAGACCATTTCCAGTATTAGGAAACATTTTATCTGGAAGGGCATGGATAGGGACATCGCGACAAGGGTTAAGAGCTGTCATCTTTGTGGCTTGAGCAAGCCTGCCCAGAACACCAAACTAGGGTTGTTATCATCTGAGGTGGCGAGCAGACCAATGGAAAAGTTGTTCAATGACTACGTGGGGCCGTTCCCCTGTAGCAAGTCAGGTAATGCTTACCTGCTTGTTTGCGTGGATGCTTTTTCTAAGTTTGCCTGGCTACTGCCCTTACGGCAGGCAACCGCTCGTTTGACCATTAACGCGCTACAAAACCAAGTATTTCAGCATTTCGGTCTTCCGACCATCATTGTTTCGGACAATGGCCCGCAGTTTATTTCGAGTGAATTCCGGCGTATGTGTTTCGCCAGTGGGATCAAACACGTAACCACTTCCCCTTATTACCCACAACCGTCCCATGCGGAGAGATTCAATCGGAATCTCCGGTCCGCCTTGATTGCTTATCATGCTGAGCAACAAACCACCTGGGATCAGAATCTGAAGTGGTTACAATTAGCTTTCAACACGGCCCGACACGATAGTCATCAGGCCGTGCCCTTTGAAATTCTGTTTGGATTCTCGCCCGCACTCCCGTTGACCAACCTGTGGGATATCGAAGATCTTCTGCCGCGGGAGACCAATAATAAAACAGCGGAGAGATGGAAAGAAGCTCGGAAGAATTTGCTGCGAGCGCACGAGCGGATCCGTCGGCGTTATAATCAGGAGCGAATTCCAAACCCCTTCCGGATTGGTGACTGGGTCTATTGCCAAAGCCACCCACTCAGCTCAGCCGCTGACAAATGTGCTAGGTACGGGGTAGGTAGGTGCATTTCCACAAGTTTCATCCTGAACGAATGCATGTTCATACAGAATTGAACTTGTTGTTGAGACAGGTTAAATTCTGCATCAACTGGCAAACTAACATGTCGGTCTCTGGGCCAAAAGTATTTTTCATAGGGTTATAATATTATGCCATATTTCTATTTTCACTACTTAGCAATGTTTCTGTAAAAATAAATTCTTTAAATTATTTATGATAACTGGGGGGTGTTCATTGTTTTAAATATTTTTTATTTCTCACAGTAATAGAGCCCAGTGGGGCAGAATTGTATAACAGTATTAGGCACTTAGCCAAAATTTTGAAAGTTATTAGGTCCTGGGGACTACTGAAGGCTTAAGCATTATCTAATACACGTGATGTGTAATCAACCAAGTAAATTGTAATCCTAACAGGGATATTTATAAAAGAAGTAATAATATATATACATCATGGGGGGTAAAAAGGGGCGTGGCAAGAGATCTTTATATATTGTATTGTATGGTATTGTATAGTGTATTTGTATTGTGGAACATGTGATGTTTTGTATATTTGTGTGTGCATTTTGGGGGTTATATGTATTGTGCATTTAGATGTATTTTTGGTGGGGACTTTAGATATAGGGTTTGTCTTTTTATAAAAGAAAGTTGATACATGGAATTATGTATATATCCTTTTCATTTTTTATAACAGGTATTCTATCTCAATTAATCTTTGCTGATTATTTCTTTAAGAAAATAATTTATTTTATTTAACTTTTATAACAAGTATATGAATTGTCACCCTTTAAAATTTATTTAATTTGTTTGAGAATTTATTATTATAATTAATATTAGCAAGGAATCTATACCATTTATCTCCATTAAGTTCAATGGAGCATTCTAAAGAGAACATATAAAATAAATTTTATATATTATTAACATTTTACTGGAAACTTTATTTCAAGGATAGTAATGGTTTTAAATTTTAATTCATTTGTAAAGAGAGATAGCAAATTATTTTATTGGTGTTAATAAATATTTTCAGGTGACTTTGTTGAGAGAGTATACTTTATTTAATTGACAATTTAAGGGAATTATAGATTATGACTGTTGGGTTTATTTATTTTATTATTAATGTGTTAACCAAGTGAGATAGAATAATAAAAGGGATTTATTAATTGTTTAATTTATGAGTTTTCATTGCAAGTCCCGTCTCACTGGATCCAGTGCACTTTTGGCTTCTCTAGGCTTTAGCCTAGTTCTAATTAACTTGTGGCCCCTCTTTACAAAAAAAAAAAAAAAAAAATTCAAAAAAAATTTTCAAAAAAAAATAATCTTTTTTTTTACTGCCTAAGTTAAAGAGGGGTTACAATGTTATTGTCGATGTTTTTGTATGTGTGGTTTGCTTCAATGAGATGATTTGCAAAGGTGGATTCTGTAGTGGAGTGGAGTACCTTTGTGTGTTCAATGTATCTTTGTTTGAAGCTACGCCCTGTCTGGCCTATGTAGAATTTGTTGCAATCTGAACAGTTTAGTTTATAAACACCAGGTAGATCGAATTTGTTTTGTGTTTTGATAGTGTGTGTTTTGATAGTGTGTGTTCTGTTTTGTTATTTATGCCAACAACAAGATGGACAGTGCTACCAGCAGCAACCTCTGGAGAAGCTTTTTAAAAGTGAAAACCGGTTCAGGTTAAAAGGTAAAACTTTTACATTTTTACCCATAAAAAGTGCTCCGAGTCATAGTGAAATAATTATATTTAGTTAAGTAACGGACACGTCATGGACAACAAAATCCAAGAACAGATTAAATTGTAGTTCTCCATATTAACAGTAACCTTGGATGGCTATAAGGTTTTAGATTGTGGTGGGATGCTCGGAAAATCATTGTGGTAGGTGGCTGTGACAGTCTTCCCTCAGAACAACTCGACTTTTTACATGCGAGATGTAGAACCGACTGTTGATTTTGGGCTGACTGTTAACACACTGTTAACGTGAGAGCGAGCGCGTACTGTAAATAAAACTCACAAGAGAGCAGCACTTGCTGGACATAACACTGACAAATAACAAATTTATTACTACTACTACTTTATCCGATAACATTTGTATCTGTATTTAATTTAATTGTATGTATTTGTTGCTAATTTGTATTTAATTTAATACATAGTTAGCAACATACATGCAAGTGAAATTGACATGAAAGTACGTCCACAATATAAAATTTGTTGCACATGGAATTTTATCACAGGCAGATCCGGAAAAGAATTTTGCAGAAAGAAAAACTTCTGAAGAAGAACCTGTATGTTATGAAAAAAAGTAAATGTCCTTTTGTATGTTTAAGAAATAAATATTTAAGAAATAAAACCATACTTACTGGAAAATAAAATAAAAAGAGAGTTATGCTATAGCCTATATATTTTTTTTTAGTCTGGGAAGATACTCTTATTCCCCTCATCAGGTCTCCTTAATTTTAAGATAACCATTGTCATTAGATGGTTTGACCAATTCATATAGTTAAAATATCGGTATGGAGAACCATACATGACTTCCATATTCTAAGATTTATATTTAAAATCATTTTCAGCCAAACAGCCAGGGAAGGAATTTTAACAAAAAAATACTTCTTTGTTGCCAATAACGTAGTACACATATAAAAAAAAATTATCCCCTCCCCCTTCAACTATAATTTTGATTTATAGAAAATTACCCCCAGCCCGTTCAACTAGCCTCTTCATTTATAGATATTTCATCTACGTTTCTACAGTGGATTATTAAGATCTTATCAGGATACTTTATCAAAATTAAGTACTTTACTCATGTTACAACAAAAAATGTTTCAGGTAAACTGCCCTTTCCCCGTAACCGATCTTCACCAAAATCAACAGACATTGAGTTCTCTATAGCTCAGGCACATATGTAAAAAATTATTTGATTCTGTTTGAATTTACGGCAGTTATGGTTCGTCACATAAAAAATTACCCATGTTAAAACATAAAACATGAGATTTATAAAACATATCTAAGATTTATATTTAAAATCATTTTTGAAATAAAATATTTTCATAGAACCTACTAACGCTGGGGAAATCTGAGGAGCCAATCAGAGTTGGGCCTACCTGTCACTCTGCTGAATTTGGTGGAAAGCCCTGTCACTGTCGTCAAAGTATCAGCCTTGACAGGGTCCTCTTTTTCTGCAAAATGGGAGAGGCTTGAGATGGAGTGAGTGACATGGTCCCCACCTCAATGAAGAACCCATTGTTTTATAAAAATATATTTAAATTTTGAAAACTGAAAATTCTTTTCTTGTAAATATTTATATTTTATAATCAAAATGACTTTATTTTTGTTACCTGGCAACAAAATTATTTTATTTTCAACAATTACCATTTTTTCAAAAAGTTTAAATAAATTTTCAAGTACTTTACTCTTGTTAAAACATAAAAGGTTGCAGGTAAACTACCCCTTCCCCTTAACCGATCTTCACCAAAATCTAAAGGCCTTGAGTCCTCTACAATTCACTGACGTATGCAAAAAATTATTTGATTCTGTTTGAATTTGCGGCTGTTATCGTTTGCCATAGAAAATACGCTTGATAAAAAACGTTGCAGGTAAACTACCCCTTCCCCTCAACCGATCTTCACCAAAAACAATAGATCTTGAGTACTCTACAAATCAGGGCTGTATGCAGAAAATTATTTGATTCTGTTTGAATTTGCGGCTGTTATCGTTTGCCATAGAAAATACCCTTATTAAAAAAACGTTGTAGGTAAACTACCCCTTTCCCTTAACCGATCTTCACCAAAAACAATAGGTCTTGAGAACTCTACAATTTAGGGCTGTATGCAAATAATCTTTTGATTCTGTTTGAATTTGCGGCTGTTATCGTTTGCCATAGGAAATACCCTTGTTAAAACATAAAACGTTACAGGTAAACTACCCCTTTCCCTTAACCGATCTTCACCAAAAACAATAGGTCTTGAGAACTCTACAATTCAGGGCTGTATGCGAAACATTATTTGATTCTGTTTGAATTTGCGGCTGTTATCGTTTGCCAAAAAAAAAAAATTTCCCTTGATAAAAAAAAACCGTTGCAGGTAAACTACCCCTTTCCCTCAACCGATCTTCACCAAAAACAATAGGTCGTGAGTACTCTACAAATCAGGGCTGTATGCAAAAAATTATTTGATTCTGTTTGAATTTGCGGCAGTTATCGTTTGCCATAGAAAAAAAATCTACACATAGACACACAGACAGACAGACAGACACACACACAGACACTTTTCGGAAAACGACTTTTTTTCATGTTTTGAGTGTAGTAGAATCAGAATCTGCAATAATCTCGAACACGATTTTTTTTGCCATCACCATACTTCCATTCCTTAAGGAATATGGAAGTAAAATGGTAAATAATTTGAAAGAAATAATATTAAAAAGCTGCACTTCATAATTCACCTACACCCCCACACACACACACACATTTGGGTTTGTTGTTTACTTATTATTAGTTTATATACATCTGATTTATTTCCTTTATTGTTTATTTAATTTAATTATCGTTAGGTTTAATACAAAAAATTACATATGTTCAGTGCTTGCACTGAAACTCTGCAATGCAATAAAATAAAAATCTTATGTATATAAACATAGCAGACTCAAAACAGATGAAATTATACACTTTTAAACACATGATGTATTATTAATAAATGTATATGTGCTTTAGTACCATACCTTCTGATTGAACATAATTTGCATAAACGAGTATGGGTAGTTCAAATAATATGTATTGTTTGAAAGAAAAGTACATAATATTAAGAAAATTAATTTAACAAAAGTTCACTATAATTGTGTCTATACTGTATATTGTAAAAAAAAAACACATTATAGAAACAAGGTTTGAACTATGGACTGAAGGTTATCTGATCAAGTGTTATCATACAGATCACATAGAATATAATTTTTGAAATACACATTATATTTAATTTGTCGGAATAAACAAATTTTCAATTAAAATGTTTGTCTTATCTAAATTATATCAAGCTGTAATTACAATCAGCAGTTGTGATAATAGCTTCAGTGTAGTACATTATAAAAGGTATAATGAACACAATTTGTGTATACAGTATTTATTCAGTATCTTTGCCATCATTGAACACTATGCTTATTTCTAACTCTGATTTTTACAGTTTTGTCCTTCAATGCACTTACTTGCATTTAACCTGCTCCCACTGCGTACCCTCTAGCTACTAACACAATATTGCAGCCACCAGTTTCTAAACTACTCCACCTAATATGTTTACTCTTATCTCCTTACCTTTTCTTGTAGACTATCGATTTGACCAGGAACTTACAGTTATAATCCAATCCTTGTAATACAAAAAACAGTGTTTGACTACTTTATATCACCATATTAGAGTGTTGTTGTAGCACAGATGTGTGGTATTTTGGATCCATAATCAAATCAACGTTAAGAGTCTGGTCTATAATGATTTTATTAAATAACTTAAAAAGTATGTTTAAACAGTTCAAACTGTGCCGGGATTTGAATTGTCCCGGCATAATTTAAACCACACCGCCTAACCAAAGCTGGCGGCATGGCCGTGGGGAGACAAAGCCGACTTGATCAAGGTTGCCGCGCTACGGCGATGTAATTCAGTGAGGCCGTGCCGCGCTAGGGCGAAGTAATACAGCAACCCGCATCAGCTGTTTTCGGTAAAGCTTCACAATCCGTAACAAGTCCTTTTTTTGTGGCATGATTCGTTAGAAGGCTACATTCTGTCTCATTTCATCTCCATCCTTTCGACTGAACGTTTCGAGGTCTGATGGCATGGCAAACAATTGTTTCTACTACTATGAGTTCGTAATTTTATAAAGTGCCTCAGGTGAGGATTATTACTTTATTCACTGTTAATTTAGTAAGGGGTTATGTGTTTAATTTAATAATGAGAATGCGTGTTAATTGTGTATGTGTGTGTCTCACATGTTACTTCTGGTACATATGCAAGCATGTGCGATTTTGCACTTAATTGCTTGAGAGAGTTAAAAAGTAAATGTGAAATGTTAAAGAAGTAAAAGTAAAAGTGAAACTAATTTTAAAGGTAATTTAATGTAAATGTTTTGAATGTTGTACATGTTAATAAAAAGGTAAATGCAAATTTTTAAGCTCGCTCATTGCACAGAACAGTATTGCTAATAACAGAATAGTAGTGTGAAGAATTGTGACAGTGTGTGTGTGGTTTCTGTGTTCCGAGACAAGAGAGAATTGGGGTAGTTATATTTCCTAATGGCCCACTGTACATAAAAAATGTTACAGGGTCCTCGCCCAGCCGAGAGAAGGGGAAATGCAGAGATGATGACAACTACATCTGTCACCATCGGCAGAACTGTACACTAGAACGCTCCCCCATCGCCGTCAGACTTAGAGACGCTCCACAACACTAAAAAGACAGCTCCCTAGAAGGAGACAAGCAGGGGTTTGGAATTCACCAGCACCATCACCACACTCTTCCTCATAGGCTCTAACGGGTATCACCAATTCTTCAAAAGTACAGGTGGGAGGATTCCATTTATTAAACCTCGACAACAACACTCCACCAGTTTTCACATCATGAAAGAAAGCATAGCATACATATGAACAATATTTTTATAATGATTAAAATTTTGTTAGAACAAGTGCTGTGGATATATATATTGCAACAGTACAAATATATAGGGTACTGTGCATTGCACAAAGTAATTTAAATAATTAATTAGAATAAATAAATAATGCAATTTGTTAATAATAATAGTTCAGCTTGCAATCTGAATTGTAAAAGGAACGCCTAACTTTCATGTTGGAACAGGTGAATAATGCCAGCTGCTCTCTGTATGTGTGTACACATGTAAAATGCATGTGTGTGCGCGACCTCTCCATTACTGAAAAGCGCCACCCTTTAGGAACGCTATAAAGTATTTGCAATTATTTCATTTGTAATCCTTGTGTGCATAATAACAGAAAATTAAATACACCAAAATATGTATTTAAATAACACGAATAAGTGTATAAAAAATAGTGTAAAACGAATAAATTGTGTAAAAACCGGAAATTAAAAATCAATAGTAATTATGTTAATTAAGATAAAGAAAAATGGTTCGTGCATGATGAACCCCTATAAATTACCGACCAAATGAATATCGGGTAATGTGCAAAAGACTTTGCAATTCGCGAAAACGAGCAAATTAAGTGTGACAAGAAAGTGTGGGTTAGAAGTGACGCTCTCGACAATATCAAACCTGCAGAATATTGTCGAGACATGATTTTGGCGCCCTGGGTATAAATACAGGGGACGGGCTAACATCATTCTCTTCCTTGTTTGACCACTGATGCAGCCGGAGGCTCTGCTTCAAGAGTACAACTCTTACTCACTCAACCATTGATGCAGCCAGAGGCTCTACTCGACAACTAGGACTTCGTTATCTTGATTGACTACTATGGCAGCCAGAGACTCTGCATAGCGACAACAACAGTACATCAACCACAAGCAGCAGTCAGGAACTTCAACACTACTCATCAGTTTGAGTGAGCAGTTGCAACCTGAGGCCATGACGAGGGACGAAGGCAGTAATCCAGAGTACGAGAATCCGACAAGACGAAGGACTACAAGACTCCAGGACTACAGGAATCCAGGACAACAAAGGAGCATCCCATATCAAGGACCAACGAGGACACGCTGCAGATGTAACACAAATAATAAGGTGACAAATAACCATCCACTTAAAACCCGAGACTTAATCAAAAGACAATAAGTAACAAAGAAAAAAATAGACAATTCAACTCAAATATGAATCAAGGAATTGTATAACTGTAAATATGTTTTTGTATAATAATTAACATAAGACTTAAGACTGTGTAACGATAATTGTTATCAGTAACTATAATTTGAAAGCTATAATTTTTAGTATTTAAATTGACAAAGTCTTGAGAGAATATTATTAGAAAGCAATGCATATGCAGTAATTTAAAAAAAAGAGTAGGTAATTAAAAGATTAGATAAGCTAATCAATATAATATAAATGAGCTAGTTGAGAGCAATATAACAATTTATAACGCTGTATTAGAATATAAGATTATATAATATGTTTGTGTATAATATAAGACTATTAATTATGCGTAATAATTACATGCAAATAATAATGATTTTGAATCGCAAAACAAATACGAAATTTATTAATAAATATTGAAATGATTTTTAAACAGATTACATAGCATTATTATTACGATTACACCTATCATCATATCAACACACGAATTTAACAGTGGCGGCTTCAGGGGGGGCCATGCCCCCCCCCCCCCCCCGAGAACCTGAGACACTTTTCCTAACTCATTATTTAGACGATCCAAATGGGTAAAAATATTAGTGGATATGACAAAAGTTATTACGGTTAAAACTATATGTCCGTAGTGGGCTTGGTATTGGTATGCGTAATATTTCTAATACGTAGGGTAGAGACCACAGTGAAGGCCACCTCTATAGTGAATGCCACCTGTGAGTATTTCGTTAATTAAAAAAATATCGAATAACACTAGAGAATTGAAAATTTCAGAAGCTTATTCTGCTACCTATTTGCTCGCATTACGCGAAAAATTTTTTTGAGATATTCTTATTTTAAAAGAAATAAAATTTTTTTTAGTAACAAACAGCTCTGAAACCTGCATTTTCTTATTTTGGATACTAAGGAAACCTGGTAAGTAATTTGTGAATTTTATTGAAATAAGCAGTGCTATGATAGTAAAAAGATTTTCAGCATGTTCAACATAAAATAAACTTGAACAACTGTCTCTTACTTTGAGGTATGTTTATAATGGTTGTATTCGTGAAGACTTCATCACATTTATTGATGCATATGATACCATCCAAGATAAGGAGGGAAATGGAAATGGCGTACAACTTGAACGCAAACTAATAGGAGAGGTACTTGGAAAAATTGTTGTAAATATCGTCCAAGAGTTGCTCCTTGATGTCAACAACTGTGTAGGCATTGGGACAGATAGTTGCAGTGTAATGTCATCTGAGCTTGTTGGCGCTGTCTGTGAAATACGTCATGAAGCAACGCATGCATGCTGGTGTCCTTGCTTAAATCACGCATTGAATAACTCGCTGTCTAAATCAAACAACGTAGCAAGTGTCCGAAACTCGATCGGCATAATGAAATCAGTAACATCATTTTTCAATATGTCTGCAAAGAGAAATGGCGTTTTACGTAAGTTTTTGGAAAAGAGAAACGATGATTTAGGTATGTTTTTAGGGAAACAGCTACCGGGGCTTTGTGAAACACGTTGGGTGGAGAGGCATGATACTGTGCTCAAGTTTCGTGAAGCTCTTCCTTATCTGATTGAAGCTCTGGAATCAATTTCTGGCTGGACGGATTTGACTACTTCCTCCAACGCAACTGCACTGATCACCTCCCTGTGTGATGTACAGTTCATTTCGGCAATGATTTCTTTGATCGATGTATTGAAACATACACTTCCACTGAGCAGAAGGCTCCAGACTCCGTCCCTTGATTTAAGAAAAGCTTCTGACGCTATTCAGGATACACTTTCTGTACTGAAAAAGAAAAGGCAAAAATGTGACGAGACATTTTCTGAGGCGTTTTGTGAAGTCAAGGAATTGTGCTTTCAACTCGGAGTTGAAATAAAACTTCTTTGCGTAACAGCACGGCAACAACATAGACCAAATTACACATCAAACACGCCAGAAAAATATTACAAGAAATCTACATACATTCCCCTACTTCACAATGTGATTGCAGATCTCATTTCAAGATTTCCCAAAGACTCATTGGATTGTTTTGGACTTCGTGTATTGATTCCAACTGTTGTTGTTAAGGACAATCCCAAGGACGGTGCCAGTGATGTACACAAAGACCTGGACGAAGAAAATATGCAGCTCCAAAACTTGATCGACAAATTCGCACCCATACTTGGGCTAAGGAAAAGCGATGGGTATCTGGTAAATAGTGAATTCGAACTTTGGCGGGAAAAATGGAAAAGGGAAAACAGATGTAAGGGTAAACTTCCTGCAACCGCTATTGAAGCGATGGACGCTTGTGATAAGGAGATGTTTCCATCAATTTGCTCCTTGTTAAAAATCCTGGTAACTCTTCCCGTTAGCGTGGCGTCTGCTGAGAGAACTTTCTCCACCTTGCGTCGTTTGAAGACGTGGCAGAGGGCAAGGATGGGTGAAGAAAGATTGTCCGGACTATGCTTGTTACACACTCACAGAGACATTGAAATTGACGTAGACTCAGTGATTGAACGATTTGCAAACAGTGGAAATAGGAGGAGAATAGATTTTGTTGTTTAGGTTTAAGCTTTTAACAAACTTTTATTAAGGTGTTACTATGTATTGTTATTCTCGTGTTTGAAATAAATAAATAGTATTATAAACATGTATTTCAAGTTTAATTCCTATATCCAAGCTTTGGGTTTGACCGTTTATTAGCTTATTTAATTTTGAGGGTTTTAGGGGTAAACTGCCCTGAAAATTAAAATATGTTTTAAATGAAAAAAACGCCTGGACGAATTTGCAAAACTGATCCAGACTTTTTTACTGATTATAGCACATCCTATGTATTTATAGGAGAAAGAATTAGGTGAAGTTGTATATAAAAAGTACCAAATTTGCTTATACATATGTTTCATTACATAACAAAATGACGATATATTTCACTGAATTAATAATTTAAAAACACCATCGAATCAGGAAATATTTTGAAAAAGTAACTCATTTAAATCATATTTGCAGGAGTTAAATGACCTTAAAATGCCACTTCTAAAGTCTAAATTTGCAAACATTTTGAGGGAGGGCCCCCCGCCCCTCCTTTGCTGGGGGTATTCCATACCCCCAGGCTTCTCCATATGGCCCCCCCCCCCGAAAAGATGGTATGAAGCCGCCACTGGAATTTAATGTGTTATAGTGTTATGTAAAGATTTTTCGCACAGTAAAATCGTTTGTAGTGTTGTAAAATAGCTTCCAAAACATGGGCTTAACACATTGAAAGCGTAAGTATTGTAATATATTTGTTGATGTAAACAGCTTACACATAAACCGTATTTTCATATTTGTAATGATTACAATTTTGTTAGAACTGTGTATTAAAATTACATTCTTAACTGTGTTAAAAACCATCCACTTGTTATACTGTTTGTGTAATTTTTATTGTTAATAGTATTGGTAATTGTGATTAATACAGATTGAATATATATATTTGTTGATAAAATGAAAACTAACAACTGCTATGAATTACACAAGAATTCAATTGTTTGAACACTGTTATTATAGTTATACTCAATACTTGGTTATTGCCTGTGACATGAAACTTATTACAGTACTTACTTATTATATTTATTGCTCATATTCAATCGTTTGAGTAAAATATGTTTTGATTATGAAATGAGGAAGCACTAATAAAAAGATTGTTACGGTTTAAATGAGTGTTTTATTGCATGTCCTGTCACTCTGGGCTCCAGCGCATTTTCGCTCCATCTAGGCCAAGCGTCTAGTTTTATTATTTTGAATGATCATCACTTCTTTCACAGCACTTTAACAATTAATAATTTAATGCACTTTCACTTGTGAAAAAACTTACTTTTTGTTTATCCATATGAGGATAAACAAAAAATTAAGTTTTTTCACAAGTGAAACTGCATTAAATTATTAATTGTCTAGTTTTAAATTTTACGTAACAGTCATAACCTAAGGGGCCGTTACAAAACTGTCATCTTATGAGTAAAATCTCTACCTGCTTACACTGAAGATGGTGCCTGAAGCATTGATCATATATTTTTTAAGTAAACAATAAAAGTGGTGTGGACTGAAGTCTTTTTTGTTGAAGGTGTTTTACGTTAGTGGTTGTTACCAGAATGATAAAAACCCATACTTTAAAAGCATGTAATGTGAAATTACCCTATTTTAGTAATGAATACTAAAGATCAGACAGAGAGACACATAAAATATTCATGTGTTGTCTTAGCATTCTGAATTATGAGTGCAATCTAGTCACAGTTAAGTCATACTGAACACCGGTTTCTTCCGGTACAACAAAGTTAGGTTGTGGACCTCTGTTGCAGTACTAAATAAATGTGCCAATAATATATAAATTCTTCTTTTTCTTCTCACTAACAGGGATTAAGTGTTGCCAATTCCATCCACCATTCAAAGGTCAATTTTTTAATTACTATTTGATGTACACACTTTACAACACAGTTTTCACAATTGCTTTTGAGACACTAGCCATAAGCATACACGGGGTTAGTATTTCTTCATCACAGATAGATGTTAACATATTAACAGACATATAAACATGTTAGCAGACATCAAACCACATATTAACAGCTTGTTTGACCTTATTATCATTGTGGAACTGCTAGGTAACAAGGAATGATTATAAATGCAGGAAGGCATTATAATAATTTGTTGCGAGTTATAAGTTATAGACATGACAACTGATTTTAAACAGTTGCTTGGAGATGCATAGTGGACAAACACCTCGTTTCAATACTAATACAATTTCCATCTACTTCACACATACACACAACAATTTTGTACAGAGTTTCATAGTGTGATCATCGGCAGCAACAAGGCTGGCGAGAACATGTATTGTGAAGTGACAGAGAAACAGTAAGTATGTAAGTAAATCAGTGGACTATGAGGGTCATTTGAAAAGTTCACAGAGTGACATCTATAGCTCAGTGCTAGAACTAAAATCTTCGTGTGCTGCAAGACTTATATTTGGCGTGAACATCCGTTAATTTCCAGATATATCTGTCAGTTTATTCACTTTTTACCAGCTGTTTGAAATTTTCCTGTCACGCGTGTTTTTAAAATGCACAACAAACAAACAGTGATGAATTCTACTGTGAAAAACGTTTTAGCACCAATAGAAAATAAAAATGAAATTGTAAATATGTTAGGAGATGCTGCGCCTTCAGAAACAACGGTAAGTGGGGCACACTCAAGTTTAAACATGGTTGTACAAGTACTGAAGATGATCCCAGCAGTGGAAGTCCAAAAAGTGCAACAAAAAATGACATTATTGAAAAAATATCATAGGGTGTTGGAAGACCGCAGACTGAGGAGTGGATGTTGCTGCTGAAATCATAGCCATTTCATATGAGCGTGTGTGTGCATCATACTTTAATTCAAGAACTTGGTGTGAAAAAGCGTTCACACCAAGATGGCTCCTACATCTGAAGTTGTTACATTTTTTGGGCATCCAGTGTGGGGGGGGGCATCCAGTGTGGGATGACCACGATTAAACTCATGTGTCTACTTACAAACCACTGGTTTTTAAGTCACAGGATCTCCTGACACATTTACAATTTTATTCTGAATTTCCATTGGTGCTAAACAATTTTTACAAAGAATCATACCACGATGTTTGACTTTGTCCGTTTATCAAAACACGCATGACACGTCAATTTTAAACAGCTTCCAAACAATGAATAAATTGATAGATAGATTTGGAAATTAAAATGAGTTCACATAAAATACAAATTTTGCAGCACACAACAATTTTAGTTTTACCGCTAAACTACAGTTGTCGCTCCGCAAACTTTTCAACTGACCCTTGTAAAACTTTTCAACTCCCCTCTTTCACCTATGTAGATACCATGATGCTTTTAAGTGGGGGTAATTCATTTACTGGGTTTGAAACATTGTCAGGTTTCTACAAGCAATAAGGAGGACCACTAAATTGTTCCCAGTCTAAAGATCCTTAAATTCATTGAAGTGTGTGGGCAGGCACTATCATGACACCTTGCTGGATCGCATGATACAATTTCTTCAGTGTTTCATAACAGACATATTGTTGATTGTGGAGACTTGAGAGAAGAAGTTAACGAGAAAACTCCTGCCTGTCATAAAAAATGGTGTGCATGGTGTCCTGGTTAATAAACATCCATCTGAATTTCATCTTTGTTTGTCTCCACTCCAAGGACTGTCACTTCAATTTAGGGGTTTTGTGTGATACCCAACTCTTGTTACCAGTGGCTTAGGAAGTCATCGCTTCCTATGTCAAAATATCAATTCACTGCCCTGCCATTTAATTCTGTGTTGTTAGGTAAGTCTCTCTGACAAAATAATATCTTGGATTTCGTTGTCCATGATGTGTCCGTTGATTAACTAAATATAATTATATCACTACTGACTCGGAACACAAAGTTTTTTATTGGTAAAAACATAATAGTTTTACCTTATAGCCTGAACCAGTTTTCGCTTATTATAAGCTTCGCCAGAGGCTGCTACTGGGAGGACTGTACATCTTGTTCTTGGCGACGGTGTCGACTTTTGAAGGATCAATGTTGTGTGTGGTATGTGTTATGTTCAAATAATACGTGCAATTTGAATTGTGTCTGTTCATTTACGATGTTGTTTTTATGTGTTTGTTTATTTCCAATTGTCCAATACATACACAAACATCGACAACAACATGGATTTTCTACACGTACACACAAAAGGCCAAGGCTGAAAACTAGACACTCTTGAACAAGTGGAAATATACAAACACATAAAAACAACATCCTAAACAAACACACACAATTCAAATCTCATGTATTATTCGAACATATCACACCCCACACACACAACATCGATCCTTCAAAAGTCGACACCGTCGCCAAGAACAAGACGGACAGCGCTCCAAGTGGCGGCCTCGGTACTGCACCTCTGCGGGGCCTATATAAAGCCATAGCAGCCGGATTGTCAGTTCAGTTATGTGGGCGATTTTCGCTAGTGCGGATTGAGTGTTGTCGAAGTGAAGTAGTATTGTGTTAATAATTGTGTGAAACTCTATTATTAGACATTGTTATTGCGTGTGGACAAATCTACCTGGAAGTATTGTACGAGTTAATTACAAACTGTAATTGTGAAAATTAAAGCTGGTGATTAGTGACGTAATTGGTGTCTTGTATTTTGTTTTCCACTGTACCTATGACGGTCAGGAGACCATCGTAACAGTGGTGTCAGAACTGGGATAGAACGGTTAACAGTGGAAACTGAGACACTTCATAGCAGAGTGGTGTTAGTGGTGGTTATGATTACAATAGCAAATTAAGTGTGACAAGAAAGTGTGGGTTAGAAGTGACGCTCTCGACAATATCAAACCTGCAGAATATTGTCGAGACATGATTTTGGCGCCCTGGGTATAAATACAGGGGACGGGCTAACATCATTCTCTTCCTTGTTTGACCACTGATGCAGCCGGAGGCTCTGCTTCAAGAGTACAACTCTTACTCACTCAACCATTGATGCAGCCAGAGGCTCTACTCGACAACTAGGACTTCGTTATCTTGATTGACTACTATGGCAGCCAGAGACTCTGCATAGCGACAACAACAGTACATCAACCACAAGCAGCAGTCAGGAACTTCAACACTACTCATCAGTTTGAGTGAGCAGTTGCAACCTGAGGCCATGACAAGGGACGAAGGCAGTAATCCAGAGTACGAGAATCCGACAAGACGAAGGACTACAAGACTCCAGGACTACAGGAATCCAGGACAACAAAGGAGCATCCCATATCAAGGACCAACGAGGACACGCTGCAGATGTAACACAAATAATAAGGTGACAAATAACCATCCACTTAAAACCCGAGACTTAATCAAAAGACAATAAGTAACAAAGAAAAAAATAGACAATTCAACTCAAATATGAATCAAGGAATTGTATAACTGTAAATATGTTTTTGTATAATAATTAACATAAGACTTAAGACTGTGTAACGATAATTGTTATCAGTAACTATAATTTGAAAGCTATAATTTTTAGTATTTAAATTGACAAAGTCTTGAGAGAATATTATTAGAAAGCAATGCATATGCAGTAATTTAAAAAAAAGAGTAGGTAATTAAAAGATTAGATAAGCTAATCAATATAATATAAATGAGCTAGTTGAGAGCAATATAACAATTTATAACGCTGTATTAGAATATAAGATTATATAATATGTTTGTGTATAATATAAGACTATTAATTATGCGTAATAATTACATGCAAATAATAATGATTTTGAATCGCAAAACAAATACGAAATTTATTAATAAATATTGAAATGATTTTTAAACAGATTACATAGCATTATTATTACGATTACACCTATCATCATATCAACACACGAATTTAACAGTGGCGGCTTCAGGGGGGGCCATGCCCCCCCCCCCCCCGAGAACCTGAGACACTTTTCCTAACTCATTATTTAGACGATCCAAATGGGTAAAAATATTAGTGGATATGACAAAAGTTATTACGGTTAAAACTATATGTCCGTAGTGGGCTTGGTATTGGTATGCGTAATATTTCTAATACGTAGGGTAGAGACCACAGCGAAGGCCACCTCTATAGTGAATGCCACCTGTGAGTATTTCGTTAATTAAAAAAATATCGAATAACACTAGAGAATTGAAAATTTCAGAAGCTTATTCTGCTACCTATTTGCTCGCATTACGCGAAAAATTTTTTGAGATATTCTTATTTTAAAAGAAATAAAATTTTTTTTAGTAACAAACAGCTCTGAAACCTGCATTTTCTTATTTTGGATACTAAGGAAACCTGGTAAGTAATTTGTGAATTTTATTGAAATAAGCAGTGCTATGATAGTAAAAAGATTTTCAGCGTGTTCAACATAAAATAAACTTGAACAACTGTCTCTTACTTTGAGGTATGTTTATAATGGTTGTATTCGTGAAGACTTCATCACATTTATTGATGCATATGATACCATCCAAGATAAGGAGGGAAATGGAAATGGCGTACAACTTGAACGCAAACTAATAGGAGAGGTACTTGGAAAAATTGTTGTAAATATCGTCCAAGAGTTGCTCCTTGATGTCAACAACTGTGTAGGCATTGGGACAGATAGTTGCAGTGTAATGTCATCTGAGCTTGTTGGCGCTGTCTGTGAAATACGTCATGAAGCAACGCATGCATGCTGGTGTCCTTGCTTAAATCACGCATTGAATAACTCGCTGTCTAAATCAAACAACGTAGCAAGTGTCCGAAACTCGATCGGCATAATGAAATCAGTAACATCATTTTTCAATATGTCTGCAAAGAGAAATGGCGTTTTACGTAAGTTTTTGGAAAAGAGAAACGATGATTTAGGTATGTTTTTAGGGAAACAGCTACCGGGGCTTTGTGAAACACGTTGGGTGGAGAGGCATGATACTGTGCTCAAGTTTCGTGAAGCTCTTCCTTATCTGATTGAAGCTCTGGAATCAATTTCTGGCTGGACGGATTTGACTACTTCCTCCAACGCAACTGCACTGATCACCTCCCTGTGTGATGTACAGTTCATTTCGGCAATGATTTCTTTGATCGATGTATTGAAACATACACTTCCACTGAGCAGAAGGCTCCAGACTCCGTCCCTTGATTTAAGAAAAGCTTCTGACGCTATTCAGGATACACTTTCTGTACTGAAAAAGAAAAGGCAAAAATGTGACGAGACATTTTCTGAGGCGTTTTGTGAAGTCAAGGAATTGTGCTTTCAACTCGGAGTTGAAATAAAACTTCTTCGCGTAACAGCACGGCAACAACATAGACCAAATTACACATCAAACACGCCAGAAAAATATTACAAGAAATCTACATACATTCCCCTACTTCACAATGTGATTGCAGATCTCATTTCAAGATTTCCCAAAGACTCATTGGATTGTTTTGGACTTCGTGTATTGATTCCAACTGTTGTTGTTAAGGACAATCCCAAGGACGGTGCCAGTGATGTACACAAAGACCTGGACGAAGAAAATATGCAGCTCCAAAACTTGATCGACAAATTCGCACCCATACTTGGGCTAAGGAAAAGCGATGGGTATCTGGTAAATAGTGAATTCGAACTTTGGCGGGAAAAATGGAAAAGGGAAAACAGATGTAAGGGTAAACTTCCTGCAACCGCTATTGAAGCGATGGACGCTTGTGATAAGGAGATGTTTCCATCAATTTGCTCCTTGTTAAAAATCCTGGTAGCTCTTCCCGTTAGCGTGGCGTCTGCTGAGAGAACTTTCTCCACCTTGCGTCGTTTGAAGACGTGGCAGAGGGCAAGGATGGGTGAAGAAAGATTGTCCGGACTATGCTTGTTACACACTCACAGAGACATTGAAATTGACGTAGACTCAGTGATTGAACGATTTGCAAACAGTGGAAATAGGAGGAGAATAGATTTTGTTGTTTAGGTTTAAGCTTTTAACAAACTTTTATTAAGGCGTTACTATGTATTGTTATTCTCGTGTTTGAAATAAATAAATAGTATTATAAACATGTATTTCAAGTTTAATTCCTATATCCAAGCTTTGGGTTTGACCGTTTATTAGCTTATTTAATTTTGAGGGTTTTAGGGGTAAACTGCCCTGAAAATTAAAATATGTTTTAAATGAAAAAAACGCCTGGACGAATTTGCAAAACTGATCCAGACTTTTTTACTGATTATAGCACATCCTATGTATTTATAGGAGAAAGAATTAGGTGAAGTTGTGTATAAAAAGTACCAAATTTGCTTATACATATGTTTCATTACATAACAAAATGACGATATATTTCACTGAATTAATAATTTAAAAACACCATCGAATCAGGAAATATTTTGAAAAAGTAACTCATTTAAATCATATTTGCAGGAGTTAAATGACCTTAAAATGCCACTTCTAAAGTCTAAATTTGCAAAAATTTTGAGGGAGGGCCCCCCGCCCCTCCTTTGCTGGGGGTACTCCGTACCCCCAGGCTTCTCCATATGGCCCCCCCCCCCCGAAAAGATGGTATGAAGCCGCCACTGGAATTTAATGTGTTATAGTGTTATGTAAAGATTTTTCGCACAGTAAAATCGTTTGTAGTGTTGTAAAATAGCTTCCAAAAACATGGGCTTAACACATTGAAAGCGTAAGTATTGTAATATATTTGTTGATGTAAACAGCTTACACATAAACCGTATTTTCATATTTGTAATGATTACAATTTTGTTAGAACTGTGTATTAAAATTACATTCTTAACTGTGTTAAAAACCATCCACTTGTTATACTGTTTGTGTAATTTTTATTGTTAATAGTACTGGTAATTGTGATTAATACAGATTGAATATATATATTTGTTGATAAAATGAAAACTAACAACTGCTATGAATTACACAAGAATTCAATTGTTTGAACACTGTTATTATAGTTATACTCAATACTTGGTTATTGCCTGTGACATGAAACTTATTACAGTACTTACTTATTATATTTATTGCTCATATTCAATCGTTTGAGTAAAATATGTTTTGATTATGAAATGAGGAAGCACTAATAAAAAGATTGTTACGGTTTAAATGAGTGTTTTATTGCATGTCCTGTCACTCTGGGCTCCAGCGCATTTTCGCTCCATCTAGGCCAAGCGTCTAGTTTTATTATTTTGAATGATCATCACTTCTTTCACAGCACTTTAACAATTAATAATTTAATGCACTTTCACTTGTGAAAAAACTTACTTTTTGTTTATCCATATGAGGATAAACAAAAAATTAAGTTTTTTCACAAGTGAAACTGCATTAAATTATTAATTGTTTAGTTTTAAATTTTACGTAACAGTCATAACCTAAGGGGCCGTTACAAAACTGTCATCTTATGAGTCAAATCTCTACCTGCTTACGCTGAAGATGGTGCCTGAAGCATTGATCATATATTTTTTAAGTAAACAATAAAAGTGGTGTGGACTGAAGTCTTTTTTGTTGAAGGTGTTTTATGTTAGTGGTTGTTACCAGAATGATAAAAACCCATACTTTAAAAGCATGTAATGTGAAATTACCCTATTTTAGTAATGAATACTAAAGATCAGACAGAGAGACACATAAAATATTCATGTGTTGTCTTAGCATTCTGAATTATGAGTGCAATCTAGTCACAGTTAAGTCATACTGAACACCGGTTTCTTCCGGTACAACAAAGTTAGGTTGTGGACCTCTGTTGCAGTACTAAATAAATGTGCCAATAATATATAAATTCTTCTTTTTCTTCTCACTAACAGGGATTAAGTGTTGCCAATTCCATCCACCATTCAAAGGTCAATTTTTTAATTACTATTTGATGTACACACTTTACAACACAGTTTTCACAATTGCTTTTGAGACACTAGCCATAAGCATACACGGGGTTAGTATTTCTTCATCACAGATAGATGTTAACATATTAACAGACATATAAACATGTTAGCAGACATCAGACCACATATTAACAGCTTGTTTGACCTTATTATCATTGTGGAACTGCTAGGTAACAAGGAATGATTATAAATGCAGGAAGGCATTATAATAATTTGTTGCGAGTTATAAGTTATAGACATGACAACTGATTTTAAACAGTTGCTTGGAGATGCATAGTGGACAAACACCTCGTTTCAATACTAATACAATTTCCATCTACTTCACACATACACACAACAATTTTGTACAGAGTTTCATAGTGTGATCATCGGCAGCAACAAGGCTGGCGAGAACATGTATTGTGAAGTGACAGAGAAACAGTAAGTATGTAAGTAAATCAGTGGACTATGAGGGTCAGTTGAAAAGTTCACAGAGTGACATCTATAGCTCAGTGCTAGAACTAAAATCTTCGTGTGCTGCAAGACTTATATTTGGCGTGAACATCTGTTAATTTCCAGATATATCTGTCAGTTTATTCACTTTTTACCAGCTGTTTGAAATTTTCCTGTCACGCGTGTTTTTAAAATGCACAACAAACAAACAGTGATGAATTCTTCTGTGAAAAACGTTTTAGCACCAATAGAAAATAAAAATGAAATTGTAAATATGTTAGGAGATGCTGCGCCTTCAGAAACAACGGTAAGTGGGGCACACTCAAGTTTAAACATGGTTGTACAAGTACTGAAGATGATCCCAGCAGTGGAAGTCCAAAAAGTGCAACAAAAAATGACATTATTGAAAAAATATCATAGGGTGTTGGAAGACCGCAGACTGAGGAGTGGATGTTGCTGCTGAAATCATAGCCATTTCATATGAGCGTGTGTGTGCATCATACTTTAATTCAAGAACTTGGTGTGAAAAAGCGTTCACACCAAGATGGCTCCTACATCTGAAGTTGTTACATTTTTTGGGCATCCAGTGTGGGGGGGGGGGCATCCAGTGTGGGATGACCACGATTAAACTCATGTGTCTACTTACAAACCACTGGTTTTTAAGTCACAGGATCTCCTGACACATTTACAATTTTATTCTGAATTTCCATTGGTGCTAAACAATTTTTACAAAGAATCATACCACGATGTTTGACTTTGTCCGTTTATCAAAACACGCATGACACGTCAATTTTAAACAGCTTCCAAACAATGAATAAATTGATAGATAGATTTGGAAATTAAAATGAGTTCACATAAAATACAAATTTTGCAGCACACAACAATTTTAGTTTTACTGCTAAACTACAGTTGTCGCTCCGCAAACTTTTCAACTGACCCTTGTAAAACTTTTCAACTCCCCTCTTTCACCTATGTAGATACCATGATGCTTTTAAGTGGGGGTAATTCATTTACTGGGTTTGAAACATTGTCAGGTTTCTACAAGCAATAAGGAGGACCACTAAATTGTTCCCAGTCTAAAGATCCTTAAATTCATTGAAGTGTGTGGGCAGGCACTATCATGACACCTTGCTGGATCGCATGATACAATTTCTTCAGTGTTTCATAACAGACATATTGTTGATTGTGGAGACTTGAGAGAAGAAGTTAACGAGAAAACTCCTGCCTGTCATAAAAAATGGTGTGCATGGTGTCCTGGTTAATAAACATCCATCTGAATTTCATCTTTGTTTGTCTCCACTCCAAGGACTGTCACTTCAATTTAGGGGTTTTGTGTGATGCCCAACTCTTGTTACCAGTGGCTTAGGAAGTCATCGCTTCCTATGTCAAAATATCAATTCACTGCCCTGCCATTTAATTCTGTGTTGTTAGGTAAGTCTCTCTGACAAAATAATATCTTGGATTTCGTTGTCCATGACGTGTCCGTTGATTAACTAAATATAATTATATCACTACTGACTCGGAACACAAAGTTTTTTATTGGTAAAAACATAATAGTTTTACCTTATAGCCTGAACCAGTTTTCGCTTATTATAAGCTTCGCCAGAGGCTGCTACTGGGAGGACTGTACATCTTGTTCTTGGCGACGGTGTCGACTTTTGAAGGATCAATGTTGTGTGTGGTATGTGTTATGTTCGAATAATACGTGCAATTTGAATTGTGTCTGTTCATTTACGATGTTGTTTTTATGTGTTTGTTTATTTCCAATTGTCCAATACATACACAAACATCGACAACAACATGGATTTTCTACACGTACACACAAAAGGCCAAGGCTGAAAACTAGACACTCTTGAACAAGTGGAAATATACAAACACATAAAAACAACATCCTAAACAAACACACACAATTCAAATCTCATGTATTATTCGAACATATCACACCCCACACACACAACATCGATCCTTCAAAAGTCGACACCGTCGCCAAGAACAAGACGGACAGCGCTCCCAGTGGCGGCCTCGGTACTGCACCTCTGCGGGGCCTATATAAAGCCATAGCAGCCGGATTGTCAGTTCAGTTATGTGGGCGATTTTCGCTAGTGCGGATTGAGTGTTGTCGAAGTGAAGTAGTATTGTGTTAATAATTGTGTGAAACTCTATTATTAGACATTGTTATTGCGTGTGGACAAATCTACCTGG
Source organism: Magicicada septendecula (assembly GCA_034769895.1). NCBI lineage: Eukaryota > Metazoa > Arthropoda > Insecta > Hemiptera > Cicadidae > Magicicada > Magicicada septendecula. Next base: position 16,447,649 of record CM068374.1, read on the forward strand.
AAGTATTGTACGAGTTAATTACAAACTGTAATTGTGAAAATTAAAGCTGGTGATTAGTGACGAAATTGGTGTCTTGTATTTTGTTTTCCACTGTACCTATGACGGTCAGGAGACCATCGTAACAGTGGTGTCAGAACTGGGATAGAACGGTTAACAGTGGAAACTGAAACACTTCATAGCAGAGTGGTGTTAGTGGTAGTTGATTAAAATAAAATGGATACCAGTCAGATGATAGAAGCATTCTGAGTAATGCTACAGCAAAGACAGGAACAACAAAAAGAAGAATGAATACAGGAAAGGGAAGAAACAGGAAAACGGCAAGACAAAAAACGTAAGCATGAAAATTAAACACCAGAGGGATGAAAAAAAGAATTTAGTTGTCAAGCAGATGATGTTAAGGCATTGTACAAGAGGATACCAGTGAAAAATTCATCCTGTTATGAGGTGAGCTGAACAAACAAGTTGACAGAATATCTGAAATAGAAAAATCTGTGAAAACAAATATTTCAAGTTTAGAAGATTCTATTACAAATTCAATAAAACAAATTAAAAAGGAAGTAGAACATTTAGTAAAAAAATAGTTCATAAAGGCAGACAATTAATAAATGCTGATGAAGATTCAAAATATCAGAGAAATCAAACTGTAGAAGGGCCAGTTTATGTAAAGGCCCCACCATTTGATGGAAGCACTCATTGGGCAACTTATATTTGCCAATTTGAAGCTGCTGCTTGCTTAAATAAATGGATGGAAGAAGAGAAAGGATTTTCAATAATTCTTGCTTTAAATGGGGCTGCCGCAGAACTAATACATAAAGTGTCATCTAACAGTCAGAAAGTCTATGCCGAATTAACAAAAGCTCTGGAATTACAGTACGGTGACCAGCATTTGTGCAAAGTGTACCATGTTCAACTTAAAGCGAGGTAACAGCCTTTAGGGGAGAGGCTTCAAGAGTTTGAAGTGAATGTCGACTGACTGACGAGATTGGCTTATCCTGAAGAATCGAAGGACTTCCGGAAATGGATTTCTCTCATTATGTTTATTGACGGTATCAGAGATAGTAAATTACAACAAGTGTTAAGAATGGCACGTCATCAGAATAGCTCAGACGCGCTTGTTCATGCTCACATAGGAGCCGGATTGTCAGTTCAGTTATGTGAGCGATTTTCGCTAGTGCAGATTGAGTGTTGTCGAAGTGAAGTAGTATTGTGTTAAGAATTGTGTGAAACTCTATTATTAGACATTGTTATTGCGTGTGGACAAATCTAACTGGAAGTATTGTACGAGTTAATTACAAACTGTGTAATTGTGAAAATTAAAGCAGGTGATTAGTGACGTAATTGGTGTCTTGTATTTTGTTTTCCACTGTACTTACGATGGTCAGGAGACTGTCGTAACAATATATTTGGCTTTCTTGGTTGCATATATTTCACCAAATACTTGCTTCCTTACTGCATGCCAACGGTTAATTCTTATCTCAAGTGTTCCTGGAATTCACTTAAACTACCTACGTGAATGATGCAACACAAGCCACACTGGACGGGGGGAGTGGAGAATGTTCTGGACTGTTCGGTACGCTTCTCGTAACACTATTTACATACATTCCAATGAGGTGTGAAGTAACACGAATTATATAAAACAGGAAAAACACTCAGGCTGTATTGTTAGTCTGAGCTTGTAAAAAATAGGACTCCAAGAGCTAACAGTATAAGCCAGCCATCAGTTATACATTCATCTATAACTTATTTTAATTTATTAAGTGGTTAGGCGTACAGGTAAAAATGACAGGAGTGTACAAATACAAAATTTGACAATGCTACCTTTTTTATACATAAAAAAATAGTACACAATTTATACAAAAATAAATAACTGTAGTAAGTACACAAGTTAATAAGTAAACACAAAGTTAATTTAATAATTACATTAATGTTGATTAACCAGGCATTGAGCTGTTGTCCTTATGTACAAAAAACAAATACTGTAGCTCATCCTGTTTTAATGTAATATACTTTAATTAAAACGCTTACTTTACCCAACTGAAAGTAGGAAAAGACTGTTGTAGCTACTATTTTTAAAGTAGACTTGGTTTCCATTTGTAATTACATTTTTACATAATAATAGTTTTTATAACAATGTTTTTATACTCAACTACAATTATGTGTATATGGATGAATTTAGTTATCTTTTTCACCAAATTCTTTGCTTCTATACCTAATGAGACTTGATTCACAAATGTAATTACATATTGAAAATTACTTTATGGGAATTTTAATATTTTAACAAACACAGAATAGAAATTTGTAAAATTATCATCGCCATCATCACTCTCACATCAAGGCATAGGAACATGCGTATTCTGCCTTTACAGATTCTCTAGCCAAACCTTCCTGGGTCTACCCACATACCATACTTGTGTCCTATAGGTTTGTATTTCCAGACTTATCTGGTAATTCTGACTTTCTTTTTTAAGTGCTTTTCCACCAGTGTTTATTATTTTTTAATTTTTCATTCAAGTTAAAAACTTGTAATTCTTCTCTCATGGCTTTACTGTTTATAAGGTCAAGTTTAGAACACCTTCTAACTCCTCTTAAAAACACCATTTCTGGGGCATGTTTTTTCAATTCTCTTGATTCTTAATTTAATTCACATCCACAGGATAGTACAGGGACCGCCGTAACTTTGTAAAACTTTAATTATTGTGACTGTTTTTTGTATTTGTCAATTACAAATAACTGTCACTTAACAGTAACATAAACACTCTAAAAATGATATCGTTCTGGTATTCCAGTGTGATTAATTCATACTTACTTTGTAGTTTCTGTAATAAATATAATTATTTCACTACGACTCGGAAGAAGCTTTTTAAAAGTGAAAACCAGTCCAGGTTGTAAGGTAAAGCTTTTACGTTTTTACCCATAAAAAGTTTTGTGTTCTGAGTTGTAGTGAAATAATTATATTTAGTTAAGAAACGGACACGTCATGGACAACGAAATCCAAGAATTTCTGTAATACTTTATACTTTCTGTATTAACATCTTTGGAACACCTTTAGACTTACATCACACTGTCACGAAAGGTTTAATTAAATTTACTTGATACCTCCACCATTGCTTCTCAGAATAAACAGTGAAAATGTATCAGGAGTATCTGAGAATAGGTAAATTAAATGGAGTTGGCAGTAAACAGAGAAAAGAACCATTTAATAGCTACTTACAAACTTTATTGCAGGACAAGACCAAAGGCTCAGATGGGCCGGTCTTGTAAGGATGGAACCCCCCCCCCACACACTCTGTAAAGTAGGGCAAAAGCAAAGCAGGAAGATCTACACTGAGATGGTAAAGGTGCCACCCATCAAGATGTGGAAAGGGCTATGTAAAGGACAGATAATATGGAATCTTGCTTTCAGCTAGTAGTGACGCTACATAGTTGTAGTCCTTCTGATAATGCTGATGACATCCATCATTACTTTTGAGATGGCTGTTTGTTAATTTTTCCACATTTTCACCTCTGTTATTTATACATTCTTGTGTAAAAGTAACAGTGATGTAGCCAGGACATTTCAATAATGGCAAGTTATAATATAGATGATAAGTAGTAATAGAGATTCTGGTGGGAGCAGAGAATTTACCGGTTATAGTGTACCATACACATGCGCACGTGCTCGCACACACACACACACACACATCATTCCCACTAGTGAGCTGGTACTGCCTTCTAACCCCCCTTGCCTCTGGAAAATATGGAAATAAGATAAAAACGATGCTTCTATGTTTTGACTTTCTTAAAACACAATTTATGGAAATAAAATGAAGTAATTTCTACCAAATGAAAGAAAACCCAATGGGGAAATAGCCTAACACCTGAATCTGAAGCTGAATGGGCACATATGACACCTGAAGGTTCCCAACAAGGAATTTTTTTCATTTGTTTGAATTTCATGATAAAACTTTAAAACTGTAATATGAAATTGCACATATTCTGAGGGATTTTTGGTTACAAAGATTAAATATAGCTGTAACCAAAAAAGAAAAATTTCTAACCAAAATAAACTCTTTCAATGGCAACACACAATGTAATTACATATTTTTATAATTTTGTGATGTTATTCAATTTGTTTCTTCTGCAAGTAGTGTAAATTCATATTTTCTTTTTAACACCTGACGCATGATGTTTCACTGAAAAATATCAGTATCATCAGAGGTTTGTAAATAAATTTACAAAAGGTGTAAGCAAGTAAGTAAATATATCAGGTGTTAAAAAGAAAATACAAAATTACACTACTTGCAGAAGAAACAAATTGAATAACATCACAACATTATATAATTGCTGCAAGAAACTTTGAGTTACACATATAGAAAATGAATTTTATAATTATAAATATAATTATACACTGTGAATCTTGTCATGCTGAATACTTTACCCTTACTTATCTTTAAATAATAGCATTCAAATGCTTGTTTCAGATGATTCACTTTAGGCACTAGTTTTTTCCTGGGTGAAGAAATGGTACTTTACCTGTATGTTGAAAATTAAAGCCATATGTAGACAGTGTATTAACAATTTCTCTATTTCTGAATTTTAGTAAAAATTGTCTTATAATTTAAATTGTCTTGTCCTAAATCATATTAGCAAATCATTTTTGTTTTAAGATCCAACAAATTCTATATTTTTAACTAAATATCACTATAATATTGACGACTCGGAACACTAAGTTTTTTATAAGTAAAAACGTAAAGTTTTACCTTACAGCCTAAACCGGCTTTCACCTATAGAAGGCTTCATCAGAGGCTCTAAAAACGTAAAGTTTTTACTTATAAAAAACTTAGTGTTCCAAGTCGTCAATATTATAGTGATATGTAGTTAAGTAACGGACACGTCATGGACAACGAAATCCAAGAATCTATATTTTTGTTCTTGTTTTTGTATCGATTATATAGTTAGCCTCAGAGATGAGTGGAGGCGGGTCGTAGCGGAGGCCAAGGCTCACCATGGGCTGTAGTGCTGGAGAGTAGTAGTATAGTTAGCCAACAGTTTGGAGAATACCGGGTTCCACTATACTCAAACTCTGCATACTATACTTTCTTGAGCCATTAATTATCCATCCGTCTCCTCCAAAATTTACTAATTATTTTGTTCTAGGCCACAAAACTTTTTACACTTTGCTGGTTGAACTGAATTTGGTGAATATGACACATTACTAACATACAAAATTTTTAAATTTTTTTGTAGGTAACCTTTTTACTTTATCGAGGGAAAAGGGTACTATGAACTTTACCGGAGGTTTATGGTTTGTGCTTCCAATACACAACGCTACTTACTATTGGTGTATACATTTGTATCAATGTCAGACTCTTCTAAAAATTAATTGTAAAAATGAGAATGACAATGATGGTACTTGTGTAGGTACATTACCGTATACTAACTTACTAACAACAACAATTTTGTTAAGTTAATGAAGACCAGTGACATAGTGACAATATGTTATTAAATTCCTTAAAACTACACAGAGTACACAGAGAGTGATATATTACCAGAAATTATATTTAGTATGTGGATTCATGAATGATCCAGCCGGACACTGGAAGTCTTCACCGAAAACTTTCAAGTTTCTCAATGGCAAATTTACACGAAATTCTGGAGGTGGATACTCATAGTGTTTCAAATCACTTTTGAGTTCTTTTGAACTCATTCTTGCACAGTGTGTGCTTGCAAAACTGATCCAAAATAACTGCATCGGAGTGTACTTTTCCAGCAATGGCATTCGAGGTTCTTCACCATTTTCATTGACCCAAGTCTTGTATGAGGAATGGGCAATTTTCAAACCACCCAGATCCATTATGCTTTCCTCTTTTGTCTGGAACCCATTCAGCTATAAACAAACAAACAGCAATGGATAATATAAACATATGTTACATTTACCACTTCCCCTTGACTGTTACGGGAGAAAAATTACAATTATAATTATACTATACCATTGATAACTGGGTAAACAGTGTTCAGGTCCACACATCTCTCTCTCTCTTTCTCACACACACACACAAAATATGTTACTGTGTTGATTACTAGAGTATCCCAAATCCACATTCAAAGTAATATTATGAATACTTCATAGCGTATTAAGAGATATTAATTAAGATTCTTAAAATTATTTGTCATTAGGATAATAATAGGTTAAGTGCATAGGTTATGTTATGCACATGTATTTACATTATCCATATTAAATTTGATGTATAACTTTTCTGTATTGATGCACACTTATCATAGAATATACTACAATGTTCTGTATCAACGTACAAATACACTTATAGTTAACATAGTTTGTTCTACAATGTTCTGGGATGGCCACCTGGAATATTCTGGGCTGTAGTAGTAAATTACACATGCTTGTGAATTACGTCATTACTAATTATATACAGAACTGCAAGAGAGAGGGTGAAGCAGTCTCCATGGTGAGAGTTAGTGGATTATGTTATAGAAGTTTTGATAGTTCATCTTCTTTTTTCACAGCACTAAATTAATATAGATTATTAAACTCTCACTTGTGAACTTACTTTGTTTCCTCCCGTATGCGTTTCGGCGTGATGTGCACCTTCGTCAGCGGTGTGAGACAGACTGTCAGTAACTTGTAACGGTTTTTTAGTTGGTAGGTTGAGTGGGGGTGGTGTGTGGTGGAAGGGAATTGGCGCGGGATCCGAATTATTGTTTGTTTTATGTACAATTGTGTCAAAGAGTGTGTGCGATTTATAGTGTTATTGGTCGTTAAGTATGTTGTTTGGTTGTGTTTGTATATTTCATATTGTTCTGCTGTGTTAAGTTTTCTACTTTTAGGTAAGTAGTGTAATATCTCAAGATGAGTATCTATGTTGGTGTAGCTGTGGTTTTTTGTGTGTATGTGTGTGGCAAATGCGGAATGTATGTTGTTGCTGGATAGAGCTTTTAGGTGTTCAGAGTAACGTGAAGAAAAAGATCTTCCTGTCTGGCCTACATAGAATCATTACAGTTTAATTTGTAAACACCTGTTTTGTTGTATTTGTCTATGTCCGTGTTTGTATCATTGATGTGTTTTTTGATGGTATTGTTTGTTCTGTATGCTATTTTGTACTTGTGTTTCCTGAATGTGTTGGCGATTTTGTGTGTGTTGGAGTTATGGTATGTGAATGTGATGTATTTATTTTGTTGTGTGTTGTTGGTATTTATTGTTTTGTTGTTTTTGTTTATGATGTGTTTGTGTAGTTTGTTTATTAAATTAGGGTTGTAGCCATTTTTTATTGCTATATATTTGATTGTGTTGAGTTCTTCGTTATAATCCTGTTTACTTAATGGTATTTTTGTTAGTCTATGGAGCATATGGTTGAATGCCGCATGTTTGTGTTGCGTTGGGTGGTTTGATGTGTTGTGTATGACCATGTCATTTGTGGTTGGTTTTCTGTATATTTTATACGTGCGTGTGTGTGTTGTTTGTTTTGTTAATTGTTAGGTCCAGACAATTTATTCTATTGTTTTGTTCTATTTCCAGTGTAAATTTTAGTTTGTGGTGTATTGTGTTTATGTATTTGTGGAAGTTTTCGACCTGTCTTGTATTGCCATTAAGTAAAAGTAATATATCATCCACGTACCTGTGCCAATAAATGATTTTGTTGGTGTATTTGTCGTTGTTTATGATATATTTTTGTTCCATGTTGTGTGTGAATATTTCAGCCAGTATTCCTGATATGGGGGATCCCATAGGGAGGCCGTCTGTTTGTGTGTATATCTTGTTGTTGTATGTGAAGTAATTTTGTTCTGTAATTATTTTGGTGAGTGTGATGATCTCATGTATGTGTGTTTCAGGCATGTTGCTTTGTCTGAGTAATGTTCAAGTGTTTGTATGGTGTCTTTAATGGGTACATTGGTGTATAAATTGGTTATGTCAAAGGATGTCAAAATGTTGAATTGTGTGGGATGTGGATGTGTTCGGTTTTCTTGACCAGTTCTATGTTGTTTTTGACAGAAGTGTTGTTACTGAGAATAATGTTTTTCCTGATTATTTTGTCTAGGTGTCTTGCGATTTTGTGGGAGGGTGCTTGTGTGTTATTTATTAAGGGTCTGATGGGACCCTTATATATTAATATATGTTATAGAGTTGGTGTGTATGTTTGATACCACATTCGTGGGTCTATATTATATTTGTGTGTCAAATTTTTGTTGTATAAATTATAGTTGTGTCGATAATCGATATCACAGTTGTAAATTGAAATTGTATTTTCTGTGTTACATTTGAGTGTGTGAAAAATAATGTTTGTAATAATAATACTTGTTTATAATAACGATAAATAAACAGGGTGTTGATAGTGATACAGATGATTTATTTTGGATTTCGTTGTCCATGACGTGTCCGTTACTTAACTAAATATAATTAATTCACTACCGACTCGGAACACTGTCGACACCTTGTTTATTTGCAATATCACAAATTATTTTCACAAATAAAAATATAATACAGGAAATACAGTATCAGTCCACAACTGTGGTATCACTTATTAACACTACCATAATCTTCAAATGTAATATGATCTACAAGAATTGTGTTGTGACACACACACACACACACACACACACACACACACACACACACACACACACACACACACACACACACACACACACACACACACACACACACACACACACACACACACACACACACACACACACACACACACACACAGTCACTAACTTAACCTAACTCACAGTAAATACTGACTTTTGTATGTGTGGTTTAAAAACATCAACAATACCATGGACATTCTACATGTACACACAAAAGGCCGAAAACTAGACAGTCTTGAACAATTGGAAATATATAAAAACACAAAAAAACGACATCCTAAATGAACAGACACAATTCAAATCACATCCATTATTCGAAATATCACACCCCGCACACACAACATTGATTTTTCAAATGTTGATACTGTCGCCAATAACAAGATGGACAGTGCTCCCAATGGCAGCCTCTGAAGAAGCTTTTTAAAAGTGAAAACTGGTTCAGGCTAAAGGTAAAACTTTTACGTTTTTACCCATAAAAAACTTTGTGTTCCGAGTCGATAGTGAATTAATTATATTTAGTTTTATTTTGACTGCTGCACAGAAAATGGGCATGGACAATCACACAGAAAACAGTCGACATAGTAGACATCTTTGAAAGGAAAATCCTCAGTCGCATTATAGGCCCAATACAAGAAAATGGCTCATGGAGACTGAGATACAACAATGAACTGTATCAAATATATAAAGAGATACCAGTCTCAAAATTTATAAGAATACAAAGATTGCATTGGGCCAGTCATGTTATGAGAATGGAGGATGGCAGGAACCCCAAGAGGGTGACTTTACTGTGAGTCAGATTAAGTTAGTGACAGAGTCTGTGTGTGTGTGTGTGTGTGTGTGTGTGTGTGTGTGTGTGTGTGTGTGTGTGTGTGTGTGTGTGTGTGTGTGTGTGTGTGTGTGTGTGTGTGTGTGTGTGTGTGTGTAATACCATATTTGTAGATCATATTACATTTGAGTGTCATGTTTTTGTTTGTATAGATTATGGTAGTGTTAATAATTGATACCAAAGTTGTAGACTGATATTGTATTTCCTGTGTTATATTTTTATTTGTGAAAAATAATTTGTGATATCACAAATAAACAAGGTGTCAACAGTGATACAAGTGTTTTATTTTGACTACTGCCTAGAAGACGGCAAACGTCTACAAAATTATTTTTGGTGTTATGAACATGTGAGGGATGTCTAGAAACCTAAAGAATAACAAACAAACTTAAAAACATAGCAAACAAGATTCTTACCTTCCAGGAGAACAGAAAGGCACAAATACCATGGGTGAAAGAAGTCTGTCTGCATCTAGCAAAATGTGGAATCAGGGAAGTGTTCACAATAGGCAAGGAAGCTGTCCGCTGAGAAACCAAGGAGAAGGCACACAAGAATGAGGTGGAGAATGAAGGAATTCTGACAAACGAGGAAAGAACTTAAGAAACTGAAGGAAGTTGTGCCATTGCAGCCCATTTATGATGAACCATAAGACTAAGGAAATAAACAAACTCACAGTGTTAAATGTGGGCATAAAATTATTATGAAAACAAAGAAACTGGGCAAGGGACAGAAAACCTGTGGTAAATAAACTAATATTACAGTAAGTTTGTAAAGAATTTTGAACTCAGAAAGGGGGTATTTATGCTGGTAGACAGAACCAATTAATGAGGAAATAATTTATTATTGAAAGCAATATTGTTATGGCCAGTCAAAGACAAAACAAATTCGAAAGTGGCAATCCCAGCAAGGTATTGGTGAGTGAATAAGATTTGGATGGTAAATCAGATCAAAATTTAAAAATCATACGCCAGTAATTCTGTAGTGATAGTAGGGAGCTATTGATTCTTCTCATCATTCAGTAGTGAGTAAGTATTTAAGCATGCAATACAAAGTACAAGTTATTTTCAAAACTCTAACTCAGTTCCAACGATGATCTTATCTAACAGTTGCCTGATGTAGTCTTCCAATGTCAAAAAACCAATGCAATTCTACTTTCACTTTCTCCTTAACACATCTCATTTCATATCCATCGCTTTAAATAAATTTGCTTCTTTTCTTTTCAGCTGTCATTTTTCTGCTGCTTACATAAGACATTAAACAAAATTAAACACAACCTATAAAAAAATGCTCCATAAAATTTAACAAAATGTCCAGTAGTAGACTGAGATGCTTAATCCTCTTAACATGTGACTAACTAATTCCATCTGTGGCTGGAACTAGACACAATAATAGCACAAGTCATCTACTGACATGGGTACTACTTAATCTAGCAGCTTAATCTAAGAAAAAAAAAACAGGTACACACTTGAATTTAGCTTTAGGAAAGTTATTCACCACAAGATGACAAACTTTATAAAATACTGTATTATCAAATGTCAAGTTTCTGAAATTCAACAACCCACTTCCAGTTTTTAAAAACTTTAATCATTATTTTCCAAGGGGACAAAGATTAGCAAGGTTAGAAAGGTTATGGGTATGGAAATTACAGGCTTATAAAATGTGATGAATTTAGAAGTGAATATATGAGACAGAACAGATCAATGTTGGTGGGTTACTTTAATCCAATTAAATAACTGATAATAAAAAAATGAGAAAGAATTCGTTCTCTTTCCCAGTACATATCACATTCAGTCATCAGCCTCATCAGTATTCACTTTTCAATAGATCAAAACATTGTAACAGATGAAGATGTTCAAATACACTGTAAACATAGTTCAAATTTTAACAGAAAATTACTGAAGCATACAATAAAATTCAACGCCTAATAACAAAGTGTGCCAACTTACTGCGGCTCTGCTGTGCAAGGAATAACCATTGTTGCATACTGACTTCTACTGTGTGGAAGTGATAAGAAAGCTGTATGAGACAAAAGCTGATGATATGCCGTGACCGAGCTTGGCCTACCAATGGGCGAGGGTGAGAGATATATAGATAATACACAACACAGCAAGTGTAGTTAAAGTACATGTATATTGAGACAAATAGTACATAAAGCTGACTTACACAGTTCCATGGTAGCGAACACAACACTTACTATCTAGACTTAACCGTATAAAACAATACAGTCACAGAGATAGTGACATCTACGTTCGAAAGCTAAGAGTGAATTCTTACCCCTTCTTCGAAGGTAAGTAGTTTTATTGAATGTACCTCCAATTCAGATATCCCGCCCCTTTAGATCACATGACTATTTTCACATACTTTTAGTGGCTCATCTTACGATCGTCACATCTGAGATTATCCAATCATACATGAACGTGTTGTCATTCATGACGTCTGGAGGATCATCCGATGTGCACGTGATGGAAATTTAAAGAGCTTGTTTTAGAATAAACGTGGTTACAGAACATCCTTACTTACAGGATGGGCTTGGTTTTACATAGGAAATAATGGAACCACTAAAAGACATGAATAAACAAATATTTTCCTTAGGGGTTTACCGGGTTAATCTGGTGTGGCATTACAACCACTCTCCCTTTAAAAAAAGGAAGGCACAGAGTGACTTTCTTTTCTAATTCATGTTATTGATAGAGTAATCTTGCATATTCGGTTAGTCTTTACTTAAATTTATTATCTTACTTAGCTAAACACAATTCTACATATATTTTAAGTTCAAAGAAATGTTAAACTTGAGTTCATAAGTCTTTATCATTTATCTATAAAGAATGTATGTTTCTTTTCAGTTTTTCTACTTATTTCTTAATACACAGTTGGCAATTAATTGTTATACACTTTGTCTCACTTCACTACTTTATAAGACTTTTCAGATTATTAACACAGTGAGGGTAGCAATTACACATAAACAAAATCAAAGGAAACACATCAAAAGAAAACTATTAAACTTTTTTTTTTATATGAATTAAAAGGCTTTAAACACATTTCACTAAACATATTTCCACAATTTTCTTTCTTCGTTTCTATGGTCTCAGGTCAAGGTCGACAATTGTCCGGCAGCAAAGCGTGTCGTTTCTGATCTGACGTTATCTCGTGAGAGGTCATACACATGCACAGCTGTTGGCATAGGGTGGGCTGATTCAATGTCAACATCCTGTTGTGGTTGGTTTGGTTGGCGGGCTCTACAGCCAGAGACATAGCGTAGTGTGCCAATGAGGGTCACACAGCTGGTGATAAGAATGACAACAATAATTATAGTGAGGTAGGTCAGAAAATAGTTGTTTGTTTCAGCTTTGGGTTTTCTTATCTCCGTCAACTTCCGTTGTAAATAATCAATTGAGATAGTGTTGGCTCTTTCCTTGTTTTCATTTATAATTTGTTGTAATTCAGAAATGTTATTATCTGACATTGAGTAATTTGCTGGTAAGGTTAATAAAGATAATTCAGAAGGTGGGAATATCTTTTTAACTGACGGTACGACAATAGTATCTATCTTGGTCTTAACATATGTTTGACCAATGGAATGTGGTAACAGTTTGAAGTATTTTGAACAAATGTAGCAATTTCGAGTATTGGACATCACTCCTGTACCGTTTATTGTTTGCGTAATCATCTTAGAAGGTTTGGTAATTGAGTTGGGTAGAATGCATCGCCAGGTAACTCTGGTTGCTTCAGGTACGCTATACACCCAGTAGTCTCCATTCGGTCCTTGATATAGTGTTGAGGTCGTGTAGCTGGGTACAACAGCTCGTCGGCAGTACTTCTGGGCCTTGACGTCGTCACCAATGAACATAGCATGTAGACAACTCTCACTTTCGCTGGTAAATAGTAGTGGTACTCTGATCGAACACACTTCATATGGTGGAGTGGAACAGTCTCTCAGTTGATTGTCTTCCAAGGAAACGTGCAATTGTCTATCACTGGATATCGCGAAGTAATTTGTCTCACCTTTAACTACTACAAACTGCATCAAAGCATTATCATAGTATGGCAGGTCATTCACACTAAATAATTCAAAATGTCTATCAAACGATTGCAAAGGGAGTTCAATAATTAACCTTATTATGTTTTGTATAGATACAGCATGCACTCTCGCTAATCTATAATAACTATAAACCTTGTCTAATTCTACTTCTGTTAACAATGATAAATCAGCTGGTAATTTAGGTACAATTTCTCTCAAAGTTTCATACAACTTAACAGGTGTTAGCAACATTGAGCTTAAATGTCCAGTAGCAGTGACATCTAATGCCTCCTGCATTTGAACTAATTGTTTATTCACCAAATGTAAAGTCATTTCGACATCACGAAATAATGAGGAAATTCGTGCTTGGTACTGCAATTTACGTTTTAGTTGAATTATCTCTGTCCAGATTGAAAAGTTAGTAGATTTAACTTCCTCAATTGTTGATTTAAGTGTACTAGCTATAGTTTTAATTGCTTTAGAATTTTCATCAACTTCGCTTGTTAACTTCTTTATATAAGTAAGTTTTTCATCTTCAACATGGACTAACACATCAGACTGGTTATCTAAACTGTTAATTTTAGAATTTATAGCTTGTAAATCGTCATCATCCATAGTTCCGAAGAGGAACTTCATGACAGAACCAAGGCCATTAATCACACCTCTACGAGATCGAGTAGTGGGGAGAAGTAGTTTCAAATTATTGACTTCTTGCTTTGTAATTTGAAGAGAAGAACGGAGTTGTATAATTTCATAGAAAGGAATTAAATCTTTGATGTCAACAGTTATGTTATCAGATTCAAGGTATTGAAGAATTGATTCAATGTTATGAAGTACCTGGTCATAATCTTCAGTATCAACTGACACTATGATAGTCCAAACATCAGTAGATAGAATTACGTCTCGTTCCTTCAGAAATATAAGGCCTTTATTGAGATTACAGGAATTTGAAGAATTCTGTAGGGAGGAACAATCATGTGAACAGCACACCTGGTTGCCCACGAAGAGTAGTAATCCAAGGAGCAAATCTGGAATACGAAAAGATTTAATTACTCTCTCATACGAGGATCTCTAGGTCTTAAGTTATAAGAATGGGACTGGTGTGGACTTGGGTTTACATGCTGGGGTCTCTCTGGTAACCATTCTGGATCTTTAGGATCAAGGAAAGTTGCATTCAAGGGTACGTCATCTTCTTCCTCGCTTTCACTTAATTCAGATTTGGCGACTTCGGGCTCTGCGTACTGCAATATGGGGCCGCATCCTACTAAGGTGCTGTTATCATCGTTGTCAAGTTCATTGTCGGTATTAGATTCATTTAGTACGTTGTTATCAGCTGAGTACATGGTTGGAAGTGTACGTCTGCGGTTAACCTTTTCCAGCTTACATTTACTTGGCTTCAATCTGTTTATATGAACGACGACGCTTTCATTATTGTTTAACATTATTTTATAATTTAAATCGTTTAACACCTTTTCAATTACAAATGGTCCTTTCCATTTCTTTCCAAACTTCTTACGAGGTCCTTTCTTTAAATTAGGATCGTGTAAAAATACATAATCACCTTCCTTAAAACGTATTGGTTTACTTCCTTTATCGTAGTACTTCTTGTTTTTATCTTTATTAATTTCGGTGTTGCGTACGGCTGTTTTTCTAACTTGCCTTAATTTCTTTACCAATTCGTCTAATTCTATTTGTGCATCCTCACTAACATCTACTTTCATTGAAAGATCATCCTCTGTTGGTATTCTCATTTCGTGTCCATATAAAAGCATATGCGGACTATGTCCAGTTGACGTCTGTCGAGTACTTCGGTATGCCATTAGAGCATACGGTACAATCGTGTCCCAATTCTTACCATCTTTTGCTATATAATGGGATATCATATCTGCTATAGACTTGTGTAGTCTTTCCAGCAATCCATTGCATTGAGGGTGATAAGGAGTGGTTTGGAGTTTCTTTATACCTAGTAAAGAACACACTGACGTAAAGAAAGATGAAACAAAGTTTCTACCTTGATCAGTCAAAAGTCGTTTAGGGACTCCATATCGAGTAATAATCTTTAAAACAAACTCTCTTGCTATAATATCAGCACTTTGATAAGGTATTGGTATAGCCTCACAATAGCGAGTCAAATAGTCTATAAAAGTTAATAGGTATCTGTTACCATTCCTACTGACTGGCAGTGGTCCTACTATATCTAAAGATACAAGTTCAAATGGTTCTAATACAGGTTTAAATTTCGCCATAGGGGCTTTAATTCTCTTACCTGATTTTCGCTGATTGCATGAGATACATTTACCTATGTATTCTTCTATATCTTTATTCAATGTTGACCAGAAATACCTGTCTTTAATCAGACTAATTGTTCTCTTTATACCTTGATGGCCAGAGAAGATAGTATCATGATGATGACTAATTATCTGTTTGACCATAGACTTAGGTATAACTAATCTAGGTTTATCATTTTCTATATTATAAAGTAATCCATCGTCATCTAACTTATAACAGTTTTTAGGGTCATTTTGCATTAGTTGACAGAATTCATCTCTCTGTTGTTCTACGGCAATTTCCTGCCTAGATAAATACGGCGTTACTACTGTGTTAACAACTCTACTTAGCGCATCTGCGTTTGTATGCTTTTTCCCAGGTTTGTGGATAACTTCATACTCAAATTCGGATAATCGGAGTGCCCATCTAGTTAATCTAGATGATGGATCCTTTAAGCTTAACATCCACTTTAATGCTGCGTGGTCAGTTATAACCGTAAATTTATGTCCGTAGAGATAGCATCTAAAATATTTGGGTGCCCACACTAAAGCTAAAAGCTCTCTTTCGGTGGTACCGTAATTTCTTTCAGCATTATTTAGTTGTCTGCTCGCATAAGCAACTGGATGTTCTTGGTCGTCTTGCAATTGTGACAAAACGGCTCCTATAGCTGTTGAAGATGCGTCAGTACTTAGAATGAAAGGTTTTGAGAAATCGGGATATTTCAAAACAGGTTCGTGACATAATGAATTAGCTAGAGTTTGAAATGCTTCTTCTTGAATTTTATTCCAAGCGAATGGGACATCCTTTTTGGTAAGTTCAGTTAAAGGTTTAGCAATTTCGGCAAAGTTTTTTATAAATCGTCGATAGTAACCAACTAATCCTAAGAACGCTTGTACATCTTTCACGTTACGTGGTTTGGGATAGTGTTTAATAGCGGAAATCTTTTTAGGATCTGGCAATATACCATTGTTTGTTACGATATGTCCAAGGTATTCTACTTCATTTACTGCAAACACGCATTTGGATAATTGTGCATAAAGATTTGCTGCTTCTAGTCGACTCAGAACCTTATCAAGCCGTTCAGCATGTTGTTCCATCGTACTGCTAAATACGATGATGTCATCTAAATAAACTAAAGCTTCTTCACCTTTGATCCCCATCAATATACTATCTATTAATCTTTGGAAAGTTGCAGGTGCATTACAAAGACCAAAAGGCATATTTTGGAACTCGTAATGTTGTCCTGGTATACAGAATGCTGTTTTCTCAATATCTTTAGGTGACATTTTCACTTGATGGAAACCGCTGTACAAATCAAGAGTGGTAAAGTATATGCTACTATGTAAGCAATCTAATGTCTCTACAATGTTAGGAAGAGGGTAAGCATCACCACGCGTAATGGCATTAAGGGCTCTATAATCTACGCAGAAACGATATTTAGGACGTCCATCGGGACTTTTCTTACTTACTATAACCACGGGACTCGACCACGGTGATGTAGAAGGTCTTATAATTCCTTTTTTCAGCATATCGTCTATTTGCTCGTCAACTACTGGCTTTAGCGCATGTGGGAGTCTGTACGGATTCTTTTTAATAGGTGGGTGATGTATTTTAATAGGTCTCTATCTCATGTTCAATTTTACTGTGGCAACCAATCTTACCTCGAGGTTCATCAAATACGTGTGAATAACGATACAATACCGGCAATAGCACTTTACGCTCAGAAATACCTAAGTGCTCTACTTTACTTTCTATTTCTTTAACTACTTTCTTGTTTTCTACTTTACTGGATTTCATATAGTTCACTGTGCACATTTTCTTAAACCGTTTACTACTTCTGTCTACTGCCTGAGACCTATGCGACTCTGCTATACCTAACGTACAGTTTTTCGGCAGTGTCAGTTTTTCTTTGCTAAAATTAATAGCTTTCAGTACTACATGCGGGACATCTCTTCCCACTTTACTAAGAACTCTGGCGACTCGTACGCCATGAATATTTAACTCAATTGGCTCTATAATTACTTCTTCTGGAGCGGATACTTTCTCTTGTGTTGTAACTTTCAGGCATCCCTGAATTAACACTTCAGACATAGGAGGTAGAGGTATATCTCGGGTGGTTGTAACACACCATACTGTAGTTGCACCATGCAAGGTCATAGGAACATTGTCACTAGCATCGAGAGAGAGCTGGCCATGCTCTATAGTCTCTGCTGCTTGCGACTGAAACCTTGACTCATGTATCATACATCTATCTACTCTATTCCTATTATCTATATTTCTACTTTCTACATGGTAAACGTTATCATGTGAGAACAGTTTGCCTGTGGACAAGTCTAAGTTAGCTCCTATACGCCTTAAGAAATCCATTCCTAATATGCCGTCACAAGGCATCTCTAATGACGCTACTATAAATTCATGTGTAAAACTACGTTCTCTACTAAGGGTCACAGTAACTTCCTGTCTGCCGTATATTTTCAATAAATCACCGGTAACACTTTTGGCTATCACGTCACTATTATAAACTTTCTTTCGACTAATACCCCTTTTTATTATCGATATTGTAGCACCTTTCTTTCGACTAATACCCCTTTTTATTATCGATATTGTAGCACCTGTATCTACAACGAACCTACATGGTTTTCTTCCTATCATGACATCTAAAATTATTTGATCATCTACACTATCATGGATAATATTAGTAATTCTGTGTTGGCTAAATCTGTTCCTAACTGGTCTTAATTCCAGTTCGACAGGTCGGTGCTGTCTCCTGCCGAACCTTGCGCGTTTGGGTAATTCTTTTTCGAGTTTCGACAATCTTTTGCTATATGGCCAAATTTATGGCAAGAATAACACTCAATATTACTTTTATTTCTACTGGTTTTATCTGTGCTACTTTTATTATCTTTACCGGGCTTATGCGCATTTTTATTTAGGATATTCTTGTTATTAGGTTTCATCCTACAATCTCTAGCTATATGGCCAGTACGATTGCAGTTGAAACAAGTCACTTGAGTAAAGAACACATTTTTATTTGAGTACGAAGGGCGACGTGCCTCGACCGCTGCTACAGTAACCGCTAGCTGGATAGCTTCTGCCATAGTTGCAGGCATTCGATATCTAACTTGTTGACCCACGGTTCCAAATAAACCATTGGTGTACGCGGCTAACATCCTTCTCTCAGCTTCTTCGTTTATGATCTTTTGTTGTTCCGCATCAGCAACTTGTCTAATTGTTTTAGCGCACAGCCTTTTGCATCTATCGGCAAAGGCTTCGGGTGACTCATTTTTATGTTGGGCGGCATTCTGAAGGGCAACATAGTGAAACTGATCTAACTGTTTGACACGAAAACGCTCGACAAAAACTTCTCGCAATTCTTTAAAAGTTATGTCTACTCTTTTCAATTCTGCATTACTATTTAGAAACAACGCGGCTGGCCCTTTCAGCTTAAGTTTTAATATAGAGACTTTATCTGTTTCAGTCCAATTTCCTACTTGTGCCGCTCTTTCGATATTCTCAAAAAATTCATTAACTGGCACGGGACCATCGCCTCGCCATGCATCAATTAAATTCGCGGTAGTTAGATCTTTAACTCTCGTTGGGACTGCTGCTGCTTGAGCTTGTGCCTTGAGTTGCTCTTGGGCTCTATAGAGAGCTTGTCTGAGCTCCTGTACCTCTGTACTTGGAGTTGTCATTTCGATAATAAAGCAAAATATTTAAAATACGTTATTATATTTTAATTATTATTTTCTAGTGTTATTCACTTCTCTAAATAGGCACCACAATAGGGAAAACCCGCATGAATTACTTCTCCAGATAAGAATTATCTCGGTTACTATACAAGCCACGATACCCAAGATAACGCAAATTAGGGATTTTAGTGTCATTTAAAAGAATATTATCTTTTACACTCTTAATTGTAATATTCTATTTCCAGTTTTATAACCTGTACACGTACTACGTTATCGTCGACCGTGTAATTGGAATATCCGTTAATGTGTCGTTCTATAATGCGTTGAACCAGGGTTTTGAGCAACGTTTCACACCCCTCTAGAAGAACGTCAGGGTCGGAAATAGGTAGGTAATAGATAGGTCGTGAACTCATTTCTGTGATCGAGGAACATCGTACACAGGTTGTTCGTTAATAGGGAGAACGCTTTCTAACTCAGGTGTCTTACTCTCTGTTGGAACCTGTAATGATGGTAAAGGCGAACAAGGTACAGTAGAAGTGTTTGATGGGTGTCTCAGACTGGAAACCGGAGGAATATGTCGATAATAAGCTGTTATAGTACCAACACGAGTACCAATTTTCATAAACAAATCAGGAGTTATAGGTTCTCTAGTTACTAACTGACCAGACGGACTTCCAAAATTTCTACGACTATCCATAAAATAATTATCACTATCTTTATGTCTTTTCCGATAACTGTTTCCCATGCACGTATTTCGTATTTCATTAAATTTCTTAAAACTAACTCAATAGTACTTAAATAACTTAACATTAACACACTAAAAATGCACACAAAACATAATATCTTGAACAGGGTGACTTGACAACCGGTAGACAAAATTACGCCTACTGTTGTCCATATAACTCTCGCGTTTTACTGAATTTTCTTTTTCTCAATGAGATATTCCCCATTTACTTCTATATTAGGAATAACACAGCATTTCTTTTCACAACAAAATTTAAGCTTAGGTAAGTATTTATATTTACAACATTCTTCATCCATACAGATATGCTTAGGTAAGTTAGATTTGGCAATATCTTTAGCTTTTTCTAATTTAGCTGTATTAAGATTCACACTCATCTTACTTACTTAATTTCAATAAGAGTACAGTAGGACCCCGTTTATCCGGGGTTTACTTTACCGGAACCCGGGTTAACCGCAACGATTTTCATGTAAAAAAAAAAATAAAAAACATCGTCTAAATCAGTTAATAGTACGAGAAAAGCCGCACAGTCTAGGGTCTTGGAGCATCGGGTGGAAGGGCCGACTGGACGGAGGCATTGTTACTAGGGTCAGTGACACGCCGTGCCACTTTCACCATTCATTGTCTGCCAGCCTGTCTGTCTACCCCTCGCCAGGCAGTGTCTTTACAGCTTTAGTTTGATGCGTTTCGCGGCAGTGTTGTTTTGAGTTTTGCAAATTAATAATTATTTAGTTCTTATTAGCGATTTATTGTTAGTGTTTTCATGTTAGGCCTACTGTAGATAGAGTGTTTTAAAGTGTAAATTAGTGTGTAAATAAACATTTTTAGTGTCTTTTACTGACAATTTCAAAAAGCGTATAAGCTGTCGTTGTGTGTACAGTAATTTTTAGTCTGCAATGTCTGGGAAAAGGAAACGGAATGTTGTTGAAATAAAGGACAAGCTAGGAGCTATACGACAAGTGGAGAGTGGTGCATTATTACGGTGTGTTGCAGCAAACTTTAATGTGGGAGTTTCAACAGTTGGGGATTGGATAAAAAACAAAGACAAACTTTTGAAACATTCTTCAAAAATTCCCAACCGTAAAACAATGAAAACTTCTGACTTTGAAAAGGTGAATGAAGCATTATTCTTGTGGTTTACGCAGCAGAGAGTAAAGGGCGTGCCTATTTCTGGCCCTGTACTCCAGGAAAAAGCCAGAATGCTAGCTGGAATGCTAGGAGAAGGTGAAAACTTTTTGGCAAGCAAAGGATGGCTTGACAGGTTTAAAAATCGTTATGGTATTCGTCAGCTTAGTTTATGTGGGGAAAAAATGTCTGCTGACCAGGACGCTGTCGACGTCTTTAAAACGGAATTCGAAGAGATGGTAGAAGGGTACACAATGGATCAGTTATTTAATGCCGACGAAACCGGGTTAAATTTTAAGATGCTACCAAAAAAGTCTTTGGCTTGTGTTAGTGAGATTTCGGCACCAGGACACAAAATGCAAAAGGAAAGAATTACAGTCCTTACAGCAGCAAACGCATCGGGTTCATTTAGGCTCTCACTAATGTGTATCGCGAAGTCTCATAAGCCAAGAGCTTTAAAAAACATCGCACCTAACGCCCTACCAGTACTACAAGGCACAAAAGAATGCATGGATGTCATCAGAACTTTTTGAATTGTGGTTTCATAAACAGTTTGTTCCAAAGGTCAAGAAATTTTTAAAAGACAATGATTTACCTATGAAAGCCACTTTGTTTGTCGACAATGCACCTACTCACCCTGGAACTTTGAAAGATGGTGAAATAAAAGTCGAATTATTGCCACCAAATGTCACAAGTTTAGTTCAACCTATGGACCTGGGAGTGATTGAAACATTTAAACGTCACTATCGAGGTGTTTTGCTACGACATATTTTGCATGAAAGTGCGAATAACAACTTGACACTAACGGAAGCTTTGAAACTAGTGACAATGAAGGACGTCGTGTATTGGTGTGCACAATCTTGGGAAAAAGTCAAATCAACAACTTTGAGAAAAGCTTGGAATAAAATTACAGATGGAATAACATCCATAGACGACTATGAAGAGGAAGATTTTGAAAACCTGTCAGCCTTAATAAAAAAAGTGCCAGGTTGTGAGGATATTGAAGAAGAAGAAGCATTACAATGGGTTCAAGCAGACGACATTGAGCTTGAGCTGACCGAAGAAGAGCTCGTCGAAATGATCCAGGAGCCAGAGCCTCGTGAAGCAGACGACACAGACAACGAACCTTCTGTCAGCCTAGTCAAAGCAAACGACGCATTCAAAGCATTTGAGGTAAGACATTGTTACTAAAATAGCGCACGGCCCAATTCATCTTAATGTTTAATGTAAAAGGCAGCAGTTACAGAGCACATGTTGTTTCAGGTTGCTCTTCAATTTGTGGAACAGTCACTTGACGCAACACCTGCTGACGTGCTGGTAATAAAACGGTGGAGGGACAAAGCTGCTCGAAAACGATGTAACGAAAAAACACAAAGAAAAATTCAGGACTTTTTCAAGAAATAAGTTGAAAAAAAAATGTTTGAATTGTAGTACTGTACTGTATATAAATTTAATACTGTACTGTATTTAGTTAGTAAACAACAATTTTTATGAATGTAAATACTGTATAGGCTATTGATTTGTGGTAGTGTTACCGACACTGTCTTTCATGCGTTAGTGTGTGTATAGCACACCTGCCTAATTTTGAGAGCCCTCGACATTTTTTGTTTCCTAGTCAACTGTTTTTAAAATTGTCGAGTACGTGGTTATCGTGATTGTTTAGTGTTCTTAACTGCATATGGGTGCTTCACTGTGCTACAAACAGCTTGACAAGTCCGTACATCCTGTCGATGAGAACACTTGACAGTCTTTCTACAGTGTATGTGAATTGTCGTTTCACAATGACAAACGTCCAAGACTATTACAAATTTCACTCTCGCACTCGTGTTTACTGATTTAATGGCCAATAATATCGATTTGTTGGATGGCTAGAATTCGACCCGTTACAAGTGGGCGTGTTTTATGTTTTTGTGGTCGTAAGTGCGGCCAGTCATAAGTCGCATAGGTCGTAAGTCGACGACTACCTGTAGTTTCATTATTAAGAACATTTATTTCTTTGTACTGTAGTTTAATTCTACCCGGAATCCAATATATATAAGGTAGCATTGGTTAACCGGAAAAATTGATTATCCGGAACACCGCCGCCCCCTTTATTCCGTATAAACGAGGTTCTACTGTAGCTATTACACAATACAAAATTTTTTTTTTTTAAATTAATTAAACAACATATTATAAATTATAAGTTCACATAAGTTCAAATAAGGTTAATTATTTCCCTTGCATTTACTTTATGACTGAGTTATAAGTTATTAACCGAAACTTTCTTTAAGACAAAACAATATTTCCAATTACTACTCTGCCATACATCTCTCATAACCAATAGGATCCACTGTTCTTGCAAGCGGAATCCCACCGCTGCCACCAATTGATATGCCGTGACCGAGCTTGGCCTACCAATGGGCGAGGGTGAGAGATATATAGATAATACACAACACAGCAAGTGTAGTTAAAGTACATGTATATTGAGACAAATAGTACATAAAGCTGACTTACACAGTTCCATGGTAGCGAACACAACACTTACTATCTAGACTTAACCGTATAAAACAATACAGTCACAGAGATAGTGACATCTACGTTCGAAAGCTAAGAGTGAATTCTTACCCCTTCTTCGAAGGTAAGTAGTTTTATTGAATGTACCTCCAATTCAGATATCCCGCCCCTTTAGATCACATGACTATTTTCACATACTTTTAGTGGCTCATCTTACGATCGTCACATCTGAGATTATCCAATCATACATGAACGTGTTGTCATTCATGACGTCTGGAGGATCATCCGATGTGCACGTGATGGAAATTTAAAGAGCTTGTTTTAGAATAAACGTGGTTACAGAACATCCTTACTTACAGGATGGGCTTGGTTTTACATAGGAAATAATGGAACCACTAAATGACATGAATAAACAAATATTTTCCTTAGGGGTTTACCGGGTTAATCTGGTTTAATCTGGTGTGGCATTACACTGAAAAAGATTAAATAGAAAGATCCAACTTATTCTTCATCAACTCATGGATTGCAACAACACATGTGTTTACATGTATCCAAAAGTTTTTGGCATAAAGCAATCGCTGTGTCACCACATCCTTTCCCTTGAACATTAGATATCTGACCCTGAGTGACTTTCTCTTTTCAAAAACGTTAAGAATGGATTTTGATGACATCAGTAACAATAAGTTGGTGGCTGTGAAGGTGATTTCACAAAACTGATTCCAAAGCAGCTTTGAAGGGGACAGTAAGAATACTCAGCAACAAGATATACAAAAAGTATTTATTTCTTGGATTTTGTCATCCATGACGTGTCCGTTAATTAACTAAATATAATTAAATCACTACCGACTTGGAACACAAAGTTTTTTATGGGTAAAAACATAAAAGTTTTACCTTATAGCCTGAACTCTGAAGAAGCTTTTTAAAAGAAAAAACTGGTTCAGGCTACAAGGTAAAACTTTTACATTTTTACCCATAAAAAACTTTGTGTTCCGAGTCGTTAGTGATTTAATTATATTTAGTATTTATTTCATTTTTTAACACAACAAGTTTACAAATTTTAATATCAGTCTTCATACATGTTTATTTTTTGAGTCATTTATAACTCTAATCAATCATACAGTTACCTTCATTTTAACTTCTTTGACTGTGTAAGTTGAATAATGATCACTCAGAACAGTGGATTTTCTATCATAGTTGTGTCTGGCTTCCTCACTGAACAATATATCACCAGCATTGCCATATTTATCATGTAACTGTCCCTGAAAATAAAGGTGTTAATATAACATTACTGACTAATATTTTAATGCAAGGTGCTACCCAAAATTTCCATAATTTATTTACAAAACAAGATATTTTAAGCACACGTTCTAATTTAAACGGTCACTTCTGAACTTGTAAAAAATGATTTTGGTGGCTTTCGTATGATTGCAAGAATTCCCCCTCCAAGCCTTCCAGATGTGGGGGGTTTGGGGGTGGGGTGAGAGAAAGGTCAGTTGAGTACACTTTATCTTAAACTCTATGCACACTTACAGCTTATGCTGTAAAATCATGATAATTTTTGCTCCAATTTCTCTCAGTTCATTTACCAGAAAATATGTTGGGTTGTGCCATATATGTTATATGTTATTATACAATTACATATGATGATTATACACACTCACAAAAATCATGGTTGGTCTGTCTTCTGTTTTTAAGAATGATTTCTTAAATTTTTTCAATTATTTATGGAGACATTCTGTAATGCAAACTTATTTTAATGGAACAAGGCTGCACTACAAAAGATTTATACCAATCATTTTAATTCTCTGGAGTTCTGGATAGCACCTCTTTCATTATTGTTAATATTAATTACTATTATCACTATTCTATTATGTCTAATTGGTTTTAAAGAAGATAAACTATGACTTATTTAACGAAGACTGTGGTGTCAATGACTTTAAGCCCACGTAATTTCCCTGGATTTTGTTGTCCATGACGTGTCCGTTGATTGACTAATTATAAATATATCACTACTGAGTCGGAAACACTAATTTTTTATTGGTAAAAATGTAAAACTTTTACCTTGTAGCCTGAGGTAGTTTTTACTTATTATAAGCTTTGTCAGAGGCTGCCGCTAGGAGCACTGTCTGTCTTGGTGACAGCACCGTCGTTCAGAAGATCGATGTTCTCTGTGCATGCGTGCGTGCGCGCGCGCACGCGCGCGTGTGTGTGTGTGTGTGTGATATGTTCGAATAGACACAATTCAAATCACACATACTATATCAACAAATCACACACACACACACACAACATTGATCATTCAAATGACAGCACTGTCACCAGGAACAAGGCAGACGTTGCTCCTAGTGGCAGCCTCTGAAGAAGTGTGTAATAAATGAAAACTAGTTCAGGCTACAAGGTAAAAGTTTTACATTTTTACCAATAAAAAATTAGTGTTCCGACTCAGTAGTGATATACTTATAATTACCCATGTTATTGTTTATATCTGTAAAAAATAATAAATGTTAAAAAAAAACGTGAAAATCAGTATCAGTATGAGTTTTGTAAAAAAAAGCTATTATAATAATGTGTAGAGGATAACAACAAATTCACAATCATTTGATGCATAAAAATCATACAACTTCTGTATACAATTTGATTTGTCTGCTATATATGTATTTCACTACATTAAAAAAAAATTATTTGATCTCATTTTTAAGTAAATTTTCTATAAGATAGTGTATTATATAGCACTTCTTAATTTATACAAGGCACTGTGTACTAGTTGACGTTTTAGTGATTTTTTAAACAATCACTACTGATGAAAATAATGTATCGGTATATAAAATGTTTTGTGAATAATTAAAATACTCCAAACTGACAGGTTAACTGAAGATATTCCTACTGACATCAAGCACAGATGTTTGAAAACATTTTGGGGTAGTAGCCTATATAATAAAAATCTGTTACAATAAAAATCTGTATTTTCAATAAAGTTTTGAAAAACCTACCTATTTCCAGAATAAATGAATATTATACTAATGTATTATCAACATTTTTTTTCTTGTTTTATGGATGTTTCAAGCATGAAGCAGTACTGTGTGGGAAAGTATCTATGTGTTGGCTGGATACTATTGTTGGCGGCTGGTTGCTTTTTGTTGAGGGCGGTTTTTGGTGTTATTGAGTTGGATTTGATATACACACCATTTGTTCTGTCAGTTTTTAAAAATTGTGTTATGTTTCTCACAAACATGTATTGATTTAAAACACTGAACACTGGAAATACTAGTAGAACAAATTTACTCACCAAATCTAATCACAATAGCATTAATTAACCGCAAACAATAAAACCAAACAAAATCCAACCAGCCAGCAATGAACCACCAGACACAGAATCTTCACTAGAAAGAAAACCAACATGGATGATGATGAGCGTACTACTAAAAACCTTTAAACATGTCTTTTAACTACGAAAAAATCTTGATAGTACATTAATAAGGAACTAAGTTATCCACGCGTGAATAAAAGAACTGTAACAAAAAATGTTACATTTTCCAGAGTAGTTTTAAAAATCATGTACTTCACAAAATTGCAATCCAAAATTCTGAAACAGTTTGAAAAGTGTTTGGGTGTGTTGTAGAATTCAATGAGAAAAGAAAAACAACATTAAAAACAGCAGATCTAAATTGACAAACCATAACTTTAAATTACTCACAACTGTAAATTATTTGGTTCAGGATAAAAAATTACGTAATGCTTTAGTAGGTTTTTAATTGTCTCAAAAATTCATCACTGAATTGATATTTGTTGATAGCTGAACACAATTAATTCTCATATTACTCATTTATATTGTAATTGATTTGTTTAACAATTTAAATCATACGTGATATTGTTACGATGGTTACATTGATCATTGTGTTGTTCAGTGGAAACAGAATTAACTGACACCCAATGAAGTCACTACCTAAAAACCTTAATTAGACACAAACAGCAGTCATAAATCAACAAAGGCACTCTTATACAATAATCCAAGTTAAATTGTCCAACACACTACATACTACAACTCTATTGTGACAGCAGCGAGGCAAACATCTGCTTCCCGGTACCAGCCGAGAGGTCGCCACTAACATCTGGGGGCCTGTGGACGAGGTCACAGCGAGCCAATCAGGGATCAGCAGCACTCTGGTAGGTCGTGGCACACCAACCTGTCAGGGCATAAAAAGAGCACCACTAGAAATTTTGGTCACTCCATCGGACGATGTGAAGCCAGCTGGAAGGAACAGGAAGAAGAGAAGAATGAACTTTCTTTGTTTTTTCCCTGTGAAGAACCAGCGATGGACATTGACTGGGCCGGCAGCGGGCTCTACATACCGATGGAGAAAAAAGAAGAGGAGGGCTGCAGTACACCATGAACAGTGGGCGCAGCTTGGGCGGAACATAGATCGGAGTTAGCATCCTCGCCACACGGCCCTTCTAAGAGATGTACGGTTGGCGCCATTTGTCCTGTGACAATATATACTATTGTCCAACGCACTACACACTATATACAATAAAATGTCAGCTTCTACAGTTTTCTACTGACACTTTCCAATACTTCGCACAATCACTTGATCTGCACTGAAAAATTCACTATCTGTAACTGAACTGGGCCGCTCCCAAATCCAGTTTTTATAGCTCCATCACCTTGCAGATAGCCCAGGGTTACTGGGCTTCCTGGATGCTGGTAGAGTAGTCGAGTAAACTTCTGGAAGGTGCACAGACAGTCTAGAAGAATACAGAATACTCTGCCATGCAGAGTATGTTTACTTCCAAATGAGTGAAACAGCCTTGTGTGTCCCAGCACACCACATAGGCATTCAGCAATATGGTACTATTTATTTCATCAGTGTAACAGTAAAATTCTTAAGCCTGTTCTACTGGGTATGTCCTCTACAAAATTAACTTGTGTTACTGCAGATTGTCAGATGTTCAGAAAGTATAGCAAAGTCATCTGCGAATGTCAAACAGTTTATTTCAATATGTTTGTTCCTTCTTCCCAACATGATTGGTGATATTTTGCATTCCTTTAATTTTTCATTCCAAATTCTCACTACTTTCTCTAGGACACAGTTGGAAAGAACTGGGGATAACCATCACCTGCATTTATTTTGAATGATTCAGATATTTCTCCCATGAATTTTATTTTTGAGACTGTGTCCATAAGGGTTTCACAGATTAGATTTGCCAATTTAAATTTAACACCAAATATTGTTGGGTTGCTCGATCGATTTGTCTGGAACCTAATGTACCACAGAGAGTCACTGAGAATGAACATATGAGCCAGACTTGAATCATATGGTTATTTCACCATACTGGAAATTAATAACAGACATTAAGTTTTGGTAAATAAGAAAAAGTCTGAAATAAAAAAAAAAAAAAAAAAAAAAAAACCCCGAACCAAAGGTGCATTTTCGTGTTAAAATTTCCTTGCAGTGTTACAGTGTCCATTCTAGAAACACATACAAAGTCTGTAAGCAAAATTGTTTGATAAACTGGATCTTCTTGACAGGCTTTCAGAAAAATAATATTTTGATAGGGCCACTGTAAGATGTTCATATAAACGGATGTGTTATACAAGACAAGCACAGAGGCACAGAGATAACATAACAGGAAAACATTCAGCAAAATACTTGTAAGCACACACTCACATCTGAGTCCAAAGCATGCAGAATTTCATGACCAATCACTGATGCCAGTGAACCATAGTTCAAGTACATTGGGCGATCTTCGTGAAAATAGAACTCCTTCAAGATTCCAGCTGGAACAACTGAAACAGAGTGTATTTCAAAATAAAATTTAATGTTATGTTGTTTACAACATAAACTGAACTTTTAAAGCCTAACTTAACTATACAGCAACAGAATCAGAAAGTTTTGGTTTAAGAATGAGAAAAATTCTCTTTTCTCCCTTCTTATGCTTCATTCTAAACACAAAGCCTTCTGCGTATGTACAACAACACAGAAGTGTACAAATTTTTCTAAAAATGTTTATATCACTGCCACCTACTCTTTACCTATGGTACTTTAAACATGTACCAATTAAATGTAAAAATTCGAGAACAAAGACCAGGTTTACAAAAGAAGAAGATCATTTTCCATCAGGATAATGTACACCCTCACATACGCGTTGTGTCTATGGCAAAAATCGCTGAGTTGAAGTATGATTTGTTGCAGCAGCCACCTTATTCACCTGATTTAGTGCCATCTGATTTTAATCTATTCCCAAACCTCAAAAACGTTTCAGGGGGGGGGGGAGCGATTTTCCTCGGATGACAAGCTGAAAGCGGCAGTAAATGGTTATTTTGAGGAACTAGAAGAATCTGACTTCCTCAATGGGGTAAGTGATGGGGTAATGACTTGACGCTTCACCGCCGTTCAGCCATGATGTGATAAAAAACAGAAACACCACACATTAGTTTCTACGGTAGGCCGTGAACTTTTCAAATCGCCCTCATACATACATATACCAGCAATTTTTATAGTTTCATGCACCTGCTCTACACCCACTCACCACCCAACACACACACACTCTCTCTCCCCCCTGAAAAAAAAATTTGGCAAACATTAATACTTACAGACAATATTCTCACGAGGCCTGTAATGAGCTGTAATACTTGTTATGGAATCTGATCTCCTCCAGTCAGTTTTGTTAGCAAAAGTGCCATACATATTGAAAGGCTTATTCTCATTGAACTTATTAATTTCAAGCAAATTTTCTACAAAGTCATCACTTTCCATCTGTAACTATATGAAAAAAAAACAATGTTATTTTTAATGTCACCATCCATTGTACTAGAAACTAACAAAGCATAAAGTAGTATTGAAGAATATGTTGTAAGTTGTGTATTTGACATTCACAGTATTACTGTTCACATTATATTTATTTATTCTTGCTATCAGAGCTGCCTGTAACAACCACAGAGCTTGATGCAAAGGTACAGGACCTCTATAAGCTGCCCACATCTCCTAAAAAACATACAACACCTCTTCAACTACTTTTAATATTCTAGACAATACTCTCTTAAAGTCAAAAATCTATTCTTCATAATCTGAACATAAATTTCATCAAGTTAGCTAGTAATTATAAACCTGAAAGAGCAATGAATGAATATTGTTTTATTCCGTTTTTCACAGCCCCTGTACATATGGTATATTACTCTCAAACTCTGAATTTTTTAACCACAACATGATGTGGGTAGCTTAAATTTCTGTTACACATTCTGGGTACTTATTTAAGGAACAGGGCACTGGAAAACATCCACAATGTGTTGTGGGTATTTATAAAATAAAGATTGTGTGGGTATTTACAATATCTCAAGTAAAGATCTAATATAGTTGGTATTATGCTATCAAGTGAGACACAACCAGTGTATATACAAACCTTTTCAAAATGTGCTTCAAGTTTATTGTCATCTAGAAATTCTTCTGGGTAAGCCACAAGCATGTCTATGTTCCTTAATTTTTCTGATGATCTGTTTCTAAAAGAAATTCAAGCAAAATAAAATAATTACGGTAGTTTAAAAATTCATTTTCACGTTTTCACTTTGAAGCAGATTATTCTAAAGAGAAGTAATAAAGTAGAGATGTGTGTAGCATTCATTCCCTACAGAAAAGTTATAAGTTACAAATATATAAGCTATGGACAGTAATGGATAAAAAGGATTCCTGAAGCATCTAATCAATGTTTCACAAAGTTTACTCAAAGGTAGTACAATAGTAATTGAAGTTAGTTAAAAATTATCAACGGAAATTCTTAGCATTCAAAGTATAAGACAGGGAAGCAGTTTTTCAGCAATTTTGTTTAATGTGTACATTGATGGTCTCATTAGAGAACTGAAAACTAAGAACAAACTCAGCTGTACAGACAATGTACCTACACACAAAATGTTATTTGCTGATAACCAACTTATAATAGAAAACACTGAGGCAAAGTTTCAATTATCTGTCTATAAGCTGAGTTATATGTACAACATAAAAATATCTGTGTTAGAAACTAAAACCACGGTGTTTTCTGGTAACTATTCCATAAGAACAAAAGTTGTCATCAGTGATACTACTTTACAACAAGTGTCATATTTTTACTTCCATGTTCCATAAGGAAATGGAAGTATGGTCATGGCGAAAAAAATCGTGTTCGAGATGACGGCAGGTTCTGATTGTACTACCATCAAAACATGAATAAAAGTAATTTTTTGAAATGTGTGTGTGTGTGTAGAATTTTTTCTATGGCAAACGATAACAGTCGCAAATTCAAACAGCATCAAATAATTTTTTGCATACAGACCTGAATTATAGAGGACTCAAGGCCTATTGTTTTTGGTGAAGATCGGTTAAGGGAAAGGGGTAGTTTACCTGCAACATTTTACATTTTAACAAGAGTACAGTGCTTAATTTTGATAAATAAAGTATCCTGAAAAGAAGGTCATAATAATCCACTGCAGAAAGGTAGATGAAATATCTATAAATGAAAAGGGTAGTTGAAGGGGGGAGGGGGTAATTTTTTTAATAAATTAAAATGGTAGTTGATGATGGAGGAGGAACATTTTTATAAGTTTTATATGTGTACTACGTTATTGACAACAAAGAAGTAGTTTCTATGGAAACATTTCATTTCACTTTAACAAAATTCTATATTTTTCATTTTAATTTAAATCACATATGAGTGAAAATATATCGTTCCTGGCAGGCAAGCATATCTCAATTATGTAATGTTTACTTTTCCAAAGTTTTATTATTGTGATTACCACAATAAAAAGGCCGGCAGGACACACACACACACAAGTCATGTTATTTCTGTCCTCACTCATGTTTATTTTCTTATGTTTGCATGCTTTTTAAATGGAAAGTGCTGAAACCCACACCAACACAACGTATGCAAGCCGAAAAGATGGACATCGATTTGCTTCCTGTGGATTGCTGGGCAGTGTTGTTGTATTAAAGCAATTAATACAATCTGTGTACTTATTTCTATTATGATATGAGAATTATAAACTTTTGGAAAATTGTACTAGTATTTACTAGCCTGTGTGGAATATAGCGTTATGACATGGATCAGAATGGTGGGTGTTAAACAGGAGACACAAACGTATTAAGGAAGAAATGTTTTGCTGAGAAATTTATAATTATATGGGTGAACAGAATAGTCGTTCAGGAAATCAGAAGACAAATGGAAAGAAAGAAATCAAGACTCGAATTTAAAAAAGAAAAATTACTAGTATAGTATTGACAGGAAAGACTTTGATAACACTATAGACATCCCTTGGCCCCTCGCAGAGAGAGTCCAATTTCATTACAGGAATCAGGTAACAGCTACCTTTAGCTAGCTCTTCGTTTGACCTACAGACATTTTATCCAAAAGTACAGTCCTCCCTCACGAAGGTTGAGGATAGTCTTAATCCACCTGGTTCTCCATACCGATTTTTACTATTTAGGCTGTGACATATTGTGTTAAGTATATAAAAACGATAACAAAATAAGTAAATGGACACGAGGTACAATAGTCAGACATCTTAAGAATAAGACAGTAAAGCATGTACAACTAAAATTGTATAAGGTGACGAAGAGTTCCTACACTGTTTTATGGCTGACACTGCTGAACCCAGAATGTATAGTTAACAGAGCAAAAATTACTATGAAAACATGCTTAGTCGGTCACACAAGGTGTAGTTTCTTGTCTTCTTATTCAGCATTTTCCTATTTGAGTTTGACGAATACTTCTTTTATAAATACTAAAGCAAACACTGCATGTATTGAATGGTGTTCTATGTGTTTCTTTCTAAATATTTCATGCACAATAGAGATCAGCGCTCGACACAAAGAGACTATGAAATTGTTTCGTGTTTTGAGCCCAGTGTTTCTTGAGGTCTGTTTTTTTTTTCACAGAATCTACTTTTGCTGTGGTATGCTGAATTTCATGTCTTCAGTGGATCTGAAAGTCTTAGGCATTTGAAATTTTTACGCATAAAGTGAATTTAAAGAAGTTAATGATTTTTAAATAAAACTGAAAAATATCTAGAAAATAAAGCAATCAAATTACAAGTTTAATTGAGAAAGTTGTGTTAGTGGTTATAATCACAATTATTCCGATTATAATATTTATCCCAATTCCAATTATAAAATTATTCCAACTATAGAAAAAAATCGGAATAATTTTTCTATAGTGGTGTGCAATAGTGATAATTCTGTTTGTTTAATCAAATTACAGTTAATACTTTTTTATCATAGACCAGAGTAATGTGTACTTGCACCACGCGGTCCGAAATATACGAGTTGACTGCCGTATATTGCTCGCACTGATTAATGGTTACTAGAACCGCGCGCTCCTGGACTGCCCCGAGCAGCTCTGCTGTCTACTTGGCTGGTTCAATGATGACTGACTACTGTGACCGCCTGACGAAAACTGGGTTGTGGCAATTACATGTTTTTCTGTAATTCACAGAGAGACTGAGTTGCCAGCGGTTACGTAATACGTCTAGCCAGGCAGGCTCCAGACATCAACACAGACGGTGCAAACGATGATTATATTGAGGTTAATGATAATATACACTTACCTGTGGTGAGGAGTAGCGTACTAGTAGCAAAGGATGGCTATAATGATGACAATGTAAACCATTTAATTGTGACAAAGGATACTGACAGAGACTTAACCATACCCGATGTAGACATGGCTTATGATAAAATAATAATGGGGGAGAACCCTGGGAATTATTATTATGGTAAATGGAAAAAACAAATTTTTATGGTTATTATATTAACAATAGTAATGTAATGAATTTAAATAAAAATGAATTGTGCATATTCGACATAAGACTAATTTTCGATGATGGTGGTTAGATAAACAGTGAATGAACATTTAATTTTAGTACGTAGGCTTTCACGGGCGGTGTCACTATAATTAATTAAAACTTCCGGGCTGAAAGGCCATGGTCGAATGCTTGATGTAAAATCGCTAGACATTTCGGCCACACCAACCGGTGGCCGTCTTCAGTAGCAAAGAATGTTCGTAATAGATTGTATGCCGAACAATTTGCCCAGTGAAATGGGAACAAGCAACAGTGAGAGACGGCAATGCTGTTTGTATTTATAACTTTTTGGCCGCTTTAGGTGTATAACGCGAACCAATCAGAAGCCAGCTCATCATTCTCCACTCTGATTGGCCGTGGTAAATAAACCATGCCAGACACTATTTAAGGAGATGCTTTCACCCCGGCAGTTCAAAGTGAATTCTTCAACATATCTTCATCTGTATTCATCTTCATCAGTGTGCTATAAATTACCAGTGTATTGTGTCGTGCGCGTGTGTTTTTGTGACTCGTGTGCAGTGCGCGTCTGGTGTTCGTGTTCTTTGTCTGTCAGTGTAGTGATTCAGTGCTGGTGAAAGTCACTCTTTCCTAGCCCTTTTTTGCGTCTTCGACGTTCATTTCGGCTCATCCCGAGATGGCGTCGAACGCAACTCCCGTTCCTTTGCCGGCACCGCTGGTAACCTTAATGGAAACCTGCGGTACTGGTCCTCATTCTACCCCGCTGCCGTCCCATACAATCAGTGATAGTGAAAGTGAAAGTGATTGTGCGTCGATGTGTAGTGTGGGGACGGGGGAAGGTGAATTTTCGCTTGTGGAGGGCAAGTCTGCCAAACGCAAGCGAAAATTGGTCGCCAGCCCGCCACCGGCCGCTGCTACGCATCGGGTATCTAGTCCCGGTAACAGCGCCAGCCATCCGACTCAGTCTCCCTCTCAATCTGTGCCCAAGCCTAAAATTCCTCCGATTGTCATTCCCGACAATCGCAATTATAGGGAAATTCTTCGTTCCCTCCAGAATCTGCTTCCTTCGGCCAAACTCGAGGCCAGGTGCCAAGGCTCCTCGCTTCGAATTGCGGCCACAACAGTCCCGGACTTCCGATCGGTCCAACAGTTTCTTACCGATCGGAAGATCTCCTTCCATACTTTCGCGCTTCCTTCAGAGCGCGAAATTAAAGTTGTTCTTTCCGGACTTCCTTCCTGGACCGCCCCCGATACCATCAGGCAGGAGCTTGTCGCCTTAGGCTATTCACCGACGGCGGTAAGTGTACTGCATGCTGGCAAGGGGGAAGATCGCCGTCCTGTGAATAGTTTCCTAGTGAAACTACTCAAAGTAGGCCAGTTCGAGGAGGTCTATGGCCTCCAAAACTTCCTGCACCTTCGGGTGCAAGTTCGTACTTTTGACCCGCGGCCAGGCCCCTCGCAGTGTTTTAACTGTCAGAGGTTTGGCCACTCCAGCTTATTCTGTAATCACCCTCCGCGTTGCGTGCGATGTACTGAGCCTCATCGTGGGTGTGATAAGCCCAAGACGGGGTTCACGGCCATTTGCTGCAACTGCGGCGGGGACCATCCGGCTAGTTATAGAGGATGTAGGGACTTTATATCAGCCATGAAGCTGCAGCGGACTCCTGCTCGCCCTGGCGCGCAGGCAGGCCGTGTTGCAGGTCCCCTCCCTAACCGCAGAGAGGCCTTCCCACCTCTCTCCGGAGCATCATCTCAGGCCCCGGCAGCAGTTCCGGCTGCTCCCAGGGCCCCAGTTCCGCCTGCAGTCGACGTTTCGGCGCCGCCTGCAGTCCCTTCTGTCCCGGCGCCTGCCGGAGCGCCCGGTCCTTCATACGCGGCTGTGGCCGCTACATCAGTCCCGCCTTCCGCTCCTCGGAGCCACAAACCGCACTCGTCGCCGTCAGCGACAAGTTCCACAGGCCTTGCCTGTAAAACCTCAGCGGGCCCCGCCCGCCCCCAGCCATCAACCTAAGCTCCCAATTGAGCAGACCCCACGTCCGTCCCCGAGCCCTGCGCCATCTGCAACACCGGCCGAGGCCAGCCAGGTCCGTCTTCCGGAATCTCGGGAATCTTCCCGGGCCCCGGTGGACCCCCTGACTGCCTGGGCTGAAACTTTGGTAAACAACATCAGGTCTGCTCCAGATACAACCACGGTTCTCGCCCTGGTGTTTCAATCCCTGTCTACCCTCTTTCCTCTTCTTCCTTTGAATGGCTAGGAGTCTTAGGATCGTTGCGTGGAATGCCCATGGGGTAGTCCCTCGACGATCTGAACTGATGACTTTCGTAACGGAGTACGACGCTGATGTCGTCCTCCTTTGCGAGACTCATCTGGCTCGCTACCATACCTTCAACCTGCCATCTTACATCTGTATTCGTCAGGATCGTCCCCAACGGCCTGGCTGTCGCCCCTCGGGGGGGACAGCCGTCTTAGTCCACAGGCGGATATCCCACAGGCCACTACCCCCTTTAGATACATCTCTTGTTGAAGGTTGTGCGGTGGCGATAGACGCTGGCGGATCGGAGTTGCGCGTTGTTGCGGCGTATCTCCGGCCCGGCCTGCGGCTACCTCCACCGCCCGAGGAGTGGGACGCTCTCCTCGATCATCCCCTACCAACCATCGTAGCCGGCGACTTAAATGCCAAGCATCCCTCCTGGAACAGCAGAGTAGCCAACGCCTACGGAAAATCTCTGTATCGGTTCGTCTCCGACGACCCGGTACTTCAAGTTATCGGCCCAGAAGACCCTACTCACTTCCCCTTTTCCGGTCATCGACCGGACGTCCTTGACATTGTCATAGCCAAGGACGTGACCCATCACATCCAGGTCTCGTCAGTGTCGGATCTCTCATCCAATCACAATCCCCTTTTTATAACTGCCCGTGAGCTGTCGGCCTCACCCCGACCTCCCGCTCAGACTGTTAGGAGAGTCAACTGGCGCTCCTACCATGATGAGCTCTCACGGCGGTTACCATCACTCCCCGCGGACCCGGTCGTCACTTGTGACGATTTGGATCTCCGAGCCACTCATCTTCAGGAGTTGGTCCAAGGTGTCATGGATCGACACACATATACTCTCGAGGTGAATCATCGTAAATCGGCCTTACCTGCGGAAGTACTCCACGCCATCTGGCTACGGCGCAATCTCCGCCGCAGATGGCAAAGAACCCGTGATCCCGGCGTCAAAAGGCGCTTTCAGGCCTAGTCTCTTTACGTCCAGCAGCTACTGCGGGACGTAAACTCTGATCGATGGGACTCATACCTTGAGTCTCTTGAAGTCGACCACGCCTCCGTCTGGAGAGCGGCGAGTAGACTGACCCGCGAGAAGAGAACTCGCAACCCACTTGAAACTCCGAACGGGGTTGTATCTTCATCAGAAGGCAAGGCAGAGGTCTTCGCCGACTGCATGGAGGTGCAATTTACTGTTCACCAAGGCGTCTCGGACCCTGCCCACTCGGCAGAAGTCCGTGACTTCCTATCTGGACATTTTTCACGCCCTCCCGAAATCCCAGCCCTCCCGTTCGACAGGGATGAACTAGTTTCATGTATCTGCCGACTAAATCGCCGTCGCGCCCCCGGTCCTGACCGGATCGGGGCCGCTGCTCTACAAAATCTCCCGGCCTCAGGCGTTGACCTCGTTCTTGAGCTGTTTAACTCCTGTCTCCGGCTACAGTATTTTCCCCGCCTGTGGAAATCAGCCAACATCGTAATGATTCCGAAGCCTCGCAAGCCGCGCATGCTTCCTGAAAGCTATCGTCCAATCTCTCTCTTGCCAGTCATCTCGAAGGTGTTCGAGCGTCTCCTGCTGGCTCGCATCTCGCCGCTGCTAGATGGTTTCATCCGCAGCGAACAGTTCGGGTTTCGCAGAGAGCACTCGACCACGCTTCAATTGGTCCGCGTTGTTACGCACTTGTCAGACGCCA
The DNA here is from genome assembly GCA_034769895.1 of Magicicada septendecula. Lineage (NCBI taxonomy): Eukaryota > Metazoa > Arthropoda > Insecta > Hemiptera > Cicadidae > Magicicada > Magicicada septendecula. The sequence goes on from CM068374.1 coordinate 16,486,128, forward strand.
CCAACAGGCGAGCGGCTACGGCCGCCGTACTGTTGGACGTGAGCAAGGCCTTCGATAAAGTCTGGCACGAAGGTCTTCTCTTCAAACTTGCCAATTCCCCTCTACCATCGACCATAGTGTTTTTCCTCCGGTCGTATCTCAGCGACCGAACCTTCAGGGTGAGCGTCGACGGGTCCTGTTCTACAGTTCGACCCGTCGCCGCCGGCGTACCACAGGGATCTGTCCTCGGCCCCGTTCTGTACCTCGTGTACACGAACGACCTGCCTGTCTTGCCCGGAGTCACGTTGTCTTTGTTCGCTGACGATGCTATGTATCACTGCAGCTCCCTGTCCCCGCGATTTGCGAGTACAAAGCTGCAGCGTCAGTTGAACCAGCTTCCGGACTGGCTACGGAAATGGCGGGTGACGATCAACACGGAGAAATCCGAGGCGATCTGTTTCACCCGTAAGTCCATCTCCCGATGCCAGCCCCTCTCCCTAGCAGGGAGACCCATCGCCTACAAAGAATCGGTGAAGTATTTAGGCGTTCGACTAGATCGTCGCCTTTGCTTCAACGCCCACGTGACGGAAACCCTTGCCAAGGCTCGCGGCGTCCGAGCCAAATTATCTCCTTTCCTCTCGTGTCGCAGCCGCCTGGCCATGCGCACGAAACTTACCATCTATCTACTATTTCTCAGGTCTGTATTGACCTATGCGGCACCCGCCTGGTGGTCTCTTTTATCCGCCACCAACAGATGTAGGCTGGAAGCTTTCCAGTCCCGAACACTCCGATCCTTGACGGGGTCCCCTTGGTTTGTAAGGAACGACGTGATTCGAAGGGGTCTCCGTGTTCCTACCTTGACTTCCTTTGTCCGGTCGCTGGCTCTAACTCTCTTTGCTAAAGCCTCGACCTCCACCTTCCCGTACCTACGAACCATCAGTGCATCAGAACCACCACCGCCCATTCGGGTCAAGCGCCCTCGGGCGCTTCTTGATGACCCGCCATAACGCCATCCTCTTTAAATTAAATACAAACAAGTAATCATCAGTCCTAGACCAGAGTATTTCACCAAACTGTCCTTCTCTCCTTCCTGTCCACCTCCTAGCACGCTGAGCCGGCTGCTTGTCGCTGTCATCATTCACTGGCACGGAGGCTCTCCGCCTCGCGGGGAGCGACCGACGCCCTCAGGGCGTCTGCTGACTGCACTCGAAACGGGCAACATCTGTTGCTCGAATCGGTACCAGCGGCAGTGCATTAAACAAATAACAGTTATACTCCCCCGCCTTCTCAGTTAACTGGTTGGCGGTTTCCTTTTCCAGTTTTAGGTTACCAGTCGACATGTACCAGCACTATGTTTACTTCTGGCAGCCATTGGACACGATCCAGATGCTGCAATCAAGCTACGGGTGCAAAGACACCCCGCATCCATAATGCAATGCAATCCGGCAGTTCATAGCGACAGACGCATTCTTATGGATATGGATGGACTCCAGATGCAGGCGAGTGAAGTAACCCTGGACAGAAGACAACACCCGGGCTTCATCAAACATTACCCGGTGATCGTCGTGGGAAAGAGCGTGTTCAGCAACTGCGGACTTTTCCGGCTGGCCCAGGCGGCAGTATCTCCGATGTTCAGAGAGGCGCGTTCGGACACCACTATGCTTCGTGGTGCCTATGTATACCTGGCCACACGTACAAGGAATGCTATACACCCCGCACGATGAGAGCGGATCCCTGGTGTCTTTTACCGGTCGCAGGAACTGATGGATCTTTTTGGTTGGCTTAAAGATCATCCTGACGCCCCGTTTACTCAGGAGCTTGCTGATGCGGTCAGTCACGCCACGGATGTAGGGCAAGACAGCGGAGCCAACAACCTCGGGCAACACCGACTTGTCCGGCCTACCAGATCTTCTCGGCCGGGCAGCTCTCCTCACCTCCGCAGCAGAGTAGCCATTGGACTGCAGTGCTTCCTTTCGATCTCGAGGAAGCATTATATGTCCCGTATTGTAACGGGACAGATCAGGGACGGGAATAAATTTTAATAATTGCAAATAATTCTGAAAGCAGTCAGTGTGCACCTTTGTGGAACCTCGTTTTAACCAGCCACACATACATTGTTATTACTAAACACTCGTCTGTGTTTATGTCTTTATTACTAAACACTCGTCTGTGTTTATGTCTAGACAGCCCGGCTAGACGTATTACATAACCGCTGGCAACTCAGTCTCTCTGTGAATTACAGAAACACACGTAATTGCCACAAGCCAGTTTGCATCAGGCAGTGACAGTAGTCAGTCATCGTTGAACCAGCCAAGTAGACAAAAGAGCCGCGCGGGGCAGTACGGGTGCGTGTGGTTCTAATCACTATTAATCTGTGCGAGCGAGTGAGTTACGTCAGCTGACAAAATGTTATAAAAATGTAATCTAAAATAGTAGTAAACTACTAAATACTGTTTGTACAGCTACAGTGAAAAACTTACAAACGTTTGAAATAACAGTTCGCAGTGATCAGTGAAACAGCGCATAACACGTGGCAGTGGTGAAACTGTTTGGAACGCCGTGGATTGGTTAAGTACCACTCATAAACTACCAAATAAATTTTATAAACATATGAAATAAGTACGGATAAAGAGCTCTAATAACGGGGAATAAATATAAAAATGTAAAAGGGTGATAGCGTGCGTGAGACAAAGTACTGGGTCATTAAGTAACTTGTTATGGGCAAAGAATAGTAATCGTAAGAATTGTTTCATTATCATTGTGTATACCGATAACTTTATACGTTGTTTTCATTCAACAAAACAAAAAATAAAAAACTTTTAATCGATGTATTAGTTGACAAGAAATGAGAATCTGAGACGTTGTTATCTAGGTGCAGGAAATAACATAATTTTATTCAATAAAAGAAAAATAATTTGTTTCAGTCAGCATAAACTGTGTTAATATCATTTTGCAACTCAACCCAAATAATCCCTCTGCAACTGTTTTCGTCTATACGACCCTGGAAGTAGGACAAGGTAAGAAAAAGCAGTACAATTTTGATAAACTTAGTAAGTTTTATTATTTGTATAAAATTTTTTTGAAGTCTCAGTGGCCCCTGAATTAGGGACTCGATTTTATTAAATGAAATAAATTCAATTGTATCATACTATTAACATTTGTATATTTGAACAATGTGGTTTTCTACGACCTTGAATGTAGTTATACGTAACGTAGAATTCTGTGCAACAAAATTGTAATTTTTTAAACAAATACGCCGTAGTATAAACAAGCGTGTGACTTATAAAAAGTTATATGTACATGGAGTCAACTATAGTAATATTAAAGAGAGCAGCCTACACCTTAGTCTAAAACAAACAATATTATAAAAGGTAATAATCATTAGAAAAGCCTGGACATGCCCTCTCATTATTCTATTTGACGTGTTGTGTACACGATAGTGGGATCGACACCAAGGAAAAAAATATCAAATAATTGTACTCATCAGAAATATAATTTATGAGATCTGTGAAAGGTTGTATTATGGGAGATAGGATATGAAATACAACCATTACACAGGAATCAAATATCGTGCCAGTAGTACAATACACAGAAATGTATAAAGAAACATGGAAAGAACATATATATGAAATTTAATAGAAGGATTTCAAAGCAAACCTTGATATATCAACCAATAGACATCTGGAGTGTGGGAAGACTGAGGTCCAGATAGTGAGGTTGGAACAAGCAGAATTACATAATCCCTGGAACAACAGTTAACAATGGAAATTCATTTCAACTTTCAAAAAGCACACTTACACACACACACACACACACACACACACATCATTATCCTTTGAAGGTTTTCCCCTTCTTATTTGAGATTTTTAACATAACCTTATAAATAAAGTTGTAAATATAGTATTATACACATACAAATTCCAAGCAACTGCCAAACAAGAATGTGTATGTGTCCATCCAGAAAGTATCAAACTATCTAATACTTTGAGAAAAATAATTTACATAGCACAATGAGGCCTTAGCCCCCTTTAAAGTACTCTCATTGGAAGCCCATACACTTATCTCAATATCTCTTGCACTTCTCGAAACAGTCTGCAAAGTCCTCTTTTGGGATCACCATCAGCTGACTCATTGCACTCTACTGAATTTTGTCCACTGTCTGAAATCTCCTCCCTTTCAACAGAAATTTTAGTTTTCAAAAGAGCCAAATGAGGGTGGCTGAGCAGCCTGTGTGACATGCCAAATATGGAGTTGCAATGCTGTCAGTCACCTGCTTCCATTTGTCCTCCTCTGTATCTCTTGGTCTGCAAAGAACTTCTGTGCACTATTCTTTAGCGCTATTGTCTGATCTGAAGGAGCATACTCATGATGGACCAAAACTTTATCAGTCAAAAGAACCGTTAACAGTGAAGTGGCAATGACATTGCTTCTACAATGCGGATTGCTATCTATGAGTTTGCAGCCATCTTGAAAGTGTTGTTAACATACATTAATTTGAGTATTGTTCACAAATCCTCCCCAAATACCCTGTTAATAGTTCTGATGTCCCCTGCGGATGAATGTCCAAATATCCATAACGGTAAAACAAAATACAAACTTACACTGTCAACATTTTCTTGGCCATTAGGCTGTGGTCCAGATTGTCTATGTACATTTCTATTATGGACATCTTCACTGGAACTCAGATCACCATGCATCTGCAAACAAAGGCTTTTCTATCATGTTGAGGATCATCTATTAAAGTGCTGGTCTGTAATTATTTGCCCAATAACACCTTGCTCTCCTTGGCACGGCTATCTTACCATGCTGGTGCCCAGTATTATTGAACATTAAGGGCTCCTCATTCTTATTTGTACTGTGGTCACCATGATTATATATTTCAACTGCCTCCTTCTGCAACAAACCAAAGTACCACTGAGTTAAGGAAAGAACCTAAGTCTCTCTAAGCAAGATAGAATGGACTTAATTAGACAGCGCATGTTCCACTGTGGCAGACTTTTGTGTTTGGCTGAGATGACAGTGTTGCTGTGTTCACCTATGTGAGTTTTGATGCTGTGTTTGATGTGCTGATATTTTGCAGCAAGAGTTTGGCAATCTGTAGCCCGCATGAGGTAAGAAGATCTCTGGTGTCCTTCACTAACTGCAGGCACTATTGGATCTTCTGTGTTCGCAGAAAAACAGTACACACATGACGTTGCTCAAGCAACTTCCGTAGTCTGTTATACTCCTGCTGCAATGACCACCTGATGTTCCAATGACACATCCATTTGGCTAGGTCTGTGCAAAACTCAAACTTAATGATGTCTCACTGCCAAATGAGGGTTCCAATGGGAGCCTGATAGTTCATTCATGAGCATTAAAGTAGCTCCTTTGATTGGCTACGAGTCTGATAATGGTCATGTGATGTGATATCAAGATATTCAGAATGGTTGGATAAATTTTGGACATCCCTTATACTTTAGGAGAGTTTCTACTAACTGTGGATTAATGTGCACAATATTGTAATGTCTCGCAAATTGTATAATAAATTACAATATGCCTATCTGCATGTATGGTAAAGAGCATTCTCACAAAGTACACGAAGTGTTGGATTGTATGAGGTCTGACAATTAAGTTCACAAACTCATTCTAGAAAATATGCTACATACCTTATTGCAGGACACTGTGTGACGTGTTTTGGTAAAATCCCGGTGTGCCATAAACGGAATATAAAAAAATATATAAAAGGGTCTAACTCCCAAAATAGTTATTTTTGTAATTGCGTGTATGCGGGCGATATGGTAACTCCGTGTTTGCTTACTGTCGCTCTCTGGTGGTGGGGAGTGGAGTTGCGGATTCTGACTTGTAGTTTGTTGCTACGTTTCAGTCTCGACTGGACAGCCGTTACGTATTAGGGCAGACGTTCTTGTGTGCCGACCTAGTTGCTTGATTCTACAAGACTATCTACTATGATTGAGTAGAGTTTACTGTGATCCCCGGTAAGTCCGATTTAAGGTATATTGTTAACTATTTTATAAAAGTTGAAAACGTAATTTTGAAATTGTGTGTTGCCGCGTGGTGTGTGAATGGCTATGTTCATGGGCGAAGGTTTGATTGTGATTTTGTTGCTCTTGTACAGCATGACAATTGCTATTGTAATTAACTATTGTAACTATAATTAACTATAACTATTGGGATGTAAAAGAGAGATGAGTTGTAATTGTAATGGGAGGGAGCCTTATTATATAGTAGCACATGCTTCTAAGTACTCATACCTGTCTGAGTTTCTCAGTTTGCGTAGTGACATCATTTTCTGGGCTATAATTCAATACGTTATTGTCAGTTATGAGGAGATATTTATTAATATTGAAGCCTTGGGGGAGTGCGAGTGTATTCTAGTATGCCAAAAGCAAAATTTAAAAACAAAACAAGGGCTTAAAACTGGTTGTGATGTGCTGAGTGGGTTTTCGCTGTGGGACGGGGGTGTTGAGAAAGCATGAGTAACGATAGTAATTTTCCTTAAAAATGTTTAAGGGTTTCCGCACCGCCGGAGATCTACCCATTCCAGCAGTTGGAAGTACACCGGCCACAAGCAACAACAATCAGACTCGATGCGGGTTGCGTCTGGAAGAGCGTCTGCACGTCATGCCGAAAATGCCCCCATGAGACATATCAAGACTATATAAGGTGAAATTTAATCTTTTTATACACATTTGGCCACTTCAGCAAACCTCCTGTGTGGGACATTTTGCCGTTAACGAGTTCTACGTTATGGTGCCGCGTCTAACTAGACATAATTGGGCGGGGTGATGAACTTTATTGGAAAATTTCTTGATGTAATTACGTCCCAATCTTATGTAGGCCTGGCCGAGGGGCCGTGCCCGGCGTTCAAGTAATTTTTTAATATTTTGGGTAGTAAAATATGATGTTGCAAGTTGTGACCAATCTGAATTCTTTCATATATCGGGGTCTAGTTCTCTTTATTCTACACTAATAAAAGTTCTTTAATAGGGGGCGGGTGGTCTTAAGGGATTTTGTTTTTTTTAACTGATTCAGGTACCTGCGGCAGGGGCAGTTTTATGCAGGTACTGGACGTGTTCTTAATTGTTCGATCAGGCCGGACATGTCTACTTGGTCGGGTCAATTCAGGTTTGTAAAGTTACATACCAGTAACTTTATCAGTACCAGTATATATATCTATATATTTTTTTTAAGTAAAAGTATTTCGTAATTTTATGGAAGTATGCAACATGTAACATGATTTAGAAACTTTATCACTCCCATGGTTATTTCAGAATGTGTTAAGCTTTTATGTATACCTTACAAGAGAATTTTACTACTTCATACTAGATTTGTAATGTTATAATTTTAGCTTCAGTTATTTTTTTTTTCACTTAATTGCTGGTGGTCATGTCCACTTGGGAGTTCTGTAAACGTTTGAATATTTTCTCTATAAAAACTTACTATTTATAAAAATAAAATACAGCTATGTTAACTATGTGAAGGTATGCTTCTAAAAGGGGACTTTTCTGATTTTAGTTTGCAATTACTGATTGTGTGGGACGACCTTGCCGATGTAAATTTTGTAATTTCCTATCATCACCTTTTATTCAGTTTGTTTTACATTCTGTTACTTATTTTTTTTCTCCTACGTTAATTTCCTTTTACTCGCTCTTGTGAGTTAATGGGTTTTGGTTTTTTTTTACTTGGAGGTTATATAAGGAGGTGTCTGCCATTTAAACGGTTAATTGAGTGCTGGTACAGGATGACCAGTCCTGAGGTCTCCCATTCAGGTATGGGTACGAGGGGAAGGCACAGGCTGCCTGTCGAAATTAACAAGCTGTATTCTGTTATGCTGGGCTGTAGCTGTGGTATGTGTTTTGTGTATATGTATTTTTATGTGTGATTAGATGTTGTAATGTTGAGTATTTTTAAGGATAATCTGTATAATTACATATTCTGTTCGCCCTATGTACATGATTAAGTGTTATGAAAATAATATGATTGTTTATAATTACAAGGTGAGGAGTATTCATGCAACTATGCATTTATCCACATTTAAGATAAAATGAAGCTTTCAGAATGGTGAGATGGATACTCACTTATGATGTTAATTTTTTTTAATTGCAAATTTGGGAAAATGTATTACAATTCGAAGTTCATATTTTATATTGTGAATTAGATTATCGAGATCTAAACCTTATACTTTGCTTTAGCATTGAACCAGAAATTAAAGTTGTAATTTCAGCTTAAAATTGAATTATGGAAATTAAACAAAAATTACATTTTGTATCGAGATTGAATTCAAAAACAAAAGGAGAGGCAAAATTTTAAAGTTGTATATTTAATATTAATGTGGGATTTTTGAGATTTGAAAGTTATATTGTATTAAAGAAGAGTTATAAATTTTACAACTAATATGCATGAATGTCAAGATTTGAAATTTCTAATAAAAATTGTTATTGTTGTTTAACAAGCGAGTTTAATTGCAAGTCCCATCCCACTGGACCCAGCGCATTTGTGGCTTCTCTAGGCCCTCTGCCTAGTTTTAAATAACTAGTGGCTCCTCTTTCAAAAAAAAAAAAAAAAAAAAAAAAAAAAAAAAAAAAAAAAAAAAAAGGGAAGTTTTTTTATAAAGTCTAAAAATTTGAAAGATGGGTTACAACTGCTGTGGTCGTCATCTTCAAAGTACTCTCCTTGGGAAGCTATATACCAATGCCAGCGTCTATTCCACCCTTCAAAGCAATTTGGAACTCCTTTTATGGCCTTCTGAGCTATCATCGTACTAGCCTTAATTCTTTAATGTCATCAAAATGCCTTCCTTTCAAAACTTATTTGCTCTTTGGGTAAAGAAAGAAGTCATTGGATCAAGTGAGTATGGTGGGTGGTCTACCAAAGTTATTTGTTTCCTGGCCAAAAACTCCCATACAGATAGTGCCGTATGTGCAGGTTCATTGTCTGGTAAACAAGCCATGAGTTGTTAGCAGAAAGTTCTGGTCTTACTTTTTCATGCAACCTTTCCAGCAGTCCCAAATAGTACACTTGGTTAACTGTTTGTCCTGGTGGTACAAATTCACAGTGAACAATCCCTAGCATAGCAAAAAAGATTATTAACAACATTTTTTATTTTACTAAATATCACTATAATATTAACGACTCAGAACACAACGTTTTTTATAAGTAAAAACGTAAAGTTTTACCTTACAGCCTAAACCGGCTTTCACCTATAGAAGGCTTCATCAGAGGCTGTCGTTAGTAGCGCTGCTCGTCTTGTTGTTGGCGATGAGAAAGTGTTTCGAAAGATTGAAGCTGTGTGTGTGTGGTGAGATGTGTTCGAATAATGCGTGCGATTTGAATTGTGTCTGTTCGTTTAGGATGTCGTCTTTATTTGTTTTTGTGTGTTTGTATATTTCTATTTGTCTTGTATATTTTGTTTGTATATTTCTTTCTTATTTTGTTTGTACATTTTTATTTTAATCGATGGAAATTTTTCAGTCATGGAGAATCAGGTGACTTCCGTTGGGCACTTTGTCGCTTTGTTTCATGGTCATACACTAAGATCCAGGTTTCATCACCTGTGATTATTCGGCCCAAAACATCGTCTTGCCTCTCCAAAAGTCTGTGAACAGTTCAACCCTCTTTTGCTTTTTTCATCAGTGAGCTTCTTTGGAACCATTTTGGCACACACCTTGCACATGCCAAGGTCTTCAGATAAAACTTTCTGCACAGTTTCCCTATCAATGTTTACTTTGTCTGCTATGTATCTCAAGGTCAAGTGGCCAATTTGCACTCACAATTTTACGAATTTTGGCAATTTTTCGTTTGTTCAGCTCGTTACTGGCTTCCCTACCCTTTCTTCGTCAGTTACTTGTTCCCTCCTCTCAGAAAAAAACTGTTTAATCCATTTCTACACTGCTGTTTTCTTCATGGCATTCTCCCCATGCACCTGCACTAACATTTCCTGTATTTCACTCCCACTGTTGCCCAGTTTGACCACAAATTTGATATTTGTTTATTGCACTAATTTCAGCTCAGACATTTTCATCACACACACACACACACACACACACACACACACACACACACACACACACACACACACACACACACACACACACACACACACACACACACACACACACACACACACACACACACACACACACACACACACACACACACACACACACACACACACACACACACACACACACACACACACACACAACCATGTGTCAACACAAACTCTGCTGTGAGACACTGAAATACCAAGGTTACAAAACCTTAGAGAGGTGCTTGTATAGTGCTGCCCTCAACGCTAAACGGTGGCGAGTTCGTGAATTTAATTATCACACCTCTATAATGTACGTGACTCCATACAAATACAAAAGTTAATAACTTAGCTAATAGAAATACAGGACATGGGTCAGGCACATGTAAAGTGCAACTGCAAAAGTACACATATGATGAAGCTGTCCAATTATTTGACAATGTGGAAACAATAAGAAGTATAAATGAAGAGGAAGTTCTAATTTATTTGGTAACATCTTGTCCGGGTTCCTATTCATTTGAACGACAAATGGGAAAAACAGGAAACGACAAATAGGAAAGGGAGAAACATCCCATATTTGAATCTACTAATTTGTGGCTTGTGTTTACAAGAATTATTGCTCGAAGAAGATCAGATGAATATAAGTGAATATCACTATAATATTGACGACTCGGAACACTAAGTTTTTTTATAAGTAAAAACGTAAAGTTTTACCTTACAGCCTAAACCGGCTTTCACCTATAGAAGGCTTCATCAGAGGCTGTATGAAGCCTTCTATAGGTGAAAGCCGGTTTAGGCTGTAAGGTAAAACTTTACGTTTTTACTTATAAAAAAACTTAGTGTTCCGAGTCGTCAATATTATAGTGATATTTAGTTAAGTAACGGACACGTCATGGACAACGAAATCCAAGAATATAAGTGGATAAGAGCAAATAAACTTTAATTAATAATGTAGGAAGTAACATTTATTGACTATTATTGTTAAGTGGATTTACCTTTATGTACTGTGCCAATACACAAAGAAACAGAATGAGTACTCCCTCATTTAAGGAAGAATGTTAGAATATTCCTTTTTGTAAATACAGCTTTTGCTATAATAAAACTCTTGTGCATATAATATGTGATTCCATGCAGATAAAGTGTTAAAATATCTAAAAAGCACTCACTCAAACATACAGTTCACAGAAGAAAAGAAAAAGTATAAACTAAATAATTTAACCCTTAAGTATTTGGTATTACTAGCTACTGACATTTCATAAAAATGAATAGACATATCATGATATTATATATTCAAGTAACTTTCCATTTTGTTGCTCTATTGCATGAATTAACCCTTTGGGGAGCATGAACATTTGATAATATGCACTAGCCCAAGGGGCATGAGCGTTTCACAATGGGCATGCAGTGTTTTAGTTGGCATACATGTTTTAAAGTATTCTTTTATTTCCTATGCTGTCTGAAAGGTGCTGCAGTCTTTGGAAATAATATGAAGTGCTTGAAACAAACTTCACAGCTGTTTTTATCATTTGCACTAATCATTATTAACCACATGTCACAGTCTGTTTTTTGTCGCACTGTTGTTATAAGTTTTATTTTGCATAGCAAAATTACGTTTGGTGATTTATTTTATGTCGGAGGTAAAATTATACAATAGTCATTAGGTTGACACATTTGTAAAAAACCCTTGCTCCTGGGAGTCAAACTACCATTCCAAAACCATGCTCATCGAAGGGTTAAGCAAACCACAGTAGAATTTCAATTAAAAATTTTTAATTTGGTCTTTTCATTTTGTAAATTTTCAAATTATTATGTTTTTTTTTTTGTAAAATGGCTTGGAAATAATTCTGTATACTGTTGTTTTGATGATTCATCCTCTTCATTCACAGCACTTAATATCAGTGATTAACTGTACTTTCACTTGTGAAAACTTACGTTTCTTATTGTCCTCGAATGTTTCGGTGTGGTGTACACCTTCCTCAGCGAGGTTTGAATATAGAATGTCGTGAACAATTGTAACGGTTTTTTCACAGGTTGGTGGGATGTGTGAGGGGGGTTGGTGGGAGGGGGTTGGCACTGGGATTCAAAGTATAGTTTGGTTTGTGTATGATTGTGTCAAATAGTACGTGTGATTTAAAGTGTAGCTGGTCATTTAATATGTTGTTTGGTTGTAGTGTGTGGTGTTTATATATTTCATACTGTTCAGCTGTGTTGAGTTTCCTACTTTTTGGTAAGTAGTGTAGTATTTCGAGGTCGTTTTCGATGTTGGTGTAGCTGTGGTTTTCAGTCTGTATGTGTGTGGCGAATGCGGAGTGTATGTAGTTACTAGAAAGGGCTTTTAAGTGTTCGGAAAATCTTGAAGAAAAAGATCTTCCCATCTGGCCTATATAGAAATGGTTGCAATAACTGGAGTTTAATTTGTATACTCCTGTTTTGTTGTATGTGTCAGTGTCTGTGTTTGTTTCGTTTATGTGTTTTTTGATGGTATTGTTAGTTCTGTAAGCTATTTTGTAGTTGTGTTTCCTGAATGTGTTTGCGATTTTGTGTGTGTTGGAGTTGTATTATGTAAGTGTGATGTATTTATTAGGTTGTGTGTTGTTGGTATTTTGTGTTCTGGTGTTTTTGTTTAGGATGTGTCTGCGTAGATTTTTTAATAACTCAGGGGTGTATCCATTTTGTATTGCTATGTATTTGATTGTGTTGAGTTCTTCCTGATAATCTTGTTTACTTTGTGGTATTGTTGTGAGTCTATGGAGCATATAGTTGAATGGGGCATGTTTGTATTGTGTTGGGTGGTTAGATGTGTTGTGTATGACCATATCAGTTGTGGTTGGTTTCCTGTATATTTTATATGTGTGTGTATTGTTTGTTTTGTTAATTGTGAGGTCAAGGAAGTTTATACTATTGTTATGTTCTATTTCCAGTGTGAATTTTAGTTTGTGGTGTATTGTGTTTATGTATTTATGGAAATTTTCGATCTGTCTTTTATTGCCTTTATATAGAAGTAAAATGTCATCTACATATCTGTACCAGTAAATGATTTTGTTTGTGTATTTGTTGTTGTTTAATATATGTTTTTATTCTATGTTGTGTATGAATATTTCAGCTAGTATTCCTGAAATAGGGGAGTCCGTCTGTTTGTGTGTAAGTCATGTTGTATGAGAAGTAATTTTATTCAGTGATTATTTTGGTGAGTGTGATAATCTCCTGTATGTGCGTTTCTGGTGTGTTGTTTTGTCTTAATAAATGTTCAAGTGTTAGTATGGTGTCTTTGATGGGTACGTTGGTGTATAGATTGGTTATGTCAAAAGAAGCAAAAGTTGAATTGTGCGGAATATGGATGTGTTCAGTTTTGTTAACCAATTCTATGTTATTTTTGATGGAAGTGTTGTTAGTTAGATTTATGTTTTTTCTGATTAATATTCTGTATACTACAAAGAAAACCTATTCCTGGGTCACAAGGCTGATAAAATATTAGGAACTGGTTCATTATTATAAAACTGTCAAGTATATCCTCTTATAATTTTTTATTTATCAATCTAGATTATTAGCCAACATTGGCTGACACATTCTGTTTATTTAGGAAGGCCAAAGAAGTATGAACTTTTGTAGCAAATATAAAGTATATGCATAATATTACTGTCAAACTGTCAAGTAACTGACGGTGAACACTCACCTTGACCTTTTGTCCATCCAGTCAAGAGACAACACAAGTTTTACTGCTTCTGTTTTCAGTTTCTCTGTCAATCGTACCACCATATGCTTCACCACTTTGCTAGTGTACTGACGTGCATACAGTGCTCCGACAGCAATTTTCATTCTGGTTTGTTATTGAAAGAGTAAAGGTTACACACAGTCCATAATGTTGCACTCTACACATTATTGTACAACAAAACGCAGCTCTTGCACACACACACAGAATGCTTATAAGATTCATTATACAATTTTTTATTTTATTTTATACATGCATATAACATTGTAATTCTGAATAACTAAATAGTATCACATCAGTGAATGCTAACTTGATTCTTGGCATACCGCCGGGTGTGATATTGTTCCAGACGTTTACAGATCATTCTATGTGCTAGAATTATATAATGCTGTGGTCTGTTAGGTCATGCAAGATGCTGATGCCCCTTCCAGACGTTTACTCGCCTACTGTACCAGCATCCAGTCTCTCTGTCTGGCTACAATACAACCTGGCGGAGGTATAAATACTGGATTTTGAAGCAATTGGTTCAGTTTAGTCCTGGTCAAGTGCAGATCAGAGTATTGTGGTGAAGTGATCATTGTCTTAATTGTGTGAAACTGTAATAAGGTGGCGTTGATTGTGTGTATTGGATAAAATTAATTTGAATTATTGTATAAGAACACTTTGTTGATTTATAACTGCTGTTTGCGTCTAATTAAAGTTTGTTATTAGTGACTTCATTGGTGTCAGTTATTCTGTTTCCACTGAACAACATGACAATCGGTGTGACTGTTATAACAATATACACTGTACTAAAAATATAAAAATTATTTCTAATGTTTTATGAACAAAATAATAATTGGTGTTCTTATGATGAATGGGCATGTTTCTTGGATGGCAACAATTTGATTTTAGACAAAATTAAGAAATTAAAATAGTAACTTCATATTTACATAGAAAATTACATGTTAACCGAAGGAGCTTTAATTTGTAATGTCTTTTGCCGAACTGTAAATTTAAAATTGGTTGAAACATCTGTTCAGAGCTCCTACAACTTCCTTACTTTGTATTACTCTGTGATTACTTTGTAATTATTCATTGTGAGAGTACAGAAATTGTGGAGTTTCACTACCACTACAGTAGCCCATATATATTGGACAGGGACTTTGGCATCCCTGGGGCAATGAGATAAGTGCCCACCCCTTACACAGTTGAAAGAGAACCCAATAGGAAATGTAACAGCCTATTATTGACAAATGCAAATGTGAAGCTTTGTGTAAAAGTAGGCCTACTCTAGCAAATATTCTGAAAGTAGTTACAAGGGCGGTTCTGAAAAGTTCTTGGCCTAACAATAAAAAAACAAATTTATAATTTCAAAAATATTTTTATTTTTCAACATATCTCCTTTTAGCATAACACGTTTATTCCAGTGATGTTCCAATGCCACTAACCCGCCCCTGAGTAATTTTCTGTAAGGTCTGCAAAATATCCCTCTACAGCTGAAATCACCTCTTGATCTGATGAAAAACACTGACCAGCAAGAAAGATTTTGAGTTTTGGGAAAAGATGGAAGTCTGAAGGAATGTGACGAAACTGACTAGATGTCAATAGAATAATCAACCACAACAAAGAAGTCAAGTCGGGAGAGATTGAGAAGTACAATGCATATGAGTATTGCACAATCCTGCCGCTTACATAGCACTTGCAATGCATCACATAGCTCAAGTATTACCTACATATCAACGTAGCAATAATAATGGCTTCTTTTGTACCACTGAATTAGTTTAATAGTTGAGACAGGGGAGGCTGCCTTATTCAGCATACAACGAAAGAAGTGTGCCCAGCACTCGACTTCAGCCATCCATTACAACCCTAAGATATTGTCAGGTACTCATTTCCATAGTCTAAGTATTTCCACAGACCCAGGGACTGAAAACACTTCTTGATTTTATAGTCACCTGGGAATCAAACCCAGTTATGGGACCTTATAGATTGTAACCAGCTACCATACCTATTATTCTACTAAGTCCCCATTAACACTGAGCACTGTAAATATACGGCTTTCAACACAACATCGTTTTAAATAACAAAAATCATGAAATTTTGCTGTCTGTTGTCTGTAATTAGAAGTAGGGTACAATCATGCTACTAGATGGCAACAGCAATTCTCTGCTACTAGACTGGAAGCATCGTACATTTCTGTTTTCTGCCAAGTGTTTTTGTAGGTGAGCATGATGTTTCACAACATATCACACACACAGAATTTTTGAGTGAGTGTAATAAAGTCCGTTATTTTTATTTTGTGTATTGTCCTATATTTAGAGGACAATTTTAAGTAGTTTTGAAAAAGTATAGTCTGTTATATTATAATTGAATTAAAATTTCAACTTTTTTTCTGCTAAAACATATCTTTTATAAATTAACACATAATTTTTTCTTGTTTTTAACTAAGGTTTATTTGTATACAGTAGTTTAAAGAATACAAGAATTTACAATAATACATACATTTTGCCTTAATCAGAATTATGTTGTGGATTACACCATTGTGAAAAAGTATTAAAAATTACTAGACATAAGGGTTGGATAATTGCAAAATTATGTAGATATAAAAGTGATAATGTTTGTAGTTGTATAAAATGAAAAGAATCAAGTTTGTGCTCACTTTGCATACTACTGACTATGGTACGCAGGTGACCTCCCTTTGACCCTCCCCTCTGCATAAAGACAGCATCCGTAGTGTCTGAATAGTCTGACATACCAGAGCTGCCATTGTTGACTAGAAACATTACACTGGGAAGCAGAAAGAATGTCAATAAACTCTAAATATTGTGAACACACACAAATGGGCACCTACACACACACACACATACACACACACACACACACACTACATACCTTATACAAAATTAATACCTCTCACCAACAAAGTCGATGCACACTTCATTTTTTGCTGGATTGATTTCACCTCCGTATAGTTTCTCCAAAACGTCTCCATATTTTATAGTGTTAATAAGTGGAATGTCTTCAAATAATGCCTTAATGGCTCGCCAGAATAAGTAATTTATCACCACTCTGCAGAGAGAAAAAATAATCTGGATAAAAAGAAAAATAAATATAATAAATAAATAAAATGTGAATAAAATTAAAAGGATAGAAATACAATTTTTAGGACACATTTTAGTATAGTTTTTAACTCTGAACATGTTTGGGAGAAACTGTTGGGGAAAATAGTGAGAGGTTAGACAATGACAAAAAACTGGATGATGGTGGGAGATGGAAGGTATGATGCACTCAAAAGAATGGAGAAAAACAAGACAGCATGGTCTTCAGACGAAGGAGGAACAATTATTGACAATAAACTGGATCAACAAAGTAAGAAACAATGAGAGGCTAAAGTAATGGCATGTTGCATGTTGTACTTCCTGAGTATTAATATTCAAATATATATTCTTCTAAGTTACTAACCACCACTTAAGTACTATAAACCGACTAGTTGGTTTCAGTATTTAAAACCAACAAAATTTTAATTTGGTTCAATTGTACTCTAAGGGTGAATGTAAGAACTAACACTATGTTGGAAAGGTTTGGTAATTGCCAACTGAGTTAGGAAAACTTGCTGTGACTGTTGCTTCAATGCGGCTACATGGCAATTATCACCTCTTAAATACTGATGAAGGCCAAATTATCTTGCTTTTTCTCCGTTAGTATTTGTATTATTATTCTCAACAGTTTAACCCTGAAACTATTTGTTTTTAGCTATTTTTCATAATGATTATCTAATAATGTTGATGGAAATATTTTTAATTATTTTTTAATAATGTGCAGTTATTTGTTATAATACAAATTATTGTGATTACCAGAACTGATTACTACGCACGCAGTGGTGTAACTTAATACATTTGCTGCGGGGTGACACACCAGTGTGTCATGCCGGTATAGTGCCAGGAGCTGGTGACACACCGCCATGTCACATGTATCCACACAGAAAATTTTCAGCCACATAGAGTAGCATATAGGTTAAAGCCTCACAGGGTGGACAGCACTAGTATATTTAACCTGCAGAGAAAGGCAAAGGTGTGAAAATATGAATATGTGATATATGGAGAATATGTAGAGGTAAATACATTAACAGATGACATTTGAGGCTAGTATATTGCTTCCAAACAGTTAAAACTGATATAAAGAATATGGAAGAAGACTGTTTAAATTTAAACTACACTAATATCAGAAGCAATGATATCCAGGCGAGAATCCTTAGTGGTAATGAATGTTACTTGCCTACTCAAAATTAATGAAGTTTTGAGAGCAGTGAGCAAATCATAAAAGTAAATACAGTAGAACTCCATTTATCCGAACTCCAGTTATCCGAATCGATATCAGGAAATGACATGGAATAAAATTAATGGAATTTCGACAAAACAACAAATCCAGGAAGAAAAAGAGGAGGCAATGAACAAGAAGGAAGAGTAAAAAAGACCAAAAGAAAGTGTCGAAGAAAAATGTAGCTGTATCAACTGAAGACATCCAGAAAACCATTGCACAAATTTCTGGGTGTTCCAAGTGTGACGTGGAAAACATAAACGAGTGGTTGTGACCCTGGATATCAAATTTTAGAAGATAATGAAATTATCCAAAGTGTAACGATAAATCTCATCAGGTGGACGAAGACGAAGACGACGTTGCTTCAGTTAAACTGGAAAAGGAACCTACAATGAGTGAGGCATTCGCTTGTTTTGACACTGCTTTAAAGTGGATGGAACAGCAGCCTGAATGCGATCACATGCAGCTTCTTGCTGTCAAGCGTTTGCGGGACCTGGCTGCACGCAAACAAGTTTCTACGTCAAAACAATTAACTTTGTTTGACATGTTCAACTGAAAAATCATAATTATGTGTGAGTATTATTTTAATTTTTTTGTAGTAAAAGTGAACTTTTTGCAAAACACGTGTGAGCTGGTTTTTATCAAGATACTGTACTCACGTAATAAAAATAAACAAAAGTGATTTTTCAGCAATTTTCATGTTTTCTTTCACAACATAACCTTTTTCTTATGTTTGTTCCAATTATCCGAATTTCTGCATATCCGACTTATATCTGGGAATCATTTGTTCGGATAAATGGAGTAACTGTATATACAGAAGCATAATTAGACCACTTGTAGCTTATGCTTAAGAAACATGTGTATTAATACAAAAAGACGAACAGTATCTTAGAATATTTGATAGAAAGATACTGAGAAAATTTTTTGGACTCGAGCAAAATAACAATGGCACGTCAAGAATACAAAGGAATCAAGAAACAAATAATCTGATACGTGAAGCTGACATACAAAGGTTTATACAGCATAGAAGGATAGCAACACAGCGATATACAATGAGGATGGAACAACACAGAGTTCCCAAAAAAATTCTAGGATGGAGACCAGTGGTTAGGAGATCGAGAAGGCCAACAAAGAGATGGATTGAGGATGTTGAGGAGGATCTGAGGAATATAAGGATCAGAAGATGGAGAAGACTGTGTAATGAGAGGGCCAAATGGAGAAAAATTGTTGGAGAGGCTAAAAATCATACTGGGTTTTAATGGCAGTAGAAGAAGAAGAAGAAAATGTATTTCACCTTTAAATCATGATGATGTAGACCAGGAAGACATG
This sequence comes from Magicicada septendecula, assembly GCA_034769895.1. NCBI lineage: Eukaryota > Metazoa > Arthropoda > Insecta > Hemiptera > Cicadidae > Magicicada > Magicicada septendecula. The sequence continues at coordinate 16,505,474 of CM068374.1, forward strand.
AAAAACAATACTGCTGTCAATATACAGAGATGTGTGTGATGCTGTGATATAATCTCACAGTGAGACATTAGTTGAATTATGCAAAAATAATAAATAAAGATAAACATATTCTGCTTCAGAAGATGATGACAATGAAGATTGAAACATTTTTAGTCACAAGGACTCAGTACATTTTAGTAAAAGTGACTACGTTTAGTTACATGAGAGAGTATAAACATGTTTCCAATTATGCAAAGCGATTTCACAAACAACAATCAAGAAATACAGATTAACTTTCTTACCGTTTATTAACTTTTTGTAAAAGTCTCCCCAACTTGATGAAATATTCAGGCTCATTCACACTAATGTTTAAACTGGAAATATTTTCTAGATTTTCAATTTGAAAAGTTTTCACTATAATATCTTCTATTGGGACATTGGGATACATCTTTTTGTTTTCAAACAGCTGCATATCCTCGTCTATACTAAAAGTGGGATTGGCATTATCAACAGCATCTACAATCTAAAAAAAAATATTACATTCTTATAGTAAGATATACTAAAACATAGATTTAAGCAGTTCATTGTACTTTTGAAAAATATTGTACAATATAAATAGTTAATCATAACAAGTCTAGTAATAATTTTGAATCTACTCATTAGATAATTCTAAAGGTAATATGGAATCCTTGATAAAAAGTATTGCTATGTTAGTTCAAATGAAAGGCAATAACATAATAGTCTTGAAAATTTGAGACTGTCATTCTACATATTTCTTGAGTAGACCAGTGCATGCAGCCAGCATCATTCAACACTGTTCCAGATGCGGTGTTGGTGTCAAAATCATGCACTGACTTACTCTCCAGACTGTTCGAGTGCTTGTTAGTATGGACATTATCTTGCCATGATGCCAGGAAATGGAAAATTATTCTGGAACATCTATGGCGTACGTATAGCATCAGCACCCCCCTTAGAAATTAGTTACAGTTGGTGATTTATTCAGTGTGGATCAAGTGATTGTTGCAGATTAGTAAAAAGTGATTATTGTGCAGAACTGTAGTAAGGTGATATTTAGTATTACGTATGGACAAACTTAACTTCAAACATTTTATGAAAGTGCCTTTGTTGATTTTAAATTTATTCATACATATTTGGCTCATTTTCTTTTGACAAGTTATGAATTTTTCAACCTTAAATCCAGTGTAAGAAGAATAAAATAACATAAATAATAAAAACAAATTCTGTTCAGGTTCAAATAACATTTTACGCAGGTTCAAAGTAGACTGAAGACAGGAAGAAGAGACACACTGAAAAGATGAAAGAATATTGGAGAAAAAGAAAAGAACAAAGAATAAAGAATTGAAATTGACTTCAGAAGGTTGGAAACTAAGAAGTAATGTTGAAATATATAAAAGTATAGAAAATATAACAGAAACAATGAGGAAAAGAAGACTACTATTTGTTGGACATTTGTATAGAATGGACGACAATAGGTGACAAAGCAAATCTTCAAATATCTGTGGGGGAAGAAGTCAACATCAAGTTGGATTAAAGAAGTCCAAAAGGATTTAGAAAAAATATACATGCGGAAGAAGCAATTGAAGGAGAAGTTTTTCAGGCAAAAGTGTTAAAAATGGAGGGAGTCCAGGTTAGGAGAGAGAAAAACGCAGGTTCAAAGTGGACTGAAGACGGGAAGAAGAGACACAGTGAGAAGATGAAGGAATATTGGAAAAAAAGGAAAGGACAAAGAGTAAAGAATTGAAATTGGCATGTGGTCCTTAGATGGCCAATACAAAAAAAAAAAAAGAAAATTGAAATAATGAAAATACTCGTACAGTATAAACAGTGTTACTTGCCTTGCCATATACAACAAAACATGTAATGCTTTATAGAAAGCAAACTGTAACTGTAAAGCAAACAAACAAAATAACAGAACATTCTAGAAATAACAAAGTTGACAGTGGTTGAGATAAGCCGCGTTTACACCGATATTAGTAACAAATGTTACTAACTTTTTTGTTAGTAACAACATTTAGTAACAAATGTTGCTAATAGAAGACTAGTTGACTTTTTGGTTGTTATTAACATTTTGCCACATCACCATGCCACCACGTCTCGTCTGGTCAGTTGGCAGAAAAATGTCGAGTGTTGAAGACATTGTTCTCGCTCTAGCTGCGTGTGTGATTTTGGCAAAGCAGAGAAGACCAAGAAGATTCTGGGTGAGACCTTCATTGCAGGCAAGAGTTAGATATAGTGGAAGCGACCTGTTAAATGACTTGAATGAAGATAATATTGATCTTTTGTCTGGCAAACTAAGGTGTGATAGAAGCTTTAAAAACGTTTTAAGAATGACTAGTTGTGACTTTGAATATTTAATATCAATTATAGAACATAAAATGGCAGCAGGAGGGAGGGGGAATGTTACTAACATCGAAGAGGCGCAGTAACACATGTTACTAACAAATGTTATCAACATTCTTTGATCTTTACCAACTTCTAGTTGATAACAAAATTCTTGTTAATAATGTGGTATTTCTGTTGATAACACAGCTTGTTGGTAACCAATTCAGAAGCTTTTTTCAAAATGTTAATTAAAATTGTTTGTAACACGTGTTACTAACACCAGTATAAACGCAGCTATACAGGTTTAATTAACATCTGCATTGTGGTTCACTTGTAAAAGTCAGTGTCACATGTATGAATACATAGCCTAAATAGATAACCACATAGCAGTTCCTGGTTAGGGACATTTATATTTTGTTAGATTTGGTAAAATATAGGATTAAATTCAGTAATGTAATAAAACATCTTTGTATGTATGTAAAACTGCATTGAATAATGTGTGTCACCTGATATATTTGCTATTCTGTGCAAACAATTATAAGTACTAACTTAATTACCGTGATCACAAGCAAACTGCAGTACTCACTTTAGCTAGTTGAATTTCAAATCTTACTACGTCCTTCAGTTCTAGTTGTACTTGTGTCCTGTTGGCACCAAATATTACAGCAGTTTCTGTCATGTATTTGTGATAAGCTTTCACTACTGAGCTCCGAAATCCTAATATTAAGTACTCTTCTTTAATTCCCAGCTTTGGTAAGCTCACCTTTATTATACAAAAAAGTACATATTATACTGCTGTAAATTGTCACAATACATACAAGCCCTGTTAAACTAATTGAAAATTGTAAAGTTTTTAAAAAGATTAGGTTAGAGAGAAAGGCAAGAAAGCTTTCAGGCATATTGGATTGGGTGAAATGTCAACTTGTATTATGGTATAATTAGAAAATATAGTAAATGATTTAAAACAAAAATCATAACGTAATATTAACCAATGTATGTAAAATATTATAAATAATTAGCCTAAAATTATGTATGTAATAGTGCAAATAAGCAAAACTCAATTAATCATAATGTATACAATCTTGAAGTGATTTGTAAGAAACAGAAATTAAAATTGTGTATTGACCTAAGCAAGGAATCACAAGCATTATGTGAAGCTAGGTACTACAATAGATCTTATAAATTATAAATGAGTGTTAAATGTCTCAACAAAGTGTAAATTAGATTAAAAAATAAATGTATTTAAACTATGTAGTGAATATAAAAAGCTATCACTTATCTAAAAATGAACTTTTTCTTGTGAAACTTACTGTTTTTCGTTGGACGCGTTTCGGCGTACGTATCCGCCTTCTTCAGCTTTGAGTCAGACTGCCATCATTTCTTAACGGTTGTTGTGTGGAAGGTGTAGTGGGGGTGGTGTGTGGAGGAAGGGGATTGGCGCGAGGATTCAACTTGATGTTTGTTTTTTGTAAAATTGTGTCAAAAAGTGTATGTGATTTATATTGTAATTGATCGTTAAGTATGTTGTTTGGTTGTGTTGTGTGGTGTTTATATATTTCGTATTGTTCAGTTGTGTTGAGTTTTCGACCTTTAGGTAAGTAATGTAAAATTTCAAGATTAGTGTCTATGTTGGTGTAACTGTGGTTTTCTGTGTGTATGTGTGTGGCAAATGCGGAGTGTATATTGTTGTTGGTTAGAGCTTTTAAGTGTTTATTATGAAAAAGATCTTCCCGTCTGGCCTATGTAGAAACTATTGCAGTCATTACAATTTAAATTGTAAACACCTGTTTTGTTATATTTGTCTATGTCTGTGTTTGTATTATTGATGTGTTTTTTGATGGTATTGGTTGTTCTGTATGGTATTTTGTATTTGTGTTTTCTGAATGTGTTGGCGATTTTGTGTGTGTAGGAGTTGTGGTATGTGAGTGTGATGTATTTATTGTGTTGTGTGTTGATGGTATTTTGTGTTTTGTTGTTTTTGTTTTTGATGCGTTTGTGTAGTGTGTTTATTAAATTAGGGTTGTAACCGTTTTTGATTGCTATGTATTTTATTGTGTTGAGTTCGTCGGTGTAATCTTGTTTATTTAAGGGTATTTTAGTTAGTCTATGGAGCATATGGTTGAAGGCCGCATGTTTATGTTGTGTTGGGTGGTTTGATGTGTTGTGTATAACCATGTCAGTTGTGGTTGGTTTCCTGTATATTTTGTATGTGTGTGTATTGTTAGTTTTGTTAATTGTTAGGTCTAGAAAATTTATACTATTGTTTTGTTCAATTTCCAGTGTAAATTTTAATTTGTGGTGTATAGTGTTTATGTATTTGTGGAAGTTTTCAACTTGTCTTGTGTTGCCTTTGAATAAAAGTAATATATCATCTACATACCTGTGCCAGTATATAATTTTGTTAGTGTATTTGTTGTTGTTTATTATGTGGTTCTGTTCTATGTTGTGTATATATATTTCTGTTAGTATTCCTGATATGGGGGATCCCATCGGGAGACCTTCTGTTTGTGTGTATATCTTGTTATTGTATGTAAAGTAATTTTGTTCAGTTATTAGTTTGGTAAGTGTGATGATTTCTTGTATGTGTGTTTCAGGTGTGTTGTTTTGTCTGAGTAGTTGTTCTAGTGTTTGGATGGTTTCTTTGATGGGGACATTAGTGTATAGATTGGTTATATCAAAAGATGCCAGAGTTGAGTTATGTGGGATGTGGATGTGTTCAGTTTTCCTGACTAGGTCGATGTTGTTTTTGATAGATGTGTTGTTACTGAGATTAATATTTTCTCTGATTATTTTGTCTAGTTGTTTTGCGATTTTGTGGGAGGGTGCCTGTGTGTTGTTTATTAATGGTCTGATGGGAATGTTAGGTTTATGTATTTTTGGTAATGCATTTAGTTTAGGGGGGTTAGGTTTTATTTGTTTAAGGTATTTGGAGCTTTCTGGTTTGATTATATGTTTTGTGTTGTTTATAAATTTGTTAATCTGTTTATGAAATTTTAGTGTGGGGTCTTTATTTATTTCCGTTATATTATTTTCGTTGAAGAAATTTTCGATTTTAGTGTTTAATTGGTGTTTGTCCATTATGACGCTAATGTTACCTTTGTCAGTTTTTAGGATTGTTGTGTTGTGTTCAAGTAACTTGTGTTTTACATTGTTAAGTGTTTTTATTTCATTGTTGTGTATTTTTGGTTTTGTATGTGTGTTTTGAAGTTTTCGTTTTATGTCGTGACGTATCGGGTCCTAGTCATTAAAGTGCGTGTTTGTACAAGCTGTTTCTGCGTCTATGATTATGTCGCGTGTGTGTCTATTGTGATTTTTGATGTTAGTTGTATTGTTATTCAAATTATGTTTCAGTCCTTTGTTTAATAAATCCATTTCATCCTTTGTGAAATTAATGGTTGTTGTATTAACTACGCGTGTGTGGAATTTGTGTGCCGGTTCAGGGATTGATTCAAATGTGCGTGTTGTGAGGTTAGTTATTTTTTTGTTGTGTCGAACTTGTATTGTCAATTTGAGTTTTTCTATGTTGTCTTGTGTGTGTTGTATTACATTTTCAAGTTCTGTGTGGTATAATATTTGTGTGAGTTTCATGTGTAAGTTATATGCCTGTCTGTTGAGTGTGTCTTTTTTATGGTATAAATAATTGATTATGTTATTCAGGTTTATTTGTTCTAATTTCCGTTTGGTTTGAAGTGCTGTATGTGTGTTTTGTTTTATTGTAACTTGTGCGTGTGTTGGTATGATGTTGTGTTTTCGACAAGTTTTATTGAATGCTATGTGTAAGGAAGTTTTTGTTACTTGTTGTTTGGCGTTTCTGTACTTATTGATGAAATACGCTTTATCTGCGGTATTATAGTTGTCTTGATTATTCATCTCTTCTTTCACAGCACTAACACTTATCTAAAAATGAACTTTTTCTTGTGAAACTTACTGTTTTTCGTTGGACGCTCAATCAAGACAACTATAATACCGCAGATAAAGCGTATTTCATCATTAAGTACAGAAACGCCAAACAACAAGTAACAAAAACTTCCTTACACATAGCATTCAATAAAACTTGTCGAAAACACAACATCATACCAACACACGCACAAGTTACAATAAAACAAAACACACATACAGCACTTCAAACCAAACGGAAATTAGAACAAATGAACCTGAATAACATAATCAATTATTTATACCATAAAAAAGACACAATCAACAGACAGGCATATAACTTACACATGAAACTCACACAAATATTACACCACACAGAACTTGAAAATGTAATACAACACACACAAGACAACATAGAAAAACTCAAATTGACAATACAAGTTCGACACAACAAAAAAATAACTAACCTCACAACACGCACATTTGAATCAATCCCTGAACCGGCACACAAATTCCACACATGCGTAGTTAATACAACAACCATTAATTTCACAAAGGATGAAATGGATTTATTAAACAAAGGACTGAAACATAATTTGAATAACAATACAACTAACATCAAAAATCACAATAGACACACACGCGAAATAATCATAGACGCAGAAACAGCTGTACAAAACACGCACTTTAATGACCAGGACCCGATACGTCACGACATAAAACGAAAACTTCAAAACACACATACAAAACCAAAAATACACAACAATGAAATAAAAACACTTAACAATGTAAAACACAAGTTACTTGAACACAACACAACAATCCTAAAAGCTGACAAAGGTAACATTAGCGTCATAATGGACAAACACCAATTAAACACTAAAATCGAAAATTTCTTCAACGAAAATAATATAACGGAAATAAATAAAGACCCCACACTAAAATTTCATAAACAGATTAACAAATTTATAAACAACACAAAACATATAATCAAACCAGAAAGCGCCAAATACCTTAAACAAATAAAACCTAACCCCCCTAAACTAAATGCATTACCAAAAATACATAAACCTAACATTCCCATCAGACCATTAATAAACAACACACAGGCACCCTCCCACAAAATCGCAAAACAACTAGACAAAATAATCAGAGAAAATATTAATCTCAGTAACAACACATCTATCAAAAACAACATCGACCTAGTCAGGAAAACTGAACACATCCACATCCCACATAACTCAACTCTGGCATCTTTCGATATAACCAATCTATACACTAATGTCCCCATCAAAGAAACCATCCAAACACTAGAACAACTACTCAGACAAAACAACACACCTGAAACACACACACAAGAAATCATCACACTTACCAAACTAATAACTGAACAAAATTACTTTACATACAATAACAAGATATACACACAAACAGAAGGTCTCCCGATGGGATCCCCCATATCAGGAATACTAGCAGAAATATATATACACAACATAGAACAGAACCACATAATAAACAACAACAAATACACTAACAAAATTATATACTGGCACAGGTATGTAGATGATATATTACTTTTATTCAAAGGCAATACAAGACAAGTTGAAAACTTCCACAAATTCATAAACACTATACACCACAAATTAAAATTTACACTGGAAATTGAACAAAACAATAGTATAAATTTTCTAGACCTAACAATTAACAAAACTAACAATACACACACGTACAAAATATACAGGAAACCAACCACAACTGAGATGGTTATACACAATACATCAAACCACCCAACACAACATAAACATGCGGCCTTCAACCATATGCTCCATAGACTAACTAAAATACCCTTAAATAAACAAGATTACACCGACGAACTCAACACAATAAAATACATAGCAATCAAAAACAGTTACAACCCTAATTTAATAAACACACTACACAAACGCATCAAAAACAAAAACAACAAAACACAAAATACCATCAACACACAACACAATAAATACATCACACTCACATACCACAACTCCTACACACACAAAATCGCCAACACATTCAGAAAACACAAATACAAAATACCATACAGAACAAGCAATACCATCAAAAAACACATCAATAATACAAACACAGACATAGACAAATATAACAAAACAGGTGTTTACAAATTAAATTGTAATGACTGCAATAGTTTCTACATAGGCCAGACGGGAAGATCTTTTTCATCCCGTTATTCTGAACACTTAAAAGCTTTAACCAACAACAATATACACTCTGCATTTGCCACACACATACACACAGAAAACCACAGTTACACCAACATAGACACTAATCTTGAAATTTTACATTACTTACCTAAAGGTCGAAAACTCAACACAACTGAACAATACGAAATATATAAACACCACACAACACAACCAAACAACATACTTAATGATCAATTACAATATAAATCACATACACTTTTTGACACAATTTTACAAAAAACAAACATCAAGTTGAATCCCCGCACCAATCCCCTTCCTCCACACACCACCCCCACTACACCTTCCACACAACAACCGTTAAGAAATGATGGCAGTCTGACTCAAAGCTGAAGAAGGCGGATACGTACGCTGAAACGCGTCCAACGAAAAACAGTAAGTTTCACAAGAAAAAGTTCATTTTTAGATAAGTGTTAGTGCTGTGAAAGACGAGATGAATAATCAAGACAACTATAAAAAGCTATGATAGATAAAAATAACAATTTAAAAACTTTTGGATTTCGTTGTCCATGACGTGTCTGTTACTTAACTAAATATCACTATTGTTTGACGACTCGGAACACTAAGTTTTTTTATAAGTAAAATCGTAAAGATTTACCTTACAGCCTAAAACGGCATTCACCTTTAGAAGGCTTCATCAGAGGCTGCCGTAGGTAGCGCTGTCCGTCTTGTTGTTGGAGACGTCTTGTTGTTGGAGACGTCTTGTTGTTTTTTTCGAAAGATCGATGCTGTGTGTGTGTGGTGAGATGTGTTCGAATAATGCGTGCGATTTGAATTGTGTCTGTTCGTTTAGGATGTTGTTTTTATTTGTTTTTGTGTGTTTGTATATTTCTAATTGTTCTAGAGTGTCTAGTTTTCGGCCTTTTGTGTGTACGTGTAGAATTTTCATGTTATTGTCGATGTTTTTATATGTGTGGTTTGCTTCAATGAGGTGGTTTGCAAAGGTGGATTCTGTAGTGGTGTGGAGTGTCTTTTTGTGTTCAATGTATCTCTGTTTGAAGGTACGTCCTGTCTGGCCTATGTAGAATTTATTGCATTTTGAGCAATTTAGCTTGTATACACCGGGTAGATCAAATTTGTTTTGTGTTTTGTGCGTGCGTTTTGATAGTGTGTGTTCTGTTTTGTTAGTAGTTTTGTAAGCGATTCTGTATCCTGCTTTTTTGAATTTGTGGGCAATTTTTTCAGTTTGTTTGTTGATGTATGTTAGTGTTATGAATTTGTTGTTTTGTCTTTGTCTGTTGTTTGTTTTGTCTTTTGTGTAGGAGTTTACTGACTATTGTTCTGTCATATCCGTTAGATTCTGCTAGATATTTTTACATGTTTAGTTCGTCTTTGTAGTCTTTTTCATCTAAGGGGATGTTGTTAAGTCTATGTATCATGGTTCTAAAAGCAGCTAGTTTGTGTTGTGTTGGGTGATTGGAGGTGTTGTGTATTAGTGTGTCAGTTGTAGTTGGTTTTCTGTATATACTGAATTTGTGCTTGTGTTCTAGTTTTGTGATGGAAAGGTCTAAGACGTTTATGGTATTGTTGTGTTCGTATTCGGCAGTGAAGGTTATGTTTTTATGTATTTTGTTTACGTGCGTAAGTAACTGTTCACATTGTCTTTTGTTCCCCCTGTATAGTATTAGAATGTCATCAACGTATCTGTGCCAATATAGTATTTTATGTGAGTGGCTGTCGTTGTTTGTGAGTATTTTTGTTTTTTCTAAGTGTTGGAGGAAGACTTCTGCTAGAATGCTGGATATGGGGGAGCCCATGGGTAAGCCATCGTTCTGTGTGTAGTATTTATTGTTATAAGTAAAGTAGTTTTGTTTTGTGATAATGTTCATAGTTTCTGTTATTTCGTTGATAAGTTCGTCTGGTGTGTTGTTTTGTTTGAGTTTGTTTTGTAGGATGGTGATTGTTTCAGAGATGGGGATGTTTGTGTACAGATTTTTAATGTCAAAGGAGGCTAATGTGGCATTATGGGGGATGTGTATGTCTTTTATTTTTGTTACTAGGTCAGTGTTGTTTTTTACTGCAATGTTGTTGTCTATTTGTGTGTGTTGTCTAATAATTTTGTCTAGATATTTTGCGAGTTTGTGTGCAGGGGCATTATGGTAGTTGATAATGGGGCGGATCGGAATGTCTTCTTTATGGATTTTGGGAAGCGCTTGGAGGGTAGGTGCTGATGGTCGGATTTGTTTCATGTAGGGCTTTTGTTTATGTGTCATTATGTGTTTGGCTTTGTTGACTAGTTGTTTTATTGAGTTTTGGTATCTGTCGGTGGGGTCGTGTTTTAGTTCTGTGATGTTGTTCTGTTCAATGAAGTTTTGTACTTTTTTGTGTAGGTTGTCTGTGTGAACATATAATTAAGAACCTACCAAGGAAATAATTTACAAGACAAAATATAAATAATAACATCCAAAGGGAAGCCTAGTAAGAAATAATCAACCAAGTAATATTACACTGCACTGCAAACACAACACTTGGACTCTGATCAACTCTTGTCATCTGCATAACTTAGTGATAAAACTGAATATTCAAGCAGTATAAGTTATTGCATGACATTAACCATGTTGATTTTCAAATAGTATAAAGTAAAACTAAACCGTATAAAACAAACATTCACGATTATACTTTAGTTGGAATGCTGTAATTGGGTGTTATAGTAATTAGATGGGGACCATTAAGTAAGAAAGAGTTTGGTGTTGACAAGATGGTAGCTCTCCCCAGCAACTTTGAAACAAACTGAACATTAATAAATTGCTGTAGTAAGTTAAAAAATAAAATTAATCAAATTGTACTAATTGTTTGTTTTGTATTATAAGTACTGAGGCTGAGGATCAAGCCTGAGGTTGAGAATCTTAATGTGCATATTTCGGAAAATAAAAACCTAATTTGAATTGAAATTTTTTTTTTGATTTCAAACAATAGTAGCAACACAATACCAAATTTAGAACCTCAAGACAATTCAAAATATTTTTAGATTTCACAGCTAGAATATAATGTATTTCTGAATGACAATGGTGGTGGTGATCATCATAATTGTTGTTAAAATGATCAACACAGCTACTGAAGAAGACTAAAGGGAACTACTTCTACCCTGGCCAATAATTAATTGTCACAAAAATCATCTGGTCAACAGTCAACAATTATCATGGACAAGCCGCATAAAAATTACAAAAAAAAAAAGAATTAAGATGATTGTTTTTTACTACTAAAATTCATTGTAAGATATAAATTATATCACATATATTAGCCTTAATAATGTTTGTTAATACTTTAATCCTGTCGTGGTGATGTGTAATACAATATGTAATAATATACAGAAGTGTATATTACTGTTGTGAGAAGTATAACAAATCTGTTTCGAAATGTGAGAAAGTATTTTTCTTATATAATGGCCCCACCATACCAGAATTCTTTCCAAGAACTCAAAACAATGTTTAACCTGATGATATTTTTTAATAAATGTTATTATATATGTACTGTTATTGTTGTGAGAGGAATAATACTTTATCATAATCATGAATATCACAGAGGTTTATTTCTTGTTTGCCAAGTGTTGAATAAAAATTTATTTGTGTATACTGTGTGGAGTCACTAAATTTTTACAAATAGTTGTAAAATAATGAGAAATACCTACAGTTTATTATTTATGAAGTAGGCTTTTATACTCTAAAAATAGTTTTCTTGCGCCAACATGGAGTAAAAATAGTACCAATATAATAGAAGTAATATATGATACACAATTTTTTACTACAGACTAGTTTTTGGTTAAAATGTTTAATAAATTTTTTTAATGGCCTACGATGAAACTCACAAAAGCAAAAACTAGTTTAGGCAAAAGTAAAATTGGATTAAAAATCTTTATCTAAAACTTGGTGTTCTGGAGTCAGAAACTGTGGATTGGTTATTTCCGCTATCAATTATTTTATCCTTATGATGTAATTTATGAAAAATTATGAAGGTTTACATTCCATCAAAAAATGTTTTTATCTAAGGATTTTTTAAAATAATTTTTAAAAAGTGTTATCTGTAATTATTTTTTTAAAGATAATGTTTGTACAGATAATGTTTTGACTCACCTGAATGATATACTGTGATATATTTTCTGGTTTCAGAGTCATTTTTGTAGTGATAATGCCTCTAGAAAAGAAACCACTTTCATAGAACTTTGCATTTATGTCTGACCAACTGATATTGTTGTGGTCCCATGCTGATCCCTCTAATACTGGCCAACCACCAAATAATTTAAAATATTTTTTGATAGTTGCTACTTCTTGCTTTCCAAGTATATCTATTTTTAAGGAAAAAACAAGTGTATTATTCAGTGAATTTACTGCAGTTTATGAAATAGAATGAAAAATAATTTTGCTCAGAGTGACACTTCAGGTATTAAAAACTTGTTGAATTTATTAAAATATCTTGCCAGAAATTTAAGGAGGCTACTGTAGTGCAATGAGTAATAATCACAAGTTGCGTTTGATTGCTTTAATAATTAACTGCATATAATCAACATACAACCTCTTGCATAATTCAGTGATTACCAATGTGTGGGGAGTAAATTCTTGTAAGAGGTTTGTAGGTGTACGAGGGTCAGTTCGCGGAGCGACATCGATAGCTCTGTAGTAGAACTAAAATCTTTCGTGTGCTGCAAGATGTATATTTCATGTGAACACCTGTTAATTTCCAGATATATCTGTCAATTTATTCACTTTTTACTAGATGTTTGAAATTTTCCTGTCACGCATGTTTTTAAAATGCACAAAATCAAACATTGTGTTGTGATAAATTCTATGTTAAAAACGTTTTAGCATCAATGGAAAATCAAAACAAAATTGTAAATGTGTTAGGAGATGCTGTGCCTTCAGAAACAGTGGTATGTGGGGCACACTCGAGTTTAAACGTGGTCGTACAAGCACTGAAGACTATTCTAGCAGTGGATGTCCAAAAAGTGCAACAAAAAATGGCATTACTGAAAAAATTTCATAGGGTGTTGGAAGACCGCAGATTGAGGAGTGGATGAGTTGCTGAAATCATAGGCATCTCATATGAGTATGTGCCTCATAATTTAACTCAAGAACTTGATCTGAAAAAGTGTTGTGCAAGATGACTGCCACATCTGGAGTTGCTGCATTTTTTAGGCGTCCAGTATGACCACGTTTTCAATGCTTGTACGACCACGTTTAAACTCAAGTGCTTACTTATGAAACATTGGTTTTGAAGTTGCAGCATCTCCAGACACATTTACAATTTTGTTTTGAATTTTCATTGATGCTAAACAATTTTTAACAAAGAATCACACCACGATGTTTGATTTTGTCCGTTTTTCAAAACACGCCTGACACTTCAAATTTAAACAGCTTCTAAACAATGAATAAATTGATAGATAGATTTGTAAATTAACAGGAGTTCACAAAAAATACAAATCTTGCAGCATACGAAAAATTTTAGTTTTACCACTAAGCTACAGTTGTCACTCCGCGAACTTTTCAACTGACCCTCATAATACTTTCTTTATTTAGGAACAGTCAACTTATGACTATTGTGCACAGATACTGAGATAAATTTAAAATCTGTTCATGAGAATAAATATAAAATCAATGTTCTCAAAGAAAAATGTATAAAAAACTGTTTAAAAAAATATAATAATCCACTGATATTATAAACCACATTTGGTAGAACCAACAAGCACAGAATGGTACTGTGTAGCACCTTGTACCTAGAAACTGAGTTGAATGGAATAGCCTGATCAAGATAGTGGCAATGAGAGTTGTTCAAGTGCCATAGTTGTGCTTGCAATACATAATTTTATTATTTCCAATTTGTAATCAAATTAACTGTGACAATTTTGTTTTTCATTTTCTTAATAAATACAATTTGAACTATGAAATCCTTATTACATATTAATAGTAATGGCCATAAACCTATATGAATGTTATGTAACTGTTGATGTCCAAACAATGATAATAGTTGTTGGGCTGCATCTGCACTCTTTGTTGATGATTTGTGTCATCTAATGATTATCACTGCAGGCTCTTCTTCTTTCCCAGGCTGTATATCCCCCCACCCTTTGTGGGTCATTGTTTCTGACAGCTTGTCTCCATTTGGTCTGGTCATGCACGTTTTCCACCGACAGCTGCTTTTCTCTCAGCTCATCCCATACACAATCCATCCACATCTGTTTATGACTGACTCTCATTCTCTCACCCTATACCTCCATCTCCAGATCCTTATCCCCACACATGATTCTTCTATTTTCCTCACATTGTAGTCTTCTTTCTTGCACCTTTATGCTGAACCGAACTATTGTATAAGAGTGCCTTTGGTTGATTTATAACTGTTGTTTTGTCAAATTAAAGTTTGTAATTAGCGACTTCATTGGTATCAGTTATTCTGTTTCCACTGAACAATATGACGATTGTCGTAACAACACAACATTCATACATTACAGTAATTGCAACAACAGTAATTCATATTACTTACCCGATGACATACACTGCTGGTAAAGTTTCTTGGCAAGACGGAAAGGTTTCAGTTCATGATGAAATGATGGTTTTTCTAGTTCAGCTTTGATTTGAAGCACGATTTTGTCTTCCTGTGATGCATCCAGATCAGTATTGTAGTATGTCTGCACAATTGACAATAGAAAATCGACATCTTCATATTTTTCTTTCTATATATTATGTTATAATTTACAAACAAACACACAGTATAAAACTGCACAAAGGAATCAGTGGATACATAGTAAGTGTATGGGCTTTCACGGTTGTTTTTATTAAAACAAAAAATGTCAACTTGTGGCCACAGAAATCCCTGTATAATAATAGATCTCAATAAAATAAGTAAATTAGCATGCAAAATGCCTCTATGAAACTTAACTTCATTAAGTTTTATAAAGTTTATGAATCAGGTTATATACATAAACTCCAAGTACTCACTCACTCATTATGATATCTCGACAACCACTAAAACTATGACCATCAAAATTTGGTACGTAGATTTCTCTTTATCCCAGATACTGTCTGAGAAAGCTTAAAAAATTCATTCCTTAGGAGATGAATTCCATACGAATATCATAATGGTTTGAAATTCACCTTGATATTAAAACCAATTAATCAAGATCACTAATTCTTCTAATTTATGCGTACCCAAGGATCTTAAATTTGGAAAAGTACATTATTCAGAGGAAACTTACAAAACTAAACAGAAATCATTTTGAAAAATACTTAGCGTTGTTGGATTTGTTAATGCTGTTGTTGTTGTCATCATTAATGGTTAAACTAATTATTGTATTTCCTACCACTATGTTGCAGAAGCAACAAATGGTTACCAACTTCATTGCTGCCTTTGTATTGTAACGCGCGTGCGCGCGCGCACACACACACACACACACATGATACTGGACACATTTATTTACATTTATATGTCATGTCAGTTAATTGCGCCAAACATGTACAAGCAATATTTTACACATTGAATCAGTTCACTTGTCACCCAGCCCTGAACTTCTCACTTCTGGTGTGTGTCTCACACTATAACACACTGAAAAAATCCCACAAATTCAAAAAAGCAGGATACAGAATCACATACAAAACTACAAACAAAACAGAACACACACTATCAAAACACACACACAAAGCACAAAACAAATTTGATCTACCTGGTGTTTACAAACTAAATTGCTCAGATTGCAACAAATTCTACATAGACCAGACAGGACGTAGCCAGACAAACAAAGATACATTGAACACACAAAGGAACTACACTCCACTACCGAATCCACCTTTGCAAACCACCTCATTGAAGCAAACCACACATACACAAACATTGAAAACAACACGGATATTCTACACGTATACACAAAAGGCCGAAAACTAGATGCTCTTGAACAATTAAAATCTTGAAAAATATACAAACACACAAAAACACATAAAAACGACATCCTAAACAAACAGACACAATTCAAATCACACGTTTATTCGAACATATCACACCCCACATCGATCTTTCACAACACAGCGCCGTTACCAAGAACAAGACGGACAGTGCTCCCAGTGGCAGCCTCTGACGAAGCTTATAATAAGCAAAAACTGGTTCAGGCTATAAGGTAAAACTTTTACGTTTTTACCAATAAAAAACTTTGTGTTCCAAGTCAGTAGTGACATACTTATATTTAGTTAATCAACGGACATGTCATGGACAACGAAATCCAAAAATTTAAAATCCTTAGTTTATACTAATCCTTCTTACACCCTATGAGTAGGAAGTGTTATTCATAAATGTGCCAGTGATTTATCCAGATTTTACAAGATTCCAGACATTTTGTAAGCTTCATTAAAACATTGCAAATAAAGGAAGCTCATGTGTTAGTTTCAATGTGGAGTTGTTATTCACAAAACTACCAATCCTAGAAATAGCTGACATTATCAAGGAATGTTTAGATCCGAGCATGGCAGAAATTGCTGAACTATACCTTGTTCCAGTTATTTTTGGTTTGATGGAGTGTAACATGAACAAGTTATTGAAGGTGTAATGGGTTCACCTTTGTCTCATGTAGCAGACAGGCTATATATTTTGATAAAAGAGGTAGTTTTGATAAATTTGAAAAGGCAGCACTGGATATGGCAGAATATAAGCTGTCAGGATGATTTCTTTATGTGGATAGTGTGTATGCTATTTGATCTCATAGTCTGGAGATGGAGGTGAAGGTAAATAAAAGTTTGTTTTTCCTGGACAATTTAAAAAGAAGAAAAGAGAATGGAACTCTAGGTCATGCTATATACAGATAAGCTACTCATATCTTGAAATGCCTATTCACATCATCATCTGGTTCAGAAAAATGCCATGGTAAACACTGGTGATTGGAGCAATTCAATTTTCAAAAGAGAGCTTTGAAAAAGAAAAGAACATGTTAATGGATGTTCTATGCCAGAACAGATATGTGGCTGCTGAGATAAACAAGCCACTTAGAAAACAGCTGTCCAACGTAGGCAGTGTGAGAGTTTCAGACAACAAAATAAAGGCAGAGATGAAAGAAGAAAGCACTCAGCTTATCTGCCTTATGTCCAGTGTACCGCTGATAAAATTGGGAGACTTCTTAGAAAAGACCATATTAAGACAATACGGTAGGCCCGGTAGGAAGATAAAAGAACTACTAGGCCTACATTGTATGAAGAACAACTTACCTTTGGTGACTCCTGGTGTCTACAAAATCTGTGCAGTTGCAGAAATGTTTACATTGTGAAAGAACACATCCACCACATGGTGAAGAAATCAGCTGTTGCCAAGCATAGCTGTATACTAAATCATTCCATCTTATTTGATGAGACACGGGTATAGTGAGGCAACAGAATTATTTTCCAAGAATCTTTAGAAAGCCAACAAAGATTATTAAAAATCCTAACAACTTCAACCTAGAGAGCGATATAAACTGCTTTACATTGTAACGGGACAAACTACTGGGGTTTGGTTTATTCTTGAATAATTGTGGAATATAGTAGCCACTCATGCTGAACAATATTTTGATCATAAACGCTTGACAGTTTTTTAACACCTTGCAGTCAGTGCGTACCAAGCCGTGCGAGGCACAAGAACAATTAAGTCTGGGAATGTAAATGGTCAAAAGGGGTGCGAATTCATGCGTATGCGTGCGAGTCGGCCAACGGTCACACAATATAAAGCATGTACATACATTCCAGCGTCGAACATGTGACGAAAACAAAGAACTAAACGAAGTAAAATCCGCCTCAGTCGCATATACAGCTTAAAGCCGGCATATATAAAAAACAAATTATCCGTAATAGAATTGTGTGAAATGAAGACCAATACACGAGGAGGCTGGACTATGGAAGTACCACGATTCAGTTAAGTGACCTACAAAAGTAAAAACCAAAAAAGATTTGCAATTAGGGCTCATAAAATTCAATTTTAACTATTTTAATAAAAATGGAGATCTCCTAAAGTCATGGGGTGTATGTGTGAGTGTGTGACTGCAAGCGCTGGTTTCCATATGTAAAATTAAGTTTGTAACTAGATTTTATTTTGAAACTAAACTTTTGTTGAATATTACTGAAACTAAAATATAAGAGAGTGAGGGAGAAGATTTTGTATGTAATGATGGGGTTGAAAGAAATGTATAAAGTTCTTATTTTGATTGAAAAGATAAATTTAATTGGATTCTTTATAATTTAATAAAGTAAGATTGATTTGAACATCTGAATTTGAATTAGTTATTCCAAGCAACCATCTCGTTTTCAACACGTCTAATTAGAACCCTGGATACGGTAAGTAAAAAAGTTAAGTTGGCAACTAATAAAATGGCGGCGACACTAGCCGTAAGTGATAAAATGTAAACAATATTCAATTCATAAATTTATAAATATAAATATATTAAAAACACAACAAATGGCACCCGAACAGGGAAAATAAAAGACAAAATTTAAAAATTTTGAAAATTGTATTTAATTGACAACCTTTAGTGGTTGTGAATTGAAGAAGAACATAGTGAAACTATGGTGATACCTTAAGACTGCTTTATGAACAGTGATAATATGATTATTAATGTTTGTAAT
This sequence comes from Magicicada septendecula, assembly GCA_034769895.1. NCBI lineage: Eukaryota > Metazoa > Arthropoda > Insecta > Hemiptera > Cicadidae > Magicicada > Magicicada septendecula. Next base: position 16,524,489 of record CM068374.1, read on the forward strand.
GTACATTATATTTTTTTTAATAAGGAGGATTTTATATGTATTAGTAAATACTTATAAATTAATGATTTTGGGGGCAGTTATGACACTAGGTGTCAAACCATTGCAATTCCCTACATTTTGGGCGATCTCGGCCTTACCAACCCAGATCGTGGTTTTGGATGACAATCAGCTTTGGGCAGAATTATTGTAAAACTGACCATGGCTGGTTGCCCTTGAAATTGGTTCAACATAGAAATTTAATGGGGTTTAATAAGGGAATCTAAGATTATTTTGAACACAGGCTATTTTCCCCCAAATAGGGGTGGTAGACCTTAGGGGCATATGTTAAGATAATGAGTAGGGGTACTTACCCTGAAGTTTCTTGTAACGCTGAAGCAAGGATGGGAGTGAGAGAAAATAAAAAAAGTGCTCACTCCTTCCGCCTCAGTCCTTGTGGAGCCAACTGGACGCAACAGTCCAGGGGGGGCAATAGTGTGTGTGGAGGAGAAAAGGGTGATGATTATTATTAACAGCACCGGATAAATAGAATTTCTGTTAATAATAAAAATATTTTATAAAATGTTAAATGATTTTGAATTGTTTTAGATACAAAAGAGAAAATTTTAAGAATTGTAGAAAGATTGAGATATAGATGAATTGTATTTGAGTAAATTTTGATAATGTGTTTAAATATTTTGGAAGTATTATTGCATTAGTATAAAGAGTTGTATTTCTTCTTGTTAATGGGGAAGGATTAATTATTATCGATTGGAATCGAAAATTTTATAAATGTTAATGGTAATGAACTAAGAGAATGAAACGCTGTATAATAAATCTTGTAATCATATAGGTGTTAGGAGTTAGAGAAAACCCAGTGCTTCTTAACACAAACCAGCACATAGCTAAGGGGAAACAGATCAGTTAGGGATATGGTATTATACAAGGCCACTATTTGATATTTTAATTTGATGTTTCAGTGTCTGGTGATGCTGTGGCGGCGGTCCTGAGCTGGCCAGCGTGTCAGAGCAGGAGCGTCAAGTGCCTGACTGGCCTTGCGGTGTTTGGATCTCGAGAGAGAAGTCCAGTAAGGTCATTCAGGTGCGGTCACGGCCACTGGACCAAGGGTAAGTTATCTATATTCTTTTATATAAACAATACAGGGTGTTGTGGCGACATATCCTGGCTGATCCCTTTAGGGAGTATGAATGTGTCAATGAGAGTTTTTATGCTTCGGCATAAAACCTCTCATTGAGGGGGTATTGTAACGGGGCAAAAAAAGGGTAAATTATTTTAATCATTTTAAATCAGTCTTGGTACTGTTCAGTAACCGTCAGAAAGTACACATTGGGAATCGTGAATAAGCAAATACGGTGAGTGGACTATATAGTCAAACTGTTGCGTTGTGGCAAAGGAATTTGCAGTTATCAACGAGGGGGCGGACGCGCCTCCACACGCGCACTCCCTCAGCCAACTTTCCCATGGTTTGGTCACGTATTAATACATTCTTTCGCGCTGTGCGCGCAGAAAACTGTCTCAGTCGACTACAAAACTCTCGTCTGGCCAGATGAACACATAGGCTCGCGGGCCGAAATTTTATTAAAATGTATACCAAAGTGAATTCGAGAAAACAGTAAAAACAGTTAATATCAAACAGTGCGTATGTGAGCATTTCTGCTCGCCGTCGGCTGCGTACCTTTACGCCCGCAACAAAAATGTGAACACAGCAAGTATAAAATATAAAATAACCAACTTATAACTTTATCAGAATGTATTAGCAGTTTAAAAATATATAAAGTCAGTGAACATTAGAAAACCAACATCCGTAGTGCGCGTGTAACGATGAGACGTCTTCTGGACAGATTTTCAGCTAAGTAACAAATAAGAGATAAAACCAAATTTTTAGTACTTTATTTAGATTCAATAAAATGAGCTCAGTTAGGGAAGTCCATGAAATTGTACCGCTTGAATGAGTGTGTGATTGCGTGAATATAAAAAAAATATATAAATTTAAGAAGTGATGGGTTGTGAAAAATATATATAATTCTATAATTTAAGACATGATTCATTATGTTCATTTTGGTGGGTATAAAAAAAAAATATAAATGGGAAAGAAATTTTAACTTGATTCAATAACTATGCCTCATGGCGAATAGCAATGTGCTTTGTTTCCAAAATAGAATCTCATGTAACTATGTGTGGTTTGATAATAAAGGGTAATGTCATTGGTAAATATTACAATTAAGAGTAAGTTATTTCAAGTAACAAGATCCGCTGTTTCTGGTTCGCTTAAAAGAAACTGGCCCAAAGAAGGTAAGCATATTTGAGTTTTTCTTTGTTGGAAACAACATGGCGCCCGACATAGTTAATACAGAAAGTAAACAGTACGTAACTCAATTAATAAAATAATAAAAAGAAAGAAAACATTACAACATTACTGCTAAAGGGTAATCAATATATTCAAAAAATAACACTAATAACATAATCTTATTTTCCTTATTAAGTTTGTTACCATTTTATTAATGGATTTCTTTTATTTTAAATATAATTAAATCACTACCGATTCGGAACACAAAGTTTTTTATGGGTAAAAACGTAAAAGATTATAAGCTATAAGGATATATATCTTATGGTATATGTATATTTTTATGGTTCAGGCAATAAGGTAAATTTACGTTTTTACCTACAAAAAACTTTGTGTTCCGAGTCGGTAGTGATTTAATTATATTTAGTTAATTAACAGACACGTCATGGACAACGAAATCCAAGGATTTCTTTTGTTATCTAACTTAGTTATACACTTATATCACTTTTATTATGTTAATTTATTGTTATTTATTTAATTTTATATTCTTTTACTGTGTATCTTTATTTTGTCTTGATATTCTTTGTTAAGATGTATTGTGCATATGTTACAGTACATATACTCGCCAAAATACAAACATCCACGAGGAGCAATCATAATCGAGAAAAGGCTATCGAACACTTAAAACTGAATTTTAAAGGAAGAAGAAAACTACATAATAAACTAAATGAGAAGAATAAAGAGATAAGCAGTAAGAAATAATGGACTACTAAAGAAATTAAGACAACTGACTAAAGACAAGACCAACGTTGACCCAATATACCCAATAGATCAGACAGTGAGAGGAAGACTAGAACCTAAGACAAAGGAAGATAAATTGAAGAAGGAAAATGAATTAAGTTAAATTAGGGAAGAACTGAGGTAACTCAACCAGGAGAACTAATAGATAAGGGAAAGAAAATAACAAATAAAGAAAAGAGAAAATAATACTTATGATTGAGGAAAAGGAATCAGTTTAAAACTAAGATACAAACCCTATTAAATGACTTCACCATGACAGCAAACCACTAACAAGACTATTATAAGTGACTGTGACGATAACCCTAATTTAAAATAAAAGTATAATGACCAGGAGAGTGAATTTAAAACTGTGTACTAATATGATTAACAAGATGTAAAAACCAACAACAAAATTGTATCTTATGTAATACAGTATGTATGTAGATGAGATAAAAACAGAGACATCAGAAAAACTGATATCTCCAAGATTATTACAAAAAGAATATAAAAGAAGCTGGAAAATAAATACAGACAATAACTAATAATTAATAGTATTAAGACACTTAAATTGAATACCACTATTATATTAACGACTCGGAACACAAAGTTTTTTATAAGTAAAAACATAAAGTTTTACCTTACAGCCTGAACCGGTTTTCGCCTTTAAAAGGCTTCTTCAGAGGCCTTATAAAAAACTTTGTGTTCCGAGTCGTTAATATAATAGTGGTATTTAGTTAAGTAATGGACACGTCATGGACAACGAAATCCAAGAACACTTAAATTATCGTGTAAAAAGCATAGAAATAAAACCACAAGATGGAACTCATTGTTGCAAGGCAGTATAGTACACACATAACCTAGTCACTAGCATTTTTCATTTATAATGACAAGAATTGTTAACAAAAATGTTATCAATCCATATTCTGTTATAGTGTAATTAAACTAGATGTTATAAGGGTCATACCAGTACCAAGACTAGTTTACCAAGGAAGGATTTATATTGTGATTGGTGTAAATCAACAAACTGAAATGGACAGAATAGGATTTACCCAATAAACAATCTAAGAAACCTTTAAGAATATCAATATAAGAGAAAGAAGTTAATACCAGTAGAGTCAATAAGGTATAATACCACTGATAGAATATAAACCAATAATTAGTAGAATAAAATTGAGTCTTAATCATGAAAATTAAAAGTACTTGTCATGCAGCACTATATGCAAGAAATAATGATAAATTAACAGCAAGTGAGAATATACTGGTACAGCCCAAAACATGGTCAAACTTTATAGTTATGGTAATGACATATTATGTGAGAAACAATGACTTAAAAAACAATTATGTAATTTCTAACGAAAATAATACATGTAACACCATAGAATACAAACTAGGAGTGGTTATCAAGACTAAAATGAACAAAATAATGATGGAATAACTGGAACTGAGATGATCAGGAGTTGTAATGATCATTTCAGAGTAAATGTGTCAAAATAGAAATGGTTAAGAAACCACTATTAAAAGACAATAAGTAAAACTAATTGATAGTGTCATAGGTCAATATGCCTAACCAATGTATTGGTAAAGTTAATTAGAAATAAGTATTTTCTTGTGTCATGAGTAATATTGTAATAGTGATAAGAACTTGTAGACAACAATTATGAGTAATAAGGTTTGCAGTAAAAGTAAGGAATAATAATGGAAAAATGTAATTAAAATATAGTAAATAATAGTGAGTTAGGCCTAAAAAGCCAATAACAAATTTTATCAAAATACAACCTTGTAAATGATTGTAAAGAGTTCCTACTCAACTATTAGCAAGGAATAATCACTGTTTATTGAAGTTTAATTATATAAATAACTAAAACAAACCTTATCTTACGTAAAAAGCTAATAAGAGATATTAGTAAATTTAATTTTGTTAATAAGGATCAAACTCATATGGTGTGGGGATCCAAAATATCCGTCTCAAAGAATCCTGACTAATGGTAATAATGAATTGTTAATTAGAGCAAAAATAAGGGAATAATGTTAATTATAAAAATTTAATAATTTGTCAGCCCTTGGGCGTCATCTTGTAAACCAATTTCTTATTATCTCAAAACCAGGCGAAAGACGCATTGAAGGCGTCTATTTTGCCGAGATATACCGAAGGGTCACGAAAATTAACCAATCAGCTATCACCATTAAGCATTAGACGCCAGATTCGGAAACCGAAGAGAACACAGTCCATCACAGTACTTTGACGGAGAGGCCATGTCACTCCTGCAAGCCATTTTAAGAAGAACCGACCAGCTGATGGGAACGATAACCTAAAAAAAACCAAAAGTAAACAAAGTCGAGTTTATTTTTTTCAGTGAATTTTATCGGAGTATGTGCACATAGGCAGTGTATTCATTATTAATAAAAAGTTAATAGTGCCAATAAAGAAAAAGGCACCGAACGCAAGTATAGTGACAATTATTAAATACTTAGAATAATTATGACATGTTTTTGATAAAAAATATAATCGATTACAATTAATGATATTTTGTTAATTGAACACAACAAGGCTTGGCACCTTATTTAAATGAACAATTTTAATAATCATTATTAAGAAGAATAAAAAGACAAATGACTTTACTTATATCAATGGTTAACTATTTTAATAAATAGCAGTATTTATAATGAAATAAACAGTGTCATATGGACAATAAGAATCCAATGAATATAATGATAGCAATTAACTATTTTGAATGAAAAAGAGTTAACAATAATCGAACATAATTTTCATAATTAACCTGAGAAACATTACTAGAGATGAGGTATCAGTTAATTAATGATGAACTTTAAAAAACTTTGAACATTAGTATTCTAATTAAGTCGTTTGTTTTATTTTGTGTTTGTTAAAAATATTTAATACTGTTTAACCATGCTAACTGGAAATATCCATTTACCTAATTTCATGTTATCCAATCTGATGAATCAGATAATTGTTTTATGAACGCTAAATGAATTTATAACCGTATCTTACGGATATTTTTTAAGAATGTTAAAGAGTTGCTAGTAATTAAAGGTAACTGGTTATTAGTTAAACAAACCAGCTTTAACCTAAAATGTCGACAAAAGTTGTATGTTGAATTTTCATGTTAGTAATTAAGAAGTTTTCAGTAATGTAATCACTCTCCTACTACTCAATAATTATAGTAGTATAATTCTTCATGTTTGTGTATCCTGCAGTCTCAAAGAACCTACAATGTTTATAAAATAATCTAACAAAAAATTAATGTCCCACGTGACGATTATTAGAATCATAATAGCAAACCCTGAGAAAAAATAATTTTAAAGAATCTATCAGTAATGTCAAATCAATAATTAACAATACTATTGTGGTTTAACACAATTTCATTAATCTTATTGAGAAATAAAACATAATTTTACCCAATGAAAGAATTGAACAAATTATTTCAGTAGACTAGATGTTTCAGGTTAGGTAGACAATTCGCAACAGGTGGCACTACTGGTGGTGGCAATTGAGATGGTTTAAATAATTTTGAAATTTAAACTCTCATCTCAATTCTACATTGTTAACAGAACTTCACTCCAACTAAGAAAATTCCTAATAACGAAATCTAATTACAGCGAGAAATAAACATAGCCGTTTCGTCTCATCAACCGAAGAACGTCGAACTACAAACCACTAGTGAACATTTTTTAATAATAAAATAATAATAATTATTAAGTGATGACCAACGTTTGAGGCTTGAATTAGGTAAAAATCTATCAACCTAATTAACAATAAATAAATAATAAAAAATTAAATAACCAAATTTTAGCAGCAACTAGAATATAAAAAGAACAACATACAACCAAGGATTAAAATACAATACTTGAAAAAGGCAGAGTCACTTTCATTATACAACAATATTGCAAAATGGACCCGCCCACTGAAGGGGTGTACAAATAACAAGGCGTGTCAAGATGTTGTTCATTCTCAGCTTCACCACTGAGGATGCCAGATGACCGAATGGGCAAAACGTTTGGTGTTTATAACAATACCAATAAAACATGGGTTGCAACCCAAAAAAGTGTAATAGTTCATTAACTATTAAGTGTAATAGTGTACTTAATAGTTTCGACCATGTAATTCATCTAAAGATGAAGAAAGGAGGAAATACTTGGACAACGTATGAGTAGTAATGGGAGCTGGAAGATATAAGGCAGTTTTAGTGGTAGAGAAAGGAAGTTGCCAATTGCTGTGTCAAATCCTTGTTTTAAAGGAAGAAGAAAGATGTGAGTATGATGTGTGGCTATTAAATAAACAGACTGGCTTCATAAATGCAGTTTATTTACAAAATATTACATTTTAACATTTATCGCCATCAATGTACTCCTATTTCGTTTCCGTGCAGTGTTCAATTTGAATTTTCCACTGTTGGAAGCAGTGCTATAATTGTATCTGTAAGCACCTGCAAGCTCCTTCAGTAGGTTTGCCATTTTTTCTTCTACTTCTTCCACAGATTGACAGTGGGCCCCTTTTAGGCAACTCTTGATTAGGGGGAATACGAAAAAGGTCACAACAGTCAAATCAGGCAAATATGGTGGGTGCCTTTTTTTTTATGTCAGACACGAAATCTTCTGAAACACCTGTTGAAATGTTAACATTTTCGGAAGAATTTTAGCACAGACTTCACGTATGTTTAAATGTTAATACCATGATTGCCTGACTGCTTCTTTGTTAACATTCACCATTTCAGCAATCATCCTAACACTCAGGCGACAGTATTAGGCCTGCCTGAACACTCATCATTTTCCACCTCTTCCTGACCATCAATTAATCTCTTGTACCACTCAGAAACTTGGCTACATGACATACATTTGTCTTTGATTTTGTTGTCCATGACATGGTCCAAGTGTTATCAGTAATTATAAGAAATTATTCTGATGTGGAACACAACTATTTTAGATAAAATAAAAAAAAAATTCTATTTTCTGCCTGATAACAGTAAAATGTTTTTGCTCATTACAAGCTTCATCAGAGGTTGCAGCTAGGAGCGGTGTCCATCCTGTTTTTGTTGATGGCGCTATCGTTCGGTATGCCATCAATCATAACAAGTGAAAACTAGTTCGGGCAGTAAGCTAAAAAAGTTTAACCATTTTTATCTAAAGTAATTGTGTTCTGCATTGGAATAATTTACTATAGTTAGCAATAGATTTATCCTTAAACTCTTATTTCAAAACAAGCTAAAACATTTTGTTGCAGTTTTTTTAATTTCACTAGATGCTTGAGATTAACATGCTTTCAGTTTATAATATTTATAAATATGAAATAGAATATTTATTGTTTAATTTATAATTAAATTATTCATACAGCTACAAATGGTGTTTTTGTAACAGCACTCACAAACACTATTTGGCATTTACAATTAGATGTTAATGGCCTATCATTGATACGTGCTCTATACAGTACTCAACACAGTACAGTCTGGTTATTTAACAGCCCCACTTCGTATTAGGCAGTTAATCGTATAAAAATTGTAAAGAGCTCCTATACCATATGACACTGACCTCATTTGAAGGAACATCTGCCAACTGAAGATAGCCTCCACAGACAAAATGGTAAAAATTGTCACAAGGATTGACTGTCGCCTTCATCATAATTTTCAATGTCTCTGCTGTAACAGAAAAGTGGACAAAATACTCGTATTTTATTTAACACACACAAATACTCTGAAACAGTATGATACTTCTGTACATACTTTCTAGGGTTTTAACCTATTTGACAATGCTTTTTAAATTTATTCCTGTACTCTGCTGTTATTTCCAAGTTTTCTTGGTTCTACCAATTCTCTTTTTTAGAGTGGCAGCTCATGACCAAAAAATCTGGTGGTGCACAAGGTTTTTATTAAAATATTGTTAGACCTAATTTCTTGTAAATATATAATTCAAATAAATACACCTTTGTTTATTCAAATAAACGTTTAAGTCACTAACAACTGACTTTGAGTAACACTACATGCACACAGGACACATTCAAATAATCTTTAATAGACCACTGATAAACAAAACCATACCACAATGTTGGCAGCATGTAGGTAACTTGCCATATATTACCCAAGCCTGTCTCACTTGCTCTTCCGTGGTCTCTCACTCACACCCCTCAACCATCTCAGACTCTGTAATACTTTGCATGAGGTAGCATGGAACTGCTACTTACAGACTTGAGCGACCACACTCTGAATGTAAAACTATGATATTCGGAACAGGCAGTGGCAGTTTAAAATGGAACTCAGTACAGAGATTGTAATAACATTAGGAATATAAATCGATAATATTTGCGATTGTATAACAAAAATACTATATTGTTATGAAATTACAGAACATGCTTTTTTTTCGGCTATAATGTGTGTGTGCATACATATTGCTGCTACTTTGAGATGAAGGACAATTACGTGACACTTGTTATGCGTCCACAATGAGACTTTTCTAGACCATACTGGTCCACACGTGCTGTGTTTAAGGCCGCAATCAATTACGTTCTAGTGTTTTCTAGTAAACACCTATTATGGAATATTTTGGAACCTCGGCGGGGTATAAATACAAGTACTCAGAGACGCTTAGTTCAGTTTGAGTTATGATTTATTCCAGTGTGGTTCAAAGTAATGTGCCGAAGTGTTTTATATGTTTTATAATTATGCGAGACTCTATTAACTGACATTATTATTGCATGTGAACAATTTTTATTTGATTTGTTTGTAAGAGTATATCTTGTTAATTACATACTGTTTAATTGTGATAATAAAAGCTGGTGATTAGTGACTTAATTGGTGTCTTGTATTTTGTTTTTCACTGTACCATACGACGATCAAGGAGACCGTCGTAACAATATATATAAATGTTTTGTTGTGTCATGTTTTGTATTATGTTCAAAGCAACAATTTTCAAAGCACTCAACACATAAAATACACAAAATACTAACATATACACCACAATCACACACAATAATACCAATGTAAAGCACCAGAGACCAACAGAAAACCAAAGCACAACCAGCCAACACACAAATATCTCACAAGGTTCAAAATCAGGAAGGCTGAAGATGGGAACACAAGGCTTCCCGAAACAGGTTCCAAATAGGGAGAAAACATCTTGAGGTAAAGTCATTATAAAATATATATTATATACATCAAGAAACGAACTGGAGCAGAAAGTGTTTGAATATAAATAAATGTATACTTTGTTCTACCAGGTTCTTGAATATATATGCCTGGAACTTCCTAGACTACTCTCTTACTTGACACATGTTGGTGAATGACAATTATCAACTATATATATAAACAGTAGTAGACAGAGTTCAGAATCAGTATTTATTGAGAGTTCTCTCTCTCTCCTATGGCACTACAGCCCTTTTGGGGCCCTGGCCTCTTTCAAATTTTCCCCTCTTCTGTCGGTAGCCATTCTTTCAAATCCATTCTCTTCTGTCGGTACCCATCCTCCTCCAGGAACGCATTTTCAGTATTTCTTTCACATCCTCATACACCGCGTCCTCCCATCTTCTCCTCAGTCTTCCCACTGGCCTTTTTCCGTGGATTCTGGTATTCAATAGTTTTCGTGGTATTCTGTCTTCCCCCATCCTGGCTACGTGAACAGCCCACCTTAGACGCTGTAGTTGTATGTATTGTCTTATCGGTGGTTCTTTATACATTTGATACAATTCAAAGTTATATCTTATTCTCCAGCCATGTATGTCATTAACTGGTCCCAAGATTATTACTAATATTTTTCTTTCAAAGATATCGAGAGTGTTTGCTGCTTTGGAGTTTAGGATATATGTTTCGCAGCTATAGGTTAGGATGGGTCTTATTATTGACTTGTATATCCTCAGTTTCGTATTTCTGTGGACGTCTTTGGATCTGAAGATACTTGATGTGGCAAAATATGCTTTATTGGCTTGGACTATCCAGTTTCGAATTTTGGCTTCTTCTGTGCCATTTTTTTCTAATACGGTTCCCAAGTATTTAAAGTTGTCCACCTTTTCAATATTGTCGATTGTTCCATAGTTTCTTTGTCTTCTAGTCTGCACTAATATTTTTGTTTTATCTATGTTGATTTTGAGGCCTATATTGCTAGCGTTTTCTTTGATTTATTGTTAGTTAAGTGAGTTAAAATTAGTACATGTGTTTGATACCACATTTGTGGATCAATATTATCTTTTTGTTTGTACAAATTACAATATTGTGTTAATAATCGATATTGCAGTTGAGAATCAAAATTGTATTTTCTGTGTTTTTTTTTTAATTTATGAAAAACTGTTGTGATTTTGGTAAGTAAACAAGGTGTTGACAGTGATACAAGCATTTTATTTTAATCGCTGGCTGAAGATGACATTACCTTACCTACTCTCTTCAAAATATAAGTTGACAAATTAATGAGGTAAATGGAAGCATATGCCAGTCATTTTCGTTAAACACTAATACAGAAACAACACTGAACTAAATATTAAAACAAAACTAATAAGAACAGTCTCTCACAATACACCATAGTTTCACAGGTCTAGCTTTTCTTACAGCTGTTTACTGGGCTTCACCTATGTGTGATGTAGATAAATATAGCAGCATGTGTCATTAACCATATAACTTGTCCTGTCCTTAAGTTAATCTCAGAAAATTGTACAAAAGCATGTAATTATCTTGTTGATTTATCCTCTTCGTTCACTTTATAAATATTACTATATATATAAACTTTCACAATAGGAACTTACTTTCATTTGTCTTCCCAAACGTTTCGAGGTGATGTTCCTCTTCCTCAGTGGGATTAAGTACTGAATGTCATTTTAACAGTATAACGGTTATGGACTGGTGTGTGTGGTGGGGGTTGATGGTGGGAGGGAATTGGCGCTGAGGTTCAAATTGTGTGTTTGGATCAATGTATCGAATAGTGTATGTGAAGTATAACGAGTTAATTAATAATTGGAATATTTAAATTTTGTATTACTTACCTTTAAAGATTCGTCCACATTACCAAGGTTTCGTCTGATGTACTTTGGCAGAGAAAAACAACAGGTGATGCAAAATAAACAAGTACATAGATATAGTTCATACAACCCACTACTTTATTGTATTCTTATCTCTTCTCCTTCTCTACCTACTAACATTCCACTTACATACTATTGAATATTGAGGTGACAACACCATCTGATTAAAATAACGACTTATCTCTTACTTCTTATAATTAAATCATTTGTCTATAATTATGAAAAACGACCCAGCTTGCTGCACACACACTTTCATTCCATTATAAAACCCCTTTTGTATTAATGACTTTACATCCCCCTGAAAACATGATTATGATAATTTTGATTTGAGTACCGTACAGTTTACCATGGCATCTACGTCGACCGCATGGCGCATCACTCACACTACTCCCTTCTTGATGAAAAAACTGTTATTGTTCCGTTGATTTTGTACATTACACTTGTTCACCGATTCATATTCTTTTAATTTGATTACACTTTTATTCAGACATCCTGTTATAGTCGGCCGACCTTTATATTGCCCGGGCAGAAAGTTTAGTTGGACCACGCGTGGCCTATATTACTAGTCGACTGGGTGGAGCGCTACCAACAATTTCTCCCACTCGCAGTTAGGCATGACGGAAATTACAATGCCTTAGGCGTCAAAATCATCGTCACTGTTCAGATAACACATGCAACTCCCATGTGTTGGACATCAACGAAATTTGGTGTCCACTGGTTTACGTCACTGAAAAGGTGTGTCCTTAATCTTGTATCTGCCGTGTACCGAGCACATGTTTAACCAAATTCGCGAAAAGCCATTTTGCTCGACTTCGCTAAGCATCGGTTATGCGCTCCGCAGATGTTTGTGCGCATTACACAGTATTAAAGTTCTGAGAATTCAACCGTTGTGGACAACACGACACATTCCATTGCAACGACTTTACCTCACAGCTCCTTTGTTTGATAATGCTTCTATTTAACATGTGTTGGGCCAAACAAAGGGGAAACAAAGTTATGATATTTTTAATAAATAAAAACCCTTCCTTTTAGCCCCGTTACATATTGTTTGGTTGTAGTGAGTGATGAAATATACATACATCATGCACTACAACCAAACAACATATTAAATGAACAATTACGTTATAGATCACATACACTATTCGATACATTGATCCAAACACACAATTTGAACCTCAGCGCCAATTCCCTCCCACCATCAACCCCCACCACACACACCAGTCCATAACCCTTATACTGTTAAAATGACATTCAGTATTTAATCCCACTGAGGAAGAGGAACATCACCTCGAAACGTTTGGGAAAGATAAATGAAAGTAAGTTCATATTGTGAAAGTTTATATATATAGTAAAAGCATGTATGAAATAGCCACGACTTTATGAAAAAGTTTTTCATTAAATAGTTTGACCAAGTTTTGTGGAATGCTAAATTGAAATATTGAGTTTCTGAAACTCCACTATAATATAAAATACACAATGTATTTCCTTTTTAATTGAAGGAAACTCAGAGCAATTGTTACCTGATCTAAAGCAGGCATCGGTTACACAGACGTTGACAACTTTCCCAGAGAACTGTGATCCAACATCTGGAAAAAATAACATTTGTTTATAATTTGTATTCTAAACTCCATTGACACATTAAAATTTTAAGAGAAAAATTTAGAGTAGCTAAGGATATGTAGAATTTCAGCTATATAAAATGGTCTTTCATTGTATAAAAACTCATTATTTAGTTTGCTAGTAGACAGGTAAATGTACTTCAGGTATGTTTCTCTTGTGCCTGTAGCATAATGAAAGATGAAAGAAGCACTAACTTCTGCCACCAATCTGGTAATCACTTTATTTTAGTAGAAACCATTTATAGGAGGAGCACACCATTATTCACAAGTTCTATTCTGAAACACTTTATCATTATCCCCCCTGCTCAGTATAATATACTTTTTCTAACCAACTCATAAACATCTGTCAAGAACTGGTAAGAGCTGTAGGTCTATCTCTGTTGCTTCATTGGTTATACCATTGGCAATCGTCACACTGGTTATATCTGTCACACATTTGACAAACAGGTTATGTCCAAAAATTAAAATTTTTTTAGAAAACACAAAAACTGATATTTTATTTATAGTGAATAATACCAGGAAGTTATTTACTTAAAAAAAGTAAAAAATAGTATCCTAATCTAATATGTAAACATTAAAAAGATAAATATAGTTTTTGTAATAATAACCAATTTAATATGCACGTATCCTGTTTTGCAGCCATTCAATGGATTTATCTTTTTGCAGCATCGGTGACAAAATATATCATCAGTGACGTAGAAGAATATATCGAAAGTCATATTGTTTCATTTAGAATCAAGTCATTTATTGTAAGAAAAAATTTAATTAAAAATAATTAAAATTAGAAACACGTGTACACTAAATGGATCAAACATTTCTTGCAGATAATGTATTTAAACAACGTTATCTTCAACTTATAACTAAATAAATGAATAAAATAAATAAATTATATAACAAATACGGGTGTAAGACAGGGTGATGGTTTATCACCAATTCTTTTTAACTGTCCTGGAGAAAGTAGTGAGAATTTGGAATAAAAAATTAAAGGAATGCAAAATATCACCAATCATGTTGGGAAGAAGGAACAAACGTATTGAAATAAACTATTTGGCATTCGCAGATGACTTTGCTATACTTTCTGAACATCTGACATTGCAGTAACACAAGTTAATTTTTTAGAGGACATAGCCAGTAGAACAGGCTTAAGAATTTCTGCAGAAAAAACCTAATTTCTCACAAACATTAAAAACGTGCCAAAATTCCTGGTAACAGATACTGGTCGAATAGAGAGGGTTCGAAAATTTAAATATTTAGGAGAGATAATTAGAGAGAATGGCTTGGAAATATCTGCTATAGAAGAAAGGATTCATAAGATGGAACGGGCATATGGTATAACTAAAGATATTTACAATAAAAAGTGCTTATCTAAAAATGCGAAAATAAGGCATTACAGTACAGTAGTGAAACCAGAATGCCTATATGCAAGTGAATGTCTAGCACTGAATTATAATTTAGACAAATTAGAAATTTTGGAAAGACGAATTATTAGGAAAATATTAGGCCCACAAGAAACTTCAGAAGTTTGGAAATTAAGAAGTAATGATGAAATATATCAAAGTATAGAAAGTATAACAGAAACAATGAGAAAAAGAAGACTATTATTTTTTGGACATTTATATAGAACGGACGACAATAGGTTGACAAAGCAAATCTTCAAATATCTGTGGGGGAAGAAGTCAACATCAAGTTGGATTAAAGAAGTCCAAAAGGATTTATAAAAAATAATATACACGCAGAAGAAGCAATTGATGGAGAAGTTTTTCGGGCAAAAGTGTTAAAAATGGAGGGAGTCCAGGGTAGGAGAGGGAAAAACCCAGGTTCAAAGTGGACTGAAGACAGGAAGAGGAGACACAGTGAGAAGATGAAAGAGTATTGGAAAAAAGGAAAGAACAAAGAGTAAAGAATTGAAATTAGCATGTGGTCCCTAGATGGCTGATACGGTAAAAAAAAAAAAAAAAAAAAAAATGATATAATACCAGTCACAACTCCTCCGCATCGTCCTACTACAAGATCGAACTCAACCTGAATGCAGATAATAAATAAAAATAAAACACCCTGTCCCGTTGATGCATACTCCAATCTTAAAACCTAAAAACCTGTCTCCCACCGCTCCCATGATGCCATTACGACGCTTCATTCCATCTTTAGCGTCACTAGCTGCACGACCCTGGCTATCTAGTTTGGCACTAAACACCCCCACACCCTCTCCTAGAGGTTACTCACACTATTACACTAACACCCTCTCTACACTGGTACCACCACCTTCTCATCGGCCGGTCACCGCTGCCGTGCGATCCTTACCGACTCAACAATACCCACATGGCTGAAGGGAGATTGCTCCAGAACAGCCCGAGAGGTCCTAATCAAGCCTCTCAAATATCTCAAAAAAAAAAAAAATTAATAAATAAAAATAAAATCTTCATAAATGTCCTCGATATCTTCATATTTATAAATCCGTTGTAATAAATGATTAAAATTTAATCCTTCATCAATTGCCAATGTAAAATAATGAAGATTTGGTAAATGTCTCCAATTATATCAGAAATATGCCTGAAGTAAATTATTTAAATCTCTTTACTTTTCCACTGAGATTTGGACTCCATCATTTATGACTGTAAAATGTAAATTCAATAAAGTCATTATGCTTTATTGAATGGACATACCGTATTTGCAAATCTGTACTATGTAGTTGACATATCCTTTCTGCTGTCTAACACAGTGTGGATATGTCCCCTTTTGTAGCACAACAAAGATTTTGTAGTTAGATTTACATGATTTTAACTGTTTTTGTCACTTTTTCAATGAATCTGTGAATGCAGAACAACATGATTGAACATACCGAAAAAATTGTGGTCATATTCTGTTTTATAAATGGCCAACAGACATATTCTGTTCTTATTTGTGTTGAATCAGTATATTCTATATACGGCATGCAAGCTGACTGCACACACACACACACACACACACACACACACACACACACACACACACACACAATTCTGTTGTTTACAATCATATCAGATTTCCTTTGCAAGAAATTTACTTTTGCTTTTGCATAAATACTTTTCCCAGACATCCACATTTGTTGTCTTAGTACTATGTTGGTGTGAGTTTGATCTATTTTTATAACAAGACCACTTTTCCCTTCAATACTATTGTGTTGCTGATAATGTAATCTATAATAATAAACATAAACAAACATTATTTACAAGGTGTGACTGTTAAATAACTGGACTGAGTTCATAAATGTACTTTATTTACAAAATACTGTATATTAACAGTAATCTCCTTCAATATACCCCTCTTCATGTATCACACAATGACTGTTTGAATTTTCACTGTTAGAAGTAATGCTGGAGTTGATCATCTATAAGCTCCTTTAGTAGTTTGCTGTTTTTCCTTTGACTTCTTCCACAGTGAAACAAGGTCTCTTTTAGGCTACTCTTGAGTGTCAGTATAGAAAAAAGCCAAATCAGGTAAATACAGTGGGTTTTCCAGCACTGGAGTATGTTTTGATGTTAAAAACTCCTTTATAGAAATGGTGTTGTTAGCAAGAGCATTGTCTTGATGAAAGAGCCAATTAAATGTTTACAACATTTGACCTTTTTCCTTATTCACTAATGGAGCTTAGTTTGCACTTCTAAATAATAAGTCTGGTTGATTGTTTGGCCCTCAGAAACCCGCTCCACCATGACCACAACCCTAAAATTAAAAAAAATCAACATTTCCTTGAACTTTGATTTGGTAATTTGCCACCTTCACTAAATCTTTTACACCACTCAAAAACTTGTGTACATAGTACCCTTAAACACTTATTTCAACAAACTAAAATACTCTGCTGCATTCTTATTTATTTTCTTTGAAAACTTGAGGTTAAGACACTGCTAAATTTTAAGGTTAACCATTATTCCAGTAACACAGTTACAAACGATGTTTTCTGACATCATTCGGGACACTGTTGACCCTCCCGTAGTAGTTATAAACTCATCCCATTTGAAAAGGCTCAAGGTTAATAACCTATCCTCTCTCTGATCACTGACATATACTACTTATAGTACAGACAGGCTCATTCTGGTTATTTAATAGCAACATCTCATATGCTTAATAAACAATAAATATTCTTCCGGAAGAAATCTTATATAATTGTACACAATATATTACTATTTCAAGAAATTTGAGGAAGTACTATAATCGCACACGTGAACAGGACCAGTGGCAGATTGTAGGGTTATAGTAGAATAGGATAGAATCTGAGAATGGTGGAGATGCCTAAATGTCCAAAATGAAGCAACTATGAGAATGGCACCATGTCAAAATGGAGACTGGTAAAAGCACTATGAATAAAAAGCAATATAAGAGTAATGTTTTAGCTAGAAATTTAAAATAATTCAGCAAATGTTTTTACAGCATTCTGAGCACATTCGCTTTGTGTCTGCTGTGAGTCCGATGTTACTATTCAATGACACAAAAACATTTTTACACATTTACTACTACTTGTAATTATTGTTGACTCTTTGTGTGTGAGGACTAAGTGACTAAGTGATAAAGCAACTCTTTCCTTTGTAAACAACAGCAAATAAGTAATCTAAATTCATGAATTTAAGAAGAATCAATCATTTTCTTATATACTTATTTATACATGAATCCTTTCCTATACCTTTTCCATTTAGAACAGGAAGCAAAACTAAAACTAAAATTTTATCAACTTACATCTACTTAATAAAAAGTCTCTAATGTACCTTTCAAGCATGCATGTTCTATATAAATTATCATAAACAATTTAAATAAAACATTCATATTGACAACACTAAACTAACAAACACAGAAGTTTGTTAAACTTAAATTTTACTTTAAAAATTCATCGTTAATTGTACATTTATGGTACAAGCAAAACTGAATAACTTATCTTTCTAAAAGTTCGTTATCACAATATATCTATAGTGAAATCAAATGAATATTTTATCATACAGAATAACAATAATAATAATTATATTAATTTTTTAATATATAATTATTTGACTTATGTAACATTCAAACAAAAATAAAAACCGCCTATAATGATAAAATCATATGATATATTGGAATAATAGTTATAGATTGTATTTAGAGTAACCATATCTCATTTGGATCTCAGTAGATATTTTCTAAATCTCAAATCAAATAAACTCAGTACTTTAAATTACATGCACTTTAGTGTTATTTCATACTAACAATGAAGAAGTAAACTCATTTTATTTAATGGATATATTTGTACAGTTTATTAAGAAAGAAATTGAGTGAATTTAGATTTTAAAATCTGTAATATTCAATTAAGTCTTGTGAAGAATATTACTACAACAGAAATAAAATATCTGAAGGAAGTGGTGGGAATTACCAAAAGAAAGGTGTTAAGAAGCAGAAGCATATGGGACAACTTTGAATATTACAACAAATAAAAAAAAAGAAAGTAAACAATTAAAATAGTAAGGCTACCTAATGAAGCCAACACGACATCAATAAATGTAGATCATCATTATCATCTTTACATCATGACATAGGCAAGGCGCTGCCTGTTCTGCCTTCAAAAATCCTCCAGGCATTTCTCCCTGGGTCTATCCACACATGTGTGTCATATAGGTTTATATGTCCAGACTTGTTTGGTCATTCTTGATTCTAACTTTCTTTGAGTGTTCTTTCCACATTCCTTATAATCTTTTGTGCACGTTAAAAGCTTGTAAGTCTTCTCTTACAGCCTCATTCTTTATAGGATCAAGTTTAGAACACCTTTTAACTCTTGTTTCTTGGTTGTTGACTATTCTCGTAATCATAGGATAGTACTGCAACTACAATGACTTTGTAAAACTTTAATTTTGTATCTCAACATACCTTGTTTCTAAAAATACAATTGATTGTCCCACATCTCATATGGAACTTACATAACTTAACATCAATATGGCTCACCTGTTCCACAATTTGATCATTGATTATTATTTTTTTCCTTATTGGTTCCTTGCCTCAATAATATACAAGGTATAATGGAACAAGAATAGCTATTAAAAATAATTGTAGGACATGTCAACAAATAACTATCAACAATGTGTTAGACAAGGGTGCAGTATATTGCCTACTCTTTTTAACATTTATATTGACGATGTGGTAAGGAAACAAAAACATCTACTGACATCTGGTATTAAGATGTTACAAGACAGATATTTAAATATGCTGTTGTTTATTGATTGACTTGCTTGTAATTTAAAATAAAAATCTGCTTTACAAAAATCCATTTTTTACAACAACAACAAAAATCATCAGATTTGCAAACAAGACACTATGAGAATCTCCACTATAAAAACAAAGACAATAAATATAGGTATAAAGATGATTCCTATTAGCAATGTAAAAGCAATTGCTGAGCAAAGAGGGAATACCGTAAGACTTGAAACACTGCATATGAAACTTCATGTTACACAGAAAGCTCATATAAAACTACATTAATCATGTACAGATTAATAGATTCTAATTTGACACGAAACCTGCAGTACAAGAGTAGGGTGACAAGTTCCAGGCCTTAATAAGGAAACAACACCTTTTTTGACTAATCTGCATTTATTTCTCAACATAATCTTTATTTAGCTCTAAAGACTTTTTCCAGCGATGTTCTAAAGCAGTCATGCCAGACTTACAAGCCAATTTGTCAAGCTACTTAAAGTAGCCATTTACAGCATCGCTGACTTGATTGTTGTCAGTAAATCTTTTCCCAGCGAGCCATTTTTGAGGTTAGAAAAGATGTAGAAGTTGCTTGGGGGTAAACAGGTGAGTTTGGTGAGTGAGGTAAACAATTCAAACTTAAATCCTTTGATTTTAGCCATTGCAACAATTGATGTGTGAGATGGTGCATTGTCTTGGTGAAACAGCACTTTCTTTTTCACTAAATGTAGCCGTTTTTTCTTGATTTCATCGTTTATAAGGTGCAGTGGGTTTGCATAGTACTCATCACCAATTATTTTCATCTTTTTAAGGTAGTCAATGAAGATTACTCCATGTGCATCCCTAAAACAGTCACCATAGTCTTACCAGCAGAAGGAATTGCCCTTGCCTTATTTGGAGTTGGTTTGGCTTTCATGGTCCATTGTTTTTATTGTTGTTAGGTCTTAGATGTACTGGAAGTGTTGTAGTGCACCCAAGTCTTATAAACGGTTATGAATCAATGCAAAAATTCAGTTGGATTGGACATATAGAGTGCCAAACAATAGGTTGAAGTATCTTCTGGTTAGTAAACACAGCACTCATCTTGTGCACAGGTTTGACACACACAGATGTTTATGTAAAACATTCCGCACATGTTCTGTAGATATACCAACAGTTTAAGCTATCTCACTCAATTACATTCTATGGTCTGCCAAAATGATTTGATGGATTTTTCTGGCGTAGTCCAAAACGTGGATTGTCAGTTGTGCTTGTCCAACCCATTTTAAATTCAACAACCCAGCACTTAATCATTGTATTCAATGAAGAAGAATCTCCCAACGTTCAATGCAGCTCCTTTTTTTATCGGTTGTAGCTAAACCTTTCAAACAAGAATTTAATCATAGCTTGGATTTCATTGTCCATGACGTGTCCGTTACTTAACTAAATACAACTATTATATTTACGGTATATTTACGGTAGTTGATAATGGGGTGGATCGGAATATCTTCTTTATGGATTTTGGGAAGCGGTTGTAGGGTAGGGGCTGATGGTCGGATTTGTTGCATGTAGGGCAACTACCGTAATGCCCCTGCACACAAACTCGCAAAACATCTAGACAAAATTATCAGACAACACACACAACTAGACAACAACATTGCAGTAAAAAACAACACAGACCTAGTAACAAAAATAAAAGACATGCACATCCCCCATAATGCCACATTAGCCTCCTTTGACATCAAAAACCTGTACACAAACATCCCCATCTCTGAAACAATCACCATCCTACAAAACAAACTCAGACAGAACAACACACCAGATGAACTTATCAACGAAATAACAGAAACTCTGAACATTATCACAAAACAAAACTACTTTACTTATAACAATAAATATTACACACAGAATGATGGTCTACCCATGGGCTCCCCCATATCCAGCATTCTAGCAGAAGTCTTCCTCCAACACTTAGAAAAAACAAAAATCCTCACAAACAATGACAGACACTCACATAAAATACTATATTGGCACAGATACGTTGATGACATTCTAATACTATACAGGGGAAACAAAAGACAATGTGAACAGTTACTAACGCACATAAACAAAATACATAAAAACATTCATTATATTTGGTCTCCAGTCGCAGTAAAATTGAAATTAATAAATACCTTTTTCTTTATCCGTGCTGCGACTACGTCTTTGATGTCTTACGACATGTTTCAGGAACACGTTCCCATCATCAGGTAAAATTTTGTCTTCTAGTTCATAACGAACGTGTCAAGAATATAATAATTAAAACACATCAACACATAAACACATAACACAATGAGTATGATAGAACTCAGTCCACATAACAGTGCGCACTGCCGTACTATAACTGACCGCGTATTCAAACTATATATTCGGCTGGTGTACACAAGCGTTATCACTCTTCAATACAGTATCATGTAAACAGTGAGATTTAAATGTTAATTGATCATTAAGCAGTAGGTTTGGTTGAAATAAAGACGCTTTATATATTTCATATTCTTCCATGGCATCCATGTATCGGCTCTTACTGCATATATGTATGGGCGTAAAGTTATCTGTGAAACCACTATAACTGTGATTGCTGTTTACCAGATGTAAAGCAAAGTTGGATTTTATTGACTTGATGTTCTTTTTTGGCATATGTTCTTTATATCTGTCTTTAAATTTCCTGCCCGTTTGTCCTATGTAGAATTTATCACATTCACTACACTGGATTCTATATATACCAGAACTGTTTTTGGTTGTTTTTTGTGTTCGAGGTTTTAATATGTTATTGGTAGTTTTGAAGGACACGATGATGTCTAATTTTCTTAATTCATTTTTTATTATATTAGGAATCACATTAGTATATTCAACTGAAATATAATGGTTCTTTTTACCATCTAATTTTAATTTTCTTTCCATTTTATTCCTACGTTTGCGTATTAAGTTATCTATTATATCACTTTTATATCTATTATTGATAGCTATATGTTTAATAATATTTACTTCATCTTGAAAATCTTCCTGGTTCATAGGTATAGTTAAAAGTCTATTTACGAAAGCATTAAAAGGGGCCATTTTCTGTGTATATGGGTGGAATGAATCAGCATGGACAGTTATATCCGTGGTAGTGGGTTTCCTGTATATTTTATATGTGATACAATCAGCATTTCTTCGAACAGAAAGGTCTAAAAAGTTTAGGCAATTTTCATTTTCTACTTCAATGGTGAATTTTATATTGTTATTTATGTTGTTCATGTATTTGAGTAACATGTCCATTTGTCTACAAGTGCCATTAAAAACCATGAACGTATCGTCAACATATCGCGTGTATGAGATAATTTTATCGTGGTAACTGTTACAGTTAGACAGTAGATAATTATTTTCATAAAAATTAAGGTATATATCTGCCAGTAATCCACTTAAAGGAGACCCCATGGCTAACCCTTCTCCTTGTTTAAAAAACTTGCCGTCAAATGTAAAATAATTTTGTTTCAACACTATTCGTAATATCAAGATTAATTCGTTAATTTCCTGTTGATTTAATATTGCCGTATTAAGTAAATTGTTTTGGAGAATCTCTATTGTTTCTTGTATAGGTATATTTGTGTACAAATTGACAATATCAAAAGAAACCAGCTTATAACTCGGTAATAAGTCGATGGAATTAATTTTGTTTATGAAATCTTTATTGTTCTTGATACTATGATTATTCTCTAGCTTTATACTGTTTTTTATTACATGTTGAAGTTTTTTGCGATTTTGTACCCAGGTGCCGACGTGTAGTTAACTAAAGGACGTATTGGCATGTTGTCCTTGTGTATTTTTGGCAAACCTGTGAATGCGGGTGCCTGTGCATTTATTTGTTTAATATGGTGTCTAACATTTGCGTCAAACAAATTTATAAATTTGTTCACAGCGGAATTTAGTTCCTTTGTGTACTTGCTGGTGGGGTCATGCTCAAGTGTCTTAATAATGTTATTGTTAATAAATTCATAACATTTCTGCGTGTAATCTGCTTGACTCAATATAACTACAGTATTGCCTTTATCGGCTTTGGTAACTATTGCCTTATTTATGTCAATCTTTTGTTTTATTGTTTTCATAAGGTTGAGCTCCTTCTTGTATTTTATAAACTGTATTTGATATACACAGAAAACCAACTACAACTGACACACTAATACACAACTCCTCCAATCACCCAATACAACACAAACTAGCTGCCTTCAGAACCATGATACATAGACTTAACAACATCCCTCTAGATGAAAAAGACTACAAAGACAAACTAAACACGATAAAATAGCTAGCAGAATCTAACGGATATGACAGAACAATAGTCAGTAAACTCCTACACAAAACACAAAACAACAACAGACAAAGACAGAAAACAACAAATTCATAACACTAACATACATCAACAAACAAACTGAAAAAATAGCAAAAAAATTCAAAAAAGCAGGATACAGAATCGCTTACCAAACTACTAACAAAACAGAACACACACTATCAAAAAACACACACACAAAACACAAAACAAATTCGATCTACCTGGTGTTTACAAACTAAATTGCTCAAATTGCAACAAATTCTACATAGGTCAGACAGGACATAGCTTCAAACAGAGATACATTGAACACACAAAGGCACTCCACTCCACTACAGAATCCACCTTTGCAAACCACCTCATCGAAGCAAACCACACATGCAAAAACATCGACAATAACATGAACATTCTACACGTACACACAAAAGGCCGAAAACTAGACACTCTAGAACAATTGGAAATATACAAACACACGAAAACAAATAAAAACGACATCCTAAACAAACAGACACAATTCAAATCGCATGCATTATTCGAACACATCTCACCCCACACACACAACATCGATCTTTCAAAAATCGATTCCATCACCCACAACAGGACGGACAGCACTACCAGTGGCAACCTCTGAAGAAGCCTTTTAAAGGTGAAAACCGGTTCAGGTTGTAAGGTAAAACTTTATGTTTTTACTTATAAAAAACTTTGTGTTCCGAGTCGTTAATATAATAGTTGTATTTAGTTAATCATAGCATGAATTTCCAGTCTAGCCAATGATGCCCAAGGCGCTTATGGCGGTTGACTGTGCCACATTGAATTTAAGCCTACAAAGGATGAACTCATACAAAACTGTCAAAATAATGAGTATAGTAGTGCTATCTCTGTGTCAGGCACCCTACCCTCGTACTGACTTACACTGTTCTTACAAACTTGTGGAATTATGGTATTTACCTGAAAATAAGACAACATAGAATATAAGATGACCCCTATTTCTACAATATAGATAATCTTATAAAATGGTTAACAGTTCTTCATATGTTAGACAAAAGTATACAAGTATTCTCCCTCAACGTCAGCAAGTCCATCTGATTCAATTTTATCTTCATTTCTATCTACAGCATTTGAAATGCAATATTTCTTAAACCCTCTTAGAATGGATTTCAAATAAATGCTATTTCATGATGTCATAATCAATTCTCCAAATGCAGAAACAGTAGCCTTTTTATTCTTGGATTTCCATTAATTATATTCAGCCTTTTTAATTTCCCTCCTGCAGTAAGAGCTCAATCCCCTTCAACAACCATTCATTCTTAAAGCGTCTTTGAACAGCTTATTTTCCACAACATACAAAACCTAAAGCTGTGATATCATAGCACCTGCTATAATTACAAGGTCAGCCCTGGCTTTACTGAGTCTACTTTGACCTTTACAGTAGGATGACCCTTAAATGTATCTAATTTCAGCATGTAATGTTTATTCATTAGCAGTCTAGGTTCACGGTTCCAAACAACCTTAATCCAATCCCACATAAGCTCATTGGATTGGACACCAAAATATCAAACCCGCACTAATCTTATGGCATTGTTTTCCTCCTGAGAATAACCACTCTTTTCTGATCATTTCCTGTGCAAAGCAACACAACTTTTACACCCTTTTCATTGGCCATAACATTTGGCGTGTAAGAGGACAGTGGTTTGGGGGTTCAAAATAAATTCACTTGAAATTTGAGAGGAATGTTTACCTGTTTATTAAGAAACTCACCTAAAGTGTAGAATTCCTGAATTTCACATCAACACAGCCGGGTTGTTAGAAAAGACAGAAAAGGAGGGTCCAAAATGTCTAACATCCCAGCAAATAATAATTCCAACAGTGACTTCACGTGGTTAGTATTCTAATAAACATTTCTTTTTACATGGAGAGAGAGAATTATGAAACTTAATATTTGACTAAGCAACAATTGTGAAAATAATTTTTACAACTGCATAAAATAGTTTCAAATAATGTGTTTTTTCTATAATATATGGTACTTTCCTTATTTATATTACATTCCTTTTTATTGCATTATTTTCTACAAGAGATATTTACATTTCAATGGTATACGGTCTATGATTTGTATGATACTTGTATTACATTATAGTTACTTTTATTTCTACAAGAGAGTAACCATGTTTTAAAATTTTAAATATTTAAAATAGTTTTTCTTACACTTTGTTACGGCATCCACTCTGAACTTTAACGCATACCAACTTCTTCTTTTTTCTTTGGATTCTCTGTAGAAACTCTCCTCACACACTTCTATAACTCTTATTTATTAACACTTTTTTTTCTCCTTTTGGGTTTCTCCCAATTTGTCTATTATCACTGGTAGTTAGGAAGGTAAGAAGGGAATCAAAATTTGGGTTCAAGGTTCCCGCACATATAAAACCAAATTTGCTGACACCTAAGTTCCCATAAGAAGTTCTCTAACTATTCTCTCCGATAGAAGGTTCCAGGTTTTTACTATTTTTCTCCTAATGTTACTTTCTGTAGTTTAGCAGATCAAGTGTTCTAGTGCATGTGTTTGGTTGTCAATTACGGACACTTGACTGTTTGTTCGTTCTGGAATTCTCTCACAGCCTTTCAGACAGTGTATCACAAAAGACAGGTTTTTCATCTGCATTGGTCATACACACTGCTTCACAATTACAAAATGTTGTTAATTTTTTTGTAATGTTGAAATTCTATTAATTCATCATCAGAATCTTGAGGCTGAGACTGTGTGAGACTAGTAAATTGGCATAAGGGCAACTATGTGAAATTCAGGCGTTGGTGATGAACCTGTGATGATTCAAAAATTAAAACACGTCAACCACTGGCTTGCTCTGAAATCTACGTGTTCTGCAATCTCACAATTCCTGGGATTTAACATCAAATAATATTTCAAGTCATAAGAATTCCTTCAATTCTTTTACCTCTAATAAATGAAACAACTCATTCCTGAATTTCAGGAAATTGGCCAGTTTAGAACCACAACATTCATTTCCACAATTCTATATTTTCATCCTGCTTCAGTTATTCATCCCATCTTCTTGATGTATGATGATTGATTTGAAGTTCGTGTGCAACTCCTAAACACACCACATGTTCAGAAGTCTGTTTCTTCTCAACTAAATCACATCCATCATACAACTGTATGCACTATACATAACTAATAAAAAATAATCTAATAAATAAGTCACTAACGTTCAACATAACACACACTTCTCATAACCACTCCTGTGTGTAGGCAACACCAGGAGTGGCGATGTGACGTGCATGCTGTGTTGAGTTTTTATTATTTCTGTGCAAATTACCAATAGCATAGTTAATAACCTCTTATTTAGAGTGTTTGTTATCTGTAACACAAAAAACAAAACAAAAAAACATCACTCTCCACATCAAGTTCCCAGTGTGTTTAAAGCAGAGCACAGAACAAAACAAATATATTGTTAAGATACAGGAGATGAAATGAAGAGATATGCTATAGAGAAAGACTTGGATGGCAAAACATATCGCTCATAAACGTTTGTGGTTTTGTTAATAATAACACTGTTTTTCAGTTGCACACATGTCTTTTTATTTCTTTTAAAACCAAATGTTCCGTGTATAATATGATGAAGTATCCTCAGTGGCTCGACAGAAATAGAGAACAAAGTTTTGACTGCCCCTATTTATACAGTAAGCCTCGCCCACAATGTTACAAACATACAAAGACATGTGTTCATCCACAAAACAGTGTTATTGTCAAAACATTTAACCAAATTAAAATACCAGATGTCTGTCAACTGAAACATCTGTCTCTCTGACATAAGAAAAATGATTCCAGCAGTCAACAGGGATTAGATACCGATCAACAATGAAAAAGAAAGAACATGTGTGTCACTTCCCTAATATGCATGCTATTCATTCGGCAGAATTCATCCATGAGACTTTACAGGAAATTCTTCTGATTACTGTGAATTATTGAAAATATTTGAGATATATTCAAACCAAAATGGTGGGATGTTCATTTCCTTCGGCCCACTGAGCACATTTACATAAAAACTTATTACACTATTAAATGGGGATGATTTAATCAACTCCTGTGCTTCAGACACGACTTGGATCAGAGCAAGTTTTACATCTTCTTATATCTCAAGCCCTCACGTAGTTTATTTCTAAAAAAAACTTAGGCTCCAGCCCCAGTATAATAAGTGCATCTATAATACTGCAGATTATGCTGCAGAACAGTATGGGACTAGCAGCTAGTGGGTTTTTTTGACTGGAGCGGTGGCAGGAGGACTAAATGTTAAATCTAATACATAGAACAAAAATAATGAATGGCCCACCAGTGGAACAAAAAATTTGTACATTTCTCATAACTTATTAGTTACACAGAATTAATATTTACAGCATCAAATAAAAATAAATAAATAAAAATATATATATACATAAAATAAATAAAATATTTAAAGCATAGATTATAAATTAAGTAAAGTACAGATGTCTACTTGGCTATCACAGTGTGAGAATCAAATCACCTAGCCCCTCATAAAATGGCCACTGCTATTTAAAAATTTACTCTTCTTCTTTTATCGCAAAACTGAGTGTATGTCATGCTGTGGGAGTACTACGAAACAATGAAACATCTGGCATTAAGACCATGCCAAAAACATCTAGAAATTGACCATTAGCTGCCAAAAAAATATCACTCATGTGAGGCAACTTCGCTTACATGTTAACCTTACAGTCTCCATAACACTGAGTTTGCTGAAGATTTTCCTTCATTATTTCTTTCACACCACACACCAAGTTTTTCATAATATACATTCTGTGTGTGTGTGTGTGTGTGTGTGTGTGTGTGTGTGTGTGTGTGTGTGTGTGTGTGTGTGTGTGTGTGTGCGCGCATCAGATCACTTAGTATGGTAGTGTTTACTATGTTATGTGAACATATCCCAATAAAGTTGTACAATGTACATGTATGATGTAGCACAAGTTAGAATACTGATTTACTGAATGTTCATACTGTATGATGTTACACACAGGTTCTCAACATATAAAACATGTTTCTACAAAAAATACATTTATATAATTTATTTGATTTATAATATCATGGAATGTGACAGATCTTGGTAGCAAACATCCGTAAACTGCCTACAGTGTTAGACCACAGTGTTTTTTGGTTTCAAAAAATGAATTTTACAGTGAGTTTCATTGAAGATTTTTATCTGAATTTTTGATGGAAAATAAAGATTGAAGTTTGTCAAGTGGTTTATGTTTTCGCTCTTTAGGTGAGAGGTTGGCCCTATAGAGTGCTGAGTGATGGTGCCCACCATAGGATGCCCCCTCAGAATAGAGCATCTGAAATACACAGTCCCTCCTGCCAGAATAGCGGTTAGGGACTAAACAGCAAGACTGGTCCCATTCCCCCATAAAATGGAGTCCAATCCAGGCTTACAATGTAGCACTGCAGATTTAAGAATGTATGTTGCTTAGTTAGGTGCTTAACGATAAAGTATTTTTTTTTTACAATTAAGTAATAACCATTGTCACATGATAGACTAGTTTACCATATTTTGTGTTTGTAATACTTTGTGTGATTCTGCTACTTTGTACATAATTCTCTATTTTAATGGGTGGTGTTTTCAACACCAATAGTGGGTGAAAAGTAATAATTTTCAGTAATATACATAACTGAACATTCTTACAGTCTGTATTCAGCTATACACCTTTTCCTATGCTATATGTAGTCATGTATATATATATATATATATATTATATATATCTGTACCAATTCAAATATACATTCAATTATTACTACATCTATAATTATTTATAAATATAATTAAGGGATTGTTATATTATCACTATTTTAAATTGTTATATTGTATTAATTATGTTTTGGAGTACTGGTATTATAATTTTGTCTATATATTTAAGTAAAACAATATGTCGGGAATGTAATTATTCTGATGATGTAAAACAAACTGCCTCATATCTCTCTCTCTCTCTCTCTCTCTCTCTCTCTCTCTCTCTCTCTCTCTCTCTCTCTCTCTCTCTCTCTCTCAATTAATTGATCCTGTGTTTTATTTTTCTCTATTGTCCATTCACACGTCTTGATAGTGACAATAAATATTGTTGAAATGTCGACACAACATAAAATTTGTATTATACTTACTGACCAATCCTTGCTGACCAAACCTTCCATCATTAAAATTTATTGATTGACAGTCACTACTAAATTGAGGATTTAAGGATATAGTGCTATACTTTGAAAATTTAACAAAATTATTTTCTTCATGGCATAGCCTCTACAAGAAGCAAAGATTTTTATTCCAGAACGATTTCCATTATCCACAACAGCAGCAGCATAAATCATAAATATTGTGAGGTGATATAAGTGATTTATTATTATTAAGAATTTTTACATTCTTAATCTTACTTCATATCATTATTTCTGTCTTTTTCCCCAAAATTACAACCCAACTCCAAGGCCACCATTTTTAAATTGTGTAGAACATCAAAAAAACTGTGATAGGTCCAGGAAAATTCAGTATCACTTGAAGACTTCCAGCACTGTTTAACAGCACTGTTGGGCACAAAATTTCCTTAAATGTGTGGCTGCCAAGGGAACTAATTGTTTTGCAAGAGACAAATAGCTGTAGAGGAAAAATGGTTGGTAGGGAGAGTACATTAGTTTAAAAATTGTAAGTTGGCATTGCTGTGTGAGTTCTGATCAGCTGTTTGATTAGAATTGTTTTGTTTATAACCTAAAATTCCTATTCAATGATAGCAAGTCTTCTTGAAGTTTTGGAATTAGTTGAAGAAGATGCAGTGATTTTTTTTTTTTGTTCTGAAGGTGAAAACCCAACTAAAATTTACTCTTGGATTTTGTTGTCCATGTCATGTCCGTTGATTAACTAATTATAAGTATAACACTACTGACTTGGAACACAAATCACTACCGACTTGGAACACAAAGTTTTATATTGGTAAACTCACTTTTTTGCACAATATAAAACTTTGTGTTCTGAGTCGTATAAGTATTTTATTTTGTTATACTTATAAAATTTACTCTTGTATGACTAAAAAATACAGAAAAAGCTGCATGAAGCATGGAAATTTTTACAAGTGGTTAGAATAGTTAAAAACAGTCGAACTCCAGTAACTGATGAGCACCATTCTGGACGCACAGTTGAGGTTTCAACTCCAGCACTTGAAACTCGCAAGATAAGAAAACTGACAGATTACAGTTGAACTTGTATAGCTGAAGAATTACATGTAAGTGTTGGCACAGTACATCTACTGTTCATGTAACATGTACATGTTTTAGTTCAAGTACTGTAAAACAAGCGCTAGATGAGTTCCAAGAGAGGTGATCAAGCATCATAAATGGACTAGACTTCAAGTGTGTACAGAGTTGAAACAACACTATATGCAGGAAGGTGATGCTTTTTTACTTTTTTTTTTGACAGAATTGTTACATGTAATGAAACATGGATTTATCATTTTGAGCCAGAATCCAAAAGACAAAGCATGAAGTGGAAGCATATGAGTTTATGTGTCAGGAAAAGTTCGCAAACCATCAGCAGGAAAAATCATGTTGATAATTTTGGGATACTGAAGGCCCGATTTTTTGTGACTTTCCAGAAGATCAGTGGACAATAAACACTACATATTACTCAATAAAGTAAAGCCAGCAGTGATGTGGGAATGTCCTGGATTTCTGCACAAAGGCATCATTCTCATTCATGATAAAGCCTGTCTACACACAGTTCAGTTAACACGTGTAAACATCAATAAATTGGTTTGGGAGACTCTACCTCACCCTCCCTACAGTCCATACTTGACTCCATCTGATTTCAACCGGTTTCAGATAAATACTCTACTCTGACTGCTTCCATCATAATATTTTTCTCGCTTGACATTTCGATCCCTAGAATCTGGGATAATCTTCTGGGGTGGTTAAAAGATCTAAAAACAATTGGTCCACTCAAGAAGGTAAACATTTTTATGACAACAACAAGGTCAAAGGAAATCTCCTAAAATGGCTCTGATATCAACATAAAGATTTCTTTTTAGCAGGCATAAAAATGCTAATTCGAGACGAAAAAAGTGTATTAACATTGCTGGGGATCATGTTAAAAAGCAGCAAATTGTCATACTGATTAAATAAAACATTTTTTCTCTAAAGCTACTTGTATCTTTAATTATAATGACCCTTGTATTAAACAGAAGTGCAGTGGCTTGAAACTTCTTATTTGTAAAAACTGATTCTCACAAGTTGAATGTCTTCAGCAGATTTTGTAACCACTGAACTTGCTGAGACTCTGATTGACATGTATACAAAACAATCTAGAAATACGACAGAAGTGCAGTGGCTTGAAACTTCTTATTCGTAAAAACTGATTCTCACAAGTTGAATGTCTTCAGCAGATTTTGTAACCACTGAACTTGCTGAGACTCTGATTGACATGTATATAAGACAATTAGAAATACGACAGAAGTGCAGTGGCTTGAAACTTCTTATTCGTAAAAACTGATTCTCACAAGTTGAATGTCTTCAGCAGATTTTGTAACCACTGAACTTGCTGAGACTCTGATTGACATGTGTACAAGACAATCTAGAAATACGATTGCTGACACATCAAAGCACAAACAGTGCTTACTCATCCTATTCATCTTATAGAATGTAACAAAGTTAGATGATTTCAGTTTAATTTTTCTGATTACTTCAAACTATCATTATAACCAAATTTGCAAGATATAATTATCGAGGAAGGTGGACAATGATGGAATACTTAAATACACGGATATAGAAAAAAACTTTATATTAAAAAATACGGTATTATATACAAACAAAACAAAAACATTTAGGCTATATTTACCATACATTGTACTTTACTGGTGGATTCATGTACGAACTGACAGGACAATTAAAATCTTTAGCAAACATTTCCTGATTCCGGAGAGGTATGTTCACTCGTAATTCAGAAGGCGGATGACAGTCTGAAATCAACAACACCTTCAGTAACTGCGGTCTGTAATTAGTACAGTGTGTGCTTGCATGCGTTATCCAGAACAGCTGTTTGGGTGTATATTTCTCCAGTGTTGGGAGTCGAAGCTCTTCTCCATGTGCAGCAACCCAGGCTTCATATGCGTTGTATGCTATTTTGATCCCACCGTGGTCTGCTATTGCCTCCCCTTGGCAATTAATTCCATTCAGCTGTAATAAATACAACAATAATGATGAACATGTTTTGTAACATTGTACAGATACACAAACACATATGTCTTCTGTTATTATTTAATAAAATGTAAAAATGTAAACAAGTTTAGTGACTGAGTAAGCTATTCTAAAGTATCAAAAATTACTTAGGCGGTCATCACAAAAAATTGTAATATAACAATATTTCACTTTGAAAACTGTTAGAATTAATTTTTTATGAAATCTTTTCTTAAAATGGTCTTACAAACATTTTTAATGAAAACAAACAAAATGATTTTTTTTAAAGGTTGAAGTTTTAAGTAATTAACAAAAATCACAATACCATATATTCTGAACACAAAAAACGCACACACATGCCAGCATGCGCGTACCAATATAAATATTTGAGCAAAACTGTATGAGCTGTAGAGCTTCAGTAAGTTTTTTACATACAATGCTCTATCTTTTCTAATCCCTTTAACAGTTCTGTAAAACATCAAAATTAATTTTCTCATATTGAATGAACTTGGTTTAGCTGCTTTCTGGTAGACACCAGTTTCTTCACCCCCAAGAAAAAATTTAAAAGCATATACTGTAGAATAGAGGCATAGATCGCATAAACTCTACTTAATAGTAAAGATATCTAAGCCCCATATTCTTCTAAGAAGTACATAACAAGTCAGGAAGTGATCAATCATGTATACAAAAATTATGTAAGTGAAAGGTGACTGTAATTATTATAAAATTCTGCATGTAGGTTGGAGGCTGCTGATTCTATTAGCCCATAATATAGTGGACAAGCATTGCTAGATCTCTCAGTTCACCCACTGAATTTAGGTGGCAGCTTCAAGTAATAGTTAATCACAGAAAGCCAAGCGATGTTTAAAGACAAAGGAAGGCTACATGTGACGTTGTTTCAGTTTGAGATATTACGACTGCATATCGTCTTCATCTGCATACCGTCTACAAAACCTATTTTTTACTGCAGAATTTCCAAAATTTTTGCCATTCACTACTCAGTCGAAGGTTTAGTGAAGTGCTAGCTAACTTAATGGTTTTCTAACATGTAGTCCAAAACAATATTGTTACGACATCACAGAACAATCTACATGATTATCGAATGTTCCAGAGGGATCCAGAATGTAATGTGTGTGGCGTACGTGATTCTCGACACATTAGCTAGACTGTGACAGAAGCCGCATGAACTGTGTCAAGGCAGCAATTAATTACGTCGTACACACTGGTGCTAACGCGCAGTATGGAATGTTCTGGTCTGTGAGCGGGGGTATAAATACAAGGCGGCAGCGGTCTTAGTTCAGTTATAGTTGCGTTATATTACAGTTATTATCGGGTGATATTACTGTGTGCGTTCAAGTGGTTATTAGTGAAATGTTGTGTTTTATAATCGGGCAGTATAACTGTAATACAATTGTGTTTTATATTAGTTGACATTTTATTGTGTGTGAACAATTTTTATTTGATTTGTTGTAAGAAACTGTGATGTTAATTACAAACTGTGTAACTGTGAAAATTAAAGCTGGTGATTAGTGACTTAATTGGCGTCTTGTATTTTGTTTTCCACTGTACCTACGACGATCAAGTAGACCGTCGTAACACTATAATGACTCGATAATAGTGTCAAAGCTGAAACACGTCCATATAGAACCTTTCAAGTGGAACAGCAACAAATGTTTGAAAAACATTATGACGAACTACTAAGATATTATATAACATTGTTATGACAGTCTAACTGATCATCGTATGGTACAGTGGAAAACAAAATACAAGACACCAATTATGTCACTAATCACCAGCTTTAATTATCACAATTAAACAGTTTGTAATCAACAAGATAGTCTCTTACAACAAATCAAATAAAAATTGTTCACACCCAATAAAAATGTCTATTAATATAAAACACAATTGTATTACAATTGTCCTGCACAATTAAAAAACACATAACACTTTGCCAGAATACTACGAACCACACTCCAATAAATTGCAACTCAAACTGACTAAGCGTCGCCAAGTACTTGTATTTATAGCCTACCAAAAATCCAGAAACATCAATACTACACACCAACAATGCTACTAGAAAACACCAGAACATAACTGGTTTGCTGCCTTGCACACAGTGTGCGTGGCTGCGCAACTTCTGGCACAGTTTAGCTAATGCATTGAGAATCACGTATGCACACACATTACAGCCGGATTCCACTGGAACATTCGAGAAACACGTAGATTGTTGTGTAATGTCATAACAATATGTACATAATGTATAGGTATTACTATACTGAGGAAACAAGTAACACATCGCTAAGGGCCTATGTGACTCTTGGCAATGCGTGAGGTTGTTCCAGATGTTTAAGAGATCATTCTACACAGCAGAATTACATGACGTGTCTTCCAGACATTACTCAACTACCCTACCTCACTACAATGCAAGGCAGCAGAGGTATAAATACTGTACTTCTGGATTTCAAAGCAACCCAGTATAGTTTAGACCTGGCGATATTAGAGTGTGAAGTGTTAGTTATTGTGGCGGTTTAGTGGGAAGTGATTATAACGTTAATTGGTGCAAAACTATAATAAGATGACATTTAATGTTATGTGTTGGACAAATTAAACTTGAATTATTATTTATAAGAGTGCCTTTGTTGATTTCTAACTGCTGTTTGTGTCTAATTAAAGTGTGTAATTAGTGACTTCATCTGGTGTCAGCTATTCTGTTTCCACTGAACAACATGACAGTCTGTGAGACCATTGTAACAGTGGCAAGAAGAAAGACGATAATGATGATGGTGATGAATATGGCGAGGAGGAAGACGATGAAAAGCCTGGTAAGAATATTGCCAACAAGACGCCAACAGGAGCAATGAGGAGTCGGAGGTGAAAGACGACAAAGAGAGAGAGTAATAAGTGGAAGGGGTATTATGTAATTCTGCTGCATAGAATGATCTGTAAACATCTGGAACAGACTCACATGCTGCAGACTGGTCTACTCACATAAGACTCACGTAGGCACTCAGTTATGCGTTACTATTTATTTCATCAGCGTAGCAATATGTACTATATTGAAATTTTCGTAGGAGATACTGTGACAGAATTATTATTAGCAGTTAATAGCGTAGTACATTATATTATAGTGTACATTATACAGGTGATTCAGATAAGTCAGAACTCCAACACATGTGCCGTCGAGTCGATAGGTGTTTACTACAAAATGGAGGACAATTTCAGCATCTTTTATAAAGGTATTTAAATGTATTAAGTACATTAAAAATGTATTAAATGATATTGATATTAAATGATGTTGGTAAATAAGTGTTGGAGTTCTGACTTATCTGAATCACCTGTATAATGTACACTATAATATAATGTACTACGCTATTAACTGCTAATAATAATTCTGTCACAATATCTCCTATGAAAATTTCAATACATATGCCCAAATATTAAAAGAAATGTTTTTCTTCAAAACAACTATCTGATTCAAAAAATTTACATAATACCTATGTAAAAGTCAGACATAGATGAAGCTTACAGTACCTTAACTTGTTTAATACTATAATTACTATAGTGTTCAACAGTTTGGTTTGCTTTCTCCAGATACAGGAGTTTGGTATCCTCATCCCACCATTCTGCCATATTGCCATCCTTGTCAAACTGACTCCCCTAAAAATAAATAATATATGAAAATGTAAATAAATTTATTGTTACAATGATTGTTCCTGTCAACTACAATCATTTGTTGCAAATAGAATATAGTATGTATTACTATTTGTAGTGTATTCATGTAGACAATAAATAGTGCATTGTAATATTATTATCAACACTATACAGTTTTAGAATTTGAAGTATTAAAATTTAAATTTAAATAGCTATATCTACTCCATATTTATTAAAACATTTTATAATTTTTCTAGTATGTGAACCTATGTATGTCAATGACCCTGCATAATTCTTTTGTTCTGGTTCTATTTTAGCTTTTTGTATGTTGACCCTTTTCATAACTTTATCCACTATGTTGGTGCTATATATAGCTATTAAAAAATGTGAAACGGTATTTGATAAGATAAGGAATAAGAATATAGAAAAAATTCCAGTATTACAGAAAAGCGGAATTTATAAATTAAAATGTAAAGACTGAAACAAAGTGTACCTAGGGGAGACAGGACGAAAATTCGTATGCAGGTTGTCTGACCACAAACGTGGAGAAGGTAATAGAACAACCAATTCGTTATATGCAAGACATTTCATAGAAGACAACCATAAGTTTGTTAATCCTTTGGAAGAATACGAAATTGTAAAGGTAGTAAATAACACAGTTGAAAGGAAGCTTAGAGAGGAGTTAGAAATATTGAAAGAAAGAGAAAAAGGGTTAGACAATTTAATTAATATTAAAATTAAATTTGATAATGAAGAAATATTTTATAACATGATTAAGAAGTAAATGAGAGAGGACAGATAGATAAGATTAAGAATTATATTGCATAGTACTAATTAGTTGTTTTAAAATAAGGGTGTGTGAATGACCCACGTGTGTGGAGAGGAAGAGGGTAGTTTAAAAGGATGCACACACACACACACACACACACACACACACACACACACACACACACACACACACACACACACACACACACACACACACACACACACACACACACACACACACACACACACACACACACACACACACACACACACACACACACACACACACACACACACACACACACACACACACACACACACACACACACACACACACACACACACACACACACACACACACACACACACTGAAACACAAGGAATTTACTAGAAAAATATGTAACTGTTGTAACGGTACATAACCCGGTCCCAATAAAGTAAATCATGAGAATAAAAGTCAGAAATGGGTAGAACTAACGCTCGCTCAAAATTTAATTATATCACTCCACATAATAAACAATTCGAGTGGTATATAGTGCGAAGTGAGTTCTAGTGTACCCATTGAGGTGAAAAACCAAAGTGAAATTAATGTATTACTAAACTGTGCTGTATGTTTTGGATAGGATAAAACTATGGAAGTAGTATGTAATAATACTAATTGATTTTTGTAATTTTATTTATTTATTGTAATTTATATTGTATGAACCACAATTTGTTATACCCAAGTTAATATTATATTATTTCAAATAATTGTGTTAGATTGTAAGAAAACCCAGGGTTAATTTTAAAAGACATAAAAATTTTAACTACCAAAGATAATATAAAATTACAATAATCCTATGAAGGAAATGACAACAGGAAGTAGTACCGGGTATGAACACTATTTGAGACTAAATAAATAATATATAAATTTATTTAATGATAATAAAATGATAAAATATTTATATACCATGTCATAAAAAAATTAACCAAAACATATTATGTAAATTAAATTAGTAAATAAACCGGAATGGAAGGGAATTATTTTTCCATAAATAAAATATAAATTTATAATAATCGCAAACTGCCTACCTAATAAAAATACTATGTGTTACTAAGAGTGATGAAAAATAACGAGTATTGTTAATAAGATATAAAAATTTTGACCTGAACCAGAGTTGTTGAAGAAACGATGCGACAAAAATTATAAAAAAAATAACCTTTTTTGGACGTTGGAGGAGGCGAAATTCACGCAAGTGTAATAAACAAAGTGAATACTAACTAATCATACCTGAGGAATCCAAATTAAATGGTGATATACATTAAAAACCAGTGGATGAAAACATTCTGAGGATCCAATATAGTTCGGCCTACTTCTAGTAGACAATCAGAAAATATTCGAAATGAAAAGGAAATAATAACGCAAGACGTACCTCATCACAGAATAAAACTTCAATCCAGTAAGGACAACACGGAGCGAGGTAATATAAACATTTTTCATAATAAATCCAGAAGAAAACTCGTTTTTTAATAGTGAAATAGAACAAAAAATATTCATTTTATCATATGTTTCTTTCAAAAGTAAACAAATACATGCTGCTCTCTTACGGCAATTCCGGAAACTACGTAACATGTGAAAAATAAACAAAATTGTTTATTAATTTTTGATATTTGTAAAGCGTAGCAATTAGCCATTTCTGACACTCTCATAACACAAAGACTTCACCCTGAACCCTGGGGAATGAATAAGAATTATGTAATAACTGATGTATTTTATTATAGCGTAATATTGGTTAAATAACAACATATATGTTTTGTTCTTTAGACAGATCTATGTTTACTCGGTAAAGTCGAGATGATGTTTTCTTTTTAAAAAAAATTAATTGTGATACCTATACTTTGGTGGCTGGAGACAAAAGTCAATAATCAATAAAGCCATATTATTGAAAATTAATATTGAATTATAACGTGTTATAATTTATTGTAGTGGGTAGTTAATGAAAATTTCAGCACAACATACAGAAGGAATCGTCACAACAGAGGGGCAATAATGATACTTACTCTCTCTTCTGCATAAGGCTGAACAAATTACCTCCTTGACCCCAAATCACACACTCTCGATTTCTTTTAGATTGAGTAAAACAAGATAAACAAAATCCTTTATTTATACCGTTTAAAACGTCAGTTAGTATAATTCAAAAGTGACGCATACTGCATGAGGCATACAATATAACTCTACTACACCTCACGAAAAAAGCGGTACGTTACAGAATTGGCGTACAACTGTGGGGCGGAATTAACAAAGCTTGTAATTGCAATATACTCGTAAGTGGTCAAGTGCCTCTAAAAAAAAAGCGGTACGTTACAGAATTGACGCGTACAACGTGGGGCAGGATTTAACTATACAACACCTCAAAAAGCGGTACGTTACACTGTACAGATGGTGAGACAGAGTGTAGGGGGTGGGAAGGGTCATTAATTTTTAGTTTGTTGTGGGTGAGCAGGGTGGCGAGAGGGGTGAAGGGTTGGGTTTCACATAATTCCTGTCTATTCCCGATCTGACGATGAGCTGTGAAGCTTGAAAGCGCTAATCGGAATAATTTTTATATAGTGGTGTGCAACAGTGATCATTCTGATTGTGATTTCAACCACTAACACAAATTTCTTCATTAAAAGTATTATATTGATGAACTCAACACAATCAAATACATAGCAATGAAAAACGGTTACAACCCCAATTTAATAAACAAACTACACAAACGCATCAAAAACAAAAATAACAAAACACAAAATACCAACAACACACAACACAATAAATACATCACACTCACATACCATAACTCCAACACACACAACTTGCCAACACATTCAGAAAACATAAGTACAAAATAGCATTCAGAACTAACAATACCATCAAAAAACACATCAATGATACAAACACGGACATAGACAAATACAATAGAACAGGTGTATACAAATTAAATTGTAATAACTGCAATAGTTTCTACATAGGCCAGACGGGAAGATCTTTTTCATCCCGTTATTCTGAACACTTAAAGGCCCTCTCCAACAACAATATACATTCTGCATTTGCCACACACTTACACACACATAACCATAGCTACACCAACATAGATACTAATCTTGAAATATTACACCTCTTACCCAAAGGTCGAAAACTCAACACAGCTGAACTGTATGAAATATACAAACACCACACAACACAACCAAACAACATACTAAATGACCAATTAGAATATAAAGCACATACACTTTTCGACACAATAATACAAAAAACAAACAATAATTTGGATCCCTGTGCCAATCCCCTTCCTCTACACACCACCGCCACTATACCTTCCAAGCAACAACCATTACTAAATACTGGCAGTCTGTTTCTAAGCTGACGAAGGCGAATACGATGCCGAAACGTGTTCGACAAAAAAGACAAGTAAGTTTTCACATGTGAAAGTTTCAATAGTATATAAAGTGTAGTGCTGTGAAAGAAGATGATGAATAAACAAGACAACTATAAATATTTTATTAAGGACTTTTACTGCAGAAATTTGCTAGTCAAAGAATACTGCAAAACTAATGTAATAAATAATTTTATGATATTATTACATTTCACAAATCACAAGTTCTCTACAACAAAAAATTATAATGAATGATTTTATTCACTCCATATTATGAAATCACTTGGCTAATTGAATCGATTTCTGAAATCCCAACATGACTGTAACAGCAGCACATACTGTGTATCAGAATAAGTATATGTTCACAATATACTAAATAACATTAACTTAGACTTTAATGTGATATGATTTAAAATAAAGCTGTCTTTAGAGACTTGTCTGATTTCTGTTTTAGAGATGCTTCAGTTGAAGCTGTGGCAATCATCTTATTTACAGGAGTCTATAATTTGCAGCATCTCTGCCTGGTTGAATCATATCAAATGGAATAAACAGTCATGAGTGAACTGCATTTTCACTCAGCCAGGTGAGACACTGTGACCTACTGGATATGTGAATGTTAAATCTCAACGCATGCAAAATAACATTTTACTTGGCACTCTAAATTTATGTACCTTAGACTTTCCAGCAAAATGCACTAACAATGCACCGACTAAGAATCACTCATATTTTACACATATCAACAAAACTGTAACATCTATTACCAGTATATTATTATTATTATTATTATTATTATAAATATACGAGCTATAAGCTCCAAGCAACAGTTGCTCAGAAAAAAGTGTTTTACATACAGTGCCTTATTTCAAAACCACTTATATTTCAGACACACCAAGAAGCCTTCATGAACTCATTATGGTTATGTACACAAAACTATTCTGACTAAACACCAACCAGTTTATTTTATCAACTGGATGTTGCACAACCATGAAAACACAATTCTAAGAATTATATTTCTTAAGGCATTCCTCTAACAAGAATATAATAATGTCATATCTATAATACTGAAATTGTATACAGAGAATTATTAACAAAGAAGTTTAGACATTCAGATAAAATACAAACACATTTTGAACTGTCTCTTCAACTTGCCATTAACAATTAGTATTCCTTAAAATGTACGAAGTACAAGAGCTACAAGAAACACATTTAAGCTTGACAGAAGCCATCAAGTCTACAGTAGGAATCAGGCCAAGACGATGTTTCCTAAGTAACAAATAGAATTCCATGTGGAGATGAGATGGTGATACCCATAGAGTGGAG
This sequence comes from Magicicada septendecula, assembly GCA_034769895.1. Classification (NCBI taxonomy): domain Eukaryota; kingdom Metazoa; phylum Arthropoda; class Insecta; order Hemiptera; family Cicadidae; genus Magicicada; species Magicicada septendecula. Next base: position 16,567,043 of record CM068374.1, read on the forward strand.
CAAGTGATTGTCCACAATGATGACGAATTAATGTTTTAAACTTTTGGTCATAAAAGTACAAACAACTTTGACTGTCATACTACAATGTACCTTTTTTTAAAGAAAGATGAATAGTAAACCATTAACAAGTTATTTGAAGCTACAATAGATTTAAAATGTACACTGTATATTGGTTACATTATTCCTTGCGTGGTGGTACTATGTTGACTGAGGACAGTCAGGTGGTACACAGAGAAGAGATTATCTATACACCCTTCAATGATTATTGTTACTTTTGAATAACAAATTTAAAATATTTTTTTTACTATAAATACATGTTTTGAAGCTACCTAGTAAACATTTTAAGAGACAATTTTACAAGGCATATACTTCCAACATACTGGACTAGTTTGACAATAACCAAAGTAAAAATAGAAGGGAGAGGTCACCGAAGAACAGTCCATTTAGAGATATGAACTGCACAAATGGAAAGGAAAGCAGAGAAGCTATGTACTGCTAACCCACAGGAATCTTTTGATATTTCCAAAATTTCCCATACTTCTTTGTGAATGTTTATTATAATTTTGCTTGTTCTAAATATTCTGATCTATATTATATAATTAAACATATCATTTACTATAAGTCTCTGCATACCACATCATCAAAAGCGTGAGTCATTTCATGAGCAATAGTGGTACCTATTCCACCGTAGTTCATGTACATTGGTCGATCAGTACCAAAACGAAATCCCTGTAGAATTGCAGCTGGTATTTCTAAAAAAATGAATTGAAAAATTAAATGAATAAATAATATTACTCTTATGATTATGGTATAATATTATGATACCTGAAGTGTAAGTTGTTATCAAATCATATTGGATATTTGAAAATGAAAACAAAATGAACATCTGTTTGCTGAAGCAGACATCATGAGGAAACCAAATACTTTTTCTTCTTTTAATTCTGTATCATTGTTACTTGTGGATATTAAAAGAACACGAAATACTCTCCTTAAGTCACTTAATGTTAACTTACATATTGCACACTAGTGTGTGTGTGTGTGTGTTTGGGGGGTATAATTTTTTAAGTATTAAAGAGAATACCTTCAATTTTACTTAATGCTTATAAAAATATCACTGTACAAGTAGTAAATTCTGATTACTAACAAAGTCCTTTTGTCTACATTATTATGTAATATTACAGATGATGGGTATAAGCTATATATATAGTTGTATTGATATGGTGTGTGTCGATGTTTAATCTTCAATCACTTCTGCCCCAAATTGGGTTCGTCAACTTGTTATAGAACAAGTAATACTAGTATATATTTAGTGATGTGTAGTGTGCTTGCAGATACGCTCCGGTATCTGCTATTATGTTGTTTTTATAAAACTGCTCCAATTATAATTATTAGGAGTTATTAGTGTGATTGTATAATCTGTATAAGTGTCTATGAATAATTCACTCTTTTAATTTAAATAGGCTTCGCGCACTTTTGTTGTATGCCTCCCTCACTTACCACAAGTATCGGTTTCAGTCCTGTTCTGTGACGGTTTTTGCTGAAATACATACACTTAAAATGCACACAAATATTCAATTTGAATATTCAAAACAGTTAGTACACACAATATGAATGAATTAGCACATATAGATAATACTTTAAATTACTCTCTGTTTGAATTCTTCCGCCACCTTTGGTAGAACTGATTTAAAAGAAATAATTTAATTTATATTTGAAATGATACTCTTGTTCATAGGTAAATAAGTGAAGGTTTATTAACAATTTTAAAATGGCAAATTTCAAAAACAATTAACAATCATTTTGGCTAATAATCCTTTACATAATAATTACAATTGATAAATTTTAACATAAAACTCTGTCCAGGCTCAATGCTGGTAGTCCTGTCTTTGGTACAATAATTTGAACTTAATAGGTTATGTTTTCTTGTCAATATATTATCAGGTTGTTAGGTTCTTTGAGGTGACATGATATCAGTGTCAAGATGTAATATTAATAGAATTAAGAAAATTGAACAATGGTTAAAAAATAACGAATAAATATAAAACAATGAAATTTAATACCATAGGTATGGTAAGTATGTTATTATCGTACGCTTGGATGCGCACGCACCTTATAAAACTCTATAGCAGGCGTCAAGCTCGTGGCTTGTACAGTTTCAATGTATCGTTTTATTTTCAACAATTAGTTTGATAAATATATATTTTCAAGAGAAAAAATTAATAAAATACTAAAAAAAAACTCTTGATATGATTTCTATTTGGTTTGGGAATTATTTGAGAACAGATGCAACAGTTAAATTAACAAGCTACCGCTACCATTTTGAGGTTAGCTATCACAGGTAATGCTGTTAATGATTTCTTAACGGTTAACATTTCTTAATTTATATTTTCTGAACACATTATTAATAACATTTTAACATGTTACTATTAGAATTGCTTTTATACTTTTGTACGAAAGTTAATGTTATTTATTTCAAAACATCGAAATAATCAAGACAAAAGTTTAGTCAAAAAAGTGACTAAATGTTAACTCTTGTAATTAATGACAATTACTTCAAACATACTTTTTATAATTATGAAAATTAATTAAAATATTTATCTAATATTTTAATAAGTATAAATTGACATTTCTTGGAATTCTAATAATTCCATTATACGTTTAACCTTTCGCTAGTACTCGACTCGCGTAGTATCCATATATGTCTATTTAAAATTATTATTTTTTAAATCAAAGTTATTTAAATAAAATATTGTACTCCCTGTTTATTTATCACAACACATGCGAGTACGACCGGGATTATACACTATCGTACTTGTATAGTTCGATAATACCGCACATATCACTCGGAAGTATTTTTGTTGTGTCAAGGTTATGTATGTTTATCAACTTATTGTCAATGGACGCGCACAAATTTGAAAATAATACTTTTTCATGGTGTAGAGTTGCGTGACCTGTCCGTCTGAAGGCTGTTCGTAGACTGTTACATTTTGCCGGAGCGTCTCTTTCGAGTCTGACAAAATGCGTTGATTTGATTGGTTGTAATCACTATAGTCTTCACCCCAAAAGCCTTTGTTTTATTAAAATATTTGATGTTTTACCAAATTTTGACTTTGGGTTGGAGTTTATATGACGTAAGCACTAGTGTAAAAAATAATTGAAAAGTTAATAATTACAATAACTTCCTTATTGAACGTCCTATCGTTACATGAGTTATGTCATTGAATTGTAGACATTTTCTTCTTTAATTTAAGTCTAAACAACATTATTTTATTTACATCGCTTCTCTTAATATAACGTTTTTATTAATTATTTTTGGTGTTTCTTATTTTTATAAGTCTTTGTCACCAGATTTAATTATTTTTAATAAAAACACTTTCTAAATAAACACTTGGAGTCCATTTCTCACTTGGTTTGATTTGTCATTTGGAAATAATTATTTTCTTAACAATAGCTCATTATAGCGTCATTAGGCATCCATCTTTGTTTTTATATAATTGTATTTAAAATGAATTTCCCTTATTTAATACAAGTAATCTTACAATCTAATAATACTAAAACGATTATTTACATGATTTCACACTAAAATATCTTTACATGATTGTATTAAATATAATATACATACTGTCTTATTCCTCTTCTACCTGTCTCATACAATTGTCAACATAATTTTAGTCTTTTCTATGTGAATTATATTATGTATTAAATGTCATTAGTGTACATATATTGTACTTAATGCATTACATATAGTGGTCAGCTTCTAGCTAGTTTAGAACCCTTCAATTCTTCAATAATGGGTTTGTTCCTATGGTGTCTCATCATAGTGGTCATTTATTTTTCATAAAAACAATAATTAAACTGTTATTGTTACATTTTGTTTGTGTTTCTATATTGGTATTAGACATTACTCCTACTTTTGGTAATGTTCTCATTTACTCTTAGACAAATTTATATGTCATATTTTTCCTAAGTAACTTACTTAACATGGTTGGTTTACATCTGATTTCTGTCACTATTGTCAGTTGGTTTCTAATTATTTGCATATATACTGACTGTTTTTATAGTTCTAATCTGTTCTCAAAGTTGTATTGAGTTTCCCTCTAACTACTGGTAATATTGTTAACAATCTGTGTTTAATCTTTAATACACTATTTTCCTTAACTAATGGGCCATACAGTGGTCCATCTTACATCTGATTGTTTGTACATGGTTAGTTAGTTTACATCATTTTGTTTATAATACTGTTGTTATTATGTTAAAGATCTGTTCTCAAAACATTACCAGATATTGGTCTTACTACTGGTAATATTGTTATTCACTTTAGTATTGGTTTTGATATTGCACTTTGCCAAACTGAATTGGCATATTTGTTGTATCTTTGCTATCTCTGTTTGCCATTGCATTTGATTGGTTTTATTTACATGGTTGCATTATAATGCATTGTCTATTAGGATGTATTGTTATTTATAACAATTCCTTAATTGATATCATTGTTGATAATCATTTATTTTCATTGATATGTTTGGTTTTCTGTTTAACAGGTACCTTCTCTATGGGTTATGTAACAATGTACCATCTGTTTTAATGCAGTATGTCTCTACTACTTACATGGTATCAGCATGGTATTCCACAATAATATTTTACTTATTTTGTGACACATGTTTATACATTCCTTCTTAAACACTAACACGTATCTTATTGCATTATTTATTATATTTTTCTAGTCATAGGTTGAATTCAATTCAATCCATTTTGTTTGATACAAGGGTTTTTTATTTGTTGTCAGTTCTTTACCAAAAAAAAAAACATAATTATATTGTTCTATTTTGTTTTCTTCTGGTGGTCTTACGATTATCTGTGTTGATCACAACTTTATTAAATGCGTCACACTCATTGTTCGTGTCTATTTGACTTATTTAACATCTTGTTGTTTTCATCATGGAATTAACATATTTTCATATACTTATAAACTTCATCACTATAATTGTTTGTGTGGTTATTCAGTTGAAATAGTTAGTTATTCACATGTTTCACATCTATTAAGTACGCACTGTTATTGTTTGTGTTTCCTTAAATACTAAACACTGGTTTTCTTCCTCACATTTGATAATCATTGTTTCACTTGTCACTTATATAGTCTTTGGTACACGTGGTTTATGTTGATTTCTGGTATGATTTATTCATCTTCTTCTCTCTTCTGAGTCAGCTTTCTTGTTCTTCTTCTTTCTCGTTATTTTCATCGTAGTCTTATTCCTTAATCGTTTCCCCTCACTTTTGGAGTTTGTTAATTCTTGTTTCGTCGTTTCCCCTCACTTTTGGAGTTTGTTAATTCTTGTTTCATTGTTTCCCCTCACTTTTGGAGTTTGTTAATTCTTATTTCGTCGTTTCCCCTCACTTTTGGAGTTTGTTAATTCTTGTTTCGTTGTTTCCCCTCACTTTTGGATCCTATTGGGTCTAGTTACTGGTATTTTGTTTTGGCTCATGTCATTTTCTTTCTTATGTTTCGTAGTTGATGTCACTAGGTTGATATTATTTTATTCATAGTTGGATTTTCATATTAACACATTTGTAGATACACACCATATATACATGGATTTACTTATCTAGATTTACATTCATATTTTTCTCTTACTTGCCGTCCTTTAAGCTCATTTTATGTAACTGCCATATTTGGTTATGTTACATATGCCTTCCTTTAAGAATTGATTAATTCTGAGTTATGATTATACTATATTTTTCTATGAAGAATTTATCAATTATTGTACATTCCATATTGATTCACATGTTTTTTCCATATATCCTTTCGCTTTCTGCTCTTTGAATCATATTTATTTCTTCTCTATGTAATTACTTCCCTCGTTTATTTAGTTCCCTAACATACATTTAGCTGGGGCAGTTTAGAGCGGCTCACTTTGGCTATTCGACTCTACTGGCCATACTAATTTCAATAAATATGGAGGCAAATCATCTCCTTTAATAATAATAAATGATTGCTGGCATTACTCTTCAGTCAATTCATCTCAAATCATTAATAATAATAATAGTGGTCGTTTTTCCGACAAATAATAAATATTCTTGGGATTAATTCACGCATCTGCGGTTTGTACATTGTGATCCTCTCTTTTCTTGATTCAACTTAACTAATTCTTCACATATCATCGGGATATTTTGTTTTACATTTCCTCATTGGTATACTCTCATGATTTTCTTCTTTAGTATATTCTTTTTTATTCTTCTTCACCATAGATTAATCTCTTCATTCTGTGTTACCTTGAACGTCATTTCGTCATAATCTTCGTTCCAAATTTATTCTTCTAGATACTATGTATTAGTACATTTATTTTTTCTTTCCTTTTCCAGGTTTTAGTTGGTATTTGTACTTCATGTAGTGTTGGCTTTTCTTTATTCAAATACAAATTTGTCGTGTGTGGTTGTTTCTCTACAGTAATAGTGTTCATTTGGTTTATTCTTCCAACTCTTCTTTTTCTTATAGTAGTACGGGTGAGATGTTGTTATTTTACTGGTTGACGTGGCTCTTGGAATTAGTTTGTGCCAAGGTTGTTGAGTGTCTTTCTCGTATTGACATCTTTTTTATAGTAGTAGTACAGGTGAGATGTTGTTGTTCTACTGGTTGACGTGGCTCTTGGAATTAGTTGGTGCCAAGGATGGTGTGTGTCAGTCTCGTATTGACATCTTTTTTATATAGTAGTAGTACGGGTGAGATGTTGTTGTTCTACTGGTTGACGTGGCTCTTGGAAATAATTGGTGCCAAGGATGTTGTGTGTCAGTCTCGTATTGACATCTTTTTTATATAGTAGTAGTACGGGTGAGATGTTGTTGTTCTACTGGTTGACGTGGCTCTTGGAAATAATTGGTGCCAAGGATGTTGTGTGTCAGTCTCGTATTGACATCCTTTTTATAGTAGTACGTTATCATTAATGAATACAATGTTCTGATTCCTTTACATAAATTCTCTGGGATCATTTTTTCCCACATTATAAAATGACAATATACATTCAATGTTTAATACATAATTACATAGTTACTTTTCACTTAATATAAACATATAATAATCTTCATGATAATAATTCACCCTTTTTCTTCAGTCAACATCTGTTTTTATAATCATATTTTCACTTTTCATTTTGTAAATAACAATAATCTTCATGGCTACATTTCATTTTTCATCTTGATATAGTCAACAGTTATATTCATAATTATCTTTTCATTTTACACAACAAACATTTTCATCCTTTTCATAGTATTAATAATAAAATAATCCTTATCGCTCACTTTTCACTTGTAATTTCATATCTTAATTGTCAACATATTTTTTCATGGAAGTCTGATTATAGGTACCCTTTATCTTTTTTGTAATAGGGTTCTGCAATTCATAGGTGTTGTTTAGATTGTTTTTCGTTACAGTATATGGTCCGGTATATAGTAGTAGTAATTTCTTTGCAATGCCCTCGATAGTACTTGGGAGTTCTCGATTTTTGATTAGCACTTGGTCTCCCACTTCGTATTTTATAATTTTGGGCTGCAATTTTTTGTATTTAATTCTCAGTTTCTGGGCTCTTTCAACTGCATTATTATAGAACTTGGTTTGGTTAAACTTGATCTCTGCACTTATCGGAAAGTTAATTATTTCTGTGATCTCTCGGGGTGGTCTTTTTTCGTGCATTGCCATGTATGGTGTTTCCTCAGTTGACTGATGGTAGGCGAGGTTTAAGAAGTCTTCAGCTGGGGACAAATACTCCTCCCACTTCCTCTGCTGGCTGTGACAGTAGGTTCTTAAAATCCTTCCTACTTCTCTCAACACTCTCTCAGCAGGGTTGCTGTTGGGGTGGTACACCGATGTCTTATACGTTTTGATTCCCAGATGGAGCAGTGTTTCCCGCCATTTCCGTCCTCGAAACTGCGTTCCGTGATCTGTAATTATTGATGCTGGTCTGCCCACTTTGGGTATGTATTTGTTTATAACTACTTCCAGTATCTTACTTGTTGTGGCTCGATTAAGTGGGTACAGCTTAGTATATCTTGTATAGTGGTCAAAGATAATAATGATATATTTATACTGGTGTCTTCCACCACTCCGTGGAAACGGCCCACAAATGTCCAGGAAGATTTTTTCTAATTTTGTCACAGATGTAATCGGTATCATCACTCCTTCTCTCTTTTCGTTACTGCATTTGACTGGCTGGCAAATATGGCAATTCTGTATATATTTTCTTACCTTCCTATTCATGTCAGTGAAATACACATGTTCTTGCAGTGCTTTTACCACCTTCACTGCGCCCATATGACCATATCGTATGTGATAGTCGATGGTCAAATCTTTCTCTAGAACCTTTGGAATAACTATCTTCCAGTCTTCACCATTTTTATTGCTTTTGGTGAACACCAGTTGATGATGAGTACAGTAATACTGTTTAATGTTTGCATCGTTGTCTGCTAGTTTTTTAATAATCATCAATATTTTGGGATCTTGTTGTTGCTGTATAGCTATGTCTGACAGTATTTTAGTAAGCTCAGATTTATTTTTTAGCAAGTGGTAGACCTTCGCGATGGTTTCCCTCTCTCCTTCAAATGTTTGGGCGTCGATGTTAATCCGGGACAACACGTCTGCAGCTGTGTTGCTTTTTCCCGGTATGTACTCCCACTGTATATTGTACTCTTGGAGTGTGAGAGTCCATCTTGTCAATCTTCCGTGTTTCAATTTACAGTTCTTGAGGAATGAAATGGATTTGTGATCCATTCTTACTGTCACTTTATATCCCAAAATAAAGGTTCTAAACTTTTCGCAAGCGAATACGATACTCAATAATTCTTTTTCTGTGGTGTGATAGTTGCGTTCGCATTTGTTCAACGTACGACTTGCAAAACTGATTACTTCATGGTTCCCGTCTTGGTCTTCTTGATATAGCACGGATCCAAGACTCAAGTCGCTGGCGTCGCAGTTCATGAAAAATTGTTTTTCAAAGTTAGGGTGATGTAACATAACGGTTTCTAGGAACTTTTCTTTAATTAACTTAAACGTAGATTCTTGTTCTGATTCCCATTTCCATTTTTCTTTTGATGAGAGCTGTGTTGAAAATCGAGCTGTTAATTCGGAATAATTCTCTTGAAATTTCCGATAGTAATTGCAGATCCCGAGGAACGATTGCAGTTGTTTTTTGTTCTGTGGGACGGGGAAACGCTGTATTGCCTCCATCTTTTCCTGGGACGGTGTAATTCCATGTTCAGATAGGTTAAACCCCAAGAATTGGACTTCCTTTGCTATTAATTGAGACTTATCTAACTTCAATGTAATGTGATTATCTTCTAATTTCTGTAAAACCTGTGCCACCCTTTCACAGTGTTCCTCCCAATTGTTGGAGGCGATCAAGAGATCGTCAACATAGACTGTTGTAAATTGCAGTGTATTGTGGCCCAGTATCTCGTCCATGCATTTGACGAATATTGCTACCGAGTTTACTAAGCCAAACGGTACGGTAGTCTTTTAAAATGGTAATTTCGACCTTCGAAAATAAAGGCAGTGTACTTTCTACTATTCGGATGCAGTTCAACTTGCCAATATCCGCATACCGTATCCCATATACTGTAAAATTTTGTACCATAAAACTTCTTTAAGATCTCATCAATTTCTCCAGGTGATGTCCTGTCGTTAATTATGGTTTTGTTAAGTTCCCGAGCATCTAAACAAATCCGTACCGCACCATTTTTCTTTGGTACGGCGACAATAGGGTTGGTGTATGGTGAATTGCTTACTTCGATAATGTCATTTGCTATCAAATGCTGGATTTCTTCCCTTACTGCTTCCTTCAGCGAAAAGGCGATAGGATAAGATTTTCGTTTAAATTCGGTTTGGTCTTTGAATCTTAACTCGCATTGGAAATTTTTGATTTTTCCGGGCGTGTCGGAAAATATGTGACGATACTGGCAATATATGTTTATCAGATGGTCCTTTTGTTCCCATGTCAGCTCATGGCTGTTTTGGTTGGTCTTAAATTCTCGTATCTCATTAATCTTGGTCAACCATAAATCTTCCTCTGGGTTGTTATGAAGCTTCTCGTTGATGGCGCCTTCCTGAAGTTGGTGGCCTTCCCTAATGTAATAGATTACATGTTCTGCGGGTGCCTTTTGATATCCTGTTAGCTTGGCTGTCCACTCAACTTCTCCTGTCTTCATCCTTACTGTATTTGTGTCCATGTTAATTATCGCGGTGTATTTTCTGAGTATATCACACCCAATGAGCAGGGTAAACGGTAGCCCACTGGCTACGAGGAATATCATCTGTATCGTGTTATCATTGCTGGATACATCAAGTTGCACTTGTTGTCTAATCGTCTTATTTTGACGTCCGGTAGCTCCAATGAGTACAATGTTGTTAATAGGTAAAGTGGGTATTGTCGCTTTATTTTCGGATTGGATTCTATCTAACTCCACTTTATCAATCAATGATACATTTGCTCCGGTATCTATCATTGCCGTTGCTTTTATGTTATTGACCTTGACCTATGTATGCAATTTCACTATTACTTGTATCGCTGATAGCATTTTCTTTTTCTTCCATTAAGTCTCTTCTTATATTTTTCAAATAATTATTGGTGTAAGTTTTGCGAAGATTTGGATGGTTTGCCAAAACTCTAGACCCAATAGTCCGGTTCAGTGAGGGTACTACTTGGTTTTTCACTGCCGGTTGGCGTTTAAAGGCAGGTCACTATTCCCGTGCCTGTCTTGCGATGTCGAAGCTATGGGTTCCTGATTCCCAGGCCCATGTCCATTATGGTAGACTTCTGTATTTTGCGTTACTGTTCCTTGACTTCCATTGCTGTCGCTTCCGTTAGATCGGTATCCAGATTCCCGCTCCTCTCTATCGCTATTGCTGGAGTGACTATGCTGATTAGGAAAACTCCTCCTTCCTTGGTAGTAGTTTCGACGATTTCCCCCTCGACTGGCTTGAGTATAGTGCACTCTACGAAAGTGATTATTATGTTGGTTGCTATTGCTTTGTCTTGGGTGATGATTGGGAGCTTGATTCTGGTACGGCCGGTAATAATTGTTACCTCTTTGGTAAGCTGGCTCTCGCTGATATTCACCTGAATGCTGATTATTATTATTCCCTCTATTATTCACATTGTTGCCCCCTCCGTCTTGACGTGGTATAGGGTGATTTTGGAATCTCGGTGGGTAATTGTGATTTCTTCCCGGGCTATTCCTTTCGTTGGATATGTTGGGGTTATTATTCCCAGGTCCTCCTCGATCATATGTCTGGTTAGGTCCTTGTCGACTACGTTGGTAGTATCGTTCTCTTTCATGGTTCTCCAACAGTTCGCACATCCCTTGGACTGTTTTTATTTGTGCATTTAGTCTTCCTTGTGAGATGCCTTGATTGAAGTGGTAGGCTAATTTCGTCACTAGGCATTCTTCTGGGATTGCGGGTTCGAGATTCCTGGCCAGGCAAATCTTTCCCAAGAAATATGTTGTCATTGACTGCCTTCCATGTGTATCGAACCTCCCGTTTGTGATATCATCCCTAACGATGTTCTGGGTGGCTTCTGACCAATATTTTTGTTTAAACGCCACTTTGAAGTTGTCATAATTCCCCACTTCGTTACGGGTTGCCGTCCACCAATTGTCGAACGTGCTTTTGAAAGCTTCATCTAACATTCCCTTAATGGTAGTCCATCTACTCTCTCTGTTTTTACGTCTGATTTCTTCTATTCGTTCTAAAAACTCTAGCAGATTTTTATAATAGGTCCTGAATTCAATCTGGTCTCTGTTGTCTAGATGAGTCAATCCGGATAGTAAATTTGGTATCGTTTGTAGACGATGCATCTCGTCGCGGAGGTCATCTAACTCTCTTCGTTGACGCTCGGTTAATAGGGTTCTATCATCATGTACCTGCTGCTTAATTGCGTCCACTCTTCCGGATACTTCTTCACACTTGTCGGTTAGTGTTGACTGTGCTGCCTTCATGTTGGTCTGTTCTTGTGTTATCACATTTATCTGTGTACCGTGCGTTCTCTCCATTTCGTTAATGCGTTGATTGATGTCCAACTCTGCTTGTATTAGTCTCAGGCTGGTACCTTCTCCCTCCTTTCGTACTTCATCCATCTCGACATTAACTTCAGTTGATAGGATGGCCATGCGCTTCTCGATTTCATCAACATTTTCCTTCAACCTTTTTTCTATCATTTCTTCTGTATCCTTAGCGGCTTCCTTCATCTTGTTACTGTTGATACTTATTTGTTGCCACATCCCCTCATGGTCAGATTGTATTGTTTCGACGTCTCTATTGAACTTAGCCGTGATTTCATCCATTTTCTGGTTGGCCTGATCCATTCTGACTCCCAACTCTGCTGATAACTCTTCTTTCATGATGGCCATTTTCTTCTCCAGTAATTCCTCAGTTTTCTTTTGTCCATCTTCCATCCTCCTGTTCGTCTCCTGTATCTGGTTGTTAAACTCTTCCTTTAATAATTCTATATGCTTCTGGTTCTCCCTCTGGCCTTCCTCTATTTTCTTGCTTAAATCCTCTTTGGTGGATCTTTGACCTTCTTCTATTCTGTTTAAGTCTGCCTTCAAATTTTGGTTGTCCTCTTTGGTGGATTTCAGGCCTTCCTCTACTTTACTGTTTAGTGACTCCATCTTCTTGCTTAACTCCCTGGTGGATTGGCTATTTTCGTCCATCTTCTTGTTTAAGTCCTCCTTCATTGCTTCCTGTCCTTCCTTCAATGACCGATTGTCCTCTTTGGATGATTTCCGGCTCTCTTCTATCTTCTCCATCACCATTTTGAACATCTCCATGAAGTCGATTTCTCCGGGTACCATTGGTTGTTTGGGTTGGCTGATCTCCGATGGAGCTTCTTGAATTATCACTTCCGGTTCCTCCATAGGTTGTTGAACCCCCTCCGCCGGTTCAATTTGTTTGTCTTTTACTTCCACTACTATCTCCTCCACATCTTCCGTTGACATAGCTTCCTTCTCTTCTTTTCTGGTTTCCTTCTCTGCTTCCGCCGCCCTTTTCCTTGACGTTGACCTTGATTTTGATCTTGATTTCAATCTGTCTGTATACATCTTGATCCTCTGATAATGTTCCTGCTGTCTTCTCACGAATTAGTATATTTAGGTTATTGGTTATTGTATATCTCCCTAACTCGTGCCCCACGTTGGGCGCCAATCTATTATGTAATATTATAGATGATGGGTATAAGCTATATATATAGTTGTATTGATATGGTGTGTGTCGATGTTTAATCTTCAATCACTTCTGCCCCAAATTGGGTTCGTCAACTTGTTATAGAACAAGTAATACTAGTATATATTTAGTGATGTGTAGTGTGCTTGCAGATACGCTCCGGTATCTGCTATTATGTTGTTTTTATAAAACTGCTCCAATTATAATTGTTAGGAGTTATTAGTGTGATTGTATAATCTGTATAAGTGTCTATGAATAATTCACTCTTTTAATTTAAATAGGCTTCGCGCACTTTTGTTGTATGCCTCCCTCACTTACCACAAGTATCGGTTTCAGTCCTGTTCTGTGACGGTTGTTGCTGAAATACATACACTTAAAATGCACACAAATATTCAATTTGAATATTCAAAACAGTTAGTACACACAATATGAATGAATTAGCACATATAGATAATACTTTAAATTACTCTCTGTTTGAATTCTTCCGCCACCTTTGGTAGAACTGATTTAAAAGAAATAATTTAATTTATATTTGAAATGATACTCTTGTTCATAGGTAAATAAGTGAAGGTTTATTAACAATTTTAAAATGGCAAATTTCAAAAACAATTAACAATCATTTTGGCTAATAATCCTTTACATAATAATTACAATTGATAAATTTTAACATAAAACTCTGTCCAGGCTCAATGCTGGTAGTCCTGTCTTTGGTACAATAATTTGAACTTAATAGGTTATGTTTTCTTGTCAATATATTATCAGGTTGTTAGGTTCTTTGAGGTGACATGATATCAGTGTCAAGATGTAATATTAATAGAATTAAGAAAATTGAACAATGGTTAAAAAATAACGAATAAATATAAAACAATGAAATTTAATACCATAGGTATGGTAAGTATGTTATTATCGTACGCTTGGATGCGCACGCACCTTATAAAACTCTATAGCAGGCGTCAAGCTCGTGGCTTGTACAGTTTCAATGTATCGTTTTATTTTCAACAATTAGTTTGATAAATATATATTTTCAAGAGAAAAAATTAATAAAATACTAAAAAAAAACTCTTGATATGATTTCTATTTGGTTTGGGAATTATTTGAGAACAGATGCAACAGTTAAATTAACAAGCTACCGCTACCATTTTGAGGTTAGCTATCACAGGTAATGCTGTTATGGTAAATGATTTCTTAACGGTTAACATTTCTTAATTTATATTTTCTGAACACATTATTAATAACATTTTAACATGTTACTATTAGAATTGCTTTTATACTTTTGTACGAAAGTTAATGTTATTTATTTCAAAACATCGAAATAATCAAGACAAAAGTTTAGTCAAAAAAGTGACTAAATATTAACTCTTGTAATTAATGACAATTACTTCAAACATACTTTTTATAATTATGAAAATTAATTAAAATATTTATCTAATATTTTAATAAGTATAAATTGACATTTCTTGGAATTCTAATAATTCCATTATACGTTTAACCTTTCGCTAGTACTCGACTCGCGTAGTATCCATATATGTCTATTTAAAATTATTATTTTTTAAATCAAAGTTATTTAAATAAAATATTGTACTCACTGTTTATTTATCACAACACACGCGAGTACGACCGGGATTATACACTATCGTACTTGTATAGTTCGATAATACCGTACATATCACTCGGAAGTATTTTTGTTGTGTCAAGGTTATGTATGTTTATCAACTTATTGTCAATGGACGCGCACAAATTTGAAAATAATACTTTTTCATGGTGTAGAGTTGCGTGACCTGTCCGTCTGAAGGCTGTTCGTAGACTGTTACATTTTGCCGGAGCGTCTCTTTCGAGTCTGACAAAATGCGTTGATTTGATTGGTTGTAATCACTATAGTCTTCACCCCAAAAGCCTTTGTTTTATTAAAATATTTGATGTTTTACCAAATTTTGACTTTGGGTTGGAGTTTATGTGACGTAAGCACTAGTGTAAAAAATAATTGAAAAGTTAATAATTACAATAACTTCCTTATTGAACGTCCTATCGTTACATGAGTTATGTCATTGAATTGTAGACATTTTCTTCTTTAATTTAAGTCCAAACAACATTATTTTATTTACATCGCTTCTCTTAATATAACGTTTTTATTAATTATTTTTGGTGTTTCTTATTTTTATAAGTCTTTGTCACCAGATTTAATTATTTTTAATAAAAACACTTTCTAAATAAACACTTGGAGTCCATTTCTCACTTGGTTTGATTTGTTATTTGGAAATAATTATTTCCTTAACAATAGCTCATTATAGCGTCATTAGGCATCCATCTTTGTTTTTATATAATTGTATTTAAAATGAATTTCCCTTATTTAATACAAGTAATCTTACAATCTAATAATACTAAAACGATTATTTACATGATTTCACACTAAAATATCTTTACATGATTGTATTAAATATAATATACATACTGTCTTATTCCTCTTCTACCTGTCTCATACAATTGTCAACATAATTTTAGTCTTTTCTATGTGAATTATATTATGTATTAAATGCCATTAGTGTACATATATTGTACTTAATGCATTACATATAGTGGTCAGCTTCTAGCTAGTTTAGAACCCTCCAATTCTTCAATAATGGGTTTGTTCCTATGGTGTCTCATCATAGTGGTCATTTATTTTTCATAAAAACAATAATTAAACTGTTATTGTTACATTTTGTTTGTGTTTCTATATTGGTATTAGACATTACTCCTACTTTTGGTAATGTTCTCATTTACTCTTAGACAAATTTATATGTCATATTTTTCCTAAGTAACTTACTTAACATGGTTGGTTTACATCTGATTTCTGTCACTATTGTCAGTTGGTTTCTAATTATTTGCATATATACTGACTGTTTTTATAGTTCTAATCTGTTCTCAAAGTTGTATTGAGTTTCCCTCTAACTACTGGTAATATTGTTAACAATCTGTGTTTAATCTTTAATACACTATTTTCCTTAACTAATGGGCCATACAGTGGTCCATCTTACATCTGATTGTTTGTACATGGTTAGTTAGTTTACATCATTTTGTTTATAATACTGTTGTTATTATGTTAAAGATCTGTTCTCAAAACATTACCAGATATTGGTCTTACTACTGGTAATATTGTTATTCACTTTAGTATTGGTTTTGATATTGCACTTTGCCAAACTGAATTGGCATATTTGTTGTATAAAATAGGTTATTTACCTTCTGTCGACGTTTCTTAAAATCCTTTTAGGATGACTCGAGTTTCAACACCATTTGGTGTCATCATCAGATCGGTGAATTAGGTTAAAACATTTCGATGCATATGCATCTCGTTAGATATTTAAAAGATTAAAAACAACACATAACATTATATAAAACAATAAATAAACTATATCACAATAAAATAACATTAATAAAAGAATATAAAAACAACGCGGCCGCAAACGAACCTGTACAGGAACGCACCCCACGGTAAGATTAATCAATGCCGGTTTGACCTCGGTTCAATTTCATCGATCTGATATAGCCAATCTCTCGTTCCATAAGATCGATTCTATTAAATAAAACATTATTGTTATGTATTGCTTTTTCATTTAGGACACGATTGTGATCCTTCTTTATGGCTTTGTATATCTCGAATCTTTCAAGGGTGTCCAGCTTTAGTGACTTTTTACATTTATGTAGGATATCTAAATTATCGTTGATACTTTTTATATTATGGTTATATGAGCTCAAATGTTCTGCAAATGTAGATCTTGTTACATTTGACTTGGAGCTTGGGATATGTTCCTTATAGCGTAATTTGAAAGAACGACCTGTTTGTCCTATATAGAACTGTGTGCAATCAGAACAATTAAGTCTATATACACCAGTACCATCAAATATATCGGAGGGTGTATTTTTGTTGGTAAAAGTGAGTTTTTTCTCAAGTCGACAGAAAGTAAATATTTTCTTTATTTTAAGAAACGTCGACAGAAGGTAAATAACCTATTTTATAGTCTTAATCGTTTCTGGAGGCAAGAAAAATGTTTAAATATTTGTTGTATCTTTGCTATCTCTGTTTGCCATTGCATTTGATTGGTTTTATTTACATGGTTGCATTATAATGCATTGTCTATTAGGATGTATTGTTATTTATAACAATTCCTTAATTGATATCATTGTTGATAATCATTTATTTTCATTGATATGTTTGGTTTTCTGTTTAACAGGTACCTTCTCTATGGGTTATGTAACAATGTACCATCTGTTTTAATGCAGTATGTCTCTACTACTTACATGGTATCAGCATGGTATTCCACAATAATATTTTACTTATTTTGTGACACATGTTTATACATTCCTTCTTAAACACTAACACGTATCTTATTGCATTATTTATTATATTTTTCTAGTCATAGGTTGAATTCAATTCAATCCATTTTGTTTGATACAAGGGTTTTTTATTTGTTGTCAGTTCTTTACCAAAAAAAAAAACATAATTATATTGTTCTATTTTGTTTTCTTCTGGTGGTCTTACGATTATCTGTGTTGATCACAACTTTATTAAATGCGTCACACTCATTGTTCGTGTCTATTTGACTTATTTAACATCTTGTTGTTTTCATCATGGAATTAACATATTTTCATATACTTATAAACTTCATCACTATAATTGTTTGTGTGGTTATTCAGTTGAAATAGTTAGTTATTCACATGTTTCACATCTATTAAGTACGCACTGTTATTGTTTGTGTTTCCTTAAATACTAAACACTGGTTTTCTTCCTCACATTTGATAATCATTGTTTCACTTGTCACTTATATAGTCTTTGGTACATGTGGTTTATGTTGATTTCTGGTATGATTTATTCATCTTCTTCTCTCTTCTGAGTCAGCTTTCTTGTTCTTCTTCTTTCTTCTTTCTCGTTATTTTCATCGTAGTCTTATTCCTTAATCGTTTCCCCTCACTTTTGGAGTTTGTTAATTCTTATTTCGTCGTTTCCCCTCACTTTTGGAGTTTGTTAATTCTTGTTTCGTTGTTTCCCCTCACTTTTGGATCCTATTGGGTCTAGTTACTGGTATTTTGTTTTGGCTCATGTCATTTTCTTTCTTATGTTTCGTAGTTGATGTCACTAGGTTGATATTATTTTATTCATAGTTGGATTTTCATATTAACACATTTGTAGATACACACCATATATACATGGATTTACTTATCTAGATTTACATTCATATTTTTCTCTTACTTGCCGTCCTTTTTAGTCTCATTTTATGTAACTGCCATATTTGGTTATGTTACAACATTTATCATGTTAGTATTCTAAATTACTATTAAACCTATTTGGTCAAGACTTTTTTTTTTAATAAGCAAATATTTTTTTATATAGTTTTACAATATAATTATAATTAATTTTATATATTTTTTATTAATTCATTTCAAGATGTAGGTACCTATAATGTAATGATGAAATACTACTGATGTCACTTCATTACATTAATTTGAAGTAGGCCTAATTTCAAAGTCTGGAAACATTTGAGAACAATTTTTCAAAATAATTTCCCAGCCAAGTTCCTTTTATTAGATAATATGGGTACAAATATAATCTTAATAAATTACAATAGCACTTACCTATGGAATTCTCTGTAGGGTTAAAAAATGCGTTGACAATAGGAGCATCTCCATGGTCTGTCCAGTCAGTCTTGTTAACACGCTTCCTCAACAGACTGATTGCCAGGTCGGTTTCAAACTTAGACACATTGTTTGCACACAGAAACATATCGTCTTCATTTATCTCCAACTAGAACAAAAATAAATATTTGTTTTTTATCCAGTTCAAAATCACCGAGTTAACATATTAATCACCAAAAAGTTGACCAGACTTCAAAATCAAAACCTCCTTACTGGCCAGACATTCATCACAGGCGTAAGACCAACCACAGAACATTCATTTTCTTATTTAGATCTTAAAATATGCTTCTATTACCAGTGAACCCATCTGAATATGAGTATGTAAGTGATTTCCCCACCCCATTATAGAGTAACAGATCGCAGATGGCTAAATCATGTGGCCATTACTCAAGGTATTTTAGAGTTCCTCTGATGACCCAACATGCAACCAAAAGAAAGCAGTAAAAATATAACCTTAAAAAACAAATAGGAAGTAGTGTTACAGCCGACTAAATCTATGCAGGAAAGAGAGGAGTTGGGAAACCGAGAATATAATGGCTGAGAAATTTAAGGGCCTGGTTTAGCATGAATACAACTGACTTATTCCGTGCAGCAGTACAGAAAGTTAAAATAGTCTGTATGATATCCAACATCAGAAATGGATAGGAACTATCAGAAGAAGAAGAAATCTATGCAACATTGCAAGGATAATCCAATCCAGTATCATTCCTTCTATACTTTGACTTTGTGCTGGTGGCAACTGCTGCCCTCTTTTAGTCTTCATTGATCTTTGCAGATCTGCACTGGTCTGGATCATACAGAACGTGAGTTCATTACACAGAATAGTATGAGAAGGTATTTATATGAGAGAAGGTATAGGTCAGCTGGAAGCTAACATCACATCATTAAATCCTGAAATGATTGTGAAGACCACTGCTCAGCCGACAAAGACAAAGGCACTATGTCTGTTCCAGCAAGAGGTATGACATTCTTAAAAGGAGTTACAAGATGCACTTAACTCTATCATGGAAACAATGAAGATATCCTCCTCCTCCTCCTCCTCCTCCTCCTCCTTCTTCTTCTTCTTCTTCTTCTACCACCGTGTGTTACGCTAGCAACTTGGTAATTACTTCTGCTTTGCTAGTGGAATTAATTTTTTCATTTTTGTTTTTGCCACCCCAAGGGACACTGTCCCTTTGGTTTGATATTCAAATAACTTTTCTTACAAATACAACTAAACTCCATTCTTTCTGGACTTGTTGCCAATTTTATTCTGTTTTATTTATTTATTTTTCGTTCATTTATGCTTTGCATTTTTCAACTCTGTCCTTATACCAGTATTTGTTTCCTATTAATACTTATATATACTACTGTACTTGTTAAAAACCTAATTTCCATTGTGTGTATTCTTCTTCTTTTGTTTTCTTAAAGTATACACCTCATTTCCATACACTAAACATGGGATGAACACGCTTTTTGTAGAAGCTAATTACTGTACTTTATTTTTTAATGTTTTATAATTGTGCCATTAATATAGTTGAATTTTCTTATCGTACTACCCACATCAACATCTGCATCAGAAGACATGAAAACATAAGGAATTGAGTTATTCACTCTTTCAATCCGTTGATTGTCAATTAGTATTTTACTTGCTCATGGGTTCTAAACCAAACCTCTCTAAATAACAAGGCTTTATTTTCTGTGTTGAAACTGGAAGATTATAAGAATGAAGATAAATCACATCATATTATAAGAATGAAGAATAGAATCATACAAACTACCTACCATGCTAATAAGTTAATGGTAATTAAACTTTTTGGTCACTTAATGGACATCTGTTGTGTTTTGGTACTTGGTCTACTTATACATTACACCAAAAACCAGCATACATAAACAGCTGATATTAACAATGATTGAATGACAAACCTTCTCGTAGAACTTTTCCAATTTACTGTTGTCCTTCAGTTCCACTGGGTATGCAATGTGTGGGAAAATGGTTTTTGCTTTTTCCAATGCGTATTTTCTGAAAAGAGTAAATAAAAAAAATCAACATTTTTATAAAATTATCAGAATACTCATGATATGAAAAAGTTATCACTATATTCCACCAGCACTATACATAAAGTGCACACTGTATGTATATATATGGCAGGCTTTCTTGAGCAGTGGTCTACATTGTTCCAGCCAATGAATTACTGCCACTTACACATATAGTGTAAAGTGTCTAGAGAGGAACGAGGGAAGACAATGTGACAACAGTTCACTGTCTCACTTAAACACTGCCTCCATCTCTGTCACATACATGCTTCTATTATGTTTTTGAAGTCTTCTTCCGGTATGGACCGCGTCAAAAATGTCTTGTATGACAATGTTTCACTCATATTACAATGAGTATCCTCAGGTCTAAGTGACACAAACTCTGGCAAGCGAACTCAGTTATATAGTGTAGAAATGGTGGTGGCTGGTCTGGTAAGTGGACCCTGCCCTGTAGGCGTTACGCTTGTGCATTATTTATGCGGTCAGTCAACCTGCATGCAATCAAACCAGGAAGTAAAGGCTACCAAGTCGTGCTAAGCGTGGTGGTTTCTCTGTTGATGTAATCTTGTGTTTATTAATTTCCATTGCTTCTAGATAAATCTGTCATAACACCTATTACATGATTTTATTACAGACACATCTAATAATGCACATAGCGTAATACCTACAGGGCAGGGTCCACTTACCGGACCACCCACCGCCACTTCTACATTATATAACTGAGTTTGCTTGCCAGCGTTTTTGTCACTTAGACCTGACGGTACACATTGTAATATGAGTGAAATGTTGTCATACAAGACATTTTGTGATGGTACAATCATGGTACATTTTGTGATTACTTAAAATATGGTAAATAAAACCATAACTATTGTATTTTTCTATTTTGGTCAAAATCAAACCAACCTTAAATAACCAGTACGAATATATAGTGAGTGGAGTGTATAATAATATTTGTCAGGATTTGAACCAATTCATAGAAAAAACTGTGAAGCATCACAAAAAACAGTATGCAGTTTGTGGCGATAAGAGTGCCAAACCTTAATTACGTCAGAGGCTGAGAATGTGTTTACATCGACAACATGAGGCTGTCAACAGCTTAACAATGGAAGTGTGACGTAGGTTCACCCCACCTCAGCAAAATCTAACAAAGACTCTTGGTCATTTCAACAGCAGCAGTGATCAACGCCGGCCGGCAACCCATTCACTCACTAGTGAATTTTACCTTTTTAGCCACTGTACGTGGTTAATA
This sequence comes from Magicicada septendecula, assembly GCA_034769895.1. Lineage (NCBI taxonomy): Eukaryota > Metazoa > Arthropoda > Insecta > Hemiptera > Cicadidae > Magicicada > Magicicada septendecula. The sequence continues at coordinate 16,589,176 of CM068374.1, forward strand.
AACAATATAAATATCTAAAGTGCGTCAATTACAAAATGTGACCGTAACGTGTACACGGAAAACTCGCGGTACCGTACGCGAAGTTTTACCGCACCGAAACAACCAGGAACTACACGAAATGGGTGAGAACGTTCCATCAACACCTTAATATCCTTATTTTATTTCCAAGTTTCTTTCATGTAAAATGACCAAATCACAAATCATATAAATTCAAATAGTCAAAATTTCAATTACATAAAATGAGCTCCTAAAATAATAAAATTTGTACCATGAGAGAGAGAGAGAGAGAGATTGCGGGTGTGTTGAGTAATTCCTAGGTGCTGGGTTGTGCGAAATAATATTTAAAGATGTATATCTATATTTATCATATATCTATCATAATTATCTAATACAACACATTTTTTAGTATATGTAAGGATTTTGGAGGGTAATTTGATTTTTGAAACGCCTCTGGCGCAATATGTGGGTCTTATATATTTCACTATGTAATAACTACCAGTTTCAATACTAATAAAATACTTTATATATGTTATTTGGTGTATGTTTTTATTTCAGGTAATTTGTTTCACAAGACTGGTTCGTGTTACACGAATTTTGGCCCGAAAAGTAAATTTAGATCATGTTACCTTGTACAAACATGGCACCCGAGATTATTTACTAGTACATACGAAAATACATTTTTTACGAAAAATAATTAAACGATAAAAAGTAATAGATTACAATTGGCGCCCGAACAGGGACTCGACATAAAATAAAATTTTATGTAGAGTACACCTACTGGTATGTGAAACAGTTACTTGAAGTAATAGCGTAATAGTTCGCAAAGCGTGCGCAAGGTAAGGTTAAAATTTTAGGTTATAAATAAATATGTTTTAGTAACCTAAAATAATACAATATGAGTACTAATGACAATATTACGTTAGAAATCAGTACAACTGATGTAAATTTGACTGGCGAGATGGATGTACAACCAAATCAAGCTAGTCAGACTGACGAGGCAAATACGCCTGTGTCTGTAGGGACAACGAAAACCGGTACATACATCCCAGCTATGTCGGATAGCAAACTAGACAGTACTGCTGCATTGATGCAACTATTATTAAACAAATTCGATGAACAGAGTGTAAAATTCGATAATTTTGACAAGAAACTAGATGTTCAGAAAAGCGAAATTAAAGAAATTCAAAGTAGTCTTAAAATTAATTTCAATGAGATGAAAAATGAAATTCAATTAGGTCACGACAAACTGATTAAAAAATGTGACAAGCTCATCACAAAACTAGATGAGAATTTAAATTTGGTAGAAAGTCAATTAGAAAGCCAGAAAGTAAATAGTAGTACCCAGCGAAATGCTGTACTGAATAATAACATATTTAAGGGTGATAACTCAAATAATGAATGTACAGATAGTAAAAATATAAAGTTAGAAAATGATAAAAATGATAATGAAAGTATTATGAATGATAATGAAATGTTTGAATTTATTGAGTCAGAAAGAAAGTTTGGAGAAAGTATTTTTGTACAAGGAGTGCAGGGGGTAGAATTTTCTTTTGATGTTGTGTTAGGGGGTGAAGACAAGTCTTCACGAATTTTTGATAAGGATAAGAGTTCCTTAAATTTATATTTGGGAGACGATAGGTCTACAAATAAAGTTTCTTTGTGTTTTTGTGTACCTAATAAGTGGTGCACTTATGTTAGGGATAATTTTATGTTAGGGACCCCTGCATATTTGGAGAGAGAAAGTGTATTTTGGTGTTATGGAGAGAAATGTATTAAGAGAGAATGTATAGAGAGATATTGTGAGAGTAAGAGAGTGATAGAAATATTTAAAGTAAACAGAAATTACAGACAATTGTTAGAAAGGTTAGGGTTAGATGTGGTATATGAAAATGATGAATACTTACCTGATAATAACAATGAATTGGAAATAACAGTAAATGGGAATAAAGGTATTAAGTACTTACCTGTGGTGGAATATTATAAAGATAATAACCAATTAATGACATATGATACTGAGATAAACGGAACCCTACTTGATCGTGACTGGAAATATTTGGTTAATAACAATTTCATAAAGGAATATGAATATAATGTTGCAGATAATAAAATATATTTATTAAGTAATAAGTTAAGTAGACCTAAGATTCGTTTGTTGTTCAACGATGGTGGATAGACTGTTGTATTGTGAAATGAACATTAAACATATATGTGTAAAGTGATATTGAATTGGACTGCTATGAATTGAGTTCGGAAAATAACAAAATAATGAGTTGGAGTGTATATTTTTCATTGTTTTATATGTATTTATCTATCAATGTATTTTTGATGTGTATTATGTATTATGTATTACAGGTACACCAGTATGTATTATTATGTATTTTAATAACATGTTTAATAATAATATTTTTTTTCAATTGAATAACCATAAAGAGTAATCATTCTTTATTAAATTGTGGTACAAAAGAAAGTTGTACTAACTTTGTAACTTTATAAATTATTAATTGTCATAGCAAGTTTCTATGAAGATAAATTATTATTTAAATTATTGTATTGAAGGTAATGAATAATACTATTCTAATAATACTAGCGATTACTAACGAATGATTAAATAAATATTTAAATAAGAATATATATATTTGAAAAGTGAGAAGTACTGTTAGGAGTAGGTGAGAGATGTATTTTATAAGACAAATGTCAATGATTACAGTAAATGTTTAAACAGGAATAGAGCCTGGGTATAGATAAATGCAGGTGAGTTTAATTAATGAAAATGGAGTTAGATAGTTAAGAATATTGAAGTAAATAATACAAAGAGAATTATTAGATATTTAGGGACACAGTAGTTAGTGATTATTAGTAAAGGTGAATAAAGTAAAGGTATAAACATATATTTGTTATTGATGAATTCTGTAGTGGGGGTGAGGTGATAAAGAGTAGCCAACCAATAGTGTTGTGGCAGGCATTAGCGTAGTTTTAGGGAGTGTTTGCCGAATATTTGGAAGGGCAAAAAATTATGAATGTATATAACCAGTTAGGGAACACCCAACCCATTGCAAAGACGAGCGGTGCCATAGGATTTAAATGAAAATAGTAATGGTGTTTATAATTGAGATATTGGTGTCATGATAGGTAAATTTGATTGTCAGTTAGAAGAAGGTGAGTAAGATTATAATAAATAGAAGTATAGTGAATATAGGAGTTACCCAGACTAAACAATGATAGAAGGTGAGAGGTTAGGTAGCTAGGGAGGTAGAAAGTTCAGAGTAGAGAGGTAATGAAAAATGAATAATGAAGTAATATTGATAATAAATTTAAAATGAATTTTATAATTATAATAAAATTGATGTCTAATTAATGACTTAACTGCAATTGTAAATTTTTAACTTGCATGCAATTTAGATGGAATATGCAAATCAAGATTAAAAATGAATCAATCATGTCAATGTATTAAATGTATCAGTGTTAATTATCAATGTATTATGATGTAAAATGTATTATGTATTTATGTTATAAAAATTAAAAAAAAAAAAAAAAAAAATTTAACTGGCGCTGTTAATAACAGATTATTACCTGTTAATAATAATAATAATAATATCATTCAATAAGAGTTATAAACAAATAAATATACAAATAAATCAATTCTTTTATAACAATTTAATTTGTTTTTCTCCAGGTTAGGGAGATATATAGTGTGATTTTCATATTTTCAATTAGAGTTAAAATTTTTATTATATCAATGTGTTTATGTTATAATTACAGTAATTGTAACAGAAAGAAGATAAATATTATCGATAGTAATCGAAACCATTCATTAATTCAGGGTTTGTAATATGAAGAAGGGAAATTCTTTCTAATTCTTGAGAAATATATATTTCTAATTCTTTTATAACTATATTAAGCCAACCCAGTGCTTATTGGCACAAACCAGCAGTTAGCTAAGGGGAACCAAATCAGTTGAGGATAGAGTAATTTATCAAGTCACTATTTTGAGATTTTTCATTTATTGTTTCAGTGTTTGGTGATATGACAGCGGTCCTGAGCTGGCCAACGCATCAGAGCAGGGACGTTAAGAGCCTAAGTGGCCTTATGGTGTTGGGATCTCGAAGGAGAAGTCCAGTAAGGTCATCTAGGTACGGTCATCATCATCAGACCAAGGGTGAGTTGTAATTTTCTTTTCTATAAAATTGTAAGGGGGTTGTGGCGACTTATCCTGGCTGATCCCTTTAGGAAGTATGAAAGGGTCAATGAAAGTTTTTGTGCTTCGACACAAAATTTTTCATTGAGGGGGTTTTGTGATGGTACATACATGGTACATTTTGTGATTACTTAAAATATGGTAAATAAAACCATAACTATTGTATTTTTCTATTTTGGTCAAAATCAAACCAACCTTAAATAACCAGTATGAATATATAGTGAGTGGAGTGTATAATAATATTTGTCAGGATTTGAACCAATTCATAGAAAAAACTGTGAAGCATCACAAAAAACAGTATGCAGTTTGTGGCGATAAGAGTGCCAAACCTTAATTACGTCAGAGGCTGAGAATGTGTTTACATCGACAACACGAGGCTGTCAACAGCTTAACAATGGAAGTGTGACGTAGGTTCACCCCACCTCAGCAAAATCTAACAAAGACTCTTGGTCATTTCAACAGCAGCAGTGATCAACGCCGGCCGGCAACCCATTCACTCACTAGTGAATTTTACCTTTTTAGCCACTGTACGTGGTTAATAAACAATATAAATATCTAAAGTGCGTCAACTACAAAATGTGACCGTAACGTGTACACGGAAAACTCGCGGTACCGTACGCGAAGTTTTACCGCACCGAAACAACCAGGAACTACACGAAATGGGTGAGAACGTTCCATCAACACCTTAATATCCTTATTTTATTTCCAAGTTTCTTTCATGTAAAATGACCAAATCACAAATCATATAAATTCAAATAGTCAAAATTTCAATTACATAAAATGAGCTCCTAAAATAATAAAATTTGTACCATGAGAGAGAGAGAGAGAGAGATTGCGGGTGTGTTGAGTAATTCCTAGGTGCTGGGTTGTGCGAAATAATATTTAAAGATGTATATCTATATTTATCATATATCTATCATAATTATCTAATACAACACATTTTTTAGTATATGTAAGGATTTTGGAGGGTAATTTGATTTTTGAAACGCCTCTGGCGCAATATGTGGGTCTTATATATTTCACTATGTAATAACTACCAGTTTCAATACTAATAAAATACTTTATATATGTTATTTGGTGTATGTTTTTATTTCAGGTAATTTGTTTCACAAGACTGGTTCGTGTTACACGAATTTTGGCCCGAAAAGTAAATTTAGATCATGTTACCTTGTACAAACATGGCACCCGAGATTATTTACTAGTACATACGAAAATACATTTTTTACGAAAAATAATTAAACGATAAAAAGTAATAGATTACAATTTTTGATGCGGTCAATACCGGAAGAAGACTTCAAAAACATAATGGACACCGGCCACGGATGCCCATGTGAGAATACATGCTTCTATTGTTCTCATCAGCCTTATTGCATACAATATTTACACTCTAAAACACTGTACAAGCACATGTGTGAAATTACTGAAAGTGTTGTTATCTCACAATGATGTGTTTGTCCTCTGTGCATCTCTAAAGCCTCAATTACACCTGCCGAGTGCTCGGCCGAGCACTCTACTAATGTAATCAGTACAGTCAGTACTCGGCCTAGTAACGGACGAGTGATTTGCCGAGGACAGTGGATAGAACATATTCTATTTTCTCGGCCGAATGAGTTCCCCTCCACCCACGCACTCTACTCGTCTATCACTCGGTCAGTGAGATCAGTCGAGTCAGTGAAGTGTTAAGTGAGTCCTGTTGCGGGTGCTTTTTTTTTGTTATTATTTCATTGTACATTTTGTGCTTCTACATTTTTTAAATATGTCCAAGTGGTCCAGTGAAACAACATTAAAGTTTGTCCAGGAATACAAAACACATGAGTGTTTGTGGGATTTCAAATCGGCTGTGTACAAAGACAAAAACGTGTGGGATGCTGCTTATCTCAAGTTGGTAGAAGGAATGAATTTACCCGACTTTGGTGTGCCAGAAGTAAAAAATAAAATTAAAAATTTGCGATCGACATACAACCAAGAAAAGAAAAAAGTCGAAGATTCTAAAAAATCGGGTAGCGGATTAAATTCAGTTTATGAATCTAATGTAAAATGGCTCAAGGAACTGGAACCTACCATGAACATTGGGGAGAAGAGGAAAACATATGATAATGTAAGTTATATTATTTATTACATACAATATTATGTCAAATAGTTTAATACATAATTTTATAAATTTCCAATATTTACACTTCATGGTCAATGAACCATTCTGCTTTGCCATGGCACTGCTCCAGAGTTAATAAAATAGCCGGCATACCTGTCTCTAAGTTCTCTTGCTTGTCTTGATGTATGATTTGCCACATTATTACAATTACTACTTGGCAATTGGTTATTAACTTCTTGTCTCCATGATCCAGGAATTATAACACCTGCATCCACATCTTCAATGTCTAAGCTGTCTTGTGGAAGCTCATAATTCTCAACCAATTATGCAATGCACATGAAGTACGAATAATTTTATTGGTTACATGTGCACTAGTCATTATAGGCTTTTGAAATATCCGAAATCTACTTGTTAGAATCCTGAAGGCGTTTCTACTATTCTTCGAGCTCTCGGCAATCTATAATTGAAAATTTTTTGTTGAAATGTTAAAGGTTTATGTGAATATGGTTTCAATAAATACGTCTTCAAAGGAAAGGCGTCATCACCAACTAAAAATCCACCATTCGGCAACAAATCATTTTCCAGTTTTTCATACATTAGAGAGTCCCTGAAAATACCGCCATCTGCGTTTCATCCATTTGATCTGACACTGATATAACGAAAACAGTAATCGTGGTCAACTATAGCAAGTAACACAATGCTATTGGAGCCCTTGTAATTCCAAAATTCGCTTCCACAATTTGGAGGTGCTTGAATTGTAACATGTTTTCCGCCAATACTACCATGGCATCCAGGAAAATTCCATCTAGTGTTAAAGCCATTTTCTATCACTTTCCACTCTTCTTGAGTTGTTGGCACCTGGAAATAAAAAAGTGTTGTGAAATTCTTCAGTCCCTGGTTAATATAATCTCAGGTTAAATAAAATTATTTAACCATGGAAAAATTCTGTAGTTAATGTCATGCTGAGCTACTGTAAATTCAGTTAATTAATTATACACAATAATACCAATATTAATATTTCATAATAGGTTTTAAGTCAGGGTGTAGGTTCTCTGAATATTATGAATAAACTAGAATAAACACAAAAGAATAAACAACTTTCACTAAGTAAATGTTCACCTATGAGATTGTCAGTGTCATAGTCTGCGTTTCAGTCTTAAGTTTGTCCTTTGTTTAGGGTATTTTATGTTTTTATTTATTCATTTAATCTATTCCATCTGTTTAATTTTATCTTAGGCCTATACCCAGGATTTCCATTCATCAATATAGAGGTTTTTATCAAAGTCTTATTAATATATCAAGTGTTATACTGTATTAGTCTAATCCCACAATTTAGGGAACATCATGTCACATAACAATATTCATAAATTTTCGTTCTTCTTATGTTGCAGATTAATGAAGGGCAAGAGATTGTGGGTGAAAAGGATAATAATGAAGAACCTCCATCGACTTCACCACAAGTCAGTGCAGAAGCCCGTTCATCCTCCCCAAAACAAAAGAAAGCCAAAAGCCTCATTAATGCTGTGAAAGATCTCAAGCATTTACTATCTATCAATGCCACTGTGGATGATGAAGATTCTTTCGATGCATTTGGGAATAGTGTTGCAAAACAGTTAAGAAAGTTATCAGAAGAACGAGCGCTTTTGGTTCACAGTGCAATCCAAAATCTTCTGACGGATTACGGTATTCAGGATTTACAAGAAAAAAAAAACAACGTTCTCAGTCAACACTGGCCTACAATAACCATCACCATTTATCAGGTGCATCTACGCCATCATCATACTTTGTACCTTCACCATCACTCTCATCGACTCCTCAATACCAATCTTCACCACAGTCAAGTGACAGCTACAGTTATACGCAGACATCGCAGTCAGCAATGTCTCAGTACCAGACGTTACCACAGTCAGCCAACAGTGCAAGTGAATTCAGTCCTACAGACTCCTCTGATAAACTGGTCTCGCTTATTTCTGCCACTTTCAATTAACTTTTGATTTAGAAACTTAAGTACTTGTGATGTTCTTATAATTAATTACATAATTCAAATATTTCAAATAAATATCTACTTCAATAGAAATATTAGTTTTAATTCACTTACCTTAATGTAATCCTTTAGGTGTTCGTAAATAGCATCCAAAATGTCTGGGATAAATTTAGTTATAGCTGGTTGGGACACTGAAGAAATGTTGTAAAAAGTGATAACTAGCTCCTGTTACAGGAAAACATAAAGTGACTTGTAATTTCACTTTTGCTGGAATAGCAGCTCGCAAAACAGTGTATGTTTTTTGAATTTTAGGAGTTATAGCTTTAAGTAAAGAATCAAATTGCTCTAATCCCAGTCTCATAAAAGATCTATATTCCCTGAGATCTTCAGTTTCAAATTCTCTTAACAGGGTTGCAGTTGCTCCCCTAACATCTCTTCTCAATAGCCATGGTCTTGTCCATAATCGTTTTCTATTACTGCTGATTTCATGTTCGATTTCCTCTATTAAGGCAGGTATGATCAAGTTACAATACTGTTTAAAAACTGTCTTCACTTTTTTCATTTTGCCCCGCTGTGAAACCATGTTTAACGTATTCGGACCGATCTCAAAACGGACTGACTCGTCCACTGTCTCTCCACATGTAATCACCTCTCTCCACTAAAGTTGCTCGGCCGAGTACTGAGTAGCGAGTGACTCGGCCCAGCACTCGGCAGGTGTAATTGCAGCTTAAGCGTCAGTTCAAAATTTATCATCAGGTCTATATTTGGCATCCCCATGAAGAGATTTCTCATTGACAGGAAATTTTAACATAACACTAACATGACTAAACAGCATCCTTACCAGCACAGATGTAATTTGGTGCATGAAATCTGGTATGATTCATTTGGTCATGTTACCATAAAATGTTGTCAGATTAAGTGACTAAAGTTTACTCAAGCAGAATGATCACTGTTGCACACCACTATATAAAAATTATCCCGATTAGCGCTTTCAAGCTTCACAGCTCATCGTCAGATCGGAATTGACAGCTATCAATTCCGATCTGACGATGAGCTGTGAAGCTTGAAAGCACTAATCGGGATAATTTTTATATAGTGGTGTGCAACAGTGATCATTCTGTTTGTGATTTCAACCACTAACACAAATTTCTTCATTAAAGTTTACTCTTGCACAAATTTCTTTCACTCGTTTCTGTCACTTGCCAGTTTCTTTACATTATTCTACGGTTTCACTTTTCTTTGTAGACGTCTTGCAAACTAATTTATCCCTTGTTTGTATACACCTTACGTTTTTCTTATTTTCCTCAATCACTGCCACCTTTAATCATTTCATTAGTATTCCATTCCATTAATTATGTCTTCTGTCTGCAAATTCAATGGAAATTGAAGCTCTAAAACTCTTGTAGTACCTATGAATTTCCTATTATCTTCCTTTGTAACTCCTCTAACTTTCTCAGTTCTGATTAAGTACTAGCTTGTACTTTGTGTTTCTTCTTTCTGATAAATACCTATACTCATGATAAAATTTTTGAATAGGTTTACAGACTGCCTTAAACAAAGGCGTATCTTTGTTTGTTGATTTCTGCTTATTGCATTCTTTATTTTCTTTCTATTGTCACTCACACATGTTGAAATATTCTTATGTGTGTTATCTTTATCATTTTTCCTTATTTTATTTGATTCCCTGATTTCTATACTCACAGATGTTTGCTTCCTTCTCCTATAGTCCTTTCTTTAGTTACTCTTTACATCTACCTCCATTACACTCTGCCTTCAACACGTGTGGCTTGTGACTGACCCCTTTGAAATATTTACTGTTCCATAAATAAAATATTGATGTACGTAAGCTGCTGTCACTACTGTCAGAGAATTACACTACACTATGAAGTAACTGCAGTGATACTAGTGTTACTACTTACACTACTGTCCAAGAACCAATACATTTAGCATGGATTCCAAGCCTTACATATTTATCAAAAGTACATATCCTTATGTAGTGTTTAGCTAGCACTCACATACTTATCAAGACAGTGTCACTTTCACCACGTCAAGTTTCTAGAAGGTAGACTAAATTTTTTTCTGTACGAACTCACTGAGCAGTACACAGTTTCACACTGTTTCTTATATTTGGAAGCACCTCCTGCAAATTGTTAAGACACTAAAATGTCTATATTTCCATTAAGGAAACTCCATCTTGAGAACTACTTAGCTTGGACTCAGTCTTAATTTAAGTGCCTCGCAATTAGGAACACAAGAAGTTAAATATCTGTCATTAGCAAGTACATTGACTTCCACAGTACATTATTTAGCTCTTGCAATATCATCAGGCCCGTATTTTGGATGTATAACGCCCCTGTGCAGTCATTAATTTTACACCCCCTATTCCCTGAGCTGAACTTCAGTGTCGCTATTCGTTTACAGACTATGGACAATAAATTGTTTAATTACTTACTTCAATTTTAAACTGTATTATAGACAGTATTTAAACTTAACTGAATACACAATATATGAAACAAAGGTGCAAGTTAAACATTTATACATTATTCTGAAGACGATATATGGTAAACACATAGAAAATAATCACTACAGTTTAATAACCTCAGTTAAAAATATCACTGAAACATCCCATTTGGTCAGTCAAACGTATATGGTAGAAACACTGCAATTTGATACTAACCATTTTGTGAAACTTACCGAACTTAGAGAAATGACTTTCTTCTGACTTTTGCATTTGCAAATGCATTTATCACTTCCTCAAAATCCAGACTGACAGTGATGTCTGATTCTATGGCGAGCACTCCAAGACTGACCAGTCGTTCTTGATTCTGTGCTGTCCGTAGATAGTTCTTGATTCGTTTTAAAACTGAAAATGACCTTTCAGCAGAACAGTTTGTTGCTGGAGTACAGTTGTAGTTCTTGAGTGCAGTGTACACATTTGGGTAGACATCACTAATTTTCTTCGAAGCCAACATTCTGCAGAGAAATGGAAGAGATGATAATTTGTTACCATCTTCTGTCTTCATATATAACAGATAGCTTTTCAAATGGATGCACTCGTCACCAAAGCTGCTTTCTATGTCGGAATCATAAATGGCTCGAAGTTTCTCTGCAGCATCATAAATTTGAGGATCTTCTAGTTTGGTGATATTTGAGAGAAATGAAAATATTAAATTATATTCTTTGTAGACATTAACTCTCTTCTGTAACTCAGTCTGGAGAGTTTGTATGATCTTGGAATATGAAATTTCCATTCGTCTCCAGATCTTGTCATGTTCCAAGTCACCTGATCCTAGTTCTTCTTCAGGACTTTCTGGTTCCACTTCTGATTCAGATGATTCATCAAAAAATCGCCTACGTTTAATTTGACGTTTTGGTCTTGAAATCTCAACAGCTGAAGAAGAAGGAACTGATTCCAGACTCCTGATCTGATTAAGTTTCTTTTCAGCTGAATCTCTGTGATTGGGGAAACAGGTCTGAAGCTCAGTTAAATACACTGTAAGAGAGTCGTACATTTCAATAACAGTGGAAATTGTGACGTTAAAAAATAGGCCGAAATATAAAATAAATAAGATCCACTGCCAGAACTTACCTGCACGCAAATACAACACTTACCTGTTATTGAAATTTTACCAGAAGACCAAGGTCGCCACGATTATTTTTTAATAGGATAAAATATCGAAAACCTTTACACTCCACCCTAAATAAAACGGACAATTTAGCAATCTGACCCACCCAATTAATAACTCAGAAAGATTCCGGAACGTTAGACGAATTTTTAACACAGAAATGAGGAAATGGCAATGACGAAATAACTTAGTCTAACACATATTCAAGGTAAACCAACTGATTTTAATGAATGTTAAAAGACACTGAAAAAATAGGGTTTAAAATATACATTGATCCCTCGGACTTAACTAACATAAAATATCCTCTAACTTATCAAGTATTATAGTAATTAAGGTAGCCCATTCTGCATCACACACACACACATGCCATTTTTTACACTTTACCCATTGATGTTTCATATTGAATTCCCGGTAATAGTATTTAATTCATGTTTAATTCACTTTTCACTGCCGACCGAACACGTGTTTCTGTTATCCGATTCCTCTTTTAAAGATTACGTATTTAGTTAATCACTCTATGTCACTGCACCAACTGCCCGCCAATCCCGGTAATATGGTTATTAACTTCTTGGGTCCCGGTCGGTCTTACTGGGTTAATTACATTTTATAACACCACCGACCGGGGCCTAAACGAAACGGTAAGCGTCTGTAGTTGGGGTCGGGTTCTAGTTGACTGTATGGCGTCTCTGACTAATGTAGACTGTCACGTAGAACGTAACAGGTACATGTTGCTTTGGAGAGAAGCTGTTGGTCACTGACACGATTATTTCGTCGCCGCTCCTTGTTCCTCTGCTGTCGTGTAACCATTTTATATAGGGAATGGAGCTGACATATGTGGATGACCAGAGCTTAATATTGGGCTTGGCTCTGCTGATGTCATTTAAGTGGGCGTGGTTAATGCGACTTCCGTGAGGTCTTATAGAAGACGACGAATATTTTTTTACGCTCTCGCCATCTTGAGTTGTTTGTCAGAGCGTCACTTGGAGCGTGATTGAGCAGTTGCGTATGTGCGCTGCCACACACAGGTACAAAGTTCTCAGAATTTTGTGGAGGTACACATGCTCCACCACATTCCTCAACAACTGCGTCCTATTGCGTTGTTTCACTGTTCTGTTATGTTGCACAATAATGCAGCTTTACCATACTTTATACCAGTCCGCCCGAAAACGAAATAAATAAAAACATAAATATATGCCCCAAACGGTTAAAACAAAAACACCCAAAAATTGACCCGCTACAATACCCCCTCGATGAGAATTCTGCTGTCCATGACAGAAGAAATCTCATCGATAAACCCGAAGAGGACCGGTGAGGAACTGGTGCCAACAACCCCCTTGTTCTTAATCTCATGGGTACACGACCCCCCTGGCTCAGTGACCATGGACTCATCTGAACGAGATCACTGGACTTCTCCGTAAGAGATCCCAACACCGAGAAATCGATCAGACTCGCATCACAGCACACCTCGCCTTCTAACATGCTACCCCAAAATCCTCAATCCCGGGCTAAAATTATCCCAGCTCCTCCGCCGATATGTTTCCCCTTTTTGCAAGCTGGGCTGCCTTTAACAGATACTGGGCTCACACACATTAACATTACATATTATCATAACACATTAAAATAAAAACTTCCTTTTAAAATTTATTATAAATTCAAAAAATTCAATATTCAAAAAAAAAAATCTTTTACCAAAAAATTCTCTTCCTCTTTTTTCTAATTTTTGTTTCAATGACTTAACCTAAACATTTCTAATAATATAAATACATCCTTACTCTAGCATGAGAACAATTTATAGCCTACCAATATAAAGCAATACAATAAAAGAAACATCATTAATACATACACAATAAAATAATCATTACTCAACATATTCACTCGCTGGCAGGCGAAAAATCAAAAACAATTTTTTTTTTTTTCAAAAAAAAAAAAATTTTAAATTTTCAAAATTTTAAAATTCAAAAAAAATTATTCATTAAATATTTATTAAATTTATTTATTAAATAACATTTATTAAAATTATTCAAAGATTAGTTTGAATTAATCAAACAAACAAATTAAAATTGAATTCCTACTCTACAAGCTTAGTAGGTGTATGAACTCATCAGCTGATCAAAACTAGGTCAAGTACAAAACCCTTGACCTACATATGTTATGTATGATTTTTGAAAACACTTTAAATATCTGTAATATCCTACCTTGAAATACAAAACATAGTAACATAGAATATTTATAATAAACAAAATATTAATATAAATAATAATCAAATTGGCATTTAAATCATTTATATTAAACACTTCTTGACTTTACATTATTTTCACTTCTAACAAAATTCTGTCACTGGTTGAAAAAAATAAACAATTGCATATTCTTTATCATGAATCTCTCTTTCTTTTCAACAATCTTACTTTAATATACTGTGGGTGATGTAAATTATTTATTCTCGTTTTTCTGTATTAGATTTCTATACCTATATAAACTTTCTCCCTCTGACTCTAATATTCATCAACTCAATTATCATGACACCCATCTCTATCAAAAATATCTACTAATCAAAACACCCTAATCCACAACTTACCATTTAACTCAAAACGCCGCCTTCTCTACATATATAAAAAAAATACTCTCCAACCCTTTGTACATAGGATACGTGTTTCCCCTACCCAAAACTCATTTCCCTTATTTGGCGGCCCGGATTCTACCTAAGGCGGCCCCTTCCCCACTAAAATCTATTCTAATCCCGTCCCAACCCTTGTTGCGGACTCCCCAAATACACTACCCCCTAATACAAAATTGCCATCCCCAAAAATCTCAATCTCATTACCTCACTACAAATACACAAAATAACCTCATTAACTATAAACATAAATATATATCATTCAAAACTCTATATAAATTCCCCACAACTGTGTCAACCTTAATACTTCACCAACTTCTATAACATACATTAACTCAAAAACAACAGTACATTATATTCATCTCCATCATTTTACATGCAACTTTTAATTCAACTTGGACAGGTCTACATGTCCCATAAAACATTTATCACCCATAAATTATCTTTTATTAATTTGCATAAATTGTTATTTTATTTCTCATATTCTTTTTGTCTTTACTTCAAAATGTCTGTAGTACACTAAACATTAATTACTTGTAACCTTTACAAACCACTATACCAGTGACATGGTATTGCTGATCAGCTGATATCCTAACATAATAAAAACACAATGAAACTACATCTTAAAACTGAACAAATACATGTAATACATTATCAACACTTACTTCTATTATGTTGATTGCCTGCCAGGCGTCTAATGATTGGCTTAGAAAAAAAATTACACACATAATGAAAATACATTTTATCAACAACTATATCTAACACACAACAATAAAATGATTGCACAAATAGCAATAAACCTGGATGTTAGCATACATCAAACAGACAATTCTCTTTTAAATAATTTATATAAAAATTTATAAACATTATTATTTAAAATTTTTCATTAACTCTTTTTTATTTATCATCATGATGAATTTATCCTGTGTTGTAATCAGATTTTCAAAAATTCTAAATTTATTATTAACATATATTTTTAACCATTAAGTTCCACACAATAGACCAGTTAACATTTATTTATTCATGATTATTAAATTAAAATCTCATCACACAATTTAATTACCTTGTAAAATTCAAACACATAACATTCAATCACAATATCTAAACATCTCAACTTATTTAATTCAATTTATTATTAAAATTGAATATTCATTTGATTATTAAGATAACATATTTCAATTATTATCAACATTCTACAAATCATTAACTATTGTCTTCACAATTATTTTGTTATTTAATTAGAGTGCAAAAATATTAATAATATTATTATTATTAATACAACATTTTCTAAAACATATACACATTACATTTCACAATACACACAAATGAATTCAATATTATTTACAAAATATACGTCAAAATTGTTCAAGTGTATCTCACTTCAGATGTCCAAATCAGCAAGGTCATTACCAGAATTTACAGTATCTAACAAGGTCTATACACTGATATTCTAGTTCAGCCACCATCGTCAAAAATTAATCTTGGTTCTAAATAACACTTTTCAATTGTATTGACACACATATTGTTGTCTTGTGTGTCATAACCAAACAATTTCAATTTATCTGTTATACCATAATAATCATTCACCAAGTCTGCGTTAAGTATTTCTGTTAACTCTCCGTCAGTAAATATTTCCAATATCGGGTTAGTTACTTTTGTATTATCAATTACATCATTCGGGTTTAAATATACTTCTAATATTTCTTTCAACTCCTCATAATCTCTCTTTAATTCATATAACTCTATCTCTCTCTCAACACACAATTCTCTATTTAAATCACTCTCATCATAACACCATCTCATACTTATAAAATCATTCCGCACAGAGGGTATAAACTTATACAAATAAACTAAACTCAAATCTTCTACTAACACGGGACTCTTGCCCTTCAAAAACTCTTGTGACCACATTAAATCATCGTAAATAATAAAAGGAAAATTTCCCCTCCGTCCCCACTCTACTACAACATTATTTTTTCTCTCTCTCTCTAACTCACTGACACACATTAACATCTCATAATCACTGCATTCTATACTTTCATTAGTACTATTTGTTATTATATTTTCATCATTTGCTTCTACCTTATTCTTCACCCCCACTATACTCTCAAAATTGTCTACTATTTCGTCATTTTTACATTTTGTCATATTTAAAACATTGTCACCTAATTTCTCAGCCTTCTGTTCTAACTTATTTAAACTGTTTTTTATTGTTTCGTTAGTGCTTTCTATACATTTATTCATTTCTTGTATTTCATTTTTTAACTCATTATTCAGATTTTTTAGTTCATTAAATTTAGCGTCAGAATCATTCTTCAGTTCATTATATTTAATATTTGTATCCCTCTTCATTTCTTTATTTTGTTCTAAAATTAATTGTAACATACTCATTACATCACTATTCTCAAATTGATTATTTTCCATTTTTGTAATTTTTACTTTATCTCTGTAAATCGCAATGATACAAACCTAACCTACATGCGTAATTATATACGATACATCGTTTTTATAAATTCGTCATTACCCCATCCTATTTTCTGTGTATTAAAATAGGTCTAGTTCCTATAAAATTTATATACGAACATCCTGGCAGCGCGTCGACATTTGTAACAATAAAAAAGAAGCCTAAATATATAAAATAAATAAAACCCTACCAGAACTTACCTGCACGCAAATACAACACTTACCTGTTATTGAAATTTTACCAGAAGACCAAGGTCGCCACGATTATTTTTTAATAGGATAAAATATCGAAAACCTTTACACTCCACCCTAAATAAAACGGACAATTTAGCAATCTGACCCACCCAATTAATAACTCAGAAAGATTCCGGAACGTTAGACGAATTTTTAACACAGAAATGAGGAAATGGCAATGACGAAATAACTTAGTCTAACACATATTCAAGGTAAACCAACTGATTTTAATGAATGTTAAAAGACACTGAAAAAATAGGGTTTAAAATATACATTGATCCCTCGGACTTAACTAACATAAAATATCCTCTAACTTATCAAGTATTATAGTAATTAAGGTAGCCCATTCTGCATCACACACACACACATGCCATTTTTTACACTTTACCCATTGATGTTTCATATTGAATTCCCGGTAATAGTATTTAATTCATGTTTAATTCACTTTTCACTGCCGACCGAACACGTGTTTCTGTTATCCGATTCCTCTTTTAAAGATTACGTATTTAGTTAATCACTCTATGTCACTGCACCAACTGCCCGCCAATCCCGGTAATATGGTTATTAACTTCTTGGGTCCCGGTCGGTCTTACTGGGTTAATTACATTTTATAACACCACCGACCGGGGCCTAAACGAAACGGTAAGCGTCTGTAGTTGGGGTCGGGTTCTAGTTGACTGTATGGCGTCTCTGACTAATGTAGACTGTCACGTAGAACGTAACAGGTACATGTTGCTTTGGAGAGAAGCTGTTGGTCACTGACACGATTATTTCGTCGCCGCTCCTTGTTCCTCTGCTGTCGTGTAACCATTTTATATAGGGAATGGAGCTGACATATGTGGATGACCAGAGCTTAATATTGGGCTTGGCTCTGCTGATGTCATTTAAGTGGGCGTGGTTAATGCGACTTCCGTGAGGTCTTATAGAAGACGACGAATATTTTTTTACGCTCTCGCCATCTTGAGTTGTTTGTCAGAGCGTCACTTGGAGCGTGATTGAGCAGTTGCGTATGTGCGCTGCCACACACAGGTACAAAGTTCTCAGAATTTTGTGGAGGTACACATGCTCCACCACATTCCTCAACAACTGCGTCCTATTGCGTTGTTTCACTGTTCTGTTATGTTGCACAATAATGCAGCTTTACCATACTTTATACCAGTCCGCCCGAAAACGAAATAAATAAAAACATAAATATATGCCCCAAACGGTTAAAACAAAAACACCCAAAAATTGACCCGCTACAAAATGTCCATTTCCTGAACTTGCAATTTTTTCATGACTTTGCCAAATTGTTGAAGAATAGAACCCCACACTGATGTCATGAATGCTACCTCAATGCTATTTAATTTCCTAAGAAGACCCTCAGCTTCACATCTACCTTTACCCATTTCATTTTCTGAAATAGTTCTTAATGCAGAAACCACTGCTTTCCAATCTGCATCCAAGCTCTTGCAAGCATCCTCACGTGCACACCATCGAGTTGTTGACAGTGATTTCAATGTCATGGTTACAGAATCAAAAAATGTTTCCAAGATATTCCATCTCCCTGTAGAATCAGCGAAGTAATTATATAAACTTTGTAACAGTACATAAAGGCCCAATACCTTAATTATGGGATTTGAGGTTATTTTCTAATATTTTATTGTAACACAGTTAACTAAAGAATGGTTAGGTCCATTGTCCCTCTGTAAAAAGGAACAACGCATATTCAGTGAGAGTAGCACAATGCCAAGGTCACCAGTGGACGAGCAAAAGCAAGTGGAAATAATGGCGGTATATGTGATGATGGACTATAAATAACCATTGTGATTGGTTTATAAAGCTGTTTCGTCATGAATAAAAGACAATGACGTTTGAACCACAACGTATGTAACGAGGCGTTGTCCCATCAAACAAAAGACGGTGACGTCAAATGCACTAACACATGCGCAAATTTACATATTCCTCGTTCTCAGTTCAGCACAGCACACCAAAGGGTCAGCAGCGATGTATCGCTGTCGACTCAGTTTCAACAAAAGTTTTAAAGGGACTTACTATCTAAAATTAAAATGTGATAGTGGAGCTGTAGAATGCTCAAGTATTAGTAAACAGTAAAAAACATCAAATGTAGAATCAGTGCACAATGTATTATAAACGATAAATATGAGGCGACTACCTGCCATACTCCTGGAGAACATCTAACACCAGCGAGGGAGCAACTCGGCCCACTTTCAGAGAAGTCAACCAATTTTACCTTTTTACTTAATAATGAGCTCATTAATTAATACCAGATGAATTTGATAAAATGTATTTTGCAATAGTGAGAGTGATTGAGCAAACGAATGAATGAATGCATGGCCATGAGTATGCCTATCGAGGGCATTGCTTTGTGTCTCCTGTTAATATATACTTTATTACATGATTAGAGCTGCAGCCAGAAATAAAGATTATAAAAATAGTAACAAGATTCAATATAATATACAGTAACTATGATAGAATAGGGTTTGAGGAAATGTAACCACCATTTTGTTTTGACAATTATATGTGACACCATTTTGGGTATCACTCAGTACATGTTTATTTTATTCTGCCCATTAAAACCTCGTGATTACACTCAAATGAGAATCAGTGTTATCATTTCTATCACCTTCTTGTGTCTCAATCTCGCCGAGAATGAACCCTGGCCCCTTAGAGAGAGATTTATAGTAGAAAGGAACCACGTGCTAACAGACACATTGGAATGGTAAGTACACGTGTTTACCTTATAGTAGTAAAAGTAATAATATATAAATATAAATGTGTGTAAAAGTCCGGTAGTTAACAATTGGCCCCCGAACAACGGACTTTATATAAAGCTATTTTATATAAAAATATAAGCCAAATTCGGAAACAAGGAGAGTGATAGAATAGTGCATAACCTAATACACGAGAGGTTATGTTGACAAAACATATTAAGTAGTAATTGTGACAAGTGTAACTAAATAGTCATTTCAATATTAAAGTTATCAAAATAGCAGAAAATAACGATAGCATAGAAATAAATAATACAGCTACAGAGTCAATTTTATTAGACGGAATAAATGCCAACTCAACACCTAAGAATTGAGAATAAAATATCATTGGAAGATTTATTTACATTAATTAATGACAATTTTAACCAGATGAATAGTACATTTAATGTAAAGTTAGACAGTTTCGAGAACGAACTAAAGAAACAAAATAACTTGCAAAATGTAAAATTGAATCAATTAGAGGAGAAATTAGAAAAATTAAAAAATGAAGTGAAAAAACGAAATTTTAATGTTGACAAGAGAATGAATGAGATAGAGTTAGAAAATAAGAGTAGAGAAATAGACAAGTTAGATATAAACAAAGACAAGGTAAGTAGTAGTGGAAATTATGATAAAATAAATAAAAATATGGTAATAGGAGATAATAGTGTGGATGTTGGTAGTGATAGTGAGATTTTAATGAGAGTAGAGGTTAATGGTGAGGTGACAGTTGTAGATGAGAGTGAAAGTGGGGCTAAGGAGAGTTTAAGTGAGTATAGTGAGCAGAGGGCAAATTTTCCCAGTGGTATAGTTGGAGTAAAGACTCCGAAATTATTATTTGAGGATGAAGGTTCCTCTAGAGTTTATGTGGGAGACGTGTGGTCTCCAAATGATCCCTTAGTTTTTTGTGTTAGTGTACCTGGTGAGGCCAGGGAGTGTTTTTATGAAATAGTAGTGCCCTATGCAAATATAGAGAGAGACAATGTAGCTTGGTGTGATAGAGAGAGATGTTTTAAAAGTGAGAGGTATTGTGAGAGAAAAGGAGAAGTAGAGATTTTTAAGATAAGTAGAGATTATGAAGAGTTTATGGAAAGGTTAGGAGGAGAGATGATATATAATGAATATAGTAAGTACTTACCTTGTAATGAAACGGAAGTAGTAGGAGATAATGAAAATAATGATTTTACAAATTACCTGAATATGACTAATTATACAGAAGGTGACTGGACCATACTGAATGTTGACAAGTTTTATGATATAGTAATGTGGAGTAATCCTGCAGTGTATTACTATGGTATAATGGACAAAATAAATTTAAATAGTTATTATATTACAAAAAAAAATATAATGTACTTAATTAAAAATGAGTTATGTATACGTAAGATAAGATTATTATTTGACGATGGAGGCTAATTTTATTTTATTGTATTATGAACATTAATTATGTGGACAGTGTTTTGAAATGGACTGCTTGTAACTGATTTATGGTAAATGATAAGATGATAATGTGGATTGTATATTTTTGTGTATATCAATGTCAATGTATTTGTGTATTTTTGCTGTTGTGTATTTTATATATTTTTTATGTAAACTATGTACTGTGGAATTTTAAATAATTGATAAGGAATTAAACAATTATGGAATTCAGATTCTAATGGTTAGTAAATGATTAAGCATTTGATAGATTTGGATATTGAGAGGTATTGTTGTTAGTAGGTAAGAGATGAATTTTCTAGTGGTATATTAAGGTGAAATGTTGTAAAAGAGTTTGGGTAATAGTGATAAATAAGGGCATTGGAGTTAGTTAAATAGAGTTAATGGGAGTTAGTGAAAATAAGGATGTTGAGATACAGATAATATATAAAGAGGTGTTAGATATTTTAGGGACACAGTAGTTAGTGATTATATGTAGAGTTGAGTAATGTGAATGGTAATTATATTTGTTGATGGTGATATTTTGTAGTAAGGGTAATGGTGTAGGGAGTCCGCAACGAAAGGTGTTGGGACAGGAAGGGACCGTTTAGCGTCGGAAAGGGTTACCTGAAAGGGTCAGGAACCGATAAGGGAATGAGTTGGTTAGAGTTTGGGTACACACATACTAGTACAAAAAATGAGCGGTGCCAGAGGTTTTAAATGGGATTAGTGAAGGGGGTTATTATAGAGATATTGGTGTCATAATATGTTAATGGTTAGAAGCGGTGGTTAGTAGAAAAAAAGGGGTAGTAAGGTTAGGTTGACAAATGCCAAAATAAGATAGAGAGAATAATGAATAATAGAGAGTCACCCAAACTAGTAAGGACAAAAGGGTTAGAAAAAGAAAATTCATGGTAGGAAGGTAAATGTAACAGAAAGGTAATGATAAATTTAAAAATTGTTGTATAGAATCTGATGAATGTTAAATAACTAAACGTTAATAGAGAATTGATGATAAAAATGTTATAAAGTTTTGGTACAAGTTGTGTAAATATAAATTGTTTAATGTAAATGTAACGATGTTAATGTTTGATGTTCCATGTTTTGTTATATTTTATTGTTATTAGTAGCAACGATAACACAATATTGAATGTTAAAAAAGATAAAGTTAGAAATGGTGTTGAGCAAGATATAGTATGATGTCATTTGCAAAAGATATAAAATGATTATAAAGTTGAGTAATAAAATTTGAATAATAAACTTGTCTGCCATAGTAGTTGTAGGTTGAATCTTATAGAAATAAATAGGTGATGGTGTTTTGGGGAATATTAAAGAATTGTTTATGTAGTAGGTTATTTGTAGGAATATATATATATTTTCTCTTACAAAGAAGAGATTGAGTTTGGTGTTGGTGAAAAAATCAGTCTATGTTGAATTCTTGTTGTTGTTGTTTTGAAAAAATTAATTGAACAAACCAATGCCCAGACATAAACCAATGCATTTAAAAGGAAACATATCAGTTGTAGATATGGAAGTATATTAGACCACTATTTTAAAATTTTGTATTACATGTTTCAGAGTTTTGTGGTGTTGTGACCGCGGTCCTGAGCTGGCCGGTACGTCAGAGCAGGAACGTTAAGTGCCTCATGGCCTTATGGTGTTGGGGTCTCACCTGAGAAGTCCAGTAAGGTCAGAGGGTGCGATCAGCATCATTGGACCAAGGGTAAGTGATTATAAATTTTTGTATATTAACATTACAGGGGGTTGTGGTGACATATCTAGGCTGATCCTTTTAGAACCGTATGAATGAGTCAATGAAAGTTTTTGTGTCTCGACACAAAATCTTTCATTGAGGGGGTTTGTAACAGTACATAAAGGCCCAATACCTTAATTATGGGATTTGAGGTTATTTTCTAATATTTTATTGTAACACAGTTAACTAAAGAATGGTTAGGTCCATTGTCCCTCTGTAAAAAGGACCAACGCATATTCAGTGAGAGTAGCACAATGCCAAGGTCACCGGTGGACGAGCAAAAGCAAGTGGAAATAATGGCGGTATATGTGATGATGGACTATAAATAACCATTGTGATTGGTTTATAAAGCTGTTTTGTCATGAATAAAAGACAATGACGTTTGAACCACAACGTATGTAACGAGGCGTTGTCCCATCAAACAAAAGACGGTGACGTCAAATGCACTAACACATGCGCAAATTTACATATTCCTCGTTCTCAGTTCAGCACAGCACACCAAAGGGTCAGCAGCGATGTATCGCTGTCGACTCAGTTTTCAACAAAAGTTTTAAAGGGACTTACTATCTAAAATTAAAATGTGATAGTGGAGCTGTAGAAGGCTCAAGTATTAGTAAACAGTAAAAAACATCAAATGTAGAATCAGTGCACAATGTATTATAAACGATAAATATGAGGCGACCACCTGCCATACTCCTGGAGAACATCTAACACCAGCGAGGGAGCAACTCGGCCCACTTTCAGGGAAGTCAACCAATTTTACCTTTTTACTTAATAATGAGCTCATTAATTAATACCAGATGAATTTGATAAAATGTATTTTGCAATAGTGAGAGTGATTGAGCAAACGAATAAATAAATGCATGGCCATGAGTATGCCTATCGAGGGCATTGGTTTGTGTCTCCTGTTAATATATACTTTATTACATGATTAGAGCTGCAGCCAGAAATAAAGATTATAAAAATAGTAACAAGATTCAATATAATATACAGTAACTATGATAGAATAGGGTTTGAGGAAATGTAACCACCATTTTGTTTTGACAATTATATGTGACGCCATTTTGGGTATCACTCAGTACATGTTTATTTTATTCTGGCCATTAAAACCTCGTGATTACACTCAAATGAGAATCAGTGTTATCATTTCTATCACCTTCTTGTGTCCCAATCTCGCCGAGAATGAACCCTGGCCCCTTAGAGAGAGATTTATAGTAGAAAGGAACCACGTGCTAACAGACACATTGGAATGGTAAGTACACACGTTTACCTTATAGTAGTAAAAGTAATAATATATAAATATAAATGTGAGTAAAAGTCCGTGAGTTAACAACTTTGCAATAACTCAAAAAACCGTACTGCAGCAATACAGCATTTCACTGCTTGTGAACCAACTAGATTCAGTGAGTGAGCTGCACATGGAATGAAGAAAACAAGAGGATTTCTTTCCTTGAGTCTTGCTTGCAAGCCAGAATATATTGCAGACATGTTGGCCGCATTTTCATATGATTGACCTCTACAGTTATCAACTTTCAGACCATGTTGTTCTAAAGAATTCATTAGTGCTTCAAAAAGCTTTTCTCCAGTATGGCCTGTATTTTTCATAAAACACAGAAATCTTTCAACTGAGAGCCCACAATCAGTTACATATCTAACAACTACACTTAACTGGTCATTATGAGATAAATCTCGCGTAGAATCTCCTATGACTGAAAAATAATTAGAAGAAATAACTCCATTGCCTATTTTTTCACTCAGTGACTTCCCATAAGATGTATTAATTCTTCATAAGTTGCTGGTGACAAGTATGATGTAGATCCTTTTCCAGGATTACCAAACCGTGCAATATGGTCAGCCAGAAAAGAATCGTACTCTGCAATTAATTCCAAACACATCATGAAATTTCCATTTTTCACAGAGCCAAACTTCTCTTCGTCTCCACGAAATGCTAAACCCCTAGAAGCTAGTTTTTTAACTACAGAAACAACTCTTTTTAGTACATTTCTTCAATATGTTACTTCATGTTCATGCTGGCTGAGCAATCTTTTGTCAATTCTGTTCATCTCATTTCCTCTACTTTTCAATTTTAACAAGCAGTCTCTGTGAGAAGCAGAAATTTCATGTTCGGCTATTCTTATGCCAGCATGGCTCCAATCATTGAAACAAGATGTTGCAAACTGAGATGTACCACCGAATATTTTGCATGGGGCACAGAACAGTGATCCTTGGCTGGGAGAATAAACAAGATATTCACGGTTCATAATTTCCCCATTTACTAAAATCCTATGGAATAGTTTCTTGCTGCAAAACCATTGTGTTCCATCAGCATATCGCCGCAAGGACTGTGAAAAGTCAGCGTCTTTGTTTTGATTAATACCATTTTTTATCAAATAATCCCGAGTGTGGTCAGTGTTTTCCCAATAGAATGGATCATTACTAGGAATAGACACTGCAAAATCCACTTCTGTAGAGAGCGTAGCTTGTTCCTGTACTTCGAGATTTTCGACTTCCACATTGTCTTTACTGTTTTCCACTATAATTTCACCCGAATTTTCAGGCCTACACTGTTCACTTTTGTTTTCACCACTGAAATATGAGTCCAGTTGAGGTATTTTCTGCAAAATTTTACTCTCCCTCTGTCTTTTTTCCTCAGCTTTCTTGAGATATCCAGCACCACTTAACCTAGATCGCCCATCCATACCGTCCCTAAGCTATTATATCTTAACGGAAAAACCTGTAGAAATACTGTTTGTAGAACATTTAAAACTGAATAATTCACTGTCAACAGTTAAAATACTCGGCGTATCGTATAAAATGCCTTGATTTTGAAAGTTAATAACAAGTTGGAACCACGTGGAACGATGAAACGCCAACTTAACTCTGAACTAATAACAACATACACACCAAAGAATATGCACACTACTGCATCCACGTAGGTGTACGAGCCACGAGCATCTAGCCAGAGTAATTTCAATATAGGTGCTGCTATCTCGAAGAGAAGTGGTGCACTAATAGTACCATGCTACTTTAATGCCAGAGCCAGAACGCTAATCTACTTCAGGCTTTATAATGATATGAAGCGATGTTTTTTTTAACCAGCTATATTTTGCCACCCTGTGCACCTGCCTAAATACGGCCCTGAATCATACTACGCTTCATTCAGGAAATCTAATATCTGGTTAGAGAAATGAACCTCCCAACAATAGCACATTCACCTACCAACTTCTTACTATCTGCAAAATAACATTTCATTCCTTCAGGATTGAACAGTCTTCTATTTCTATGAGAACACAACATTACTGTAACTTCTGATTAGAAAAATTAACATTACAATGAACACATTTCTACCCTAGTAGTAAGTCTAAGACAGAGGAGTCAATTGGCAGTTATTTGGTGACTTTTTAATAATTATTTTTCCAAAAATTTTGCTCAATTACACCAAATTAATTGCCAATTCTTAAAAGTAATTTCATGAGTTTTTTTTTAACTAACTCTTCAGGACTTATATATATTTTTATGAATATATGTTCATGATATATTTAATATTTATAATAACTTTACCGCAAGATGTTTTTCTTTATTTGGAACATGTTTCGGGACTTCCAGTATTCCCATCCTCAGCCTTCTTAATTTTGAATCTTGTGGAGTACTTGTGTGTTGGTTGGTTGTTGTTATGATTTCCTGTTGGTTTTGGTATTTTAAAATTGGTATTATTGTGTGTGATTGTGGTGTATATATATTGTTATTTTGTGTGTTTTCGAAGTTGAGTGCTTTGAAAATTGTGTTGTGTTTTGTATTGATTTGTATTTGATCAGGTATTAGTTTGTTATATTATATACATCAAGAAATAGACTGTAAAGTGTTTGAATATTCATGTTAATATATATTTCAGTACTAAGCAAATGTTACTCCAGCCATTCTCCAGTTACTTCTGTCTGAGCTACCCATGATTGGGAATTGTGGTGATGACTGATATCATGACTCCATCTTGGATGTTGGAAGCCCCACTGGAGCTGGAGTCAGCTCTCCTTAGTCACAACAACTTAGTACTACCATCTGCTTGAACGTAACCCACCACTCTCAAATTACAATTTATTCCTGACATGCACACTAGTCCTACAAAGTTATACCTTCTTCCCCTGGCGTCGTTTGTTCCGTTTCCACTTCAGATGGTATTCAAAGGCTAATCTTGGTAACCTACACTCTTCCATACAAGTAACATGCTCTCTCTATTGAAGTCTGAATTGTTTCAGATTTTCATTTAGTGAAAAGATGTTTAGTTCATCTCGTATTTCTGCATTCCTCATCACGACAAGTCTCCTACATCCTACCACACTCCTCAAAAACTTCATCTTGGTACCTTGTATTCTATTTGTGTCTTTCTTACTAACCACCATATGTGAGAGCTGGCACTGCAATCATTTTATGCAGTTTCATAAAGTTCCTTTTTTAATACTGTCTGTAAAGAGTTCTTTATAGTATACTGAAGTCTCTTGAAAAGCCTGCTAACTCATTACCAATCTCCTGATTATATCCATACTGCAATCATTTTATGCAGTTTCATAAAGTTCCTTTTTTAATACTGTCTGTAAAGAGTTCTTTATAGTATACTGAAGTCTCTTGAAAAGCCTGCTAACTCATTTACCAATCTCCTGATTATATCCATAAGTTATGTCACACCCAAGATATCTAAAATGTGTGACCTGAACTGGTATAGTGCCTTCCAGATGTTCTTTTGACTGAATTATGTTCTTATCCAAAAAGCTATTACTTTTGTTTTTATTGTGGAAACTTTACTATGTATTCCCTTCCTAACATGTTCAGATGGTGAGCGATTCTTTGAAGATCATCTTCTGAGCTAGCTACTAAAGTTTGATCGTCGCTGAATAACATGGTATTAAGACTTTTGTGCCTATGAAGTTGAATACCGGTAACTTTTGGAGCTTTTCCAATGTTATAAGTAATTGGAAGCAACACCACAGCCAGTTCACATCCAATCCATGATAGTCATCCCCATATTCATTACATGTGAGCTTAGGGGGAGGGGATTAAAGAACATGTGTATTACACAAATGTTTAACTGATTTTATTTTACCTTGTCTGCTGGTCCATCCAGTCTACATTGTTTAACAGCTTGATAACTTCTTGTAACAGTGAGCCAACAATGACACCAGCTTTCTCTTTAACTTCATCTTTAAAATATTTACGTACGTATATAGCACTGACTGCTAGGTCCATCCTACAAAATTGCCCACATAACAATTAATCACATATTTGTTTTTAGTTTATGTAGTTTTCATCTTCTGTTTATGATAGTATTAAACAATTAACTGAACTATATTTTGAATTTTTATTTAAAGAGACTTGAAACTTTAGATTCCTCTTATTAATTGAAAATTTAAATAAAACTAAAATTATAATTAATTAAACCAAGAAGTAAATATTAATAAATATAAAAACTATAGCTATTATAAAAAATGTTTAACAAATTTAATCTCTGGCATCATAGATGTAATGAGTAACATTTTTGTGAGTCACTTTGATTAACCTATTTATGTATATCTTTATCAAAATCAATTTATAATACATAGAGTACTATTAATTCTTTAAAGTCAGAAATTTTAAATAAAATTAATGCTACGGTGTTAATTAATACAAAATGACAAATAATTTTTAAAGAGAATGTAAATGTTAAAAGTTAGTTCACAATGACAACGGTAAGAGTTTGATCAAACAGAGAAAAAGGTACAAATCAAATAATCGTACTGCCAAAGTAACATAGAGATAAGAGAATAATCTTCAGGACAGTTTTGCCTGTATTTCAACTGAGAAATTTTCAGCAGAATTTTCTTATGTTTTTCTATAACTGACTCCTGATTATCAACTCTGGTCAACTGAACTTCTTACAAAAATATTTTAGATTCTTAGTTTTGTTTTCTATGACATGTCTGAGTACTAATAGTAGTTAATGTGATATTTCAGATGATGGAAAAACTAGTTTTCTGTAGAAGTGAAGATAAAAAAAAACTTTATACTGTATTACAAACTTTTATTTACAAATGAGAGTTGTATGATCAAAAATATAGCATTATGTATTATATATTTTAGCTTCACTTAGCTTATTTTATTTCCTTAGTAATATTTGGAATTTCTTAATTAAGGCATTACAAGAAAATGATAGAAACAATGTAGAGTATTGTGTCTTATATGCATGCATCCCATAAGTCCTTGTAGTTATTATAAAATAATGTATAACTTTATTATTTCCTAATGCAAATATTAAATTTTATGTTGCCTTTTCTGTTTCACTGAAACACATTCTCAATGTTTTCTAACTGACAGTGAAATGACAAAGAACATCCAGGCAAGTATGTTAAAGCAGGCAGTATATAAATACATTACATGGAACTGGCAGTATTTGCACATATTTCTCTCCGTGATGCATACTTCTTTTTCCCAGTAACTTCCTGCAAATACTTGAGCCGGCGGTTACGGAATGCATCGGGAAGGAATGAAACTTTTTCCTGCACTGCCCTCCACATTAGATAGTTTCCTATAATTCTTAAAACATAGTTTGATTAAATATGTGCATATATATATATATATATTATATTTAATATTTATAATAACTTTACCTCAAGATATATTTCTCATTATTTGGAACATGTTTCGGGACGCTTATTGTTTCCATCCTCAGCCTTCTTAATTTTTAACCTTGTGGAGTACTTGTGTGTTGGTTGGTTGTTGTTATGGTATCCTGTTGGGTTTTGGTATTTCAAATTGGTATTATTTTGTGTGATTGTGGTGTATATATTAGTATTTTGTTTATTTTCGATGTTGATGGCTTTGAAAATTGTGTCAAGTTTTGTATTTATTTCTGTTTGTTCAGGTATTAGTTTGTTTTGTGTTTGTATATTTGTAAATTTTCCCAAATGTTCATTATGGTGCCTTTGTGTGGTATATGTTTCATTAGTGTCACGTTGGTTATGTCTGGGAATTCATGTCCAGTGTTTATTGCGTGTGTGTCCAAATTAGGTTTATATATTTCTGGTTATATATATGAACACAAAGCGCCCCGAAACATGTTCCAAATAAGGAAAAAACATCTTGAGGTA
The DNA here is from genome assembly GCA_034769895.1 of Magicicada septendecula. Lineage (NCBI taxonomy): Eukaryota > Metazoa > Arthropoda > Insecta > Hemiptera > Cicadidae > Magicicada > Magicicada septendecula. The sequence goes on from CM068374.1 coordinate 16,619,415, forward strand.
AAATCATTATAAATATTAAATATATTATACTGTATACATCAAGAAATAGACTGTAGCAAAAAGTTTTTGAATGTGTGTGTGTGTGAACATATTTCCAAGAAGGCCTATATATAAATCACAGATAATGTCTACTACAAAGCCAGAAAAACGTATATTTCATATTAAAACATTTTTGAAGTGTTTCTGGACGAATCATAGGTGAGATATCTTAATGCCATATTGACAACAATGTCACATGACGATTATAAGCTAAAATCTATTCTAACGATAAATAATATATGTTATAACTATGCTATTATACTAATATTATAATTTATAACTAATATATTAATTACAAAAAGATGATTATGTTAATTCAAAAATTTTGATTTTAAAAAATAGCATTACCAATCACAAGCATTAGTAATTGCTTGATGTTTATTTTATGAGAGCTTGTACCCTTACAGATTGAAATGTTAAAAAAAATTGATTAGTAACTATATTTTTATAGTTTGATGGTTGAAACTAACAAAATATTTATAAAATTAAATATCCTTCTTGGATTTCGTTGTCCATTACTTACAAGACAACAATGGCATAAACTTCTTAGACCTCTCCATCACAAAATTTGAACACAGGCACAAATTCAGTATATACAGAAAACTGACTACAACTGACACACAACTACACAACACTACACAACTCCTCCAGTCACCCAATACAACACAAACTAGCTGCCTTCAGAACTATGATACATAAACTTAACAACATCCCACTAGATGAAAAAGACTACAAAGACAAACTAAACACGATAAAATATCTAGCAGAATCCAATGGATACAACAGAACAACAGTCAATAAACTCCTACACAAAACAAACAACAGACAAAGACAGAAAACAACAAATTCATAACACTAACATACATCACCAACCAAACTGAAAAAATAGCCCACAAATTCAAAAAAGCAGGATACAGAATCGCATACAAAGCTACTAGCGAAACAGAACACACACTATCAAAACACACACACAAAGAACAAAACAAATTTGATCTACCTGGTGTTTACAAATTAAACTGCTCAGATTGCAACAAATTCTACATAGGCCAGACAGGACACATTGAACACACAAAGGCACTACACTCCACTACAGAATCAACCTTTGCAAACCACCTCATTGAAGCAAACCACACATACAAAAACATCGACAATAACATAGATATTCTATACGTACACACAAAGCGGTGAAAACTGGACACTCTAGAACAATTGGAAATATACAAACACATGAAAACACATAACAACGACATCCTAAATGAACAGACACAATTCAAATCTCACGCATTATTCGAACATATCACATCCCACACACACAACATCGATCCTTCAAAAGTCGATACCGTCGCCAAGAACAAGAAGGACAGTGCTCCCACCGGCAACCTATGAAGAAGCTTTTTAAAAGCAAAAACTGGTTCACTATAAGGAAAAACTTTCACGTTTTTACCCACAAAAAACTTTGTGTTCCAAGTCAGAAGTGAATTAATTATATTTAAATATCCTTATAAAATTAAATATAATCAACTCCTCTCTCTCTCCTCTTTTTTGTTTTTAATTTTTAATTTACCGTTTTATTACTGTTTAAAAAATAAGTAAAATATATTAATTATTGTGTACATATGAATTGCGAATACAATGGTCTCTATTCAAAAACTTATGTTAATAGTTACGTCAGTGACTTACTTTTTTGTCGCTACGACGTGTTTCAAGATGTATGTCTCATCATCAGGTGCTTCATTCCATAGAAGAGGCCGTCAATACATTAAAATAAAATAAATAAACGAACACATAAAAACACAAATGTGAACGGAACATTAACGGCCGGTGCGCACCGCGTTGAAGTCGAGCCCGCACTGTTGTTATTACTGTACGTCATTTAATCTGTGGTCCGTGTGTTTTCGGTCTTATCATGGATACTAATTACTAGAGACCGGATTATATGCAAATGCATATTTGCATATGAATTTGCATATTTTGGCTATTTTTACAGGTTTTAGCATATTTTATTGAAAACCTGCTGATGGGGCATATTTGCGCTTTTTTTACAGATCTTAATGTTGCAGATCTTTTTGTTGATCTTAATCTTACAGATCTCTGCATGGATTTATGTGAAGCATTCCTTGCAAGTAACATTCCGGTTTACAAACTTTCAAATCCTACCTTCAGACGTTTTCTAGGAAAATATTGTTTGAATCAAAATGTACCTGATGAATCAACATTACGTAAAAATTACATACCAACAATTTACCAACATGTCTTGGACGAAATAAGAGAATGACCTTAATGATAGAATTATATGGATTTCAGCTGACGAAACTACAGACAGTTGTGGCCGTTATATTGTGATCATCGGGAAATTGGAACTTGAGCCTTCTTCTTCTTATTTGGTAGGCTGCAAAGAAATTGAAAAGGCAAATCATTCTACCATCGCCAGATTTGTGAATGAGGGTATTAAAAAAATATTTCCTGATCCTTCCGTAGATGAAAGAGTGTACATATTTCTCTCAGATGCTGCACCCTATATGATTAAGGCAGCCAAAGCCCTCCAGGTATTTTATCCTAATTTGATTCACGTCACCTGTTTTGCTCACGGAGTCCATCGACTCGCCGAAGAAGTAAGATGCACGTTTGGAAAAGTAAATAAATTGATTTCGTCAACAAAGAAAGTATTCCTCAAGTCACCTGCTCGCATTAACGCCTATAAAGAAAAACTTCCTACTGTGCCTTTACCACCTGAAGCAGTGGTAACTCGATGGGGAACGTGGCTTGAAGCTGTAGGCCCTACTGTTCTACAATCAATATTTCGATGCCGTTAAAGGTGTAGTAAATGACTTCGACAGCGCAGATTGTATGACAGTTCGTCAGTGCAAGTAAGCATTTGAAGACTTCTATTAAAAAGAGCATTGCTATGATTAGCACCCATTTTTCCCACATACCGGAGAGTATTAAAAAGCTTGAATCTCATGGTTTGACGTTGAATGAATCCATTCAGTTGATGAGCAAAATCCGTCAATTGAACTCCGAATTGCCAGAGATATTCCCGCATAAACTTTAAGAAAAGTTTGAAAACATTTTACACAACAACCCCGGCTTCGAATCTTTATGTCAAATAAATAGTTTTATTAATGGCATGGGTGAACTTTTACCTGAGACAATATGCGCTAATGTAGCACCTAAGTTCAAGTACTGCCCGGTAACCTCGGTGGACGTGGAACGTTCATTTTCAAATTATAAAAATATTTTGACTGATAGAAGGCACAACCTTACAACAGAAAATTTAGAAAAATACCTGATTGTGAACATTTATAAAAACAAAGATTGTTAAAAATTTAGAGAAATTTTAACTGTTGAAAATTTAGAGAAATACATGATTGTAAACATTTATAAACACAAAGATTGTTAAAAAATAAAGATTGTTGATGTAATATTTTTGCATATTTTCACACTTTACTTGCATATTTTAAGCATTTTTCATGCATATTTGCATGCATATTTCAGCCTTTTTATGTTGCATATAATCCGGTCTCTACTAATTACTATGTCATATAGTGAGTTTGATTGAAACTGCAGTTGATCATTTAATAAGAACTCAGGGATATTCTTACTATTATTTGTGTCACTACCTTTAATTTTACTGAGAATTTTTTGTGCCTTATATATTTCAAATTCTTCAGCAGCATTCATGTATATGCCTTTCTTACATATATGCAGGGGTCTAAAATTGGTCTTGAAGTTCGTGTAATTATGATTGTTATCAACTAAATGGCGTGCAAAACTGGAACTTAGTTTTTTAATGTTTTGTTTGGGGAGATGTTCTTTGAAATATTTACCAAAAGATCTACCAGTTTGTCCGATATAATAGCTATTACAGTCGCTACATGAAATCTTGTATACCCCTGTCTTATCTTCTAATGGTGTGGATTGTTTCGATTTAAGTATTTTGCCAATGGTAGTAGAAATGCGGAATACCATTTTAATATTTGACTTGTTGAACACACTATTTAATATTTTGGGTAAGGTGTTGCCATATTCACATGATATTGTTAAGTTTTATAAATTTATTAATAAACTCTGTTTATAAAGTCTACACTTTCGACTCTTGTAGCCGCCATGTTGTCTGCTACCAACTGAAAAATTTTACTTACCGGGTCCAAGTTATCGTTAGACGAGCTGAAAACAAGATGGTTGTTTTGAAATAAATAAAGAATCTAGCCCAGTCTTAGTTTAACATTGTCATACTTTTATTAATTAATGATAACATCAGAAATCAAATTAATTTCATTTGTTCCAAAACACTACATTACGTTTAATTGCCCTCATAAAAGAAACAAATATTTCTTCTCTTTCCCTGATACATGGGCTTTAATAATACTACATTATGTTGGTTAACAAACAAATATTGAGATATAAACTTAAATTTAACTATTTCAAACCAGCGCTTATTTGTCTAACATAATTTTCACTCACTCACACACATGCACATTCTCGCACCCCATGCCCTTAGAGATCTCAGTTTAATGATAGAATCAAAAGAATGATATTAAATTTGTCAATCCTAGTTAATTTTGTTTTACTCCCCCCAATGTTACTTAGCTGATTATATGTCCGAAAGAGTTCCACATCCTAGCGTAGTTTGCATCACTCCGCACATTTTCTTTTACTTTCACTTTTCACGGTTTACTCTGAAACTGTTAGTTCATCTAAACTATCTTTAAAAACTGATTTCTTCATATTTACATTTTACGTTACTATATAGTTACATTATCTATGCGGGATTTATATTCACAACCGGCCGGTTATAAGGTGTAATTTCAACTGGGGCTAATATACTGCGTTGAGCCCTGAGATGGTGGGGAGTCACGTGATCACATCTCATTGTTCTTATTAATATGACAAGCCAATTTCTGAGGCGAATTTAACTGCGCCTTGCATTCAAAGTGACGTATTTAAAAGCTTGGCACTTATGTAATGTGGCGTGACTGGTGACTTCATCGGTCAAAGTTCGTTTGGTAACATATAACTGTTTTTTCGTGTGTCGGAATGTTGACCTTGACACTATTCCACTCGCTTGCTTCCTACGTCGTTATATTCATGAATAAAATTTGTTTATTATTATTTATACTTTTATGTTTCCACTTTCCCCAAATTACCCCGGGTAGACCCAAACTGTCCCGTTACAATATATACCTTGTATTATCTAGATTTTTACGGGGCGTACCGTTCTTTTCCTTTCTCTTTCGATGTTGCCTGACTAGGTTATCTATCATTAACGCCTTATATCCATTAGCTATAGCTATGTGGTTAATTGTCGTTAGTTCTTCATTGAAATCACTGGCGTCCATTGGTATTGTTAATAATCTATGTATTAAACTATTAAAGGGTGCCATTTTTTGTATAAATGGGTGGTGTGAATTAGCATGTATTGTAGTATCTGTGGTGGTTGGCTTTCTATAAATTTTATATTAAAATTCTGGTAAGTACCTTGCTGATTTTATAACTTGGGGCAGTAGTAAAGTTAACTAGAGGCTTGATAGGAACATTGGGCTTATGGATTTTTTGCGAACCGATGAATTGAGGAGCTACTGCCTTGATAGGCTTTAGCACGCGACGTGTATTTTCATCGAATATACAAGTACTTTGATTAATTATATTATTCAAGATTTTTACAAACTTAAAATAAAATCCCCCTTTTTGCCCCATTACATGAGCTGTTGGGTCCACCTGTATCATTTCGATATTATTGTTATTTATAAAATCATTGACCTTCAGTGTGTATTGGTCCTTGTCCATTACTACAATAGTGTTCCCTTTATCAGCTTTTGTAATGAATGCATTATTATCGGACAATTTATTCTTAATTTGTTTCAGGGTTTTAATTTCTGCATGGTGTTTGTTATTTGAGGTAAGGGGTTTGTTGTTGTGTTCCACATGTTTTATGTATTTGTTCAATTTATTATTAATCATGACGCGCGCTGCATTCTGCATTATTTGGTTCGGTAGTGTTTTAATGGCGGCTTCTGCACTGATTATTTCACGTATTATATGGCTCTTGCTATTGTATGGAATATTATATTTTAATCCTCTATTAAGGACATCTATTTCATCGTTATTAAACTGTATAAAAGTTAAATTTGAGATGCGCGTATAAAACATGTGTTTACATATAACTTTACCTTCGTTGATTTGTTTGTTCATAAGAGTCTGTAGTTTAACCTTTTGTTTATGATAAGTGCATTGCGAAATGCCGTTAACGTATTTGTTGACTATTGTGAATATGTTATCTAGTGAGGCTATGTGAACGCTGTTGAGTAGCTGTAGATGAATTTTATATAATTCGGTATTTAACTTTGATTTCTTTTTATATAAATATTTGAGTTGTAACTTTTTAAATTTTCGGTATATTTATTTATTCAGATTAATTTAACAACTTCCACTTACCTTACGACTTGGATCTGGCCGGATCTCGTAGTGGAGGTAAACCCATTTCGTTCGACGAACTATGACAGCACATAAAACGAACTAAGGTTTTGAAAGAATTTCAACTCGCAATTTTGTGGAAGAGAAATTAGATTTTTCTTTAATTAGTCTGAATTATTGACATTACAAATCTTCGTGCGACATGTTACGCAATTATTATACCTTACTGACTATAGCTTACCTTGTAATGGACAATTTTATAACTTCATAATTATACACACATAAACAAAAAACACAGCCCAGCTTTGCTACACTCACATACACACATTATTTATAATTTATAAAACCCTTAACATTTTATGACTCAAATTCCCCCTTCGTCGGCCACGCGGTCCCCACTCACACGCATTGTCCGAACGGTTTTTTATTGTCCGAAATAGAAAAAGAAAATAAAATTCTCGATTAAGGCCCTCTTGATAGATTGACCTCGATCATATGACACTTCAACTGATTAATCCACTCTTTAACTTGTTAAATTACAACTTTTTTGACGAGCCTACTGAGGCCCAGTCCGGTACCTGGAACTGTTACTCGTAGACTGCCCTTGGAACTGGTAACGTAACAGTTACATCTTCCTTTCTCTGGCGGGAAACTGTGGTTGTCCACTGCCACTATTTTTCGTCGCTCATTGCTCATTTGCTGTTGGGTAACCATTTTATATATGGAATATTGAGGTTATATTCCATGTACCAAAGTACAATTTTGGCTTTGGCTCTGCTGACGTCATTGATAGTAAGCACTGTCTTGGCAGCATTTCCGAGAGATCTTGTAGAGACGACGAATATTTTTTACACTCTGGCCATCTTGAGTTTTTAGTCAGAGCGTCCTTTTGAGCGCGCTTGCGTGGGTATTCGCGCCTGTGCGTCGACACACTTGCAAAGTTCTTAGAATTTTGAAGGGGGCAAATTCTTCAGCCGCATTGCTCAACAACAAACTGCGTCTCTGCCTTTGTTTCAAACTGTTGCTTAACACTGTGCTGTTATACTGACACATACGTTGCACAATAATACAGTTTTACAATATTTTACACAAGCCCGCCCGAAAACGAAATAAGTAAAAATATATAAATGCCCCATACAGTTAAAATAAAAAATACCCAAAAACAACCCGCTACAATACCCCCTCGATGAGAATTCTGCTGTTCACGACAGAAGAAATCTCATCGATAACCCCGAAGAGGACCGGTGAGGAACTGGTGCCAACAACCCCCTGGTTCTTAATCTCATGGGTACACGACCCCCCTGGCTCAGCGACCATAGACTCATCTGAACGAGATCACTGGACTTCTCTGTAAGAGATCCCAACACCGAGAAATCGAACAGACTCGTACCACGGCGCACCTCGCCTTTTAACATACCACCCCCAAAAATCCTCAATCCCTGGCTAAAATTATTCCAGCTCCTCCGCCGATGTGGTTCCCCTTTTTTGCAAGCTGGGCTGCCTTTAGCAAATACTGGGCTCACACACACTCATATTACATGTTACCATAACACATTAAAAATAAAAACTTTCTTTTAAAATTTATTATAAATTTAAAAAATTCAAAATTCACAAAAAATAATCTTTTATCAAAAAATTCTCTTCCTGGTTTTTCTAATTTTTTGTTTCAAATGACTTAACCTAGACATTTCTAATAATATAAACACATCCTTACTCTAACATGAGAACCACTTATAGTCTATCAATACAATACAATACAATAAAATAAACATGGTTAATGCACGTATAATAAAAGAATCATTATCTAAAAATTTGCATTAGCTGGCAGGCGAAAATCAAGTTTTTTTTTTTTTTTCAAAAATTAAAGTTTTCAAAAATTTTGAAATTCAAAAAAATTTAAATTTATTCCTTAAATATTTATTAAATTTATTTATTAAATACCATATTTGTTAAAATTATTCAAATATTGGTTTGAATTAATTAAACAAACAAATTAAAATTGACTTCCTACTATACAAGCTTAGTAGGTGTATAACCTCATCAGCTGATCGAAAGTAGGTCAAGTCCAAAACCCCTTGACCTACATATGTTATGTATGATTTCTATCTGAAATACATTTGACATCTGTAAAATCCTAATCTTGAAATACAAAACATAATAACATAAAATATTTAAAATGAACAAAATATTATTACAAATAATAATCAAATTGGCATTTAAATTATTTAAAATAAACAATTCTTGACTTTACATTATTTTCAAATTTTATCAAAATTCTGTCACTGGTTTAAAAAAATAAAAATTGTATCTTCTTTATCATAAATCTCTCTCTTTATTTAACAATTTCACTTTATTCTACTATGAGTGATGTAAATTATTCATTCTCATTGACTGTACTACTAGATCTGTATACATATATGAACTTTCTCCCCGACTCTAACATTCATCCACTTCAATTATCATGACACCCATCTCTATCAAATCTCTACTAATCAAGACACTCTAACCCCAACTTATCATTTAACACAATTCGCCACCTTCTCTGCATATAAAAAAAATATACTCTCTAACCCTTTGTACATAGGATATGTGTTTCCCCTACCCAAAACTCAATTCCCTTATTTGGCCCCTGGATTTTACCTAAGGCGGCCCCTTCCCCACTAAAATCTATCCCTATCCCGTCCCAACCCTTGTTGCGGACTCCTACATGACACTACCCCCTAATACAAAATTGCCATCCCCAAAAATCTCAATCTCATAACCTTACTACAAATATAACAAAATAACATCATTAATTATAAACATAAATATATATCGCTCAAAATCTACATAAAGTCTCCATTACCACTGTGTCAACATTAATACTTCTCAAACTTCTATTACTTCAAGAACGACATTACATTATCTTCACCTCTACTCTTTCAAATTCAACTTTGAATTCAATTGGGACAGATCTATATGCCCCACAAAATATTTATCACCCAAAAAACTATCTCTTATTAGATTTCACAAATCGTTACTTTATTTCTTATTATCATTATTGTTATCATTACTCCAAAACATCTGTAATACATCAAACATTACATTGAACATCAATTACTTAAAACATTTATAACTAACACACCAATGACATGTTATTGCTGATCAGCTGATATCCTAACGCAATGAAAATGCATTTCAAATTGAACAAATTACATGGAATACATTATCAATACTTACTTCTATTATGTTGATTGCCTGCCAGGCGATTTAATTATTGGCTTAGAAAATAATACACACACATAATGAAAATACATTTTATCAACAACTATATCTAACACACAACAATAAAATGATACCTTTAAAATTATAGTATGCACACCTTATATTACGAGTCTGAGCATATAATTATGTGGACAGAGCACAAGCATTTTTGATTGGATTAACTTTGAATAAGCAAAAACTTTTATGTCATAAAATTTAAATTCGTGACTCCTTTGCGTCACCTCCCAGCCACACACACTATTTCATATTATGGTGGACTGTGGCGCCCATTCGCTTCCACAGAGACTGTATATTTTGGAGCAGGGTTTTACCTCTCCGTGTCTCTGCTTCCGCTATTAAGTTTTAAAATTAGTGAACATCATCATGTTCTCGTCATAAACTGATACACCCTTAAAACGGTTCTACCACCTGTCTTGCTACCCCAAGGCGGGCAGAGTGGCAGCCGCTGTTCCATAGTTCCGGTAAGATTTCCTCTAATTGTCACCCCCCAATGAATTTCAAATATATACCAATTTCAAGTCAGCTATGGTCAAGGGACTTGGTATGACCATAGCTGGCCACTAGCCAAAACCACGGTTAGTGCTGGTAAGGCAGTAACCGCCCGAAAAGTCGAGGAAATCTAAACTTCATTTCGCTGCCTGTTACACATCAATACTATTATGTACGACACGGTCATTTAGTAATGTGTGTAAAATTTTTACTTTACACGGATAAGGTGTGCCGCACATTTATCGCCATTTTGGCCTCCGATGGAGGTAACACTCACTGTTACCCCCAACCCATTTCGCTACTTGCGAGAGCACAGGCCACCCCCTCAATAGCCACTTAATAACTAACTAATTAATTAACAAATGAAAATTAAAACTTTTCTACCATTGCAGTTCTACCACTTCATTGAGCACCAATCTACCCCCCAAAATCATCCCCACTTCTTGTATTGATACCAAGTTTTTATTTGGTTACACATTTTTTAAAACGTTCCCATACTCACTGATACTAAACTTGACAATTGTTTTTGGTCACTTAATTCTAAAATTTATTTAAATTTAAAATTATATACATCCAAAAAAATTTTGTTTTTTTAACTTATTATTAAATCGGCGATTATGGACGCACCTGAAACGGGGGTGTTTTGCGATGGGGCACAGTTTTGATAAAAACTTAGATCTGCTTTGTGAAATTACTCCCCACTTTACTTCCTACTTTTCTCTCTCTAACTCTCATTTCTCCAGACCCACCGTCTAAATCTTCATCAAATGTGCCTCCCAGCAAAACTCTTCATTTCGGGTTTAAGCTAAACTGTTGTCAATGGCTCAGTTTTAAATTTGCCAGTGACACTAAAATTATTGAAATTTGTATGCACTGCCTTGCATTTAGGTGTAGCCTCCTTTATTTAATCACTCTAAGGCAGTGCAGGTACGTGACAGGTACATCAAAATTGCTGTACCAAGAGTGTATAAAAATTTAATTCGTCACGTACCTCTTTTGGGGTCCCCCTCCCCGTTCACATATGATAGAAGTTTTCAAATTTTGACCAATTTTGGTGGAGCCGGACCATCGTTGCTTTCACTGCCCAACGGAAGATCCTGCCAACCATGGCCCGCCTCCGAGTTCCGAATTCCACGGCCAGGACTGGTAAGATCGTGGCCGCCCGAAAATTGGGGAGGAGCCCTTCTAGAAACAAAAAAAATAATTAAATAACATTCATACCTTTACAATTTTACAAAATACTTACGCTGACCAAAATAATTTCAAATTTGTAGCGTTGTGCGTACCCACTATCTCCCTGGTTTCTCTATTCTGTAACACATACGAATTTTTCATTTTTATTTCTACTATCTCGTACGGCCCCTCGTACAATAAGAAAAACTTCTTGATCTCCTTGTCTTGTGCACTTGATAAGTCATGTCGTCGTATCAATACCAGCTGTCCAACCTCATACTGCGTCCACTTACCTTTCATATCATGTCGCTGTTTTCTCCTCTCTCCCTTCGTCAACAAACTTTCATTCGCTAGTCTAAGTTTAACATCGTTACCAATAGTGTTGGTTTCCGGTGGATATTCAATTAATTGTTCCAAAATCCTCTGTGGACGCTTTCCTCTTATTAGCTCATAAGGTGTGAACCCCGTCGACTCGTGGGTGGTGCAGTTTAGCCAGTTTTCAATCTTCTGCACATAGAGTGGCCACTCGCTATGTTTGGCATGGCAGTATGTTCGAAAAATTCTGCCCAACTCCCTCATGACTCTCTCCGCCTGGTTGGACTGTGGGTGATATACTGCGGTGTGCTTTGGGATGATACCTTCCCAACCAAGAGTCTGGCGCCATCTTCCGCTGATGAACTGCGGTCCATGGTCGGATAATATCACCTTCGGCTTTCCCACGTTGATCATGTAGTCGCGTGTGATCTTCTCGCTCAGCACCTTGCTTGTTGCCCGCTTCACGCTATATAGCCTGACATATTTGGAAAAAGTATCAAGTACAACAAAAATATGCATCACTCCACCCCTACCTTTCGGCAAAGGGCCGTACAAATCTACCGCTACTAAATCGAATGGTTTTTCGACTTTAATATAATTTAGTTCTCCCTCTAACCTATAATTTACAACTTTGGATTTCTGACATAACTCGCAAACTCTAAGTATTCTTCGGACACGTTTCTCCATGTTCTTAAATAAACAAGATTCCTTTAATACATTCACACACTTCCGTGCCCCAAAATGCCCGTACCTAAGATGACAGTCCCACACTATTTTCTCTATCAACCCTTCAGGTATAACTAACCTCCAATCTCTCTCTCTCCCCTCTACTTTTTTAAACAAACTCCCTTTAAAAACTTGAAAATATTGCTTATACCCAAACTCATCTACATCTGATTCTATACTAGTAATTATTTTATTTAATTTACTATCAGCTCTTTGCATTACATTTATATCTTTTAATTCCTCCCCAAAAAGTTTATCTTCCCGGGATAGTCTATAAATTTCTATCTCTTTAATATCTCTACCTGTTCTATTTCTGTCTGTGTCTACTCGTGATAGTGTGTCTGGCACCCTGTTCTCTACACCCTTAATGTATTCCCAAGAAAAATTATACTCTTGAAGAGCTAACACCCACCTGGTTATCCGGCTGTGTGTGAGTTTACGAGTATTCAGGAACGACAGCGCTTTATGGTCCGTCCTGATGATGGTTCTGTTACCCAGCAGATATGTTCGGAACTTCCGCACGGCGAACACTATACTGAGGAGCTCCTTTTCGGTGGTAGTGTAGTTACGTTCGGCGGCTAGCAATGTCCGGCTGGCGAAGGCGATGGTTTTATGCTCTTTTGCCTCGTCCTCTTGGTAAAGCTCTGCTCCCAGTGCGATATTACTAGCATCTGTCTGTAAATAAAATTTTTCATTAAAATTAGGATGATTCATTAGTATCATGTCTGCGAACTTATTTTTGATGTCATTAAACGCCGCTCTTTCGTTATCGCCCCATCTCCATTGCTTATTCTTTTGCAGCACTGCGCTGAGTCGGGCCATCGTCTGGGCGTAATTCCGCTGGAACTTCCTGTAAAAATTACAGAGACCAAGAAAACTTTGCAATTGTTTTATATTTTTAGGCTCCGGGAACGTCAGGATGGATTCTACTTTATCCGGATTGGCACGTATTCCTGTGGGTGTTATGATGAACCCTAAAAAATGTATCTCAGTTTGCAAAACTTTTGATTTGTCCCAATTCACTGTCAGACCTCCCTGATATAACTTCTCCAATACATATTCCAAATGCTCTACATGCTCTTCAAATGTTCTGGATGCTATCAAAATATCATCAACGTAAATGGCTAAAAAATCTAAGTTATGTGGTTGCAAAATTTCATCAAGACACTTGATAAAGCTAGCTACACTTGTGTTCAGACCGAACGGTAGTCTCTTAAATTGATAGTTCTTTCCATTGAATAAAAAGGCTGTATATTTTCTACTATTTGCTGCCAATGGAACTTGCCAATACCCGGCGGTTAGGTCTAAAGAGGTCATATATTGTACGCCGCTAAACTTCTGAAATATTTCTTCAATAGCTTCGGGTGACTCCCTGTCTGGAATAATTATTTGATTGATTTTGCGGGCATCTAAACATAACCTAACTTTACCATCTTTTTTAATCACTACAACTAAGGGGTTAGAATATGGTGACACAGATCGCTCAATTATATCTCCGTCTAACATTTTCTCTAACTCAAGCTGGACCGCTCTTCTCTTCGCATATGGCACCGGATAACTTCTTTGCATATAGGGTGCGTGTTCCCTTACCTTTAACTCGCATTCATAGTTTCTTGCCCTCCCTGGTATATCGGCAAACACTTCTCTAAAATTCTCTACTACCCGCCACAACGATTCACGTTGAGAACTCCCTATCACACCACCCTCACTACAAAATTTCAGTGCTCTTTCATTCCAGTGATCCCCATTCTCCTCATACTCTATCTTACTCTCACTACACATATTCATACTAATTTCCATGTCTTGTTTATTATTCCGATTGTGTATCACCCTTACCCCTGAAATTCTTACCGCATCTAACACCCGTTCAAAATTAATACGGACTGGTTCCCCTTCATTATTTAATTCTAATACCCGTTTATGAAAATCAATCACCGCCTTATGTTTAATCAGAAAATCATTTCCAAGTATAACCTCAAGATTTAGTCCCCGTACAACTAGAAATGTATTATCATACCCTACCCCGTTAATTATCATGTTTAAATGTACTTGTTTCGTGACTCTCTTACTTCTAACTCCCGTAATACCTACAATCGTCACCCCAGCTACTGGTAAAGACGGAATATTTTTATTTATTTCTTTTAATTCATCTAATACATGTTCCGAAATAACAGAGATTTCACTACCTGTATCGATTAAAGTTTTAATCTCCTTACCTTCTATGTTGATTTTCACCTCAGTCAGTCCATTCTCCCGTCTCACTGCTTCGAAGTCTTCCTCCTCCAATAATTCCTCAGATAAATCTGTAATCACAATGTTGTTTTGGTATCTATCATCCATTTGGACCCCAGAAACTTCCGGCGACAACGGTCGGGTCCGGTGTTCCATTGTCCCTCTTAGTTTCCCGCAGAGGTGCTCGCCACTGCATGGTTGTATCCTCGTTCATGCTGGTTTCCTCGCGGTTCATGAGTTTGGCCTCTCTGTGCTCCTCCTGGGCCCTCTCCCCTTCGTTGGTATGCCTGCTGGTTCTGTGCGGGTGGTGGTCCCTGTCGCTGACCCGGCCTCACTCTCCTGCATCTAAAACAAAAATTTTGTGTCGCATAATTCTCTTGTGAACATGCTGGACAAGTCCATTTTGGTCCTCGGTTATTTTGTTCTCGTCTGGGATATGCCGGTCCATTTGTGGGTCCCCTCGGTGGTCCCTGATTACCTCCATTATTTCCATTCTGCTGGTTCTGACGGCGACTCAATTCTTGGTCCCGGATATTCTGAAACACATCTAAAATATTCTCTAGTTCGCTAATATTAGCTACCTCCCGTGTCATCAGTGTTATTTGCACTTCCCTCGGCAAATGCTTGCTGATATGCCTCACAAAGGATCTAAATGGCAATGGCGGCTCTAAGTATTTCGCCTCGTTAAATATTCTCATCACATACCCTGTTATATTATTATTGGGCCCCCCAAAATTCCCTGTTCCCATGATTCTACTTCGTAACACTTCTTGATCTTCTTCAGACCAATATTTATTTATAAATGCAGACTCAAAATTTTCAAAACACTCCCATTCCGTTTTATGTACCTCGGCCCATATCTCCGAACTACCTTTAAAGCATTTTAAAATTTTTAATAATTGGACTTCCCAGTTATTAGTACTGAACTTATTGAACTCTCTCACTCTGCTTATGAACTGCATAGGGTGTACTTTTTTGTTATCACAACTGAATGTCTCTAACTCAACTTCACTGCTTACGTCACGAGTCATAATTACTCGCTCGGTAACAGTGTTAACTTGTTGGCTGATGGCCTTGCTCAATTCATTTTTAACATTCATTAATTTAAGGTTATTATCACATTCAAGGTCACTTATTGTATTATGTATGGTCTTGAGCTCAATCTTACAATTATTTTCTACGTCTCTTATTTTACTATTATTATTTTCAATCTGGCTCATAACATAACCAATCTTACATTCGGTATTGGTATTACCTTCACTTATTTGCTTCTCAACAATAGTATTTATAATGCTATATTGTTCCGTGATCTGTTTCTCTACTTTATTAGTTATATCATTGGTTATATCAGAAACACGGCACTCTAATTGCTCATTTAGTGACTCTGACAGGTGTAATTTCATACTTTCACAACGTTCATCAATATGTTTGTCTAGTACCCTACTCAGGTTATCGAATTGTACCTTAATACTCTGCTGAAACTGAGTATTCTGGTCTTTAATTTCTTTAAAATTGATCTCATTTTGAATATTTTGCTGTTCGCATTTTATTTTCTGTTCATTAAAATCGTTCGTTAATTGGTCTAATTTATAGTTAAAATCACTTTTCATTTTATTTAAAATTATTTCATTGTTATCAAAGCGTTTATCATTATCGTCAAAACGACTATTCATTACATTAAATTTGGTCTCAAAATTATTATTCATTCTTTCGAATTGACTGAGCATAATACTCATCATATTTGTTTCCTCTGATTGTTTATTTTGTTTAGTTGACACTGGGGTCAACTGAACCCCAGAGTCAGCATCTGTTTCGTTTACTTGTGGTTGAGACGCAATCAGAGTGGAATGAACTATTACATTACTGTCGACAGCTGTTTCTGTAGCAACACCCATTTCCTCCCTCAACATACCACTTTCCTCCAGCGATTGCGGCTCAAGGCCACTTTCACTCATAATTGAATTTATTATACTACTTTTTTCTGTCTTCTCGGACATTTTTTTTTTTTCTATTTTTTCTTACGTAACAACTGTCAATTAATGATTTTATTTCAAAACTGATATTTTACAAAATCGATTTGCTTTCGCATTCCGTACTCCGTTCAATGTACTGTCACATGTAGGCCGGCGTAATAACTTTTTTATTATATTACATCCTGGTCACGGCACCATTGTAACTTTTTAAATTTTCGGTATATTTATTTATTCAGATTAATTTAACAACTTCCACTTACCTTACGACTTGGATCTGGCCGGATCTCGTAGTGGAGGTAAACCCATTTCGTTCGACGAACTATGACAGCACATAAAACGAACTAAGGTTTTGAAAGAATTTCAACTCGCAATTTTGTGGAAGAGAAATTAGATTTTTCTTTAATTAGTCTGAATTATTGACATTACAAATCTTCGTGCGACATGTTACGCAATTATTATACCTTACTGACTATAGCTTACCTTGTAATGGACAATTTTATAACTTCATAATTATACACACATAAACAAAAAACACAGCCCAGCTTTGCTACACTCACATACACACATTATTTATAATTTATAAAACCCTTAACATTTTATGACTCAAATTCCCCCTTCGTCGGCCACGCGGTCCCCACTCACACACATTGTCCGAACGGTTTTTTATTGTCCGAAATAGAAAAAGAAAATAAAATTCTCGATTAAGGCCCTCTTGATAGATTGACCTCGATCATATGACACTTCAACTGATTAATCCACTCTTTAACTTGTTAAATTACAACTTTTTTGACGAGCCTACTGAGGCCCAGTCCGGTACCTGGAACTGTTACTCGTAGACTGCCCTTGGAACTGGTAACGTAACAGTTACAGCTTCCTTTCTCTGGCGGGAAACTGTGGTTGTCCACTGCCACTATTTTTCGTCGCTCATTGCTCATTTGCTGTTGGGTAACCATTTTATATATGGAATATTGAGGTTATATTCCATGTACCAAAGTACAATTTTGGCTTTGGCTCTGCTGACGTCATTGATAGTAAGCACTGTCTTGGCAGCATTTCCGGGAGATCTTGTAGAGACGACGAATATTTTTTACACTCTGGCCATCTTGAGTTTTTAGTCAGAGCGTCCTTTTGAGCGCGCTTGCGTGGGTATTCGCGCCTGTGCGTCGACACACTTGCAAAGTTCTTAGAATTTTGAAGGGGGCAAATTCTTCAGCCGCATTGCTCAACAACAAACTGCGTCTCTGCCTTTGTTTCAAACTGTTGCTTAACACTGTGCTGTTATACGGACAAATACGTTGCACAATAATACAGTTTTACAATATTTTACACAAGCCCGCCCGAAAACGAAATAAGTAAAAATATATAAATGCCCCATACGGTTAAAATAAAAAATACCCAAAAACAACCCGCTACAGAGTTCCTCTTTCAGCCATAATATTTGCCATAGATCTTTTGGTAAACGTTTCAAAGAACATCTCCCCAAACAAAACTAAAAAACTAAGTTCCAGTTTTGCACGCCATTTAGTTGATAAGAATCATAATTACATGAACTTCAAGACCAACTTAAGACCCCTGCATATATATAAGAAAGGCAGATACATGAACGCTGTTGAAGAATTTGAATTATGTAAGGCACAAAAAATTCTCAGTAAAATTAAAGGTAGTGACACAAATAATAGTAAGAATATCCCTGAGTTCCTATTAAATGATCAATGATCATTGCTATATGACGTAGTAATTAGTATCCAAGATAAGATTGAAAACACACAGACTACAGAGTAAATGACGTACAGTAATAACAACAGTGCGGGCTCGACTTCAACGCGGTGCGCACCGGCCGTATATGTTCCGATCACGTTTGTGTTTTTATGTGTTCATTTATTTTAATGTATTGACGACCTCTTCTATGGAGTGAAGCACCTGATGATGAGACATACATCTTGAAACGCGTCATAGTGACAAAAAAGTAAGTCACTGACGGAACTATTAACGTAAGTTTTTGAATATAATTTCAAGTGACTTGGATACTTGTGAAAAATGGATCTTAAAACAGTGGTCTGATTTTGTATAGCAACTTCAACAAAATGTGCAGCCAGCCATGTACTTGTGCATCCTGTAGACAATTTTTGTGTTAAAGGCCTTGTTTTATAGCAAAATGTATAGCCTGGTTTGATTCTGTTTGCAGCAAGTATCTACAGACATTACTCACTAAGCCAAAGTTTAAAATATTCATATTAAACATTTGACACTATCCGCATCTGCAGAATTTGGGAGAAATTTACAGAATTTGTGCCAATTTTTGGGCGCTGTTTATTTTATTCATATAGTAATGTAAGATGTTATCTTTATAGCTTCATGACTTTGTTGAGCTTTAGGTAACTATTAATATAACACCACTTATATATTCACATTTACCTTCGTGATGGGAACGAAATAAAAGCTGCTAATAACAAGTTCTTTTTCTATTAATTTTTGTAAAAATATAATACCTCATAGAAACCTTGAAGAAGGAAATCCAGGCTGTACCATTGTGTGTGTGTGTGTGTGTGTGTGTGTGTGTGTGTGTGTGGAGGGGATGTATGCTTGCAAATGCAAGTGTAGCCTTCAGATAATTTTAAAAGCTGAGTTTTAACATGTTGAAAGGTCTGTTACCTTTTTTTAGTTCTTTTCAGAATACGCTCCAATTGTTGAAAATAACTGGGTACTCTTAAATTAATTATTTCCTCCCAGCCAATCTTCAGCTTCATATGTTGAGGCATTAAGTATCGTATAAACTCTCTCCACTGGAAGTAATGGTGTATTGTCTGCAGATGGTGCAGTGGCATTGGGTTGGTCAGCAAGGTGTGATTCCTTTGGTCTTCTTCACGCAGAGTAATCTAAGAAATGTACATAAGTATTAGTTTTCATTTCACCCTACCTCACTGTAACCAGTCCATAGCACAAAAATACAGCAGAGTCCCAATTATCCTACTGCCAATTTTCTGAGTTATAGATTATCTGAGGTACTTTTGTGCCTCACCCTTATCTATCTCACTTTTGTAATACTCATGTATTTGTAACACATTTTGCAAGTGTATAATTTTTTGTTTGTTTTTAGAATAAACATACAATGCTATATATATGTACTTAAAATATGTATGCTACACACTATACATTGTATAGAAATTTCAACATCGAACTGTGTTTACTAAATATAATTATTTCACTACGACTCGGAACACAAAACTTTTTATGGGTAAAAACGTAAAAGCTTTACCTTACAACCTGAACCGGTTTTCACTTTAGGAAGCTTTTTAAAAGTGAAAACCAGTTCAGGTTGTAAGGTAAACCTTTTACATTTTTACCCATAAAAAGTTTTGTGTTCTGAGTTGTAGTGAAATAAATATATTTAGTTAAGAACGGACACATCATGGACAACGAAATCCAAGAACTGTGTTTATGTAGAATTTGGCTATTATTTTGAATGTTCATCACTACTTTTTTCACAGCACTTAATAATTATTATTTAATGTTACTTTCACTTGTGAAACTTGAGAGAATATCAACAAGTAAGTTTCACAAGTGAAAGTAACATTAAATAATAATTTGGCTATGTTGAAGTGATGGGCGGCTGGTGACAAACTCTGTGCATTCCAAGAATGAATTGTGTTTACATAGCAATTGGCTATGATAAAAGTAGCAGGCAAGAAACGTCTATGCAAATTTAAAGTTGTATTTTTGCTTCCAAACGTCTCACCATTTGTTCAGCCCCTCGATCAAGGGGTGATCGAGACATTCAAGCAACATTATTGCCAACTTCTGTTGTCTACAAAATGGTGATGAAGGTGATATTACCAAACCATCAACAAATATTTTTAAAAACTTGCAGACATGGTATACTAGTTGACTGATACCTGGAATGATGTTTCTTCCGAACCCTGCAAGTTTGTAGCATAAATGTCTTATAACAAATGAACAATTAAATCCAGCACAAAATGACAATGGTGAGGAAGATTGTACCAGTGAAACTCTACATGAGTTAATTCACAGAATTCCTGGGTGAGATTTTACAAAAAGAGTTAACTTAATCTGTACTCGACAGATTTGTCTACCATAAATGACCTACATGGTAATGTCATTGGGGGAATTTCAGTGTTGTTTTATTGAATGGGGATAGTGGAGCAGCTACCACACACTGCCTTTAAAACTGTGATTGGCGACCATAGGTTTTTGGTGTTTGTGTTTTAATGGGAAGTAATTTGGCCCCTTTGTTACTTTAATTAAAAACAAACAACTGTTAGAAATCAACAAAGGCACTCTTATACAATAATTCAAGTTAAATTTATCCAACACACAGAATAAAATATCGGAACGGAGAACCATACATGACTTCCATGTTCTAAGATTTATATTTAAAATCATTTACTTGAATTTGGTTCGATAAATTATTAAAAAATATTCCCCACCCTCAAACTATTTTCACTATTTTTTGTTATTATGGGGTAGTCGTTTAATATAATGTTATTTTCAAGTCACTTTCTCTATAAAACTTATCTACTTTATTCTTATAAAGAAACTGAACCACACAGATAATCATCCCTCGTCCTCAACCGAACCCCACCATTAATGATATTTACACTTTCATAGAGTAATAGTTTTATCATATGTAATTGGTAAGGTACCTTATCCTTAAAAATTAAATACTTGTACTTTACTTGATATCTGTAAAGTAATTTTCAAATAAAAAACACCTCCTCCCCCTTCAACTACTCACTCTATTTATAGATATCTCATTTACCACTTTACAGTGGATTAATATGCCTTTATTTTAAAGGCACTTATTTATTAAAATTAAGTACTTTACTCTTGTTAAAAGGCAAATCAATGCAGGTAAACTACCTCTTCCCCTTAACCAAACAACCCCATTTTTGATATTTATACTTCCTTTTCATTTATATATATTTCATCTACCTTTCTACAGTAGATTATTATGACCATCTTTTCAGGATACTTTATTTATCAAAATTAAGTACTTTACTCTTATTAAAACATAAAATGTTGCAGGTAAACTACCCCTCCTCCTTAACCAATTTTCACTAAAATCAATAGGAATTTAGTCCTCTACAACTCAGGCACAATGCAAAAGTTATTTGTTTCTGTTGAATTTGCGGCAGTTATAGTTCATCATAAAAAAATTCTACATACAGACACACAGACACTTTTCAGAAAACGACTTTTCTTCATGTTTGAGGGTAGTAGAATCAGAATCAGCCCTTATCTCAAACACGATTTTTTTTCGTGATCACCATACTTCCATTTCCTTATGGAACATGGAAGGAATAGCACCTTATTAGTTTTGCACTAATGAATATAAGAATATTCACGTTCCACAACAATCACTCCAAACCACTGTGACGGCATGGAGGCAAACATCTGCCCCCGGTACCAGCGAGAGGTCGCCGCGAACACCTGGTGGCACGTGACACCTGATGCAGCGAGCCAATCAGCGATCCTGGTCAGGGCATAAAAACAGCGCCGGTAGAATTTTTTGTGCACTTCATCCCCACACCATCGAACGCACTTCATCTCCTCTCCTCTCTCAGACGACATCGACGCGGAGTCGTCAGGAAGGAACAGCCGAAGAGATCTTTGCATTCTTCGCCCTGTACCATGCCAGTGACGGACTTCGCTGGTCCAGCAGCGGACTCAACACAACCGATGCCGAAAGAAGAGGAGGACTGCAGTACACCACGAACAGTGGGTGAAGCCGCCCAACATCTCAGCGAGGCTCGGACGGAACTAACATCACAGTGTTTTTACCACACGCCCCTTTTTAGGGTCACCAAAATAACTAAGAGTTGTATGATTGGTGCCATTTGTAATGCGACAAGCCTTTTGTCCTGTGACACCACATTTATTTTATTGGCAGGTGTAACTGACAGCTTAGCCAGACACTGGCACTTATATTTATACTCCACTGAGATTTGAGAATAAGCTGTCACTATCTGGATAGGTGTTCTGGGACCTGCTAGAAATAGTATCAATGTCCAACCTTGATAACACTGTGCAGAATGATAACCAAATGCCTCTTGTGTTGCCATGAGTTAAGTGTCACTAGGTACTTTTGTTATTTCACACCTCAATATAATAATACATCAACAAAAGACAGAAGAATTTATAAAATATTTAATGAATGTTTGTGAAAGTCTGTATGGTAAATAGTGGCAGTCAAAATGTTGTATACAGTTGTAATCTTAATATTCTACTTACATTTGCAAGTTTCATCTCGAACCGAACAACCTTCAAAAGTTCCTTCTTCACTGCTGTTTTGTTATCTGCACCGAACATTAAAGCAATGTCAACCATGTAAGAATAGTATGCTTTCACAACATGACTCCTGAGACCTTTCATAAAATGCTCCCTGTCCACACTCAATGCAGCTTGGTCTATCTGTAAAACAGAGCGTAATGATATAATATTTGTTTGTATGATACCAAACTCAATGTAAGTACTGACTATGGGTGAAGCAAACCTATTATTTTATAATCCAGTAAGAGCCACTGACTAAATTACAGCATTGCATAACAGCCAGTTTACTTGCAATTAAAAACTTTTTATTAAAATAAACAGATTTTTTATATTATTCACATTAAACGTCTAAAAACAAAATACGTTATACTGACACAGTTCCAGAATGTCAGTGAAAAAATTATATACTTATTAAAAAGCAAGAAAATTTTCCCATACTACTATGTAAATTTAGGTCATTATACTGGCTTGAGCAATAATCAGATTCCTGTAGTTGTATTAGATTTATGATCAGTGGAGGTTACCCTATTCCAGGCAATTACTCAGCTGAATGTTGTCAAGCTCTTGAAATATACAGTAAAAAAAACAAGTGTTGTTAGTTGCTATATTTTCCCCTAGAGTGTAACACTAATCAGGTTCTCCCTACAGGCTATATAAAATTTCATTTAAAATTATATGGTGCACTGATGGAAGATATCTATCCCCTTTTTACAAGAAGTACAACATCCAGAACCAAATTATACCAGCAACTGCATCAGCATCCTTAATACTTTGCAATAAGCATTATCAATATTTTTATTGTCTACACCAAATACTAGTTATTCACTCCAAGACATTAAAAATGATATAAATTGCAAATTCTAGACTTACAGTGGAACCTCGATATAACGCCCCTGTGATAAAATGCGACCCATGATGTAATGGTCATTTTTCATAGTCCCGGCAAATTAAATAGTTAAACTTGGGACCTTTATATAAAGTGACTCTCGATATACTGTAAAGCCCTTTTTGGCTGGTCCACAGAAGAGTGTTACCGGTATATCAAGGTTTCACTGTATTACCTTAGTTTTAATTTTTAGCAATTTAATCAGTTCCCTACTTTAGATACTTACAAAGCAGATTTTAAATATCATTTGCTTTTAATTGTTCTCCTCTCAGTCTTTGAACTGTCAAAGAATGGTGAATGTGATAGTACTAACAATGGATGTCAATGATCATAGTACTCAACTGTATGTGTACTAACCTCAATTATTCTTTGGTATGTGTTTGAGGCATTGACAGTTATGTATATATTTATGAATGCGTTTATGCTGAATCCACTGTCAAACATCTTCTGTGTTGTGTGGACCCAGTTAAAGGTTGTTTGATTCCATGATTCACCTACTATTACTGGCCAACCACCGAAGAACGTTATGTAGTCTTTCAGAAAATCAGCACCTTTTTTTTCTATAGCCTCTAAACAAAAAGATCAACAATGGACGCAATTATAATAATTTGAAAATGTTAAGAGCATGAACTTGAATGATATGGAAAAACTGTTTCCGATTCAGCTTCACAGTAAATATTTTGTACTACAAAAGCAAGTTCAATAGTTAAATCTATAAATATCTTTCCAAATTCTATTATTATGCTACACTAACCACAAAATTATTGATTAAAAGGAAGTATATCCACATGATTTTATAAAAAATAAATAACGTATTGCCATCCTGATTTGTCTACTACAAAAGTATTGGAAAATAAAACATCACTACAGGGACCTAAAAAAAGTTTCACGATTTTTAGAGTTTCACCCAATAATTTTTTTATTTACTTTTTGTGCTGCTGAAATAATGCAGGCGAGATAGAATAGACTGCCAGCTTCAGACATGTAGTATACATGAATAGCAGTGTGTCTAGCAATATACTTCAACTGCATACTGTTACCCTACATACTCTGTTTACAGGTTTCCCAGGGATCAAAAACGCGTGTAAAACTATTAGGATTGTAAGAAAGGATACAAATGAATTAAATAGACTAGCCATAACATCTTCTGAAGAATGGAAGAATTATTATAAAAATCTCTTAATAGAAATCTTCGAAGAATACAAGATAAGGGGTAAAGAAAAATAATAGAGAATTAAGACAATAAAAAAGAGTTTACATTTTCTTTAAACAGAATGTAAAACAAGAAATCACTAGAGTCAAGAAACATACTGAAGTATGCTCAAGATTCTGTACTGGATAATAGTCTACACAATACATGCCTCTTAGATGGAGCAGATTTACCAGCTGAATGGAGTATGACTTATATCAGTTATACATTCAAGAAAGGTTAAAAACACTTATGAAAAATTAAAAACTATAGGAGCTTAAGTAAATCTGTTCAATGAGAAGGTTGTGTGGCAAAATATTACAAAAACGAAGAAAGAGATCACCAAAATCAAAGAACATAGTGGCTTTCATAAAACAAAGAAGACAGCAATCAATTTAATAATAATACCGTATTTATTGACCTAAAAAAAGCCACAGTACCTCCACAAAAGCATCACTGGTGGGTAAAACTTTATTACTACAGGTTTGTTAGTAGCACAGTATATTAATATATAAAATGTCTGTTTCATGACTTTATTTTGTTGTTAAGCCTACGACATGAGTTCTTTATTCATGCACTCGTTCTGTTAATCGGGAGTGCTACATGTGACAATCTCACACAAAATGGGTTTCTAGAGCCACTGTAAGTTACCAGCTAGTGAACTAGTATTTATTCAATATTAAATAACAAAACTTTAGCTTTTGCCAATTTGATTTTATTAATGTGTCAGTTATTGTTTATTCAGTAACTGCTTAATAAAGCGCATTTCAACTCAGGACTTTGTGGGTTGTGTGTCATGTATGTCCTTGCACCAACGGTGATGTTAGGCCTACTGCTTGCCCATGACAGTATTAATGAATATGTGTTGTGTATAGTCAAAAATGTTTTCTAAAAGACTAAAGAAATTGAAATAATAAATGTTATAATACTATAGTGAAATGGTGTTTCCTTGTTTTGGCTTTATACAAAGTTAAGTTATAAAATAAATTTTGTAATCAACTAATAGGCATAAAATTGTACAAATTATGTGAATTATCATAAAAATATTTAATTAAACAATGTAAGAGACTGTGCATACCATATAAGACAACACAATCAGGAATTATTTATTACATAGGTAGTGTATATCAATTATACAACGTATTATGAAGAAAAGAAAGAACTTTCCAACAATTAGATGTGTGAATTTGCAAAACTGATGCCATTCTAACATAAGTTTTTGAAGAAAGAATATTTGGAAAGTTCTTCTGTGTTACTTGTGCTTCTCAATGACATTTATTTTTGTAAAATGAATTGTTTTTTATTCTGTTTTGATAACTCACAAAATGAATTTTTTAATAGTTAGAATTCTACACTATTACCAGGAGTACTTTATTATGCATTATTTATTTAATCAACTAAAACATTTTAATCTCTAGGCCTAATTTACCTGTATCCAAACAGAGTTTAAAAATTTTCTTTGCAAATTTGAATGGTCTTGGTTCTGATTCCTGTATATTTTCTTCTAACAATTCTATCAGCTGGTTAGTCACCTCATCATACAATTCGGTGTCAGTTGACATTGCTGCCTGTTAAAAATATAATTTTATAAAACATGTAAACATAAATCTCCCTTATAGGTTTATTAGTAGACAGTGTATTAATATATAAAAATGTCTATTTTATGTTATTTTATAGAAAGTTAGCAAAACTACCAAATTCACTGTTTTCCAAAATACATATTGTTACGACATCACAGAACAATCTACGTGTTTGTCGAATGTGCCAGAAGAATCTCGGTCTAATGTGCGTGGCATACGTGCTTGTCAACACATTTGCTGGATGGTGCGAGAATTGGCGCGGCCGTGCGGACCGTTTCAAGGCCGTAATTAATTACGTAGTACACTGGCGCTAAGACGCAATTAGGAATGTTCTCGTCTGTGAGCGTGGGTATAAATACATGGCGGCAGCGGCCTTAGTAGTCAGTATAGCAGCGATATATTTTCAGTGCGGTTCGAGTTATTATTGGGCGAGATTACTGTGTACGTTCAAGTGGTTATTAGTGAAGCGTTGCATTTTATAATCGGGTGGTATAATTGTAATACCATTGTGTTTAATATTAGTGACATTTTATTGTGTGTGAACAATTTTTATTTGATTTGTTGTAGGAAACTGTGTTGTTAATTACGAACTGTTTAACTGTGAAAATTAAAGCTGGTGATTAGTAACTTAATTGGTGTCTTGTACTTATTTTGTTTTCCACTGTGCCTACGACGATCGAGTAGACTGTCGTAACAGTGGTGTCAGAACTGGGATAGAACGGTTAACAGTGGAAACAGTGGACACTTTGTACAAGACGAATGTAATTTGTAATTAATCGGAAAACAATGGATGCCAATCAGATGATGGAAAATTTACAGGCGCTGCTATTACAGACGGAGAAACAACAGGATGAGAGAGCGGAAGAGACAGAAAACTCTACTGCTGGAAACTGAAGAAAGACAAAAAGCACTGTTGCTCGAGTCGGAAGGACGACAGGCAGAGGAACGGAAACGCGAAACAGAAGACATCAAAGTGTTAATTCAAGAGCAAAAGCAGATGCAAGAACATGTTACAGCAGAATTGGGTCTCTTATGTGGTGACATAGGTGAATTACGAGGTGAGCTTAACAATCAAATTACCAGAATATCTGACGTAGAAGAATCCATGTCAAATAAAATAGCTGAAGTAGAAAAATCTGTCTTGAGTGTGGAAAAAGTTATGTCAACAAAAATAGACGACTCGATTACAAATATAAAAGAGCAGATTAAAAATGAAGTCGAAAAGTGCCTGAAGTTGCGACCAAAACAACTTTGTGAACAGACTGTACCAATGATAATAGTAATAATGATAATAGCCGGAATGACACAACGAAGATCCAGTGCTTTGGATAATTCCAATTTGCCAGAGGAACTGCAAGAATTATTGAACAGATCTTCTAACGACCTCTCAAGTGGTGAGGTAAAAAAACTCAGACAGTTTTTATACGAATTCAAAGATTGTTTTGCAGTTTGGGGACAGTCACTGGGAAGAACCTCTCTTGTGCAACATCGCATCAATACTGGGGACACAACACCGATACACCAACCTCCACGAAGGCCTCCATTATCTAAGCATGAGGAAATGTCTCAGTTAGTACAGGACATGTTGACAGAGGGAGTAATCGAACCTTCGTCAAGTGCTTGGTCTTCTCCTGTAGTGCTGGTAGCAAAGAAGGATGGTGGATTGCGTTTCTACGTAGACTACCGGAGGTTAAATGACGTTACAAAGAAAGACTGCTATCCATTACATCGCGTTGACGATACACTCGACACGTCCAGAGCACAGTGGTTTTCCACATTGGACCTGAAGAGTGGATATTGGCAAGTGGGTCTTCATCAAGAAGACAAGGAAAAGACCGCTTTCTCGACCCCAAGTGGCTTATTCCAATTTAACGTCATGCAATTTGGACTCTGTAATGCACCGGCAACATTTGAAAGATTGATGGATTTGGTACTCTGAGGCCTGACATGGAAAACTTGCCTTGTTTATTTAGACGATGTCATAGTCATCGGGAAGACTTTCAAAGACCATTTGGAAAACCTTAAGGAAGTTCTAACTAGAATTCACGGTGCACAACTGAAGAAGTGTTCTCTATTACAGAAGGAAGTACAGTATCTGGGCCATCTGGTTTCGGCATCGGGTGTTAGCATGGATCCTAATAAAGTAGACACCATAAGAGACTGTCCAGTTCCGAAGAGTAAACACGAAGTTCGGAGTTTCCTGGGGTTATGCTCATATTACCGATGTTTTGTGAAGGGCTTCGCTATTATTGCTAAACCACTACATGAGCTAACAGAAAATAAACGAAACTTCCAGCGGTCGAGAGAGTGTGATCAAGCATTTAGGACTTTGAAGATTGCATTATGTTCGCAGCCAATTCTCGCTTTTCCAGCTTCTGAAGGGAAGTACATCGTAGATACAGACGCAAGCAATACTGGTCTAGGAGCAGTTTTGTCTCAAGTGCAGAACGGTGAAGAACAAGTAATAACGTATTACAGCAAGACACTTTCTAAGCCAGAGAGAAATTATTGTGTTACAAGGAGAGAGTTGTTGGCAATTGTCAGAGCTTTGGAGCACTTCCATAAATACCTCTATGGGAGAGTTTTCACTACGTACCGACCATGCTGCGCTTGCATGACTCTTGAGATTTAAAATCTGGAAGGACAATTGACAAGGTGGCTCGAATGTCTGCACGAGTACAACTTCAAGGTACAACTTTGGCAAGGGTGCCTGCATGGTAATGCAGATGGCTTATCACGAAGACCGTGCCCGGAAGACTGCCGACATTGCCACAAAAAGGAAGAACAAAACTCAAGCGAACATGCTCCAGCCATCACTGTAGATTTCCTGGCAGACGGGTGGACAACACAAGACTGTCGACAAGAACAGATGACTAATGAAGACATTGGACCAATCTTGACAGCAAAAGAGGAAGGTCGCCGCCCGGATTGGCAAGATATCTGCCATGGTTCCGAAGTGCTGAAGGGCTACAGGGCACAATGGGAATCTCTCACCTTAGAAAACGGATTGCTGAAAAGGGCTTGGGAAAGTGCAGATGGACGAGATGTGGTCATGCAGTTGATAGTTCCCCGAAGTCAAGTGCAGTCTGTTTTGAAGGAGATGCATGATGGAACATCTGGAGGCCATCTTGGCGTTAACAAAACCCTTGGCAAAATACGGAAGCGATTCTATTGGCTTCATCTTTGCCACGACGTAGAGGAATGGGTTCGGACATGTGAAATATGTGCTGCAAGCAAGGGCCCACAAACCAAAAGCAGGGGTAAAATGAGACAGTATAACGTTGGACTGCCTTTCGAGAGTATTGCCATAGACATTGCTGGACCATTCCCAGTTACTGACGATGGAAACCGGTACATCTTGGTTGTAGGTGACTACTAAGTGGGTGGAAGCCTACGCAATTCCAAATCAGGAGGTTACCACTGTGGCAAAGCAGTTAGTTCACAACTTCTGTTGCCGTTATGGAGCCCCTATGGAAATCCATATGGATCAAGCGAGAAATTTCGAATCAGGAGTGTTTAAAGAATTATGCCGTCTACTCGGAATTCAAAAGACCAGGACAACGCCTCTGTATCCTCAGTCAGACGGGATGGTTGAGAGATTCAATAGAACAGTTGAGCAGCATCTTTCGAAGGTTCTTGACAAGAACCAAACAGAATGGGACCAATGCATACCACTATTCCTCATGGCGTATAGATCATCAGTACACGAAACAACCATTATGAGACCAGCAAAGTTGGTGTTTGGGCAGGAGATTTGTCTTCCTGGGGACTAGAGGTGGGCTAAACTGTTATTTTTAAATAATAGTTATGGAAATACTGTTCCAAAAAAATAACAGGTACAAATACCTGTTATTATATACTAATTGTACATAACCTATATTATTCCTTTGTAAGTAACTCGTTGAGTTTCCTGCAGGTCTCCTATGTAATATATTCAAATAAATACACTGCAATTAGGTTTATTTTGACCTAGATATACCTACTAGTATATTAATAAACCTACTTGCAGTATATTTATTTGAAGATATTACATAACCTATATTATATAATTTGTTAGAAGAAATAAATTGAAACTAAAAGTATTAACAGTGTTTCTTTACACTGTGACTTTATTAAACTATTACTGTTTAAAAGAAAATAAGAAACAAGAGAATTTATAGGCCTGTCTCCCTTTGGGAATACTAATTTAAGTTTTCACTACGAGTAAACAAAGTAATATTGGTTAGACAAATCAGTTACGAAACTCAGGCAATGAAATTTAGAATAGCACAACAAATAATGTGAAAAAACATGAGAAACATATAATAAA
Source organism: Magicicada septendecula (assembly GCA_034769895.1). Classification (NCBI taxonomy): domain Eukaryota; kingdom Metazoa; phylum Arthropoda; class Insecta; order Hemiptera; family Cicadidae; genus Magicicada; species Magicicada septendecula. The sequence goes on from CM068374.1 coordinate 16,650,292, forward strand.
AACATAACATTTTCTTTTATGAATTTGCTAACTGCTATAATTTTTTTATTGTTCGACTAAGCTTTTCGTCATTACTGACATCTTCAGGTCTTAAACAACGACTCTTGGTTGTTTAAGACCTGAAGATGTCAGTAATGACGAAAAGCTTAATCGAACAATAAAAAAATTATAGCAGTTAGCAAATTCATAAAAGAAATAGTAAGGATGGCTGCTAATTTAAACAATACGAAGGAAAAAACATAACAGTAAGCTACAAGAGTGAATGAGAATAAACATGAATTAAACCGATTACCCTTATAAAAACACAACCTAAACAGTTTGCGGTAAAATTTCATTAGATATTTTTTATCTTATTTTATTTTCTTATCAGGTAGTACTTGATAAGAATGCGGAAGACTGTAGTGGTACGCGGATCCCGAAAGTTTGGGAACCACTGATCAACTGTGCAACTGATAGGTCCTGGCAAAAGCACAAGTTGGGCAAATAATGAAAACTTCCAACCATATCATAAATCAATCATGAATGTTTAACAGTCTCCAAGAAATTCAGATAAACTTGTAGCTCTCTCTTCTTTGAGAAGCTACTACTTAATAGCCCTTATAATTGTTTAAAACATAGAATACAACTCTTACCTTGTTCGGGTCCCAGGTCCTTCGCACGAATTCGTGAAGAATAAGCGTGACTTAGGTTAACACTCTTCAATAAATAATGCTCTCAATTATTTTCAGAAATGGCTGTATTTATTTACTCATTTCAACATTTTGTTTACTTTCTTTAACTTTACTTAATATTCATTTTCGACTCAAAAACTACTACTCTGCATCTCGGTTATTTTTCTTAAAGAATTACAAAAACTTGGGTTACTTTTTACATGACCAATATGCTAATAACTATTTGCAAACTGTAACTTAAAGAACTGACCAAACTAACTAATTAAACTATTAAGACGGCCCAGTAATGCTCACGCTCAACTCACATACTATTTCAAAACCCCATTTACTTGATTAACTTTTTGGCATCATTAAAATTTTTGATAAGAATACTTTTACTTGTGTAACGGCGTCTCCTCTGGCCTCGTTGCGTGGCCCGCACCAAGTCTTCGTTTAATGTCCAAAAGTTATGAGTCCATCTTTTTCAATTTACCCCCTCTCATTCTCGACTCACTCACTTCACTTCATTCGGATTTACTGTATCACTTTTTTCCGATAACTGTTCGGGGTTCTCACCGGTGAGGTCGGCCGTGATTACATTTTAATAAAATTTAAATGAACTGCATGCGGCCTGTAGTTGAGATAAGCTGGGCAGACGCTTCCTCGTGTTCCCCTCTCCACGGTTTTGCAATACGGGAACTCACTGCCTGCTGGTGCTAAAGTCATAGTCACTGCACCCACTACACGTGTTATTTGTGTGTGTTGGCAGTAGACAAAAATCTAATGTTCACTGGTTTACGTCACTGAAAAGGTGTGTCCTTAATCTGGCATCCGCCTTGTCGAGAGCACAAGTTCATGGACAAAATTCGCACAAAGCCATTTTGCGCGACTTCGCTTAGCGTCGGTTATGCGCTCTGCAGATGTTTGTGCGTTTGTGCGCATTACACAGTATTAAAGTTCTGAGAATTCAACCGTTGTGAACAACACGACACATTCCATTGTACAGCTACACCTTGCTGTTCCTTTGTTTGACCAAAGCTTTTATTTAACACGTGGCTGGCCACACAGATGAAAACAAATTTATGCTTTTTTAATAAAATAAAAACCCCTCCTTTTAACCCCGTTACATCTTATTACCTTTTTTTTTTTATTGATGCCCTTCTAATAAGTTTAGTAAATTCTTATCTTCATCAGATCGTGTATTTATCTTAGCCTGCAGTTTGACCATTTACACCTAAATGTGTTATCTGTTATGGAGTTTATTTTTATTTCTTTACTAAGTGGAAACTACTATTAGTCAAATGATAAGTACAGTGATAGCCTAGAGACAAAAATTCAAAATCAGCAGTTTAGATAAAAGAAACAAATTTATGAAAACACCTTGTTTTTAGGGTAGCCTTATCAGATCAGTAAAGATTTAATGAACAGGACTAGATAAAGTGCATAAATGTCCGTTACAACAATCTCATCATTTACATGAGATGTACAGTGAAGTTAAAATCATATTAACAAAAGTATAATGTATAGCACAACAAATAATGTGAAAAAAAACATCAAAAACATAATAACAACATAACAGTAAGCTACAAGAGTGAATGAGAATAGACATGATTTAAACCGATTACCCTTATAAAAACATAACCTAAACAGTTTGCAGTAAAATGTCATTAGATATCTGCTCTTAGCGGCCTATCAACTATTATCAGCCACTCTGTAGGTTATAACACAATACAATTTGTTTTTCAACAAGTTGGTGACTAGTATAATATATAATTTATTATAATCTGTATTATATATCTGCATAACACATGAGAATAAATGTAACATCAGTACGAATTTTGTTCATTTATTAAAAACAGCTTCGTCTCCAAAAAGTGGCTTCGCATGTATCAGTTCGTAATCGAAATACTCCTGATACTAGTTGTTCCTAAAATACTAGTGTTCCTCGTTATACGCCTAGTATTTGTAATACTTGTTTACTTGTTGTTCCTTGTGTACTGGTGATACCCCTAGTATTTTAAATACTCGATTACTTGCTGTTTCTTGTGTATCAGTTATACATGTAGTATTTGGCCTTGGCGTATTCATTTACTTGTTACTTGTGTATAGTTGCGTAGGGGGTGCCTCGACTCGGAACAGTGAGGCCGCGAATAACAGGTATTTCAACTTTTCAGTCACTGTTAAATCCGTTCCACAAAAATATCGTTCCAAAATACCTGTTACATGTATATCGGGGCCCACCTCTACTGGGGACTTAATGTTCGGATCACCTGAGACTCAGTCCCAAGAACCACAGAACTATTCCTCGCAATTAGAAAACCAACTGCGACAAATGAATCGCTTGGTAAGAGGACGGCTGAAGAGTGCCAGTGATAAAATGAAAACTCGGTATGACATTCACAGCAGTAGTGTTGGTTTCCAAGAAGAAGATCAGGTCTGGTTGTTCAATCCAAAGCGCCGTCGTGGTTGCTCACCTAAGCTTCAGTCTAACTGGGAAGGACCCTACACTGTGAAAAAAAGAATCAACGATGTTGTTTATCAGATTCAACAGGAAGGACAGCAAAAGTTCAAGGTCGTCCACCTAGATCGCCTGGCTAAGTACTACTTCAGAGACGGGTTGCCAGTTCGGGATGAACAGGCTTAAGGAGGGGGAAGTGTTACGACATCACAGCAATCTACATGTTTGTTGAATGTGCCAGAAGAATCTCGGTCTAATGTGCATGGCATACGTGCTTGTCAATGCATTTGCTGGACGGTGCGAGAATTGGCACGGCCGTGCGGACTGTGTCAAGGCCGTAATTAATTACGTAGTACACTGGTGCTAAGACGCAATTAGGAATGTTCTCGTCTGTGAGCGTGGGTATAAATACATGGTGGCAGCGGCCTTAGTAGTCAGTATAGCAGCGATATATTTTCAGTGCGGTTCGAGTTATTATCGGGTGAGATTACTGTGTACGTTCAAGTGGTTATTAGTAAAGGATTGCGTTTTATAATCGGGCAGTATAATTGTAATACCATTGTGTTTAATATTAGTGACATTTTATTGTGTGTGAACAATTTTTATTTAATTTGTTGTAGGAGACTGTGTTGTTAATTACGAACTGTTTAACTGTGAAAATTAAAGCTGGTGATTAGTAACTTAATTGGTATCTTGTACTTATTTTGTTTTCCACTGTACCTACAACGATGATACGTTTTTGATAGTGCAACAACGGAACTCTCTCGAACAAAGAGTGTCGTTCTACACGCTTCTCGATAAGCCCACCGTGTAGAACGACACTCTGACTGTTCGAGAGAATTCCGTCATTACAATATTTTAATGTCCATAATATGAATAATATAAAATATTATAGAAAGGTATATATATATTTTTAATTGTCAGATAACAGAGACTGAATTAATTCATTAGGTTAAGTGTAAAAATTAAGGTAATTCAAATACAGAAAACCAATATTTATTTACATGTTATGTTAATAGCTTTTTGGTTAACTACAATAAACTCATTAAACAGTTTGACAAATCAGAATATTCTTAGCATCTATTAGTCATATAAAGTTATAACACACACGCACGCACGCACACACACTCTGATCTGTGGAGTATAAATAAATAAATAAATACGAAATCAGTTTATTTTCTGCAAAAAAAAAAACAGAATCTCAAGAGCTGCCAAAATAGCAGCTACAGTTATTTCATAGAATATGAAGCACACAATCATCGATATCATGCTTTATGACTTAGGCTAGTAGCCTGTTCTCTGACCTCAATGGAAGTCATTCAACCATTGCTTGCGGGGTCTTCCCACACTTCTCTTCCCCTTTGGATATGATAGTGAAGAGCTCTTCTTGAAAATCTAGTTAGATCCATTCTCTCTAGTGTAATTGCCACTCCGATTTGTACCAGGAGATTTTCCCATTTAAGCTTTCAGCTATGCCTAGCTTCATTCTAATACGATAATTTTTGATAAGATCTCTCCTGGTGCAACTCTTCACAGCCCTCAAGAACCTCATTTCCTCTCCTTGTATTCTAGATATGTCTTTGGCCTTCCTAACCCAAGTCTCACTACCATAAAATAGATGAGGTATATAAATCATCTTCATATGTGATGCTGCACTCTAGATACTTGCAATCTGGCACCAGTTCTATTGGCAAGTCCTGTATAACAATCTTTGTTCTAATATGATTTTCCCCAGAAAAAGCCATAACTTTTGTTTTGGATAAGGAAATGGTTTGATTATAATCTGTTACAATCTTAGTAAGATAAAACAATGACATTTGGAGGTCATTTTCATTCTCTTGGATGATCACAAGATCGTCTGCATATATACATATTTAAATAAAATCCTTTCTCCAAGTATAATCCTTTGGGGACATCCAATTTCCATTTCCTTATGGCATCATCAATATAGATATTAAATAAAACAAGAGAAAGACTGCAACCCTGCTGAACGGATTGGGTTATTCCAAGGAGCTCTGATAATCTGTTAGTTTCTTTTGTGTCCACGTTCCATTATATAAACTTTTAATTACCTTTACCAAATGAATAGGGTATCCTCTTCTCTACATTATCTTCCATAATGTTGCTCTATCTAACCTGTCAAATGCTTTTTCAAGGTCCACAAATACAAGATGTGTCTCTGCATTAAATTCAATTCTTTTTTCCACTATTTGTTTTAACATAAAGATATTATCAATTGTGGACCTTCCCCTCCGAAACCCTTGTTGTTCTAAGATCAGACTGTCAGCAATTCTTGATAACCTGTCATTTATTATCTTAGAATAAAATTTGTAAGTTGAAGTACTGTAACCCCTCTTTAACTTTGACTGGTAAAAAAAAAATTATTTTATTTTTTTTTTGAAAATTTCGTTTTGAAAATTTTTTTGTTTTGTTTTGTTTTAAGAGGTGCCACAAGATAATTAAAACTAGACCAAAGCCTAGAGAAGCCAAAAATGCGCTGGATCCAGTGAGATGGGACTTGCAATTAAAACTCACAAAATTAACAATCAATAAAATCCCTTTATTATTCTATCTCCTTTCTGTTACCTACAAAATCAATAAATATAACATTCAGAATCTATTTTCCCCTTAAAAATTGTTAATTAAAAATAATTTATTCTCTTTAAAAAAGGTTACTTGAAATTATTAATAAATCCAAAATTTATTTTTTTATATTCTCTTAAAAAAAATCAATTGAAACTTAATTGAGATAAAATCTATATACTCCTTGACAAAGTTAATTAAAATAAATTAATTCTCTTTAAAAAATATTAATTAAAAATTAATAGAGACAAATCTACATACTCCTTATTAAAGTTAATTAAAATAAATTAATTCTCTTTAAAAAAATATTAATTAAAAATTAATAGAGATAGAATCTATACACTCCTTAACAAAACTCTTTTGAAATTAATTATTCCAAATCCTTATTCTCTCTTTCCAAATTGTCATCAGAAATTAAATTTATATATAAACCCTACGTTTTAGATTTTCTTTTTATAAGCCCTATATCTAACCCCCAAAAATACACACAAATGTACAATACATATAGAACCCCACAAAATACACACACGAATATACAATACATCTACATGTTCCACAATACAGGACAATTATAACATATATCTCTTGCCACACCCTTTTCTACCCCCATGAGGTACATCATTCATAATTTATGAAAATCCATATTAGGTTTTAATTCTTAATACGTGCATAACACATTACATGTGTATCTGATTATATATGCAACACCAGGACATGATAAATTCAAAATTTGGCCAAGTGCCTAATACTATTATAAAATGCTGCCACACTGGGCACTTAGACTGGGAGAAATAAAATTTAGAATACAGTGAACACCCCAGTGATCATAATTAATTAAAAGAATTTATATATCGATAAATATTGTTAAGTTTTGAAAATAATAATGTGTCATGAACCTTATAACCCTTTTAAAAGTAATTTTGGCCAAAGGCCGACATGTCATAAGCAAGATAGTGCATAACTCAACCTGTCCCAACAGCATGTTTAACTCTGCATGGACATGCACCAATACAGGATTAAACTGGTGACCCGACTTAACTACCAAAGAAACTTCTATCCCTATATAATCCAAACTGAATTTAAAAATGACAAATTAATATATAAAATGAACACTAAATTGAAACAGAGAAATTACAAGTTGATTGAATGAATTATTAGCAGTAATGAAACCCTTATACTGAAAATAAGAAGGAATTGCACGTTTGAATGGTGAGCAGCCACAGATGCATGTCAGCCTCTAGGCTCACAGATTATACAAACAAATTAATAAAATTTACAAAAGATTCCCCTCCCAGTTCACGCACTATTCTGTCCCGTTAATCGGGGACCCAATTAAAATGTTTAAAACTTAAAGTCATGTTGTTGAGTGATTGAATGTTCACTGGCTCTAGTGAGTTACATCACAATGTGTAAAGAATATATAACATGGATTGAGTTCACCTTATTTTTTTTTATGGGTGTGAAGTGGTGATCATCCAGCTTACATGATAGGGTGTTTGTGTTAGACTTCGCTATTCTCCTCCAGCAGATGAAGTTGAGAGAGAGAATCTGGATGTTAAAAGTTCAGGTTGGAGCTGGTCCCCGCCTTCATCGAGGAACCCTGATCATACAATACATTATCAGTTAGAGTTCACAAAACAATTCCCCCAGAAACTTCACACACACCAAAACCCACATATAATATTAACACAGCTTTAGGGCTATTTAAAAAAATGATCTTTGACACACTTGACAAAGGTTATATGGCCAACAGGCCCTATTCGAAAACATTTAGTTCTGTTAAATTTCATATTAATAAACTTTACCCATGTGGGTTAACATAATTCAATTTTGATTATCTAATTATCCGGCTTGTTATACTTTTAATAAAATTTACACATAGTCTGATTTTTGCCACGTGGTCCGAAAGGTTACTTGATTACAATCATTTCTATTCTTATTAAATAAATACTTTTTGGCAATTACATTCTTCTCAATTCTGGTGCCTTAGTTAAGATTACTGAAATTAATATAGAGTTACTATATTACTAAAAAAAATTACGTTTAAATTACGCATTGCACAACTCAACACGTGGTGGCGTAAAAAGGTTATCAGAATTTACTTAATGTGGACTTATTAAACAATTTTTCATTCGTAAAACTTTAAATAGATGTATATAATAATATTGCCGTAACTTACCGCAGATCTGTAATTGCTTAGCCTGCCATAGGTTGAAGATGGTGCAACAAATTTGCTCTTCTGTCGGAGTAGAAGCAAGCGAAGCTACAGGACGACGGTCGGCCAGAGATAAAATTTTTAGTTTCGCAGTTCCGCTTTCTGAACTCGCCATCAGTACCGAGCACCAGAGAGCAGCACTTATCGGGCGCACTTAAATTATATTACAGTTGCAGATTTGTTTATCTCCGCAGCTACCGCTAAATACAGTACAGCATTTAACGTCTATTTTTGACGTTAAATACCGAACACGCGCCGATTAATTTTTAGAATCGGCACAGTACATAGTAAATAAATAATTACTGCCATAGTGTGAGTGCAGTTTTATTTAAACACAATCAGCACACACTGTACATAATAACTCATTTTGTGCGCACGCACGCACGCACGCACGCACGCACGCACACACACACACACACACACACACACACACACACACACACACACACAGAGTTGTGTTATCACTTCTGTACAAAATTTTCATTTTGATAGAAGTATGAACAATTAAAATCAAAACTAGCCAAAAATACATCAATAATGTGTTACTCTGTATTTTCAACTATCTGAATTGTGTGTGTGTGTGTGTGTGTGTGTGTGTGTGTGTGTGTGTGTGTGTGTGTGTGTGTGTGTGTGTGTGTGTGTGTGTGTGTGTGTGTGTGTGTGTGTGTGTGTGTGTGTGCATATGCACATGTGCATGTCTTAACACACATATATGCGCAGTACACACACACACAAATGAATGAGCAAAGGGCACTCTAGTGTGTTTAATTTGTTCTTATTTGTTATAATTTTCTAAGACTCATCTCACTGATGTTGAATGTTACATAACAAAGCAAAGTTGGTTGGTATTGTCTACATATTTAATACCATAGTGTTTATAAAATTGGATAATTGAAGTTGATTTACATCATTAATGCGTATAACAATCTACCAAATATTATTCTAATTCTTAATCGGAAAATTTTGTATTTCATTTATCAGAAATGAAAAAAATGTGCAACACTTTTCAAAAGTTTATGTTTGCAATTAAATTGTACTATACTATGTTATTAATATTAGTGATCTTTTCACACACACACACACACACACACACACACACACACACACACACACACACACACACACACACACACACACACACACACACACACACACACACACACACACACACACACACACACACACACACACACACACACACACACACACACACACATTCTTGACTTCTATAATTCAACTTTCTTCCAATTCAAATGTGACAAAATATGGAGGTATGACAAAATCATACTATACATGATTTCCAGTATCACACTGGCAAGATCTGTAGTAGAGACCTCATAATATCATATAATTATCCATAGCGCTCTCTTTCTATTCACGAGTATAATTGATATGACATCAATGATTAATTCAAATATCAATTGCTTATACAAAAACAGAATACTTACTTTTTCATCAGGTATCGGTGTAGTTTTAACATAATGCCCACACACAAACTTATAAAAGTCCTTGCACGGATCAGATTGGCTTACAAACTTACTTAGTTTTTTTGCTGTAACATAGAGCAGACCAAGTATAAAACTTATTTCAAAACAGTTTGATAATTTAAGTTCAAAATTAAAATAATATAAATTTTTAGTACATAATGTCAAGAATATTTAGGTAAAAAAAAACACAAATATGGAAGGAAATGTAGCAGCAAGAAAAATAAAAAGGTACAAAAAATGATTTCTGTATTCAAAGAACATCTTGATAACACAAAAAGGACAATTTAAGGACAAAATGTGAAGAACGTGAAAAGTGGTTAAATAAGGAGATTATGGAATGGCATCTAAGGACAAATAAGAAGGAAACAACATATTTCTTCATTATAAGCATAACTTGCCTTTTGTACCTGGACAATAGTGTTCCGACGGTCTACTTGATTGTTGTAGGTACAGTGGAAACAAAATAAGTACAAGACACCAATTAAGTCACTAATCACCAGCTTTAATTTTCACAGTTAAACAGTTCGTAATTAACAACACAGTCTCTTATAACAAATCAAATAAAAATTGTTCACACACAATAAACAATGTCTACTAATAGAGACTTGCACAATTATAAAACACGTAACACAATAATTCTTCACTTTGACAAGCACTCAATCCACACTAGCGGAAGTTGCTCACGTAACTAACTAACAACCAGGCAGCTATGGCTTTATATATGCTGTGCTGAGGCCAAGTACAGCGTTCCCTCCTTAACTGCACGCCGGCTGCTTAATGCGTAGTTCCTGGAACTCACTAGAATCATCTATTTGAATGACACAAAGCTGCCACACTGGACGGGGGGAGTGGAGAAAGTTCTGGATTGTTCGGTACGCTTCTCGCAACACTGCTCCCTCCTTAAGCCTGTTCGTCCCGAACTGGCAAACCGTCTCTCAAGTAATACTTGGCCAGGCGATCTAGGTGGACGCCCTTAAAGATAATTCTCCCGTCCTTCGAATTCGATCTCATGTGATCCGAACATCAAGTTCCCAGGAATACGAGTTTTCCGCTCAACCGCTAGTTTTGCTGGAATCACTCCCGTTGCGTCTTGTACTGATGACCTAAACACCACTGGCTGATCCAAGTCTGATTGGATCTCATCAACAACCTCTTGCATAACTTCATCTTCAGCAACTTTTCCCCTGGGCGCTTCTATTAACTCAGGAACAAACAAGGGGTTTTCTTTGACACCCATAGTTGGCTTTCCAGTCACTTCTTTTGCTGTTTCACGTATGTGTAATTCCTTGGCTAGTTCTTCTTTCATTTTCGCCTGGAATAGGAAAGGTTCCTCTTGACCAGACCTGTTGATTTCTTCTTCGAGTAATGCCACTTGCTTGATTGAATGGTTGGCATACCCTGACATTTTAGCCATGCAAAGCTTTATCTTCTCATGTCCAACCTTCAGGACGTTCTCTCTTAAGTCCACAACAAATCCGTAGGCATTCATAATGTCCGTGCCAAGAATCACTTCATCAACAATGTCTGCAACAAGCATTTGGTGGCTAAACTCGAGAGGACCCAGACGTACACATACGTCTTGTGACGGCAGCGGTATGTGAACATCTGCTATCCGGTACCAGCCAGGTCAGAGCTGTTGGGTTGTGCGTCGTGAGACGACCCAATGGTTTCCTAATACCGAGCCTCCGGTAGGGCTCCTGCCTAGTGGTCCTGTCCAGACGGAATATATTTATTTAATTTTTAATGGTCGCTACAACGAAAAGGCTCGTACTAGGTCGCCTAGTACAGTATTTGTCGAGGCCGTTTCCAAGATTCACCTGGACGTGTTCGGTACTTCCCAAGGCCAGCTATGAGTGGGTTTGTCTGGGTCCTCGCAGCTCGGACGTAAAATTTACGTGCAAGTCGCCTTGCGGTGTCATCCAAGGAGCGGACACTGAGCCCTCTTCTCAGGGGACGAGAAGCAAACCGATAGGGGACTTTGGCCGCTAGCCGAAGACCTCTATCGAGAACGCTTTGCAACTTTTTTTTATGAACGGTTGCGAGGTAACCCCAGACGGGAATAGCGTAGGTAATGATCGGCAACAGATACGCGTTGACGATCAACTTACCCAGCTTGCGGGTCATAGCCTTGTTGACAAGTATTGGAAACAGTTGCGCGAGACGAGCGGACGCTTTCTTTCGCATCGTCTCAGCGTGGGCACGCCAGGTGAGCCGACGATCTAGGTGGACACCGAGGTACTTAACTTCTCTCGACCAGGGCAAGTACGTTCTACCGAGTCTCACTCGGCCTCGCGGTTCTTTCCGGCGCTTTGTGAATAGCACCGCGGAGCTCTTGGTTTCGTTGACGGCAACTTTCCAGCTTTCCGTCCACGTCGAATACGCATCGAGTGCGCGCTGGAGTCGTGGGATAGCCCTGTCAGCGCTCCGATCGGCGGTATAGACCGCCGTGTCGTCGGCAAACAGGCCATCTGGACTCCAGGCTCTCTGGGTGCGTCGTTGAAGTACACGGAGAACAGAAGAGGCCCTAGCACGCTACCTTGAGGTACCCCGGCTGGCTGTTATGCGTCTCTCGGAAGAGACATGGTCATCTATTCTCACGCAGAAAGTCCTCTCCGTCAGAAAGCTAGCGATCAAGCGAAGGTAGCAATCTGGGAGCTGGATTTCCCGGACCTTGAACAATAGCCCGTCGTGCCAGACACTATCAAAGGCCTTCTCCACATCTAGGAAACAGGCAACAGTCTGCTGTTTCCGACAGCCGGCGCCCATGATATATTTCACCAGTCTCATCAGCTGATGAGTGGTGGAATGCCCCACACGGAAACCGAACTGTTCGGGGACCAGTACATCGAAATTTCGTAGATGGTCTAGGACTCTCCGTTGTACAAGACGTTCAAGGACCTTTGACGTGGCTGACAGTAAACTAATGGGCCGGAGGTTGCCGGGACGGGAAAGCGTCCTTTCCCTGCTTCGGGATCACTATGACCGTCGCCTTACGCCATTTCTTGGGAAAATAGGCCAGTCTTAGACACGCGTTGAACAGCCCAACCAAGAAAAGTACTCCTTTCTCCGGGAGTCGAGTTAGAGCGACGTTCGAGACGCCGTCCGGGCCAGGAGCTTTTCTCGGTACGAGTTCAACGAGCAGATCTGTGCCCTCTTCCCTAGTAATGGGTTCGGGCTCCGCAGTGATCGGAAGAGACAGAAAGTCTTCCACTTCGTTCTCGACTTCTTCATCGAAGTCCCATGGACGGGTTTGGAGCGAACTGACGCTCGAAACATGCGCCCAAGTACTCGGCCTTCGCCTCCGGGCGAGCCAGGATTTGACCGAAAGGTCCAGCAATGGCTGGGATACGAGGTCGGCGCCTCTTCCCTACCAACGCCGAAAGTAAGGGCTACTTTCGTCCGATCCGTCACCCGCTTGGGCCACGACGAGTCCCCAACAGCGTCTCCGGTAGGCCTGCATTTCACAACATAAAATGCCGGTCGCTCGGTTGTACGCTGCCTTGTCGGCCTGATCACGGGTCCGCTGCCAGCGTCTCCGGAGGCGATTTCTCTCGCAAGCGAGAGCACTCGTCTCCTCTGGGATCCGCTGCCAGTGGGGCGTGACGCCAGGCTTCATCCTGGAAGACGCGTCGATCGCAGATACGACAGCCTCGTCAAACGCGGCAGCTGCCTCGTCGACTTGGCGGACGGTTTCGAGTGGTCCCGCCTCTGGCAATCGACGACTTAACGCCGGGCCATAGCGGTCACATTCTACCACCTTCCTGACATCTCTGCGTACGACGTGCTGGGTAGCGACGTGTATCAAGATGGGGAGATGATCGGACGATAGTTCCGTTAGCGCGGACACATGAACCGGGCAGTCAATTCCTTGGATCACCGCTATGTCCAAACATCGGGAGCCGCGCGGAGTTGTGAGGGGTAGAACGTAGGTTGCGTAGGCCCAATCACTGTCACCCTGCGTGAATCTGCAAACCTGCGTAAGCGCTTCCCGTTTGGGGTAGTCAAGCGACTGTTCCAATCGCGATGCTTACAATTCAGGTCGGCGGCCATGATGACCCGCCTGTGTGCATCGAACGCGACCGCTAGATCGGGGTGAATGAGCTCTTTTTGCTGCGGTTTGTACGCCGCGACCATCTGTACGCCGCCTAGAGTGTTTAACAACTCCACAGCGGTAACTTCCAGGTGAGTCGTTGCAGGCAGGAGGACTCGGTGATGCTCAAGACTGAGCCTCATCGCGACGGCAATACCGCCACCAGCAGCGCCCGGTCTGTCGTTTCGATAGCACACATATTTGGCCAGTCGTAACCGATTCCCAGGGGTCAAGTGGGTTTCATTGAGAAGTACTACATCGGGTTTGAGTCGGGCCAGTAATTCTTGGAGTTCCTGGATCTTGTTAGCCAACCCGTTGGCGTTCCAGGAAAGAATGGAGAGGTCACGTTTGAGGACCCGACTCATAGAAGTCCCACACAAGTGGCGGCTTCCACCAAGAGTATGAACCTCTCAGCTATATCGGCAGTCTCCAAGCGCAAGCGGATGGACCTGAAGGTCTGGGCAACTTTGCGGAGGTCAAATTCCGCAAGGAAGTCTTTGACGACCTGGTGGTCGTCAGGTACGGCTTTTGAGGCAGAGTGCCCGGAGACTGTGTGCGCATAAGAGCGCCGAGACTTATCAATCGGGGGATTGGTGGAAGCCAAGGGTGTTACAGGACCAGGTGTAGCGCCTCTAGCGGAGGTGGTAAGAAGAGGGACAGATGCGATTGTGTCGGTCTTTGTAACGCGATGCGCAGGCTGTCTGGACTGTGAGGCTGGGTTGGCAGGAGCCCGGGAGCGAGCGCCACGGGGCCTACGATGCCGCTTCTTTTTGCCTGCATTAGGAAACCGCGGGGGTGGGAGGTCAGGCGAGGCTGGTTCTACAGCAGGGTCGGGGTTCTCCGGTGTTGGGGAGGATTGAGTTGTTGTCTCAGGCTCCACAACCGAGATGATTTCTATGGGCTGGTCTTTCTCACTTTTAGATGACGCGATATTAGGTCGCTTTTTCACCTGAGGTGGGGCAGGGGCCTGGGAAGGAGCCTGAGTTGGGGTTGCCTGTACCACAGGTGATTGCTTCAGGCCTTTACTTCTCTTTTGTTGTTTGTTAACAACAGTGGCGAAAGTCACGGCAGCCGTAGCAGGAGGCGAAGGACCTGGCTGTTCGGTTGAAGGAGTGGAACCAGCTTTCGGATGCCTCGGTGGTGGCAGGGGCCCTTTTGGCTTTCGCCGCTCGAGCTCCCGCTTGAACACCGGGCAGGACCGGTAGTTGGCGGGGTGACTTCCGCCACAATTGATGCACCTTTTAAAAGCAGGTGCATCGCAGTGCTTATAGGGGTGAAGTAAAGAGCACCTCACGCACGCAGGAGCGTTAGAACAAGTATCGGAATGATGCCCGAAGCGTTGGCACCTGTAGCATTGAGCCAGAGCCCCGGGAGCGCGGCTTCGTTCCAGTTTAACGCGGAACCCAAAAAGCCGCGTTAGAGAGAGTAGGCTTGCGCCTGCCTCGATGTTCTCCGCCATTATACAGACCACGGGCATTGGACGCTTTGGTCCGGCTGGGGCAAATACCCGATGAACCGGATAGCCCAGCTCGCGCAGCTCATCGAGGATTTCCTCGAGAGGTGAATCCACGTCCAAGCCTCTGAGCACGAAGGACAGAGGCTTCACGTGCTTGGGGGAGAAGGTGTGGAACTGCAGCTGGGCGGATTCCACGAACGCCATGACATGACGGTATACGTCCATTCCGCGGACTAGATCTTGACAGTGTCGCCCCCAAGGAGCTTCAAGTCAACGCTGGCCGGGGAAAGTCCGGGAGCCGTTATCAGTCTCCGGTAAAAACCGGTGACGTTGTTCACGCCATGGACGAACACGGGCGGGATGCGACCAGTGGCCGGCGGTGCTAGGGCATCGCCGGACACAGTCGGCCTCGTGCCGGATTCGCCATCGGCTAGGACAACTTCCATGGCGGACGCCGAGGAAGAGGTAGAGAAGGAGGACCGGTTCCTCCTCGGTTTCTTAACCGGGCGCCCCCGTGGCCCAACCGCCACGAAAGCGTCGGTCTCATCACCGGGCAGCGGGACCGTCCGGGGATCGACTTGGTCCACAGGCATTGGCGGAGAACTCGGCGAATCGCTCGAGTGGGGCAATGAAGAGGCGAGCGACTGCGTGCTCGTTGACTCGCCCGTACCGGGCATGGCCGTCAACGAGCGGGAGGTTCGCCGACCAGAGGCAGCCAGGCTGCCTCCGGCGGTAACCAGGGACCTAGGGTCCGGCCCGAGCCGGACCTCGAGTAGCTGAACTGGAACGATCAGGCTGTCTAACAAGCTGGGCTAATGACCGGCTTCGTTGAATACCTCTACTTACCAACAGAGGTGTCCACCGGCCTCTTTACCCCGGCGATATCCAAGCTCGCTTACCACTGGTGGGGGCTCGCAAGGATCGTCCGGGGCAGCGCTACGTAAGAGCCTGAGCGTCAGCAATTCAGATGCGCTGCGCAAATAGAGCTCTGGCAGACTAATGCATCCTCCTCTTCAACAGGCGAGATGTTGGTCCTGAGAAGGGTCGGCTCGGCTGGTGGCCCTTAGAAGGTCCGACGAGACTCAGCTGTACTTGCGCTAGCTACTACTAAATTCACCAGCCAACTTCTTTTTTCTTGTTGTTGAAGCAGCAAACAAGCGGTCCAGATACGTCGTCTGTCCTTCGTCCTAAGCGGCGAGGCAGCAGGGCAGCGGCTGAGAACACAGCGAAGGCTTCCAATAGTCCAGAAGAGCAGTCCAAGAGAGAGGTGATGCTTCCTGGTCCAGTGCTGGATGCGTAGTGTGTGTCGTCTCTTTTGCCTCAGAGCCGAACGCAAGTTATGCGGCAATCAAGCTCCAGCGCCAACTCGACGCGTATGTTGGGTGGACCGATGACTGGAGAGTTGCTGTCAACGCTTCCAAGAGTGCCGCGGTAATATTCTCGCGAAAACGCATGCCTCAAAATTTTCTGCCGGCTCGGGTTTTATGCACTGCTGATTGGCTCGCTCCGAGCACGTAGTTGGTCACGTCTCGGCTGCTTATTCCTGATTGGCTCGCTGTGTCCGCCGCGCCGGCGTTCGTCTCTCGGCGGACGTGCAGATGTCTCTTCGTGGAAGGGACTGCCTGCGCGTTAGCTGCGCGACGGACGAAGAGTACCGTGCCGTCTACCTGTTCTTACAGGCAAATGGTCTGCAATTTCACACCTTCACCAATGAGAAGGCGGCTCACGTCCGGCTGATTATTCGCGGCCTGGACGAGGAAACCGATCCGGACGAGGTGGCGGACGAGCTCCGCCAACTCGGCTTCCCGATTAAGGAGAGCATTAGGCTCTACACCACGTATGGACCCAGGCGAAAGTTACCCCTCCTCCGGGTGATACTCCTGAAGGGGGACCAGGCAGACAGACTGCTGGGCCTGACCAGTCTTTGCGGGCTCAGAATAAAAGTCGAAAGGAGCCGCGAAGCTGGCCACGTCCCGCAGTGCCATCGTTGCCAACGGTTCGGGCACGGCTCGGACAGCTGCCACAACGCTGAGGTCTGCGTCAGATGCGGAAAGCCGCATCCGACCAAGGCCTGTCAATTGCCGGCTGCGGGGCGCCGCTTTTGTATTAATTGCGGCGACCCTCACTCGGCCAATTACAGAGGATGCTGGGTTTTCCAGCAGCATCTGAGGCAGGCTGCGGACAGGAACAACCCTCCTGCCCGCCAGCAGCTTCCAGTCGTCCCGGATCGTGCTGCCTTTCCCCGTCTCCCGGAGAAGGTCAGCTCATCTGTGCCACAACCTCCCGCCCGACCTCGCCCACGTGCTCAGCCACGTGCATCGTCCCAACCTGCTCGGGAAGAGCATGCTACGCCAGCATCGACCCTAGATCAGCCCGTTCCAATGGACGAGGAACCTGCCCCGGAAGTAGTCGAGCCAGTCCCTGAGAGGTCTGAATCTCCCCAACCTGCGGCTCGCTACAAGCCCAAGTCTAGGAAGAAGAAGAAGCAGAAGAAACAGAAAAACGCTGCTCCCGCTCCCCCTGCCCAGAAACCACAAACCAGACCAACGCAGCGCTCCGGCGCTGGGGTTGCTCGGCAGTCCAGAGTAGAGCCCCGTCCTGCAGCTGAAAGGACCGAGCGCCCACCCAGGAACTCATCTCGGGTGAATTCAGCCCGCAGCTATGCTGCCGCCGCCCGCAGCGACCCTGCCCAATCTGCTTCATCGTCGTCCACATCCCCCTCAGCTCTTGCCGAGGTAAAGTCTTTCCTCGAGGAATATGACCTCGAAGAAGTGGCCCGTCTTTGTCGATCCATCCGGGAGCGTCTTCGCACGGCGAACCCGACTGAAAAGTTCCTCCTCCTCGCGGAAGCTGCAGCCGCCATAGGTCTTCTGTAATGCTCCACGCTAACAGAATTACCTCCATTAAGCGCGACCTTTCCATTATAGCGTGGAACGCCAACAGCCTTCTGCCCAAACTCGAGGAACTTAGAGAGTTCCTAGCCCGTCGCAAGCCCGACGTGCTTCTCCTCTCTGAGACCTGGCTTAGGGCACATGACAACGTGAGATTGCCTAACTATGCGTTTTACAGGGACGATAGACCTGGGCGGAACGCGGGGGGTGGTACGGCCATAGCGGTGAAACGTTGCATTGCACATCACCGCGTGGTCTTGCCTCCTCGCCAAAATATCGAGGCCACAGCCGTTGAACTCTCCGGAGTTCTCGGAGGTGTCCTCCTTGTTTCGGCTTACAAACCGCCGACCAAACCAGTTCTAGACGCCGACCTGTCCGCAATTTTCAGTGCGCATAGGAAGGTTATTCTTGCAGGTGACCTGAACTGCAAACACCCCGAATGGGGTAGTCGATTGACTACGCCATCCGGGAGGGCGCTTAGCAGGTACCTACACGACCACCATCTACGAGCCTACGGACCCGGACAACCGACGCACTATCCCCTCCGACTTGGAGCCCGACCTGACATACTAGACATTGCAGTTGTCAAGGGAGTTGTCAACCAGATTGAGGTATCCGTGTTAACGGAACTGTCCTCTGACCATTGTCCCATCGAGGTGCACGTACCTACCCGTCACACGATTGGGAGAGCAGCGCGACGAGTGGTCGAGTGGGACCGCTTCGGGCCTGCCTTTTGTCGCAGGCTTCCCGAGGAGGTTCCGCTTGATACCACTCAGCACATCGACGAGGCGGTAGCCTTGTTCGATGAAGCCGTGGTCTCTTCCGTCGGCGTGTGCTCACGGATGAAGCTTAATCTCACGCCCGATTATCACCGGATCCCTGAAGAAGTCCGTCTTCTCGCTTTAGAGAAGAACAGACTTCGGAGACGGTGGCAGCGGACGCGAGATCCGGACGACAAGGCCAGCTTCAATCGGGCGGCCGGCAAGTTACGTCGTGACTTGCAGGCCTTCCGACGAAGCTGCTGGGAATTTACGGTCGCCAAAATGGCAGATGATGCACCGGAGGGGGACTCCTCCGTTTACAGGATACCTACCGCGATGACCGGGAAGAGGCGCCGTCCTCCACTCCCGGCCATCAACGGGCCTGGTGGACATCCCCTTGCCAAGCCGGACGAGAAATCAGAGTTCCTGGCCGGGTACCTGGAGCTTCAATTTGCTCCTAACCCGTCCGGGGACCCAGACTCCGACGAGGAGATAGAAGCCGAAGTTGAGGCTTCTCTCGGCAGCCCGATCACAACCGAACCTGAACCCACTTCGGTGGAAGAGGTAACGGACAGGCTTTTAGCGCTTCGGCCCCGGAAGAGCCCTGGACCGGACGGTGTTACCAACACCGCCCTACAGAGACTTCCGGACCGGGGAGTTCGCTTCCTGGTCGACTTGTTCAATGCCTGCTTCCGATTCGCCTATTTTCCTAAGAAATGGCGTTCGGCTACGGTCACGATGATCCCGAAGCCGGGAAAAGACCACAAGTTCGCCGAGAACCTCCGGCCTATCAGCCTGCTGTCGTCCACTTCGAAAGTCTTCGAACGACTAGTCCAGCGGCGGCTAACGGATCACCTTCAACGGTTCGATATTCTGGTCCCCGAGCAATTCGGTTTTCGTGCTGGGCACTCCTCGACGCATCAATTGATGCGTTTCGTGGAGACCGTGGCCGAGGCCGGTTGCTCGCGAGAGCAGACCGTCGCCGTTTTTCTTGATGTCGAGAAGGCTTTCGATCGTGTTTGGCATCCAGGCCTACTTTACAAACTCACGGAGATTCTGCTTCCGGATTGCTACCTTCATCTGATTGCTAGCTTTCTTCAGAACGGAACCTTTCGCGTGAGAGTTGATAACACCCTTTCCTCGGAAAGGGCTATTACTGCTGGTGTCCCTCAGGGAAGCGTCTTGGGCCCCCTGCTTTTCTCTGTGTACGTCAACGACGTGCCCAAGTTGCCTGGCACCAGGTTGGCCATGTTCGCCGACGACACGGCAGTGTATGCTGTCGATCGTCGTGCTGAGACGGCCGTTATCTGGCTCCAGGAGCAATTGGACGAATACGTTGAGTGGGCAGAGAAATGGAGAGTTGCCATCAACGCAGCCAAGAGCACAGCAGTAGTCTTCTCCAGACGCTTTAGGCTCCCCGACAGACTCTACGTAGGCGACACACTTCTGCCCTGGTCTCGAGAGGTCAGGTACCTCGGGGTTCACCTCGACCGACGTCTCACCTGGCGGACACACTCTGCGCAAGTAGCCCGAAAGACCGCCCATCGTCTTTATCAACTCAGACCCATACTATGTAGCAACGCCATGACCCGCCGCCTAGGGAAGCTTATCGTCTCCACGTATGTGGCGCCGATGGTTACCTACGCGATGCCCGTTTGGGGCTACTTGGCCAAGACCCATAAGCGAAAGCTTCAGTCTCTCCTCGACCGAGGATTGCGCTGGGCATGCAAAGCCCATTATCTGACATCTAACAAAACCATCCGTGAATCCCTGCGTGTCCGTTCCCTGGACGCCACTATACGGACACTGTCCCGCAAATTCTATCGTCGCTCCGCCCGATTCCAGGGCAACCATCTCATTAGCGCCCTCGGTCGCTACCAATCTGTGCCAGGAGAATCTTGGACCCGGCCTCGGCGAACACTCACCCTCAATTAAATAATTAATTGACAACCCACGGCCGGTAGCAGGCCACACCCTAAATCCAGAACATCAGTAGTCCCTACGGCAGGAGCTCTTTTGAAGCTCGGGACGTAGTACACGAGCGGGCGACGGGCAAGCCCTTCGTCCCGCACAGCCCCTGACTCTGCTGCTGTCCGCCGCTGGTACCGGAGAGCAGATGTTCGCATACCGCTGCCGTCACAACTTCCCCGGGTCTTGAATACTCTCCGGTAGCCAGCCAACTGCTCTTCTCCGGATCTTGTAGAGGTGTTTGTTGGGTGCAATGTTGATTGGTGTGCCGGCTGGTAGCTCGCTGGCGTGGCTGGATCTTGCATCCGCAAGATGATCGTCGCCCCACGTTGGAAGCCACTTGTCACCGGACAAAAGTCTTGCCGCATGACAAATGGCGCCAATCGTACACTAGTGTTTTTGGTGGCCCTAAAAAGGACCGTGTGGCGAGAAGGCTGATGTTGTTTGTGCCGCGCTGAGATGTTCGGTGGCTGCGCCCGCTGTTCGTGGCGCACTGCAGTCCTCCTCTTCTATCGGCATCGGTTGTAGAGTCGGCTGCCGGCCCAGCGACGTCCATCGCTGGCGCGGAACGGCAGTGCGAAGACGCAAGAACGGCGGCGGTTCTATTCTTCGGCTGTTCCTTCCGGCTAACTCCGCCTCGATGTCGTCCGAGAGAGGAGAGGAGATGAAGTGCGTCCGATGGCGTGGCGATGAAGAGTGCCTCAAAATTGCAGCCAGAGCTGTTGGGTTACCCTGCGCGTCGTGAGACAACCAATTGGTTCCTAGTACCGAGCCTCCGGTAGGGGCTCCTGCCTAGTGATCCTGTCCAGACGGAATATTAATTATTTAGTGGCCGCTACAACGGCATGCTCGTACTAGGTGAAACTAGTACAGTATTTGCCGAGGCCGTTTCCAAGAATCACCTGGACGTGTTCGGTACTTCCCAAGGCCAGCTATGAGAGGGTTTGTCTGGGTCCTCGCAGCTCGGGCGTAAAATTTACGTGCAAGTCGCCTTGCGGTGTCTTCCAAGGAGCGGACACCGAGTCTTCTCAAAAGTCGAGAAAGGAACCGATAGGGGGCTTTTGCCGCTAGCCAAAGACCCCTATCGAGAACGCTTTGCAACTTTCTTTTATGAACGGTTGCGAGGTAACCCCAGACGGGAATAGCGTAGGTAATGATCGGCAACAGGTACGCGTTGACGATCAACTTACCCAGCTTGCGGGTCATAGCCTTGTTGACAAGTATCGGAAACAGTTGCGCGAGACGAGCGGACGCTCTCTTTCCCATCGTCTCAGCGTGGGCATGCCAGGTGAGCCGACGATCAAGGTGGACACCGAGGTATTTAACCTCTCTCGACCAGGGCAAATACGTTCTACCGAGTCTCACTCGTCCTCGTGGTTCTTTCCGGCGCTTTGAGAATAGCACCGCGGAGCTCTTGGTTTCGTTGACGGCAGTTTTCCAGCTTTCCGTCCATATCGAATAAGCATCGAATGCGCGCTGGAGTCGTGGGATAGCCCTGTCAGCGTTCCGATCGGCGGAATAGACTTTATTTTCTGCCGGCCCGGGTTTTATGCACTAACCGGGATCGCTGATTAGCTCGCTCCGAGCACGTAGTTGGTCACGTCTCGGCTGCAGATCCCTGATTGGCTCGCTGTGTCCGTCGCTGGTACCGGCGTCAAGACTTCGGAACCAGCATTGCAACAGAACGGACCTCTCTTCTGGACTGCTCTCTCCAGCTTGGAAGCTGTAGTTTTCGCTGTCATCAGCCGCTGCCCTGCTGCCTGCTGCTTCGCCGCTGGACAGACATCATCGCTTGCTGCCTGAGACAACAAGAAGACAGAAGACCACAACTCAGCTGGCTGGTGAATTGAGTAGCCAGCACAAGCGCAGCTGAGTGCGTCGGACCTTCTAAGGGCCACCCGCCAAGTGACCCTTTTCAGGACCACCTTCCTGCCACTGAAGAGGAAGCGAATAGCCTGCCAGAGCTGTAAGTTGCGCAGCGCATCTTGCCCGCTGACGCTCAGGCTCTTAGGTAGCGCTGCCTAGGACGATCCTTGCGAGCCCCCACCAGTGGTAAGCGAGCTTGGATATCGCCTAGATAAAGAGGCCGGTGGACACCTCTCTTGGTAAGGAGAGGTATCTAACGAAGCCGGTCATTAGCCCAGCTCGTAGAAAGCCTGAGCGTTCCAGTAGTCCCGCAAGCGATCCGGCTCGGGCCGGACCCTAGGTCCCTGGTTACCGCCGGAGGCAGCCTGGCTGCCTCTGGTCGGCGAACCTCCCGCTCGTTGGCGGAAATGCCCGGTTCGGGCGCGTCAACGAGCATGCAGTCGCTCGCCACTGCCCCGCCCCACACGAACGATACGCCGTGTTCTCCGCTGATGGAAGCGGACCAAGTCGATCCCCGGTCGGTTCCGCTGCCCGGTGACGAGACCGACGCTTTCGTGGCGGTTGGGCCACGGGGGCGCCCGGTTAAGAAACCGAGGCGGAATCGGTCCTCCTCAACCTCTTCCTCGGCGTCCGCCATGGAAGTTGTCCCCGCCGATGGCGAATCCGGCCCGGGGCCACTGTGTCCGGCGGTGCTTGGGTCTCTGGTCGCATCCCGCCCGTATACGTTCATCGCGTGAACAATGTCACCGGTTTTTACCGGCGATTGATAGTGGCTCCCGGACTTTCCCCGGCCAACGTTGACTTGAAGCTCCTTGGGGGCGATACAGTCAAGATCGTTGTCCGAGGAATGGACGTGTACCGCAGCGTCGTGGCGTACGTGGAATCCCAACAATTCCAGTACCACACCTTCTCGCCCAAACACGTGAAGCCTCTGTCGTTTATCCTCAGAGGCTTGGACGTGGAATCTCCTATCGATGAAATCTTCGATGAGCTGCGCGAGCTGGGCTATCCTGTTCGCGCGGTACATCGAGTGTTTGCTCCTGCCGGACCAAGGCGTCCAATTCCTCTGGTCCGCATCATGGCGGAGAATAGCGAGGCAGGCGCAAGCCTACTCTCTCTTACGCGGCTTTTTGGTTTCCGCGTAAAAGTGGAAAGAAGCCGCGCTCCCGGGGCTCTGCCTCAGTGTTACAGGTGCCAACGCTTCGGGCACCACTCCGAATCTTGCTCAAACGGTCCGGCGTGCGTGAGGTGTTCTCTCCCTCACGCCAGTAAACTTTGCGATGCACCTGCATTCAAAAGATGCATCAACTGCGGCGGGAGTCACCCCGCCAACTACCGGGCATGTCCGGTGTTTCAGCGGGAGCTCGAGCGGCGAAAGCCGAAAGGGCGCCTGCCACCACCGAGGCATCCGGTAGCTGGTTCAAGACCTGCAACCGAGCAGCCAGGCCCTGCGCCTCCTGCTACGGCTGCCGTGTCTTCCGCCACAGTTGGAAATAGACAACGGAAAAGATCAAAAGGCCCGAAGCAAACACCTGCAGTACAGGCAACCCCTACTCAGGCTCCTTCCCAGGCCCCTGTCCCTCTGGAGAAAAAGCGCCGAAACCTCGCGGCATCTCAAATAAGTGAGACAGACCTCCAGACATCTCGGTTGTGGAGCCTGAGAATACTCAACCCTCCCCAACAACGGAGAACCCTGACCCAGCTTTAGAAGCAGCCTCGCCTGACCTCCCGCCCCCGCGTTTCCCCAACGCAGGCAAAAAGAAGCGGCATCGTAAGCCCCGTGGCGCTCGTTCCCGGGCTCCTGCCAACCCGGCCGCACAGTCCAGACAGCCTGGACAGCGCGTAAAGTCCGACGCACTCGCATCTGTCCCTCTTCCTAGCACCTCCGCTAGAGGCGCTACACCTGGCCCTAAGAAACCCCTGGCCTCCACCAATCCCCCGATTGATAAGCCTCGGCGCTCTTATGCGCATACAGTCTCCGGGCAATCTGCCTTAAAAATCGTACCTGACGACTACTAGGTCGTCCACAACTTCCTTGCTGAGTTCGATCTCAACAAAGTTGCTCAGACCTTCAGGTCCATCCGCTCCCGCTTGGAGACTGCCGACATAACCGAGAGATTCATGCTCTTGGTGGAAGCCGCCACTTGTGTAGGTCTTCTATGAGTCGGGTCCTCAAACGAGATCTCTCGATTCTTTTCTGGAACGCCAACGGGTTGTCCAACAAGATCCAGGAACTCCAAGAATTACTGGCCCGACTCAAACCCGATGTAGTCCTTCTCAATGAGACCCACTTGACCCCTGCGAGTCGGTTACGACTGGCCAACTATGTGTGCTATCGAAACGACAGACCGGGCACTGCTGGTGGCGGTACTGCCGTCGCGGTGAGGCTCAATCTCGAGCATCACCGAATCGTCTTGCCTGCAATGACTCACCTCGAAGGCACCGCTGTGGAGTTGTTAAACACTCTAGGCGGCGTACAGATGGTCGCGGCGTATAAACCGCCGCAAAAAGAGCTCCTTCACCCCGATCTAGCTGTCGCGTTCGATGCACACAGGAGGGTCATCATGGCCGGCGACCTGAACTGTAAACATCGCGATTGGAACAGTCGCTTGACTGCCCCAAATGGGAAACGTTTACGCAGGTTTGCCGATTCTCGCAGGATAACAGTGATTGGGCCTACCCAACCTACGTTCTACCCCTCACAACGCCACGCGGCTCCCGATGTCTTGGACATAGCGGTGATCCAAGGAATTGACTGTCCGGTCCATGTGTCCGCGCTAACGGAACTATCGTCCGATCATCTCCCCATCTTGATACACGTCGCTACCCAGCACGTCGTACGCAGAGATGTCAGGAAGGTGGTAAAATGGGACCGCTATGGCCCGGCGTTAAGTCGCCGATTGCCAGACGCGGGACCACTCGAAACCGTCCGCCAAGTCGACGAGGCAGTTGCCGCGTTTGACGAGGCTGTCGTATCTGCGATCGACGCGTCTTCCAGGATGAAGCCTGGCGTCACGCCCCACTGGCAGCGGATCCCAGAGGAGACGAGTGCTCTCGCTTGCGAGAGAAATCGCCTCCGGAGACGCTGGCAGCGGACCCGTGATCCGGCCGACAAGGCAGCGTACAACCGGGCGACCGGCATTTTACGTCGTGAAATGCAGGCCTACCGGAGACGCTGTTGGGAACTCGCCGTGGCCCAAGCAGGGGACGGATCGGACGAAAGTAGCCCTTACCTTCGGCGTTGGTAGGGAAGAGGCGCCGACCTCGTATCCCAGCCATTGCTGGACCTTTCGGTCAAATCCTGGCTCGCCCGGAGGCGAAGGCCGAGTACTTGGGCGCATGTTTCGAGCGTCAGTTCGCTCCAAACCCGTCCATGGGACTTCGATGAAGAAGTCGAGAACGAAGTGGAAGACTTTCTGTCTCTTCCGATCACTGCGGAGCCCGAACCCATTACTAGGGAAGAGGTCACAGATCTGCTCGTTGAACTCGTACCGAGAAAAGCTCCTGGCCCGGACGGCGTCTCGAACGTCGCTCTAACTCGACTCCCGGAGCAAGGAGTACTTTTCTTGGTTGGGTTGTTCAACGCGTGTCTAAGACTGGCCTATTTTCCCAAGAAATGGCGTAAGGCGACGGTCATAGTGATCCCGAAACAGGGAAAGGACGCTTTCCCGTCCCGGCAACCTCCGGCCCATTAGTCTACTGTCAGCCACGTCAAAGGTCCTTGAACGTCTTGTACAACGGAGAGTCCTAGACCATCTACGAAATTTCGATGTACTGGTCCCCGAACAGTTCGGTTTCCGTGTGGGGCATTCCACCACTCATCAGCTGATGAGACTGGTGAAATATATCATGGGCGCCGGCTGTCGGAAACAGCAGACTGTTGCCTGTTTCCTAGATGTGGAGAAGGCCTTTGATAGTGTCTGGCACGACGGGCTATTGTTCAAGGTCCGGGAAATCCAGCTCCCAGATTGCTACCTTCGCTTGATCGCTAGCTTTCTGACGGAGAGGACTTTCTGCGTGAGAATAGATGACCATGTCTCTTCCGAGAGACGCATAACAGCCAGCCGGGGTACCTCAAGGTAGCGTGCTAGGGCCTCTTCTGTTCTCCGTGTACTTCAACGACGCACCCAGAGAGCCTGGAGTCCATATGGCCTGTTTGCCGACGACACGGCGGTCTATACCGCCGATCGGAGCGCTGACAGGGCTATCCCACGACTCCAGCGCGCACTCGATGCGTATTCGACGTGGACGGAAAGCTGGAAAGTTGCCGTCAACGAAACCAAGAGCTCCGCGGTGCTATTCTCAAAGCGCCGGAAAGAACCACGAGGACGAGTGAGACTCGGTAGAACGTATTTGCCCTGGTCGAGAGAGGTTAAATACCTTGGTGTCCACCTTGATCGTTGGCTCACGTGGCGTGCCCACGCTGAGACGATGGGAAAGAGAGCGACCGCTCGTCTCGCGCAACTGTTTCCGATACTTGTCAACAAGGCTATGACCCGCAAGCTGGGTAAGTTGATCGTCAACGCGTACCTGTTGCCGATCATTACCTACGCTATTCCCGTCTGGGGTTACCTCGCAACC
This sequence comes from Magicicada septendecula, assembly GCA_034769895.1. Taxonomy (NCBI): domain Eukaryota; kingdom Metazoa; phylum Arthropoda; class Insecta; order Hemiptera; family Cicadidae; genus Magicicada; species Magicicada septendecula. The sequence continues at coordinate 16,677,298 of CM068374.1, forward strand.
GTTCATAAAAGAAAGTTGCAAAGCGTTCTCGATAGGGGTCTTTGGCTAGCGGCAAAAGCCCCCTATCGGTTCCTTTCTCGACTTTTGAGAAGACTCGGTGTCCGCTCCTTGGAAGACACCGCAAGGCGACTTGCACGTAAATTTTACGCCCGAGCTGCGAGGACCCAGACAAACCCTCTCATAGCTGGCCTTGGGAAGTACCGAACACGTCCAGGTGATTCTTGGAAACGGCCTCGGCAAATACTGTACTAGTTTCACCTAGTACGAGCATGCCGTTGTAGCGGCCATTAAATAATTAATATTCCGTCTGGACAGGATCACTAGGCAGGAGCCCCTACCGGAGGCTCGGTACTAGGAACCAATTGGTTGTCTCACGACGCGCAGGGTAACCCAACAGCTCTGGCTGCAATTTTGAGGCACTCTTCATCGCCACGCCATCGGACGCACTTCATCTCCTCTCCTCTCTCGGACGACATCGAGGCGGAGTTAGCCGGAAGGAACAGCCGAAGAATAGAACCGCCGCCGTTCTTGCGTCTTCGCACTGCCGTTCCGCGCCAGCGATGGAAGTCGCTGGGCCGGCAGCCGACTCTACAACCGATGCCGAAAGAAGAGGAGGACTGCAGTGCGCCACGAATAGGGGGCGCAGCCGCCGAACATCTCAGCGCGGCACAAACAACATCAGCCTTCTCGCCACACGGTCCTTTTTAGGGTCACCAAAAACACTAGTGTACGATTGGCGCCATTTGTCATGCGGCAAGCCTTTTGTCCGGTGACAGTCTATCTTTTCTAACACATTGACGGGGCTTCAAGTCACAGTCTGTATTGTACAAGAGCTAATTTGAGGCCGTCGGTTGCTGATTAAGTCAGGGCGCACAACAGATACTGTAGCGCCCGTGTCAACTGTAAATGATGTTCGTTTACCTTCCGCAAATCCATTAACGATCAGGTTTCCCCTAGTTTTATGTAGTGTGGAAACTGTGTGCTGTTCTGGGCCTTTACTTCTCCAATTGGTGCGATCGCTCTCTTCTCTCGATAGTTTATTCTTCCAGCAGTCTACCTGTAGATGACCACGTTTCCCACAGTTGTAACACTTCGGTCTTCTGTCTTTATCCTTTAGTTCGAAAGATCGTGTGGCGCTGCTGACTTCTTAAACTGTTGGTTTTAAATCGTCTCTTTATGCCGTCCGCTATGACGATACTGTGGTATTGGATCCGTTTGGCTACAACGTGATGGCATACTTTGATTAATGTACGTCGCCGACGTGGCAGCTTAAAAACGGTGAGCATGAACAAGAGCGTCTGATTTATTATCATGCCATGCCATTCTTAACACTTGTTGCAACTGACTATCTCTGATACCGTCAATAAACATAATGAGAGAAATCCACTTCCGGAAGTCCTCCCATTCTTCGCGATAAGCCAATGTCATCAGTCGGTCGACATTCGCTTCAAACTCTTGAAGGCTCTCCCCTGAAAGCTGTAGCCTCGCTTTAAGTTGTTCACGGTACACTTCACACAAATGCTGGTCACCGTACCGTAATTCCAGAGCTTTAGTTAATTCGGCATAGACGTTCTGATTGTCAGATGGCATTTTCTGTATTAGTTCTGCGGCAGGCCCTTTTAAATCAAGAATTAGTGAAAGTCCTTTCTCTTCTTCCGTCCATTTATTTAAGCGAGCGGCAGCTTCAAATTGGCGAATATAAGTTGCCCAATGAGTACTTCCATCAAACGTTGGGGCCTTTGCGAACACTGGCCCTACTACAGTTTGATTTCTCTGATATTTTGAATCTTCATCAGCATTTATTGATGGTCTTTCTTTATTAACTATTTCTTTGACTAAATGAACATTCCTTTCGAACGACTTCCTTTTTAATTTGTTTTATTGAATTTGTAATAGAATCTTCTAAACTTGACATACTTGTTTTTATAGTTGACACAGTTTTTTCTATTTCGGATATTCTGTCAACTTGTTTGTTTAGCTCACCTCGTGAAAGGACGAATTTTGCAGTGTTATCATCTTGTACGAACGCCTTAACGTCGTCTGCTTGACGAATAAATTCTTCTTTTTTCGTCCCTCTGGTGTTTCATTTTCACGCTTACATTTTCCTTTTAGTCTTCTTCCATTAATGCTTTCTGTCGTTCATCTCCCGTTTCTCTTTCTTGTCTGCGTTTCTCATCATATCGTTTTTGTACTTCTGCCGCCTCTTGCCTGCTTTTCTCATCCTGACTTTGAACGATTCTATCATCTGACTGGTATCCATTGTTTTCCGATTAATTACGAATTACACTCGTCTTGTACAAAGTGTCCACTCTTTCCACTGTTACCGTTCTATCCCAGTTCTGACACCACTGTTATGACGGTCTACTTGATCGTCGTAGGTACAGTGGAAACAAAATAACTACAAGACACCAATTAAGTCACTAATCACCAGCTTTAATTTTCACAGATAAACATTTTGTAATTAACAACAGTGTCTTATAACAAATCAAATAAAAATTGTTCACACACAATAAACAATGTCTACTAATAGAGTCTTGCACAATTATAAAACACATAACACAATAATTCTTCACTTTGACAGGTAAGTAACTAACAACCCGGCAGCTATGGCTTTATATACGCTGTGCTGAGGCCGAGTACTGCTTTCCCTCCGTAACTGCACGCCGGCTGCTTAATGCGTAGTTCCTGGAATTCACCAGAATCATCTACTTGAATGACGCACAGCTGCCACACTGGACGGGGGGAGTGGAGAAAGTTCTGGATTGTTCGGTACGCTTCTCGCAACAATAGGAAAAGAATAGAAAAGAAGATTAATGTCATTTGAACAATGATCCTATAGAAGAATGATGAGAATTAACTGAAGACACAGAGTGACAAATGAAGTTTTTCGAAGATCATGAGAATGTAATGCTTTGTGGAAGTATATAATATCTAGGACAAACAAAATAATAGGTCAAAAGGGTTTATTCAGAACCATACTGGAAGGAATGCTAAAAAGAAAGAGATACAGAGGAAGAAGACCCTGTTTACAATATGTCGACCAAATTGTGGAAGATATTGGTTACAGGATCTATGTTGGTATGAAGGGGATGGCAGACAATCGAGCCGACTGGAGGACTGACCAGTCTCCGGTTTGACTTGAAGAAGAAATTAATGAAGAATAAGCATAACATTTTATGGATGAGATACAAATTTGTAAATACAGTGGGAACGTTTCAAGAATTAATATCAGAAAACATACAGACATAGAAAATGAAGAGTCCTTAGAACTTAAATGAAAAATGCTACAAAAAATTAAATAGTACTCGTAGTAGAGCTATTCCGATGGATTGTAACCGATGGATAGGGCATTGCATTACTCAGCAGTCTAGGGGAATATGAATGTGGTTTATAACCAAACAGTTGTTTGTTATCAGGCAGATTACAGAAAAGTGCTGTGAGCATGTTATAGATCTTCACACGCTGCTTGTGGACTTTAGACAGGCATATGATAGTGTGCGAACGGTAAAACTTTATGAAGGCATGCGGAATATGGGAATTTCTTTGAAACTCAAAAAGACAACAAAGATGACCACGAGATTCACACAAGTCACCTTAAGTATGAGAATCTGCTGAGTGAATCATTTGCATTCAGTAAGGGAGTTAAGCAAGGTGATGGTTTATTACTGTGCTACACTATGCCACTAAAGACATAGATCAGCGAGGAACAATATAAAATAAGACAAGCCAAATACATGCAGATGATCCTGTGATAATAGCCAGAACAAGACAATGACTAGTTGAATCAAAAATCCGCTGGAGTGGGTCTGAATATAATATCACCAAAATTAAATACACACTAACTTCTGCATCAGAAAGGAGAAGAAATCTATACAATTTATGCACACAGGATAATTCATTTGATGCAGTTAATAAGTTGAGATACCTGGGTAAAGTGATAGACAATGAAGGGTCCATAACACGATGATACATGACAGGATATTAGTATATGACGATAATGAAAATTTAGTATTATATACTGTTTTTATATATTTTATAATAACTTTACCTCAAGGAGTTTTCTCCTTATTTGGAACATGTTTCGGGAAGCCTTGTGTTCCCATCTTCAGCCTTCCTGATTTTGAGCCTTATGAGCTAATATTTTTTTTTATTATAAAGTCTCTTGTTTTCAGCTTTTGAAGACAACCTTAAATTCTGAGGCTGAAGGTTAATTGGAAATATACTGATGGTAGTCCCAGGTGGAGGGTTCACCCAATAATAATATACCATTGCTTAGAACTTTATAGAGCATATGTGTAAGGAGTTGTAGGAGTTATATCTAGCATATGCCTAAGTTGTGAAGTGTAAATATTACCACTTATCTTTATCATTGCAAGACCTGTCAAACAGTGAAAGCCAAAGTTTGTGAACGCTCACCGAATGGCAAGGTATCAACTTCAACTAACAAGGTTAGAATTTTTATAGATTCCAATATAAAGTAACTAAAGAAACAAACAACATATTTTTGTACACTTTACCACTGTAAACAGAAATTAACAATAAAACTATTAATGACAATTAATAAGAGCATTATACAGCTAGTATTGTTCATAAAAAATGCTTACATCTACTTTATTGTGCAAAATATTTCTATTCCTATTTATGTATACGTTTATACATTAACAATGTATGTATGATACTTTTTTCTTCCATCTTTAATATAAGGAAAAAGTTATGAAATTATCCCAATATTTTTCATTAGCCTGCGCGCGCGCGCGCACACACACACACACACACACAAGTTGTGAATTTTCACTAAAACATACCTGTTTCACGGCACCTCTCAGTTTCACAGACTGTGTAATTCGTTTTCTTAACTACTAAAACATCAAGAAAATTAAACAGGAAAAGTCAATGTATTATGCAATAACAATGAGGACCACTTAAAAAAAACACATACTTTATGATATAACTTACATACTACACAGTTATGCTTAATTTGTTTTAAAGTATCTTTTAAACTAATAAAATAAATATATTTTCAAGTAGGCTTCCGCAGCTGGTGTCCATTATGTTTCTGAAGTCTTCTTCCGGTATGGACCACGTCAAAAATATCTACGCAACGCCTACAGAGTAGGGTCCACTTACCGGACCGCCCACCGCCACTTCTACACTATATAACTGTGTTTGCTTGCCGGTGTTTTTGTCACTTAGACCTGAGATACTCATTGTAATATGAGTGAAACATTGTCATATTTTTGATGTGGTCCATACTGAAAGAAGACTTAAAAAACATAATAAAGTAATCTTAATTGAGATAGGAAGACGGGGAACAACTCTTCGTGTGGGCCTGATAACTTGTGGAGTACAACAAGGGTACTGTCACCTTCTCTTTTCAACTTGTATATTGACAATGTCACACACAATCAGCAGATGAACCTTCCAGAACATATTATGACTGATAGCTCTGCAGTTGACACATTGTTATTTGCTGAATCAGGTTATCCTGTTAAATTCAGAAATTGGCTTGCAGGTGGCTGTACACTCATTGACTCAAATCTGCAAGGATTTCGGATTACAGGTCTCCACACTGGAAACCAAGGTGATGGCTTTCCATAGAGCTGACCACATATTGTTGTAGATGGTACTGTTCTGGCCTAGGTCAGTAATTGTTGTAGATGGTACTGTTCTGGCCTAGGTCAGTAATTGTTGTAGATGGTACTGTTCTGGCCTAGGTCAGTAATTGTTGTAGATGGTACTGTTCTGGCCTAGGTCAGTAATTGTTGTAGATGGTACTGTTCTGGCCTAGGTCAGTAATTGTTGTAGATGGTACTGTTCTGGCCTAGGTCAGTAATTTTGAATATCTGGGCTGTAATGTGTCATACATTACAAACAATGATGTGGTAAAGAAGCTGCACTAGTTCAACCATATGTGTGGGACCATCACGAGAACTTCAAAATCAATGAGGAAAGAAACACGCCTGAACTTCTACAAGACCGTGGGATTCCTCACAATTCTTCTCTCTGTGTCTGACAATTGGACTTTAATGAAGTCCCAGGGCAATTGTAGTCAAGCAGTTTACGAGTTTGACAACAACTTGTAAGGTGAATATTTTAATCAAGGGAGCAACTGTAACAAATATTCATCCCCAAGAGTAATACGAATCACTGTGTATTTTGAAACCTAAAAGTTGTTTATTTTTTGTAACTGAATTTAAAAAAAAAGAACCAAATATTCCTTCAAATCTCTCACAATTTTTCGCCTAACTTTAACAATATCAAATTTTTCTTGGATCATATCATTCCAATCGGTATAATGGCCATTTTTTTTTGTTTTCCAATATTTTCCGTCTCTGTAAATTCTGTAAAAGTGTATGTTTTGTGTGTTCGCCTCACACGAGTGGTCGTTACTTATATGTTGTGCTGACGATGTCCGTAGCGATCCTTCAATTACCAGTACACGCGAGTGGGAACCTTACCTGTTCTTCAATAGGTGTTCATAAATCCCGGGTGGCGCCAAATTGTTTAAATAAAACAATTAAATTAAAAAACAGGACGATTAAGCGTTCGTAGCTATGACGGTGTGGAGAATTCAAATTTACTCCCGCCTTCGTTCGACCTTCTTAATCGAGTGGTTATTTCGCAGAGTTTCCGACGTGAGCACTTACCGTCATCCTTGCTTTTCGCTAAAATACACAAATATTATAATACACTTTCCTATGGAGTAAAGAACAGTGGTTACAACTCTGTACTAGTTTATTTAATTGAGATTGGTAATTATTCAGTGTTATACAAAATTATATTTTGTTATTAAACAAATTTGCACCGGCAATTATTATAAGACAAAAATCTCAAGGTTCGGCGAAGTGGCTCTGAACGAATTATTCAGTCAGACATGGCGACTGAAACCGTTTGTTTACTTTTAATTCCGTTCAGATTCTGGATTCTTGTGATTACAAAAAAATATCAATTTGATTACAATAAAGTACACTACCTTACATAAATTGTACTTATATAATATAATGTGTAATTATAATTTGTTCTTGAAGTGTTATGAAGTGTGTTTCAAAAGTTCGTAATTTTTATACATGTTATTTTTCTTAGTTAACATAAGTTTAGTGTTTTATTTTTTATTAATCTTTGAAAGAAATAATATCATCAGTTTATAGTGAGAGTTCAAAGTGTTATTAGAAAAATTTAAAGAGAGTTTATTTCATAAATTCGGGTAATTCTGTAACGGGTCTAAAAGGGAGGGGTTCTATTTTATTAAAATATTTTAAATTCATTTTCATCTGTGTGATCAGCCACGTGTTAAAAGCTTTGTTCAAACAAAGGAGCTGTGATGAAGCAATTACAATGGAATGTGCGTGTTGCATACCACTTCTTAATTCTCAGAACGGCAAAACAGTGTAATGCGCCCAAATGCACTAACATCGGCGGAGCGCATAACCCACGCTAAGCAAAAGGCGCACAAGATGGCTTGAAGATGATTTTTTCCAACATGCGCTTTCAACATGACGGAAACATGTAAGACACGCCTTCCAGTGACGTAAACCAGTGGCAGTGTAATTTCGTTAACGTCCCAAACACGGGAATTGTACGTGGTACCATGAACAGTGACGATGAGTTTGACGACTAAGGCATTGTAATTTCCGTCATGCCTAGTTTTCTGGTGGGAGATTTTGCCAGTGACTCTCGGCCAGTTAAATAAATTTCTCAGCCCGGCCGGGTGTGAATTAAAACGTGCGCACACAAGTTTCCAAATTTACCATGTAAAAGAGTGACAAAAGTTTTAAAAAATGTTTTGAAGTAAAAGAAACAGAATCAGTGAAGTGAGCGGGAGAAATAAACGGGGAATCGAAAATTGTGAACACTTAAAACATAAGAAGCACATGGCAGCGAGAGAAATGACGCCGTTGGGTAACCCATCAAAATGAATCCAAATTTTTATTACAAGGGTTTTTGTTTTCAATTATGTTAAAATAAAAGGGGTTTTTAAATAGTGCGAATGTGAGAGTGAGCAATCTGGGTCGTTCTTTGAGTAGAAAATAAGTTAGTCGTAAGTATATATATATATTCAGTAATAAATAAATCTTGATAGCATGGCTAGGTGAATCAAATATTGTTCGGAGTGTTATTTGTAGAAAAAGCATAACTACAGTAGAAATCATAATTTGACGTAGTTTCACAATTCAGTCATAAGGCATATTTTAGTAAATTTAAACCGGAAGGTAAACAGAAAAATTGTCATGCTAAATAAATAAAATACCATTTTATTTATGTTTGTAAAATACTGTTTGTCATTGCATTACCTGTTGTTTTTCTCTGCCTAAGTACATCAGACGACACCCTGGTTTATTCGCGATGAAGGTAAGTGGGACAAATTTGAATATTTTGATTTAAAAAGCAAGTAGAGTTTCAGTTATATAAACAGGTTTATAAACTTTAATATTTATTTTAAACTCGTACAGCTTCAATTCAGCAATACTTATCCAATCAGTCGACTCGAGGTGTAATGTCGTTCCGTTGAAATGGGTTGTTGTCTTCGATAATCATCAATTTTCAATCATCTTGGGATTTAAGTACGTCTGGCTTCTTTTTTGTATTTGTTGGGTTAAATTTATTAATTTAGGAAATATTTATCAGGTATTAGGCATCAGTTGAATGTCCTCATCTTCTTACTTCATTTTTTCAAATTTGGATTACTTTTAAACACTTTATATTAAAATTTTGGTCATTCACGGCTTGGCGTCTATTCCTGTTGAGCGTCAAAAATGGAATAATAGAACGGGAAATTCATAAATAACGTTTCAGTTGTCATGGTAACTGATAGATTCTGATTGGCTGAACTTGACTTAAGACCATTGTTATCATATTTGAATTTTTATTCAAAATTACTGTATATCTTCTGATTGCTATTATTCTTCCGTCTTCCTCTCTATGTATTAAATATTATCACTACTGTTCGTATTTTCTTTCAAAGATCATTTTGACATCCCACAAAGCTGGGTTTTCTTATCTATTATTGTTTGAACATTTATGTTGATATTATCTAATTACATTTCTTTCTTATTTTATGTCCTTAATTTAACATTTATCTTTTAATATGATTCACTAATTACCCTTGACTAGTTGCTTGCCTTGGATTTGCTAATATTCTTGTTAGTTTTTAAAATTCGTAGTTATTGTTTTTATACAGTTAGGCTTTTCATAGGCCTAAGTAGTAATCGGCTATATTTACTTATTTTATATAAATTACCTATTAATTTACCCTCATACCTGTTTTGTTTTGGTATTATAAATAAATTGTTTACTTGTTAACTTGTTTTGGATCTGGTTTATAATAATTGTATGTTTTCATTAGTTTCTACATTATGGTTTGTCTATTATTGTCTGACTGCCTCTCTAGTATTATTAGATTTATATTACTTTATCTTTTTTCTCATTTATTTTGCCATTGTTTGGCTATTATCTCCCATTTTCTATAAAATATAATATAACATTTAGGTTTATGGTCTGTATAATCCCTTCAGCCATATTCCTATTCATAGATTTAATTGAACAATTCTTTAACAGCTATTATGCAACGTTTGTTTACAATTTGTTTTATTCTTAATTATTTTTTGGGTGATAAACATCATCACACCATTCAAATTTCCCTAACTGACTATCCCTTAGAATATAGGGTGTTTATTGATTTTGCCTTTATTTTCTTTACTATATTTTTTCTTATATAAACTTTACTCTCTAGCCATGGTAACACTAACTTTTGACATTCTATGGGATTCCTTCCCTAAATACTATGGTATCTCTCATTTACAATTAATCTTAATACTATCAATAACAAAATTCTTATTTAATAATACTGTTCACCATTAAACCTTTAGTGTTCATCACTGATTATTAGGTTTTTATGCCTATTAATAGGGTTTCTATTTATTTTGGGGTTTTACACTGTCACTTTGCACTTCTTATATTTTATTTAAGTGTTATTAGTGGGTATTCCCTAACATTATACTCTCTTGGTCACTTACTTATGTTCACTATCTTTCTATCTCTCTATCTCTCACTTTACAAAGGTTAGTTATACTGTTAACAAGTTCATGTCATTATAGAGTCCTTTATTACATTTAAGCTCTATTTCTTTGGTTAGTGTACTTTGTTTTTACTCTATCAATTTTCATTTACATTGATTATTTAGTCAATACTAATAACTATCTTTTTACATTTGTTATTTATTGGTTTCTTTTTCATTATTATATTTGAGTGCAACATTTCTCCTTTCTCTGTTCTATATTATTTGTTTGTGTCTTTTCATTTCTTCTCGTTTTATTTCATTTATACTTGGTTTGTTTCATTTTCATTTACCTTCTTCTTCGATTTCATTTTATTTCGGTTTTTCCCTTCTCCTTTGGTTTCATTTTATTTGGTCAATCACTTGGGTTGGGTCATGTAGTCATTTGTCGCGTCATCGTTAATTTATTTTCTTTAGTTTAAACATTTTTATATAGTTAATTCATTGTTTTTTCCCTGGTATTGGGGTGGCTTGTTTGCGTTGCAACAATATATACAATATTTAAAATTTATATTTACTTTACCTCAAGATGTTATTTTTCCCTTATTTGGAAATAAGGGAATATTAAACGTATTTAATATTTATACTGAAATTACCTCAAGATATTTATTTTCCTTTATAAGTAACTCAATGAGTTTCCTGTAGGTCTCCCATGTAATATCTTCTAATAAATATACTTCAAGTAGGTTTACTTATTTTCACCTGACACACAATTCACAGGTTTGTTTAATTGTAATTGAATGTTTCACTTACAATATACACAAATGTAAATATTAACATTTTGTTACCTTTTTGTATCTTTTTAATTAATTTGATATTTTGAATGTCTGGAAATTGATGTTTATTGTTTAAAGAGTGTGTGGCTAAATTAGATTTGTAAATATTAGGTTTTAAAAATGCACTGTGATGTTGAATGAATCTTTGGGCAATTTTTTCTTTGTCTGGCCTACGTAAAATTTATTGCAATCTGGACATTCTATTTTGTAAATTCCATTTTTACTATGAATGTTGAATTGAGTTTTAAGTATTATTTTATTAAAAACAATATTATCTGGGTTATAAGATATTTTTAAGTTTGTATTTTTAAACAGTTTGCTTAGTTTACGAGTCATGTTCCCATGATAAGTAAAGTTGATATATTTTATATTATTATTAGTGGAAGGATTTTTACATGAAAGTTTGTATAGTGTTTGTTTAGTGAGTTTGTTTTATTTTATTTTCTAATTTATTGATAGTTTTTATTTTGTATCCTTTGTCTGTTGCTATTTGTTTGATAATATTTCTTTCTTGTTCATTTAATGAGGTTCTATACATACAGTATATTAATTAATTGAATGCTGCCATTTTATGTTGGGGGGATGACTAGACATATTATAAATTATTAAATTAGTTTGAGATGGTTTTCTGTATATTGAGTATTCAAAATTAATTTCAGTTCTGTTTATGGTTAGGTCTAACTAATTCAGTTTATTATTCAATTCTTATTCTGTTGTGAATTTTATTTTGGTATGTAAACTGTTAATTGAATTTAATATATTAGAAATATTAATGCCTTTATTTTTGAATATATATTACAACGATACAACGTTATTAAATGTAAGTGTGTCAGGCGCACGCACATGAGTGATAAATTAGACAACGATAAATAACATTTCTAATGACGTGTACGTGTAATTAGGGGTTCAGGTGTAATTATAATAATGGTAGCCTTTTTAGGAAATTCAAAATGTTTTCATTTATTAATTTAAACAAACATATCAAGAAATAATAATATACAAATACTGATTAATATGATATCATATAATAAATATTATATATATGATAATAAATATCATATTTTATATGATATTCATTATATATGGTTGCAAAATTTCTTTGTTTGCTGTAATCTCGTCATAAACATAAATCTTATATAATATTATTCATTTTTATAATAATACAAAATATTTCTTCATTATGTTATATTGTCTGGACTACTCAGTCTAAATGTGTGCTTTCAATATAAAATATTGAACTAAGTTAACTATTTGTTCATTATTTGAACAAATCTAATTGATTGTTTCAAATGTATATTAAAATATTTTCAATCATTATCAATTCAAAACTTATGCTTTCATAATTCCTCTACAATTTAAATTTACGTATTTTCAATAAATTATTAATGCAACAATTATGCTTTCATAATTACTCTACAATTTAAATTTAAATATTTTTTCTAAATTATAAAATAATGCTATAATTTTTTATACAAGACATTTACATCTATAAGTTATAAATTACACTTTTTGAAATTGTTGTCTTTCTTTTGACAATGTTTACCAATCTTTGATTAAGTCTTTTGTTATGAGGAGTACATGGCTTTCTTTCACCTTAATTGTAGCGGTTCCTCAGCATACCCTGTCCTGGTCCTGAGTCCCTGATGTTGTGAATCCTGCGTAGTCTTGAAGTCCTGGATCCTTTCCTCGTCCTCCGGGTCCTCTCGGAAGTCCTGGATCCCCTCCTCGTCCTCCGGGTCCTCTCGGAAGTCCGATGACTCATCCTTTACGTCTGGAAATTATGCCATGTAGTGCTGTCGTCCTCGGTCTGGAGTAGTGCTCCTAGATGTAGATCACTTGTAGACCTCTGACGATTTGTGTTACGTTACTTTTTTTAATTACTGTTTTCCATTATTATGTTAAATCGAAATATTTATCGTAATACTTTACAAGTTACGATTAACAAAAAAGTCTTATTGGTGTTACATTGTCTAACTCTGTCCAAACTAATTAAAATTTCGCGTCTCTGACGGACATAGCGTTCCGCCACGAGTGAAAACTGTTAGAAGAAAGAGATTAGCTCTCCTGGGCTTCTATTTATATTCACCAAGAAAACTGCAGCTGTCGATTCAGGAATTAGCCTGTCGACAGTTGAACCATGGCGTGATAGCCCCCACTCTCGTCCTATTTCACATAATTGCACTTTTTCGCCAATCACACTGTTTAACGCGGATTTCACGGCAATAAAATATTGTTTAATTTAATGACCTATGTGATGTGCAATTATCATGATGCTCGCACCACTAGTGTAATTATAATGCTTTAAAAATCGCACTGGATTCGCACTGATTGTCCGAATTATGTAAAATTAGCACTGCACTTATGTCTGATTTTTACACATTTTTAGAAGTTTTTACCTTTTCGCTAACATTTATGTTTGCTTAATATTAAATATATTCTTAATTTAGCATTGACTTGGGGTGAGGTTGCAAACTTTCAGGAAAAAAAGGCTTCACGCACACACACTATTTACTTGCATACACACATGCATCGGTAATCGCGTGATCCTGCGTGTTGACTCGTGTTTGCAAGCCAGCTTCCAATTTCACACCTGCTCGTCTACTATATATTACAAAAATTAAATTAAATATTTATTTTATATTATATATGCGCATTACAGCCTATGCTTGTATTGTCGCATTATTCCTCTACTTGGTAAAAAAAAATTTTAATAAATTTATTTATTAAAATATATTTTTCTATCATTAGACATCTTATATTTTTATATTTCATATTACTTATATATATTTTTTTTTTAGTTTGTATTTATACACTACTATCCATGATAATGAATATTAATTTTTCAAATTCCCTTAGTTGGAGGGTAAAACAAGTCTAGTTCCTATCTCTCCTCCCTACAAGTTGCTAACAATGCATAAGCGTAGCTGCTTCTTCCCATTGTTCTCCTTCAATCTGGTTCCACTGACCTATTTATTTATATATTTTCTTACGTATAAAACCATCTACATGAACTTGCATTCTTGCACTGATAAACATTTTTCATCTTAACATATTATGCCATTCTTCAATCTGAAATTTTATATTATCTTTTACATTCTTACCATTCTTTACTTTTTTTTTCTTACATGAACATTCTATATCTTTCTTAACCTTTCTTACAGAAATACTCTTTCAGCTTTGTAGTGTGTCACATGATCGGTTACAGATGAACTGCCTTAGAAAACAACGATATTTTACTTGTAGTCCTAATTTCTAAGTACTCTCTGCCTTTTTGAGTTCTCACTCTCGCTTTCTTCTGTGTCCTTGCATAACCATGAAGTTTTCGCTTGATCAGCCGGCCTGATAATTAAACATTTATTGTTCATCTCTAATCCTTCTTCATATTACTAACAACATTGATAATAACATTCCTTACACTAACATTAACATTCCTTGCCATTTATATTACATTTCCTTCCTTTCTTTGAACATACTTTTATTTAGCATAACATTCTTTATTATTTAATTCCTTATTTCTTTCCACTAATATTTCCTTTTATTTGCAATCATAACCTTAATAAATAACATTTCTTAATTATACTCTCTTATCTTTTTATACATATTATTTCTTATTAATTTAACTCCTTTTCTTATTATTAATAATTAATAGTAATATTATTTTTCATTTAAAAATAATTATTCATTCCATTCGGGTATTGAGTTCTGAGTTCGGTGTGTCGTTTGAACTTACACCCCTCATTATAACCGTTGCATTGTCCATTGTCTCCCAGACGTATGTTAGCCGATGTGTAGTTATTTCCGTCTCGCACTCTCATTGTGTTAACGTCCCATTGTACGGCTACGACGGTTGTTTTGATCGTGGAAGTCACCTGTTTATAGTGCAAGTTTTCATCTTACTTGTTGACCACACAGAATTTCCCCTCTTTCTCTCGTTCTCTCTGCATTGCTGCTCTTGCCAAACGCATTCCTTAGTAGTTCGTATGTGTTTTACATACATAGTGGAACATTCTTTTGTGCGTCGTTTATGTCAATATTCATCGTAGTTACTATAATTACAGTTATAATTACCGTTCGCTTTATATTTATCGTGTGTATACCTACCATCATATTTATCACAAGCCTGCGTAGTATTTCATATAAATAATTTACTACGTTTCTGATTAGGCCTACCGTGATATTTACCTCCGTAAGTGTGGTGTCTTAAGTGTATACCCTTATAATTATGTGCTTTACTAGTGTGTGTGTGTCTCACAATTGGTATATCGCTATTAATGAGGTACGTTTTATTAACCTTTATTATCTCCTCATCCTTAATGTTAATTACTTCTTTATGATTATCGTTATTAATTACGAACGTATTTTCAACTATTATGATTTCTTCCCATACCATCCTTTCACATATTAGCTCCGTTTGTTTACCAATTACTTCACATATATCTTTTCCAAGAGTGTCAATATGTGAGTTGGTATCAACAATTTTTCGGTTAACTGTACATTATTTCTATTATCCTTTGTTTTATTTCATTTCAAGATTACCGTTCTTCAATTCTTCTAAACTTTAAGTTATTCTTATAGTGTCCTGTTTAGAATTCTCAAACTGTTGTTCTAATCTATTTTCTAAACTTTCTGTTTGTTTGGTATTTATTTCATCTAAATTTTTTTATTTGCTTGATATTCTCCTCTTTTAACTCTTCTTTAAATTTTTCGGCTTGTTTTATGACAAATTCGTCCATCATTGCTAGTATCGAATTTTTAAATGCTTCTAGATTCAACGCTCCTGGTTCTGCCATATTGAATAATTATTAAAATATTTATTTATAATATTTAAGAATATTATTTTATGGAACCGACTTAATAATTTTATTTATTTATTGTTTCGTTATTATTATTTCTTTATTCTTGTCTACTTATATTACAATTACACCTGTTTGTTAGGGTGGGCGCCACTTGCGTTATTACAATACAATATACACAACAAAATTAAACACATATAAAAATATACATTAATACACATCAATTATTATACATAAATCCTATGCACACATTTAACAATAGAGCATACATTTATTTATTAAATGTAGGAGTGTCGTGCCACACGTTGACGGGCGACAATTTTATACAACGATACAACGTTGCTAAATGTATCGAGCCACACGTTGGAAGCGCCAATTTTATACAACGATACAACATTATTAAACGTAAGTGTGTCGGGCGCACGCTTATGAGTGATAAATTATACAACGATAAATAACATTTCTAACAACGTGTACGTGTAATTAGGGGTTCAGGTGTAATTATAATAATGGTAGCCTTTTTAGGAAATTCAAATTTTTTCATTTATTAATTTAAACAAACATATCAAGAAATAATAATATACAAATACTGATTAATTCGTTATATGATATTCATTATATATGGTTGCAAAATTTCTTTGTTTGCTGTAATCTCGTCACAAACATAAATCTTATATAATATTATTCATTTTTATAATAATACAAAATATTTCTTCATTATGTTATATTGTCTGGACTACTCAGTCTAAATGTGTGCTTTCAATATAAAATATTGAACTAAGTTAACTATTTGTTCATTATTTGAACAAATCTAATTGATTGTTTCAAATGGATATTAAAATATTTTCAATCATTATCAATTCAAAACTTATGCTTTCATAATTACTCTACAATTTAAATTTACGTATTTTCAATAAATTATTAATGCAACAATTATGCTTTCATAATTACTCTACAATTTAAATTTAAATATTTTTTCTAAATTATTACTGCAAAAATAATGCTATAATTTTTTATACAAGACACTTACATCTATAAGTTATAAATTACACTTTTTGAAATTATTGTCTTTCTTTTGACAATGTTTATCCGATTAAGTCTTTTGTTATGAGGAATACATGGCTTTCTTTCACCTTAATTGTAGTGGTTCCTCAGCATACCCTGTCCTGGTCCTGAGTCCCTGATGTTGTGAATCCTGCGTAGTCTTGAAGTCCTGGATCCCCTCCTCGTCCTCTCGGAAGTCCGATGACTCATCCTTTACGTCTGGAAATTATGCCATATAGTGCTGTCATCCTCGGTCTGGAGTAGTGCTCCTAGATGTAGATCACTTGTAGACCTCTGACGATTTGTGTTACGTTACTTTTTTTAATTACTGTTCTCCATTATTATGTTAAATCGAAATATTTATCGTAATACTTTACAAGTTACGATTAACAAAAAAGTCTTATTGGTGTTAGACATATTGTCTAACTCTGTCCAAACTAATTAAAATTTCGCGTCTCTGACGGACATAGCGTTCCGCCACAAGTGAATACTGTTAGAAGAGAGAGAATAGCTCTCCTGGGCTTCTATTTATATTCACCAAGAAAACTGCAGCTGTCAATTCAGGAATTAACCTGTCAACAGTTGAACCATGGCGTGATAGCCCCCACTCTCGTCCTATTTCACATTATTGCACTTTTTCGCTGCACTGTTTAACGCAGATTTCACGGCGATAAAATATTGTTTAATTTAATGACCTATGTGATGTGCAATTATCATGATGCTCGCACCACTAGTGTAATTATAATGCTTTAAAAATCGCACTGGATTCGCACTGATTGTCCGAATTACGTAAAATTCGCACTGCACTTATATCTGATTTTTACACATTTTTAGAAGTTTTTACCTTTTCGCTAACATTTATGGTTTGCTTAATATTAAATATATTCTTAATTTAGCATTGACTTGGGGTGAGGTTGCAAACTTTCAGGAAAAAAAGGCTTCACGCACACACACTATTTACTTGTATACACATATGCAGCGGTAATCGCGTGATCCTGCGTGTTGACTCCTGTTTGCAAGCCAGCTTCCAATTTCACACTTGCTCGTCTACTATATATTATAAAAATTAAATTAAATATTTATTTTATATTATATATGCGCATTACAGCCTATGCTTGTATTGTCGCAATATAGAGTGTCATCAACGTATCTAAAGTAGCATCCCAATTGGTCGTTCAATTTCATTATATTGTAACTACTAATTAAAGAACAAATTCAAATAAAAACAAAACGAGACGATTTATTTAAAATCATACATTTATTAGAATAATAAAATAAAACATTAAACATATTATAAACAGCTGACTACATAAACATTACAATAATCGAAAATAGAATCAAAGTAAAATTGATTATTCGTTAACTACATTGTAAGTGAAACATTCAATTAAAATACCAGTTAATTCAAAACTTGAAATATATTTTTCTTAAATATTTTAATTAACATTACTTAAAATAATGTAAAATATAAAATTATATGTCTAATGTATAATGTAAAATACTAACCTTTGGTTTCTGAATATTCTGCAACAATCAATATACAGCATGTCTTAAATACAGCATACTTATTAGGAAGGAAATTCATAATAAATAATTTACACGCTAAAGCAATAAAATCTGTAATGGGTCAATTAGAATAACATTTTGAGAAACAGAGTAACTTAAGTGTATTCCACACACATGGAAACAATTGTTACCCAAAGAGTAAAAACTGTACAAACTTTGCTTATATAATGAAGTGATATAATCGTTATCACAGCACATTACGTATTATCATTATGATAATACATAACTTACTGTTAACTGATTTAGCTGTCTTCCTTATGATTTTTGAACACTTTTTAACATTATATCAAGATAACAAATACACACATCCATGCATACTATCTTTTTATGTTCCATTGTTTTTGTTATACTATATATCAATATATCAGTAAAAGTTGGAATTCTAACTACACTGATAGAGGAAAAGTAATTAGAATTCTAATTATTACCTGGGGCAGCTAATACATATTTACTACTTAAACATTGTAAATCACACTGTCATTAAGTGAATGTTCTTCACTACTCCTCTACATCAGTGACGTCAAACTTAGCAGTCCTTGAGCCACATGCACCCCTCATGTAAAGTGCAACTTGTCCTTTAATTCATAAAGTTTGTTGTAAAGTCATGCTGCATCAGCCAAATCCAGACAAAATTCAATTTAAATTTAACACTTCATTTGACTTTAGCAGTAGTTGATTGTTGGTGCTCAGGCAAGCCAGCCATACATATAAGACACACATTGCCTCAAAATGGCTGATTTAGTCAAGTTGAATGCGGAATAGAATCGAAGCACAATATTTGAAGCACTTTGTGCTGGGCATTCTCTGATTGAAATTATTCAGTTCTTCGGGTATCATGGATCGACTATTTATGACTTTACACAAAAGTATGCGGACACAGAGAAGTCTAAAATAGGTTCTACTATCCGGCAAGACAAAGTCATTCAAGAGAGAACACTGCAAGGACTCTAGACTTTCAAGAACTCATTTTGAAAGACCCAGGTGTGTTGCTTGGTAAACTGTCCTCCATTCTAAGGGCGAGTGAAGCCACCATGCGTTGAATCACTGAAAAAGCTGTACAAATTTCAACAGGATGGCACACCGCCTCACACAACCCAATTAGTGTAAAACTGGCTTCCCGATATCCATGATACTATTGGGAAGCCATAATTCAATGGATCAAAATGTTTTGATCCATGGAATTATGGCTTCCCAATAGTCCAGACTTAACCCCCCACTCTAGATTACTACATTTGGGGCATTATTGAAATGTGTCTAACAAGTCCAGGCACTCCAACATGGAAACTTCTACACCACAGTTGAGGCAGTATTTGTGAATTTGGACAAGGAGCAATTGAAGACAAGTGAAGCATGTGAGGCCAGAACGGTCACTGAAGCATAATCTTTGGAGTAGATGATGATGATAATTTTGATTCAAAATTTGTTTAATGAATTAATATCAATTAATAAAGACTTGGAGTTACAGAAAGTGTGTGGTAATTATTCATGGTGAACAGTAATCTGTAAGAAAACAGACAGTCAATGCGGTGTTGCAAAACACACACACACTGTACATGGACCAAGAGGAATATCAAAATGCCTGGAGAAAAACTGACAGCCAAAACACATTTAAAAAAATTACCTTTATATTAAAATAAAATACCTTAGAAAAATAACAATGTTTACACAACATTTACCAGATATTAATTTTTTCTGGTGGATTCATAAAGGAATTGACTGGACAATTAAAGTCATTAGCAAAACTCTCATGATTCCTGAGCGGCGGGTTTACTAAGAACTCGGCAGGTGGAACTGGGTCTGTTGCCAACTTCAGGTTCAGATATTTACTTCTGTATTTAGTACAATGTGTGCTCGCATAGGTAATCCAGAACAATTGTTTTGGCGTGAATCTCTCCAGCTTTGGAAGTCGAGGTTCTTCTTCATGTTGAGCAACCCATGATTCATACGCATTGTACGCTATCTTTATTCCAGCATGATATGTTACAACCGGAAGTAAGTAGTTTGCTGCATTTAGCTAGAAACAAAACAATTCCAAATCACATACAATAACTCCTTAACATAATATACTTGACTTTTATAAAAAATAAATGAATACTTGATCATAAATGTTGTTCTTTATTCTTTCCATTAAACAGCTTTCTAAAGTCATAAAGAAGGAAATGCTTTGTTCGCGAAAAATCATAAAACTGTTGAGTCCTGTTAGATTTTGATGAACGACAACCTTGGGAAAACAATGGATCAGGCGATAAAAAAAGAAAAACTCTGGTGAAAGTTGCGTCGCTTGGTGTAGCAGTTGAACACGTGGTAAAACACCCGTGCACCCCAGACTAAACACCAATGAGAAGAAGCATGACTTTAGAGCACGAGTTTTTTACGGTTCTTGAATGGATGAATTTGAAGTTCCCGGCAAGGAAATCAGTCATGAGCCTATCAGAATTATTTGAGTAGAACGGGTGGGAAAAGAGAAATAGTGAGCCCTATAAATAATACCCCGTGTACAGCTAAGTTAGTCTTAGTCTTCTTTTTCTCTTAGTATGTGTTAAAGACGCTCTTAGTATATTTTAACTTCGCTTTTAATAAGTTTTAAAATGTTAAAGTATATTAGCTTGATTAACCATCATGTAAAGTAATATATCGGAGTGTACAGAAAAACTATTCGTGCTATTAAAATCTCATTATGAATTAAAGAAACTATCAAAATACTTTAATAAGTCTTGAAGTATTTGAGTGCGTGTTAGTCGAAGAACGCGACAGTCGTTATTTGTACAGCAAAGACAAGCATGAGAGGAATCTTCATCGCGAGTGAATCATTTAATTAGTGCGTACAGCAAGTAAGAAGCAGTTTTATTTAAATCAGTGAACTTGAAGTAGCCTAATTACGAACACAGTATATTTTGTCTTGTGCGCGAAAGTCGAGTGGAGTATTTAATCGGAGTTCCAATGTGTGTAAAGAATCGACGAAAGTAATTGTGAATGGAATTAAAGCAAAGTATGGTGCGAAGTGAAATTGTGATATATGTTCACTCAAGGCATTGTCGGCAGATGGAATGGATAATCCTGAACACAAGTAACAGTTTCATTGTACTTATGTATTAACTAATATTCTATGTAGTCGTATCGTCTGTATCCCTAAACATCCCGTTTCATTCTAAAAGAACCGACGAGCAGTTGGATGCTAGTAATATTATTCTACCCTTTATGACTTTAGAAACGCTCAATTTAATTAATGTAAATTAGGATTGACAAATTCAGAGTTGTATTAAATATATCTGATGGTTGTCAGAAGTCAATATCTTGTTCATATTAAGGCATATTAAGGTATATATATATTACAATATATATATATATATTGTAATATAACTCAAATAACTCTCAGATGATGAATGGTGTTTAATAATTGGTGTGGCTCTCGAGTCTTCCTGGTCTGAAACACTTCCTTTAGTTTCCCAGTTGATCGAGTCCCAAATGTAGCAAAACCTGTCAAATAGTGTTAAACTGCTGAAGATATGTATGTGTAGTATCACAACACGTTTTAATATAAAAATGTTGCTTGTTGAAGAAATAAAAAGAAAAATTGTTTAAAAAACTATTTTATAATTAAAAAAAAAATTCTTTTTATCAATTATTTAATTGTGTTTTGTGAAGTTTTAAAATGTGTATCACTTTTCTATGAAATTTTATTGATGTTCTTGTATTTTCCAATAAACTACAACCATAAAATTGTCTCCAGGACAATCGATATTTGTTTACTTTTTCGTTTTGGAGGTTATCTTCCTTTGTATGTGGTAAAATCCTGGTAGTTTATTTAAAATTATATTAATCGTAATTTGTTATATTAATGAAAGAAAGAACTATTCTGAAGTGAAAAGTATAAATGTTTTATTAAATAATTGAAAAATAGACTCTTTTCGATTATAAAATCGACTCTCAGGGTATCGAAGAGTTACAAGGTTTGATATATAAAATTCAATAGGGTTCTTTAAACAGCTAGTTATGGTTAAAGTCAGAGAAATCGGGCCAATATTAAAAAAGTATAACGTTACAAACAGTAATTACTAATACTAGGTACATACATTGAAAATAAATTGAAATAAAATAATTTGTTGTCACCATACAGTTGACGGAAACGAGGAGGCGTTGCTCACGACAAATGCAAATGGCTGCCGTCAAGTCGGTCAAAATGTCCTTCGTATATGCGACGTTCCAAATAAGATATTTTCGGGTAGTATTCACGTCATGGTGTCTGCAAATCTTCCTTCTGATGTTGTGTAGTGTCTTGAGTGAAGTTTCTGTGTTGTATTTTGTATATCTGTGTATGTATAAGTTAGTTCACTTTTCTGTCATTCGGCACTAATTAACGGTTATGTTGTATACTGTTTTCTTGTGTTTAATAGTGTTATTCGGTGTAGTTAGGTGCTGTTCAGTGTTATTTAGTCTATATCAATTGTTTCTGTCACTATGTGGACGTTCAAAAATGGTTTTACTCGCCACTCGTGATTTTCAAAAAAATGTGTCGTTCACTGACTCGCCATTACCGTACGATTAGTTAGGTTAATTTTGTTATATTCCGCTCGTCAAGTTCACCGTACAAATACCAATAATCAACTAACTATTTCCTTCAGTTTCGACTAAAATCTTAGCATATACAATATTATTCTTTATTATTATATATAAAAAACTTTCACAAATGAACTTACTTTTGTTCTCACTTTCACAAACGTTTCAAGGTGTTGTGCCTCTTCCTCAGTGTGAGTAAATACTGAAAGTCATTGTTGCAGAATAAAGAATTTGCGAAAGTTTGTGAAAGTGATAACAAAAGTAAGTTCATTTGTGAAAGTTTTTTATATATAATAATATTAGTAAAAGTGAACAAAGAGGATGAATCAACAAGATATTTATTATTCTTTACATTGTTCATATATAATTTTGCATCCTGTGCATGTTTTTCAAATACATTATATAACTGCCTAAACTTTGGTTATTAATCAATTTTATTTGCTAGATGTAATTTAAATTAATCCTTCAGTTCATTCGGCGTATTTTAAGATTGAATAATGCCGTTTTATAATGTTTTTTTGTCTAAAATTAGTAATTTTACTTTCATTTTGTATTTGTTAAAAATTAAAAATTAGCTTCCTGTCATTATGCAAATTCAGCCATTTTTCAGTTATATTTATTATTAATAATCTCATATTGTATTAAAAGGTTTATATTCCTTTATTTTCCTGTAATTATTTGAATTGGTTAAATTATAAAATATTATTTTGGAATATATTGACTCCCCTCTCCAAATTTCTGAGTTTTGTCATTTTCATTTTTATTTATAATTCTGAATATAATTTTATAAAATCTTTCTAAGTGGTATCTGTAATTACATGGCTTCATCTCAGGTTTATTTTATCTAAATCCCTTTTGTTTAATTGCATTTAAATGAGTAATTTCTCTGTTTTGATGAAGTTTGGTTTTCATTCTTTTGTCTAGATTGTAACGTGTCCAAAATTGGGTTATTTTATTTCTTACAGTATGGGGCATTTGTATTTTTATTTATTTCATTTTTTGCGGGATTTTATAAAAGATTTATTGTGAAAGTTTTATTTCCCGGCGAACGTTATTTCCATTACAACAGAACACATGGCAAGTAGAACAGTTTGAGACAAAGGCGAGGCGCAATCTCTGTTGTGTAATGCGCCAAGGAATTCGTACCACCCTAAAATTTCTCAGAACTCTGTATATGTGTGACGACGCCCGCACTTAACATCTCAGGACGGGGCGCTGAAGTGACGCCATGAAACTTCAACGTCGATGCAAAAAAATGGCGCTGGAATGAACAATGTGTAAAACCAACCAGCCAGCTACAGGAAATGTATTTAAGCCACGCCCGCTGCTAGTGACATCGGTATAGCAGAGGCAAATATCGTCCCCGGTTACCACACATATAACGACTATGTTCCATGCATAGAATGAATACGCCACAACAAATTCAGCTTGAACGACGACGAACATCAGGGGGCAGTGAACCGCCGCTTCCTCCCGCTCGCGGTCCACGTTAACAGTCTACATATGGCCGCGGCGGCGGCCGGACGCTAGCCAAGACTCGCGGTTACTAAAAAACTTTAAGTTTTAGCGGAAAAAGATCAATCGGCGTGAATAAGTGGAGTGACATTATGAATGATAATAAGTGAAGTGACATAGGAAAATTAAAAGTGTTCGTGACGGACAAATATTCAGATGCATCTATCCATCAGCACGTGGCGAACGGAACTCCAAGCGTTACGTAACCCACCATGGTTATTCAATTTTAATTATTATTATTCACGAACTATTATTCATTTTCAATCACAAATTTAAGACTCGAGCAAAAAATAAGGGGAATATATATTATACTGTGTGAATGAGTGGATGGCAGAATGGGCTGCTTTATAATGAATATTTAAATACAATACTTAATGCATTAATATTTCAATGTAAACATAATACCTAAATGTATAATTCACATTTGGTCGTAGGGTTCTTGTCAAAATATTTAAACTAATTTTCAAGTAATTAAAATTATTTAATTTCCAGATAAAAATGTGTTAGACTAAGTTATTTCGTCATTACCACTTTCTCATTTCTGTGTTGCAAAAATTCGTCTAACGGACCGTAATCTTTCTGAATTATTAATTGGGTGTGGTCAGATTGCAAAATTGTCCTTTTTATTTAAGGTGGAGTGTAAAGGTTTTCGATATTTTATCCTATATAAAAAATAATCGTGGCGACCTTGGTCTTCTGGTGAAATTTGGATATGGTAAGTAATTGATTGCGTACAGGTAAGTCCTGGTGGTGAATTTTATGTATTTATATATTTCGGCTTATTATTATTGTTACATTTGGCTCGCGCTGCCAGGATTTTCGTTTAATTTTATTTATACGAGATAGACCTATTTTAATACACAGAAAATAGGATGTGGTAATGACGAATGTATAAAAAATTGTATCGCACATACTCACGTAGGTTATGTTTGTGGTGTGATTCAAAGTAGTTATTAGGCGTTTTGAGTATAGAAAAATAGTAGTTTTATATATAAGAGTGTTATACAAACGAACTTTAAAAATGTCTATAATACAAAGTAATGATAGTGATTTTGCGTGGGATGAGTGGGAGAAAGAATTTCGAGGTGTTGTGGGGGAGATGACAGACAAGGAATGGGGTAATTTAGACGATAGATTAACACGAATGGAAGAACAAGAGGAAGGAATATTTGCGGAAATTAATAAACATAGTGAGATGACCAATGTTAAAGGTAAGATAGCTGAAGTAACAGTGGTAGAGAATAAGACAGAAAATGGGCCTAATGATAACGATAGTGTAGGGGTGGAAGAAAAAGAGTATACAGTATATGACCTATTTAACCTACTTAATGAGTTAAAAATAGTAATGGATAAGGGTTCTGACATGATAAATAAACATTTTAATGAGAGGGAGGAAAGGATGAATAAACATTTTGATAATATGAACAAGGGTTTTGATGAATTACATATAGAATTAAACAAAACAAAGGAAATAATGAGCAAGGGTTGTGATACAATAAAAAATGCTTGTGATAAACCAGACGAGAAGTGGGAGGGAGATAGATGTCAGTCGAAAGAGAGTACAGAAGTTGAGTTAACACAGGTAAGTGGTGATGTTGATATAATTAATTCCAGTGATGTAATAATGTTAAATAATAATAATGAAGTATTGGATAGCGGTGAGATAGAGATAGTGAGTGAGAGAGAGAAAGTAATAGATTGTAAAGGCGTAGTAATTAATGTTGATGAGTCAGATAATGAGTGGAAAGAGAGTTATATTGTGGGTATGAAACAGGGGGCAAATTTTGATGGGGTTAAATGTGAAGCAGAGAATTCACAAGTGTTGATGGAGGACAAGAGTTCCTCGATAATTTTTGTAGAAGATGAGAGTTCTTCAGAAGGTAAAATAAGTTTTTTGTGTTTATCTGGTAGGGCCAGATGGTATTTAGATAATTTTATGGTATTGCCCTCTGCATGGAATGAGAGAGTACAGTATGGTTATGAGAGGTATGGTAATGAAAGAGAGAGAGAAATAAAAATTTTTGAGATTAATAGAGGTTATAAAATGTTGGTGCAGGTGTTAGATATTGAGAGAGATGATGAAACAGAGAGAGAGGGATATTTGAATAAAACCGTTATAAATGATGATAAAATAATTGACTGGGTATTGAGACAATTTACTGACGGAGACTGGACAAAATTAATTGATCATGACAGGTTGTATGAAATAATAGATGGTATGATGAACTTAGAAATAATGGTTTATGAAAACAATAATAATAAACTAAAAGTGAACAAAAATCATTTAGTCTATAAATATGTGAGATATCTTTTTGACGATGGAGGCTAAACCATAAAACAGTATATTTTGTTTTAAGGGTTTTGACTTAGCTGATTTGAACATTGAAATATGATAACTGAATAAATAATGAATCGGATTTGTAAATAAATATGTAGTAAAGCCAATTGTATGTGTTGTGGTTAAGTGAACAGTGTATGTAGGTAATTAATTGTTGTAATAATAAGATTAATATTTTGCAATTTAAAGAAATAATAACATTGATTTTGGAAACAGTAATTGGCTAATTTGTATAATGGCAAACAATAATAATGGAATTTATATTTTAATAATGAATTTAATTGAAACAATTTGAAATGTTTAAAATATTCTGACTGATTTAAAAGTTATATAATTGATTTTTTTTTTAAGTCAAATGGTTTTACGAGATGAATTTTGTAATTAAATGAATTGTTTGATTTAAACTAATATTTGTGTCAAATGTTTCAGAGGTGAGGTGAGAAGTAATGATAAATAAATATATATATATATATATATTTCATGTAATTTGTTCAATTTTGAGAGGTGTTTTAATTGTGTTAGTAAGGAGATCAGCTGATCAGCAATAAAATGTCACTAATATTGGTTTATAAATGTTCCAAGTAATTAATGTTCAATGTAATGTTTTAATGTATTACAGATGTTTTAAAGTAATGATAAAATAATTTGATAAAGTGAGAAGTAAAGTAATAATTTATGCAAGTTAACAAGAGATAGTTTTGGGTGATGAATATTTTATGGGACAAGTAGATCTGTCCAAGTGAAGTCAAAGTTAAAGTTGAAATAGTAGAGATGAAAATAATGTAATGTCGTTTTGAGTTAATGTAATGTTATAGAATTTTGAGAAGTAGTGATGTTGACACAGTAGTTGTGGAGAATTTATGTAGATTTTGAGTGATATATTGTTGTTTATAATTGATGTTGTTATTTTGTTGTAGTGGTAGTAAGGTAATGAGATTGAGATTTTGGGGATGGCAATTTTGTAGTAGGGGTAGTGTAATGTGGGAGTCCGCAACGTAATGATAAGTTGGGACGGGATAGGGATCGATTTTAGTGAGGAGGGGCCGCCTTAGGTAGAATCCAGGGGCCAGATAAGGGAAATTGAGTTTTTGGGGGGGAAACACGTATCCTATGTACAAAGGGTTAGAGAGTATTTTTTTTATTATTGAGCGAAGGTGGCGAATTGAATTAAATGATAAGTTGGGGTTAGAGAGTGTTTAGGGAGATGTTTTGATAGAGATGGGTGTCTTGGGAGTTGAAGTTGTTAGTGGTTAAGAGTCATAGGGGAGAAAGATTAGATATGTATAAAGATCAAGTAGTAAATTAAAGGAGATAGACCTTTACATCACCCACAGTAAGGTAGAATCAGATTGTTAAGCAAAGAGAGAGATTTATAATAAAAATATGAAATTTTCAATTTACAACCAGTGACAGAATTTTGATAGAATTGGAAAATAATGTAAAATTAAGAATTGTTTACTTTGAATAATTTAAATGTCAATTTGTTTATTATTTATAATAATATTTTGTTATTTTAAATGTTTAGTTTTATTATGTTTTGTGTTTCAAGTTAGGATGTTACAGATGTTAGATGTATTTTCAGGTAGAACTTGTACATAACGTATGTAGGTCAAGGTTGTGGGCTTGACCTAGTTTTGATCAGCTGATGGTAAGGTCATATAATTTTATAGTATGGAAGTCCGTTCAACTGTTGTTTTGATCAATTTAAACCAATTTTTAAATAATTTCTACATGTAAAGGAAACCTTTTAATGAACTTAAATTTTTTTTGAATTTTAAAATTTTTTGGAAAATATTTTTTTTGGAAATATTTTTTTTTTGAAAAAAAAAAAGAAAAAAATCTTGATTTTTCGCCTGCCAGCTAAGGAATATTTTGAGTATTGATTATTTTATTATTTGTGTGCTACCCATGTTTATTTTATTGATTGATTGTATTGCCTTGTACTGTTAGACTATAAGTGATTACATGTTAGGTTAAGGATATGTTTAATTAGGAGAAATGTTTAAATTAACTCATTTTAAATAAAACAGAAACTAAGGAAGAGAATTTTTTGATAACACATTTTATTTTGAATTTTGAATTTTTTTTCTTAGATGGAATAGTAAATTTTAAAGAATTTTTCAATGTATAATATATAATGTGAGTGTGTGTGAGCCCAGTATCTGCTAAAGGCAGCCCAGCTTGCATACAAGGGGAAACATATCGGTGGAGGATCTGGAATAATTTAAGCCAGGGATTGAGGATTTTTTGGGGGTAGCATGTTAGAAGGTGAGGTGCGCTGTGGTACTTGTCTGTTCGATTTCTCGGTGTTGGGATCTCTTATGGAGAAGTCCAGTGATTTCGTTCAGATGCGTCCATAGTCGCCAAGCCAGGGGGGTTGTGTACCCATGAAGAGTAAGAACAAGAGGGGGTTGTTGGCACCAGTTCCTCACCGGTCCTCTTAGGGGTTTATCAATGAGATTTCTTATGTTTTGGACAGCAGAATTCTCATTGAGGGGGTATTGTAACGTGTCCAAAATTGGGTTATTTTATTTCTTACAGTATGGGGCATTTGTATTTTTATTTATTTCATTTTTTGCGGGATTTTATAAAAGATTTATTGTGAAAGTTTTATTTCCCGGCGAACGTTATTTCCATTACAACAGAACACATGGCAAGTAGAACAGTTTGAGACAAAGGCGAGGCGCAATCTCTGTTGTGTAATGCGCCAAGGAATTCGTACCACCCTAAAATTTCTCAGAACTCTGTATATGTGTGACGACGCCCGCACTTAACATCTCAGGACGGGGCGCTGAAGTGACGCCGTGAAACTCCAATGTCGATGCAAAAAAATGGCGCTGGAATGAACAATGTGTAAAACCAACCAGCCAGCTACAGGAAATGTATTTAAGCCACGCCCGCTGCTAGTGACATCAGTATAGCAGAGGCAAATATCGTCCCCGGTTACCACACATATAACGACTATGTTCCATGCATAGAATGAATACGCCACAACAAATTCAGCTTGAACGACGACGAACATCAGGGGGCAGTGAATCGCCGCTTCCTCCCGCTCGCGGTCCACATTAACAGTCTACATATGGCCGCGGCGGCGGCCGGACGCTAGCCAAGACTCGCGGTTACTAAAAAACTTTAAGTTTTAGCGGAAAAAGATCAATCGGCGTGAATAAGTGGAGTGACATTATGAATGATAATAAGTGAAGTGACATAGGAAAATTAAAAGTGTTCGTGACGGACAAATATTCAGATGCATCTATCCATCAGCACGTGGCGAACGGAACTCCAAGCGTTACGTAACCCACCATGGTTATTCAATTTTAATTATTATTATTCACGAACTATTATTCATTT
This sequence comes from Magicicada septendecula, assembly GCA_034769895.1. Lineage (NCBI taxonomy): Eukaryota > Metazoa > Arthropoda > Insecta > Hemiptera > Cicadidae > Magicicada > Magicicada septendecula. The sequence goes on from CM068374.1 coordinate 16,707,292, forward strand.
TCAATCACAAATTTAAGACTCGAGCAAAAAATAAGGGGAATATATATTATACTGTGTGAATGAGTGGATGGCAGAATGGGCTGCTTTATAATGAATATTTAAATACAATACTTAATGCATTAATATTTCAATGTAAACATAATACCTAAATGTATAATTCACATTTGGTCGTAGGGTTCTTGTCAAAATATTTAAACTAATTTTCAAGTAATTAAAATTATTTAATTTCCAGGTAAAAATGTGTTAGACTAAGTTATTTCGTCATTACCACTTTCTCATTTCTGTGTTGCAAAAATTCGTCTAACGGACCGGAATCTTTCTGAATTATTAATTGGGTGTGGTCAGATTGCAAAATTGTCCTTTTTATTTAAGGTGGAGTGTAAAGGTTTTCGATATTTTATCCTATATAATAAATAATAGTGGCGACCTTGGTTTTCTGGTGAAATTTGGATATGGTAAGTAATTGATTGCGTACAGGTAAGTCCTGGTGGTGAATTTTATGTATTTATATATTTCGGCTTATTATTATTGTTACAAGATTTTTTAACAAGTTTTTTCTTACAAAATTTTTCTACAAACAATAAATACTGTATTATACCCTCTCTGACTTTTAAAATATGGTATTATAAACTAAACATTTTTTTCAAATAACACAACAATAATTAGTATTGGTTCCAATACAATGAACAGTTAAACAAATAAGAAATATTTTCAAAGATGGTTGTCTTCAACATTCAGACATTTCTTACTATCAATACTTATTACTAACATAAAAATGTTATTCACAAAAGAGGTTTTTTACCAACTAACATCTTAATTACTTATTACTATTAACACAAGTAATAAATATATTTACAGTTATGATGTTAGTTGTGGCAAATTTAAATAAATGTCCTTATATCTAATACATTTTTAAAAATCCTTATCCTATATTTACAAAACCTTATATCTATATTCTTATTTGCCAACTATTATACTAAGTTGGATTGTGCAGTTTTTACACTGTCTTTTAAATATTGTATTGGGTAATTGTACCCAGTCATCGTATAATTAAATCTGTTTTTACTCATTTTATATAAAACAAAATGTCACTTTAAACAGATTTATATCTTGTTATTATTAACTGTAACATATTCACATGGTACACATTTTAAGTCACTGAAAGTTGCATTTTTCATTGTATTCAATGTTTGTGATTGCCAAGAATGAAACATAAGGTTTATTTTTTTTATACTACCCAAAACTAGCACTGGTTCACTTTACACTTTTATTTTATGTTATTTCTAAATGGTTGTGTAGTCTTATTAACATAATAAATTGGTTAGTATGTTACAATGGAGATTTGTTCCTTGGGTACTATATTATTGTTTCATCTTGGTTCACTGGCAACTCTTACTCTACACACTTTTCTCTCTTAATTTTATGTACATGTTGTTACTATCCAAAACTATTTCGTTATACTTTTATTTGTATTTTACTATTTATTTTGGGATATGGGGATATGGGTGTCTTTTATAAGAGCATAACATCTTCCTCAGGATGCTGCCTTCTTCTTCTTTCTTCTGTCTTCTTGGACTGGTATCTTCTCCATCTTCTTCTTGATGCCATCGGGTTTCTTGGGATTTCTTCATCTTCTTCGAGTTTCTTGGGATTTCTTCATCTTCTTCGGAATTTTAGAAATACATCACCTTTATTGGTGGAGCTTGCCTTATTCAGGGTTTCTTTTTAATTTATATCCTCGTTGTGGGTTTGGTCATACTTTATTGTTTCTTTATATCCTCCTTACCTTCCTGGGTTATATTTTTTAAAAACCTTGGGTTATTAGACTGGTTTTGGATGACTCATCACTAGTAACTTATTTTATTTGAACTTATATTTTTTTAAATAATAATGATTGCTTTGCACAGTTGCTATGAATTAATTCTTGATATTTAATTTAATGCTTTTTTCCGGATTTAAATGTTATAATCTTATTTTTCTAATGATCAATGCCATTCATTATTATGCATTTATCTGTCACGTTACAGAATGCTCTCCTCCAGAAGTAATTATTTCAGACATGTTTATGGATGAAATAATTTCTTATGATTATTTCATCATTTCTTATATTTCATTTTCTTCTCCATTTCTATATCGACTTTTTATATTAGAGTTTAATTAATTTTATATATATAGTTACTTATTTTACTACCGATCCTTTTCAGATAGTTAGTGTCTTCTGAGATATTATTATTATTGTAATACCTTTTCTTTCTTTATAAACTTCGTGTTGCATCCTTGGGATATTAATTCCCTAACATTCCCTATCACGTGGGCTGGGGCAGTTCAGAGGGGCACTGTACGCTACACAATCTCTGCTGGCCATACACCACTTCTACAATTTGAGTCCAGAGGCATATTCATCTCTGCTCAAAAAACATAATGCTGCTGGAATTATCTTCAGTCAGTCATCGAATAAATAAATAAAAAGTAGTCTCATTTTCGACTAATAAAAATATGTTTGGATTCTTCACTTTGTAGTTTCTCAGACTATCTCACATTTTCTATCTTAATAAATCTTCATAATTATTATTATACTCATTATATATATATTTTTAAACTCTTAACTTGTCTGATATATTTATTTTAATTATGGGTGAAAATTTTTCTTAATAATTCTTGTTACTGGTCATAGTGTAACTCTTTTTCTTCTCAATCTGAATTCTCTTTATACTTCCTTCTGGTTACTTACAGTGTTAGCATGGTCTTTACATATAGCATTTTCTTATTCACTATCTGAATGGTCTTAATATATTATATTTAATTTTTTTTTAAATTTGTATCTTTATATTAGATATTCAGGTTGTTATATTGATCATTTTATTTAAACATTTTAGTTCTTTCCTTTCTCTTAGAAAGTTATTAATCCGCCTTCGCATTCATTAACATTAATTCATTTATATTATATTTCATGTGGTATTTCTTCTCTTTGCATTTCATATAGGTCTTATTATTATCATTTGTTCAAAATCATCTTCTCCATATGTTTGGTATGAGTTGTACTTCTTTGCTCTTAATTAACTGTTTTCATTATCGTTTCATAAGTAATTAGTCTCTTTGCTTCCAAATTTTTTCCTTCTCTTGCATATTACACTCTTTTTGTTTTTCTTCTCTACTCCTTCAAATGCTAATGTGAATATCTAGCATTTATTCTGGATTAAAGTTAATTCTCGTTTCTGAATTAATCATTTTATTTTCTTCTAAATTCAATTATAAATGGAACATATTTATTTTTGGAACTTTGTTAGTTTTATTCAAAATTCAAACTATTCTTTTTATTTAATGGCATAATATTTCTCATAAATCAATGTAATAAGTTGATCTTATCTTGTTTCAAAGTTCTGACGTTCTATCGACATTCAAATTCTGTTTAATTCATTCATTTACAGAATTGTTTCCTTCAAAATTGTTTATAGTAAGGTGATCTTACAATTATTTCTGAATGTTTTGGTATTTCTCTAAATTCAAATTATTCTTAATTATTTACCATAAAGTTTTCTCACAAAATTAGTTATAGTAAGTTGGTCTTACTTCATTTTTAAATTTTTTGTATATTAACTTCAAAATTCCTTTCTTCTATTTTTCCATAAAGTTTCTTCTTAAATATTTGGTAGTAAGATGTGCTTACATTTGTTTTTAAATTTGGTTGATTAATAAACTCTTTCTTTTCATTTCCATAAAGTTTGTTCTCATAAATCATAGGTAGTAAGTTGTACTGACATCATTTTAGGATTTTTATGTATATTAAATTCAAAATTCTCTTCTATTTTAATTCTCCATAATGTTTTTCTCAAAATATATAGTTGTAAGATGTACTTACTTCATTTTAGAATTTTTGTAGTATAAATACAAAATTCCTTTCTTTTATTTTCTTCCATAAAGTTTTCTCAAAATATTAGGTTGTAAGTTGTTCTTACATATGTTTTTGAATTTATGTGTTTAAAATTCTAAATTCTTTCTTTTCATTCAGCCCAAAAGGTTGTTTCTCATAAATCAGTGTTAGTAAGATGTACTTACTTATGTTTTAGAATTTCGTGGTTTAAATACAAAATTCCTTTCTTTTTAATTCTTCCAAAAAGTTTTTTCTCAAAATATTTTAGGTTGTAAATTGTACTTACTTAATTTTAGAATTTTGTAGTTTAAATACAAAATTCCTTTCTTTTTAATTCTTCCAAAAAGTTTTTTCTCATAAATCAGTGTCAGTAAGTTGTACTTACATTTATTTTAGAATTTTGTGGTATATTAAATTCAAAAATTCTTTCTCTTTCTTCTTTAAAGTTTTTCCAAAAATATTAGGTTGTAAGTTGTTCTTACTTATTTTTGAATTTTTATGTAAATAAATTCCAAAATCCCAACTCATTCTTCATAATACTTTTTCATAGATGCTTGATTGTACACACCTTTGATTCTTCCTGAAACGATTTCCCTCAGCTCATAGGTATTGTTATGCTTATCCTTTACCACAACATATGGTTATATTTTGTACTCTATACAGGACCATTTTATTTATACTTTTACAAGTTGATCTGCTCTTTTTCTTTCCTCATAAATTTTCTTTTCTTTTATATACCCAGGAGGATGGACGATTTTCTTTATGTCGCTCCGTTGCTCATATTTTTATTTGTAATGTTCATTTTCTTACATAGTCTTCACTCATAAAACCCAGTTTTGTTTCTGTGTTTATTATTCGTATCATTTCCTTTCAATGATATTTATTTCGTCTCCTTCACCATTGTTTTTCGCCGTAGTCGGTTATCATGACATCCGTCCCTTTTCTTGATGACGTGTGGTATTTGTGTTAACCAGGGTCCATCATCTCAGTTGCCCTTATTTTCCGGACGATCATGGTCTTCATAATTATCCCAGTACTTGTGACCTCTCTGGTTACCGCCTAGTATTTCATTTTCACTCCGGTTACTCCGTTGCTTGTTTCAATCTTCCTCGCTGTTATTACTTTATTGGCTACAAAGCTTATTCGGCTCCCTCTATCATAGTATTGTATACACCAATACTTCTCTGGTCCATGTTTTGTGTTACCTGACAAATATATGTGAGGATCTTCATCTGGGTTATCACTTATTATTTGTTTATCTGAAACCCCATAAACTGGCTCACCATCACATATCCACCCTGAAGGAATATATTTTAGTCTAACCGTACCCTGGAACTGTCCTAGATGGCACGCTAATGGAATACATTCGGGTGATTCATCTGTGTCATCATCACAGTCTGGTAAGATGTCACATTTCCATCTTTCTGGAATACACTGTCCAGTCCTGCGCTGAAACTGATCTGGTACACATGTTGTATTTCGTTTACCTCTGGTCCTTTCCCAGTGGTAGACTACTGTCTTGTGGTAAATTATTTTTGAAATTACTTCTATTCTCCTCCTATAATTCCTAGAATTCATGATGTCTTTGTCATAGGTAATTGGGATATTATTTCCCTCAATTAACCCATGGTTCATCATCTCCAACTCTTCCTTCGTTTTTATGACATTTCTTGGATACGTTCTCCTTTTCCTTGATTCTCCTTCCCTTAGTTTAATATTTTCCTGGTTCCGGTTAGTTTCAATTTCAGGTACTACTACTACTTGTTCCTGCGTTTTATCATTTGGTACTTCTTCTGGTTCTGGTTTGCTATCATATTTTATTTCTTCGGTCTTCTCCTTTCTTAATTCTTCCCTTTTTAATCTGTCCTCTCTCATTTTCTTAGTGTCCTCTCCTATTTTCTTAGTGTTCTCTCTTATTTCTTTACCCCAATCATCCAGTATCTCTATTATGAACTTGTAGCGCTCCTTCCTGTCCTCGTCTATTTTCTTATTCAATTGTCGGAGCAGTTCCATTATCTCATCCCTTTCTTCTTGTGTAAGTTGTTCTGCCATTTTGCTTGTCGTTGGTTTCCTTTCTCTGGCTTTATAGCTGCTGCCGAACTCCAACTAGTGATTGGGCAGATTGTAGTGGCCTTTCAATCGCTAATTAAAGCCCCTCAGTTGTGCGCCAATTTGTAATATAACTCTGATGACAGGTGTTTAATAATTGGTGTGGCTCTTGAGTCTTCCTGGTCTGAAACACTTCCTTTAGTTTCCCAGTTGATCGAGTCCCAAATGTAGCAAAACCTGTCAAATAGTGTTAAACTGCTGAAGATATGTATGTGTAGTATCACAACACGTTTTAATATAAAAATGTTGCTTGTTGAAGAAAAAAAAAATTGTGTTAAAAAAAATTTTATAATTTAAAAAAAAATTCTTTTTATCAATTAATTAATTAGAATCAATTAATTAATTGTGTTTTGTGAAGTTTTAAAATGTGTATCACTTTTCTATGCAATTTTATTGATGTTCTTGTATTTTCCAATAAACTACAACCATAAAATTGTCTCCAGGACAATCGATATTTGTTTACTTTTTCGTTTTGGAGGTTATCTTCCTTTGTATGTGGTAAAATCCTGGTAGTTTATTATTTAAAATTATATTAATCGTAATTTGTTATATTAATGAAAGAAAGAACTATTTTGAAGTGAAAAGTATAAATGTTTTATTAAATAATTGAAAAATAGACTCTTTTCGATTATAAAATCGACTCTCAGGGTATCGAACAGTTACAAGGTTTGATATATAAAATTCAATAGGGTTCTTTAAACAGCTAGTTATGGTTAAAGTCAGAGAAATCGGGCCAATATTAAAAAAGAATAACGTTACAAACAGTAATTACTAATACTAGGTACATACATTGAAAATAAATTGAAATAAAATAATTTGTTGTCACCATACAGTTGACGGAAACGAGGAGGCGTTGCTCACGACAAATGCAAATGGCTGCCGTCAAGTCGGTCAAAATGTCCTTCGTATATGCGACGTTCCAAATAAGATATTTTCGGGTAGTATTCACGTCCTGGTGTCTGCAAATCTTCCTTCTGATGTTGTGTAGTGTCTTGAGTGAAGTTTCTGTGTTGTATTTTGTATATCTGTGTATGTATAAGTTAGTTCACTTTTCTGTCATTCGGCACTAATTAACGGTTATGTTGTATACTGTTTTCTTGTGTTTAATAGTGTTATTCAGTGTAGTTAGGTGCTGTTCAGTGTTATTTAGTCTATATCAATTGTTTCTGTCACTATGTGGACGTTCAAAAATGGTTTTACTCGCCACTCGCGATTTTCAAAAAAAATGTGTCGTTCACTGACTCGCCATTACCGTACAATTAGTTAGGTTAATTTTGTTATATTCCGCTCGTCAAGTTCACCGTACAAATACCAATAATCAACTAACTATTTCCTTCAGTTTCGACTAAAATCTTAGCCTATACAATATTATTCTTTATTATTATATATAAAAAACTTTCACAAATGAACTTACTTTTGTTCTCACTTTCACAAACGTTTCAAGGTGTTGTGCCTCTTCCTCAGTGTGAGTAAATACTGAAAGTCATTGTTGCAGAATAAAGAATTTGCGAAAGTTTGTGAAAGTGAGAACAAAAGTAAGTTCATTTGTGAAAGTTTTTTATATATAATAATATTAGTAAAAGTGAACAAAGAGGATGAATCAACAAGATATTTATTATTCTTTACATTGTTCATATATAATTTTGCATCCTGTGCATGTTTTTCAAATACATTATATAACTGCCTAAACTTTGGTTATTAATCAATTTTATTTGCTAGATGTAATTTAAATTAATCCTTCAGTTCATTCGGCGTATTTTAAGATTGAATAATGCCGTTGTATAATGTTTTTTTGTCTAAAATTAGTAATTTTACTTTCATTTTGTATTTGTTAAAAATTAAAAATTAGCTTCCTGTCATTATGCAAATTCAGCCATTTTTCAGTTATATTTATTATTAATAATCTCATATTGTATTAAAAGGTTTATATTCCTTTATTTTCCTGTAATTATTTGAATTGGTTAAATTCTAAAATATTATTTTGGAATATATGACTCCCCTCTCCAAATTTCTGAGTTTTGTCATTTTCATTTTTTTTATAATTCTGAATATAATTTTATAAAATCTTTCTAAGTGGTATCTGTAATTACATGGCTTCATCTCAGGTTTATTTTATCTAAATCCCTTTTGTTTAATTGCATTTAAATGAGTAATTTCTCTGTTTTGATGAAGTTTGGTTTTCATTCTTTTGCCTAGATTTTTTAACAAGTTTTTTCTTACAAAATTTTTCTACAAACAATAAATACTGTATTATACCCTCTCTGACTTTTAAAATATGGTATTATAAACTAAACATTTTTTTCAAATAACACAACAATAATTAGTATTGGTTCCAATACAATGAACAGTTAAACAAATAAGAAATATTTTCAAAGATGGTTGTCTTCAACATTCAGACATTTCTTACTATCAATACTTATTACTAACATAAAAATGTTATTCACAAAAGAGGTTTTTTACCAACTAACATCTTAATTACTTATTACTATTAACACAAGTAATAAATATATTTACAGTTATGATGTTAGTTGTGGCAAATTTAAATAAATGTCCTTATATCTAATACATTTTTAAAAATCCTTATCCTATATTTACAAAACCTTATATCTATATTCTTATTTGCCAACTATTATACTAAGTTGGATTATGCAGTTTTTACACTGTCTTTTAAATATTGTATTGGGTAATTGTACCCAGTCATCGTATAATTAAATCTGTTTTTACTCATTTTATATAAAACAAAATGTCACTTTAAACAGATTTATATCTTGTTATTATTAACTGTAACATATTCACATGGTACACATTTTAAGTCACTGAAAGTTGCATTTTTCATTGTATTCAATGTTTGTGATTGCCAAGAATGAAACATAAGGTTTATTTTTTTTATACTACCCAAAACTAGCACTGGTTCACTTTACACTTTTATTTTATGTTATTTCTAAATGGTTGTGTAGTCTTATTAACATAGCAAATTGGTTAGTGTGTTACAATGGAGATTTGTTCCTTGGGTACTATATTATTGTTTCATCTTGGTTCACTGGCAACTCTTACTCTACACACTTTTCTCTCTTAATTTTATGTACATGTTGTTACTGTCCAAAACTATTTCGTTATACTTTTATTTGTATTTTACTATTTATTTTGGGATATGGGGATATGGGTGTCTTTTATAAGAGCATAACATCTTCCTCAGGATGCTGCCTTCTTCTTCTTTCTTCTGTCTTCTTGGACTGGTATCTTCTCCATCTTCTTCTTGATGCCATCGGGTTTCTTGGGATTTCTTCATCTTCTTCGAGTTTCTTGGGATTTCTTCATCTTCTTCGGAATTTTAGAAATACATCACCTTTATTGGTGGATCTTGCCTTATTCAGGGTTTCTTTTTAATTTATATCCTCGTTGTGGGTTTGGTCATACTTTATTGTTTCTTTATATCCTCCTTACCTTCCTGGGTTATATTTTTTAAAAACCTTGGGTTATTAGACTGGTTTTGGATGACTCATCACTAGTAACTTATTTTATTTGAACTTACATTTTTTTAAATAATAATGATTGCTTTGCACAGTTGCTATGAATTAATTCTTGATATTTAATTTAATGCTTTTTTCCGGATATAAATGTTATAATCTTATTTTTCTAATGATCAATGCCATTCATTATTATGCATTTATCTGTCACGTTACAATATATATATATATATTTCAATCACTTTCTGCTACAGTCCGTTTCTTGATGTATATAATACTATAATACTTATAACTATTTTACCTCAAGATGTATTTTTTCTTTAGGGACATGTTTCGGGAGATCCTGTTCTCCCATCTTCAACCTTCGCCATCTTGCTTCTGGTGCAGTATTTGTGTGTTGGCTTCTGGATGTTATTATGGTGGTTTGTTGGTCTTTGGTCCTTCAATGTTGCATTATTGTGTGTGGTTGAGGTATCTGTTTTTGTATTTTGTGTATTTTCGATGTTGAGTGCTTTGAATATTGTGTCATGTTTTGTATTGATTTGTATTTGTTCTGGTATTAATTTGTTTTGTGTTTTATGTTTGTAAATCTGTAAATTTTCCCAAATGTTCATTATGGTGCCTTTGTGTGGTATATGTTTTATTTGTTTTATTAGTGTTACATTGGTTATGTCTGGGAATTCATGTCCTGTGTTTATTGCATGTGTGGCTAAATTGGATTTATATATGTTTGGTTTTTTTTGTATGCATTTAGGTGTTCAAAATAACGTTTTTTCAGCTGTTTTTTTGTTTGTCCTATATAACATTTATTGCAATCTTGGCATTCAATTTTGTATATACCGTTGGTTGTTGTATTATCTTTGTTGTGTGAGTTATTTAGATTTTGTAATTTATTTTTTTTAGTTTTGTATGCTATTTTTATATCTGTGTTTTTAAATAGTTTTGTTAGTTTTGACATTTTATTATTTATATATGTGGCCCATTTTTTGTTGTTGTTATTATTTATGTGTTGTTCAGTTTGATTAATTCTTAATTGTTCAGTTTTTATTTTGTATTTGATTTTATTTTCTATTTTGATCATAGTATTTTTATTGTATCCATTTGCATAACCAATTTGGTGTATTATATTTCTTTCTTTGTCAGTTTCTTGTTTGTTTAGGGGTATTTTGTACATTCTGTTAAATAACGAATAAAATGCTGTCATTTTATGTTGTGGTGAGTGGTCAGAATGGTTAGGTATAATGATGTTAGTGGAAGTTGGTTTTCTATATATTGCATATTGTATGTGTTTGTTGTATCTTGTGATGGTTATGTCTAAATAGTTGATTTTGTTATGTTTTTCTTTTTCTTCTGTGAATTGTATTTTGGGATGTATGTTATTGATTTGTTTCAGTATGTTCTCTGCATTTGTGTTTTTGTTATTTGATAAGATATGTAGATGATGGACTATATGTATCAAATAACAAAAACACAAATGCAGAGAACATACTGAAACAAATCAATAACATACATCCCAAAATACAATTCACAGAAGAAAAAGAAAAACATAACAAAATCAACTATTTAGACATAACCATCACAAGATACAACAAACACATACAATATGCAATATATAGAAAACCAACTTCCACTAACATCATTATACCTAACCATTCTGACCACTCACCACAACATAAAATGACAGCATTTTATTCGTTATTTAACAGAATGTACAAAATACCCCTAAACAAACAAGAAACTGACAAAGAAAGAAATATAATACACCAAATTGGTTATGCAAATGGATACAATAAAAATACTATGATCAAAATAGAAAATAAAATCAAATACAAAATAAAAACTGAACAATTAAGAATTAATCAAACTGAACAACACATAAATAATAACAACAACAAAAAATGGGCCACATATATAAATAATAAAATGTCAAAACTAACAAAACTATTTAAAAACACAGATATAAAAATAGCATACAAAACTAATAAAAATAAATTACAAAATCTAAATAACTCACACAACAAAGATAATACAACAACCAACGGTATATACAATATTGAATGCCAAGATTGCAATAAATGTTATATAGGACAAACAAAAAAACAGCTGAAAAAACGTTATTTTGAACACCTAAATGCATACAAAAAACCAAACATATATAAATCCAATTTAGCCACACATGCAATAAACACAGGACATGAATTCCCAGACATAACCAATGTAACACTAATAAAACATATACCACACAAAGGCACCATAATGAACATTTGGGAAAATTTACAGATTTACAAACATAAAACACAAAACAAATTAATACCAGAACAAATACAAATCAATACAAAACATGACACAATATTCAAAGCACTCAACATCGAAAATACACAAAATACAAAAACAGATACCTCAACCACACACAATAATGCAACATTGAAGGACCAAAGACCAACAAACCACCATAATAACATCCAGAAGCCAACACACAAATACTGCACCAGAAGCAAGATGGCGAAGGTTGAAGATGGGAGAACAGGATCTCCCGAAACATGTCCCTAAAGAAAAAATACATCTTGAGGTAAAATAGTTATAAGTATTATAGTAATATATATATATATATATATATATATATTGCGACAACACAAATTACTAAACTAATGGCGCATAGGATATGATAGTATGTGTATTTTAAATTAAAAGTCTATATTGGAGGGTTTAAGATTATTTATTGCACAAGACATTGTAACGGTACAGAATTGTGAGCCACCCCAGTTTAATTTTATATTCATTGAAATCATCATTTTAAGCACTTTCCAAATTGCCAGACTTTCACCTGTGGGGAGCCCCAATGCAACATACATACAGTCAGCCTAAACAATTGCCCAGACGGATTGCGTAACCACCCAGCAGCAGGCTTGTGTGAAACCCAGTCTGCAGATTGTCACCACAGAAGCAACAACAGAGTAAAGAGCAGCATACAGTTGTTCAGTAAAATCAGTGGCCTCGGATGTGTAAGATAGGCCGAAGTTAAGGCCGGCCTATCTAATCAAATAACTAATTAAAACATCTTTTAATAACTATTAAAAGTGCAAACAATGCAGCGGATTTAAGTGTGTGACTTAATATGAACATGGGGAAATCAGTGAAAATATAATACAACACAGTAAACTCAGTGCAACTAGGGGCGTGCGTGCACCAGAAACAAGAAAGTGGTCAATGAGACAGGGCAACAAACTATACGGACATACACGGTGAATGGGTAACTAACAACCCTAAATATACCTATTTAAATCAGTTCAAAACAAATGATGATAACTTATTTAATATAATATAAATAATCGAGATCTCTAAGGGAAAGGATTTTGTAAAAGTAAATAGCAAGGGGAAAAGGGAACTAAAATATACATACTGGTTCATAATAATTTGGCATAGTCTAGTTGATCATTCACTGTTTATTAGTTGTTAATTCGCAAATACAAAATTTCAATAAAATTCAGACTTTATTTCATATAAACCATGTGTAGAGAGTAAGTTATTACGCCTGTTTAACATTTCCTATTCTGTGCTGAAAACCTCGTCTAACGTTCTTTGGGATTTTTCTGAGTTTTATTATGGTCAGATAGCGGGATTTTATAAGGGCAAGTGTGTAGAATGGTTTCGATATTAAACCATAAAATATCGTGGCGACCTGGGTAATTTTTAAAGGTAAGTTTTACGGGGACTATGACGATAAGTAAAATTCTGGCAGTGGTATTATTTTATGATGAGTGTATTATGTAATTATAAAAGGTAGAAGGCCAGGACCATCACAGCGACGCCCCTGCCAGGATGTTCGTATATAAAAAATTATAGGAACTAGACCTGTTTTACAGCACAGAAAGTAGGATTTGGTAACGGCGTATTTGTAGAAATAATCGTATATATATTTACGTTATAAAAGGTTATGTTTTGATAAAGGGTTATTGTGTTTACTTGTCCTGTTGACAATGATTGTGTTAGGTGTTTTGATTTTATAGGATAATAGTGGTTTTTTATATACAAAGAGTATATTATAAATAAATTTTTGAACATGGCCGAGGCGCAAGAAAATAAAGTGAGTGGATGGGGAGAGTTCGGGAATAGTACGGAATTCATGCGCGAGTTTGAAAGGGTTTTGAAAGGAATGTCGGAGGACGATTGGCGTAAATTAAATACTCAGCTTAGACAAATGAAAGAACAAAAAACGGGACTATACGCTTTCCTGAACAAAGATAGTAATGACACTAACAAACAAAGTAATGAGGTAAGTGAAGGGGTTAGTGAGAGTAAAATAGTAGAAAATGGTAGTCACAAGATCAAAAGTGATATCGGTGACACAATTGAAAATGTAGCCATAGAGAGTGATAATAATGTTGTTATTAATAGTGAAGAAATAATTAACCAGGTGAGTGATAACGATAATTCTAATAATGAATTAATAAATAACCGTGACAAAATAGGGGAAGAAGTAGTGTTGAACAGTGAAGATAATTATGATGGTTACAATTCTGAGGTAAGTGGTGATGTTGATATAACTAATTCTAATGATGAAATAATGGTAAATAATAAGAATAATGATTATATAGTTGAAAATGGGGTATCTAAGAAGGATACGGTAAGTAACAGTAGTGAAATTAAAAACGAGGTGTTAGAGTGTAAGGTTGGGAGCAGAGAAAGTGTGGATGAGGTTATAAGTGTGTGTGTAGAGAGGTTAAATGGGCAAAGGGCAGATGTTCCCCAAGTTTATGGTGAAACAGAGTTTTCACAAGTGTTTAAAGAGGACAGAGTTTCCTCCGGTATTTGTATAGAAGACAAGGTGTCTTCAGATGGTCCCTGTATTTTTTGTGATTTGACTGGTAAAGCCAGTAGAGGTAATAAATATTTAATGGTGCCCTTTGCATGGAATGGGAGAGTTCAGTATGGTTATGAGAGGTATTGTAATGAAAGAGAGAGAGAAATAAAAATTTTTGAGATTAATAGAGGTTATGAAATGTTGGTGCAGGTGTTAGATATAGAGAGAGATGAAGAAAGTGAATTGTATTATGAAACAGAGAGAGAGGAATATGTGAATAAAACTGTTATAAATGATAAAATAACTGACTTGATGTTGAGAAAAAATACTTACGGAGACTTTATAAAAAATACTGATGTCGACTTGATTTATGATAAGATAATTTTGGGGGTTAACCCTATAGATTATTATTTTGGTATAATGGAAAAAGTAAACTTTTATGGCCATTACACAGAAAATAGCCATATGATGAATGCAAATAAAATTGACAAATGTTATACAAAAATAAGACTATTATACGATGATGGAGGTTGAAAGCAGTGTATGGACATTTTAAATACTTTAATATATGGTAATGACCTGGCTGAATTAGATATTGAAGCACGGCAAATAATAATTGGATATGACGAAAATTTGTAAATAAATAAATGTGTTAATGTTAAATGTATTGTGTTAATAGTATTCTGTTGCAATGTATATTATAGCTTATGTGTAACCTATGTTTGCAATGAGAGGGGAAGGTATAATAATAAATAATAATACTTTATTACATTAAAATAATAACAGGTATTCATGAAGCCTATTTTGTGTTGTGTATCTCTATCCAAAGTGTTTTAAATAATATAACTAAAGTTAAAATGTTTTTAGTAAAATGCTATTAAAGTAACTGTGGTGAATTAAAATATATCTGATCTGAATTGGAATAAAAAATTTAAGAGACAAATATGTTATCTAAAAGATTTATAAAAATTGAAAAGTGAAGTACAGGTGTTAGTATGATGTAACCAGAATGTTTAGACTGTGAATGCTGAAACTGAGAATGTTAATAACTATGCTTACTAAACAAGTCTTGCAGACTAGTGTTTATATAAACAGGTGTAGTATGTTGTGACTAATGTCTGTGGTCATGCTTGGTGACCATAACAAAAATGTTGTAGTCTGCTGAATTAATGCCAGTAGAAAATCCTGTTATGAAATAAAAAGAAATACCATATGTGAAGAAAGGAGTGTAAATTTGTTGAATAACGTAGGTAATATTTTTGTCAGATTATCTTGAAAAATGTAATTAATTTTTAAATTGTTGACTAAAACAATATGAATTAAATTAAATTAATTTGGTAATCAAATTAATAGAAACAATGATTTTATCAATGAACTTAAATTTTTTGAATTTTAATTTTTTTTAAAAAAAAAAAAAAAAGGTGGGATGCATATAATTTCAAAATTAAATAAATCTTAGAATTAAGTGACCAAAAACAATTGTCAAGTTTAGTATCAGTGAGTATGGGAACGTTTTGAAGAGTGGTGTAATAAAATAAAAACTTGTTATCAATACAAGAAGTGGGGATATTTTGGGGGGTAGTTTGGTGCTCAATGAAGTGATAGAACAATGGAGTGTGGAACTGCAATGGTAGAAAAGTTTAGTTTTCAATTGTTAATTAATTAGTTAGCTATTAAGTGGCTATTGCGGGGGTGGCCTGTGCTCTCGTAAATAGCGGAATGGGTTGGGGGTAACAGAGAGTGTTACCTCCATCGGAGGCCAAAATGGCGATAAATGTGCGGCACACCTTATCCGTGTAAATTAAAGTTTACACACTGCCAAACGACCGTGTCGCACAAAACAAGATTGATGTGTAACAGGCAGTCAAATGAAGTTTAGATTTCCCCAACTTTTCGGGCGGTTACTGTCTTACCAGCACTAACCGTGGTTTTGGCTAGCGGCCAGCTATGGTCATATCAAGTCCCTTGACCATAGCTGACTTGAAATTGGTACCGATTAGAAATTCAATGGGGGGAGACAACTAGGGGAAATCTCCGGAACTACGAAACAGCGGCTGCCACTCTGCCCGCTTAGGGGTAGCAAGACAGGTGGTAGACCCGTTTAAGGGTGTGTAATTATGTACGAGAATATGTTGATATTCAATCAGTTCAAATATAATAGCGGAAGCAAGGACACAGAGAGGTAATACCTGCTCCAAAATATACAGTCTTTGCCGAAGCGAAAAGGCGCCACAGTCTTACATAATTTGAAATAGTGTGTGTGGCTGGGAGGTGACGCAAAGGAGTCACGAATGTAAATTTTATAACATAACATTTTTAATTCAAATTTGGATCCAATCAAAAATGCTTGTGCTCTGTTCAAATAATTATATGCTCAGACTCTTAATATAAGGTGTTCATGCTATAATTTTAAATGTAGTATTTTATTGTTGTACGTTAGTTATAGGTGTTGACAAGAATATTCATCATGTGTGTATATTTTCTTTCTAAGCCAATGAGTAAATTGTCTGGCAGGCGGTTAATACGAATGATCAGAATCAGAGAAATGGGAAACAATGAGGTGAGGAGTATTGATAAATAAATATGTATATTTCATGTAATTTGTTTAAAGTTGAGTTGTGTTTTTATTGTGTTATGAGGATCAGCTGATCAGCAATAACATGTCACTGGTATATTGGTTTGTAAATGTTACAAATAATTAATATCCAAGGTAATGTTTTGATGTATTGCAGATGTTTTAAAGTAATGATAAAAATAATTTGATAAAATGAGAAATAAAGTAACAATTTATGCAAGCTAATAAGAGATAGTTTTGGGTGATGAATATTTTGTGGGACATATAGATCTGTCCCAATTGAATTCCAAGTGAAGTTGAAAGAGTAGAGATGAGTATGATGTAATGTTGTTTTGAACTAATATATGTAATAGAATTTTGGGAAGTATTGATGTGGACACAGTAGTTACGGAGAATAATTGTATAGTTTTGAATGATATGTTGTTGTTTATGATTAATGATGTTATTTTGTTGTACTTGTAGTAAGGCAATGAGATTGAGATTTTTGGGGATGGCAATTTTGTAGTAAGGGGTAGTGGAATGTAGGAGTCAGCAACAAGGGTTGGGACGGGAATTGGAATAGATTTTAGTGTGAACGGGGTCGCCTTAGGTAGAATCCAGGGGCCAAATAAGGGATTTGAGTTTTGGGTAGGGGAAACACGTATCCTAGGTACAAAGGGGTAGAGAGTATTTTTTTATATATAGAGAGAAGGTAGCGATTTGTGTTAAATGATAAGTTGGGTTGAGAGTGTCTTGATTAGTAGAGATTTTGATAGAGATGGGTGTCATGGGAGTTGAAGTTGATGAATATTAGAGTCACAAGGGAGAAAGTTGATATATGTATACAGATATAGTAGTAAATTAAATGAGAATAAATAATTCACATCACCCACAGTAATGTAGAATCAGATTATTAAATAAAGAGAGGGATTTATAATAAAGATATAAAGATTTCAATTTTTTTAAACCAGTGACAGAATCTTGATAGAGTTGGAAATCATGTAAAATTAAGAATTGTTTATTTTAAATAATTTAAATGTCAATTTGATGATTATTTATATTAATATTTTGTTTATTTTAAATATTTTATTTTATTATTGTTTTGTGTTTCAAATCAGATTGTTACAGATATTGTAGGTATTTTCAGACGGAAGCCAGCAACATAGCCCTCGGCGCAGAGCTTTACCAGGAGGGGGAGGATCAGAAGGCCAGGACCGTCACAGTGGCGACCCTGCCAGGAATAAGAGTTTGAACGCTTTGGCTTTCAACCTCTTATTGGGGGGGTATTGTAACGGTACAGAATTGTGAGCCACCCCAGTTTAATTTTATATTAATTGAAATCATCATTTTAAGCACTTTCCAAATTGCCAGACTTTCACCTGTGGGGAGCCCCAATGCAACATACATACAGTCAGCCTAAACAATTGCCCAGACGGATTGCGTAACCACCCAGCAGCAGGCTTGTGTGAAACCCAGTCTGCAGATTGTCACCACAGAAGCAACAACAGAGTAAAGAGCTGCATACAGTTGTTCAGTAAAATCAGTGGCCTCGGGTGTGTAAGATAGGCCGAAGTTAAGGCCGGCCTATCTAATCAAATAACTAATTAAAACATCTTTTAATAACTATTAAAAGTGCAAACAATGCAGCGGATTTAAGTGTGTGACTTAATATGAACATGGGGAAATCAGTGAAAATATAATACAACACAGTAAACTCAGTGCAACTAGGGGCGTGCGTGCACCAGAAACAAGAAAGTGGTCAACGAGACAGGGCAACAAACTATACGGACATACACGGTGAATGGGTAACTAACAACCCTAAATATACCTATTTAAATCAGTTCAAAACAAATGATGATAACTTATTTAATATAATATAAATAATCGAGATCTCTAAGGGAAAGTATTTTGTAAAAGTAAATAGCAAGGGGAAAAGGGAATTAAAATATACATACTGGTTCATAATAATTTGGCATAGTCTAGTTGATCATTCACTGTTTATTAGTTGTTAATTCGCAAATACAAAATTTCAATAAAATTCAGACTTTATTTCATATAAACCATGTGTAGAGAGTAAGTTATTACGCCTGTTTAACATTTCCTATTCTGTGCTGAAAACCTCGTCTAACGTTCTTTGGGATTTTTCTGAGTTTTATTATGGTCAGATAGCGGGATTTTAAAGGGCAAGTGTGTAGAATGGTTTCGATATTAAACCATAAAATATCGTGGGGACCTGGGTAATTTTTAAAGGTAAGTTTTACGGGGACTATGACGGTAAGTAAAATTCTGGCAGTGGTATTATTTTATGATGAGTGTATTATGTAATTATAAAAGGTAGAAGGCCAGGACCGTCACAACATATGTAATTGTTTATATGGTATATTTGATACGTATAATAATAATGGTAGTGTTTGATATAGAGTCTTTTAAAATGTTAAATACTGTTCATACACATGATGCGATACGTTACATAAGTGAAGATTCCCATGATGATGTTGCTGAAGAAAAGGGAGGGGCTTTGCTGCGTTGTTGGGTCGTCAGGAGTGGCTTATAGATGAAAGATGGTTCACCCTGAAACGCTTTCAGCTGGGCTGGTGTCCTGTAACAGCTGGGCTGGTGTCCTGTAATTCCCACAATGACTCTGACGCTTCGCACACCACAACGGTTCTACGGATCTTACTATTCGTTAAATTAATATAGAGTTTATAACTAGCAAGTATCTCAGGTGATAGTGAGTTTTATATAACAACGGTATATTGAACTTATACCACTCCGGACTCTTCAAGTGTTCACGCGAATCACAAGTCTACCGCGATCAGCAGACCACCCTATGCGGAAATCTTGCACTAACACGGAAACTTCTTGATGAAACAACTTACTATTGCGTAACTACTAAATTTTACTGACACTGCAGAAAATCTCACACAGTGATACAGTTTACACGCACTTATTACACACGTAATACTTTATTAATAATGCCGTGTGTAAAGAGGTACTATTCAACTGTTCTGCGTCTACACGCGTTACTAACGCCGAATAGTCTTTACAGATTCTTGCAAGCGACAGAATCTTGAACAAGAACTGCGCGACCCGATCGTGATAGATGGTAGAGAAGAACTCTCGTAATTATACACACACTGCTGTAATAATAATATTATGTGTAGTTGTAAAACATGAATAACTCTGAGTCTTCACGCGTTACTATCGTCGAATAGTCTTTACAAATTCTTGCAAGCGACAAAATCTTGAACAAGAATTATACGTCCCGTTTGCGGTAGCTGGCTGAGAAGAACTCTTGTAATTATATGCGCAATGCGTTAATAACAATACTGTGTGTAGGTGTAATACACACACAGTTCTGAGTCTTCATGCGTCACTATCGACGAATAGTCTTTACAACTTCTTGCAAGCGGTAGAATCTTGAACAAGAATTGCACGTCCCGTTCGCGGTAGCTGGCGGAGAAGAACTGCTTGTGTAACAACAGGCTTAAGAAAATTTCCGACCACCTTCCAGCATTTTATTGGTGGAAGGAAGTCACATGGTTACATACACCATGACATGCAACTTTTCATGCTGTAAAGTGCATTAACTTTGTAAGAGCACGCATAGCGGTAATCAGAATACCCTTATCTCATGCATAACTGCATACTTCAATAATATCATATATGAATGAAAATAATAGCCAGAATATACAGGGATTGTAGCGAATACATATGTCTATGTTCAGTTCAATGTCATAACACAACGATAATTTATTCACGCACAGCCAGGGAAACGTTTACCACTCGCGCACATTTCCACAAACACAGTATATGAATAAACAATACATAAATAATACACAGTTTTACTAAACTTAAATCCTTATCCTCACTAAAATACAACTGATAACATAACCAAATCTAACCATCTACCAATATAAACATGAGTGTTCATAGTCTGTGTATTATATGAGCTTGCCCCGCTTATCAGGATCCTGTGATTCATTGCAGGATTAACCCCTTCCCACATAAAAAAAAATTGTTCTCTTTTTTTTTTTTAGTTAACTAACAAAAAATAAAAAATTTTTTTTCTTGATATAACCAAAACAATTTCCTAATCCTGAAATAATAATACTAATACCCTCAAACCAAAAATCAAATAAACATCCTCATATCAATACTAACATTTCGTAACTGTCACTTTGACAGAAGCAACAAATCAAAGACACGTGGTAACTTTAAAACCAAAACAAATACACATGTTCTTGATAAGCAGATAACAGAATTACGCAGGGTCTCAAAGTACAACAGACTGCATTCGTTATCTTAACTAGATTATCGCTCGCTCACAGAGTCATCTTACATATAACATTTAAACCTGAACTGACATATTTAAATAGCTACACATTCTTACCCCTATATCCTGACATTTATTTCTGAGTTTTTTGTATAAATTTTTCTCAGTTTTGAAACGCACACGTTTACTTGGAAATATAGATTTGAATTTGTCTAATATATGCCGTATTTGCTTTATCTCGCAACCCATTAACTGAACCTTGCAGGTCAGTGAGTTACTCGTTATCTTATCTTTAGAGCGTCCCATGATAACGTGTGGTACACTATCAACTTTACCTTGCAATGTTTCATTCAGAAATCCAATTGTAGCGTGCAGTTTATTCAATTTATCGACTTCCAAAATAATATTATGTCCGAGTTTTCTAACTCCAAGTACAGTCACCTCTATTTCTGTTCCCTGTACGTATCTTGTTATAAGTGCCTGTTTTTCAACTATCTGTGACTCACATGTTGCTGATTTTATCCCTGTGTGATTTACTGGCAGAATCGGCATTTGTATAAAGTGGTTTTTACACCTCATTAGTAACTGCTCATCCAACAGCGATATTTCTGTGCCGCTGTCGAACAATATCTCGTCAACATAACCACTGATTTTTGCTTCGACAACAAGGTTGGTGCCCTTTTCAATACTAATATTTCCCTCATGTTTATTACTATTATCATTACTACACACTAAACTATCCCTAATTTCTGCAGGATATAGGCCAGACATAACAGTTTTATTCTTATAACTAACATTTTTCATACTTGATTGATTGAACTGCTTTTTAACTGAATCACTTTCAGTAACTGTTGCTAATAAGTTGGTATTAAATTGCTGAGTTGTATTTTTATGTTGTTGTGATTTCGGCTGATTTTGTTGTGTTTGAACATGAAACTGATTACGCGGTGGTTCATTATTATTTACCATAATTGTTGTCACCTTATTGTCACCAGTATCATCCACCTCTCCGTCCTCCATAAACACCTCAGTACCTGATATAGATTCATCTAGTACCTCATCATTACGACATGTGTCATAAATACCTGCACCGTTAGTCTCCATACTAGTTTCAGGCTCTACTATTGGTTTGGGAATTTTATGTGTTATGCATACACTGTCCGAATCCATAATAGCTTCAGATTCTACCATCCGTTCACAGCTCTCGCATGCTATATCTGTTACATAATAAACTATCACCTCATCACCGCACTTACCTGAAGTATGTTCTGGACTAATAGTGTTGTTACTAATAATTTCACTTCCATTATCTTCACTACAATTTAATGCATAATCCAGATACTCGACTATATCAAAATATGAAATACTAGGCCCTAAGTGGTTTGTTTCAGTATAATCACTTTCAATTTCATCTACTACGCTACTGTTCTCCGTTAATCCTTCAGATGTAACATCCTGGTTAACTTCCATATTACTTTCGTTGAGAGTATGTTCAACCAGAACATTTGGTACTTCAAAATTATCACAAGGTACACTATTCTCAACAGTTAAATCTACTTCAATATCAGCTGACATTTCATGTAGTTTCGCCATCCTCTCCTCTCTATCGGCGTCCATTTCTTCCCAAAATTTCTGCCTAATGGCTATCATCTCCTCATCCCTGGCTTTACATTCCTCTGAAATTCTCTGCATACTCGCATTACTGGCTTTAATTTCTTCGGACATGGTTTCCATCTTCGCTAATATGGCCGCTAAAGCATTCTCTATCCCTTTTGACTCCGCCATAATGATTAACTTTCAATATAAAATTTTAATAAATTTAAATTTACTGATTTATGCGGTAAGAAATTTACTATTACTACAAGATTATTAACGTAGTGTAATCAGTTTATACACACACAGAAAGCAGTTCAAAATATCAACATGTAAATAAACCTTATCTAATAGACAAACAACTAATAATCTACCTCCAATATACTGATAAATTTTGTTCATATATGACACACAAGAGAATATGCACAATTGATAAATTATATCCTCAGATTTTCATATGACTATACACATACAAATATTACATTAATTATAATTATACATCGGATTTTACCAACAAATTTTATACTTATACATAAATATATAATAGCGTAAAATTACCGCTATTTTACGTGCCCCACGTTGCTAAGCACCAATTCACTATGCGACAACACAAATTACTAAACTAATGGTGCATAGGATATGATAGTATGTGTATCTTAAATTAAAAGTCTATATTGGAGGGTTTAAGATTATTTATTGCACAAGACATGTAATTGTTTATATGGTATATTTGATACGTATAATAATAATGGTAGTGTTTGATATAGAGTCTTTTAAAATGTTAAATACTGTTCATACACATGATGCGATACGTTACATAAGTGAAGATTCCCATGATGATGTTGCTGAAGAAAAGGGAGGGGCTTTGCTGCGCTGTTAGGTCTTCAGGAGTGGCTTATAGATGAAAGACGGTTCACCCTGAAACGCTTTCAGCTGGGCTGGTGTCCTGTAACAGCTGGGCTGGTGTCCTGTAATTCCCACAATGACTCTGACGCTTCGCACACCACAACGGTTCTACGGATCTTACTATTCGTTAAATTAATATAGAGTTTATAACTAATAAGTATCTCAGGTGATAGTGAGTTTTATATAACAACGGTATATTGAACTTATACCACTCCGGACTCTTCAAGTGTTCACGCGAATCACAAGTCTACCGCGATCAGCAGACCACCCTATGCGGAAATCTTGCACTAACACGGAA
This sequence comes from Magicicada septendecula, assembly GCA_034769895.1. Lineage (NCBI taxonomy): Eukaryota > Metazoa > Arthropoda > Insecta > Hemiptera > Cicadidae > Magicicada > Magicicada septendecula. The sequence goes on from CM068374.1 coordinate 16,731,167, forward strand.
ACTTCTTGATGAAACAACTTACTATTGCGTAACTACTAAATATTACTGACACTGCAGAAAATCTCACACAGTGATACAGTTTACACGCATTTATTACACACGTAATACTTTATTAATAATGCCGTGTGTAAAGAGGTACTATTCAACTGTTCTGCGTCTACACGCGTTACTAACGCCGAATAGTCTTTACAGATTCTTGCAAGCGACAGAGTCTTGAACAAGAACTGCGCGACCCGATCATGATAGATGGTAGAGAAGAACTCTCGTAATTATACACACACTGCTGTAATAATAATATTGTGTGTAGTTGTAAAACACGAATAACTCTGAGTCTTCACGTGTTACTATCGTCGAATAGTCTTTACAAATTCTTGCAAGCGACAAAATCTTGAACAAGAATTGTACGTCCCGTTCGCGGTAGCTGGCTGAGAAGAACTCTCGTAATTATATGCGCAATGCGTTAATAACAATACTGTGTGTAGGTGTAATACACACACAGTTCTGAGTCTTCACGCGTCACTATCGACGAATAGTCTTTACAACTTCTTGCAAGCGGTAGAATCTTGAACAAGAATTGCACGTCCCGTTCGCGGTAGCTGGCGGAGAAGAACTGCTTGTGTAACAACAGGCTTAAGAAAATTTCCGACCACCTTCCAGCATTTTATTGGTGGAAGGAAGTCACATGGTTACATACACCATGACATGCAACTTTTCATGCTGTAAAGTGCATTAACTTTGTAAGAGCATGCATAGCGGTAATCAGAATACCCTTATCTCATGCATAACTGCATACTTCAATAATATCATATATGAATGAAAATAATAGCCAGAAATATACAGGGATTGTAGCGAATACATATGTCTATGTTCAGTTCAATGTCATAACACAACGATAATGTATTCACGCACAGCCAGGGAAACATTTAGCACTCGCGCACATTTCCACAAACACAGTATATGAATAAACAATACATAAATAATACACAGTTTTACTAAACTTAAATCCTTATCCTTACTAAAATACAACTGATAACATAACCAAATCTAACCATCTACCAATATAAACATGAATGTTCATAGTCTGTGTATTATATGAGCTTGCCCCGCTTATCAGGATCCTGTGATTCATTGCAATATATATATATATTGTAACAAAATGTAAAATTCGTTAACAAAAATAAAAAAATGTTTTTTTTTGAAAAATATTGTTTTAATTGTTTTTGTTGTTTCAGTATTTAGTAAATAAATTTTGTAATTGTTTTATGTAAATATTTAAATCTCTTCTTTCTGTTCCTGTGTACTGTATCACTTTAAGTTTTTAGAATTAATTTCTGCGTTAATTGTATTATCTCCAGCACTAATCGATTCACGGTTCTTCTTCTTTATTGTTTTATTCTCCTTCCACTTTGGTAAAGGTCGCCTTTCGGATAGTCCGTGATCTCAAATTTATTTTATTTTAATTCTATTTATTAATTTTATAAATAAATAGAAACCAATTTGCAGAAATTCCAGATTTATTAACAAATTTTAATATGTATCGAGTGTTAATCGATTATTCAACAGTAGTATCGACTCGTTTCTCAGGGCTGTCGATTATTTTTTTATATCTGTATTTAATATTAATTATCAGGTTCTTTGAACGGTTATATTATATAGTCAGAGAAGGGGTAAGGTCAGGAAAGTATAACACTTACAAGTAAATATCTTAAGAATTAAAAATTATAAGGTTATTATTTAATATATAATGTTTATAAAGTAAAATTCGAACCATTGACGTCTGGACGATTATATTGGCAAACGCTCACTTTGAATTGTGGGAGTTAAGACGGCGGCTTCAGGACTGCATCTGTTAAAATGAAATCGGCTCGACGAAATTTTCTTCCAATAAATGTGGCCTTTTCAATGTTTCCTTGTCTCCGCAGTTGTGATTATTCCTTCAGGTGTTAGTGGAGTGGTCCTGGTTCAGTGTTTTGTGATTCACTTCGATTAAATGTGTTAGATAATTTTATAATTCACTTTGGTCAGTAAGGTCGAAAATTGCACTTCTCATCTTGTTATTAAGAATTATTGGCTTTATATGTTTAATTAATTATTTCACTCATTTACGGTTCCGTATTACTTTAGTTTAATGGTGGCATTAGTTGTTCTCACTGAATTTAAAGTTAAGTTAAGTTTTTTAGAAAATTACGATTTTCACTGTAGACTAGGCTTACTGAACGAACGCCATACTTGTCTTGATATAGGTTATATTAGCTAAAATCTTGTTCAAGTGTGCTTTACAAAGTCTAATAATCAACTGTTCTAACTTCCTTCATCTGAAAATGTCTTAGCCAATTTAATATTAGCAATACATTGTTTTAAATCTTTTTTGCTTCCGTTACATGTATGAAAATTACATTATATTACTGAATATATTTTTGCTATTATTTAATTTTATTAAATACTAAATACATAATCTAATTATATTTACTAAATACTAAATATTTAATTTTATTAAATACTAAATACATAATCTCTTTCTTTAGTTCATTCTGCTTGATTTGATACCAAATAAGATATTTTTACAAAGTTTTTCATCTAAAATGCTATATTTACTTCATTTTTTAAAAAGTAGGCTTTAAAAATTACTTCCTGTTCTTCTCAAAATGTTTGCCATTTTATATGTTATATTTATGATTGTACTAAATCTCAGATTGAAATAAAAGGTTTATCTTTCCTTAATTGCTTGTAATTTTATTAATTGGTTATCTTTTTAAATATTATTCATTAATTTGTGACTGCCCCCTTTGAATTTTTAGTTATTACATTTGCATTTTTTCCAATAATTCTTCCTATCTTTTTACAATATCTTTCTAAAGTATAATTTACATTATATTACTCTGTGACTGATTTACCTTACATAAATTTCATCAGTTTAACTAGTTTACTGGACTTGATTCATCAAATATAATGTAGTTGATTTTTACCATTTGGCCTAGATTTTATCTGTTTTTACATACAAAGTTTTTGAATAATACAGCTTGTTTATACCCCTTATGACCTTCTATTCTAATACAATATTAATTAACAATTCTTTACTTTACTACAAGAACATTTAGTATTGAATTCATACTATTAATCCATAACAAATATTTGACATTAAAAAAGTGGTATTTAAACTCAGACATTCTAGTCTTGATTATTACTAGTAACACATAATAAATATTTTATAATAAAAGAATGGTATCGACACTCAAGACATTTCATTCTTGATTAACATTATTAAACATAATAAATATTTTAGAATTATAAAACATTACCCTATATTTCCTACATTTAGGTATAGAGTTCATTTACTTAAATAGAAACATAACACATCTGTTCCTTCGTTTTTTAACTTTTCTTAAAATTACTTTTGTGCAGTCTTATCTGTTTTTATTTTATATTAGGGATGTATCCCTTGTCACTTCACTTATTGATTACCAAATAGTATTTATGAAGTTAAATTAAAACTTTAAAGTTGTTTAAAGGTACACATTTACTAAGTTTAAGCATTTAATACACTTTCTTGAAGTTTATATACTATAATAAAATAACTTGCACTGGTTCCCTGTTATTTCTTGATACTATCACTAATCAGTTTTATAGTTTTATATTACCAAGAATTTTATTTATAGAGGATTCTTAAGATTTGTTTTTATTCATTATAAAATAACTTTCATGGGTGCACTTTTACTTATACCTCTAAACACTTTTGTTTACATTTACTTTACATGAGTTTCTGTTTTTGGGTGTTATACTTTCGTTTGTGACTTTTAATCTCTTTTAGGGTTTTATTTTCTTCTTACTGGGTTTCCTTTGGGTATTTCTTGTAGTCTTCTTATCCTACTACCTTGTTTCTTCAAATTCACTCCTTTTTATTAGGTATTTTGGTTTGTTCAGGGTATTTACTTCCTTATTCAATGATTCTCATTCTTTGTTTCTTCACTACAATGTAGTTTTATTATGTATGATGGTTTGTTCTGGGTTTTTTCCTTACTTACTCCTATCCTACCTGGGTATTTCCTTACTTTATTTTAGTCTTTTGGGTTTATTTTTATTACACATATTTGTTGCATAGTTGTTTTTTCTTTATTTTTATTTCTTCCAGTTATGATTGTATTTTATTGTGACACTCATTTGTTTCATTTGGATTTTTCCTTGATAGTATTTTAATTGATATTTATTTATGATCATATTACATTCATTATTAAGTGGATAATCTGTCATGCTACAATATATATGTTTTTCTAGTTTAAAACTCATAAATGCAACAATTATAGTAAGATAGACAAGTAATAACGAAGTTTTGATTTATGTATTTTATGTGCTTAGATTTATGATTGAATTATTAGTTCTTGAAGTAATAGATTGAGATATGTTTGTCAATCAGATGAAATGAATATATATATTTTTGTATGTGTCTTACAAAAATTAGTAATAATTAAAAGTTATTAGCATCTTAACTGCAGAGTTTTTATTCAGAAAACCTCCTGAGATCACATAACATCTCTGGCGCCCAGCATCTTATACATTTTAAACACAAATATTATTACATCAAATAATATAAACTGAGTTAGTTACAAATTTAATGCCAAATAAACAGACTGAGACTTCCGTTTAAGTTATAATTGACGCCCAAACACATGGGGCAACTCTTTTAAAAGTTATATTTGTCGCCAACCACGTGGTGCAAAAGCCAGTTAAGTTATATTTGGCGCATCCAAATGTGGAGCACAACCTCACTTTAGTCATATTTGGCGCCCAACATGGGGCTTGATTTTAAATGAGCTCGGCAGAATGAAATGGGATAGACGATAAGCAATTAGAATAAGATATGTGCTAGAATAAGTAAATGGTAAAAATTAAATGTTAACTCGCAGTAAAGTAAGGAAATTTAAATTGGTTAGTAGTACAAATAGTAGAATGGCTGACAGTAACGAATATAACTGTGGGTCCGACATTGAATTTGATATTAACAATCAAATGGGAGAGAAAGGATGGGAAGAGGCCACGGAAAGTGAAAGCCCGGAGGTTTCTTCAGAGGCGAGGGGACGGCGACAAAACGACGATGTACGGTCCGAAACAGAACAGACACAGTCACAGACTGAAACCCAACAAACAGCTACAAACATAGATATCAGTAGGCTACTACAGCAGTTTACACAACAAATGACAGAAAATACTAAACGATTATTAATAGAAAATAATCAGCAAATGACTGAAAACATCAACAGAATAGAACAAAAACTGACAGAAAACACACGAAAATTAGAAAAGAACATGATAGAAAAATTAAATGAAAATACTAAGAAAAATGAAGAGAACACAGAACAACTCAAACAAACTTTCACACGACAATTAGCAGAAAATAACCAGCAAATAACAGAAAACATTACACGTATAGAAAAACGAATAGATGACATGGAACGCAACATGGAACAAAGATATACACAACAACTACAGGAACACAAAACACAGATAGCACAACAAATACAAGAAATCCGAGACGAAAACCGAGAAACAGCAATACAATTACGTACAGAAGTCAAAGAAGGCATGAGAGAAGAGGTAGAAATAGTACGATCAGAAGCGAAAGAACATTGGGAGAAGTGTGAAGAGTCGCTTCAACAACACCAAGCTAGTGTCGCATATGACATTAGAGCCATAACTAATAAAACGATAACGCACAAGAAGAAAAATGAAGAACAGATAGAACAACTGAAAGAATGTTATGAAAATAGCTGTTCTACAATCGACGGGAAGATAAGTAAAATCAAAGAAGATGTACGCAATAAAATCGCCCAGATCAAACGCACACCTAGGCAGCAAGGAATGATAATTGAACACACTAAAAATGTGAACTTCAATGGAGAAGGAGAGTATCCGATGGAGTTTGTGAAGGAGCTAGAAGAAATACACCGTGAATACTACCCAGGTGAAGAGGTGAGCTGGATAGGAAGACACTTAGACGGAGAAGCCACCATATGGTGGAAGCTGGTACGTAATGAGGTAAACACTTTTGAGCATTTTCAGACCGCATTCACAGCCAAATACTGGAATCAAATGATCCAGGAGACCGTCCATGATAAGTTAGAATTTGGGAAATATCGCCCGGAGAGCGGGTTAAGTATGACGCAATATATGGAAAGGTGCATCTTACAGAACCGGCAATTAATACCGCCGATATCAGACCTACACCTAATTCGAAAACTGGCACACCACTACAGTCATGACATTGCTGTTGCCTGCATTACGAGGGGTGTGAATAACATTATGGACTTTCAAAACCTGTTAATGAAATTCGCAGCCTTGCGACAAAAGAAGAATGGAACGAACGGCGAGGGTAATATGCAGTTCCAGCCCAAGCAGGAAAGGAACGTAAATAATGCTAATCACTGGCCGGAAAATAGGACAGAGCGGAGTAACCCCCCACATCACAAGGCACCGTGGCAACAAGGAGAGAAAACAGCTGAGGCAAACGAGAGAGAAAGAGCACCGCAGAAACGGGTATACGAATCCCAAATGAATACATTAGCGTCAACGACTGGCACTCAAGGAACCTCCAGGTAGCAAGTAGTTCAAAAACACATACAAAGAATGTTACCCAGTCAAAAAACTAGTTAAGAATTATTTTAGAGATAATGTAGGATTAGGCGATAATTGTAAGATAACAGTACAACTTTTATTGATATTAGGGATACTCTAATGGAAGAGGAGTCAGAATATCAAGAAATGAATAAAATTAAATGTCCTGAATTGAAGATACAACTCAATGGTATACCAATAATAGCACTACTTGATACTGGCAGCCAAATCAATGCGTTGTCTGCGGAGTGGTATCAGCAAAATAAAAAAATGTATGGGCAATGTACCTATATTAAAAATTACTAATTTAGTTATTAAAGGAGCAGTGGGGAAGAAATCGAATAAGATAACCCAACAGATCATGTTCGAAGTAAGAATCGGAGAGTATGTGACTCATGCTGTGTTTATAATTGTCCCTAATTTAATCAGGGAGTGTATTATTGGAATTAACTGATTGCAAGAAAGTAGATGTGTGATTAACCTTCCAGATAATAAAATTACCTTTAAGAATAATCATAATAGCAGTGAAGAACCCGTAAGTGCGGAAATAATGGCATTAGAACTCAAGGAAGATGGAGAAAAGATTGCTAATACGATTCAAGAGAAACTGGAAGAAACAACCAGTATCGATTCTAAAACAAAGGAAGAATTGGAGAACATTTTATACTCTAACCAACAAGTGTTGTGTGAGCAACCAGGTAGAATCAATAAATATGTACACAGGTTAAAGGTAACTGACACAACCCCTTATTGCTTAAAAGGGTGGCCAGTTCCACTAAAATATCAAAATGCAGTGGAAGGAGAGATTAAAAAGATGGAAAGATGCGGCGTAATAGAATGACCAAACAGTCCATATATTAACCCAATGGTGACTGTAGTCAAGAAAGATCAGACTGTACGACTGTGTTTAGACGCAAGAAGAATCAATCCGGTCACTGTTCTGGATCATGAGGGAGCAATACCAACTGATCAAGTGTTGGCGAGCTGCGGAAAAGTGAAAGTCATGAGTAGTATTGATCTCACCAGCAGCTTCTGGCAGATCCCACTTGCTGAAGATTCCCGGGACTACGCTGGCTTTCTCTACAGAGGCAAATGCTACAGGTACACTGTAACACCATTCGGGCTAAAGACGAGATTAGCAAGTCTAACCAGGGGATTGGATAAAGTTTTGACAGAAGAAGTAAAAAGATTCACCATATTATATGTGGACGATTGTTTATGTGTATCAGAAAACATTGAAGAACACCTGGAACACTTACGCATGTTGTTGGACAACCTCAAAAGAGAGAACCTCACAGTGAACTTAAAGAAATCCAAATTCTTTCGAGACAGAATTAGTTACCTGGGATATGAGCTGTCTACAAAAGGTATCAGCACTTCCACGGAAAAAATCTCCGCTATTATGGATTTTCCTAGACCAAAGAATCCAAAACAACTAAAGGGATTTCTTGGCCTTACTAATTTTTACAATAAATTCACAAGCCAATATGCAGAAAAAACAAGACCACTGCTACAGTTACTGAAAAAAGGCATAAAGTTTAAATGGACAGAAGAGTTAGAAAATAATTTTAATGAGGTCAAGAGACTATTTGTGGACACAGTAATGCTACGACATCCTGACCCAAATAAAAGATTTTACCTGCAGACTGACGCAAGTAAATATGCGATTGGGGGTCAGCTTTATCAAATAGATGAAGACGAGCAAATAGGGGTCGTTGCATTCACAAGTCGTGTGCTTAGAGGTGCCGAATTAAATTATTTTACTACGGAAGTAGAACTGTTCAGGGTAGTCCACTGCTTGAAAAATTTTAGAACTTACGTGATAGGTCGACCATTGACCATTATCACGGATAACAAGGCACTAACATTTATTCAAAAATGTCTGTTAAACTGTTCCCGAATTACACGATGGATACTGGCTATCCAGGAGTATGATTTTGAGATAGTACATTGCAAAGGTAGTGACAATATCGTAGCGGATGTACTTAGTCGAAACCCTCAAGATGTACTAGAAAATATAATACCAGATGGAGACGAGGAGACTGAAATTTACGCAATTGACATCAAACTGGGTAAACCATTAAAAAATCAGTTGAAAAACATTACACTACACCAAATGAACAACGTTAAACTAAATAATATCATCGACTGGTTACACAACAATAAAAATGACAAACTCAGTAAGATATACCAAGTATATAATAATAAATTATATCGTAAGGAGAACGGAAGGTGGAAATTGGTATAACACAAGAAATTGGACAGGCGTTATTAAAGGAGATTCACATAATGTATGGACACTGCGGTGTGAGGAGAAGCTATGGGATGTTTAAGCAACATTTTACAGGCGATCATCTCTACAAATACCTTAAGAGGTTAATTAAGACATGTGATACCTGTCAAAAATGTAAAGACTATTTCAAGAAATGTATGGGACAGACCAAACCAGTTCTGCCAAAGGGGAGAGGTGAACTCATTAGCATGGATTATTACGGTCCTTTGATATCGTCTACCAGTGGTGTGAGGTATATTCTGGTGATCGTCGATAATTTCACCAAGTATGTGAAGTTATACCCGATGAAAAGAGCAACTACAGCTGTTACGCTTAATAAATTAAAAAATTACATCCAAGAAATTGGAAAACCCAAAGCTATATTGACGGATAATGGCGCACAATTTACAAGTAAACTTGGGTGACACAGTTAAATGCACTTGAAATCAAGCCCACAAGTACACTGCCATCCGTAACCCGTGTACCAATCTTGCTGAAAGGGTTAACCGCTAATTAGGTAACATATTCAGAGTGATGGTTAAAGGACACCAAACTAAATGGGCCAAATCTATTAAATTAATTGAAAAATGTATCAATGAGTCACCACGACACGATTGAAATGACACCATTTCAGGCACAATGGGGTCGAAGGCTAAGAAGAGCATGGGAGGTGTATGTGGACCGAGAGTTAATGAAGGAAGACATTAAGGATTGCCGAGAGGTAATATATTGACGATTAAAAAAAAGGGTGAATGCCGAGCAAAGAAAAACAATGAAGGCGTCGATAAGGTGAAATTCAAGGAAGGAGACTTAGTTTTAATAAAGACTAATCCAATTTCAGATGCTTTGAATAGAGTCACAGCGAAATTCTGTGAACTGTTTGGGGGTCCGTACGTCGTAAAAGGAATAAAAGGAGATGCAACTTACGAAATGGCGGATGTGGATAAACCAGGATCGATTCATGGAATTTTCAACGTGCGACAGTTGAAGCCGTACCACCGCGAGTAACCGTAAAATAGTAAATAAGATCAGTCAGAAGGGAAAAGAAATTTCAAAACTTTGATAAATTTAAATTTCCTTAACACTGATAACAAACATTGTAAATAAATTAAACCAATGTGTAGTAAGTTACATAATAGTAAGCCATGTGATGTACGTAAGGCCAGTAGTTGTAAACAACAAAATGAATTGTAAACAGCTGCCAACAAACTAGTTTGAGAGGGAGGGGGGAAGCTCTCCCCAGGCAAGAAGTGAAAGTGCACAAAAAGCCGAGGGTTGCACACTATTATTGTACTGAAAAGGCAACAACCTCAGACATAAACAAGCTTTGTCAATAATAAACTGAGCACTTTCAGAGGCATACAAATTGATTTTCCATGAATTCGAATATCGATCATGATCAAATCAATTTAGGGGACTTAATATAATGTGAATGTAGATCACGTAAGCCTATATTATGTAATTAACATAATTAATCATTTAATGTATGTTTTTAGTTATTATTAAGCAAATTAAATGTGTTGATAAGAAGATTGAGGCAAAACGCATTGTACAATAAACAGCTTTCTAAAGTCATAAAGAAGGAAATGCTTTGTTCGCGAAAAATCATAAAACTGTTGAGTCCCGTTAGATTTTGATGAACAACAACCTTGGGAAAACAATGGATCAGGCGATAAAAAAAGAGAAACTCTGGTGAAAGTCGCGTCGCTTGGTGTAGCAGTTGAACACGTGGTAAAACACCCGCGCACCCCAGACTAAACACCAATGAGAAGAAGCGTGACTTTAGAGTGCGAGTTTTTTACGGTTCTTGAATGGACGAATTTGAAGTTCCCGGCAAGGAAATCAGTCATGAGCCTATCGGAATTATTTTAGTAGAACGGGTGGGAAAAGAGAAATAGTGAGCCCTATAAATAATACCCCGTGTACAGCTAAGTTAGTCTTAGTCTTCTTTTTCTCTTAGTATGTGTTAAAGATGCTCTTAGTATATTTTAACTTCGCTTTTAATAAGTTTTAAAATGTTAAAGTATATTAGCTTGATTAACCATCATGTAAAGTAATATATCGGAGTGTACAGAAAAACTATTCGTGTCTATTAAAATCTCATTATGAATTAAAGAAACTATCAAAATACTTTAATAAGTCTTGAAGTATTTGATGCGTGTTAGTCGAAGAACGCGACAGTCGTTATTTGTACAGCAAAGACAAGCATGAGAGGAATCTTCATTGCGAGTGAATCATTTAATTAGTGCGTACAGCAAGTAAGAAGCAGTTTTATTTAAATCAGTGAACTTGAAGTAGCCTAATTACGAACACAGTATATTTTGTCTTGTGCGCGAAAGTCGAGTGGAGTATTTAATCGGAGTTCCGATGTGTGTAAAGAATCGACGAAAGCAATTGTGAATGGAATTAAAGCAAAGTATGGTGCGAAGTGAAATTGTGATATATGTTCACTCAAGGCATTGTCGGCAGATGGAATGGATAATCCTGAACACAAGTAACAGTTTCATTGTACTTATGTATTAACTAATATTCTATGTAGTCATATCGTCTGTATCCCTAAACATCCCGTTTCATTCTAAAAGAACCGACGAGCAGTTGGATGCTAGTAATATTATTCTACCCTTTATGACTTTAGAAACGCTCAATTTAATTAATGTAAATTAGGATTGACAAATTCAGAGTTGTATTAAATATATCTGATGGTTGTCAGAAGTCAATATCTTGTTAATATTAAGGCATTGAATATATATATATATATATATATATAACATAAAACAAACTAATACCTGAACAAATACAAATCAATACAAAACATGACACAATATTCAAAGCACTCAACATTGAAAATACACAAAAAACTAACACATACACCACAATCACACACAATAAAAGCAATTTGAAATACCAGAAGCCAACAGGAAGCCACAATAATAATAGTCAACCAACAACACATATGTACTTCACCAGACAAAAAAACCGGAAGGCTGAGGATGGGTACAAGATAGTACCCGAAACATGTTCCAAAAAAGGAAAAAAATAACATCTTGAGGTAAATTTAATTATAAATATTAAATGTAATATATATATATATGTGTGTGTGTGTGTGTGTTTCTAGTTTGAAACTCAGAAATGCAACAATTATAGTAAGATAGACAAGTATAACAAAGTCTTGATTTATGTATTTTATGTGCTTAGATTTATGATTGAATTATTAGTTCTTGAAGTAATAGATTGAGATATGTTTCTCAATCGGATGAAATGAATATATATATTTTTGTATGTGTCTTACAAAAATTAGTAATAATTAAAAGTTATTAGCATCTTAACTGCAGAGTTTTTATTCAAAAAACCCCCTGAGATCACATAACATCTCTGGCGCCCAGCATCTGATACATTTTAAACACAAATATTATTACATCAAATAATATAAACTTAGTTAGTTACAAATTTAATGCCAAATAAACGGATTGAGACTTCCGTTTAAGTTATAATTGACGCCCAAACACATGGGGCAACTCTTTTAAAAGTTATATTTGTCGCCAACCACGTGGTGCAAAAGCCAGTTAAGTTATATTTGGCGCATCCAAACGTGGAGCACAACCTCACATTAGTCATACCATATGTATTACAGTAAACTGCTGATTATCCACAAGCGGTTTATCCATATTGTGAATTATCTGTGCCAATAACCGTTTATTTTTTACAAGCAGAAATAAACTTCAGTTGAATAATAAATCTTCTGTTCCATTAATCTTAATATACTCAAATTATTTCAATTCTAAAAAAACGTAAACATATGATTGATTTTTTTTTAAGAAGGTTAAATCTGAACACATTATGAGAGCTCCAGTAGACTGTAAGTACAGTAATTTTTAGTACATTTTATTGTCTTATCTTAATTTTGAAAATGCTAAAATAACTTATATTCTTCATTTTAAGTTTCATCAAGATGATGATTTATACTGTATAATAATGTTATGACGGTCTACTGATCGTCATACGGTACAGAGGAAAGCAAAATACAAGACACCAATTATGTCACTAATCAAAAGCTTTAATTATCACAATTAAACAGTTTGTAATTAACAAGACAGTCTCTTACAACAAATCAAATAAAAATTGTTCACATGCAATAAAAATGTTAACTGATATAAAACACAACTGTATTATAACTGTCCCACACAATTATAAAACACATAATACTTCGCCACAATACTTCAAACCGCACTGTGTAAATCGCCACTTAAACGCACTGTGTAACCGCCCGACAATAACTAACTTGACCGTCGTTGAATGGCTGTATTTATACCCCACTGATTGAGAGAATAATCTGTAGCTTTGTTAAACAAACAGGCGCTCTCGAGAATCCACTAGAAACAGTGTCTTTGAACACACTGCACCGACCGGTACAGTCCAGGATAGACTTGATAGTTGACGTGTAATTGTCTTTCACCGTAAAGTAGCAGCATTATGTATGCACACACCTCTCTAGTCTGACCCTCGGCTGGTCTGACGCTCCGGTTGGTCCGACTGCGGCTCAGGCACCGACTTGTTGATGACTCAGCAGCTTGTTTACATACTTGTCAGTTGTTTTGCTGCCTCAGTGAGCCGGCATCTAGTGTCTAGTGCGTGCTAATTACTCGTCCTGTGTGAATTGGTGTACGTAGTAATTGGTGACAGTTTTAGTGTTTACAAATTTTTTTTACACTTTTAATACTGTGTGTGCATACTGTTGTAGTTTTTGCATTATGTCAGGAGCAAAACGTAAACACATTACTCTTCCTTTAAGTGAAAAATTAAAAGTGCTACAGAGACTGGACAAGGGGGAATCACTCCAAAAAATTGCTAAGGAACTCAATATGGGAGTTACTACAATAAAGGACTGGAGGAAAAATAGAAAGGATATTGAATCTTGTACGGTGACGGTAGAGGGCGAGAAAGCACTAAAAAGTCGCAAAAAAAAAAAAGCCAAAATTGGAACTGCTAGACAACGTGTTATGGATATGGTTTTGCCAACAAAGGAGGAAAGGAACCCCGCTATCTGAGCCTATTGTCAAAGAAAAGGCACTAATTCTGCACAAAAAATTGGAAGTTGAAGGTGAGTTCACAGCTAGTGAAGGTTGGTTAGATCGGTGGAAAACCTGTCATGGCGTTAAATATGTCACAATATCAGGTGAAAAACTATCAGCTGATGACGAGGCAGCAAAAGAATTTTCCTTGAAATAAAAAAAAATTGTTGAAGAAAATGAATTAGCACCTGATCAAGTCTATAATATAGATGAAACTGGCCTAAACTATAGAATGTTACCGACAAAAACACTTTCTGCATCAAATGAGACCGTGATACTAGGATCAAAACTTGCCAAAGACAGGCTAACCATTGCTACTTGCAGCAATGCTAACGGTACACACAAGCTTCCGCTTTTTGTCATTGGCAAGTCAAAACGCCAAGGGCATTCAAGAACATTAATTTATCATTGCTACCAGTTTATTACCGCAACCAAAAATCAGCTTGGATGGACTGTACACTTTTTAAGTCATAGTTTTTTGACAAATTTGTGCCTGCAGTTGAAAAAAATTTAAAGGCCGAAAAACTTCCTGTTCGCGCTCTGTTGTTGTTAGATAATGCACCATCACACCCTTCTGAAGAAGAATTGATAAAAGGAGAAATAAAAGCTGCATTCCTTCCACCCAATGTAACTTCCCTTATCCAACCAATGGATCAAGGAGTGATCGAGTGGCTGAAAAAGCGTTATCGCCGAAAGTACATCAGCTCGATTTTGGAAAAGACAGGAGAAGGCTGTAACCTTTTTGAAGCTATGAAATGCCTTAGTATCAAAGATGCAATTTACACAATAGCCGAGTCATGGGATGAAATGAAACCTGACACACTGCAAAAATCTTGGTGTAAACTTTGGCCGGAAGTGATGATCGAGAGTGAACAAACTGGAAATGAGCAAGACACAGACACGCCGGAAATTGTCAACGACTTACAAACTTTGCAACATGATATCCAAGCAAATGATGTTGATGAGTGGATTGCTAAATGTGATGAAGATTGTGAAACAAATGAAGAACTAAATGACGATCAGATCATTGGCGCTGTTTCGCAAGTTGATGAAGAAACCGTAAATGAAGACCCTGATGATGATGATGAACCGCCTGCCGTGTATCGCATACGGAAGCCAAGAAAGCTTTTGATGTTGCTCTTCAGCACATCGAACAGAACTCGTCCTCTACACCTATGGATATCTTGTGGATCAAGAAATGGAGGATCATTGCAGCTAAATCTAGACAGTCGTCTGCCAAACAAAAGAACATTACCGACTTTTTTCATCAATAAAATGTGTTTCTTGTTTTTTATTACACTATTGCTGGACTGTACATATCATTTATTGTACATAACCAATCATATAGCCTGGTAGCCTACTGTATAAGTTTTATTTTATTTTAGACTGTCTCATTTAATGAAATAATAAACATTTTGTATTCTTCTGATAATCCGACCTTTTTTGCATTCCGACCATACCCCCAGTCCCACAGGTGACAGATTAGCGAGGTTCTACTGTACATCTGGAATAGTCAAGATACTTGTAGGACGTTCCGTATTATGTAACACTTTTTCTGCATTACATAACAATATGATACATAGGCCTACTTAAACCCATACTTACGGGTCCCGTCCTACTTAAGGCAGGATATAAGCCCGTTTATTATGTGTTTTCTTGTAGAGTCTCTGTACACTTCACATACAGCAGGTTTGTTATAAAAGTACTCTGTTTACAGTGTTTGCATTCCTCATATTATACTATGTTTAGTAAAACTTGTTCAAAACAGAATTGTATAGAATTTACTCTCACATAAGTGTTTTACTGCAACTGTGAGAATATTTCCTGGGAACATTTAATTTCATGTTCGTCTTTACATTTATATGGTATAATTGAAAGCCACTTGATTACTAAACCTGAAATACTGTACAGAATGTGTACTCTAATAGCTGTGGAAAAATAGATACTAACGTTGAATGTTCTCTGTGATGTTTGTTGACAATCAGTAGTGATTTAACTGACATTTATTTTTCTGACATTTTTTTATTCATATTGTTATGATATCACAGAACAATCTACATTTTTATCGAATGTTCCAGATGAACCCAGCTGAATCTGTGTGGCAGTGTGTGGAATGTGATTCTCGACACATTTTCTAGACTGTGCGGAAGCCGCGCGGACTGTATCAAGGCCGGAGTTAATTACATCGTAGGTAGAGATAACCCGTAGTTTGGAATGTTCTGGTCTGTGAGCAGGGGTATAAATACAAGGCGGCAGCGGCCTTAGTTCAGTTATAGATGTGATATATTACTTGCATTTTGAGTTACTATTCGGCTATAACGGGGCTAAAGGGAGGGGTTTTATTTTATTAAAAATTATAATTTTATTTTCCACCGGCGTGATCAGTCCCATGGTAATATAAATTGTAGTTCAAACAAAGGAGCAGTGAAGTGAAATTGTGAACGGCGAGGTGGCAATGGAATGCGATGCCAAGTCTAAACACAAGGTAATTAAGCATTGAGGCACGTACAAAGACGCGCAACATGAACATGCGCGCATAGACGATGCACATCAGACTCCAAAATGACACCACGAAAAATGGTGAGAGACGAAGACCTTTGTTCCATGCGGTCCGTTGCTGCCGGATACACTTAGAGGCCACGCCTTCCACAGCTTCAATATTTTCGCCAGTTAGCATCGTCAACCCCCGTGCACAATGCCAAACCATGCTACCTAAACGGTGACGAAAAGCGTTGTAATTCAAGGGGCCGTGTTGTAACGGTACAGAATTGTGTGCTACCCCAGTTTCAATTTTATTTTATATCAATTCAGTTTTAATTTTCAATTGTTAGCTTTCACCTGTAAGGTGCCTCAGAGTAACACACTGTTAGTATAAACAACTGTCTAGACAACCAGACTAGACGTATTATGTAACTGCCCCAGCAGCAGGCTTTGTGAATCACAGTATGCAGATTGTCACCAGTGCATGAACATCAGTAAGAGCAGTTAAAAGTTCGTTGAAAGAAAACAGTGGCCTCGGGGGTGTAAGATAGGCCGTAATTATTAGTTGGCCTATCCATTCAAGCATTAATGTACTAAATAGTACTACAGAAATAAAACCTGTATAAAAAAGTATAAACAGTGTAGCGCGCGGCCAGCTTACAACAACACCTAAGTGCAAAAAATTACGTCGGCCGACTTAATCATATTATATAACGTGGAACCAGTAGATCAGTGAGAACCATGAAACAAAAAACCGTAAAATCAGTACCAACAGTGGCGTGAGTGCGAGAGAACTCAGAAATCGGTCAACTAGTGAACTTGTGTCACGGTTATTACATGTGAACAATATGGGTGTGCATTGGAGTGAAACCATTATTAGGATGAGTACCACTTTTTAAACTTTAATTAGTATATTATAAAATTTACTTTTATAGACATCTTAATAAGAAACAGAGATCTCTAAGAGAGGGGAGTTTATTTAAATATTAACAAAAAAGAAAGAGTGTGTGTGTGGTAATATAGAGGTTATATACTGGTTCATTTTCAATCTTCTTATAGGTATTTAGTAATGTCAATTATCATAGTAGTTTAAAACAAAATTTAACAAAGATACTGTCATTTGTAGAAAGTAAAAGAAGGGTGCGAGTTTCGATAAATAAAATAAGTATGTATTTTAGACAGTAGAAAATGCGTTAGTGTAATAATTTCGCACTTCTACCCAGATAACCTTGTCTGCAGTGGATTTTCGTCTGTAAGACCTGGGAAAATGCAACCAAAGGTAAGCGTGTATTTACTTGAAAAACCTATATTGAAATCTTGAATTTGAAGTAACTTATAGTGTCTCATTGGCGCCCGAACTGGGACGGCGAGTGTAATTTGTCATTACATTCGCCAGACCTAATTAAGCTGCAGAACAGGTTATTTGGAAGTGAGGGCGTAAATAAAGTAATTTCATAATGGAGAATGAAAATATGTCAACTGAGCCGGCCAATAAAGGCGACTCAGGAATTCAAACGAGTGAAAATAATGATGAAGTCAGCCTCACTGACAGTAACATAGAAAGTCAGTTAACAGAATCAAAAGTAATGAAAGACATTGAATATCAATCAACTCCTATCCAAAACAAACAAACGGTAGATAATAATGATGTAATGAATATGTTGCAATTAATTCTAGAACAACAAAATATTAAATTTAGCGAAGTAAAGAGTGGTTTTGACAAACAAAATAATAAATTTGACGCTAAATTTGACGAACAAAAGAATTGTTTTGATGATAAACTAAATGAAATGACTGCTAAGCTAATACAACAGTTAGATAAGTTGGGGAGAAATACTGAAATTAATGAGGTATGTAGGGGTGAAAATAGCAATGATATAGTTGAAAAGATGGTACTAGAGAGTAAGGTAGTTAATATTGAGAGTAATAAGGAAGATTTTGTTGAAGTAGAATTTGGTAATAAAGTGTTGTTAACGAGTGCTGATGAAAGTGTGAGAGTGTAATGAAAATCTAGATGGGCGAAGGGCAAATTTTCCCCAAGTTTATGTTGAAACAGAGTTTTCACAGGTTGTTGATGAGGACAGAGTTTCCTCCAGTAGTTATGTGGGAGACATGGTGTCTCAAAATGGTCCCTTTATTTTCTGTGATGATCTTGGAAGTGCCAAGACATATAGTAAGTTTGTGTTGCCCTCTGTGTGGAGTGAGATTATGAAATGTTGTGGTATCGAAAGTAATTATGAGCGAGAGAGAGAGAGTGATAGAGTTGTTCAGATTAAGTAGAGATTATGAAAGTTTAGTAGTGGGAATAAATGTTGAAAGAAATGATTATATTAAAAACAGTAGAGATTTACCTTGTTTGATAGACACTGTGTATATTGATGATAAATATTTACCTGTGGGGAGAGTTAATGTACCTGTAGTAGCAGAATATTGTAATAATGATGTAATGGTAATAACAAACACTGACGGAGACTTTATAAAAAACACTAATGTCGACTTGATTTATGATAAGATAATTTTGGGGGGTAACCTTATATATTGTTATTATGGTACGATGAAATATATAAAATCTTATGGTTGTTACACAAAAGATAGCCACATGTTGTGTATCAGTAAAATTGAACACTGTTATATAAAGAAAAGACTAATTTTTGATGATGGAGGTTGAATATAAACCCAATGAATGGACAGTTTTAAATATTCTAGTTTATGGTAATGACCTGGCTGCTTTAGGTGTTGAAGTGTGGTACACAAGAAAATTATGACGAAAATTTGTAAATAAATGTGTTAATGCCAAATGTATTGTGTCAAGATTATATTGTGGGAATCTAGATTATAGTTTATGTAACAAAGTATGTTTGTAGTATGATATAATGAGAATAATATTTTATGTTGTTAATTAACAATAACAATGAACAAAAGGTATTCATGAAGTCTATTTTGTATGGTGTGTGTGTGTGTATATTAAAAATGTTTTAAATCATGTAATTAAAGTTCAATTGTTCTGATTGGAGTTAAAATAAAGTTAATTAAAAAATGTGAATTTTAAGGAAGTCAAATTAATTTTGATTTGAATTGTAACAAACAAGTGATAAATATGTTGACTAAAAGATTTATAGAAACCAAAAATTTGTAGGAAGTATATGTGTTAGCAGTGGTAACCAGAATGTTTAGACTGTGTGAGTGTTTATAACATTGTTTATAACACCAGTCTGGCAGACAACTGTTAATGTAAACAGGTGTGTTGTATGTTTTGACTAATGTTTACAGCCAGGTGTTGAAGTTGATACCTATTGTATTCTGCTGAATCATTGCCAGTAGCAAAATCCTATTATGAAACAAAAGAAACACCAGACGTGATGGAATGTAGGTAATATTTTATGTAGGGCCATTTAGAAAAAAAAAAAAAAATGTAATGAAAATAAAGGAAATTGCTTTGAACAAATATTGACTTAATGAGTAGTTGAGGACTTAAATTAAATTAAATTGAAAAAATGATTTTTAATAATGAATTTAAATTTAACTTGATTCAAATTTCACATGTAATGGTAGATTAAATACCAATTAATGATAACTGAATAGAAACTTAATTTTTGGGTAACAATAATAAAAACTGTTTGTATAATCAATGTGTTATTTTGGGGGGGCAATATTACACGGGGAATATTATTTAATTTATATGATTAAACTGTAAGTAGACTGTAAGTTTATATTATTATTTTTAAACTAAACCAGCACTATGTATAAGAAGAACCAGTACTTTTCAAAAAATGAGCCGGTATGGCTAAGAGGAAACGAATCAGTTGTGGGATATGGTATAATGGAAGGCCTTTTTGTTAAATTTTAATTGAATGTCATAAAGTCAGGTGATACTGTGGTGGGTATCGGTCCGAGCTTATGATGTTGGGATCTCGAGTTGAGAAGTCCAGTAAGATCGGATGGGTGCTGCTATAGTCGCCAGACCAGGGGGGTAAGTACCCATGATTTTAGTAAAGAGTTCAGGGGGGTTGCGGCGCCATATCCTCACTGATCCTCTTAGGTTTTAGGCAATACGAGTTTGTATGCTTCGGCATCCAATCTCTTATTGGGGGGGGGGATATTGTAACGGTACAGAATTGTGTGCTACCCCAGTTTCAATTTTATTTTATATCAATTCAGTTTTAATTTTCAATTGTTAGCTTTCACCTGTAAGGTGCCTCAGAGTAACACACTGTTAGTATAAACAACTGTCTAGACAACCAGACTAGACGTATTATGTAACTGCCCCAGCAGCAGGCTTTGTGAATCACAGTATGCAGATTGTCACCAGTGCATGAACATCAGTAAGAGCAGTTAAAAGTTCGTTGAAAGAAAACAGTGGCCTCGGGGGTGTAAGATAGGCCGTAATTATTAGTTGGCCTATCCATTCAAGCATTAATGTACTAAATAGTACTACAGAAATAAAACCTGTATAAAAAAGTATAAACAGTGTAGCGCGCGGCCAGCTTACAACAACACCTAAGTGCAAAAAATTACGTCGGCCGACTTAATCATATTATATAACGTGGAACCAGTAGATCAGTGAGAACCATGAAACAAAAAACCGTAAAATCAGTACCAACAGTGGCGTGAGTGCGAGAGAACTCAGAAATCGGTCAACTAGTGAACTTGTGTCACGGTTATTACATGTGAACAATATGGGTGTGCATTGGAGTGAAACCATTATTAGGATGAGTACCACTTTTTAAACTTTAATTAGTATATTATAAAATTTACTTTTATAGACATCTTAATAAGAAACAGAGATCTCTAAGAGAGGGGAGTTTATTTAAATATTAACAAAAAAGAAAGAGTGTGTGTGTGTGTGGTAATATAGAGGTTATATACTGGTTCATTTTCAATCTTCTTATAGGTACTTAGTAATGTCAATTATCATAGTAGTTTAAAACAAAATTTAACAAAGATACTGTCATTTGTAGAAAGTAAAAGAAGGGTGCGAGTTTCGATAAATAAAATAAGTATGTATTTTAGACAGTAGAAAATGCGTTAGTGTAATAATTTCGCACTTCTACCCAGATAACCTTGTCTGCAGTGGATTTTCGTCTGTAAGACCTGGGAAAATGCAACCAAAGGTAAGCGTGTATTTACTTGAAAAACCTATATTGAAATCTTGAATTTGAAGTAACTTATAGTGTCTCATTGGCGCCCGAACTGGGACGGCGAGTGTAATTTGTCATTACATTCGCCAGACCTAATTAAGCTGCAGAACAGGTTATTTGGAAGTGAGGGCGTAAATAAAGTAATTTCATAATGGAGAATGAAAATATGTCAACTGAGCCGGCCAATAAAGGCGACTCAGGAATTCAAACGAGTGAAAATAATGATGAAGTCAGCCTCACTGACAGTAACATAGAAAGTCAGTTAACAGAATCAAAAGTAATGAAAGACATTGAATATCAATCAACTCCTATCCAAAACAAACAAACGGTAGATAATAATGATGTAATGAATATGTTGCAATTAATTCTAGAACAACAAAATATTAAATTTAGCGAAGTAAAGAGTGGTTTTGACAAACAAAATAATAAATTTGACGCTAAATTTGACGAACAAAAGAATTGTTTTGATGATAAACTAAATGAAATGACTGCTAAGCTAATACAACAGTTAGATAAGTTGGGGAGAAATACTGAAATTAATGAGGTATGTAGGGGTGAAAATAGCAATGATATAGTTGAAAAGATGGTACTAGAGAGTAAGGTAGTTAATATTGAGAGTAATAAGGAAGATTTTGTTGAAGTAGAATTTGGTAATAAAGTGTTGTTAACGAGTGCTGATGAAAGTGTGAGAGTGTAATGAAAATCTAGATGGGCGAAGGGCAAATTTTCCCCAAGTTTATGTTGAAACAGAGTTTTCACAGGTTGTTGATGAGGACAGAGTTTCCTCCAGTAGTTATGTGGGAGACATGGTGTCTCAAAATGGTCCCTTTATTTTCTGTGATGATCTTGGAAGTGCCAAGACATATAGTAAGTTTGTGTTGCCCTCTGTGTGGAGTGAGATTATGAAATGTTGTGGTATCGAAAGTAATTATGAGCGAGAGAGAGAGAGTGATAGAGTTGTTCAGATTAAGTAGAGATTATGAAAGTTTAGTAGTGGGAATAAATGTTGAAAGAAATGATTATATTAAAAACAGTAGAGATTTACCTTGTTTGATAGACACTGTGTATATTGATGATAAATATTTACCTGTGGGGAGAGTTAATGTACCTGTAGTAGCAGAATATTGTAATAATGATGTAATGGTAATAACAAACACTGACGGAGACTTTATAAAAAACACTAATGTCGACTTGATTTATGATAAGATAATTTTGGGGGGTAACCTTATATATTGTTATTATGGTACGATGAAATATATAAAATCTTATGGTTGTTACACAAAAGATAGCCACATGTTGTGTATCAGTAAAATTGAACACTGTTATATAAAGAAAAGACTAATTTTTGATGATGGAGGTTGAATATAAACCCAATGAATGGACAGTTTTAAATATTCTAGTTTATGGTAATGACCTGGCTGCTTTAGGTGTTGAAGTGTGGTACACAAGAAAATTATGACGAAAATTTGTAAATAAATGTGTTAATGCCAAATGTATTGTGTCAAGATTATATTGTGGGAATCTAGATTATAGTTTATGTAACAAAGTATGTTTGTAGTATGATATAATGAGAATAATATTTTATGTTGTTAATTAACAATAACAATGAACAAAAGGTATTCATGAAGTCTATTTTGTATGGTGTGTGTGTGTGTGTATATTAAAAATGTTTTAAATCATGTAATTAAAGTTCAATTGTTCTGATTGGAGTTAAAATAAAGTTAATTAAAAAATGTGAATTTTAAGGAAGTCAAATTAATTTTGATTTGAATTGTAACAAACAAGTGATAAATATGTTAACTAAAAGATTTATAGAAACCAAAAATTTGTAGGAAGTATATGTGTTAGCAGTGGTAACCAGAATGTTTAGACTGTGTGAGTGTTTATAACATTGTTTATAACACCAGTCTGGCAGACAACTGTTAATGTAAACAGGTGTGTTGTATGTTTTGACTAATGTTTACAGCCAGGTGTTGAAGTTGATACCTATTGTATTCTGCTGAATCATTGCCAGTAGCAAAATCCTATTATGAAACAAAAGAAACACCAGACGTGATGGAATGTAGGTAATATTTTATGTAGGGCCATTTAGAAAAAAAAAAAAAAATGTAATGAAAATAAAGGAAATTGCTTTGAACAAATATTGACTTAATGAGTAGATGAGGTCTTAAATTAAATTAAATTGAAAAAATGATTTTTAATAATGAATTTAAATTTAACTTGATTCAAATTTCACATGTAATGGTAGATTAAATACCAATTAATGATAACTGAATAGAAACTTAATTTTTGGGTAACAATAATAAAAACTGTTTGTATAATCAATGTGTTATTTTGGAGGGGCAATATTACACGGGGAATATTATTTAATTTATATGATTAAACTGTAAGTAGACTGTAAGTTTATATTATTATTTTTAAACTAAACCAGCACTATGTATAAGAAGAACCAGTACTTTTCAAAAAATGAGCCGGTATGGCTAAGAGGAAACGAATCAGTTGTGGGATATGGTATAATGGAAGGCCTTTTTGTTAAATTTTAATTGAATGTCATAAAGTCAGGTGATACTGTGGTGGGTATCGGTCCGAGCTTATGATGTTGGGATCTCGAGTTGAGAAGTCCAGTAAGATCGGATGGGTGCTGCCATAGTCGCCAGACCAGGGGGGTAAGTACCCATGATTTTAGTAAAGAGTTCAGGGGGGTTGCGGCGCCATATCCTCACTGATCCTCTTAGGTTTTAGGCAATACGAGTTTGTATGCTTCGGCATCCAATCTCTTATTGGGGGGGGATATTGTAACGGTACAGAATTGTGTGCTACCCCAGTTTCAATTTTATTTTATATCAATTCAGTTTTAATTTTCAATTGTTAGCTTTCACCTGTAAGGTGCCTCAGAGTAACACACTGTTAGTATAAACAACTGTCTAGACAACCAGACTAGACGTATTATGTAACTGCCCCAGCAGCAGGCTTTGTGAATCACAGTATGCAGATTGTCACCAGTGCATGAACATCAGTAAGAGCAGTTAAAAGTTCGTTGAAAGAAAACAGTGGCCTCGGGGGTGTAAGATAGGCCGTAATTATTAGTTGGCCTATCCATTCAAGCATTAATGTACTAAATAGTACTACAGAAATAAAACCTGTATAAAAAAGTATAAACAGTGTAGCGCGCGGCCAGCTTACAACAACACCTAAGTGCAAAAAATTACGTCGGCCGACTTAATCATATTATATAACGTGGAACCAGTAGATCAGTGAGAACCATGAAACAAAAAACCGTAAAATCAGTACCAACAGTGGCGTGAGTGCGAGAGAACTCAGAAATCGGTCAACTAGTGAACTTGTGTCATGGTTATTACATGTGAACAATATGGGTGTGCATTGGAGTGAAACCATTATTAGGATGAGTACCACTTTTTAAACTTTAATTAGTATATTATAAAATTTACTTTTATAGACATCTTAATAAGAAACAGAGATCTCTAAGAGAGGGGAGTTTATTTAAATATTAACAAAAAAGAAAGAGTGTGTGTGTGTGTGGTAATATAGAGGTTATATACTGGTTCATTTTCAATCTTCTTATAGGTACTTAGTAATGTCAATTATCATAGTAGTTTAAAACAAAATTTAACAAAGATACTGTCATTTGTAGAAAGTAAAAGAAGGGTGC
Source organism: Magicicada septendecula (assembly GCA_034769895.1). Lineage (NCBI taxonomy): Eukaryota > Metazoa > Arthropoda > Insecta > Hemiptera > Cicadidae > Magicicada > Magicicada septendecula. The sequence goes on from CM068374.1 coordinate 16,756,403, forward strand.
GAGTTTCGATAAATAAAATAAGTATGTATTTTAGACAGTAGAAAATGCGTTAGTGTAATAATTTCGCACTTCTACCCAGATAACCTTGTCTGCAGTGGATTTTCGTCTGTAAGACCTGGGAAAATGCAACCAAAGGTAAGCGTGTATTTACTTGAAAAACCTATATTGAAATCTTGAATTTGAAGTAACTTATAGTGTCTCATTGGCGCCCGAACTGGGACGGCGAGTGTAATTTGTCATTACATTCGCCAGACCTAATTAAGCTGCAGAACAGGTTATTTGGAAGTGAGGGCGTAAATAAAGTAATTTCATAATGGAGAATGAAAATATGTCAACTGAGCCGGCCAATAAAGGCGACTCAGGAATTCAAACGAGTGAAAATAATGATGAAGTCAGCCTCACTGACAGTAACATAGAAAGTCAGTTAACAGAATCAAAAGTAATGAAAGACATTGAATATCAATCAACTCCTATCCAAAACAAACAAACGGTAGATAATAATGATGTAATGAATATGTTGCAATTAATTCTAGAACAACAAAATATTAAATTTAGCGAAGTAAAGAGTGGTTTTGACAAACAAAATAATAAATTTGACGCTAAATTTGACGAACAAAAGAATTGTTTTGATGATAAACTAAATGAAATGACTGCTAAGCTAATACAACAGTTAGATAAGTTGGGGAGAAATACTGAAATTAATGAGGTATGTAGGGGTGAAAATTGCAATGATATAGTTGAAAAGATGGTACTAGAGAGTAAGGTAGTTAATATTGAGAGTAATAAGGAAGATTTTGTTGAAGTAGAATTTGTTAATAAAGTGTTGTTAACGAGTGCTGATGAAAGTGTGAGAGTGTAATGAAAATCTAGATGGGCGAAGGGCAAATTTTCCCCAAGTTTATGTTGAAACAGAGTTTTCACAGGTTGTTGATGAGGACAGAGTTTCCTCCAGTAGTTATGTGGGAGACATGGTGTCTCAAAATGGTCCCTTTATTTTCTGTGATGATCTTGGAAGTGCCAAGACATATAGTAAGTTTGTGTTGCCCTCTGTGTGGAGTGAGATTATGAAATGTTGTGGTATCGAAAGTAATTATGAGCGAGAGAGAGAGAGTGATAGAGTTGTTCAGATTAAGTAGAGATTATGAAAGTTTAGTAGTGGGAATAAATGTTGAAAGAAATGATTATATTAAAAACAGTAGAGATTTACCTTGTTTGATAGACACTGTGTATATTGATGATAAATATTTACCTGTGGGGAGAGTTAATGTACCTGTAGTAGCAGAATATTGTAATAATGATGTAATGGTAATAACAAACACTGACGGAGACTTTATAAAAAACACTAATGTCGACTTGATTTATGATAAGATAATTTTGGGGGGTAACCTTATATATTGTTATTATGGTACGATGAAATATATAAAATCTTATGGTTGTTACACAAAAGATAGCCACATGTTGTGTATCAGTAAAATTGAACACTGTTATATAAAGAAAAGACTAATTTTTGATGATGGAGGTTGAATATAAACCCAATGAATGGACAGTTTTAAATATTCTAGTTTATGGTAATGACCTGGCTGCTTTAGGTGTTGAAGTGTGGTACACAAGAAAATTATGACGAAAATTTGTAAATAAATGTGTTAATGCCAAATGTATTGTGTCAAGATTATATTGTGGGAATCTAGATTATAGTTTATGTAACAAAGTATGTTTGTAGTATGATATAATCAGAATAATATTTTATGTTGTTAATTAACAATAACAATGAACAAAAGGTATTCATGAAGTCTATTTTGTATGGTGTGTGTGTGTGTATATTAAAAATGTTTTAAATCATGTAATTAAAGTTCAATTGTTCTGATTGGAGTTAAAATAAAGTTAATTAAAAAATGTGAATTTTAAGGAAGTCAAATTAATTTTGATTTGAATTGTAACAAACAAGTGATAAATATGTTAACTAAAAGATTTATAGAAACCAAAAATTTGTAGGAAGTATATGTGTTAGTAGTGGTAACCAGAATGTTTAGACTGTGTGAGTGTTTATAACACTGTTTATAACACCAGTCTGGCAGACAACTGTTAATGTAAACAGGTGTGTTGTATGTTTTGACTAATGTTTACAGCCAGGTGTTGAAGTTGATACCTATTGTATTCTGCTGAATCATTGCCAGTAGCAAAATCCTATTATGAAACAAAAGAAACACCAGACGTGATGGAATGTAGGTAATATTTTATGTAGGGCCATTTAGAAAAAAAAAAAAAAATGTAATGAAAATAAAGGAAATTGCTTTGAACAAATATTGACTTAATGAGTAGATGAGGTCTTAAATTAAATTAAATTGAAAAAATGATTTTTAATAATGAATTTAAATTTAACTTGATTCAAATTTCACATGTAATGGTAGATTAAATACCAATTAATGATAACTGAATAGAAACTTAATTTTTGGGTAACAATAATAAAAACTGTTTGTATAATCAATGTGTTATTTTGGAGGGGCAATATTACACGGGGAATATTATTTAATTTATATGATTAAACTGTAAGTAGACTGTAAGTTTATATTATTATTTTTAAACTAAACCAGCACTATGTATAAGAAGAACCAGTACTTTTCAAAAAATGAGCCGGTATGGCTAAGAGGAAACGAATCAGTTGTGGGATATGGTATAATGGAAGGCCTTTTTGTTAAATTTTAATTGAATGTCATAAAGTCAGGTGATACTGTGGTGGGTATCGGTCCGAGCTTATGATGTTGGGATCTCGAGTTGAGAAGTCCAGTAAGATCGGATGGGTGCTGCCATAGTCGCCAGACCAGGGGGGTAAGTACCCATGATTTTAGTAAAGAGTTCAGGGGGGTTGCGGCGCCATATCCTCACTGATCCTCTTAGGTTTTAGGCAATACGAGTTTGTATGCTTCGGCATCCAATCTCTTATTGGGGGGGTATTGTAACGGTACAGAATTGTGTGCTACCCCAGTTTCTATTTTATTTTATATCAATTCAGTTTTAATTTTCAATTGTTAGCTTTCACCTGTAAGGTGCCTCAGAGTAACACACTGTTAGTATAAACAACTGTCTAGACAACCAGACTAGACGTATTATGTAACTGCCCCAGCAGCAGGCTTTGTGAATCACAGTATGCAGATTGTCACCAGTGCATGAACATCAGTAAGAGCAGTTAAAAGTTCGTTGAAAGAAAACAGTGGCCTCGGGGGTGTAAGATAGGCCATAATTATTAGTTGGCCTATCCATTCAAGCATTAATGTACTAAATAGTACTACAGAAATAAAACCTGTATAAAAAAGTATAAACAGTGTAGCGCGCGGCCAGCTTACAACAACACCTAAGTGCAAAAAATTACGTCGGCCGACTTAATCATATTATAGAACGTGGAACCAGTAGATCAGTGAGAACCATGAAACAAAAAACCGTAAAATCAGTACCAACAGTGGCGTGAGTGCGAGAGAACTCAGAAATCGGTCAACTAGTGAACTTGTGTCACGGTTATTACATGTGAACAATATGGGTGTGCATTGGAGTGAAACCATTATTAGGATGAGTACCACTTTTTAAACTTTAATTAGTATATTATAAAATTTACTTTTATAGACATCTTAATAAGAAACAGAGATCTCTAAGAGAGGGGAGTTTATTTAAATATTAACAAAAAAGAAAGAGTGTGTGTGTGTGGTAATATAGAGGTTATATACTGGTTCATTTTCAATCTTCTTATAGGTACTTAGTAATGTCAATTATCATAGTAGTTTAAAACAAAATTTAACAAAGATACTGTCATTTGTAGAAAGTAAAAGAAGGGTGCGAGTTTCGATAAATAAAATAAGTATGTATTTTAGACAGTAGAAAATGCGTTAGTGTAATAATTTCGCACTTCTACCCAGATAACCTTGTCTGCAGTGGATTTTCGTCTGTAAGACCTGGGAAAATGCAACCAAAGGTAAGCGTGTATTTACTTGAAAAACCTATATTGAAATCTTGAATTTGAAGTAACTTATAGTGTCTCATTGGCGCCCGAACTGGGACGGCGAGTGTAATTTGTCATTACATTCGCCAGACCTAATTAAGCTGCAGAACAGGTTATTTGGAAGTGAGGGCGTAAATAAAGTAATTTCATAATGGAGAATGAAAATATGTCAACTGAGCCGGCCAATAAAGGCGACTCAGGAATTCAAACGAGTGAAAATAATGATGAAGTCAGCCTCACTGACAGTAACATAGAAAGTCAGTTAACAGAATCAAAAGTAATGAAAGACATTGAATATCAATCAACTCCTATCCAAAACAAACAAACGGTAGATAATAATGATGTAATGAATATGTTGCAATTAATTCTAGAACAACAAAATATTAAATTTAGCGAAGTAAAGAGTGGTTTTGACAAACAAAATAATAAATTTGACGCTAAATTTGACGAACAAAAGAATTGTTTTGATGATAAACTAAATGAAATGACTGCTAAGCTAATACAACAGTTAGATAAGTTGGGGAGAAATACTGAAATTAATGAGGTATGTAGGGGTGAAAATAGCAATGATATAGTTGAAAAGATGGTACTAGAGAGTAAGGTAGTTAATATTGAGAGTAATAAGGAAGATTTTGTTGAAGTAGAATTTGGTAATAAAGTGTTGTTAACGAGTGCTGATGAAAGTGTGAGAGTGTAATGAAAATCTAGATGGGCGAAGGGCAAATTTTCCCCAAGTTTATGTTGAAACAGAGTTTTCACAGGTTGTTGATGAGGACAGAGTTTCCTCCAGTAGTTATGTGGGAGACATGGTGTCTCAAAATGGTCCCTTTATTTTCTGTGATGATCTTGGAAGTGCCAAGACATATAGTAAGTTTGTGTTGCCCTCTGTGTGGAGTGAGATTATGAAATGTTGTGGTATCAAAAGTAATTATGAGCGAGAGAGAGAGAGTGATAGAGTTGTTCAGATTAAGTAGAGATTATGAAAGTTTAGTAGTGGGAATAAATGTTGAAAGAAATGATTATATTAAAAACAGTAGAGATTTACCTTGTTTGATAGACACTGTGTATATTGATGATAAATATTTACCTGTGGGGAGAGTTAATGTACCTGTAGTAGCAGAATATTGTAATAATGATGTAATGGTAATAACAAACACTGACGGAGACTTTATAAAAAACACTAATGTCGACTTGATTTATGATAAGATAATTTTGGGGGGTAACCTTATATATTGTTATTATGGTACGATGAAATATATAAAATCTTATGGTTGTTACACAAAAGATAGCCACATGTTGTGTATCAGTAAAATTGAACACTGTTATATAAAGAAAAGACTAATTTTTGATGATGGAGGTTGAATATAAACCCAATGAATGGACAGTTTTAAATATTCTAGTTTATGGTAATGACCTGGCTGCTTTAGGGGTTGAAGTGTGGTACAGAAGAAAATTATGATGAAAATTTGTAAATAAATGTGTTAATGCCAAATGTATTGTGTCAAGATTATATTGTGGGAATCTAGATTATAGTTTATGTAACAAAGTATGTTTGTAGTATGATATAATCAGAATAATATTTTACGTTGTTAATTAACAATAACAATGAACAAAAGGTATTCATGAAGTCTATTTTGTATGGTGTGTGTGTGTGTGTATATTAAAAATGTTTTAAATCATGTAATTAAAGTTCAATTGTTCTGATTGGAGTTAAAATAAAGTTAATTAAAAAATGTGAATTTTAAGGAAGTCAAATTAATTTTGATTTGAATTGTAACAAACAAGTGATAAATATGTTAACTAAAAGATTTATAGAAACCAAAAATTTGTAGGAAGTATATGTGTTAGTAGTGGTAACCAGAATGTTTAGACTGTGTGAGTGTTTATAACATTGTTTATAACACCAGTCTGGCAGACAACTGTTAATGTAAACAGGTGTGTTGTATGTTTTGACTAATGTTTACAGCCAGGTGTTGAAGTTGATACCTATTGTATTCTGCTGAATCATTGCCAGTAGCAAAATCCTATTATGAAACAAAAGAAACACCAGACGTGATGGAATGTAGGTAATATTTTATGTAGGGCCATTTAGAAAAAAAAAAAATGTAATGAAAATAAAGGAAATTGCTTTGAACAAATATTGACTTAATGAGTAGTTGAGGACTTATTAAATTAAATTGAAAAAATGATTTTTAATAATGAATTTAAATTTAACTTGATTCAAATTTCACATGTAATGGTAGATTAAATACCAATTAATGATAACTGAATAGAAACTTAATTTTTGGGTAACAATAATAAAAACTGTTTGTATAATCAATGTGTTATTTTGGAGGGGCAATATTACACGGGGAATATTATTTAATTTATATGATTAAACTGTAAGTAGACTGTAAGTTTATATTATTATTTTTAAACTAAACCAGCACTATGTATAAGAAGAACCAGTACTTTGCAAAAAATGAGCCGGTATGGCTAAGAGGAAACGAATCAGTTGTGGGATATGGTATAATGGAAGGCCTTTTTGTTAAATTTTAATTGAATGTCATAAAGTCAGGTGATACTGTGGTGGGTATCGGTCCGAGCTTATGATGTTGGGATCTCGAGTTGAGAAGTCCAGTAAGATCGGATGGGTGCTGCCATAGTCGCCAGACCAGGGGGGTAAGTACCCATGATTTTAGTAAAGAGTTCAGGGGGGTTGCGGCGCCATATCCTCACTGATCCTCTTAGGTTTTAGGCAATACGAGTTTGTATGCTTCGGCATCCAATCTCTTATTGGGGGGGTATTGTAACGGTACAGAATTGTGTGCTACCCCAGTTTCAATTTTATTTTATATCAATTCAGTTTTAATTTTCAATTGTTAGCTTTCACCTGTAAGGTGCCTCAGAGTAACACACTGTTAGTATAAACAACTGTCTAGACAACCAGACTAGACGTATTATGTAACTGCCCCAGCAGCAGGCTTTGTGAATCACAGTATGCAGATTGTCACCAGTGCATGAACATCAGTAAGAGCAGTTAAAAGTTCGTTGAAAGAAAACAGTGGCCTCGGGGGTGTAAGATAGGCCGTAATTATTAGTTGGCCTATCCATTCAAGCATTAATATACTAAATAGTACTACAGAAATAAAACCTGTATAAAAAAGTATAAACAGTGTAGCGCGCGGCCAGCTTACAACAACACCTAAGTGCAAAAAATTACGTCGGCCGACTTAATCATACTATATAACGTGGAACCAGTAGATCAGTGAGAACCATGAAACAAAAAACCGTAAAATCAGTACCAACAGTGGCGTGAGTGCGAGAGAACTCAGAAATCGGTCAACTAGTGAACTTGTGTCACGGTTATTACATGTGAACAATATGGGTGTGCATTGGAGTGAAACCATTATTAGGATGAGTACCACTTTTTAAACTTTAATTAGTATATTATAAAATTTACTTTTATAGACATCTTAATAAGAAACAGAGATCTCTAAGAGAGGGGAGTTTATTTAAATATTAACAAAAAAGAAAGAGTGTGTGTGTGTGGTAATATAGAGGTTATATACTGGTTCATTTTCAATCTTCTTATAGGTACTTAGTAATGTCAAATGTCATAGTAGTTTAAAACAAAATTTAACAAAGATACTGTCATTTGTAGAAAGTAAAAGAAGGGTGCGAGTTTCGATAAATAAAATAAGTATGTATTTTAGACAGTAGAAAATGCGTTAGTGTAATAATTTCGCACTTCTACCCAGATAACCTTGTCTGCAGTGGATTTTCGTCTGTAAGACCTGGGAAAATGCAACCAAAGGTAAGCGTGTATTTACTTGAAAAACCTATATTGAAATCTTGAATTTGAAGTAACTTATAGTGTCTCATTGGCGCCCGAACTGGGACGGCGAGTGTAATTTGTCATTACATTCGCCAGACCTAATTAAGCTGCAGAACAGGTTATTTGGAAGTGAGGGCGTAAATAAAGTAATTTCATAATGGAGAATGAAAATATGTCAACTGAGCCGGCCAATAAAGGCGACTCAGGAATTCAAACGAGTGAAAATAATGATGAAGTCAGCCTCACTGACAGTAACATAGAAAGTCAGTTAACAGAATCAAAAGTAATGAAAGACATTGAATATCAATCAACTCCTATCCAAAACAAACAAACGGTAGATAATAATGATGTAATGAATATGTTGCAATTAATTCTAGAACAACAAAATATTAAATTTAGCGAAGTAAAGAGTGGTTTTGACAAACAAAATAATAAATTTGACGCTAAATTTGACGAACAAAAGAATTGTTTTGATGATAAACTAAATGAAATGACTGCTAAGCTAATACAACAGTTAGATAAGTTGGGGAGAAATACTGAAATTAATGAGGTATGTAGGGGTGAAAATAGCAATGATATAGTTGAAAAGATGGTACTAGAGAGTAAGGTAGTTAATATTGAGAGTAATAAGGAAGATTTTGTTGAAGTAGAATTTGGTAATAAAGTGTTGTTAACGAGTGCTGATGAAAGTGTGAGAGTGTAATGAAAATCTAGATGGGCGAAGGGCAAATTTTCCCCAAGTTTATGTTGAAACAGAGTTTTCACAGGTTGTTGATGAGGACAGAGTTTCCTCCAGTAGTTATGTGGGAGACATGGTGTCTCAAAATGGTCCCTTTATTTTCTGTGATGATCTTGGAAGTGCCAAGACATATAGTAAGTTTGTGTTGCCCTCTGTGTGGAGTGAGATTATGAAATGTTGTGGTATCGAAAGTAATTATGAGCGAGAGAGAGAGAGTGATAGAGTTGTTCAGATTAAGTAGAGATTATGAAAGTTTAGTAGTGGGAATAAATGTTGAAAGAAATGATTATATTAAAAACAGTAGAGATTTACCTTGTTTGATAGACACTGTGTATATTGATGATAAATATTTACCTGTGGGGAGAGTTAATGTACCTGTAGTAGCAGAATATTGTAATAATGATGTAATGGTAATAACAAACACTGACGGAGACTTTATAAAAAACACTAATGTCGACTTGATTTATGATAAGATAATTTTGGGGGGTAACCTTATATATTGTTATTATGGTACGATGAAATATATAAAATCTTATGGTTGTTACACAAAAGATAGCCACATGTTGTGTATCAGTAAAATTGAACACTGTTATATAAAGAAAAGACTAATTTTTGATGATGGAGGTTGAATATAAACCCAATGAATGGACAGTTTTAAATATTCTAGTTTATGGTAATGACCTGGCTGCTTTAGGTGTTGAAGTGTGGTACACAAGAAAATTATGACGAAAATTTGTAAATAAATGTGTTAATGCCAAATGTATTGTGTCAAGATTATATTGTGGGAATCTAGATTATAGTTTATGTAACAAAGTATGTTTGTAGTATGATATAATCAGAATAATATTTTATGTTGTTAATTAACAATAACAATGAACAAAAGGTATTCATGAAGTCTATTTTGTATGGTGTGTGTGTGTGTATATTAAAAATGTTTTAAATCATGTAATTAAAGTTCAATTGTTCTGATTGGAGTTAAAATAAAGTTAATTAAAAAATGTGAATTTTAAGGAAGTCAAATTAATTTTGATTTGAATTGTAACAAACAAGTGATAAATATGTTAACTAAAAGATTTATAGAAACCAAAAATTTGTAGGAAGTATATGTGTTAGTAGTGGTAACCAGAATGTTTAGACTGTGTGAGTGTTTATAACATTGTTTATAACACCAGTCTGGCAGACAACTGTTAATGTAAACAGGTGTGTTGTATGTTTTGACTAATGTTTACAGCCAGGTGTTGAAGTTGATACCTATTGTATTCTGCTGAATCATTGCCAGTAGCAAAATCCTATTATGAAACAAAAGAAACACCAGACGTGATGGAATATAGGTAATATTTTATGTAGGGCCATTTAGAAAAAAAAAAAATGTAATGAAAATAAAGGAAATTGCTTTGAACAAATATTGACTTAATGAGTAGTTGAGGACTTATTAAATTAAATTGAAAAAATGATTTTTAATAATGAATTTAAATTTAACTTGATTCAAATTTCACATGTAATGGTAGATTAAATACCAATTAATGATAACTGAATAGAAACTTAATTTTTGGGTAACAATAATAAAAACTGTTTGTATAATCAATGTGTTATTTTGGAGGGGCAATATTACACGGGGAATATTATTTAATTTATATGATTAAACTGTAAGTAGACTGTAAGTTTATATTATTATTTTTAAACTAAACCAGCACTATGTATAAGAAGAACCAGTACTTTTCAAAAAATGAGCCGGTATGGCTAAGAGGAAACGAATCAGTTGTGGGATATGGTATAATGGAAGGCCTTTTTGTTAAATTTTAATTGAATGTCATAAAGTCAGGTGATACTGTGGTGGGTATCGGTCCGAGCTTATGATGTTGGGATCTCGAGTTGAGAAGTCCAGTAAGATCGGATGGGTGCTGCCATAGTCGCCAGACCAGGGGGGTAAGTACCCATGATTTTAGTAAAGAGTTCAGGGGGGTTGCGGCGCCATATCCTCACTGATCCTCTTAGGTTTTAGGCAATACGAGTTTGTATGCTTCGGCATCCAATCTCTTATTGGGGGGGTATTGTAACGGTACAGAATTGTGTGCTACCCCAGTTTCAATTTTATTTTATATCAATTCAGTTTTAATTTTCAATTGTTAGCTTTCACCTGTAAGGTGCCTCAGAGTAACACACTGTTAGTATAAACAACTGTCTAGACAACCAGACTAGACGTATTATGTAACTGCCCCAGCAGCAGGCTTTGTGAATCACAGTATGCAGATTGTCACCAGTGCATGAACATCAGTAAGAGCAGTTAAAAGTTCGTTGAAAGAAAACAGTGGCCTCGGGGGTGTAAGATAGGCCGTAATTATTAGTTGGCCTATCCATTCAAGCATTAATGTACTAAATAGTACTACAGAAATAAAACCTGTATAAAAAAGTATAAACAGTGTAGCGCGCGGCCAGCTTACAACAACACCTAAGTGCAAAAAATTACGTCGGCCGACTTAATCATATTATATAACGTGGAACCAGTAGATCAGTGAGAACCATGAAACAAAAAACCGTAAAATCAGTACCAACAGTGGCGTGAGTGCGAGAGAACTCAGAAATCGGTCAACTAGTGAACTTGTGTCACGGTTATTACATGTGAACAATATGGGTGTGCATTGGAGTGAAACCATTATTAGGATGAGTACCACTTTTTAAACTTTAATTAGTATATTATAAAATTTACTTTTATAGACATCTTAATAAGAAACAGAGATCTCTAAGAGAGGGGAGTTTATTTAAATATTAACAAAAAAGAAAGAGTGTGTGTGTGTGGTAATATAGAGGTTATATACTGGTTCATTTTCAATCTTCTTATAGGTACTTAGTAATGTCAATTATCATAGTAGTTTAAAACAAAATTTAACAAAGATACTGTCATTTGTAGAAAGTAAAAGAAGGGTGCGAGTTTCGATAAATAAAATAAGTATGTATTTTAGACAGTAGAAAATGCGTTAGTGTAATAATTTCGCACTTCTACCCAGATAACCTTGTCTGCAGTGGATTTTCGTCTGTAAGACCTGGGAAAATGCAACCAAAGGTAAGCGTGTATTTACTTGAAAAACCTATATTGAAATCTTGAATTTGAAGTAACTTATAGTGTCTCATTGGCGCCCGAACTGGGACGGCGAGTGTAATTTGTCATTACATTCGCCAGACCTAATTAAGCTGCAGAACAGGTTATTTGGAAGTGAGGGCGTAAATAAAGTAATTTCATAATGGAGAATGAAAATATGTCAACTGAGCCGGCCAATAAAGGCGACTCAGGAATTCAAACGAGTGAAAATAATGATGAAGTCAGCCTCACTGACAGTAACATAGAAAGTCAGTTAACAGAATCAAAAGTAATGAAAGACATTGAATATCAATCAACTCCTATCCAAAACAAACAAACGGTAGATAATAATGATGTAATGAATATGTTGCAATTAATTCTAGAACAACAAAATATTAAATTTAGCGAAGTAAAGAGTGGTTTTGACAAACAAAATAATAAATTTGACGCTAAATTTGACGAACAAAAGAATTGTTTTGATGATAAACTAAATGAAATGACTGCTAAGCTAATACAACAGTTAGATAAGTTGGGGAGAAATACTGAAATTAATGAGGTATGTAGGGGTGAAAATAGCAATGATATAGTTGAAAAGATGGTACTAGAGAGTAAGGTAGTTAATATTGAGAGTAATAAGGAAGATTTTGTTGAAGTAGAATTTGTTAATAAAGTGTTGTTAACGAGTGCTGATGAAAGTGTGAGAGTGTAATGAAAATCTAGATGGGCGAAGGGCAAATTTTCCCCAAGTTTATGTTGAAACAGAGTTTTCACAGGTTGTTGATGAGGACAGAGTTTCCTCCAGTAGTTATGTGGGAGACATGGTGTCTCAAAATGGTCCCTTTATTTTCTGTGATGATCTTGGAAGTGCCAAGACATATAGTAAGTTTGTGTTGCCCTCTGTGTGGAGTGAGATTATGAAATGTTGTGGTATCGAAAGTAATTATGAGCGAGAGAGAGAGAGTGATAGAGTTGTTCAGATTAAGTAGAGATTATGAAAGTTTAGTAGTGGGAATAAATGTTGAAAGAAATGATTATATTAAAAACAGTAGAGATTTACCTTGTTTGATAGACACTGTGTATATTGATGATAAATATTTACCTGTGGGGAGAGTTAATGTACCTGTAGTAGCAGAATATTGTAATAATGATGTAATGGTAATAACAAACACTGACGGAGACTTTATAAAAAACACTAATGTCGACTTGATTTATGATAAGATAATTTTGGGGGGTAACCTTATATATTGTTATTATGGTACGATGAAATATATAAAATCTTATGGTTGTTACACAAAAGATAGCCACATGTTGTGTATCAGTAAAATTGAACACTGTTATATAAAGAAAAGACTAATTTTTGATGATGGAGGTTGAATATAAACCCAATGAATGGACAGTTTTAAATATTCTAGTTTATGGTAATGACCTGGCTGCTTTAGGTGTTGAAGTGTGGTACACAAGAAAATTATGACGAAAATTTGTAAATAAATGTGTTAATGCCAAATGTATTGTGTCAAGATTATATTGTGGGAATCTAGATTATAGTTTATGTAACAAAGTATGTTTGTAGTATGATATAATCAGAATAATATTTTATGTTGTTAATTAACAATAACAATGAACAAAAGGTATTCATGAAGTCTATTTTGTATGGTGTGTGTGTGTGTGTATATTAAAAATGTTTTAAATCATGTAATTAAAGTTCAATTGTTCTGATTGGAGTTAAAATAAAGTTAATTAAAAAATGTGAATTTTAAGGAAGTCAAATTAATTTTGATTTGAATTGTAACAAACAAGTGATAAATATGTTAACTAAAAGATTTATAGAAACCAAAAATTTGTAGGAAGTATATGTGTTAGTAGTGGTAACCAGAATGTTTAGACTGTGTGAGTGTTTATAACATTGTTTATAACACCAGTCTGGCAGACAACTGTTAATGTAAACAGGTGTGTTGTATGTTTTGACTAATGTTTACAGCCAGGTGTTGAAGTTGATACCTATTGTATTCTGCTGAATCATTGCCAGTAGCAAAATCCTATTATGAAACAAAAGAAACACCAGACGTGATGGAATGTAGGTAATATTTTATGTAGGGCCATTTAGAAAAAAAAAAAAATGTAATGAAAATAAAGGAAATTGCTTTGAACAAATATTGACTTAATGAGTAGTTGAGGACTTATTAAATTAAATTGAAAAAATGATTTTTAATAATGAATTTAAATTTAACTTGATTCAAATTTCACATGTAATGGTAGATTAAATACCAATTAATGATAACTGAATAGAAACTTAATTTTTGGGTAACAATAATAAAAACTGTTTGTATAATCAATGTGTTATTTTGGAGGGGCAATATTATACGGGGAATATTATTTAATTTATATGATTAAACTGTAAGTAGACTGTAAGTTTATATTATTATTTTTAAACTAAACCAGCACTATGTATAAGAAGAACCAGTACTTTGCAAAAAATGAGCCGGTATGGCTAAGAGGAAACGAATCAGTTGTGGGATATGGTATAATGGAAGGCCTTTTTGTTAAATTTTAATTGAATGTCATAAAGTCAGGTGATACTGTGGTGGGTATCGGTCCGAGCTTATGATGTTGGGATCTCGAGTTGAGAAGTCCAGTAAGATCGGATGGGTGCTGCCATAGTCGCCAGACCAGGGGGGTAAGTACCCATGATTTTAGTAAAGAGTTCAGGGGGGTTGCGGCGCCATATCCTCACTGATCCTCTTAGGTTTTAGGCAATACGAGTTTGTATGCTTCGGCATCCAATCTCTTATTGGGGGGGTATTGTAACGGTACAGAATTGTGTGCTACCCCAGTTTCTATTTTATTTTATATCAATTCAGTTTTAATTTTCAATTGTTAGCTTTCACCTGTAAGGTGCCTCAGAGTAACACACTGTTAGTATAAACAACTGTCTAGACAACCAGACTAGACGTATTATGTAACTGCCCCAGCAGCAGGCTTTGTGAATCACAGTATGCAGATTGTCACCAGTGCATGAACATCAGTAAGAGCAGTTAAAAGTTCGTTGAAAGAAAACAGTGGCCTCGGGGGTGTAAGATAGGCCGTAATTATTAGTTGGCCTATCCATTCAAGCATTAATGTACTAAATAGTACTACAGAAATAAAACCTGTATAAAAAAGTATAAACAGTGTAGCGCGCGGCCAGCTTACAACAACACCTAAGTGCAAAAAATTACGTCGGCCAACTTAATCATATTATATAACGTGGAACCAGTAGATCAGTGAGAACCATGAAACAAAAAACCGTAAAATCAGTACCAACAGTGGCGTGAGTGCGAGAGAACTCAGAAATCGGTCAACTAGTGAACTTGTGTCACGGTTATTACATGTGAACAATATGGGTGTGCATTGGAGTGAAACCATTATTAGGATGAGTACCACTTTTTAAACTTTAATTAGTATATTATAAAATTTACTTTTATAGACATCTTAATAAGAAACAGAGATCTCTAAGAGAGGGGAGTTTATTTAAATATTAACAAAAAAGAAAGAGTGTGTGTGTGTGGTAATATAGAGGTTATATACTGGTTCATTTTCAATCTTCTTATAGGTACTTAGTAATGTCAATTATCATAGTAGTTTAAAACAAAATTTAACAAAGATACTGTCATTTGTAGAAAGTAAAAGAAGGGTGCGAGTTTCGATAAATAAAATAAGTATGTATTTTAGACAGTAGAAAATGCGTTAGTGTAATAATTTCGCACTTCTACCCAGATAACCTTGTCTGCAGTGGATTTTCGTCTGTAAGACCTGGGAAAATGCAACCAAAGGTAAGCGTGTATTTACTTGAAAAACCTATATTGAAATCTTGAATTTGAAGTAACTTATAGTGTCTCATTGGCGCCCGAACTGGGACGGCGAGTGTAATTTGTCATTACATTCGCCAGACCTAATTAAGCTGCAGAACAGGTTATTTGGAAGTGAGGGCGTAAATAAAGTAATTTCATAATGGAGAATGAAAATATGTCAACTGAGCCGGCCAATAAAGGCGACTCAGGAATTCAAACGAGTGAAAATAATGATGAAGTCAGCCTCACTGACAGTAACATAGAAAGTCAGTTAACAGAATCAAAAGTAATGAAAGACATTGAATATCAATCAACTCCTATCCAAAACAAACAAACGGTAGATAATAATGATGTAATGAATATGTTGCAATTAATTCTAGAACAACAAAATATTAAATTTAGCGAAGTAAAGAGTGGTTTTGACAAACAAAATAATAAATTTGACGCTAAATTTGACGAACAAAAGAATTGTTTTGATGATAAACTAAATGAAATGACTGCTAAGCTAATACAACAGTTAGATAAGTTGGGGAGAAATACTGAAATTAATGAGGTATGTAGGGGTGAAAATAGCAATGATATAGTTGAAAAGATGGTACTAGAGAGTAAGGTAGTTAATATTGAGAGTAATAAGGAAGATTTTGTTGAAGTAGAATTTGGTAATAAAGTGTTGTTAACGAGTGCTGATGAAAGTGTGAGAGTGTAATGAAAATCTAGATGGGCGAAGGGCAAATTTTCCCCAAGTTTATGTTGAAACAGAGTTTTCACAGGTTGTTGATGAGGACAGAGTTTCCTCCAGTAGTTATGTGGGAGACATGGTGTCTCAAAATGGTCCCTTTATTTTCTGTGATGATCTTGGAAGTGCCAAGACATATAGTAAGTTTGTGTTGCCCTCTGTGTGGAGTGAGATTATGAAATGTTGTGGTATCGAAAGTAATTATGAGCGAGAGAGAGAGAGTGATAGAGTTGTTCAGATTAAGTAGAGATTATGAAAGTTTAGTAGTGGGAATAAATGTTGAAAGAAATGATTATATTAAAAACAGTAGAGATTTACCTTGTTTGATAGACAATGTGTATATTGTAACAATTAATATGGGGTACGTCCTTCTTCCTTAAAGCCCCGCGTTGGGTTCGTCAATATGTAACGAATTACCTGAGGTCGTACCTGTTAAAATGTGTCACACTTGTTTATTTTGTGTATTAGTGTGAAGGTAGTGTGTTTGCCTCACACCAGTCGTTACATAAATCGACGTCACTACTGGAGTCTGTAGCGTTGTCAAAATTACCAGTACAACCTACCTGTTAATTCATAGGGGTTGCGAATCCCGGGTGGCGCCAAATTGTTTCTATTAAAACAATTAAAATAGTTAAATTATAAGATGATACGTGTTATTAGCATGGACAGCTGGAGCGTTCGAATGATTCCCGCCGCTATACAGGTTGCCGTCTTGACCACTCGTGACGAGCGCTAGTTGGTTATTGAATAAAACTTGCTAACACACATATACTCTACAACATCCTATGAAATAAAAAGATAGTAATACTCTGTACTGTGAGTTTAATACAAATTCAATCATTAATTAATATGACAAAAGGATTATAAATAATTTGATAACAGATTGCTCCGGCTTACAGCATGAAACACAAATATCTCAGAGTTGGCAAAATTGATTTTACAACACTTTTCGTTGCCGAGATGGCTACAGTTACGTACACTATATTAATATGTTTAAAATCTGGGGTTCTTTGGATTATGAAATAAGACATAAACGTTGGTTACATTAAAAAAGTACACTACCATACATTATACGTACTTAGAAAGTATAATGTGCTTTTACAAATTGTTCGGTAGTGTCGTATTTTTGTTACAAAATGGTACTCTTAATCGAGGTTATATTTTGATTAATAAAATGTTTTTATGTAAGTAAATTATGCATTAACACCTTTGAAAGAAAACAATCTTTGTTCAATAGTGAGAAATTTTATCATTTGGAAAATATTTAAGGTAATTTGGTTTTTTGGGATTAAGGAATTTATTCGATACTTATCAGTTCAGATAGTGCTGATGTGTTGCCATCTAGGGTAGTGAATATTCTTCAAATTTGGGCTGGTTTTAAGCTTCGAACATCTTTTTCAATCTTGTCTTGGATTTTTGTTAATTAATTTATTCAATTTGGTTCCAGGACATCATTAATTCTTGGTAGGTCGACATCTATTCGTCTTTGGTCATCTTGGTTAACTTCCGAAACTTTTTGTAACTATTTAAATTAAAATTTCAATCGTTCCAATTTTGCGTGCCGCTTACCCACGCGTCGTTTTTTCAAGTCTCATATATTTAACAGAAAACTAGCCTTCAACGGCTCATTACTATGGTAACAGCAATCCTGGGATTGGTTAAATACTCTTTCAAAAGCATTGTTAAGAGATTTGAATTTTTATTCAAATTTATTAAGTATTTTCCCAATGGTTTTATTCCTTTACAGTTCCTTTGGGGTAATAAATGATATCACTATTATCTTTCTTTCCTTTCAAAGTTTACAATGATACCTCATAAGGTCTATTCTATTATACATTAACTTTAGTCTAAATATTTGACATTTGATAAATTACATATCTTTCTTAAATTAAACTTTTATAATAACATTTCTGTTTTAAAATAATTTACATATAATTACTGGCCATTTACTGGTCTTAGATTAGTAAAGTTTCTTGCGAAATTGCTACAATTTACATTTGAGTGTCTCTGACAGTTAGATGTTTTCATAGCCAAGATTAGCCATGATGGTTTTTTGGGTGTATTTCCTTTAAATTACATTTTGAATTCAGCCTGATGGGCTTCACTTAGTTATCATATTTGTTTGTGTTTTAACTGCTATTCAACATACATTTTCATTACATATATTTTAAAATATAATAATTAGGCTTATGGACTGTAGGTTCCCTTCAGCCATATCCTCTTTATAACATTGAACCAAACTATTCTTTATAAGTTACTAGTTATTGTTAGTTCTAATAATGATTCCTTTCTTTTGTTACTACCTAGAGTGATAAACATCATCACGTCTTGCAAATTTATGAAAGTTAATTCCCCTTTCAACATGGGGTGTTTTATTCATTGTAGTCTTAATTTTAAAAACAAAACTTTATTTCTATTCTACTATCTCCTCCATACCATGTTAATACAAACTGTTTTTGTCTGGGCTTTCTCCCTGAATAACCTTATATGCTTCTTTTATATTTATTTGTAATATTGTTTTTAGTTATATAAATGTGTACAAGATCACTCCAACCATTGATTGTTTATCAATGTTTTATAAAGTGTTTTCTTACTTATCATTACATTTTTATTGCTTAACATACACTTTCACTATTTTTAGGGTACTTACACTTTCACTATTGCACTTCACTTTGGTTCACTGTTTGTATTGAGTGTTATTTAATGGGTAATCCCTATACTTTCTCCTACTATTTCTCACTATTTCTTTCTAGCATAATATTTATTATTAATAATATTAGGTTAGTTATTTTTTGTTAAATCTAACCTTTCTAACTGTGTTAGTGTACTTTTTCTACACTACGTTACTTTACAATCGTCTTGTGTCTTTAAAATAGGTACATAAGTTAATTCAATTATAACAATAATATTTGTTTCATCAATAAATAATTATTTGGGGTTTATTTACAGTATTCTATCCTTGAGTATACTATTTTTCCCCTTTTATATGTGTGTTAGTTTCCCCTTGGGTTTAACCTGTCTCCTCTTCATTCTTCCTCTTCCTCGTCTTCTTCAATAGTCTTCATCTTGGTTCAGTTCTCCTCTTCTCATCTGATTTGCTTTCTGTTTAATCATAGGGATTTGTTCTCTTCCTTTGATTCTTCTTTAGTTCTGGTTTCTTATATTCCTTTGTTGGTTCATAATTGTTTGGTCCATCACCTTTTTTCTTGAGTATGGTTCGTGGTTCCCTTCTTTGTGTTTATGTTGTTGGGTCAATCACTTGGGTTGGGTAATATCGTCGTTCGTCGTGTCATAATATTAATATTTTATACATTTTTTAAACATTTTATTTTATATGAAGTATTCCTATGTTAAGAATTATCTTTTTTATCACTGGTACGGGATTTGGCTTATTTGTGTTGTAACAATATTGATGATAAATATTTACCTGTGGGGAGAGTTAATGTACCTGTAGTAGCAGAATATTGTAATAATGATGTAATGGTAATAACAAACACTGACGGAGACTTTATAAAAAACACTAATGTCAACTTGATTTATGATAAGATAATTTTGGGGGGTAACCCTATATATTGTTATTATGGTACGATGAAATATATAAAATCTTATGGTTGTTACACAAAAGATAGCCACATGTTGTGTATCAGTAAAATTGAACACTGTTATATAAAGAAAAGACTAATTTTTGATGATGGAGGTTGAATATAAACCCAATGAATGGACAGTTTTAAATATTCTAGTTTATGGTAATGACCTGGCTGCTTTAGGTGTTGAAGTGTGGTACACAAGAAAATTATGACGAAAATTTGTAAATAAATGTGTTAATGCCAAATGTATTGTGTCAAGATTATATTGTGGGAATCTAGATTATAGTTTATGTAACAAAGTATGTTTGTAGTATGATATAATCAGAATAATATTTTATGTTGTTAATTAACAATAATAATGAACAAAAGGTATTCATGAAGTCTATTTTGTATGGTGTGTGTGTGTGTATATTAAAAATGTTTTAAATCATGTAATTAAAGTTCAATTGTTCTGATTGGAGTTAAAATAAAGTTAATTAAAAAATGTGAATTTAAGGAAGTCAAATTAATTTTGATTTGAATTGTAACAAACAAGTGATAAATATGTTAACTAAAAGATTTATAGAAACCAAAAATTTGTAGGAAGTATATGTGTTAGTAGTGGTAACCAGAATGTTTAGACTGTGTGAGTGTTTATAACACCAGTCTGGCAGACAACTGTTAATGTAAACAGGTGTGTTGTATGTTTTGACTAATGTTTACAGCCAGGTGTTGAAGTTGATACCTATTGTATTCTGCTGAATCATTGCCAGTAGCAAAATCCTATTATGAAACAAAATAAACACCAGACGTGATGGAATGTAGGTAATATTTTATGTAGGGTCATTTAGAAAAAAAAAAAAAATGTAATGAAAGTAAAGGAAATTGCTTTGAACAAATATTGACTTAGTAAGTAGTTGAGGACTTAAATTAAATTAAATTGAAAAAATGATTTTTAATAATGAATTTAAATTTAACTTGATTCAAATTTCACATGTAATGGTAGATTAAATACCAATTAATGATAACTGAATAGTAAACTTAATTTTTGGGTAACAATAATAAAAACTGTTTGTATAATCAATGTGTTATTTTGGAGGGGCAATATTACATGGGGAATATTATTTAATTTATATGGTTAAACTGTAAGTAGACTGTAAGTTTATATTATTATTTTTAAACTAAACCAGCACTTTGTATAAGAAGAACCAGTACTTTGCAAAAAATGAGCCGGTATGGCTAAGAGGAAACGAATCAGTTGTGGGATATGGTATAATGGAAGGCCTTTTTGTTAAATTTTAATTGAATGTCATAAAGTCAGGTGATACTGTGGTGGGTATCGGTCCGAGCTTATGATGTTGGGATCTCGAGTTGAGAAGTCCAGTAAGATCGGATGGGTGCTGCCATAGTCGCCAGACCAGGGGGGTAAGTACCCATGATTTTAGTAAAGAGTTCAGGGGGGTTGCGGCGCCATATCCTCACTGATCCTCTTAGGTTTTAGGCAATAAGAGTTTGTATGCTTCGGCATCCAATCTCTTATTGGGGGGGTATTGTAACGGTACAGAATTGTGTGCTACCCCAGTTTCAATTTTATTTTATATCAATTCAGTTTTAATTTTCAATTGTTAGCTTTCACCTGTAAGGTGCCTCAGAGTAACACACTGTTAGTATAAACAACTGTCTAGACAACCAGACTAGACGTATTATGTAACTGCCCCAGCAGCAGGCTTTGTGAATCACAGTATGCAGATTGTCACCAGTGCATGAACATCAGTAAGAGCAGTTAAAAGTTCGTTGAAAGAAAACAGTGGCCTCGGGGGTGTAAGATAGGCCGTAATTATTAGTTGGCCTATCCATTCAAGCATTAATGTACTAAATAGTACTACAGAAATAAAACCTGTATAAAAAAGTATAAACAGTGCAGCGCGCGGCCAGCTTACAACAACACCTAAGTGCAAAAAATTACGTCGGCCGACTTAATCATATTATATAACGTGGAACCAGTAGATCAGTGAGAACCATGAAACAAAAAACCGTAAAATCAGTACCAACAGTGGCGTGAGTGCGAGAGAACTCAGAAATCGGTCAACTAGTGAACTTGTGTCACGGTTATTACATGTGAACAATATGGGTGTGCATTGGAGTGAAACCATTATTAGGATGAGTACCACTTTTTAAACTTTAATTAGTATATTATAAAATTTACTTTTATAGACATCTTAATAAGAAACTGAGATCTCTAAGAGAGGGGAGTTTATTTAAATATTAACAAAAAAGAAAGAGTGTGTGTGTGGTAATATAGAGGTTATATACTGGTTCATTTTCAATCTTCTTATAGGTACTTAGTAATGTCAATTATCATAGTAGTTTAAAACAAAATTTAACAAAGATACTGTCATTTGTAGAAAGTAAAAGTAGGGTGCGAGTTTCGATAAATAAAATAAGTATGTATTTTAGACAGTAGAAAATGCGTTAGCGTAATCATTTCGCACTTCTACCCAGATAACCTTGTCTGCAGTGGATTTTCGTCTGTAAGACCTGGGAAAATGCAACCAAAGGTAAGCGTGTATTTACTTGAAAAACCTATATTGAAATCTTGAATTTGAAGTAACTTATAGTGTCTCAGTGTGTATTACCGGAAACAGTCAGACAAGGTGGGGATTTGGTTAGTCGTTGTTTGATCAGTCGACGAATAACATCTGAAGGCAGCGGACGCCAGTAGTGGTGTGCATCGCCGGCCGGGAAAAGTTTTATTTCGTTCGCCTATAAAAAATAGTTAAAACAGTCGACGAAAGAACTCCCCCCTGGCCGGGGTTTCAGAAACAAGTTCGCGAACTACAAAATCTTATAAAATGTCCACAAAGTGTTAAAAACGTAATTTAAATCAACCATAAAGCAACCTATCAGCTCAAAGTGGAGTGAAAGAAAAGAAGTGTACATGTGTTAAACTTTCGGACATATAATCGGTGCGGCGCGGGATCATCATAGACGCCAAGGGTTGTAACGGGGTGAATATGAGGGGTTTTTATTTTTATTAATTTTGGGTTACGTTTTATTAAAATTTCAACAATTTACTTCATATGTATGGCAAGTCCTCAGTTGAATCTAAAGCGTAGTTTCTAACAAAGGAACTGTGGTGAAACAATTGGAAAGGAATGTGCGGTTGACACAATTCTAAGAACTTTGCGGCTGTGTGACATCTACGCCCAAACGCACTACACCAGCATGTGCGCATACCCACGCTGACTAAAAGACGCTCAAGATGGCTTGGCGATGAATTTTGTCTTACACATGATCCTAGCTGGCGGATGTAAGTTTAAGCCCAGCCTACTTTTGTGACGTCGGCCAGTGCACACCAAATATCATCCACGTCTACAACAAGAAAAAACCATGTGTTGAATGTGTCACCGCTATGACTACCAAATAGAAGGCATTGCTGTCCGTCTTCTTCAACAAATATATCGAGGAGAGGGGACTGATAGATGCTTCCCAGTTGATCACCGACTTCAACCTGCGAGGTTGCCCGGCAACACGGGCTATTAAAAAATAATTTTTTTAATATCCAATAACAGTGAGTGAAAGTTCAGCAACATCCCATAGTGAGAACAGGTTCACAAAAAATGAACTAATAAATCGTTTTAGTAAATAACAGAAAGAAAATTGTGTGCGATTCAACGCGAAGTCGGGATGACTCCACGTGGCCGGCCGGAGTATCGATATATATCAAGGTTAATTTTAAATGGGGCTTTAAAATAAAGGTATTTTTAAAACTGAATGTGTGTGTGAGAGAGCAGACTGGGCTGTCTGATATATATAATAAGGTAAGATGTATTAAATAAGTTTAATGGTATAATATAATGTTTCAATTATTTTAAGAAAGTTGTATTCAACTTAAAAGTTGACTAGAAGTACTAGCTTGTTTTTAAACATACAGAAATGACTAACGAATAATTTGATATAGAACATTTTAAATAAAAAATAAAATTTAATTAATTTCTCTTCATAAAAAGCGAGTTGCGTAAGGCATTCACACAACCTTAAATCATGCTTGCATCCTCTAACATTCGTGTGACGAGACCTTGGGTGGAGAAAACAGTTTATAAGGTAGGTGAAAAATAAGTAATTTTATGTAATTATATTTGTAGTAATAAATATATTATTACAATTGGCGCTACGACAGGGACGAATTTGAATAATTAAAATTCCACACCTACGATAGATGCAAGTTTGATTTGAGGGTTAAGTAACTGCGTCAAAAATTACGCTGTAACGTGTCTAAAATTGGGTCATTTTATTTCCTACCGTATGGGGTATTCGTATATTTATTTATTTCATTTTGTGTGGGATTTTATAAATTTATTGTGAAAGTTTTATTTCCTGGCGAACGTTATTTCCATTACAACAGCACACGTGTTGAGAAACAGTGGTGTAACAAAGCAGAGACGCAGTTCGTGTTGAGTAACTCTGTAAGGAATTCGCACCCCCTTCGAATTTCTCAGAAATCTGTATATGTGTGGCGATGCACGCGCGCCACCACTCAAGCAGGCGCTCGGGGGACGCGGTCAGCCCGAAAACCAAGATGGCTAGAGAACAAATTTATTCATCGTCTCCTTGGCGATCCTCAGGAAATGCTGCTAAGGACTGCCCACTTTAATGACGTCAGCCAGTGCCTAGCTGAAATCGTCTGCTATCTTAACTCCAAAAAACTACATGCATAGCATGGGACGAAGCTTCGGCGACGAAGATCAAGGCAGTGCTTTCCGTAGAAAGTATGAGATCACCTCAGCAATACCTGCTACGTTATCGGCCCCAGTCTGCTAACTGAAATCCCCGGCGTCGGGACGAGCAAAGTAGGCTCGTCACGAAAAATTTTAATTTAACAGTAGAAAACGGAACAACAGTGAAAAGTTTATGTGACCACGGTCAATCCAACGAATAGTACCGAGCAAAATGTTTGGCGAGCAATAAAAACCAAGATATTTTACAAAACGATGAGTGCGCGCGCGAACCACGTGCCGGCGGTTTACGTGTAAGGGCTGATGGGGCTTATTATAAAATGTTAAGGGATAAATAAATTTTCTGTGTGTATGCGTGAGTGAGCAAAGCTGGGCTGTTTGTGTTTGTGTTTGTGTGAACAACTTAAGGTAAGACCATAGCATAAGTAAGTACAAGTAGTATTCATGTACCGAATCAAAAGAGGAAATTAGTAAGAAGCTATGTAAGATGCAAAAGCATGATAAGATTTGTTTTCTAATTTGAATTTAAATGACTTGACAAAATTAAATCTTAATTCTCTTCATAAAAAATGTGTTGTGCAAATCATTCACACAACCTTAAGAAATTACACCTGTATCCTAACGTACGTATGACGCAACCCTGAAGCCGAGGTTACTGAGTGATGGTAAGTAGGAGTTTCTTAACTTTTAATTTGCATTTTTATTATGTATCAATAAAGAACATCTCAATGGCGCCACGAACTGGAACGAATTTAATAAAATGAAATTCCATACCTACAAATAAGATACAAGCGTAATTTGGAGGTTAGAGTGAAAATACGTAAAGTTACGTAAAATAATACTTGTTCAGATAGTAAATAAATTGCATGTTTAAAAATATAATAATGGAAAATACAGAGAACGGAGTCGAGTTGTCCGACTCGACTGTGATAAGCGAAACAGCTGAATTTGACGAATCAGCTGTGATGAATAGTCTTGAAATACATTCAACACCGAATGTAGGTCAAGACGACAAAACTATGAATGCAAGTAACACAAATGAAACAAGTAATACAGAGGATTCAGGGATTCAAGCAACCCCGACCTCAACAAAATACAATAAGGTGGATGATGATATAATGAGTATTATACTTAACCAATTAGAAAAAATGAATAATAAATTATTAGAAAAAATGAATAATAAATTTGATAGTCGTTTTGACAGTAATGACATAAAATTAGACAGACAAAGTAGGGATTTTAATGAGAAATTCGAGGTTCAAAAGAACAGTTTTGATGAGCTAAAAAACCAAATTAACGAAATTAATAGATGTTGTAAAAATACCAGTGAAGAGTGTACCAATAAAATTAACCAAGTAGATGCCAAGTTAGATAATTCAATACAGCAGATAGATGTTAAATTTAATGAAATCGATAGTCAGATAAGTAGAGTTGAGAAGCAAATCAATGAGAATAATGAAATATTAATAAATTCAATGAATGAGTATAACGATGACATAGAATCTAAAATTAATAAATTTAATACTGAAACTGAATGTAAGCTGAGTAGTGTAGTAATGACAGTTGAAAAAATTAGTCAAAATATTGATGAACACCAAAATAAGATAGACTCTAAAATAAATGACATTGAAAATAATTATAAGACAGAAATACAAGCAGTAAATGAATCTATTGAAGTAATATCAAAAAATAATGTACAGTCTGAATATAGTAATGACAAAAAATTATATTCACTTGAACAAAACATTAGTAGTATGAGAGACGAATTAAGTTTAGTAAGAAACCAAAATTTAAATAATGTTACTGAACGCATATTCATGACACGAGACACAAACAATGAAATAGAATTAGAAACTTTTAGTAGTGAAAATAGGAGAGTGCATCCAATGCAATTTTTGAATCGAGTGCGGGAATTTGACAGATTTAATGGTAGTAGTTGGGAGGTTAAACTTATAAAAATTTTGAAATGTTTTAAAGGCAATTCGGAGATATGGGCGGAGACACATCGAAACTAATGGGAGAGGTATGGAGATTTTGAAAAAGCCTTTCGGAATAAATACTGGTCGGAGGAGGAGCAGGAGATACTACGAAGCCAAATAATGGGAACCGGGAGCTTTGGGAGGAACAACCGTAATATTACCGTCTATACGATGAAGCTATACAATGAAGCTAAGTACTTAGAACCACCGCTGCCATTCCAGTCGTTTGTACGCCACATCAGCAAACATCTACCGAGGGAAGTACAAATCACTTTAATGACCAGAGAGGTAAGTGATATTAGTGAATTAGAAAAAATATTGGATGTTTTTCAGAATATTAAGGACCAGGAAGACAGCAGACGCATACAACAACTTAATATGCAAAATGGAGGTAACTATACATCAAGAGGAGGACCAAACGGGGGAACCACACACAATGGTCGAGAACGGGACAGACGATACCCGATGTGGAAATGTGACGGGTGTCTGGGGGAAAATTATGCTGATCGTAATTTTTGTTATAGATGTAGAAGGGCGAGGCCCGGACAGCAGCAAAGGACACAACAGAGATTCAACAACCCACAGCAGAGGAACGGGGACCGACGAGCAGAGAATACGAGAAACGAAGGAGGAAATCAGCAGATGGGTAGAGTGTATATGCCCCGAAGTGCAGACGAGAGGACGGGAAACTAAGGAGGACAATGGATGAGGAGGCCCGGCCATTGTCGAGGAATAACCACGGGGTCCACGAAAATAAATACAGGAATAACACGATTCGCACGGACTTGGCTACGGAATTGATGGAAGAAGAGGAGGCGGAAACGAGGAGACAAGAGGCGTGGTTGACTGAGGTAAAACTGGAAATAGAAGGTAAGTCAGTCTTGACACTTATAGACACAGGTAGTGAAATATCTGTAATAGCAGAACATGTACTGAATAAATTGAAAGAGACTAACAAACATATTCCGTCTTTGCCAGTAGCGGGAGTAACAATTGTAGGCATTACGGGTGTTAGAAGTAAACGGGTTACAACACAAGTCCAGTTGAACATGTTAATAAACGGGGAAAGCTATGAGAATACATTTTTAGTTGTAAGGGGTTTAAATTTAGAAGTAATTTTGGGTACTGACTTTCTAATCAGGAATAATGCGGTCATCAATTTTAGAAAAAGAATTTTAGAATTGAGCAATGAAAATAAATGCAAATAACGGTTAATTTTGAACGGGTTTTAGACACAGTAAAGATTTCGGGTATAAGGGTTATACCAGATAAGACCATAAATAGGGATATGGAATTTAGTATACATGTGTGTAGAGAGAGTGTGAGTGAAGAGAGTGGGGAGAGAATATGGGCGGATAGAGAGGTTAAATTTTGCGGGGAGGGTGGCGTAATAGGGAGTTCTCAGCGTAAAGCACTGTGGCGGGTAGTCGAGGATTATAGGGGAGTGTTTGCCGGGGAACCAGGAAGGGCAAAAGGTTATGAATGCGAGTTAAAGGTGAGGGAGCATGCGCCCTATGTCCAACGTAGTTATCCGGTACCATATTCGAAACGGGAGGCCGTACAGTTAGAATTGGATAGGATGTTAGCAGGGGATATTATAGAAAGGTCGGTATCAACTTATTCTAACCCTTTAGTAGTAGTGATAAAAAAAGATGGGAGAGTGAGGTTATGTCTAGATGCCCGCAAAATCAATCAAATAATTATTCCAGACCGGGAGTCACCCGAAGCTATTGAAGAGATTTTTCAGAAATTCAGCGGTGTGAAATATATGACCTCTTTAGACCTGACTGCCGGGTATTGGCAAGTCCCGTTGGCAGTAAATAGCAGGAAGCATACCGCGTTCTTGTTCAACGGAAAAAATGATCAATTTAAGCGTTTGCCGTTTGGTTTGAACACCAGTGTAGCCAGCTTTATTAAGTGTCTTGATGAGATTTTGCAACCCCATAACTTAGATTTTTTGACCATATATGTGGATGACATACTGATAGCTTCTAGAACATTTGAGGAGCATGTCGAACATTTAGAGTATGTATTGGAGAAGTTACACCAGGGAGGTTTGACGGTGAATTGGGACAAATCAAAATTTTTGCAAACTGAGATACATTTTTTGGGTTTCATCATAACACCTACAGGAATACGTGCTAATCCGGATAAAGTAGAATCCATCCTGACGTTTCCGGAGCCTAAAAATATAAAACAATTGCAAAGTTTTCTTGGTCTCTGTAATTTTTACAGGAAGTTCCAGCGGAACTATGCCCAGACGACGGCCCGACTCAGCGCAGTGCATACAAACTTAAATATTTTTAGTGTCAATGGTAAAGTTCAACATGAGCCATTGACTGTAGTATTGCTTAAGCCGAAATGAAGAGTTTTGCTGGGAGGCGGATTTGACGAGGATTCAGACGGTGGGTCTGGAGAAATGAGAGTCAGAGGGAGAAAAGTAGGAAGTAAAGGGGGGAGTAATTTCACAAAGCAGATCTGAATTTTCATCAAAACTGCCTCATAGCAGAACACCCCCATTTCAGGCGGTCACGATCTTACTAGTTATGGTTAAGGATAGATAGAGTCAGCCTCCAATGTAAATAGATTTTGAAAAAAAAAAAATACCAAAGTAATTTTGGATGTGCATAATCTTAAATTTAAAGAAATTTTAGAATTAAGTGACCAAATATAATTGTCAAGTTTTAGTATCAGTGAGTATGGGAACATTTAAGAGATGGGTAATAAAACAAAAACTTGTTATCAATGCAAGATGTGGGGATAGTTTTGGGGGGTAGTTTGGTGCTCAATGAAGTGATAGAACAAGGGAGTGTGGAACTGCAATTGTAGAAAGTTTAGTTTTCAATTTTAATTAGTTAGCTATTAAGTTGCTATTGCGGGGGTGGCCTGTGCCCTCGTAGATAGCGAAATGGGTTGGGGGTAACAGAGAGTGTTACCTCCATCGGAGGCGAAAATGGCGAAAATGTGTGACACACCTTTTTCGTGTAAATTAAAATTTACACACTGATAGACGACCGTGTCGCACATAATAAGACGATGTATAACAGGCAGTGAAATGAAGTTAATTTCCCCGACTTTTCGGGCGATTACTGCCTTACCAGCACTAATCGTGGATTTGGCTAGCGGCCGGCTATGGTCATATCAAGTCCCTTGACCATAGCTGACTTGAAATTGGTATAAGTAGAAATTCAATGGGGGGCGAATATTAGGGGAAATCTCCCGGCACTATGGAACAGCGGCTGCCACTCTGCCCGCTTGGGGGCAGCAAAGCCAGGTGGTAGACCCGCATTAAGGGCATGTAAATATAGACCAGAACATGTTGATGTTCATAACCTTTTAAATGTAATAGCGGAAGCAAAGACACGGAGAGGTAAAACTACTCCAAAATATACAGTCTTTGCGAGGGGGCGCAACAGCCTTACATAACTTGAAATAGTGTGTGTGGATTGGAGGTGGCTCAGATGAGCTACGAATTTAAATTTTACAACATAAAAAATTTTTTTATTCAAATTTTAATCCAATAAAATTGCTTGTGCTCTGTTAAATAACTAGCTGCTCGGACATTCAATATAGGGTGTTCATGCTGTAATTTTAAATGTATTATTTTATTGTTGTACGTTAGATATAGGTGTTGATAAAAATATGTGTTTTCATTATGTGTGTAATTTTAAACTAAGCCAATAATTAAATCGTCTGGCAGGCGGTAACACAAAATGATCAGAATCAGAGAGGGGAAACAATGAGGTGAGAAGTAATGATAAATAAATATATATATATTTCATGTAATTTGTTCAATTTTGAGATGTGTTTTCATTGTGTGTTAGGAGATCAGCTGATCAGCAATAACATGGAACTGGTATAATGGTTTATAAATGTTTCAAGTAATTAATGTTCAATGCAATGTTTTAATGTAGTACAGATGTTTTAAAGTAATGATAAAAATAATTTGATAAAGTGAGAAGTAAAGTAATAATTTATGCAAGTTAACAAGAGATAGTTTTGGGTGATGAATATTTTAGGGGACATATAGATCTGTCCAAGTTGAAATCAAAGTTAGAGAAATAGTAGAGATGAAGATAATGTGATGTTGTTTTGAAGTAATGTATATTATAGAGTTTTGTGAAGTATTGATGTTGACACAGTAGCAAGGGAGAATTTATGTAGAGTTTTGAGTGATATATTGTTGTTTATAATTGATGTTATTTTGTTGTATTTGTAGTAAGGTAATGAGATTGAGATTTTGGGGACGGCAATTTTGTAGTAGGGGGTAGTGTAATGTGGGAGTCCGCACCATAATGATAAGTTGGGTCGGGATAGGAATCGATTTTAGTGAGGAGGGGCCGCCTTAGGTAGAATCCAGGGGCCATATAAGGGATTTGAGTTTTTGGGGGGGGGAAACACGTATCCTATGTACAAAGGGTTAGAGAGTATTTTTTTTTATATATATAGAGAGAAGGTGGCGAATTGAGTTCCATGATAAGTTGGGGTTAGAGAGTGTTTTGGGATAGATATTTTAATAGAGATGGGTGTCATGTGAGTTACAGTTGTTAGTGGTTAGAGTCAGAGGGAGAAAGATTGTATACAGATCAAGTAGTACAGTAAATGAGAATAAATAATTTACATCACCCACAGTAGTGTAGAATACGATTGTTAAAGAAAGAAAGAGATTTATAATAAAGATAAAAAACTTTTATTTTTTGAAACCAGTGACAGAATTTTGATAGAATTTGGTAATGTAAAATTAAGAATTGTTTATTTTAAATAAATTAAAGGTCAATTTGCTTATTATTTATAATAATATTTTGTTATTTTAAATGTTTTGTTTTATTATGTGTTGTGTTTCAAGTAGGATGTTACAGATGTTAAATGTATTTTCAGATAGAGTGTACATAACATATGTAGGTCAAGGGTTTTGGACTTGACCTAGTTTCGATCAGCTGATGAGATCATATACATACTAAGCTTGTGCAGTAGGAAGTCAATTCAATTTGTTTATTCAATCAATTGAAACAAGTTTTAATTAATGTATAAATATAAAGGAAACATTTTCATAAATTAAAATTTTTTTTTTAATTTTAAAATTTTTTTTTGAATTTTAAAATTTTTTTGGAAAATTTTTTTTGGAAATTTTAATTTTTGAAAAAAAAATCTTGATTTTTCGCCTGCCAGTTAATGAATATTTTGAGTATTGATTATTTAATTGTTTGTGTATTAACCATGTTTAATTTTATTGATTTACTGTATTGCATTGTATTGTTAGACTCAAAGTATTCACATGTTAGGTTAAGGATATGTTTAACGATAAGAAATGTTTAAATTCACTTATTTTAAGTAAAAAACAGAAAATATGGAAGAGAATTATTTTGATAAAGTATTTTATTTTGAATTTTGATTTTTTTTTCTTACATGAAATAGTGGATTATAAAGAATTTTTCAATGTACAATATGTAATGTGAGTGTGTGTGAGCCCAGTATTTGCTAAAGGCAGCCCAGCTTGCATAAAAGGGGAAACATATCGGTTGAGGATCTGGCATAATCTGAGCCAGGGATTGAGGATTTTGGGGGGTAGCATGTTAGACGGTGAGGCGTGCTGTGGTACTTGTCGGTTCGATTTTTCGGTGTTGGGATCTCTTACGGAGAAGTCCAGTGATCTCGTTCAGATGAGTCCATGGTCACCAAGCCAGGGGGGTCATGTACCCATGAGGAGTTAGAACAAGGGGGTTGTTGGCACCAGTTCCTCACCGGTCCTCTTCGGGGTTTATCAATGAGATTTCTTCTGTTGTGGACAGCAGAATTCTCATTGAGGGGGTATTGTAACGTGTCTAAAATTGGGTCATTTTATTTCCTACCGTATGGGGTATTCGTATATTTATTTATTTCATTTTGTGTGGGATTTTATAAATTTATTGTGAAAGTTTTATTTCCTGGCGAACGTTATTTCCATTACAACAGCACACGTGTTGAGAAACAGTGGTGTAACAAAGCAGAGACGCAGTTCGTGTTGAGTAACTCTGTAAGGAATTCGCACCCCCTTCGAATTTCTCAGAAATCTGTATATGTGTGGCGATGCACGCGCGCCACCACTCAAGCAGGCGCTCGGGGGACGCGGTCAGCCCGAAAACCAAGATGGCTAGAGAACAAATTTATTCATCGTCTCCTTGGCGATCCTCAGGAAATGCTGCTAAGGACTGCCCACTTTAATGACGTCAGCCAGTGCCTAGCTGAAATCGTCTGCTATCTTAACTCCAAAAAACTACATTCATAGCATGGGACGAAGCTTCGGCGACGAAGATCAAGGCAGTGCTTTCCGTAGAAAGTATGAGATCACCTCAGCAATACCTGCTACGTTATCGGCCCCAGTCTGCTAACTGAACTCCCCGGCGTCGAGACGAGCAAAGTAGGCTCGTCACGAAAAATTTTAATTTAACAGTAGAAAACGGAACAACAGTGAAAAGTTTATGTGACCACGGTCAATCCAACGAATAGTACCGAGCAAAATGTTTGGCGAGCAATAAAAACCAAGATATTTTACAAAACGATGAGTGCGCGCGCGAACCACGTGCCGGCGGTTTACGTGTAAGGGCTGATGGGGCTTATTATAAAATGTTAAGGGATAAATAAATTTTCTGTGTGTATGCGTGAGTGAGCAAAGCTGGGCTGTTTGTGTTTGTGTTTGTGTGAGCTACTTACGGTAAGACCATAGCATAAGTAAGTACAAGTAGTATTCATGTACCGAATCAAAAGAGGAAATTAGTAAGAAGCTATGTAAGATGCAAAAGCATGATAAGATTTGTTTTCTAATTTGAATTTAAATGACTTGACAAAATTAAAATCTTAATTCTCTTCATAAAAAATGTGTTGTGCAAATCATTCACACAACCTTAAGAAATTACGCCTGTATCCTAACGTACGTATGACGCAACCCTGAAGCAGAGGTTACTGAGTGATGGTAAGTAGGAGTTTCTTAACTTTTATTTTGCATTTTTATTATGTATCAATAAAGAACATCTCAACGCAACACATATAAACTAGTACATCAATGTTCAGAGTTTAAGAGTTAAGTGGTAGATGTTTTTATGTAAGAAAATCTAGATTAATAAACTTATAGATATGGCAGGAAATAAGGAAAACAATATCAATGAAATAACTAGTGTCGAAAGTTTGGATGAATCAAACATTATGAGTAATTTTGAGGTACATTCGACTCCAAGTGCGAGTCAAGATAAAATAGAAATAAATGTAACAGATCAGAGCAGTGTAACTGAAGATTCGGGGATTCAAATAACCCCAAAATCGAGTAGGGAAATTAAAATTAATAACGATGAAGTCAGCTTCACTGACGATAAAACAGAAAGTCTGTCAACACCTATCCAAAATAAACAAGAGGTAGATAGTAACGAGAAAGTTATGAATATGTTGCAATTAATTTTGGAGCAACAAAGTATTAAATTTGAAGTACAAAATAACAAATTTGACATGCAAAATAATAATTTCAATGATAAATTTGATGAACTGAAAAAGCAGAATGATGAATTAAAAAATGATATTCAAGAGATTAATAGACGTTGTGAAAATGCCAATGAAGAATTTACCAATAAAATTAACCAATTAGATACCAAGTTAGATAATTCAATAAAGAAGATAGATGTTAAATTTAATGAGATAGATAGTCAGATATCAGACAGAGTTGATAAACAAATAAATGAGAATAATGAGATGTTAATAAATTCAATGAATGAGTATAATACTGAAGTAGAATATAAAATAAATAAATGTAATACCGAAACTGAATGTAAGCTTAATAGTGTAGTAATGACAATTGAAAAAATGAGTCAGAATATCGATGAACACAAAAATAATGTAGACTTTAAGGTCAATGAAATTGAAAATACCTGTAAGACAGAAATACAAGCATTAAATGAATCAATTAATGTAATATCAAAAAATAGCATACAGTCTGAATGTAGTAATGATAAAAAATTATATTCAATTGAACAGAGCATTAGTAGTGTAAAAGATGAGTTAAGTTTAGTAATAAACCAAAAATTAAGCAATGTTACTGAATGTATATTAATTACAAGAGATGTCAATAATGAAATTGAACTCGAAACTTTTTGTAGTGAGAACCGTAGAGTGCATCCAATGCAATTTTTGAATCGAGTACGGGAATTTGACAGGTTTAATGGTAGTAGTTGGGAGGTTAAGCTTATAAAAATTTTGAAATGCTTTAAGGGTAATTCGGAGATATGGGCGGAGACACATCGAAATGAATGGGAGAGGTATGAAAATTTTGAAACAGCCTTTCGGAATAAATACTGGTCAGAAGAGGAGCAGGAGGTACTGCGAAGTCAAATAATGGGAACAGGGAGCTTTTGGAGAAACAACCGTAATATTACCGTCAATACAATGAGGCTGTTTAATGAAGCAAAGTACCTAGAACCACCGTTGCCATTCCAGTCGTTTGTACGCCACATCAGCAAACATCTACCGAGGGAAGTACAGATCATGTTAATGACGAGAGGTAAGTGATATAAATGAGTTAGAAAAAATATTGGATGTTTTTCAGAATATTAAGGACCAGGAAGACAGCAGACGCATACAACAACCTAATGTGCACAATGGAGGGAATTATGCACCAAGAGGAGGACCAAACGGGGGAACCACACATAATGGTCGAGAACCAAACAGACGATATCCGATATGGAAATGTGATGGGTGTCTGGTGGAAAATTATGCTGACCGTAATTTTTGTTATAGATGTAGAAGGGCGAGGCCCGGACATCAGCTGAGGACGCAGCAAAGATTCAACAACCCACAGCAGAGGAACGGGGAAGGACGAGCAGAGAATACAAGAAACGAAGGAGGAAATCAGGACACCGGAAGAGTGTATATGCCCAGAAATACAGACGAGAGGACGGGAAACTAAGGAGGACAATGGATGAGGAGGCCCGGCCATTGTCGAGGAATAACTGCGGGGTCCATGAAAGTAAATACAGGAATCACACAATTCACACGGACATGGCTACTGAATTGATGGAAGAAGAGGAGGCGGGGGCGATGAGACCAGAAGCGTGGTTGACTGAGGTAAAACTGGAAATAGAAGGTAAGCCAGTCTTGACACTTATATACACAGGTAGTGAAATATCCGTAATAGCGGAACATGTACTAAATAAATTAAAAGAGATTAACAAAAATATTCCATCTTTGCCAGTTGCGGGGGTAACCATTGTAGGCGTTACGGGTGTTAGAAGTAAACGAGTTACAACACAAGTCCAGTTGAATATGTTAATAAATGGGGAAAGTTATGAGAATACATTTCTAGTTGTAAGGGGCTTAAATTTAGAAGTAAGTTTGGGTAATGATTTTCTAATCAGGAATAATGCGATCATCAATTTTAGAAAAAGAATTTTAGAATTGAACAACGAGAGTAAGCGAATAACAGTTAATTTTGAACGGGTATTAGATACAGTAAAGATTTCGGGTATAAGGGTTATACCAAATAGGGCCATAGATAGGGACGTGGAATTTAGTATGAATATGTGTAGAGAGAGAGTGATTGAGGAGAGTGAGGAGCGAATATGGGCGGATAGAGCAGTTAAATTTTGTGGTGAGGGTGGCATAATGGGGAGTTCTCAACGTAAAGCGTTGTGGCGGGTAGTCGAGGATTATAGGGGAGTGTTTGCCGGGGAACCAGGAAGGGCAAAAGGTTATGAGTGTGAACTAAAGGTGAGGGAGCATGCGCCATATGTACAACGTATTTATCCGGTACCATATTCCAAAAGGGGGGCAGTACAGTTAGAATTGGATAGAATGTTAGCGGGTGGTATTATAGAGAGGTCGGTATCAACTTATTCAAATCCTCTGGTGGTAGTTATAAAGAAAGACGGGAGAGTTAGATTATGCCTGGATGCGAGAAAAATAAACCAAATTATTATTCCTGATAGAGAGTCCCCTGAGGCGATTGAGGAAATTTTTCAGAAGTTCAGTGGGGTAAAATATATGATGTCGTTAGACCTGACGGCAGGTTACTGGCAGGTACCGCTAGCACAAAATAGTCGCAAGTATACTGCATTTTTATTTAACGGAAAAAATTATCAGTTTACTCGATTGCCGTTTGGATTGAACACCAGTGTAGCTAGTTTTATCAAGTGTCTTGATGAAATTTTGCAACCTCATAATTTAGATTTTTTGACTATATATGTGGATGACATTCTGATAGCTTCCAGAACATTTGAGGAGCACATAGAACATTTAGAGTATGTGTTGGATAAATTATACCAGGGAGGTTTAACTGTGAATTGGGATAAATCCAAATTCTTGCAGACCGAAATACATTTTCTAGGCTTCATCATAACACCTACAGGAATACGGGCCAATCCGGACAAGGTAGAATCCATCCTGACATTCCCGGAGCCTAAGAACATAAAGCAATTACAAAGTTTTCTTGGTCTGTGTAATTTTTACAGGAAGTTCCAGCGAAACTACGCTCAGACGACGGCAAGACTTAGCGCAGTGCTACAGAAGAACAAACAATGGAAATGGGGAGAAAACGAAAGAGAAGCGTTTTGCGAAATTAAGAATAAGTTCGCCGACATGATTTTAATGAACCACCCAAATTTCAATGATAATTTTTATTTACAGACAGACGCTAGCAATATAGCACTTGGAGCCGAACTGTATCAAGAGGACGAGGCGAGAGAACATCATACAATTGCTTTTGCCAGCCGGACGTTGTTAGCATCAGAACGCAATTACACTACCACCGAGAAGGAGCTCCTCAGTATAGTGTTTGCAGTAAAAAAGTTCCGGACATATCTGCTGGGCAGTAAAACTATCATCAGGACAGACCATAAAGCGCTGTCGTTCCTGAATACTTGCAAACTCACACACAGCCGGATAACCAGGTGGGTGTTAGCTCTCCAAGAGTACAATTTCTCTTAGGAATACATTAAGGGGGTAGAGAACAGGGTGCCAGACACACTATCACGAGTAGACCCAGATAGAAATAGAACAGGTAGAGATATTAAAGAAATAGAAATTTATAGACTGTCCAGGGAAGATAAACTTTTTGGGGAAGAGTTGAAAGATATAAATATAATGCAGAGAGCCGATAGTAAATTATATAAGATAATAACTAGTGTAGAATCGGAATTAGATGAATTTGGGTATAAACAATATTTTCAAGTGTTTAAGGGGAGTTTGTTTAAAAAAGTAGAGGGGAGAGAAAGGGATTGGAGGTTAGTTATACCTGAAGGATTGATAGAAAAAATAGTGTGGGATTGTCACCTTAGATACGGACATTTTGGGGCGAAGAAGTGTGTGAGTGTATTAAGGGAATCTTGTCTATTTAGAAATATGGAAAAACATGTTCGAAAAATACTTAGAGTTTGCGAACTGTGTCAGAAATCCAAAGTTGTGAATTATAGGGTAGAAGGGGAATTAAATTACATTAAGATAGAGAAACCATTTGACTTAGTAGCAGTGGATTTGTACGGCCCATTGCCAAAGGGTAGGGGTGGTGTTATGTATATTTTCGTTGTACTTGATACTTTCTCAAAATATGTCAGATTGTATAGTGTGAAGAGAGCGACGAGTAAGGTGTTGAGTGAGAAGATAACACGAGACTACATGATCAATATTGGGAAGCCAAAAGTAATCTTGTCGGACCACGGACCACAGTTCATCAGTGGAAAATGGCGCCAGACTCTCGGATGGGAAGGTATCATCCCAAAACACACCGCAGTATATCATCCGCAGTCCAACCAGGCGGAGTGAGTCATGAGGGAATTCGGCAGAATTTTCCGAGCATACTGCCACGCCAAACACAGCGAGTGGCCACTATATGTTCAGAAGATTGAAGACTGGCTAAACTGCACCACCCACGAGTCGACGGGGTTCACACCTTATGAGTTAATACGGGGGATGCGTCCACAGAGGATTTTGGAGCAACTATTTGAGTATCCACCAGAAACCAATATTATTGATCGTGATGTAAAACTTAGGCTGTCGAATGAGAATTTATTGACGAAGGGGGAGAAGAGAAAACGGAGGCATGATATGAAAGGTAAGTGGACGCAGTACGAGGTCGGACAGCTGGTATTAGTACGGCGACATGATTTATCGAGTGCTCAGGATAAGGAGATCAAGAAGTTTTTCTTACTCTACGAGGGGCCGTACGAGGTAATAGAGGTTAAAATGAAGAATTCATATGTATTACAGAACAGAGAGACGAAGGAGATAGTGGGAACGCACAATGCTACAAATTTGAAATTGTATTGGTCATCATAGGAATTTTAACAATTATTATTATTAATATTAATGTATGGATGAAATTTATTTTGATTTTATATGTTTACAGAAGGGATCCTCCCCCACTTTCGGGCGGTCACGACCTTACCAATCCTGGCCGTGGTTTTTGGAAATTGGAGGCGGGCCATGGTTGGCAGATCTTCCTTTGGGTGGTGAAACAACGATGGTCCGGCTCCACCAAAATTGGTAGAAATTTGAAAACTTACACCACATTTTAACGGGGAGGGGGACCCCTAAAGGTACGTGACAAATTATTTTTTTCTATACACTCATGGTGCAGCAGTCAGGTGTACCTGTCACGTACCTGCACTGCCTCAGAGTGTCTGTAAATAATGGAGGCCATGTACATATTTATGCGAGGCAGTGCATACAAATTAAAAGTCTAGTATCAGTGGCGAAACCCAATTTAGCTACTGACTTTAATTCCAGTGTAATCTGAAACTTGAGTTCTGTGGCTCATGGGGTTGGAGTGAAGCAGACGGCGGGTTGGAATAAATGGGAGAATAATAGGAGTAGATCTGATAATAAAGGAATTAAAATGGAGACGTGAATTCACGTAGTGTGTCTGCCTGGTTCCAAGTCCATGCGCTGCAGAACCCCATTTTCGGCGATCACAGACTCACCATAGTGGTGTCTATAGAAGTGATATAATAATGGAGTGTAGGGACTGCTATTGTAGAAAGTTTTAGTTTAGTTAGTAGTGAGCTATCGCTGTGGTGGCATGTGCCACAGTGGATAGTGGAAAGTGTTGGGGGTAATAGAGAGTGTTACCTCCATCGGAGGCCGAAATGGCGAAAATGCACGGCACACCCTTTTTTACAATTTTATATTGTACACTGATAAATAGCCGTGCCGTACAGATTAATGATGATTGTAACATGCCTGAAAGTAAAGTTGATTTTCCCGACTTTTCGGGCGATTACTGCCTTACCAGCACTAATCGTGGTTTTGGCTAGCGGTCAGCTATGGCCATAAATTAAGTCCCTTGACCATAGCTGGCTTGAAATTGGTCTATATTAGAAATTAATGGGGGGTGAAACTAGGGGAAATCCCGGAAACTATGGAACAGCGGCTGCCACTCTATTCGAGGAGGAACAGCAAAGCCAGGTGGTAGACGCGCATTAAGGGCGCATAATTATGTAACAAAAGATATGATGATGTCTAAATCTTTCAAATGTAACGCGGAAGCAAGGACACGGAGATGTCAAATTCCTCCAACTATGCCGTCCTTGTGGAAGCACATGGGCGCCACAGTCCAACAGAAAAAACAATAGTGTGCGTGGCTGGATGGTTGCTCAGGTGAGCAACGAATTCAAGTTTTTGTAACCTAAAGATGATAACTCGCTATTACTCTAATTAAATAATTGTATTAAGATTTGATAAATAGGTGTTCGTATGCTTATGATGCTGTGTTTATTCTGTCTCATAAATGTATTATTTTATTGTGTTAGAGATAAGGATTGATAAAATATGTGATTTGTAGAATTTTGAAATATGTTTGTAGTAAGGTCATTCACCTTGCTAAGAAAATCAGCTGATCCGCTGTAGAATGTCACTTATGAATTATTTGTAAATTTCCATGGTAATCAATGCTTGAATATAATGTTTTAATGTGTTAAAGAGTTTATTTTAAATGATGAAAATAATTTGATATAGTTGAGAATTTTAAATGATTTGTGACAGACAGTAAAAGGTAAATTTCGGGTGATTAATATTTTGTTGGGACATGTAGATCAGTCCATGTTGAGATTAAAATGGGTACTAGAGATGAATACTATTGTTGTGAATTAATGTAATGTAGCATTGGAGATGTGATAGTGACACAGTAGCCATGGGGAATATATGTAGAGTATTGATTGATATATTGATGTAATAAGTAAATGATGATATTTTGTTGTAGTTGAAGTGATGTAATGTTAATGGTAATTATAGTTGAGGGGAATTTTGTAAGAGGGGGTGGTGTAGGAGTCCGCAACAAAAGGGTTGGGACTGGAAGGGACGGCTTGGTGCCGGAAAGGGCCGCCTCGGTAGAATCCAGGGGCCAAATAAGGGAATGAGCTTTTGGGGAGGGAACACACATCCTAAGTACAAAGGGTAGAGAGTATTTTTTTTATATAAGAGTAGAGTGATGCGAATTGAGTTGATTATTAAGTGGGTTTAGAGATTGTTTGATAGATGTTTTGATAGAGATGGGTGTCATATTAGTTAAAGCTGTTAGTAATATTAAAGTCAGAGGGGGAAGATGATAAATATATAAATGCCAAGTGGATACAATCAAGTTATTAGGAATAATTATATCACCCAAACTAATGGAGAATGAGATTATTAAAGAAAGAGATTCATAGTAAAAATATAAAATTTTAATTGAAACAAGTGACAATTTTAATAGAATTTGAAAAAATGTAAAGTTGTAAAAGGTGTAATCTTGAGTAATTTAAATATCAATTTTATTGATAATTATAATAATACTTTGTTATTTGTAAATGTTTTATTTTATTATGTTTTTGTGTTTAAAGATAGAATTTTAAAGATGTTCAACGTATTTTCTGATGTAACTTATGTATAACTTATGTAGGTCGAGGTTGTGGACTGTAGCGGGTCAAATTTTGGGTGTTTTATGTTAATCGTTTGGGGCAATTATATAATTTTATTTATTTCGTTTTCGGGCGGGTTTGGATAAAGTATTGGAAAGCTGCATTATTGTGCAACGTATTTGTCCGTATAACAGACCAGTGTTGAGAAACAGAACAGTTGGAAACAAAGCAATAAGACGCAGGTTGTTGTTGAGTAATGCGGTGAAGAATTTGCCACCTTAAAAATTCGCAGAACTCTGTAAATGTGTGTCAACGCTCAAGCGCAACTACACCTGCACGCGCTCAAAGGACGCTCTAACTAAAAACTCAAGATGGCCAGAGCGTAAAAATATTCGTCGTCTTCTCTAAGACCTCCCGGAAGTCGCATTAAACTCCGCCTACTGTTGGTGACATCATCAGAGCCAAGTCCAATATTAAGCTCTGGACACACACATATACCAGCTATAATCCATGCATAAACTGAATATGGTACAACATAATAAGCAATGAGCGACGACGAAAACATAGTGGCAGTAAAGAACCAGCTTCCCTCCAGAGAAAGGAACAAGTACCTGTTACGTTCTCGGTGACGGTCGACATTAGTCAGAGACGCTAAGCAGCAGATTGTACAACAGCGTGTAGATGTAGTTAGTGAGCCGCGGGCCCCGGTCGGTCGAAACTTTCTAAATATGAATAACTCAGTGTAATACCGACGTATTACCGACCGGGACCCAAGGAAATAAGGAGTTTATACGGGAGAAGTGCAGTGAACTGAGGGCAAATTATTCAAAGTGACGCGAACTAACGAACGAAGCAACGTGTACCCGGGTGGTGTCTCGAGATACATACAGTTTTAAAGTAAAATGGGGTGTTTCAATTAAATGGTTCTAAATCGTGTGAATGTGTGTGTGAGCAGCTGGGCTGACCTGTATAGGGTAAGAAATATCTAAATGTAAGGCATATCTGTATCTATTTCAGAATTTGTTTCTCTCATGTTTGTGTCATAATGATTTTGATCCGTCTTAACAGTAATTAAAACTATTTGCTTCACTATAATTATGTTTTAGTCTAAGTTATTTCGTCATTACCACTGTCTTATTTCTGTGTTAAAAATTCGTCTAACGAAATCGGGGGTTTTCTGAAATTTAATTACAGTCAGATCGCGGGATTTTTTATAAGGGCAAGAGTATATAAGTTTTCGATATTTTACCTTTTAGAAAAATATCGTGGCGACCTTGGGCAGTTTTCAAAAGATAAGTTTTACGGGGACCATGACGGTAAGTGAAATTCTGGCAGCGGTAAGTATTATTTTATGAAGAGTGGAGTGTAGTAAATATAAGGGTAAAAAGTGAGTAACTTCACAGCGACGACCCTGCCAGGAGGTTCGTATATAAATTTTATAGGAACTAGACCTATTTTAATACACAGAAAACGGGATGTGGTAATGACGAATGTATAAAAATTATATCGCATATATTTACGTAGGTTAGGTTTGTGATAGTAAGGTACACAGTTGTGTTAGGCGTTCTGATTTTACAATAACAGTCGTTTTTTATATATAAAAAGAAATAGAAATAAAATTTAAATATGGGGGAAGTACGAGATAACGAAATAATAAGAATGATGCAAATGCTTTTTAACCAACAATTTAGTTACCTTGACGAAAAATTTAGCGAACAAAAAAATGATTTGAATGAATTGAAAAAAGAAATTCAGGAACAAAGCTGTATTTATGATAAGAAATTGAGTGATCTAGAGACGC
This sequence comes from Magicicada septendecula, assembly GCA_034769895.1. NCBI lineage: Eukaryota > Metazoa > Arthropoda > Insecta > Hemiptera > Cicadidae > Magicicada > Magicicada septendecula. Next base: position 16,799,511 of record CM068374.1, read on the forward strand.
GGTTAGGCGAAATAGGATTAGAAAATGAGAAAGTAATAAACAAATTAAAATCAAACAAAGATGACAGAGTAAGTAGTAGTGGAAATGATAATTTAAATAATGAGTTGACAAGTAATAACAATGATAATACAAATAAAAATGTGGTGTTAGAAAATGATGGTGTAGATGTTGAGAGTGATAACGTAATTGTAGAAAGAGTAGAAGTTGATAATGAAATGTTAATGTATGTTGATGAATTAGAGAGAGAAAGTAGAAAGAATTTACAGGTAGAGTGGATGCAGGGGGTAGATTTTTCCAGTAATGTTGTAGTGGGGGGTGAAGAAATGGCTTCATGTGAGTATTTGGAAGAGTATAAGTTTGCAGATAAATTTCCCTTGGTTTTTTATGCACTTCATAGGTGGTGCCAAATGATGAAGTAATGTCCCCTGCATATTTTGAGAGAGAGTGTGTAGCTTGGTATGATGGTGAGAAATGTTTTGAGAGAGAGAGAAAGAGAGAACTAGAGATTTTTAAAGTAAAGAGAAATTATGAAGAATTCGTAGAAAAGTTAGACATAGAGAGAAATAATAATAAAAAGAATGAGTGCTTATCGTACAGTGAAACGGAGATAACAGTAGATAAGGTTAACGATGATAATATAACTCACCTGATTTTAACAGAATATAATAACGGCGACAGGACCATACTCGAGCGTAACCAGGTATATGACGATATTGTAGAAGAATATGACAAGACAGGTAATCATTATGTTTATAATCATGAGATTATGTATGTAATTGTAAATGACTGGTATAGTCATAAGATTAGACTATTATTTGACGATATGGGGTAATTGTGTATTGTTTATTGTTCATGAACATTTATTGATATGAATAATGTGGTATTGAAGTGCATTGTCTTATGGAACGATTTGTGGTTAATGATAAAAAAATAATCAATTGGACTGTATATTTTTTTGTGTGTGTTAATGTCATTAGGTTAACTGTATGTATGTATTACATTATAGTGTACTATGTGTTATGTAAACAATGTGTATGTACAGTAGAAAGTGATAACGTTAATTATCAATTAAATTGAATTTGCAATTAACCAGTATAAATTAACAATAATTATAAAATTTGAAGACTAATTAAGCGATGAAAATAATTGTGAACTGTTAAATAATTGAATTAAATAATTGAAAAATAATTATTTAATTAAGGTCGTGTAAAAGAAAGTTTGAGAATGAAGTTAAATGATTTTATGAAATTAAGATTCTATAATGATTGGTAGATGATTAAATGGATAATGTGTTCAAATTGAGGTATATTATTATAAGGGGAGAAGTGATGAATTTTCTAGGGCTATATCAAGGTAAAATGTTGTAAAAAGATAGATTTTGGGTGATAAGAAAATAATACAGGTGAGTTAAGTAGAATTAAAGTTAATGGGAGTTAAAGGGAATAAGAATTTTGAAATACAGGTAACACACAGAGATAGTGTTAGATATTTAGGGACACAGTGGTAGTGAGTATATGTAGAGATGAGTAATGTGAATGAGATTTAAACATATTTGTTGATGATATTTTGTAGTAAGGATGAGGTGGTAAGGTGTGAACAACGTGCGGCGTTGTGGCGGGAATAGAGTAGTTCGCGTGAGTGTTTGCCGATATTTTGGAGGGGCATTGGCTCGAATGGTTATAGCCAGGTAGGGAACACACATCCTAGTACAAAGATGAGCGGTGCCAGAGGTAAATTGAATTTAGAGTGTTTTGATAGATATTTTTATAGAGATGGGTGTCATGGGAGTTAAAGTTGATTAATATTAGAGTCAGAGGGGGAAAGTTTATATATGTATACAGATCTAATACAGAAAAATGAGAATAAATAAATTATATCACCCACAGTAAAGTATAGCGAGATTGTTAAATGAAGAGTAGGATTGTTAAGCAAAAAAAGAGATTCATGATAAAGAATATACAATTGTTTATTTTTTTAAACCAGTGACAGAATTTTGATAAAGTTTGGAAAACAAGATACAAGTAAAAATTGTTTATTTTAAATAATTTAAATGTCAACTTGATTATTATATTAATATTTTGTTTGTTTTAAATATTTTGTTTTGTTATGTTTTGAATTTCAAGGTAGGATATTACAGATGTTCAGTGTATTTTCAGAAAGTATATATATAACATATGTAGGTCAAGGGTTTTGGACTTGACCTAGTTATGATCAGCTGATGAGGTCATACACCTACTAAGCTTGTATAGTAGGAATCCAATTTTAATTTGTTTGTTTGATTAATTCAAACCAATATTTGAATAATTTTAATAAATGTTGTTTAATAAATAAATTTAATAAAATATTTTAATGAATAAATTTAAATTTTTTTTTTAATTTTAAAATTTTTGAAAATTTTAATTTTTTTTGAAAAAAAAAAAAACTTGATTTTTCGCCTTCCAGCGAATGAATATGTTGGATAATGATTCTTTTATTATGTGTGCATTAATCATGTTTATTTTATTGTATTACATTGTATTGGTAGACTGTAAGGGGTTCTCATGTTAGAGTAAGGATGTGTTTATATTATTGGAAATGTCTAGGTTAAGTCATTTGAAACAAAAATTAGAAAAACCAGGAAGAGAATTTTTTTGATAAAATATTTTGAATTTTTTTAAATTTTTAATAAATTTTAAAAGAAATCTTTTATTTTTAATGTGTTATGGTAACATTAATATTAGTGTGTGTGAGCCCAGTTTCTTCTAAAGGCAGCCCAGCTTGCAAAAAAAGGGGAAACATATCGGCGGAGGAGCTGGAATAATTTAAGCCAGGGATTGAGGATTTTTGGGGGTAGCATGCTAAAAGGCGAGGTGCGCTGTGGTACGAATCTGTTCGATTTCTCGGTGTTGGGATCTCTTACGGAGAAGTCCAGTGATCTCGTTCAGATGAGTCCATGGTCGCTGAGCCAGGGGGGTAGTGTACCCATAAGTAGTAAGAACCAGGGGGTTGTTGGCACTAGTTCCTCACCGGTCCTCTTCGGGGTTATCGATGAGATTTCTTCTGTCATGAACAGCAGAATTCTCATCGAGGGGGTATTGTAGCGGGTCAAATTTTGGGTGTTTTATGTTAATCGTTTGGGGCAATTATATAATTTTATTTATTTCGTTTTCGGGCGGGTTTGGATAAAGTATTGGAAAGCTGCATTATTGTGCAACGTATTTGTCCGTATAACAGACCAGTGTTGAGAAACAGAACAGTTGGAAACAAAGCAATAAGACGCAGGTTGTTGTTGAGTAATGCGGTGAAGAATTTGCCACCTTAAAAATTCGCAGAACTCTGTAAATGTGTGTCAACGCTCAAGCGCAACTACACCTGCACGCGCTCAAAGGACGCTCTAACTAAAAACTCAAGATGGCCAGAGCGTAAAAATATTCGTCGTCTTCTCTAAGACCTCCCGGAAGTCGCATTAAACTCCGCCTACTGTTGGTGACATCATCAGAGCCAAGTCCAATATTAAGCTCTGGACACACACATATACCAGCTATAATCCATGCATAAACTGAATATGGTACAACATAATAAGCAATGAGCGATGACGAAAACATAGTGGCAGTAAAGAACCAGCTTCCCTCCAGAGAAAGGAACACGTACCTGTTACGTTCTCGGTGACGGTCGACATTAGTCAGAGACGCTAAGCAGCAGATTGTACAACAGCGTGTAGATGTAGTTAGTGAGCCGCGGGCCCCGGTCGGTCGAAACTTTCTAAATATGAATAACTCAGTGTAATACCGACGTATTACCGACCGGGACCCAAGGAAATAAGGAGTTTATACGGGAGAAGTGCAGTGAACTGAGGGCAAATTATTCAAAGTGACGCGAACTAACGAACGAAGCAACGTGTACCCGGGTGGTGTCTCGAGATACATACAGTTTTAAAGTAAAATGGGGTGTTTCAATTAAATGGTTCTAAATCGTGTGAATGTGTGTGTGAGCAGCTGGGCTGACCTGTATAGGGTAAGAAATATCTAAATGTAAGGCATATCTGTATCTATTTCAGAATTTGTTTCTCTCATGTTTGTGTCATAATGATTTTGATCCGTCTTAACAGTAATTAAAACTATTTGCTTCACTATAATTATGTGTTAGTCTAAGTTATTTCGTCATTACCACTGTCTTATTTCTGTGTTAAAAATTCGTCTAATGAAATCGGGGGTTTTCTGAAATTTTATTACAGTCAGATCGCGGGATTTTTTATAAGGGCAAGAGTATATAAGTTTTCGATATTTTACCTTTTAGAAAAATATCGTGGCGACCTTGGGCAGTTTTCAAAAGATAAGTTTTACGGGGACCATGACGGTAAGTGAAATTCTGGCAGCGGTAAGTATTATTTTATGAAGAGTGGAGTGTAGTAAATATAAGGGTAAAAAGTGAGTAACTTCACAGGACTTGACCTAGTTTGATCAGCTGATGGGTAATGTTGTAACTAAACCAGTTTTGGCAATGAAGTGATGCCAATTTTGTTTCTTAATTAATTTAAATAAATTTAAATAATTTTAATATTGAGAAAATATATTTTGATAAATTTAAATTTTTTTGAAAAAAAAATTTTTTTTTTTAATTTTGTGCCTGCCATCTAATTGATGTTTTGAATTTTGATCATGTTATTGTTTATGTGTATTGCTAGGGTTTTATTGAATTGTATTGTTTAGTATGTATGTATAATCACATGTTAGGATAAGTGAGTTCATGCTCTAATTAAATGTTCAATTTGTTTGTTTTTCTGAGTAGGAATAGGGATCAAGAAAATTGATAAATGTTGTACGGTAGCGCGATGATTTTATTTTCTAGGTTGGCTAATCTGCTTTATACTTCGCCTCAATATTCGCGTTTTTGTACTTTGCACAGTGCGTAGCTAGCTCTCTCGGCGTTCGGTTCGCCGAATCCTTCGCTGTCAATTAGTGTCGGCATTAAATGTAGGCTTTAGGCCCTTGTATTCTCGATTATGGCCGACTAGGCCCGCTTCATGATTATCTAAATTTTTAATACTTCGCAATATGCAGTATTAGCCAGCCTTATTCAAATTAACAGCTGTAATGTAACTAGTTCAGATATTAAAATTATTCGTATACAGTCCACTTCTCGTCATTTTCTTCCTGCAGAATCAATTCATTTATTATACATCATTTCAATTACTATGGAAGACCAGCCGACAGAATATTTAACTCAAGAAGCATACATTTAGCCCACTTGGGCCCACTTTCTTAACTTTCTTGTCCACACATGCTGGATCATCATTCTTATTCAATTTTTCGGTCCACGTGGACCGGATACTAATCATTTTTTGGTCACTCCGGACCTGGATTTCCATTCAATATGTTTTAAATCTGTTTCTGGCCATCACGGGCGGATTAGCACGTCAGCTAATGCGACCGTGGCGTGATTTGCGTCGCCATTTCGCTCGTCATCTTCGGACAACGTGGTAGCAAGTTCCTGCCGGCTGCAGTGCTTATTCAAAGTGGTCATCTCTGCCAGCTGTTCACCATCTTTACCAAGGAGCCGACGCTGCGGGACGTCGCCAACCAGGTACCACCAGCAACAGTAAAAAAGGTGCGTAAAAATGTCTGAAGAAGGCCTCAAGGTGCTGACCAGAAAGAGAGGCGGATTAAAGTCCGCGATAGTGCGGATACAATCCGCGGTAAATTCATTCGATATTAATTTAAGCACAAAACATTTTCTGACTGTAAGACTGGAAAGTCTTAAAAGCTTGGCCTCGAAGTACGACGAGGTACAGTCTGAGATAGAGCTTATCAGTAAAGACACGAGCGTTGCTCAGGCAGACCGAGTTGAGGTTGAAGAAATGATATACTCAACTGAGGCAAACATTTTACAACTTCTTGACACTTTTAATACTCAGACTGTGCCTCCTGTATTATCGACGCCTATGCATTTAAAGCTGATAAGTTTGCCCTGCTTCTCAGGCAACATACTTGAGTGGCAACATTTTTATTCAATTTTCAATGATCTAGTGCATTCGAGATCCGACTTAACACCAGTGCAAAAACTGCATTATTTGCATTCTTCTGTGAAGTGTGAACCATTAGATTTAATTAAATCATTACCCATTTGTCAAGAAAATTATGTAATAGCGTTGAACTTGCTGCCCGAAAGGTATAACAACCCATTTATATTAGCCAAATACTATGTACAAAACCTACTTCAGGTTAAGTCCACAATAAAGGATTCAGTCCAAAGCTTGGCGGAGTTTACGAATACAATAACGTCTTCCGTTAATTCACTGGCGGCAATGAAGCTGTCCGTGAATTCATTTGAATTTATTACCATACAGTTGCTCTCCACCAAACTTGACCCTATTACTTTAAAACTTTGGAAGGAGTCAATAGACCCTGACAACTTGCCCAGCTTTCAAGACTTTACGCATTTTTTAAACTTACGCAGACAGCTTTTAGAAAATACAATGCCTATTGAATCCGGACAGCAATTCAACAAACTTAGCGTAAAACCCAACAATAAATTTGAGAAATGTAGTTTAAGAAATACTGCTGGCAGCAATACCTTTAAAAACTATCACGCAGCAGCAAGGCATTATTCATGCGTGTGTTGTAAATCTGACCACCCGCTTTACATGTGTAATAATTTTCGCATATTAAGTGCCGCTGAGCGGGGGCAATTGGTCGCAAATCATAAATGTTGTATCAACTGCCTTAGAGCAGGTCATCTGATAACGAATTGTAAGAGTAAACAAGTCTGTAAAAATTGTTCAAAGGGACATCACACCTTGCTGCACGCAAATTACGTGCCGAAATCAACAGCTGCCAGCAGCAATTATTGCTCATTTAAATTACAGTGTAAAAACAATGTTCTTTTATCCACAGCAGTTGTATATGTCGTCGATCAGGCTGGCAACACGCATAAAGCTAGAGCGCTTCTAGACGCCGGTTCCCAGATCAATTTCTGTACGAAATCATTTGCGAAAAGGTTGCACCTTAAACTAACCAGATCTAATATTCCAATCACAGGAATAAACAACACAGCGTGTTGCGCTACTGACATTGTTTCTATACGTATTATTTCTCGCTATCAGAGACATAGTTTCGAGGCCAAATGTGCCGTCCTATCTAACTTAACTCACAATCTGCCTTCAATCTCGTTTGACATCAACCGGTTCCACATTCCAAATAAAATTTTTCTCGCCGACCCAGATTTTAATATATCTTCACAGATCGACATACTATTAGGGGCACAATTTTATCTGGATTTAATATTAGCCAATAAATACACACGCGGACCCAACTTCCCTATCATTCAGGAAACAAAACTAGGTTACATTCTCACCGGCAATCTGCCCAAACACTGCCACACCCAGGGTCCTGCTGTTTCGTTCCTGGCAAGGAACAATGACAGCCAAATTCTGCAATCTCTCGAGAGATTTTGGGAGGCAGAAACAATCCCTCACGATACCCCTGATAGCGAGTCGGCTTGCGAAGAGCATTTTGTGCGCTCTACTCAGCGCAACCACGAGGGTAGATTTATAGTGTCGCTCCCATTCAAGTCTGATAATCCCCACTTGGGGGAATCTTACACAAGTGCCGAATCAAGATTCTTAGGTTTAGAGCGTCGATTTAGGCGCGATCCCAAGCTCGCTCGCGACAACGTGGACTTTATCAGGGAATACATGGATCTTGGGCACATGACACTCATCAATGATGGCGCTATCAATTTAGGAGCATCAAATATTTACTACTTGCCTCACCATGCCGTGTTTAAACAGTCTAGCTTGACTACCAGGCTGCGCGTTGTTTTTGATGGTTCGTCTAAGACTACTAATGGCCTTTCGTTAAATGACATATTATTAGTAGGCCCCAATGTTCAGCAAGATCTCTTCTCTATTCTGTTGCGTTTTCGCATACATAAGTATGTCCTGATTGCCGACATCGAACAGATGTATAGTCAGATTCGCGTAGCTGAAGGAGATTGTCACTATCAGCTCATTTTGTGGCGTGACTCTCCCCTCAAACCACTTAAACATTTCGCTCTGTGAACGGTAACCTACGGCACGGCTAGCGCCTCTTTTTTGGCCACTCGGTGCCTTCTACAAATTGCTAGAGACAATCAGACTTCGTTTCCCCAAGCGGCTTTAGCCATAACCAACGATTTTTATGTCGACGATCTACTTACCGGTTCGGACACTATCCCCGATCTATCCAAGCTGAAATCCGATCTAGGTGCGTTACTTGGTCAATATGGTTTCACGTTGCACAAATGGGCATCAAATGAACCCACAGCGGTCGCAAATCATCACAACCTTTCGCGACCCCTAAATAAACAGGACAATGTGCGTACCCTGGGCATTCTTTGGAACAACACTGCTGATTCATTTTTGTTTGATATCAAACTATCTCCGGTTGATCCTAGCATATCCAAGAGAAAGATTCTTTCAATTATTGCTGGAATATATGATCCTCTTGGTTTAATCGGACCAGTTGTCTTTTTGTATAAACATTTCATGCAGCGACTGTGGCTTTGTAAGCTTGGTTGGGATGATCCGATTTCCGGCAAGTCACTTTCGGATTGGCATTCTTTGTGTGACAGATTGATTCTGATTGGTAAAATAGTGGTCCCGCGATCCATTCGTTGCATTCATGAGGCGGTTGCAGTTCAGTTGCATGGTTTTTCGGATGCTTCAGAGAAAGGGTTTGGCTGTTGCATATATATCCGAGTCATTTATCAAGATTCTACTGCTTCCTGTCGCCTCTTGTGCTCTAAATCTCGCGTGGCTCCCCTACGCCAGGTGTCATTACCTCGCATCGAGCTCTGCGCTTGCTTGTTATTATCGCGACTTGTATCTAAGGTTATTCCTGCTCTTTATTCGTTTATTGATGGTGTACATTTGTATTCTGATTCCATGGTTGCTCTTTACTGGATTCATGCGCAATCTACGCGTTGGAAAACATATGTCGCTAATCGAGTTGCTGAAATTCAGCGTCGTACGCAAACATATACTTGGCATCACATTGATTCGCGACGCAATCCTGCGGACATTATTTCTAGAGGGTGTTTCCCTGACGTTTTGCGCGATTGCTCGCTTTGGTGGCATGGTCCTAGCTGTCTGTCTCAATCGTCAGAGTTCAATTCCTTCCCATCTTTCGTACCGGCCACTCAGTCGTCCTCTGAGGTTACCGCGGAAGAGAAAACTATACATAACCGGTCGCTAATGTCTACCCTGGCTGTTGACTTATCTTTGGACTTTTCCTCGTTGCACCGGCTGACACGTGTATACGCTTACTGTTTTCGTTTCATCAGAAATATTAGGCACTCATCTGCGGACAGAATTTCGGGCGATTTGACCCCTGTAGAAATTCAGCAGTCTCTCAATTTCTTCATAAAACAGTCCCAGTCGATCCATTTCGCAACCAAAATTAATTGTCTTCGGAACGGATCTTCTGTTTCCGTTAGGAGCAAGTTGGCTTCTCTCGACCCGTTTCTTGACGATTCTGGAGTGATACGTGTGGGCGGACGATTGCAGCATTCCCAATTACCCTACGATTCGAAACATCCTATTGTATTACCCCCATCGGCGCATATTACCCGCCTTATCATCGAACGTGAACATATTCGTTTACTTCACGCTGGTGCTCAACTCGTGCATCATTCACTGCGTCAACGTTGGTGGATTGTTAATGCCCGGCTGGTCATCCGTTCCATTATTCGTAAGTGTCTCAAGTGTATCAGGTTTAGTGCCACACAGCAGGTTCAGAGACTTGGTATTCTGCCATCCCCTAGAGTTACTCCTTCAAGGCCGTTTCTATTTTGCGCGGTTGATTATGGTGGTCCCTTCATGATTCGTCATGGCGGGCAGAAGTCTAGAACTCTTACTAAGGCATATGTATCTTTGTTTGTTTGCTTAGCGACTAGGGCTATTCACTTGGAATTGGTGTCCGACCTTACGGCCAGCGCATTTATAGCTGCTTTACGTCGTTTCATGGCACGTCGGGGTATACCCAGTCAACTGTACTCCGACAACGGCACAAATTTCAGGAAGGCCCGCACCATCTTACATGATATTTACAACCTTTGGCACAATAAGGACGCCATCTCCTCGATTAAGTCATTCACATCCTCTCAGGGGATATCATGGTCATTTATTCCGCCCTCCTCACCTCATTTCGGTGGCCTTTGGGAGAGCGGCATAAAGAGTTTAAAATTTCATCTGCGCCGCGTGGTAGGCAAATCTATACTAAACTTCGAAGAGTTCACAACCGTTTTGTCTCAGATAGAGGGATGTCTGAACTCTCGACCCTTATTCGCTATCTCATCGGATATTAACGACCCGGTGCCACTTACACCGGGCCATTTTTTGATTTGCGCGCCCTTAACGGCGATTCCGGACCCGGACCTTTCTCACGTTCCTGTTTCTCGCCTTGGTCGTTGGCAACTCCTTCAGAGGTTTGTCCAAGGCATTTGGAAGGCGTGGTCTCGCGATTATTTGCACCAGTTGCAGCAGCGTCACAAGTGGAAGTTTGCCAAAGATAATGTTTCCATTGGTGACTTAGTCCTGCTTATTGAGGATAACTTGCCTCCATTAGCCTGGAAATTTGGCGTGATCATCGCCACATTTCCCGGCCCAGATAACTTGGTTCGTGTCGTGGACATTCGCACGCCTACGGGTGTTTTGCGGAGACCCATACATAAATTATGTCTGTTGCCAGCGCGAGACGAGATTTGACATTATGATTACTTAGCACAATGCTACTTTATTCAGCCATTGGCTTACTACTTATTACGACCATTTGGTCAACACAATCGTGATGAATCATCACAATATTCTTCTTGTCAATTTTGCGTCATTGCACGCTTCTAATTATCACAGTTTTGTTGGTATCTTGATATTTGTATTGTATGTTAATTGTGTGGCATACTATGTCTTACACATTTTCATTTGATGTTATGGGGTATATTGCATGTTTTTTGGTGGTCTCATTTATAAAATGTTACTGCATAACATTTGCATGTCTTGCTGTTAGCAATCATGCATTCATTTCTTTATATTGTTGCTGATAAATATGTACTATTCTGTGAATGTCTTTAAATTGTTAAATTGTTTCTGTAATTTCAGTATTGTATTGTTATTTGACATTGCAATTATTTATCTTGTAATTATTCAAATTATTGTTACTGTATTCGCATAAATTATGTCTATGCAAAAAAACTATTGTTAGCGTCTGCCGTATGTAACTGCCACGTCTAGTTTCATTGTATATTGTACTTTATATTTTATTCATTTTGCAAGTAAGCATGCACAATTCTTACTTAAAATTATGACTTACATGTCATAACTGGGCTTGCATTCAGCATCTAGCTTGTTCATATGTCATTATATTGTAAATTCCTGAAACATCAGGAATAGCATGTCTAGGTCAATACATGCCGCTCTGCTGAATATACAATAGAACATGTAACTACAACATGTTCAACAACAATTTTGTTCATGTAATAACTCTCTGTACAGGTCTACGGGCCTCAAGTAACTTTAAGGTAGCCGTCTATGACTTGCATAGAACTACCAGCGATCGGTCCATCATGTGATGAGCTTCCGATCATGCATTAATCATTGTATAATTATGTATTTTCTTTCATGTTTTATAATGTTTTAGACTGCACACACTTGTGTCAGTAATACTGGTCAATCAGACTTATTCATATATGAAACAGCTGTTCGCCAAACTTGGCGTACAACCGCCTATCTCTAGGCTTATCTTATGCATGCTTATCTCTAAACTAGTAATGGATTGCCGTTATCTAATCTTATAACTCAAGGTTCAACTTAGCCTTGAAGCTAACCATTGTTAGTAAGAACTGTACTCTTTAAATTAAATTGTAAATGTATTATAATTTATTAAAAAATGTATTAAAAAATCTTTTTGATTTTTTGATGGGCAGCTTATGTACGGTAGCGCGATGATTTTATTTTCTAGGTTGGCTAATCTGCTTTATACTTCGCCTCAATATTCGCGTTTTTGTACTTTGCACAGTGCGTAGCTAGCTCTCTCGGCGTTCGGTTCGCCGAATCCTTCGCTGTCAATTAGTGTCGGCATTAAATGTAGGCTTTAGGCCCTTGTATTCTCGATTATGGCCGACTAGGCCCGCTTCATGATTATCTAAATTTTTAATACTTCGCAATATGCAGTATTAGCCAGCCTTATTCAAATTAACAGCTGTAATGTAACTAGTTCAGATATTAAAATTATTCGTATACAGTCCACTTCTCGTCATTTTCTTCCTGCAGAATCAATTCATTTATTATACATCATTTCAATTACTATGGAAGACCAGCCGACAGAATATTTAACTCAAGAAGCATACATTTAGCCCACTTGGGCCCACTTTCTTAACTTTCTTGTCCACACATGCTGGATCATCATTCTTATTCAATTTTTCGGTCCACGTGGACCGGATACTAATCATTTTTTGGTCACTCCGGACCTGGATTTCCATTCAATATGTTTTAAATCTGTTTCTGGCCATCACGGGCGGATTAGCACGTCAGCTAATGCGACCGTGGCGTGATTTGCGTCGCCATTTCGCTCGTCATCTTCGGACAACGTGGTAGCAAGTTCCTGCCGGCTGCAGTGCTTATTCAAAGTGGTCATCTCTGCCAGCTGTTCACCATCTTTACCAAGGAGCCGACGCTGCGGGACGTCGCCAACCAGGTACCACCAGCAACAGTAAAAAAGGTGCGTAAAAATGTCTGAAGAAGGCCTCAAGGTGCTGACCAGAAAGAGAGGCGGATTAAAGTCCGCGATAGTGCGGATACAATCCGCGGTAAATTCATTCGATATTAATTTAAGCACAAAACATTTTCTGACTGTAAGACTGGAAAGTCTTAAAAGCTTGGCCTCGAAGTACGACGAGGTACAGTCTGAGATAGAGCTTATCAGTAAAGACACGAGCGTTGCTCAGGCAGACCGAGTTGAGGTTGAAGAAATGATATACTCAACTGAGGCAAACATTTTACAACTTCTTGACACTTTTAATACTCAGACTGTGCCTCCTGTATTATCGACGCCTATGCATTTAAAGCTGATAAGTTTGCCCTGCTTCTCAGGCAACATACTTGAGTGGCAACATTTTTATTCAATTTTCAATGATCTAGTGCATTCGAGATCCGACTTAACACCAGTGCAAAAACTGCATTATTTGCATTCTTCTGTGAAGTGTGAACCATTAGATTTAATTAAATCATTACCCATTTGTCAAGAAAATTATGTAATAGCGTTGAACTTGCTGCCCGAAAGGTATAACAACCCATTTATATTAGCCAAATACTATGTACAAAACCTACTTCAGGTTAAGTCCACAATAAAGGATTCAGTCCAAAGCTTGGCGGAGTTTACGAATACAATAACGTCTTCCGTTAATTCACTGGCGGCAATGAAGCTGTCCGTGAATTCATTTGAATTTATTACCATACAGTTGCTCTCCACCAAACTTGACCCTATTACTTTAAAACTTTGGAAGGAGTCAATAGACCCTGACAACTTGCCCAGCTTTCAAGACTTTACGCATTTTTTAAACTTACGCAGACAGCTTTTAGAAAATACAATGCCTATTGAATCCGGACAGCAATTCAACAAACTTAGCGTAAAACCCAACAATAAATTTGAGAAATGTAGTTTAAGAAATACTGCTGGCAGCAATACCTTTAAAAACTATCACGCAGCAGCAAGGCATTATTCATGCGTGTGTTGTAAATCTGACCACCCGCTTTACATGTGTAATAATTTTCGCATATTAAGTGCCGCTGAGCGGGGGCAATTGGTCGCAAATCATAAATGTTGTATCAACTGCCTTAGAGCAGGTCATCTGATAACGAATTGTAAGAGTAAACAAGTCTGTAAAAATTGTTCAAAGGGACATCACACCTTGCTGCACGCAAATTACGTGCCGAAATCAACAGCTGCCAGCAGCAATTATTGCTCATTTAAATTACAGTGTAAAAACAATGTTCTTTTATCCACAGCAGTTGTATATGTCGTCGATCAGGCTGGCAACACGCATAAAGCTAGAGCGCTTCTAGACGCCGGTTCCCAGATCAATTTCTGTACGAAATCATTTGCGAAAAGGTTGCACCTTAAACTAACCAGATCTAATATTCCAATCACAGGAATAAACAACACAGCGTGTTGCGCTACTGACATTGTTTCTATACGTATTATTTCTCGCTATCAGAGACATAGTTTCGAGGCCAAATGTGCCGTCCTATCTAACTTAACTCACAATCTGCCTTCAATCTCGTTTGACATCAACCGGTTCCACATTCCAAATAAAATTTTTCTCGCCGACCCAGATTTTAATATATCTTCACAGATCGACATACTATTAGGGGCACAATTTTATCTGGATTTAATATTAGCCAATAAATACACACGCGGACCCAACTTCCCTATCATTCAGGAAACAAAACTAGGTTACATTCTCACCGGCAATCTGCCCAAACACTGCCACACCCAGGGTCCTGCTGTTTCGTTCCTGGCAAGGAACAATGACAGCCAAATTCTGCAATCTCTCGAGAGATTTTGGGAGGCAGAAACAATCCCTCACGATACCCCTGATAGCGAGTCGGCTTGCGAAGAGCATTTTGTGCGCTCTACTCAGCGCAACCACGAGGGTAGATTTATAGTGTCGCTCCCATTCAAGTCTGATAATCCCCACTTGGGGGAATCTTACACAAGTGCCGAATCAAGATTCTTAGGTTTAGAGCGTCGATTTAGGCGCGATCCCAAGCTCGCTCGCGACAACGTGGACTTTATCAGGGAATACATGGATCTTGGGCACATGACACTCATCAATGATGGCGCTATCAATTTAGGAGCATCAAATATTTACTACTTGCCTCACCATGCCGTGTTTAAACAGTCTAGCTTGACTACCAGGCTGCGCGTTGTTTTTGATGGTTCGTCTAAGACTACTAATGGCCTTTCGTTAAATGACATATTATTAGTAGGCCCCAATGTTCAGCAAGATCTCTTCTCTATTCTGTTGCGTTTTCGCATACATAAGTATGTCCTGATTGCCGACATCGAACAGATGTATAGTCAGATTCGCGTAGCTGAAGGAGATTGTCACTATCAGCTCATTTTGTGGCGTGACTCTCCCCTCAAACCACTTAAACATTTCGCTCTGTGAACGGTAACCTACGGCACGGCTAGCGCCTCTTTTTTGGCCACTCGGTGCCTTCTACAAATTGCTAGAGACAATCAGACTTCGTTTCCCCAAGCGGCTTTAGCCATAACCAACGATTTTTATGTCGACGATCTACTTACCGGTTCGGACACTATCCCCGATCTATCCAAGCTGAAATCCGATCTAGGTGCGTTACTTGGTCAATATGGTTTCACGTTGCACAAATGGGCATCAAATGAACCCACAGCGGTCGCAAATCATCACAACCTTTCGCGACCCCTAAATAAACAGGACAATGTGCGTACCCTGGGCATTCTTTGGAACAACACTGCTGATTCATTTTTGTTTGATATCAAACTATCTCCGGTTGATCCTAGCATATCCAAGAGAAAGATTCTTTCAATTATTGCTGGAATATATGATCCTCTTGGTTTAATCGGACCAGTTGTCTTTTTGTATAAACATTTCATGCAGCGACTGTGGCTTTGTAAGCTTGGTTGGGATGATCCGATTTCCGGCAAGTCACTTTCGGATTGGCATTCTTTGTGTGACAGATTGATTCTGATTGGTAAAATAGTGGTCCCGCGATCCATTCGTTGCATTCATGAGGCGGTTGCAGTTCAGTTGCATGGTTTTTCGGATGCTTCAGAGAAAGGGTTTGGCTGTTGCATATATATCCGAGTCATTTATCAAGATTCTACTGCTTCCTGTCGCCTCTTGTGCTCTAAATCTCGCGTGGCTCCCCTACGCCAGGTGTCATTACCTCGCATCGAGCTCTGCGCTTGCTTGTTATTATCGCGACTTGTATCTAAGGTTATTCCTGCTCTTTATTCGTTTATTGATGGTGTACATTTGTATTCTGATTCCATGGTTGCTCTTTACTGGATTCATGCGCAATCTACGCGTTGGAAAACATATGTCGCTAATCGAGTTGCTGAAATTCAGCGTCGTACGCAAACATATACTTGGCATCACATTGATTCGCGACGCAATCCTGCGGACATTATTTCTAGAGGGTGTTTCCCTGACGTTTTGCGCGATTGCTCGCTTTGGTGGCATGGTCCTAGCTGTCTGTCTCAATCGTCAGAGTTCAATTCCTTCCCATCTTTCGTACCGGCCACTCAGTCGTCCTCTGAGGTTACCGCGGAAGAGAAAACTATACATAACCGGTCGCTAATGTCTACCCTGGCTGTTGACTTATCTTTGGACTTTTCCTCGTTGCACCGGCTGACACGTGTATACGCTTACTGTTTTCGTTTCATCAGAAATATTAGGCACTCATCTGCGGACAGAATTTCGGGCGATTTGACCCCTGTAGAAATTCAGCAGTCTCTCAATTTCTTCATAAAACAGTCCCAGTCGATCCATTTCGCAACCAAAATTAATTGTCTTCGGAACGGATCTTCTGTTTCCGTTAGGAGCAAGTTGGCTTCTCTCGACCCGTTTCTTGACGATTCTGGAGTGATACGTGTGGGCGGACGATTGCAGCATTCCCAATTACCCTACGATTCGAAACATCCTATTGTATTACCCCCATCGGCGCATATTACCCGCCTTATCATCGAACGTGAACATATTCGTTTACTTCACGCTGGTGCTCAACTCGTGCATCATTCACTGCGTCAACGTTGGTGGATTGTTAATGCCCGGCTGGTCATCCGTTCCATTATTCGTAAGTGTCTCAAGTGTATCAGGTTTAGTGCCACACAGCAGGTTCAGAGACTTGGTATTCTGCCATCCCCTAGAGTTACTCCTTCAAGGCCGTTTCTATTTTGCGCGGTTGATTATGGTGGTCCCTTCATGATTCGTCATGGCGGGCAGAAGTCTAGAACTCTTACTAAGGCATATGTATCTTTGTTTGTTTGCTTAGCGACTAGGGCTATTCACTTGGAATTGGTGTCCGACCTTACGGCCAGCGCATTTATAGCTGCTTTACGTCGTTTCATGGCACGTCGGGGTATACCCAGTCAACTGTACTCCGACAACGGCACAAATTTCAGGAAGGCCCGCACCATCTTACATGATATTTACAACCTTTGGCACAATAAGGACGCCATCTCCTCGATTAAGTCATTCACATCCTCTCAGGGGATATCATGGTCATTTATTCCGCCCTCCTCACCTCATTTCGGTGGCCTTTGGGAGAGCGGCATAAAGAGTTTAAAATTTCATCTGCGCCGCGTGGTAGGCAAATCTATACTAAACTTCGAAGAGTTCACAACCGTTTTGTCTCAGATAGAGGGATGTCTGAACTCTCGACCCTTATTCGCTATCTCATCGGATATTAACGACCCGGTGCCACTTACACCGGGCCATTTTTTGATTTGCGCGCCCTTAACGGCGATTCCGGACCCGGACCTTTCTCACGTTCCTGTTTCTCGCCTTGGTCGTTGGCAACTCCTTCAGAGGTTTGTCCAAGGCATTTGGAAGGCGTGGTCTCGCGATTATTTGCACCAGTTGCAGCAGCGTCACAAGTGGAAGTTTGCCAAAGATAATGTTTCCATTGGTGACTTAGTCCTGCTTATTGAGGATAACTTGCCTCCATTAGCCTGGAAATTTGGCGTGATCATCGCCACATTTCCCGGCCCAGATAACTTGGTTCGTGTCGTGGACATTCGCACGCCTACGGGTGTTTTGCGGAGACCCATACATAAATTATGTCTGTTGCCAGCGCGAGACGAGATTTGACATTATGATTACTTAGCACAATGCTACTTTATTCAGCCATTGGCTTACTACTTATTACGACCATTTGGTCAACACAATCGTGATGAATCATCACAATATTCTTCTTGTCAATTTTGCGTCATTGCACGCTTCTAATTATCACAGTTTTGTTGGTATCTTGATATTTGTATTGTATGTTAATTGTGTGGCATACTATGTCTTACACATTTTCATTTGATGTTATGGGGTATATTGCATGTTTTTTGGTGGTCTCATTTATAAAATGTTACTGCATAACATTTGCATGTCTTGCTGTTAGCAATCATGCATTCATTTCTTTATATTGTTGCTGATAAATATGTACTATTCTGTGAATGTCTTTAAATTGTTAAATTGTTTCTGTAATTTCAGTATTGTATTGTTATTTGACATTGCAATTATTTATCTTGTAATTATTCAAATTATTGTTACTGTATTCGCATAAATTATGTCTATGCAAAAAAACTATTGTTAGCGTCTGCCGTATGTAACTGCCACGTCTAGTTTCATTGTATATTGTACTTTATATTTTATTCATTTTGCAAGTAAGCATGCACAATTCTTACTTAAAATTATGACTTACATGTCATAACTGGGCTTGCATTCAGCATCTAGCTTGTTCATATGTCATTATATTGTAAATTCCTGAAACATCAGGAATAGCATGTCTAGGTCAATACATGCCGCTCTGCTGAATATACAATAGAACATGTAACTACAACATGTTCAACAACAATTTTGTTCATGTAATAACTCTCTGTACAGGTCTACGGGCCTCAAGTAACTTTAAGGTAGCCGTCTATGACTTGCATAGAACTACCAGCGATCGGTCCATCATGTGATGAGCTTCCGATCATGCATTAATCATTGTATAATTATGTATTTTCTTTCATGTTTTATAATGTTTTAGACTGCACACACTTGTGTCAGTAATACTGGTCAATCAGACTTATTCATATATGAAACAGCTGTTCGCCAAACTTGGCGTACAACCGCCTATCTCTAGGCTTATCTTATGCATGCTTATCTCTAAACTAGTAATGGATTGCCGTTATCTAATCTTATAACTCAAGGTTCAACTTAGCCTTGAAGCTAACCATTGTTAGTAAGAACTGTACTCTTTAAATTAAATTGTAAATGTATTATAATTTATTAAAAAATGTATTAAAAAATCTTTTTGATTTTTTGATGGGCAGCTTATGTACGGTAGCGCGATGATTTTATTTTCTAGGTTGGCTAATCTGCTTTATACTTCGCCTCAATATTCGCGTTTTTGTACTTTGCACAGTGCGTAGCTAGCTCTCTCGGCGTTCGGTTCGCCGAATCCTTCGCTGTCAATTAGTGTCGGCATTAAATGTAGGCTTTAGGCCCTTGTATTCTCGATTATGGCCGACTAGGCCCGCTTCATGATTATCTAAATTTTTAATACTTCGCAATATGCAGTATTAGCCAGCCTTATTCAAATTAACAGCTGTAATGTAACTAGTTCAGATATTAAAATTATTCGTATACAGTCCACTTCTCGTCATTTTCTTCCTGCAGAATCAATTCATTTATTATACATCATTTCAATTACTATGGAAGACCAGCCGACAGAATATTTAACTCAAGAAGCATACATTTAGCCCACTTGGGCCCACTTTCTTAACTTTTTTGTCCACACATGCTGGATCATCATTCTTATTCAATTTTTCGGTCCACGTGGACCGGATACTAATCAAATGTAGATAAAAGATTTTTTGGTTTTGATAAAAATAATAATAATATAACAATCTGATTTTGAACTTAAAAGAATCGTGAATTTAAAGACAAATATTTTGTGACTTTTAAATGATGAATTTGTTTCTAAGATATTATAAGAATATGTAGGAGCCCAGTAACTGCTAAAGGCAGCCCAGTGTGCATGGTAAGGGGGAACATATCGGTTGAGGATCTGGCATGACATAAGACCAGGGATTTGGATTTTGGGGTTGCATGTTAGAAGGTGAGGTGCGCTGTGGTGCGTGTCTGTTCGATTTTACGGTGTTGGGATCTCGTAAAGAGAAGTCCAGTGATCTCGTTCAGATGCGGCCATAGTCGCCGAGCCAGGGGGTTATTTACCTATGATGTATACGAACTAGTGGGGGTTTGTTGGCACCATATCCTCACCGGTCCTCTTAGGGGTTTTAGCAATGAGATTTCTTTTGTTTTGGCCGAAGATATCTCATTTGGGGGGGTATTGTAATGGGGTGAATATGAGGGGTTTTTATTTTTATTAATTTTGGGTTACGTTTTACTAAAATTTCAACAATTTACTTCATATGTATGGCAAGTCCTCGGTTGAATCTAAAGCGTAGTTTCTAACAAAGGAACTGTGGTGAAACAATTGGAAAGGAATGTGCGGTTGACACAATTCTAAGAACTTTGCGGCTGTGTGACATCTACGCCCACAAACGCACTACCCAGCATGTGGGCATACCCACGCTGACTAAAAGACACTCAAGATGGCTTGGCGATGAATTTTGTCTTACACATGATCCTAGCTGGCGGATGTAAGTTTAAGCCCAACCTACTTTTGTGACGTCGGCCAGTGCACACCAAATATCATCCACGTCTACAACAAGAAAAAACCATGTGTTGAATGTGTCACCGCTATGACTACCAAATAGAAGGCATTGCTGTCCGTCTTCTTCAACAAATATATCGAGGAGAGGAGACTGATAGACACTTCCCAGTTGATCACCGACTTCAACCTGCGCAGGTTGCCCGGCAACACGGGCTTTAAAAAAATAATTTTTTAATATCCAATAACAGTGAGTGAAAGTTCGGCAACATCCCATAGTGAGAACAGGTTCACAAAAAATGAACTAATAAATCGTTTTAGTAAATAACAGAAAGAAAATTGTGTGCGATTCAATGCGAAGTCGGGATGACTCCACGTGGCCGGCCGGAGTATCGATATATATCAAGGTTAATTTAAAATGGGGCTTTAAAATAAAGGTATTTTTAAAATTGAATGTGTGTGTGAGAGAGCAGACTGGGCTGTCTGATATATATAATAAGGTAAGATGTATTAAATAAGTTTAATGGTATAATATAATGTTTCAATTATTTTAAGAAAGTTGTATTCAACTTAAAAGTTGACTAGACGTACTAGCTTGTTTTTAAACATACAGAAATGACTAACGAATAATTTGATATACAACATTTTAAATAAAAAATAAAATTTAATTAATTTCTCTTCATAAAAAGCGAGTTGTGTAAGTCATTCACACAACCTTAAATCATGCTTGCATCCTCTAACATTCGTGTGACGAGACCTTGGGTGGAGAAAACAGTTTATAAGGTAGGTGAAAAATAAGTAATTTTATGTAATTATATTTGTAGTAATAAATATATTATTACAGGGTTAATTACTCGACTGGCCATGATACTAAATAAATAATTTCATTTTTTGGGCACTAAATAATTAAAATGGGGTGGTAAAACAGAATGAATGTGAGAGAATAGCAAGCTGGGTCGCCTTGAATTAATTAATTCATAGTATAATGTAGAGATAAGTAATAGGTTAAAAATGTTAAAATTGTTGCTGGAAAAAAGGGGCTTCACCTCAATATCGAATACAGTTTAATTGTTGGAGTTATGATTGGAATTATAATAATAAATTCATTACTTTGTTTTATGTAATAAAAGAGCGAATAATCATTTCAAATACCTTATTTCATTTGCTGCACTGATAAGTTCGTCGTACGAAATGGGTTAAGTCCCACACTAGAGATTCGGCCAGATCACAAGAATTAAAAGGTAGGTGGAAGTTTCAAACTTAAATTAATATAGGAAAGAAATAAATAAAGTTACAATGGTGCCGTGACCGTAGGATGTAATATAAAGAACAATTTTTTGTATTACACCGGCCTATTTCAACAGTGCAGGAAGTGAAATACGGTTGTGAAAGAAAAAATTAATTTACGTAAAAGTCACGTAGTTATGATATAAGAGTTATTTCATGTATGCTATAGCATAATACTTCGAAGTAATTGTATTCAGAACACAAATTATAAACCAGTTTAAAAAATGTCTGAGCACACAGAAAAAAGCAATGTAATAGACTCAGGTATGAGTGAGAGTGGTCTTGGGTCAATGGACCCGTCACCAAGTGTGGGCGAATTAAGTCGGTCAATGCCAACAGCTGATTTGAGCGTCAATCTGTAACTAACGCTTACCTAACCGAGTCAATTACAATTAATAATGCAGCAGCACAATCTACTCTTGTAATTACAAAAATAAGAGAACCGTCATTGGCCGATATAATGAATTTTATGAGTAAACGTTTTGATGCAAATGACGAAAAATTTGAGATTTTAAGTAATGACATTAAAGAACAGAAAATAAAATGTGAACAACAGAATATTAAAAATGATATTAATTTTAAAGAACAAAATATTAAATTTGAGCAGAGCATAAGTGTAAAGTTTGATTCGTTGAGTAATGAATTATGTAAACTGTAACGATACAATTAAGCCAAATCCCGTACCAGTGATAAAAAAGATAATTCTTGATATAAAAATACTTCATATAAAATAAAATGTTTAAAAAATGATTAAAATATAAATACTTTGACACGACGTACAACAATATTACCCAACCCAAGTGATTGAGCCAACAACACAAACATAAAGAAGGGAACCGTAACATACTTAAGAAAAATATGATAGACAAAACAATGAACTAACGAGAGAAGAATCAGAGGAAGAATGAAGGGGAGAACCGAACCAAGATGAAGACTATTGAAGACGAAGACTATTGAAGATGAAGACTATTGAAGATGAAGAAGAGGAAGAATGAAGAGGAGACAGGTTGAACCCAAGGGGAAACTAACACACATATAAAAGGGAAAGATTGTATACTTAAAGATAGAATACGGTCAATAAACCTTGAATAATTATGTATTAATGAAACCAATGTTATTATTATCATTAACTTAACCTATGTACCCATTTTAAAGACAATACAATTGTAAAATATAATAATATAGAAAAAGTACACTAACCCAGTCAGAAAGGTTAGATTTAACAAAACACAACTACCTAATGTTGTTAATAGTAAATGTCATACTAAAACAAAATAGTGAGAAATGGTAGGAGAAAATATAGGGATTACCCATTAAATAAACACTAAATACAAAACAGTGAACCAAAGTGAAGTGCTTTAGTGAGGTGTAAGTACCCTAAAAAGCAGTGAAAGTGTATGTGAAACATTCAAAATAGAATGATAAGTAAGCAGACACTCTGTGAAACATTGATAAACAACCAATGATTGGAGTGATATTATAAACAGTAATATATCTAGAAGTAATTAGAAATAGTAGTCCAAATTAATATAAGGGAAGCTTGTAATATTATTCAGGGAGAAAGCCCAGACAAATAACTTGTGTTAACATGGTATGATAGAATAGAATTAAAGTTTGTTATTAAAATTAAGATTGCAAAGAATACAACACCCCATGTTGAAAGGGGAATTAACCTTCATAATTTTATGAAAAGTGACAAGGTTTATCACTTTAGTTTGTAACTCAAGAAAGAAATCAATGTTAGTACTAGTAATAACTAATGACCTGTAAAGAATAGTTGGTTCAATGTTAAAGGAGGAATATGGCTGAAAGGAACCTACAGTCCATAAACCTAATTATTATATTTTAAATGAAGAGTAATGAAAATGTATGTTGAATAGTAGTTAAAACACAAACAAATAAGTGAAGCCCATCAGGCTGAATTCAGAATGTAATTTAACAAGAAATACACTAAAAAACAATCATGGCTGATTTTGACTATGAAGACATTTAACTGCCAAAGACATTCAAATGTAAATTGTATCAATTTCATAAGAAATCTTACTAATCTAAGACCAGTGAATGGACAGTAATTATATATCAATTATTTTAAAACAGAAATATTATTGTAATAATTTAATATAAGAAAGAGATGTTATTTATTAAATGTCAAATAATTAGACTATAGTTAATGTATAACAGAATATGACCTTCTGAGGTATCATTGTAAACGTTGAAAGGAAAGAAAAATAATAGTGATGTCATTTATTATCCAAAAGGAATTATAAAGTAATAAAACCATTAGGAAAATACTTAATAAATTTGAATAAAAAAACAAATATTTTAACAATGTCTTAAAGGAGTAATTAACCAATCATCGAATTATGGTTACTATGACAACGAGACGTTGAGGGCTTATTTTCTGTTAAATTATATAGACTCTGAAAAAACGAAGCGTGGGTAAGCGACGCGCAAAATTGGAACGATTGAGATTTTAATTTAAACAGTTATAAAAAGTCGAATCAGTGAACCAAGATGACCCAAAATGAATAGACGTCGATCTATAAAGAATACATGATGTCCAGGAACCAGATTAACTAAAATTATTAATGAAAAACCCAAGACCAGATGAAGATGTTAGAAGTTTAAAACCAGCCCAAATTCGAAGAATATACGCCTATCCTGATGACGACATTTCAACGTGAGATGAACTGATAAGTACCGAATAAATTCCTTATTCCCAAAACCCTAAATTACTTAAATTATTTTCAAATGATAAAATTTCTCACTATTTAAAAAGTAGTATTTTCTTTCAAAGGTAAAGGCATAATTTACTTACATAAAAAACATTTATACTAAATTCAATATAACCTTATTTGAGAACACAATTTTTGTAACAGAAATACGACACTACCGAACAAATTGTATAAACACATTATAACTTCTAAGTACGTATAAGGTATGGTAGTGTACTTTTTTTAATGTAACCAACGTTTATGTCTATTTTCATGATCAAAAGAACTCCAGATTTTAGACATTGTAATTTATTAAAAGTGACGGATGCCATTTCGTCAAACGATAATGTTTTTGAAATCAATTTTGCCAACTCTGAGATATTTTGTGTTTCAAGCTCTAAGCCAGAGCATAATATTATAAAATTATTTAGAATTCATTTGTCATATTTATTGATGATCAAATTTGTATTAAAAAATACCGTACAGATCATTACTATCTTGTTATTTCATAGGATTTTGTAGAATATATGTGTGTTAGCGAAGTTTTAAGCAACAGCCAACTAGCGCTCATCACGAGTGGCCGAGTCGACAACCTGTTTAGCAGCGGGAACAATTCGAACGACACAGCTGTCTATGCTAATATCACGTATTATCTTAGAAATTAAATATTTTAATTGTTTTAACAGAAACAATTTGGCGCCACCCGGGAAGAACATTCCCTATGAATTAACAGGTAGGTTGTACTGGTAACATTGACAACGCTACGGACTCCAGTAGTGACGTCGATTTATGTAACGACCAGTGTGAGGCAAACACACTACATTCACACGAATACACAATACAAATAAGTGTGATACATTTTGACAGATACGACCCCCGTCTACTCGTTACAAAACGTATTGATGAACGTTTCCAGATAGCTATAAAACGAATAAAAGATGATGACAATGTTACAAGAAATACCGGTAAGTGCAGTGGGAATGTAACTGAGAACAAGGTGAGTACCGATAATTATAGTAATGAGTTAACAAATGATAACAAGAGAATTAAAAATGTGTTAGAAAGTAAAGTGAACGATAAAAGTGGAGATGCAGTTTTAGTGGAAGTAGAGAGTAGTAATAAGATAGTGGTTAAAGAGAGGTTGGGTTTACAAAGGGCAAATTTTTCCCGTGATTTAAAGGGAGAAAAAACTCCAATAATGAGTTATAAGGACAGAGTTTCCTCCAGTAATTATGTGAGAGACAAGGTGTCTCTAAATAGGTCCCCTTTTATGTATCATGAGTTCCCTGAAAGAATCAGGATGGGTTATGATAATGTTATGTTGCCTTTTGTGTGGAGTGATAGCAACAAAGTGAGATGGTGTCAGGATGAGTGGTTTTGTGAGAGAGTGGTAGAATTGTTCACATTTAGAGAAAGAGAGATAATATTATTTAATGTTGTTAGAAGTTATGAAGAGCTACTAGAGAAAATAAAGAGAGAGAGAATTAGTAATATTGTTGACTTACCTTGTTATGAAGATAGTGCAGAAATAAATAATAATAACATTGATAATTATATTGAATGCTCGCCTGCGCTTAGATGCGGAGTATTAGTAGTAAATGATTTTGAAATTGAGAGATTAAAATACTCAAGGGTGATAGGTAATAATACAGACGGTCACAAGACCAAAATCAATGATGTAGACAGGTTTTATGATTTGATAATAATGTGGGATAATCCAGTAAATTATTATGTGGGTTTTACGGAACAATTTGAAATATTAGAGAACTATTATATGAATGATAATAATGAATTGAGTGTGAGTAAGAATGAGAAATATTATAAAAAAATAAGGCTATTATACAACGATGGCAGTTAGATAAGAAATCAATAAATGGACATTTTAAATATATTAAATATTTTAATGTATGGCTATGACCTTGCTGAATTTGGAAATGAAGTGTGGTAAAATTGAACAACTAATGATGAAGATTTGTAAATACATTAGAGTGAAATTAATTGTGTCTGTATTGTAAAATGTTTTATGTAAACAATGTGTATGTAGTAGAAATTGATTTTAATAATAATAATATTTTGACAGACTAAATAAATAATGAGAGTTGATGCTTAATGAATTGTAATTGTTTTGATAATAATTGAAATATGTTGCGTTTTTAATAATTGATTGAAGTAAATAATTTGAGATGATTAAATATTTTTTGTTGGATTTAAAATGTTATACAATTGAGTTGTGATAATGAAGTTAAATTATTTTACGAGATTTCAATTTGATAACAATTAATAAATAAATTAATGTTAAATTGTTTAGTTTGTGGAATAACATGATTGTTAAAATAAATAGGTTAATAATAAATTTGAAAATTTTGAGGAATCTAATTGCAGCAAAGGATAAATAATTAAATGATGATATATAAACGAGTTGATGAAGATTTCAGATTATAATGTTTATAATTTTCTATAAAAATTATTTAAATGAGAATTGTTTAGTAATGTACAAATGTCAATGTTCAAGGTAAATGTGTTTTATGTTATCATACAAGATATATGGGTAATTTTGTTGTGTAATAATGGGGGGTTGTGTGGTGTTGATAGAAGTGATATAATTATGGAATGTAGAGACTGCAACTGTAGAAGGATATTAAGTTTAGCTATAAGCAGGCTAGTACAGTGGTGGCATGTGCCACTGTACGTAGCAGTAAGTGTTGGGGAGTGACAGAGAGTGTTACCTCCATCAGAGGCCAAACTGGCGTAAAATACACTGCACAACTTTTATATAATTTTATATTATATGTTGATTTGTTGCCGTGCAGTGTATGATAAAACGAAGTCAAGCATGCCTGAATTTAAAGTTGATTTCCCCGCCTTTTCGGGCGATTACTGCCTTACCAGCACTAATCGTGGTTTTGGACGGCAGCCAGCTATGGCCAACAATTGTAAACCTGACCATAGCTGTGCTTGAAATTAGTGTAAATTTGAAATTAATGGGGGGTGACTTTAGGGGAATCCCCGGAACTATGGAACAGCGGCTGCCACTCTGTTCGCGTGGGAACAGTTAACCAGGTGGTAGACCCGCATTAAGGGCTTGTAAATATGAAACAATAGATATTATATCTAATTAATTTAAAAAAAATTGTAAGGCTGAAGCAAGGACACGGAGATGCCAAAATTCCTCCAACATTTCAGTCCTTGTGGAAGCAACTGGACGCCACAGTCCAGGGGGGTCATAGTGTGTGTGGAAGGGGGGTTACTCAGGGGGAGTAACGATTTAAAAAATTTTTTTTGAGAAACTTAATGATGCTGATAGCTAATATGATAGCTGATAAGCGAAATGAATGATTTTATGTTTGTTCAGAAGGAATTGATGCAACCATGTTTTGCTCCATATGATAATTTTATGCTAAGGAATTTATTATGTTTTATTATGTTATTATTTTACTATGTTAGAGTGTAAGTATTATAAACATATGTCATATATTTTATATTGTATAATTTTGAAGTGTATTCAGAGCAAGGTCGTTCACCCAGCCTAGAAGTATCAGCTGATGGATTGTATCATGGTCCATATGACCAATTCCTATATTCTCGTAATAATCAATATAAATCCCAGTTGTATTTTCTTGGATAAATTTCTTTAATGATCAGAATAGCGTTAAAAAAAAAATATATATATATTGATTACTTTACATTTTTCATGGTATATGGTGTTGTAATTCAGATAATATGCAATGGAACTTGGGATTTAATGAGTAGTTCAGATTATTAAAGTTTGATTTATTTGCTTTGTTTTTTTTTGGTTTGAAAAACATAACGTCAGTTGGAGAAAAGAAATGAGAATTTAAAAGATAAAACATTTTTATAAATTTTGAATATGTAGTCTGTTTATAATAGAATAATATGAATATGTGTACGCGCCCAGTATTGCTGAAGGCGACCCAGTATGCATGAAAAGGGGGAACATATCGGTCGAGGATCTGGCATGGTATAAGACCAAGGGTTTGGATTTTGTGGGGTGGAATGTTAGAAGGTTAGGTGCACTGTGGTGCGTGTCTGTTCGGTTTTATGGTGTTGGGATCTCGTAAAGAGAAGTCCAGTAATATCGTTCAGGTGCAGCCATAGTCGCCGAGCCAGGGGGGGGTAGGTTACCCATGATGTGTTAAGAATTAATGGGGGGTTGTTGGCACCATATCCTCTCCGATCCTCTTAGGGGTTTAGCAATGAGCGTTCTTCTGTTCCGGCAGATCTCTCATGGGGGGGGTATTGTAACGGGGATAAAGGGAGGGGTTTTATTTTATTAAAAATTATAATTTTATTTTCCACCGGCATGATCAGTCCCATGGTAATATAAATTGTAGTTCAAACAAAGGAGCCATGAAGTGAAATTGTGAACGGCGAGGTGGCAATGGAATGCGATGCCGAGTCTAAACACAAGGTAATTAAGCATTGAGGCACGTACAAAGACGCGCAACATGAACATGCGTGCATAGACGACACACATCAGACTCCAAAAGGACGCCACGAAAAATGGTGAGACGAAGACCTTTGTTCCATGCGGTCCGTTGCTGCTGGATACACTTAGAGGCCACACATTCCACAGCCTCAATATTTTCGCCAGTTAGCATCGTCAACACCCGTGCACAATGCCAAACCATGCTACCTAAATGGTGACGAAAAGCTTTGTAATTCAAGGGGCCGTGTATATTACCGGAAACAGTCAGACAAGGTGGGGATTTGGTTAGTTGTTGTTTGATCAGTCGACGAATAACATCTGAAGGCAGCGGACGCCAGTAGTGGTGTGCATCGCCGGCCGGGAAAAGTTTTATTTCGTTCGCCTATAAAAAATAGTTAAAACAGTCGACGAAAGAACTCCCCCCCCCCCTGGCCGGGGTTTCATAAACAAGTTCGCAAACTACAAAATCTTATAAAATGTCCACAAAGTGTTAAAAACGTAATTTAAATCAACCATAAAGCAACCTATCAGCTTGAAGTGGAGTGAAAGAAAAGAAGTGCACATGTGTTAAACGGTGTGGCGCGGGATCATCATAGATGCCAAGGGTTAAGTACTCGACTGGTCACGATACTAAATAAATAATTTCATTTTTTGGGCACTAAATAATTAAAATGGGGTGGTAAAACAGAATGAATGTGAGAGAATAGCAAGCTGGGTCACCTTGAATTAATTAATTCATAGTATAATGTAGAGATAAGTAATAGGTTAAAATTGTTGCTGGAAAAAAGGGGCTTCACCTCAATATCGAATACAGTTTAATTGTTGGAGTTATGATTGGAATTATAATAATAAATTCATTACTTTGTTTTATGCAATAAAAGAGCGAATAATCATTTCAAATACCTTATTTCATTTGCTGCACTGATAAGTTCGTCGTACGAAATGGGTTAAGTCCCACACTAGAGATTCGGCCAGATCACAAGAATTAAAAGGTAGGTGGAAGTTTCAAACTTAAATTAATATAGGAAAGAAATAAATAAAGTTACAGGGCGATATTACTCTGTGCGTTCAAATGTTTATTAGTGAAGTGTTGGGTTTTATAATCGCATGGTATAATTGTAATGCAATTGTGTTTTATATTAGTTGACATTTTATTGCATGTGAACAATTTTTATTTGATTTGTTGTAAGAGACAGTGTTTTTAAATACGAATTGTTTAACTGTGAAAATTAAAACTGGTGATTAGTGACTTAAATGGTGTATTGTATTTTGTTTTCCACTGCACCTACGACGATAAAGTAGACCGTTGTAACAATATGTTTGCGATAATTCATTCCTGAATCTATTTCCTACTGCGCACGAAAATGTGGGACACATTCCCTTAGATTCTATATGACTTTTGTAGGTATAAAGGTAGTCACTTCAGAAATGAGGTGCCTAGAATCAAAATCCGCCAAATCCATTGACCCAACTTGTTGGCAAATTGCAAAAAACTGTCCATAAAAAACCATTATCCAGAGTAAATCAGTTTTAACATTAAAAATATAAATTAGTCATTCAGGATATAATGTTGAGATATCAAACTAATCTGGAATATAGTTTTAAAAATATTTAAGAAATTAAATTGAGAATTTTGGATGTGTCAGGTTTGATACCAATATTGGGATTTGGCGGATTTTGAAACTAAGAAATGAAAGAACTGAAATATGTTTAAAGCTGAAAAAGGGTGTTTATTACCTATCTAATACAATTTTATTTCTAATTTTGGTTACTTAACATAACTGAATTTGGGCTAAAAATAAAAAATACACGAGTATCTGAAAATTGAGTTTTATTACTGCCGTATAAAAAATGTTGTCTCTTAACTAGACGTCATCACATTTAACTAACTAACAGTTACTTAACATTTTTCAATGTAACATTAAAGTCTAAAATTAGTTTTTTTAACTTAAGAATTTTTTACCTTGTATAATCCACTAGGCGATCTCAGTTTTTTACATACAACATGTTTCAGGGACTAAATCCCCATCTTCAGGTATAGTAAAAAATTATTATTCCCCTAATACATGGGGGTCATCGAAATGATTAAAATGTTTATACATAAAAACACACGCACAAAAATCACTGAATAAATTAACATATAACACAAACACATGAACACGTTAAAAGCGACTCAGTGCACTGGTCGACCTCCGATCGTCAACTAGCCTGTGTTCATACTTCATTGCTTATCATCAACGCGGTATCATATAATTTATTGGATTTAAATGATAGCTGATCGTTGAGTAATTGCTCTTTATTTACTTTGGATGCCTTGTATATTTCAAACTCTTCTAAAGCATTCAGGAAATGACCTTTATTACAAACATGTATCGGCTCCATGTTCTCTTTGAATCCAGTGTAATGATGGTTTTCGTTTATGAGGTGGAGTGCATAATTTGATGAGGTGGTTTGGGGTTTCTTTTTTGGTAGGTGTTCTTTAAATCTCTCGATAAATTTCCTCCCCGTTTGTCCGATATAGAACTTATCGCGCTCACTGCACTGGATTCTATATACTCCTGAACATTCCTCCAAAGTTATTGGTTTTCGTGGCTTAAGTATATTTTTTAGATTATTTATGGTCTTGAATGAAACATTTATATATAATTTTTTAAATTCATTTTTTATTATGTTGGGGAGTATGTTCGTATATAATGCTGAGACATACTGTGTTGTATTTTTAACTTTATTATTGTCACCATTTATTTTCCGTAATTGTTTATGTATCATTTTATCCACAATTTCTGTGTTATATCCATTTTTCAAGGCTATGTGTTTTATTATGTTATATTCTTCCTTATAATCCTCCGTATTCATTGGTACGCTTATTAGTCTATGTGCTAGTGTATTAAATGCCGCCATTTTTTGTGTGTATGGATGATTTGATTTAGCATTTATAACTATGTCTGTTGTGGTAGGTTTTCGGTATATTTTAAAACCGAAATGGTTGTTTCTTTTTAACACCAATACATCGAGGAAGTTCAAGCCATTATTGGTTTCCATTTCCATAGTAAATTTTATGTTGATGTTAATTTCGTTAATAAATTTAAAAAACATATCCACCTGTCTATGAGTGCCATTAAATACTATGAAGGTGTCGTCTACATACCGTGTATAAGAAATAATTTTATCATAGAATCGGTTATAGTCAGACAATAAAAATTTATTCTCATAATAGTTCATATATATTTCGGCCAAAAGTCCACTTAGAGGTGAACCCATAGCCAAACCTTCCTCTTGGTTAAAATACTTGGTTAAAGTACTTAGTTTTTTTACATTTTTTCTCTATTACACTACATCTGTGTCTATTTCATTCCCATAAACTACGTCTTCTTCATTGTAGTCCAATAACTTTTTGGTTTTCTAAATCAGAATAAAACTTAAGCAGCTCATTATTCCTCCATTCTTCTCCAAAATGTTTTGACAGTAATTTTGACATATTAGTACCTTAGCAGGATTCAGGCAAACTCCTCTCTTTAAAGTCTTTACTTTAATGTGTGTCATGCTTAGTTTGGGCTTAGTGACAAATTAAGCTTTACAAGCTTCACTTCTATAAAAAACTTCACCTTGGACCAAAACATTTTTTAGGGTAGTCTTCTTTTTTAAAATGATCCTTTTCGATGAGTTGAACTTAAAGTGCCACTGGCCAGGTTTTTTGGACTCTTTTTGCTTTACATTTCCAATCCTTAATTGTAACAGTAGTTCCTACTTTATGTACTGTCACATGTCTCCCAAGAATTTCTTCATACTCCTATGGCTGAAGAATAGTATCTTCAGAGTTGTTGGGTAGGATGAATGAGTGGCCATAGGAAATGTTCACTTGTTCATGAGCATCAGTGACTAGCCACTTTTCCAGCATACCAATGAGTATGATATTTTTATTTTGTCCATCACACCCATCTGATAAACACATAACCACTGTTTTCCCTTCAAAATCCATATTCACTAGATGATGGTACACACACAAGAAGAAATTATATTTGAATTTTTAGGAAATTCACTTTCACACGATGTGTAGCAGTCAACATTTTCGTTTGTCAGTTTGCATGATAAATTTCCTGTAATTATAGTGAAATTATAAAAAGAATACTGTCTGCTGACATAAGCAGACTGATCAGATAGTCTCAGCAGATGTGATTTTTTTTGACAGCCAAAGGTTATGAATATTGCATTGTTATCATCAGATTTTAATATAGAGTAAAATGCTTTACCCTTCAGTTTGTGCAATCGCGTCTGAGTTTCCAATTCATTTCTTTTAATAACATCTTTCTCTGTTTTGTCACATTTCCATTCCTGTTTGTTAGGTTTTTTCTTCCTAGCTTCATTTCCAGAGACTGTAATGGTACAGAATCAAGGAGATTTATTTTATTCTTGTATCAATGGTAATAACGGGGAATCGCCCAGACAGAGCTTCAGTTTTAATAAGCAGAGTGTACTTTTGAAACACCCAGTTGTCGATTTGTACAATAAGCCAGGCCACACGCGACGAATCCTGGAACATCGGAATGTGTCCGAGTGCACGTGTGCCGGTTCTGACAGAGTGAAGATCACGTACGATTTCCCTGGTCGCCGGCTGTGAGTCTACGATAAATAGCGTTAGCCAATGAAAACGCAAGTTGCCGCTCTCGGGATGCCGAGGGCCATATTGAAAACAAGCCACTTAGCGTCACCTAATAGAACCGGCCGGTTCAGTATAACAGGCTCGCGAGCCAAAATCTAATAAAAGTGTTAAAAAATGTGATTAAAGTATAAATTAAAATGATCTAAAGCAATATTACAGCAGTGAAACATCAAACCATATTCAGTGAACAAATTTTAACCAGTGAGAACATATTTCGGCTTACAACGCGATCAAGGAACAAAACGGGAGTGTTGCCACCATGTGTCGGACACAACCAAAGGGAAGTAACTGCTTTAAAATTAATTAAATAAATATGAAAAATTAAAAAAGAGCTCTAAACAATAAATGGGGTAAAAAGTATGAACGGCAAGCACGAATGCGTGGAGTACTGGGTTGCCTTGTTATATATATATACAATCTCTATAGTAGTTCAGACATAATGAATTAATTCCTGTAGTTTAGTAAGCCATAAGCCATAATTTATGTAAAACTAAAAGTCAAGTCAACCAGTTGTTATTAAACTACTTCCACGAAATGTATCAGAGATACGGACAAACAGATTTTTAATAAGTAAAGTAAAACAAAAAGCAAATAAAAAGAAAAAATGTTGAATTTGAGTAATAAACCAAGTCGATGAACATGATAAATAAGAGTAAATATTACGTAACGAACCCAGTAACCTCTCTTACAGGCTATGAGTTCGTGTAACAGGATCCTGGACCCTGAGCAGGTAAGAATTTTGAGAATTGCGAATAATTCAGAATAAACAAATTTATATTTCCCAATTAATTGTCATTAATAAGTAGGTTAGCAAGACCACTTTTAAATTAGCTCCCAGTACTCTCCATTTCAAAAGTACGATAAATAACACCAGTTTTAATAATATTTATTACAAAAACTTATTTTTACAAAACAAAACAGCATATTGCAACCCCTCTTTCCTTTTATGCTTTATAAAAAAAAATAATCCTTTTTTTGTATTTTTTTTTTTTTGAAAGAGAGGCCAAAAATGCGCTGGGTCCAGTATGACG
Organism: Magicicada septendecula; assembly: GCA_034769895.1. Classification (NCBI taxonomy): domain Eukaryota; kingdom Metazoa; phylum Arthropoda; class Insecta; order Hemiptera; family Cicadidae; genus Magicicada; species Magicicada septendecula. The sequence goes on from CM068374.1 coordinate 16,834,078, forward strand.
GGACTTGCAATTAAACTCGGTTGTTTGTAACAGTACATAATTACCCAGTACCAGAATTATGGGAATTAAGGGAATTTTCAATGTTTTGTATTATGTAATTATTAAAACATACAGAATGGTTAGGTACATTGTCCCTCTGGAAAAAAGAACAACGCAAATTCGGCCAGAGTAAAACACCAAGGTCGCCGGTGGACGTGAAAACATCAAAATATACCATGGCGGTGTTTATGACGAAGTACGACAATATGAATTATGATTGGGCTATAGCACGGCTCCTTCATCGCTAAGAACAATGACGCACTGAGTACAATGTGTGCAACGAAGGTGTTGTCCAGCAAGACAAAGCTGGATGACGTAAGAACTACACACACAAGCGCAATTTTACATTTGCCTCGATCTCATTTCAACGCCATTCTTCATAGCAGCCACAGCGATGTAGCGTTGTGTGCATAAAATTTTACAATAGTTTAAATATAATTGGCAAAATGTTGGCCACAGTAGTGGAGCAAGAAAGGCTCATACAATTTGATAACATAAAGATACTAAATATGTAAATTCAGTGTAAACATCAATCTAATTGAACGGCAGACGAAAAGGCGAACATCGGCCATCACCATGGGCAGCATGCGCAACCAACGGATGGACATCAACACCGACTAACCAGAGAAGTTCCTTTATTATTTTATATCTCATGAGCTCATTAATATCAAATTGTTAATCAGAAGAATGTACGGGTCTAAAATTGAATGTGCGAGTGAGAGAGTGAATGTATGGCCATAAAAACATATGCCGAGGGCATTGGTTTGTGTAAGAAATAATTAACTATTAATTAATAATTTTGAAGCTGCAGCAGTAACGCTAAATTGATATCAATCCAGTAAATAAAGAAATTAAAAGAATACCAAGAGATATAAAAGTAACCGCCATTTTGTTTTGAGTCAGATCACCTGACGTCATTATTGGGAACACATGGTTATGTATGTACTAACTGAGAGTGAATTAAAATTAATGGTTAACCTCCAGAATATTTTGTTATCAATTGTGTGTTATATAACAATTGGACGCCCTCACAGTGGACTTTATATAAAGTTAATTTATATAAAACAGATAGACGGAGAAACACAGAAGACGATATATAATGAATGAGAGGTTATGTTGTTGAAGTTGAATAGTTAAGTACGAGTTGAGTAAATTGCGTAGTCAAATACAAATAAAAGATAAATAACCATTTAAAATATTGAAATAATGATGGCAGAAAACAATAATAGTGTAGAAATGAACAGTACAGAGACAGAATCAATTTTGTTAGACAGAATCAGCGCGAATTCTACACCTAGACCAGTTGAAAATAAGATATCATTGGAAGATCTGTTCACATTAATTAAAACGCAAAATAGAGTATTGAAAGAGATTGACGAGAAATTTGATAGCCTTGAGAATGAATTAAAGAAACAGAACAATGTACGAGACGTAAAATTGAACCAATTAGACGAGAAACTTAAAAAAGTTGAAAACGAAATACATAAACAAAATTCCAATGTTAATGAGAAAATTAATATAATAGAAACACAATGTAATGATATTAATTACGAGAGTAAAATGGGGGTAGAGAATAACAGAGAATCAAATAAATTGAATGAAAATAAAGACAAGGTAAGTAGTGGTGAGAATTATGATAATAGAATTAAAAATATGGTGTTAGAAAATAATTGTGTGAGTATTGAGAGTGGTGATAAAAGTATAATGGGAGTAGAATTTGATAATGAAGTGATAAAAAGTGTTGATGAATTAGAGAGAAAGTATAGAGAGAATTTACAGATAAAGGGGTTGCAGGGGGTAAATTTTTCCCGTAATGTTGTAGTAGGGGGTGAAGTAAAGACTTCACGTGTGTTTAGGAAGGACGAGAGTGCCTTCGATGAATATGTGAAAGACGATAGGTCTACGGAGAAATTTCCCTTGGTTTTTTGTGCACTTCACAGGTGGTGCAGTGATAAAGTAGTAGAGTCCCCTGCATATATGGAGAGAGAGAGTGTAGCTTGGTGTGATAAAGAGAGATATATTGGGAGAGTTATTATGAGAGATGTTTTGAAAGTGAGAAATATGGTGAGAGAAAGAGAGAAATAGAGATTTTTAAGATGAGTAGAACTTATGAAGAATTTATGAAAAGGTTAGGTGTAGAGATGATATATAATAAAAATAATAAGTACTTACCTTGGGTTGAAACTGATATAGCAGTAGTAGGAGATGATAATGAAAATAATGACTTAGTAACTTATCTGATTGTGACTAATTATACTGAAAGTGACAGGACCATAACCGATCGTAACAAGTTATATGAGAAATTGATAGGGAATAACCCTATTAATTATGATGGTTTTATGAAATATAAGAATTTAAATGTGTGTTATATTAATGATAGTAATATAATGTTTTCAAGTAAAAATAAATTGTACAGACATAAGATTCGACTATTGTTTGACGATGGAGGATAGATATTCTATTGTGTTATGAACATTTAATTGTGTGGACAGTGTTTTTAAAAATGGACTGATTATGGTAAATGATTTCATGATTATGTGAATTGTATATTTTTGTGTATTGATGTCTATGTATTTGTGTATTTTTGTTGTTGTGTATTTTATGTATTTTTTAGGTAAGCATGTATTGTACGATTTTAAATAACTGTAGAAAGTTTAAATGATATTATGAGATTTAGATTCTAAAGGGTTAGTAAATGATTAAGCAGGTAATAGATTTGGGTATTGAGAGGTATTGTTGTTAGTTGGTAAGTGATGAATTTTCTAATGGTGTATTAAGTTGAAATGTTGTAAAGAGTTTGGGAATAGTGATAAATAAGGGCATTGGAGTTAGTTGAATAGAGTTATTGGGAGTTAGGAAAATAAAGTGTTGAGATGCTGATAATATATAAAGAGGTGTTAGATATTTTAGGGACACAGTGGTTAGTAATTATATGTAGAGTTGAGTGATGTGAGTGGTAATTATATTTGTTGTTGATGGTGATATTTTGTAATAAGGGTATTGGTGTAGGAGTCCAACGAGAGATGCTGAGACAGGAGGGATCGTTGTGTGCTGGAAAGGGTTATCTGACAGGGTCAGGAACCAATGATGGAATGAGCATAATGAGGGAATACACACATACTAGTACAAAAAAGGCGCGGTGCCAGAGGTTTTAAATGGGATTTATGAAGGGGGTTATTATGGAGATATTGGTGTCAAAATATATTAATGGTTAGAAGCAGCTAGTGTAAAAAAAAAAGGGTAGTAAGGTTAGGTTGACAGATGCCAAAATAAGACAGAGAAAATAATGAATAATAGAGAGTCACCCAAACGAGTAAGGATAGAAGGGTTAGAAAAGGAGAATTTATGGTAGGAAGGTGAGGTAACAAAGGAAGGTAATTGTAACTGAAAGGTAAGGATAAATTTGAAATTGTTGCATAGAATATGATGAATGTCAAATAATTAAAAGTTAATAGAGAATTGTTGAAGTAGTAACGTGATAAAGTTTGGTACAAATCATGTAAATTTAAATTGTTTAATGTAAGGTAAATGTAACAATGTTAATATGTAATGTTTTATGATGTTTTATTATGTTGGGGGGCAATAGAGTGTGTGGTTAGGAGGTCGTTACAGGGGTAATGACGATAACAAGTGTTAAGAGATAGTATATTTTAAAGTTGAAAATCTAAAGTTACAAATGAAGTTGAATGAAAATATTATAGTAAGCTGCCATTTACAAAATAGAAGAAGTGAATCTAAGTTGAGTAACAAAAATTTAAATAATAAAAGTGCCTGCCATGATAGTTGTAAGCTGAATTTGTAGAAATAATTAGGTGAAGGTATTTTGGGGGTATATTAAAGAATTGTTGATATATTGTTTTATATGTAGTTATATATATATATATATGTTATTTATTTTCTTACAAGTAAGAAATTGAGTTTGGTGGTGGTAAAAATCAAGGTATTCTAAGTCTTGTAGTTGTGAGGTTGAACCTGTTAAATTAAAAAACCAAACCAATGCCCCAAACACAAACCAATGCGTCTAAAAGGGAACATATCAGTTATAGATATGTACGTGTATTATACCACTATATTGAATTTTGTATTGGATGTTTCAGAGTTTTGTGGTGTTGTGACCGCAGTCCTGGGCTGGCTGGAGCGTCAGAACAGGAGTGTAGAGTGCCTCATGGCCTTATGGTGTAGGGATCTCTCAGGAGAAGTCCAGTAAGGTCAGAGGGTGCGACCAACATCATGGGACCAAGGGTAAGTGATGGAAAAATTTTTTTTATTAACAGTACAGGGGGTTGTGGTAACATATCTAGACCGATCCTTTTAGGAAGTGTGAATAAGTCAAGGAAATTTTTTGTGTTCCGACACAAAAATTTTCCTTGAGGGGGTTTGTAACAGTACATAATTACCCAGTACCAGAATTATGGGAATTAAGGGGATTTTCAATGTTTTGTATTATGTAATTATTAAAACATACAGAATGGTTAGGTACATTGTCCCTCTGGAAAAAGGAACAACGCAAATTCGGCCAGAGTAAAACACCAAGGTCGCCGGTGGACGTGAAAACATCAAAATATACCATGGCGGTGTTTATGACGAAGTACGACAATATGAATTATGATTGGGCTATAGCACGGCTCCGTCATCGCTAAGAACAATGACGCACTGAGTACAATGTGTGCAACGAAGGTGTTGTCCAGCAAGACAAAGCTGGATGACGTAAGAACTACACACACAAGCGCAATTTTACATTTGCCTCGATCTCATTTCAACGCCATTCTTCATAGCAGCCACAGCGATGTAGCGTTGTGTGCATAAAATTTTACAATAGTTTAAATATAATTGGCAAAATGTTGGCCACAGTAGTGGAGCAAGAAAGGCTCATATAATTTGATAACATAAAGATACTAAATATGTAAATTCAGTGTAAACATCAATCTAATTGAACGGCAGACGAAAAGGCGAACATCGGCCATCACCATGGGCAGCATGCGCAACCAACGGATGGACATCAACACCGACTAACCAGAGAAGTTCCTTTATTATTTTATATCTCATGAGCTCATTAATATCAAATTGTTAATCAGAAGAATGTACGGGTCTAAAATTGAATGTGCGAGTGAGAGAGTGAATGTATGGCCATAAAAACATATGCCGAGGGCATTGGTTTGTGTAAGAAATAATTAACTATTAATTAATAATTTTGAAGCTGCAGCAGTAACGCTAAATTGATATCAATCCAGTAAATAAAGAAATTAAAAGAATACCAAGAGATATAAAAGTAACCGCCATTTTGTTTTGAGTCAGATCACCTGACGTCATTATTGGGAACACATGGTTATGTATGTACTAACTGAGAGTGAATTAAAATTAATGGTTAACCTCCAGAATATTTTGTTATCAATTGTGTCGTCATCTGTGTTTCGAAATCTTCCTGTACCCGAAACCCTGGAACCCCTTAGGTATAAAACAGTTTACAAAAGAAGAAATGAGCCCGGTGCATAAGGAATTTGGTAAGTACCCAGAAATAACAAATTATGGTATTTGTCATACATATCTTGTTAGATATATGTAATAAAATAAAAAAACAGTGTAGAGTGAGGTATATAACATGTTAATCAACAATAACAATTTTTATTGTTGCCCCCATAATTCATTACATGCACAAGTATCACAATCAGCAATAAGTAACAATATTGCTACGACAGCACAGAACAATCTACGCGTTTATCGAATGCGCCAGAAAGATCTCGATGTAAGCGTGTGGTGTACGTGCTATTAGACGCATTTTGTGAGAATTTTCTCGACTGTGCCAGGCTCCGCTCGGGCGCTCGGACTGTGTCAAGGCCGTAGCAATTACGTAGTTCGCGAGAGATAAGACGCAGTTTGGAAGCTTCTGGTGTGTGAGCGTAACTATAAATACATCGCGTCGCGGCCTTAGTTTTCAGTTCAATGCGAGATTTTTGACTGTGCGGTTCGAGAGTATTAGTGCGAGATATTTACAGAGCGGTTCGAGTTATTACGATGTACGTTCAAGTAGTTATTAGTGAAGTGTTGCGTTTTATATTCGGACGGTATAATTGTAATACAGTTGAGTTTTAATATTAGTGGACATTTTATTGCGTATGAACAATTTCATTTGATTTGTTGTAGACACTGTGTTGTTAATTACGAACTGTTTTACTATAACAATTAAAGGTGTGATTAGTGACTTGATTGGTGTCTTGTAATTATTTTGTTTCCACTGTACCTACGATGTTCGAGTAGACCGTCGTAACAGTGGTGTCAGAACTGGGATAGAACGGTTAACAGTGGAAACAGTGGACGCTTTGTACAAGACGAGTGTGATTCGTAATTAATCAGTAAACATGGATCCCAGTCAGATGATGGAAACTTTACAAACACTGCTGCGGCAGACACAGGAAGAAGCAGAGAAACGACAGGATGAGAAAGCGGAAGAAGCAGAAAAACGACAGGATAAAAAACGCAGGCAGGAAAGAGAAGAAGCTGAGGAACGTCAGAAAGCACTAATGCTAGAGACAGAAGAAAGACAAAAAGATAAAACGGAAGCTCTCTTTGAAACTATGCAGAAACAGTTACAAGAACATACTACCGCAGAATTGGGTCTCCTACGTGGTGACGTAGGTGAGTTACGAGGTGAGCTCAACAATCAGATTACCAGAATATCTGACGTAGAAGAATCCATGTCAAATAAAATAGCTAAAGTAGAAAAATCTGTCTTGACTGTGGAAGAAGTTATGTCAACAAAAGTATCTGCAGTAGAAAACTCAATGGCAAACATAAGAGAACAAATTAAAATTGAAGTTGAACAGTGCATGAAGATTCAACCAAAACAAATTTCTGAACAGACTGTACCAGTGATCAAGACAGAAAATAAGTTAACAGAGAAAGTCATTTTGCCTGCAGTAGGGACAGTTCATGTCAAAGCTCCAACCTTTGACGGAAGCACTCACTGGGCAACGTACCTCCGCCAATTTGAAGCTGCTGCATGCGCAAATAATTGGACAGAAAAAGACAAGGCTGTTTCACTTGTTCTTGCATTAAAAGGACTGTAGCGGGTCAAGTTTTGGGTGTTTTTATTTTTACCGTATGGGGCAAGTACATTTTATTTCTTTCATTTTTGTGCGGGCTTGTAAAAAGGAAGTTGTGAAAATTATTGGGTAACAAAATTCATTCCGTTATAATAGAACGCATGTGCAACGTATAATAGTCAGTGTAACAGAACAGTGAAACAAAGCAATAAGGCGCAGTTGTTGTTGAGGAATGCGGCAGAGCATTTGCACCTCCACCAAAATTCTAAGAACTCTGTACATGTGTGTCAACGCTCAAGCGCAACTACACCTGCACGCGCTCAAAGGACGCTCTAACAAAAAACTCAAGATGGCCAGAGCGTAAAAAATATTCATCGTCTTCTCTAAGACCTCACGGAAGTCGCATTAAACTCTGCCTACTGTTGGTGACATCAGCGGAACCAAGTCCAATATCGGCCTCTGGACACACACACATACCAGCTTTAATCCATATATAAAGTGGTTACTTCCCAACAAATAAGGCCTGAGCGACGAAAGCATAGGGGCCGTGAAACACTGATTCCCGGCAGAAAGTAAAAAGTACCTGTTACATTACAGCCCAGTCTAACAGTTGTATCCACCGGCGCCGGTACAATTAAAGTAGGCTCGCCAACCAAGTTTTACTTTATCAATAGAAAAGGTGTTAATTATGGCCAAAATTTTTATGTGACCGCGGTCGACCCAACCGGGAGTAGAGAAAACAGTTTTTTTTTTATAAGGAACAATCAACTTTCGTTTAAACTATGAGTGTGTGTAGGAACCGCGTGGCGACGTCTACATAAGGGTTGGGGGGGGGCTTAATATGAAATGTTAAAGGGTTTGTAAATTCAGTATATATGTGTGGATGGCAAAGCTGGGCAGCTTTTGTGTGTATTTGTGTTTTATTTGATATTTGCATTTGTGTCTTGTGAAATAATAAGGTAAGCTGTAGTTCCTAAGTGTTATGTTGGTATTGCACCACTTTGCAGCAATGTATCTCAATGAATTTCAATGAGTTTAAAAACAGCCAAGATTAAATAATAATAAATATAAATTCTCTTCTAAAATGAGTTGTGTCAGTACTTAGCATAACCCATAGACCATGTTTGTATCTAGGTACATGTGAACGAATCCTGGGACCCTGTAAGTTTTCGTAACGGTAAGTAACAATTTAATTTGAGATTTAATTATAATAATAAATGTGATTGATCGGTAAGTCACAGTTGGCGCCCGAACAGGGACGAATTGAATTAATTACAATTAATTAATTGAATTCCGCATCGACATGGATACAAGCATGTTCTAGGTTAGCTTAGTAACCTAACAGTAGATTACAAAATTTAAATAATTACTGTATTTATTTTATTTTATTTAATTAATTATTCTATTTAAGCAATTTATATAATTTAATTTATATCAATAATATAAAATGTCAAATAACGAAAATGACGTAAATAAAATGAGTGTCGAAGTTCTCGACGACTCAAACGTTAGTAACTATGAAACACATGCGACTCCAAGTGCGAGTCAGAATGAAATAGAAATAAGTGAAACAGAATCAAGAATTATGGATGAAGGAATTCATTCAACCCCAATTCAAAATAAAAACTCAGATAACAATAATATGATGAAGTATTTATGTAGCATGGTATGTAGTATGAAAGAGAGTTCAGACAAACAGCAGGCGATGTTAGAGTTAAAATTCAGTGAACAGAAGAATGATTCTGACGCTAAATTCAATGTATTAAAAAATCTGAATAATGAATTGAAAAATGATATTAATGAGATTAATAGACGTTGTGAAAATACCAAAGTAGAATTTACCAATAGAGTTAACCAAGTAGAAACCAAGTTAGATGATTCAATGCAAAAGGTAGATGTTAAATTTAATGAAATAGACAGTCAGATAGATAGAGTTGAGAAGCAGATAAATGAAAACAATGAAATATTAAGAAATACAATGAATGAGCATAACAATGACATAGAATCTAAAATTATTAAATGTAATATTGAAACTGATTGTAAGTTGAGTAGTGTAGTAATGACAGTTGAAAAATTTAGTCAGAACTTTGATGAACACCAAAGTAAGATAGAATCTAAAATAAATGAGATTGAAAGTAATTATAAGACAGAAATACAAGCAGTAAATGAATCTATCGATGTAATATCAAACAATAATGTACAGTCTGAATATAGTAATGACAAAAAATTATATTCTCTTGAACAAAATATTAATAGTATGCGAGATGAATTAAGTTTAGTGAAAAATCAAAATGTAAACAATGTTACTGAGCGCATATTTATGACACGAGATACAAATAATGAAATAGAATTAGAAACTTTCACTTGTGACAATCGTAGAATACACCCAATGCAAATTTTAAATAGGGTTAGGGAGTTTAATCGGTTTAATAGTAGTAGCTGGGAGGTTAAGTTGTTGAAGATTATCAAATGTTTTAAAGGTAGTGCCGAGATATGGTCGGAAGTACACCATACCGAATGGGATAGTTTTGAGGATTTTGAGATAGCTTTTCGAAACAAATATTGGTCAGAAGAAGACCAAGAAATATTAAGAAGTAAAATAATGGGTAACGGGAATTTTGGTAGGATTAATAACCACCTAACCATATATGTGATGACCATATACAACGAAGCTAAATATCTAGAACCGCCGTTGCCTTTCCGATCATTTGTAAGACATATTAGCAAACACCTGCCCAGAGAAGTACAAATTACGCTAATGACTAGAGAGATTACAAATATAAGTGAGTTAGAAAACATGTTAGATGTATTACAGAATATAGGGGAACGCGACATAGGGCGACGTTCAACCACACCAGTAGTACCACACCATAATGATAATAATAATTTCCATCATAACAGGGGTACACAGAATTTTCATAGAGGCGCGCGGGGAGGAAGTTTCGATAATAGGGGCGAGAGTTGGAGGTGTAGAACATGTGAAATCGACAATTATGCTAATCGAACAAATTGTTTCAGATCTCATCGAAACAGGGAGTGCGCCAGGAACGAGCGAGCAAACCCACCACCCAATCAACAATCGAGAGGAGGAGAATTTCACAGAGGAGCGCCGAGAGGAGGAGGACAATATAACAGAGGGAGAGGGGGAAATCATCCAGCTGTGGCGGGTCCCTCCACGGAAAACTAGGGAGGACAATGGAGAAGCGGGCCGAACCATTGTCTATGGAAAACAGGAGGGTCCAAATAATCAACAGATACCATAATAACGTTATCAAGATGGACATGGCGAAGGAACTGTTAGAAGAAGAGGAGAACAAGGTGACGGAACGCAGAGCAGGATTAACTGAGGTGACGATTAACCTTGAAGGTAAGAATTATAAAACTTTAATTGATACCGGTAGCGAGATCTCAGTAATTTCTGAAAATGTCATGGGTGAATTAAAAGAGTTAAACAAGAATATACCGTCATTACCAGTTGCAGGGGTTACTGTAGTGGGGGTAACTGGGGTGAGAAGTAAGAGAATAACCAGACAAGTACAATTAAATATTCTCATAAATGAAGTTGAATTTGAAAACACTTTCCTAGTAGTTAAAGGGTTGAGTTTAGATGTAATATTGGGAAATGATTTTTTGGAAAGAAACGGAGCAGTAATAGATTTCAATAAACAAATAGTAAAATTTGAGAAGGGGAATAAACCAGTCAGAATAGAGTTTAAGAAAGTAGTAAATGAAAATAAAGTCACGGGAATAAAAATGTTACATAAGCAGATAAGCGATAGAGAGATAGAGACCAGAATAAATATATGTCTTGAGAGTGATAGCCTAGAGAATGAGGAGGGAGAGATGCATGAGCGTAATGAGAGTGTGTGGGCAAATAGAGCCGATAAATTTTTCAATGAAAATACAGTTGTAGGAAATACTCAACAACAGGAGTTGTGGGCAGTTGTCGAGCAGTACAGAGAGGTGTTTGATGAATCACCAGGGAAAGCGAAGGACTACATCTGCGAGCTGAAAGTTCGGGACCACGCACCATACATGCAGAGAAGCTACCCAGTGCCATTTTCGAAGAGGAGGGCTGTACAGGAGGAATTAGACCGTATGATGCAAGGAGGCATAATTGAACGCTCAGTATCACCTTATTCAAATCCTTTGGTGGTAGTGATAAAGAAGGATGGTAAGGTAAGGTTATGTTTAGATGCTAGGAAAATTAATCAAATTATTATACCTGACAGGGAATCTCCAGAACCCATAAATGAGATTTTACAAAAGTTTAGCGGAGTCAAATACATGACGTCCTTAGACCTGACCGCTGGATACTGGCAGGTGCCATTAGCAACAGAGAGCAGGAAATACACAGCTTTTCTTTTTAACGGTAAGAATTACCAGTTTAAACGCTTACCTTTTGGATTAAACACCAGTGTTGCCAGTTTTATCAAATGTTTAGATAATATTTTACAACCTAAGGATTTAGATTTTTTAACTGTATATGTCGATGATATCTTGATAGCCTCTAGAACATTCACTGAACATTTAGAGCATATAGAATATGTATTAGATAAGCTACAAAGAGGGGGTTTAACAGTGAATTGGGACAAGTCTAAGTTTCTGCAGACAGAAATACACTTTTTAGGATTTATTATTACACAGGAGGGGATATTAGCCAACCCTGACAAAGTCGAAGCCATCATGCGATTCCCTGAACCTAAAAACATTAAGCAACTACAGAGTTTTTTAGGCCTATGCAATTTTTACAGGAAATTTCAGGAGAACTATGCACACACAACATCCAAACTGAGTGCTGTACTGCAGAAGAATAAACAGTGGAGATGGGGCGAGGCGGAACGAGCTGCGTTTAATGAAATTAAGAGAAAGTTTAGTCACATGATCATGATGAATCATCCCGATTTTAATAAGATTTTTTATTTGCAGACCGACGCCAGCAATGTAGCGCTAGGTGCCGAGTTATACCAGGAGAGCTGCGACAAGGAACACCTAACGATCGCCTTCGCCAGTAGATCGCTGTTATTGGCGGAAAAGAATTACACGACAACTGAAAAGGAACTACTAAGTATTGTGTTCGCCGTGGGTAAATTCCGCACGTACATCCTAGGGAATACCACGATCATCCGGACGGACCACAGGGCACTGTCATTTCTGAATTCGTGTAAGCTAACACACAGCCGATTAACCAGGTGGGTATTAGCCTTACAAGAATATAACTTTTCATGGGAGTACATAAAGGGGTCAGATAATAAGGTACCAGATACACTTTCTAGAATAGATGTTATAGACAATAAAACTGGTAGGGACCTTAAAGAAATAGAAATTTTTAGACTAACTAGGGAAGATAGAATTTTTGGTGAGGAATTAAGTGACATTAAAAACTTGCAAAGATCTGATAGCAAACTGGGTAAAATAATGGTTAGTTTAGAAACAGATGTAGAGGGATCTGAATATAATGAGCGATTTCAAATATATCAGGGTATTTTGTTTAAAAAAGTAGATGGTGGGGAGCGTGATTGGAGGTTAATTATACCTGATGGGTTAATAGATAAAATTGTTTGGGATTGTCATATAAGGTATGGTCATTTTGGTGCGAGAAAGTGTGCTAATGTTTTGAAAGAGTCATGTATATTGTAACAGTACCAAAATATGGTAGTTACATACTATAAATAAATATGACGTCAAGTATGATAAGAGACATGGGAACATATTTAAATGAACAAAGATAAGTATATAAGTTGTGTATTTACAACACTAATAATAGAAGAATCCAACAATGAAGACGAGAATGTGAATATGTCAACCTTAATTATAAAACGTAAAAAGAAAATGACACAAGACCAAAACAAAATACTAATAAATAGACCCAATAGGATCCAGCAGTGAGGGGAATCAATGAAAATAATATCCGGCAGTGAGGGGAATCAACGAGACAAGGATCATCAAGCTACAACGACAATGGAAATAAAATGAAAACAGCGACTACCATGAAATTTGGAATTAAGAAGAAAGAAGAAGGACCAAGAAGAAGAATGAAGAGAAACCAAAGACGTAAGGAATCAATGAACCATATATATTTTAAAGAAGAAACAGTCAGTGACAAAAGAAATAACTATAAGTGTGACATGAAAACCAGTGTGATCATTTAAAGAAACACAAACAATAAAAGTGTACTTAATACAAATGTGAAACCGGTGAATAACTGATTATTTCAACTGAAAACCACACAAACAATTACAGTGAGGAAGTTTACAGTGTGAAAAAATAGGTTAATTTCATGATGAGGCAACAAAGGTTAAAAAATAGTCAAATAAACACAAACAATGAGTGTGACTGATTTAACAAAGTTGTGACCAACACACATAGTTATAAGACCACCAGATCAGAACATATAAAACAATCATATTATTGTTTATATCAAAAAACTGACAACAAATAGAGAATATTTGTTAAGTGTCAAACATGACAGGAATTTAGATTCCACAATTGACCAGAGAAAAACATTGTAAGTAATATAAGAGAGATTTGTATTAGTGTATTAGAAGGAGTTGTAAACATTTGTAACAAATTAGTGAAGGTATTATGTTAATATACCATAATGGAGTCAGTTTAGGTGTAGGTAGATACTGCACTAAAACCGATGATACATTGTTACAATACCCACAAGGAAGTAACCTATTATAACAGAAAATGATACATATTAGTATAAATATATGATCATCAAGTAAATATAAAGAAACAATATAATGTATAAGACAAAACAATGTAAACAAAACAAGTCAGACATAGTGACACAGTCAAAGACAGAAATAAGACAATGTACCAATTTAGTTAAGCAAACTACAGTATTAAAACTAATGTAAATGTTTATCAGAATAGTACCAGTAGTGAAAGGAATATATGATAATACTTTGAGAACAAGTTTTGAACATGTTAAGAACAGTATTATGACTGAATTATTGTAAACAAAATAACCATGTATATATGACCAAATGTAAGCTAAACCAGTGTATAGCAAGTTAGTTAAAGAAAATACTGTACTAAATATTGAGAACAAGGTATTACAATTATTACCAGTAGCAAGAGGAAATATCAGAGCTACTTTGAGAACAAATAATGACCACTAAAACAATCATATTGTACATAAACATTTTAAAACCAAATGTCCAATGTGAAAAAAGGACAGAGGTAAACAAACAATGACCAACCAGCTAGTTATGAAAAATATAACTAGTAAACCTATGTAAAAGTAATTGGAAACATTACTAAAAGTTAGATTGATATCCAATGCTACTTTAGGAATACAATCCAAATAGGACAATAACACTTTTGTTATTATATTAAACAAAATAAATACCTATAATGTCATGACACAACATAGACAGAGCCACTACTGAATAATTAGGAGGTTCTGAGTTTATTAAAAGATGACCATTGAATATAACAGATTAATTATTGTGTATGTACACTAATTATAACAATTAAATAATATAATCTATGTAATAAAAATAGAAAACAAGATGAAAAGTTGTATAAGCATTATGTGAGAGGTTTAAAATGATGTAAATACTGAATTGACCACGGTAATACACCAATATTATAGTAAAAAAGAATGTAAATAGTCATTGTTAGTAATACTAGGTAATAATATGTTCATTTTAGATAAGGATATTTAATAATAAGCATGTTTGTGAAAAATCCAACATGGACGCTGAGTAACACCATAGCGAAAATTGTGTAGGAAATAGTTTTTCACAAATTGTAACTTAAACCAAATGAGATATAGACTCGAAGTGTTTAAATAAGAAATGTTATATTAGATTTAAGAAAAATCTGGTAATACGAACTTATAAAGATAAGACGTACCAAAAATAATAAATAAAATCAATATAATAATATTGATAGTGAACAGAAAATAAGCGTGTTTGGACTTATTTTAATAAGCAAAACGCCCTGAGTTCAGTGATATAAACCGATTAACGATAGGACGTATAATAAGGAAGTTGTGATAGTTTTTAACTTTCGAACTAAAAATTTGTACCGTCGATGACGTGAAAAAGTCTCCAACCCAAAATCGATTTTGACTAAAAATTAAATATTTTAATAAAATATAGGCCTTTTGGGTCAGAGACTATCAAAAACCAACCAATGGAATGAATGAAGTTCATCAGACGAGCGAGAGATGCTCTCGAGGTACATGACAGTCTACGATCGAACACCTAAGGAACAAGCCACGCCACTCCAGACCAGAAAAAGTATATTTTTAAATTAGTGCGCGACATGTTTTACTCAAGTACAATATACATACACTAACCTAATACTACACATTTACTAACGAGTGCAACAGTGCGGATTTGTGTTATTTTTATCAAGTAGATCAGTGTACAATATCGATCTATTTGCGAGTGAATTTTTTAATTAAGAAACAGGGAGTACAATTTCAATTAAACAATACTTAAAAGAAAAATAAGAGTTTAGCCAATTTCGAATTTTCGATACTACGCAAGTCATTATGCAGCGTATCGGAAATCAACAACTAAGTTATCAGAATTTAAAGGAGATTTAACACAACATTATTAAAATATTATAAAAAATATTTTAATAAATTATAACGATGTAAAAAATAATGCTTAAAGATAATTATTGATAAACACGAGTGCATTTAGACGCTTACTTGATAAAACGTATTTGTTGAATATTTCGTTATTTCAGAATTTATTTTATTAATTGTATCAAACATAATTCTGATAATCCTATGTTAAAACTTATTAAAAAATAATATGTTTACCTGTATAGCATAAGTAATATTAGTTAATAAGACAAACTTATCCTTATAAAAATAATGGTCATTCTTAACCTCAGAAACCATTACGGTAGCTTGTTATGATGACATTACCGAGTTGTTCTCAATTAACATGCAAATTAAAGTACATTGCAAACAAGAGTTTTTTTTATTAGAAATTTTTCTCTTGTGAACAAATTATTTTAAAACTAATTATTAACTAAAAGTAATACTTGTTAAATGCTGTACAAGTCATACAGCCTAACCACAATACTAAAGTAAAGATGCGTGCGCATACCGGCGTACGATAATTTTTGTAAACATCAGAAATATGATACCAATTTTAAATTTTATATTTTGTTCAATTATCAGTTAATATTGTTAATCCTAAATAATTAATTATAGTACATCTTGAGTCTGGTATCATGATATCTCCAAGAACCTTAACGGAATATGGTATATACTGAATTAAAACAACATAACCTGTACAGTTATTATTGTAACAACAACAGGTATACCAGAGCCTTGAGAGATCAGATCGAGTTTCATTTGAAGTTTTATTTTGTAATCAGCAATTGAAAGGGTTGTTAATTATTGTTTTGTTTGTTAAAAATATTCTCACTTAATAACTTGTTAATAAACCTATAATTTTTATTACCATAACAAGAGTATCATTTTATTAAAAGTAGATTCATTCATTATTTTTAATCAGTTCTGACAGGTGGCGGAAGAATTCAAAAAGTGTTAGTATAAATCAATATACTTATCAGATATTGCTGCATTTATTACTGTGTGTGAAACATGTTAAATATTCAAATTGAATATTTTTTCTATTGTGTTTGAAGTGAATGTATTTCAGACGGAACGCCACAAGATAGAATTTGAATTTCAACAGTGGTAAGTAAATCAGATACACCACAAGTGCGCGGACTATATTTTAATAAGAAGAGTGAATTATTACGGTGTACTTACAACAGCAAAACATTAACACCAGTGACAGTTACGATTGCAAATTACACCTTTTATAACCAACATTACAGTAGGCACCGGTGCGTGTCTACAACCACACGAAAACACCTAACATCAATACAACAAGAAATACATAACTTAAACTTGTAATTTTATTATATTACAAGTTGGCTAGCCCAGCAGTGTGGCTTTAAGGAGAAACACAAGACAGCAAAATATACACAGTATTACTTGTAACTATTATAATATATTATTATATATATATATTGAATAATAACAATATTTAAGAATATGGAGAGGAGAGTGAGAAAAGTGTTGAGAGTGTGTGATTTATATCAAAAATCGAAAGTAGTGAATTATAGAGTGGAAGGAGAGATGAATTATATAAAAGTAGATAAACCTTTCGATCTAGTTGCGGTTGATTTATATGGACCATTACCCAGAGGTAGAGGGGGTGTGTTATATGTATTTGTAGTGTTAGACACTTTTTCAAAATTTGTAAAGTTATATAGTATTAAGAGAGCGACGAGTAAAGTACTTAGCGAGAAGATAGTCAAAGATTATATGCTTAATGTAGGAAAGCCGAAAATTGTATTATCTGATCATGGTCCACAGTTTATAAGCGGCAAGTGGCGGCAGACGCTTGGATGGGAAGGCATCATACCCAAGCATACGGCAGTGTACCATCCTCAGTCGAATCAAGCAGAACGGGTGATGAGAGAGATTGGCAGGATATTCCGGGCGTACTGTCACGCCAAACACACAGAATGGCCATCCTACGTGAAGAAAGTAGAGGAGTGGCTGAATTGTACCACCCATGAGTCCACGGGATTTACGCCGCATGAGTTGATCAGGGGAACAAGGCCGCCCAGGATATTAGAACAACTTTTCACATACCCACCTGAAGGTCAAATTTTGGACAGAAACATGAAAATTAGATTGGCGAACGAGAATTTACTTACTAGAGGAGAGCGACGAAAACAGAAACATGATGCTAAGGGTAAATGGACCAAATATGAGGTAGGTCAGTTAGTGTTAGTAAAAAGACATGATTTGTCCAGTGCCCAAGATAGGGAAATAAAGAAGTTTTTCTTGTTATATGAAGGACCTTATGAAATTGTTGAAATAAAAATGCAGAATGCGTATGTGCTGAGGAACCCAGCGACACGGGAAATAGTAGGTACTCAAAATGCGACGAATTTAAAGTTATATAGGTCACTTTAATTGTTATGTTTATAGATAAGTTTTCCAAACATCATTGTATGTTTTCAGAAGGGATCCTCCCCCATTTTCGGGCGGCCACGATCTTACCAGTCCTGGCCGTGGAATTCGGAAATCGGAGGCGGGCCATGGTTGTCAGGATCTTCCTTCGGGCAGTGAAAACAACTATGGTCCGACTTCACCAAAATTGGTATCAATTAGAAATTTAACTACATTATTGAACGGGGAGGGGGACCCCTAAGGTATGTGGAGATAAATTTTATACACTCAAGATGCATAAATAAGCACACCACCACATACCAACATTGCCTAAGGGAGAGTAAATAAATAAAATAAATAAATAAACCTCCGCTCCACAGTCCGTTAAGGACCAAGGCGTACCGCGCAGCTTTTTGTGTTAGTGTGACGGTGTATGGCTAGTACTACGCGCCACCAGCCGCTAGTTGCGGTATTCACGGCCAGGAGGCGGCGCTGTTATCTCAGCGCCTACTCAGTTTGCCTCACGACACTGAGTGCACGCCGTATGGAGCCTCCACCGGGAATTGAACCCGGGACCACGAGCGCATCAATCGCCCGCGTTAGCCACTAGACCACCTGGAGGCTCCTAAGGGAGAGTATGAAGACAAAAATAAAGTGAGGCAATGTTTCAAGTATTATTTCACCACTGTCATTTGCAAAATAAAAATTTAGCAAATGATAGAAGTTCCAGTATATTAAGAAAATGGATTCTGTGGAGATGGGTTTGGGGCCGGACAGATGGCATGCATGGATGAATGAGAGGGAGAGTAGATTTGTATAAATTGTAATTAAGGTAGTTGAAAAAAAAAAAAAAGGTAATGTGAGTTAATGGTAGATTAGGGGAACGTGAATTCACGTATGGTGTCTGTCCATCCCCAACTCCATCTCGGCAAAACCCCATTTTCGGGCGATCACAGATTCAACGTATAAAAAAAAAAAAAAAAAAAAAAAAAATAGATATAAATTTTTTGGAAATGTATAATTTTAAATTTAAATAAATTTTAGCATTAAGTGACCCAATATAATTGTCGAGTTTTAGTATCAGTGAGTATGGGAACGTTTTGAAACGAGGTGTAGCAAAATAAAAACTTGTTGTCAATACAAGAAGTGGGGATGATTTTGGGGGGTAGTTTGGTGCTCAATGAAGTGATAATAACAATGGAGTGTTGAACGGCATTTGTAGAAAGATTAATTTCATTTATTAAGTAATTAGTTAGTTATTAAGTGGCTATTGTGGGGGTTGCCTGTGCTCTCACAAGTAGCGAAAAGGGTTGGGGGTAGCAGTGAGTGTTACCTCCATCGGAGGCCAAACTGGCGATAAATGTGCGGCACACCTTATACGTGTAAATAAAAAATTTTTTACACCCCATACTAAATGACCGTGTCGCACATAATAATATTGATGTGGAACAGGCAGTGAAATAAAAGTTAGATTTCCTCGACTTTTCGGGCGGTTACTGCCTTACCAGCACTAACCGTGGTTTTGGCTAGCGGCCAGCTATGGTCATATCAGGTCCCTTGACCATAGCTGACTTGAAATTGGTATATATTTGAAATTCAATGGGGGAACATTAGAGGAAATCTCTCCGGTACTATGGAACAGCGGCTGCCACTCTGCCCGCTTGGGGGTGGCATAGACAGGTGGTAGATCCGTTTTAGGGGTGTATGATTATTAACAAGAACATGATGATGTTCACTACTTTAAAACTTAATAGCGGAAGCAGAGACACGGAGAGGTAAAACCCTGCTCCAAAATATACCGTCTCTGTGGAAGCGAAAGGGCGAGACAGTCCTCCATAATTTGAAATAGAGTGTGTGGCTGGGAGGTGACGCAAAGGAGTCACGAATTTAAAGCTTATGACATAAAAGTTTTTGCTTATTCAAAGTTTAATTCAAATAAAACTGCTTGTGCTCTGTTCAGGTAACTAGCTGCTCAGACATTTAAAAATAAGGTGTTCATTATGCGTTTTTAAATGTAGTGTTTACTTGTTGTATGTTAGATATAGGTATTGTAAAAATAGTTAATTTCATGATGTGTGTATGTTTTTTCCTAAGCCAATAATTAAATCGTCTGGCAGGCTAACATAAGCATCAGAATCAGAAAAAAGGGGAAACGATGAGGTGAGAAGTGAGAATAAATAAAAATAAATATGTATATTCCATGTAATTTGTTCAAGTTGGAGATGTGTTTTTATTATGTTAGGATATCAGCTGATCAGCAATACCATGTCACTGGTATATTATTTAGAAATGTTTTAAGTAATTGATGTTCAATGTAATGTTTTGATGTATTACCGATGTTTGGAAGTAATGATAAAAATAATTTGCTACAATGAGAAATAAAGTAACGATATGTGAAATCCAATAAAAGATAGTTTTTGGGTGATGAATATTTTATGGGACACATATATCTGTCCAAGTTAAAATCAAAGTTGAATTTGAAATAGTATAGATGAATATGATGTAATGTTGTTTTTGAGTTAATGTAATGTGACAGAATGTTTGAGAAGTATTAATGTTGACGCAGTAGTAATGGAGAAGAATTGTAGAGTTTTGAATGATATATTGGTGTTTATAATTAAGGAGATTATTTTGTTGTATTGGTAGTAAGGTTATGAGATTGAGATATTGGGGATGGCGATTTTGTATTCGAGGGTAGTGTAATGTAGGATCCGCAACAAAATATGTTGGGACGGGAATTGGTATCGATTTTAGTGAGGAGGGGCCGCCTTAGGTAAAATCCAGGGGCCAAATAAGGGAATTGAGTTTTGGGTAGGGGAAACACGTATCCTATGTACAAAGGGTTAGAGAGTATTTTTTTTATATATAAAGGGAAGGTGGAGAATGGAGTTTAATGATAAGTCGGGTTTAGAGTGTTTTCATAGATGTTTTAATAGAGATGGGTGTCATGATAATTGAAGTCGATTAATATTAGAGCTATAGGGAGAAAGATTATATATGTACACAGATCTAGTAATACAGTAAATGAGAATGAATAATTTACACCACCCACAGTAGATTAACGTAAGATTGTTAAGCAAAAAGAGAGATTCATGATAAAGAATATACAATTGTTTATTTTTTAGAAACCAGTGACAGAAATTTTAATAGAATTGAAAATAATGTAAAGTCAAGAAGTGTTTATTTTAAATAATTTAAATGTCAAGTTGATGATCATTAATATTAATATTTTGTAATTTTAAATATTTTATGTTATTATGTTTTGTATTTCAAGATAGGATTTTACAGATGTCAAATGTATTTCAGATAGAAATCATAGATAACATAGGTAGGTCAAGGGGTTTTGAACTTGACCTAGTTTCGATCAGCTGATGAGGTCATACACCTACTAAGCTTGTATAGTAGGAAGTAAATTTTAATTTGTTTGTTTAATCGCTTTAAACCAATATTTAAATAATTTTAAATCTGAAGGAAACATTTTAATAAGTATAAATTTTTTTTTGAATTTTAAAATTTTGAAAATTTTAATTTTTTTTTTTGGAAAAAAAAAATTGTTTTTGATTTTTCGCCTGCCAGCATATGAATATTTTAGATAATGATTCTTTTATTATGTGTGTATGTACCATGTTTTGTTGTTTTGTTGATTGTTTAGTTTACTGATTTCTTGTATTGAACTGTATTTGTTAGACTAAGACATGTTAGGTTAAGGATTTGTTCAAGTAGAGAAAACTCTTAATTCAAGTCATTCTAAAGGAAACAAAAAATAATGAAGAGAATTTTTTTGAGCATATCATTTTTTTTGAACTTTGAATTTTTTTTTAAAAAAAAAACCTTTTGTCAATTTTAAAGAATTTTGTAATTTTTCAATTTCACAATGTATCATGTAATGTGAGTATGTGTGAGCCCAGTATTTGCTAAAGGCAGCCCAGCTTGCAAAAAGGGGAACCACATCGGCGGAGGAGCTGGAATAATTTTAGCCAGGGATTGAGGATTTTTGGGGGTAGCATGTTAAAAGG
Source organism: Magicicada septendecula (assembly GCA_034769895.1). NCBI lineage: Eukaryota > Metazoa > Arthropoda > Insecta > Hemiptera > Cicadidae > Magicicada > Magicicada septendecula. The sequence goes on from CM068374.1 coordinate 16,856,127, forward strand.
CGAGGTGCGCTGTGGTGCGAGTCTGCTCGATTTCTCGGTGTTGGGATCTCCTACGGAGAAGTCCAGTGATCTCGTTCAGATGAGTCCATGGTCGCTGAGCCAGGGGGGTCGTGTACCCATGCAGATTAAGAACAAGGGGGTTGTTGGCACCAGTTCCTCTCCGGTCCTCTTCGGGGTTTGTCGATGAGATTTCTTCTGTTACGAACAGCAGAATTCTCATCGAGGGGGTATTGTAGCGGGTCAAGTTTTGGGTGTTTTTATTTTTACCGTATGGGGCAAGTACATTTTATTTCTTTCATTTTTGTGCGGGCTTGTAAAAAGGAAGTTGTGAAAATTATTGGGTAACAAAATTCATTCCGTTATAATAGAACGCATGTGCAATGTATAATAGTCAGTGTAACAGAACAGTGAAACAAAGCAATAAGGCGCAGTTGTTGTTGAGGAATGCGGCAGAGCATTTGCACCTCCACCAAAATTCTAAGAACTCTGTACATGTGTGTCAACGCTCAAGCGCAACTACACCTGCACGCGCTCAAAGGACGCTCTAACAAAAAACTCAAGATGGCCAGAGCGTAAAAAATATTCATCGTCTTCTCTAAGACCTCACGGAAGTCGCATTAAACTCCGCCTACTGTTGGTGACATCAGCGGAACCAAGTCCAATATCGGCCTCTGGACACACACACATACCAGCTTTAATCCATATATAAAGTGGTTACTTCCCAACAAATAAGGCCTGAGCGACGAAAGCATAGGGGCCGTGAAACACTGATTCCCGGCAGAAAGTAAAAAGTACCTGTTACATTACAGCCCAGTCTAACAGTTGTATCCACCGGCGCCGGTACAATTAAAGTAGGCTCGCCAACCAAGTTTTACTTTATCAATAGAAAAGGTGTTAATTATGGCCAAAATTTTTATGTGACCGCGGTCGACCCAACCGGGAGTAGAGAAAACAGTTTTTTTTTTATAAGGAACAATCAACTTTCGTTTAAACTATGAGTGTGTGTAGGAACCGCGTGGCGACGTCTACGTAAGGGTTGGGGGGGGGGCTTAATATGAAATGTTAAAGGGTTTGTAAATTCAGTATATATGTGTGGATGGCAAAGCTGGGCAGCTTTTGTGTGTATTTGTGTTTTATTTGATATTTGCATTTGTGTCTTGTGAAATAATAAGGTAAGCTGTAGTTCCTAAGTGTTATGTTGGTATTGCACCACTTTGCAGCAGTGTATCTCAATGAATTTCAATGAGTTTAAAAACAGCCAAGATTAAATAATAATAAATATAAATTCTCTTCTAAAATGAGTTGTGTCAGTACTTAGCATAACCCATAGACCATGTTTGTATCTAGGTACATGTGAACGAATCCTGGGACCCTGTAAGTTTTCGTAACGGTAAGTAACAATTTAATTTGAGATTTAATTATAATAATAAATGTGATTGATCGGTAAGTCACAGGACCCGCGGCAGAACTACTACAGAAAGTGCCACCTGACAGCCAGAACACCTATGCCGAGTTGATAAAAGCTCTGGAATTACGGTATGGTGATAAACATTTGCGAGATGTGTACTGCACCCAGTTGAGAGCAAGGCGACAGCATTCCGGGGAAAGTCTTCAAGAGTTTGAAGCAAGTATCGACAGACTAATTAGACTGGCCTATCCTGAAGCGCCAGAAGGTTTTCGAACGCGTTTTGCGATGCAGACATTTACTGCCAGTGTCCGAGATAACGAACTACAGCAAGTGTTACGAATGGCAAGACACCAGAACAGTGCGGACGCCCTGGTACATGCTTTGCAATTTGAGGCCGCCAAATCAGCGTCTGGTTGGACAAGTCATAAAGTGCGCGAGCTAAAAGATCGCGACGGCACAGACGATGAGGAAGAAGAACAAGGAACAGAGACTCGATGGTCGGCGCCACAGAATAAAATAAGAAAGGATGGAAGACCGAAGTGTTATCGATGTGGGAAACCTGGACATCTACAACGAGATTGTCGGGTTAGAATTCAGCAGCAGGGAAACGAGCAATAGTCGGTGCAACGGGGCGTATGCTGACTAACTGGAGGAACGAAGCCCCTAGACAATACGCAATTTCTACACTTCAGAAAAACAGCGGGAGCTTGGTAGTTACCGGATTTGTTCAAGAAAGGCCAACCTCGATTACAGTTGACACAGGCACAACAGTTTCTATTGTGCGCCCCGACGTGGTGAAAGATCTCAAGCCAATCTGGTGCTCTTGCAGCTTGCGAACAGCTACTGGACGGCCTGTAAAAGTGTATGGAAAAGTGGAGATACACCTACGCCTCGGTAGACTTGAGTTTAATCATCAAGTACTTGTTGCAGACATTGTGGATGAAGCAATTCTTGGTGTGGACGTTATGAACGCATACGGATTTATAGTCGACTTCAAAACCAATGTCTTGAGAATCGGAAGCGAAGAGGTAATGCTATCAACAATGACGACAGCAGAAAAATCGATGGACGTCATAAACCAAGTGGCCGTAAATGTTCCGCCAAACTCCGAAAAGATCATCATGGTTAGAACTGCGGTAGATACTAGGGGCAATCAGTGCTCTATATTCGAACCCCAGGTAGTCAGCACACCGGGCATACTAATTGCCAGAAGTTTAGTAAAACCTGACGCAACCGGAAATGTACCTATTAGAGTGGCGAATATTTTGGATCAACCTATCACTTTACAAAGCAATACGCTCCTAGGCAAATTGACTCCTGTGGCCTGGGTAGCCGGAATAACGCAACAAAGACCCAGTTCTTCGGATACTTCTAAATTACCAGAGGAACTGCAAGAATTATTGAACAGATCTTCTAACGACCTCTCAAGTGGTGAGGTAAAAGAACTCGGACAGTTTTTACATGAATTCAAAGATTGTTTTGCAGTTTGGGGACAGTCACTGGGAAGAACCTCTCTTGTGCAACATCGCATCAATACCGGGGACACAACACCGATACGCCAACCTCCTCGAAGGCCTCCATTATCTAAACAAGAGGACATGTCTCGGTTAGTACAGGACATGTTGACAGAGGGAGTAATCGAACATTCGTCAAGTGCTTGGTCTTCCCCTGTAGTGCTGGTAGCGAAGAAGGATGGTGGATTGCGTTTCTGCGTAGACTACCGGAGGTTAAATGACGTTACAAAGAAAGACTGCTATCCATTACCTCGCGTTGACGATACACTCGACACGTTGTCCGGAGCACAGTGGTTTTCCACATTGGACCTGAAGAGTGGATATTGGCAAGTGGGTCTTCATCAAGAAGACAAGGAAAAGACCGCTTTCTCGACCCCAAGTGGCTTATTACAATTTAACGTCATGCCATTTGGACTCTGTAATGCACCGGCAACATTTGAGAGATTGATGGACCTGATACTCCGAGGCCTGACGTGGAAAACTTGCCTTGTTTACTTAGATGATGTCATAGTGATCGGGAAGACTTTCAAAGATCATTTGGAAAACCTTAAGGAAGTTCTAACTAGAATTCATGGTGCACAACTGAAGCTGAGTCCGAAGAAGTGTTCTCTATTCCAGAAGGAAGTACAGTATTTGGGCCATCTGGTTTCGGCAGCGGGCGTTAGCATGGATCCTAATAAAGTAGACACCGTAAGAGACTGGCCAGTTCCGAAGAATAAACACGAAGTTCGGAGTTTCCTGGGGTTATGCTCATATTACCGACGTTTTGTGAAAGGCTTCGCTACTATTGCTAAACCACTACATGAGCTAACGGAAAATAAACGAAACTTCCAATGGTCGAGAGAGTGTGAACAAGCATTTAGAACGTTGAAGATTGCATTATGTTCGCAGCCAATTCTCGCTTTTCCAGCTTCCGAAGGGAAGTACATCGTAGACATAGACGCAAGCAATACTGGTCTAGGAGCAGTTTTGTCTCACGTGCAGAACGGTGAAGAACGAGTAATAGCGTATTACAGCAAGACGCTTTCTAAACCAGAGAGAAATTATTGTGTTACAAGAAGAGAGTTGTTGGCAATTGTCAGAGCTTTGGAGCACTTCCATAAATACCTCTATGGGAGAGAGTTTTCACTACGTACCGACCATGCTGCACTTGCATGGCTCTTGAGATTTAAAAATCCGGAAGGACAGTTGGCAAGGTGGCTCGAACGTCTGCAAGAGTACAACTTCAAGGTACAACATCGGCGGGGGCGCCTGCACGGTAATGCAGATGGCTTATCACGAAGACCATGCCCGGAAGACTGCCGACATTGCCACAGAAAGGAAGAACAAAACTCAAGCGAACATGTTCAAGCCATCACTGTAGATTTCCTGGCTGATGGCTGGACAACACAAGACTGTCGACAAGAACAGATGACTGATGAAGACATTGGACCGATCTTGACAGCAAAAGAGGAAGGTCGCCGCCCGGATTGGCAAGATATCTGCCATGGTTCCGAAGTGCTGAAGGGCTACTGGGCACAATGGGAATCTCTCACCTTAGAAAACGGATTGCTGAAAAGGGCTTGGGAAAGTGCAGATGGACGAAACGTGGTCATGCAGTTGATAGTTCCCCGAAGTAAAGTGCAGGCTGTTTTGAAGGAGATGTATGATGGAACATCTGGAGGCCATCTTGGCGTTAACAAAACCCTTGACAAAATACGGAAGCGATTCTATTGGCTTCATCTTCGCCACGACGTAGAGGAATGGGTTCGGACGTGTGAAATATGTGCTGCAAGCAAGGGCCCACAAACCAGAAGCAGGGGAAAAATGAGACAGTATAACGTTGGACAACCTTTCGAGAGAATTGCCATAGACATTGCTGGACCATTCCCAGTTACTGACGATGGAAACCGGTACATCATGGTTGTAGGTGACTACTTTACTAAGTGAGTGGAAGCCTACGCAATTCCAAATCAGGAGGTTACCACTGTGGCAAAGCAGTTAGTTCACAACTTCTGTTGCCGTTATGGAGCCCCTATGGAAATCCATACGGATGAAGGGAGAAATTTCGAATCAGGAGTGTTTAAAGAATTATGCCGTCTACTCGGAATTCGAAAGACCAGGACAACGCCTCTGCATCCTCAGTCGGACGGGATGGTTGAGAGATTCAACAGGACACTTGAGCAGCATCTTTCGAAAGTTGTTGACGAGAACCAAACAGACTGGGACCAACGTATACCACTATTCCTTATGGCGTATAGATCATCAGTACATGACACAACCGGCATGACTCCAGCAAAATTGGTGTTTGGGCGGGAGATTCGTCTTCCTGGGGACTTGATGTTTGGATCACCTGAGACTCAGTCCCAAGAGCCAAAGAACTATTCCTCGCAATTAGAAAACCAACTGCGAGAAATTAATCGCTTGGTAAGAGGACGGCTCAAGATTGCCAATGATAAAATGAAAACTCAGTATGACATTCGCAGCAATAGTGTGGGTTTCCAAGAAGGAGATCAGGTCTGGTTGTTCAATCCAAAGTGCCATCGTGGTCGCTCACCTAAGCTTCAGTCTAACTGGGAAGGACCCTACACTGTAAAAAAAAGGATTAACGATGTTGTTTATCGGATTCAACAGGAAGGACAAAGAAAGTTCAAGGTCGTCCACCTAGATCGCCTCGCTAAATACAAATTTAGAGACGCTTTGCCAGTTCAGGACGAACAGGCTTAAGGAGGGGGCAGTGCTACGACAGCACAGAACAATCTACGCGTTTATCGAATGCGCCAGAAAGATCTCGATGTAAGCGTGTGGTGTACGTGCTATTAGACGCATTTTGCGAGATTTTTCTCGACTGTGCCAGGCTCCGCTCGGGCGCTCGGACTGTGTCAAGGCGGTAGCAATTACGTAGTTCGCGAGAGATAAGACGCAGTTTGGAAGCTTCTGGTGTGTGAGCGTAACTATAAATACATCGCGTCGCGGCCTTAGTTTTCAGTTCAATGCGAGATTTTTGACTGTGCGGTTCAAGAGTATTAGTGCGAGATATTTACAGAGCGGTTCGAGTTATTACGGTGTACGTTCAAGTAGTTATTAGTGAAGTGTTGCGTTTTATATTCGGACGGTATAATTGTAATACAGTTGAGTTTTAATATTAGTGGACATTTTATTGCGTATGAACAATTTCATTTGATTTGTTGTAGACACTGTGTTGTTAATTACGAACTGTTTTACTATAACAATTAAAGATGTGATTAGTGACTTGATTGGTGTCTTGTAATTATTTTTTGTTTCCACTGTACCTACGACGTTCGAGTAGACCGTCGTAACAATATAAATAATAAATAAGTAGTGCCCACATGTTCCTTAAATTGTATAAATAGACAACATATATCAGGCAACATCCCATAAATTATATAAATTCCCCCCCCCTAAATAACACTTAACATTAACATCACATATAGAAACATAGAGACACATATACCCATAATAGCATCACAATAAACTCGTGTTCGACCTGGCAGACAGGCAGTATTTCTATAAAACCCCAAAAACCGCAATCATAATATTTAACTTCCAGCCACAGTTGAAATTAATCCTTTAAGACCACAACCCATTTACTCCATTAAAATGAAACCCAAAAAAAAAATTTTAAAAACCCGAAAGGATGATAATGACTAATAATGCAAGATGATAGTGGCCGGGCAGCCCATATGAATTGATAACATCTAATAAATTGCGCATTATAAGCATATGAAAATCTTTAAGTTTCTTGAACTGTATACAAGTGGTAAAAACCCTTACCACCTAAGTTTAAACAATCGGCATAATTTTCCAAAATGTTAATTCTTGTGTTACAAATACAGATGTATCCATGTATCAGGAATTTGTTCTTTAATGATAATGATTTAATTCAACAGACAGGTCCAGCAAGCAAGTCAGAACCTAAGTTACAATAATCAGTAGCATCAGTATGCTTTTACAATGTCAAAATTATTAGTATATGCCCACAAAATATAAAATTTCTTTTTTCTTAAAGTCAGACATCTGTGTATAATTAATTTTACAATAACAGCATGTTGTATCCTAGCAGATGTGGAAGCGTGCCAGCATGTGCCAGACTATATGAGACAGGTGTCAGACCTGCCTAAAACTGTATCAACGTGTGCCTAACTTGAGGAAAAAAACTATGTCCATTTTACACCCGAAAACAGCCTGAAAAACGAACCCCCCCCCCCAGCCCTTGAATGTTAAACCAAAATAAGAATAAAATATGAACCCCGTCCTGAACCAGCCGGAACAGAACCAATAAACACTTGACTTAAATTTAGAGTGAAAGTATAATGACTCTAAGGCCTTTGTACATAAAAGAAAATATATAAAGGAGTAAAAAAGCTCTGGCATGCTCCCCCAGTGCAGCACACAATTACAATCATAGTACGTTAGTGTTATGGAGTAATATTATAATAGTTCAAATAATGTTCATAATGAATGTCCAGTTGACATATCCCTGATCGGACAGTCTAGCAGCGTAAGCACATGGTTTAAAAAAAGGAAAACGATTTGTAACACAGATGAGCAGCGGGCCAGGCCAACGAAAAATAATAAGAGTTTATATCACCTTAATAGCATGAGTAGTACGCATCTTACAGCTGGTCAGCAAGCTCCCTCCTCAGAACAGGTGAGTGTTGGATGGTTCCTGGCTGGTGAAGGTGTCGGTACACCAGCCGAGGCCAAATCTTCGACTGGGAACGAGAACCCTGAGAATTCACAAAGGATTAGAAATTCTGTTCACTAAAATATGCACCCAAGTTCAAGGTAATAACCTCAGAACGGGCCTCCCGACCAACACAAGATAAATGCATAAAGTTTCAGTTATTTTTTTTTTTTTTTTTTGAAAATTGCCTGAGGAGTGATTAAGTCTACAAGGTGATAATGCACTCACTAAATAAAAAAAATAATATTAAAAGGTGTATAGTAAAGAGTCACTTGCACTAGATCTAACAAGTGCCGACATAATCAAACAGGTTGGCCTCACCACGTGGCAACACAATTATCGTAATTTGTCAGAAAATGACCACATTAAAGGCACTAACAGTTACACACAAATAAAAGATTAATAGTGTTTCATCTAAGGGTGGTCTCACAATTTATTTTTACTGCCATAAGTAATTAAAAATGAACACTCTTGCAGTCCAGTGCGTGTACATACATGACCCACGCAATTCAACTCTGTCTATACGTACTGGCTTTAGCTATAATTTTATATAATAATTTAACAAATGATTACAGTGACTGTTGTATAATAATTACAAGAAATACTGGCTGTATATACTGAACATCAAATAAATTTCTTACAACACACGCACTCGTCCGATCGCATCATGTACATTCTCCTCTCGCATTCGGCTGAATATATTTAAGTTTAATTATTTTCTTATTATTCAATCATTTTCTAGTATACTATAATCACTCACCGGGAAGTCTCGAAAATTTAGCTTGCCATCAGGTTGAGAAGAAACTACCCAATTACTGTCTGTCCGAGGTTGGGAGCCTGTAGATTCTATGAAAGCCGGCGTCGAACTGATATGTGCAGTTACAATGCAACAAACGGCAATTTTCGACACGAGATGGCGCGCGCTGTTTCAACAGTGCCATTCCAATATCACGGCTCACCGACGTTAATATACGAGTTTACAAAATTTATAATACCTTCAATTGCCGTGTTATGCAAACACCGGCACAATATAACTGCAAACTCACAATCAAAAAAGTTAAAACAGTGTGATATGTGAAGAAGCAGTAAACAAACATGTAGTGAGTGCATGCTGGGAAGTCACGTGATACAACGGGAAGCTCTCATTGGTTGACAGGGATTTGGCTGACTTTGAAACTGAGAACTCCAAAACAGGCATTGGATTTGGCGGATTTTGAAACTAAGCCTCATATTTGAATGCGTATTTTAATAGGATGTGTCAGCTGTTCATCCAAAATAATGTTTTTGCTGAATTCCTCGAGGTCAAATTTATAAGAAACAATGTATAACACTATTTTGTCAAAAAAATTGATTTGGCGGCTTTTGATACTAGCCACTTCAAATACTCAGTGTAGATTATAAAACGATGTTACACATAAGGCAATTTATCAGTACAACACCTTCTGCCAAAATCAGTTGAGCGAATTAGTACTGAAACTGCATAGAAAATATTGTAACGGGACAAAGCAAGAGGGTTTTTAATTTTATAATTTTGATTTTAACTATTTGTATGTAACTTTTTAAAACACCCTATGGTTGAAACCGTACGAGGCAGAGTCAGGTACAAAAGAAATTATAACGTTGGAATGTGCGTGCGAGCCCGCGTGTGTGCTGCCTTCTATCTTCTGCAAAAGATAGAAGTTGGGTGATAGTAATTGTTTGAGTAAAACGTTTGAGTCAGTCCAAGTTGCAAGTTGAATATATTGGGGTGTCATATTAGATAAAGATTTTGTAAGTGAGTATTAGAGTCGTAAAAGGGGAAGATTATGAGTAAATGCCAAGTTGATAAAGTAAATTAAAATAAATAACTGAGAATCACAAAAAAAAAAAAAAAAAAAAAAAAAAAAAAAAAAATGGAAAGAGAATTAATAAAAGTCAATTGAGGTTAAAAGGTAATTTTATGATTTTATATGCAAATTTAATTATGTAAAGTGTGTAAATTTTTAACAAATTGTTTATCTTAGGATAATAATAACAATGTGAATTATGAATGTACTATGTTTTCTTGTATTATATTGTGTTTGTTAGTGTAAGAGAATTTTATGAATTTAAATATTTTAAATGCAAATTGGGGATAAGAGAAATGTGTAATATGGTAATGGGAAATGTTTATTCTGATGGGAATCAGGGCAATAATTTTGAATTTTGGGATTTTAAAGTTAATAAGAGAAAGTAGACAGAATGAGATTATGGAATTTTAAAATGGGTATCATGTTGTGTTGTTAGGTCTTCATATATATGTTAGAGGTTAAGAGGAAAAACCAGTGCTTCTTGGCACAAACCAGCACCGCTAGGGGGAAACAGATCAGTTGGGGATATGGTGTTGTATAAGGCCACTAGTTGATATTTGATTTGTTGTTTCAGTGTTTGGTGATGCTGTGGCGGCGGACCTGAGCTGGCCAGCGCGTCAGAGCAGGGGCGTTGAGTATCTGTCTGACTTTATGGTGTTGGGATCTCGAGAGAGAAGTCCAGTAATGTCATTCAGGTGCGGTCACAGTCACCGAACCAAGGGTGAGTTAGTTATAATTTTTTTTGTAAACCATCAAGGGGGTTGTGGCAACATATCCTGGCTGATCCCTCTAGCAAGTATGAATGTGTCAATGAGACTTTTTCTGCTTCGGCATAAAATCTCTCATTGAGGGGGGTATTGTAACATGGCATTTTGGCCTACCGGGGATAATATAAATAAATTTGTAATTAGCATAAAGTAAATAACATTTTTTTTTTATAACTGGGAAATACCGTAAACAAAAGGTATATTTATTGTTAGCGACAGTGGTAGCGAAGGCGGTACGACTGATTGAAAATACTGTGTGTGAATTTCTATAACGCAGGAAGCAACGAGCTGAAACTGTGCCAAGGTCAACCAATGACACACAAAACTGTAAACACATTATGTAACTGGGTATCATGCGATGTTACGTCAGCGCCTTGCATAACGAGGAAGGTAGGTGTGTCAACGCCAGCAGCTTTGTGACACACAGCAAACAAAGGCAGTCGGAAAACAACATCTACAAGTGACGGACGCGAGCCGTTTTGTGCGTCCGCTGACTGGCCGGCTGTGCGAAGTTTTAGTCGCCCGCACCTAAAATGTAAATACCGCAGTTCAAAATGTGTTTTAAAACTCCAAATAATTTACGTATTAATAATATAAACAGACTGTGTGGTGACCAACAAAAATGTAATAACTGTTCGGCAATAAGAACTGTGTAAAACAAAAAGTGTGAGACAACAATACGGAGGGGACGATTCCAGATCAACTCTTCGAACAGCTAAGTATTCTGCTGAATACTACCACATATTTGAAATCCAAAATTACTAAATACTCTAAATCATAAAATGAGATCTCTAAAAGTTTAAGTAACTGTGTGTGTGGGTGTGTGAAAGCGCTGGTTTCCGTTATATTATAAGTAGTCGTAAGTTTATATATATATATGTATTCAAATTAATAAATTCAAATAAATCTTGATAGTATGGCTAGGTGAATCAAATATTGTTAGGAATGTTATTTTGGCATATTTTAGTAAATTTAAACCGAAAGGTAAACAAAAAATTGTCATGCTACAAAAAATAAAGTACCATTTATTTGTGCTTGCAAAATAGGTGTTTGTCATTGCACTGCCTGTCGTTTTTCTCTGCCTAAGTACATCAGACGACACCCTGGTAAATAATTACATTTATTTAGTAAAGGTAAGTGACAGAATTCAGTATTTCAATAATTTATTAAAACTCGTAACGTCTTAAGACTTAGCTTATAAAGTAAACAGCACAGTAGCAAATGATGAGTATTTTGAGAATAAGCACTTACCTGGGTTTAAATGGGTATTATATCAAAAAAGATATAATAAATGTAAACAAAAATGAAAAGTATTGGAATAATATCAGACTAAATTTTGATGAAAGGAATGATTTTTTTTTATAAACAATGACTATCAATGTAAAACAGATTGTATATAAATGTGTACTGGTATTAAATGTATTTGTGTAATAGGTTATGTTGTACACAGTATTTTATGTAACAAAGGTTTGTAGTAGGGAGTGATTTGATAATAATAATATTCCATTTGACTAAATAATTAACAGGATGTAATTGTGAATTTTATAAGGAAATTAGATGAATTGAAATTGTTTTGAATAATGTACTTAAAGTAACTTACAATGTTTTGAAAAATGATGGATTAAATTAATTTGAGATAAGTTAATTAATTTAAAAGATGTGAAACTTTGGTAATAAATTTGAGAAATTTATTTTTAATTGAACTGTATAATAAATGATAAATAATTAAACATAAAAGGTGTTTATGCATTGAGATTACAGGCAGTATGGATTGTATAATAGGTTATAATTATTATGTGTATGTGCATTGTATTTTGGGTACTTAACATTGATAATTCTTATCGAGTACATGATAATAAGGGTAATTGATGAAGTGATTAACAGTATGTAATTATTAATATTTTATAATGTAATGGTAAAAAAAAATTACAATCAAAATAATTACAGTGTTGTGTGCATACATGGCAGTTTGTGTAAGCAATGTTTACAGTTTTGAGTGAGTGATAATAACAATAATATTTTGTTTTGATAAAGTAATTGACATTATTGAAATTTTATAATGTAATTGAAGTAATTTAAATTATTGCAAATAATGTAATTAATTAATTTGATGTAATTAATTTAAATTAATTGAAAAGATGGATTTAAATGAATTTAAAATGTGGTAAAAATTGGATTTTGGGTAACGATTTTTTTTAATAAAACAGTAATTGATTTCAGTAAACAGGTGTTAGAGTTAGACAATGAAATTAAACCGGTCACAGTTAGTTTTGCATGGGTATTAGACAATAAGAATTTTGGGACTAAAAGTGAGATAAACACGGGTCATTAGGGGTGACACAGAAGTGAGAGTGAATATATGTAGAGGGAACGGTAGTAGTGAAAGTAAATAGTGAATATGGGAGAAAGGGCACATAAGTTTTGTAGTGAGGATAGAGGTGTAGGGAGTCCCCAATGCAAAGCCGGTGGGTCGTGAAAAGTTTTAAATGGGGTTTGGTGGAGTTACCTGGAAAGGGCCAGGAACTAATAAAGGCATGAGTACAGGGTAAGGGAACACACATCCTATGTAAAAAAGGGTATAAGGTGCCCTATTCTGAAAGAAGAGGTTCAAGTAGAGTTAGAAAAAATGGTGGAGGGAGATGTAATGGAGAGGTCGGTGTCAACCTATTTCAAATTCTTAATGTTTAATTAAATTCAGAAATGTTTAATGGAAATTCAGAGTTGAAGTCATAGTGTAACCATTGAATACTAAGGAGGTAATGTTTTGTTTGTAATTTTTATGCAAATTCAAAGGTGAAAGATTTATTTCAATGTAATAATGGTAATGTTTATTTGGAATGTTTATTATGTTGTATCATGTTTATTGGTGACACATAAAGTGTTGAACTGAGTATTAGGTAATTGTGTATAAATGTAGAACAAATGTATTTGTATATTAACAAGTTAAATAAGAAACCAGTACTTTGCTAAAAAAAAACCAGTACGACTAAGGGGAACCAAATCAGTTGAGGAAATGGTATAGTGAAAGGCCAGTTATTGATGTTTTTATGAATTGTTTCAGAGTCTGGTGATACAGTGGCCACAATCACCGGACTAGGGGGGTAGGTTACCCATGATTTTAGTAAGAAATTTAGGGGGGTCGTTGTCGCCATATCCTTGCTGGTCCTCTCAGGTTTTAGGCAATGAGAGTTTTTATGCTTCAGCATAAAACCTCTCATTGGGGGGGGGGATTGTAACGGGACAAAGCAAGAGGGTTTTTAATTTTATAATTTTGATTTTAACTATTTGTATGTAACTTTTTGAAACACCTTATGGTTGAAATCGTACGAGGCAGAGTCAGGTACAAAAGAAATTATAATGCTGGAATGTGCATGCGAGCGCGCGTGTGCTGCCTTTTGCTACATGTGCTCAGAGGACACAAAAGGGCACGGGAAAGTATGTAATCTCCCACCCAAAATTCATAATGGAAGTAAGGCGAATTATTCCCGCTCGCCGCATTTCAACCAAACACAGAACGAGTTGAGGCCGCGAGGCCAACGCCTAACGCTTGGCAGACATGCAACCAAGCGCGCACGAGGTTCGCCCAGTTGGTCACCATTAGTCAAACAGTAGTCAAAAGTCCAGCACCGTCTCAGTAAAAAGTGACGGGAGGCTGGTGTGTGTGAGTACGCCCGGCCTACCCCAAAATTATATATCACAGGTCCAGGCTGTAAGGTAAAACTTTATGCTTTTACTTATAAAAAAACCTAGTGTTCCGAGTTGTTAATGTAATAGTGATATTTAGTTAAGTAACGGACACGTCATGGACAACGAAATCCAAGAACCCAAAATTATATTCGAACGAAAGAGTGCGAAGAAAGTAAAATTAATATTTTAAATACAAAAACTTAAAACAGTGGTAGTCGTTGTGTGGTAGGGACAGTGTACGTGAACAGGAAGATGGCTGAACAATTGGAATGGCAAGGAGAAAGTTAAGTACAGTGAATATGTTGGCCAACAAGTTTTGAATATTTAAATAATTAAGAATTCAGTAAAAGGGGGGGTGAGAGAGAAATGTAAAGAACATGATAGTGTGTGTGAGGGAAAAAGGGAAAAATAAAATATAAAAGTACTGGTTTGTTAAGAAAGATTATTTTATAGGCAATTTGTTTAAGTAATTCCATGTTTTTGAATTAGTAACATTGAATTTAAATAACATGCAAAATGAGATTTGTTTAGAAGAAAAATATTTGTTGAATTTTATTACGCCACACCCCATAATCTGAGTTCTGCATCGAGAATTCGTCTAAACGAAACCTGTGAATTTTCTGATTTAATTAATTAAATGATCTAAATTAATTAAGTGTAAGTATTATGGTTTCGCTGTATAACCTAAAACATTGTGGCGACCTTTTGAGGGAGTTTGGAATCTTCTGGGGAGTTTTTACCAAAAAGGTGAGTGTAACGGAATCAGGGTAAGTAAAGTTATGGCGTATTAACAAGGTAAAAAGCTTAATTCTTTACAATTGGCGACCCTGTCAGGATCCTGGTATAAATTTTATAAGAGGTAGACCAATATATGTGATTAAAATATGTGATTGTTAATTACACACTTTTAATATTTATTTATTGCTACTTGGTAATATCCCGCTTAATATTCCGTTTTCATGAGGTCCCCTCATGAGCGTCTTAATGGTGTTTTACTGTAAACAGCTCATGTTATTCAGAATTTTCATTACTTTCTGCCCTTTTTTGTACGTATTGTGGCTTATCCACCTAATTTGGTTATCTGTGGCGATCATGCCACCAAATTCACAGGATAATCGGGGGTCTACTGTATATACAATCAACCTTCAATTATCAGGATAACAGAGAGGACAAGATTCATGCTTAATCTAAAACCATAAATAATTCTTTTTTTTTAAACTATCAATTATACACAGTAAAAATTATGTTATTTTGTTTGACAAAATAATAAACACGCATTGTTACATCTGTAACTGCTTACAATGACTCATGGCAAACATCATGTTATTGATGCGGAACACTCTCTTTCATTGATAAAAAACTTTGTGTTCCGAGTCGTCAATATTATAGTGATATTTAGTTAAAAAAAAAGACTTTGGGAACCCATAAGAATGTGAGGATGAAAGAAAAAGTAGTGAAAGACTGGATGATTCAAGAAACTGTAGCAATCGCTAAAGAATAACCTAGACAAGTACAATACTTAAACTATATTATGAACAGAGATGAGGAAAAATTATGGAAACATCATTATCTGAATCGTAAAGTGTGTTCAGAAGTGGATACATTGTACATGATTATTAGTTTCTGAAAAATCTGACACGATACACAGGCAAAAAAAATATAGGCTATACAAAAGAAGTTCATATGAAGCTGAAGAAACCTATTAAAAATTTATAGAAAGGAAACAGGAACTATGTTATATGACAAACAGAATTTTAAACTATGGAAAGGGTAAGAAGATGTAGGATGTAATGACTCCAATTTTTTTGTCGTGGATTATGAAGGACTGTACAACTAAACTTACAAACTTTGGTACATTTATGCATCAGAAGGTGCAATTGCAAAAAATAATGTATTTCACATGATAATAAAAACAAGGAACTTTCACAAAACCATTTATAGATTGAAATCCTGAATTAGTATGAAAATCAGAACACAAAGACAAAAATAATGGTTCCCAGGACCTTGCTGTGTCAGTCAGCTGGCTGCTGTTGGCGAGTGAGGTTGTGTTGTTGTATGGGAAATTTTTTTCTCCACCTCCTAAAGTTGGTTTGTCGATATTTTGCAGTGGCTGACTTAAAGGAACAACATACATCTGTGAATTTTTGTTTTCTGTTAGGGAAGAAAATGGCAGTGGAGACCGTCATAATGCTTACAAGGGAGATGATATGGGGAAAGACGCAAGTTTATGAATGCTTTTCTCATTTCAAAAATGGTGAAATGTCAATTGAAGATCTGCCTCGATCTGGGTAACCCTTGATGAGCAAAATGGAAGAAAACATTGCAAGAGTTCATGAATTGATCATGGAAGATCGTCCCAGAACAATTTATGTACTTGTTTATTTGAATGAAGTGTCCTGGAGTTCCTGTCAATGCATTTTAAGTGAAGAATTAAAAACACAGAGTTGCAGCAAAATTTGTGCCTCACATGCTCACCCATGAAAAAAAAACAGTCTTGATTGGATGTGTGCTGCGAATTGAAAGAACAGTTAACAAAAAGACCCTGATCTTTTTCGAAAATAATTACTGATGATGAAAGTTGGCGGTACAGATATGATCCAGAGACCAAACAGCAGTCAAGCCAGTCCGTTGAAGGAATGTTTGTTAATTTGTAAAAATAAATAAAGCAGTTTATATTTGAAAACTCTGGTTATCCCCCCCCCACATATATGTAGTTGGTAATGTCGTCATTAACAAGCATGCCTCATTTCTGTACCAACAACCTTTGGTATAATTGAGGTTGTTCAATGCTGTCACAGAATTTTGTAGAACAAACTACACTCACCCATAAATCTATTGTACGTACATTGATACAGAACATTCTAGTGTATTCTATAAATAGTGTCCATAAATATACATAAGTTATACATCAATTGCCAATAATGGAAATACATGTGAGTAACATATCCTACGTACTTAACCTACACATTATTCTAATAACAAATAGTTTTAATGATATGACAAATAGTTTTTAAGAAGACAAAACATAATATCACTTCATATATTACACTGTGCCGGTTTTTTTTTTTTTTTTTTTTTTTTTTTTTTTTTTGAGAAACCGGCGTTTGTATAAAATAGAATTATTAAATAAGGGCGAAGTTATGATTGAGCAGCGTTCAGTGTTACTGTAATTATGCCTCACCGCATGCCGGCGCGATCTGTTGAGGAAACGGTTAGGTTCGCTAATCAAGCTCGTGAACTGCACGTCGGGTCAGTCGCCACCCTGCTACAGAAGCGAAAACTGCGTCTCTTTCGGCAGTGTGGAGTTTCTTTAAATTGTTCTTTTTCTATTCTATCATGGCTAAGTATTCTATCATGGCTAAGTAAACGCCCATAGACCTTCGGTAAGTACTCTAGAATATATTATTCATTTTATTGCAAAAAGTTTAAATTTAAACCATAATTGACTTGGATGTGAATGGATAAAAGTTTGAAGCATGCCTCGTGGTCGTAAATTTAATGTAGGTTCATTGTCAAGTATTTAATTTATTTTAAACACTAAAACAGCCTATACCTTGTATTTTGTAATTACCAATTGTACATGTGAAAAGAGGCGTAAAAGGAAAAATTTATTATGTGATTTTGTGGAACTGGGGAACTTTACTGAATTGTCTGAGTGAGCACGTGCCGTTATAAGCTTAATGCCTGTCTGAGAATGTTAACTTTTCATACATATGTAAGGGTGCATTATAGATTTATATCGAATTATGAGGCATTGAGGCCTTGTGTGTGATCTAGTAATTTAAAACAAAAAGTGAAGATGTTAAACGTGTTATAATGAACATAGTGGAATTGGTTTGGGGTGGCATGTGTGTGTTATGGTTTAGTGGTCAGTCAATTAATTCTTATGAATGCTTAGGGTTCCCGATATAGTCAGTGACTCCAGCATGGTGTAATTCCAGCTTCACCATGATCTGAACACCTTTTAGACTGTAGTTCCGCGGCTGCTGGAGGAGACACCACTGTAAGGCATGCCACTGTAACCACCTGGACCAAATGAGGTGATATTTAAACATTTTTACTTACAGTTTTAACTAAACTGTAATACTAATAACTAATAAACAATTTTACTTATTTTACTTACTTACAGGAAACACCATGTTTTGTGCATTTAACAATCCATAAAAAAAAACTCAAATTATACTTCATTGTGCTCATGTCCAGCTGGACAGAATTTTGGCTGCAAACTTTCAGTAAAATTGTGATCATAATGTAATTACGCTCCAGATTAATTGTAGGCCTGGTCGCCGGCATGTGTCCGGCAGTCTTTAATTTTACGCTTTATTTTTTTACTGTGATTCTGAATGGGGTTGTAGAAGTTTATGGGGGATTGGTATTCTAGATATTGTAACGTTACATAACCCGGTCCCAGTAAATTAACTCATGATAATAAAGGTCAGAAATGGATAAACTAAAGCTCGCTCAAAATTAAATTATATCACTCAACATGAGAAACAATTCGAGTGGTATACAGTGCAAAGTGAGTTCTAGTGTACCCATTGAGGTGAAAAACAAAAGTGAAAGCAACGTATTACCAAACTGTGTTGTATGTTTTGGAAAGGATAAAACTATGGAAGTAGTATGCAATAATACTGATTGATTTTTGTAATTTTATTTATTTATTGTAATTTATATTGTATGAACTACTAATTGTTATACCCAAGTTAATATTATATTTTTTCAAATAATTGTGTTAGATTATAAGAAAACCCAGGGTTAGTTTTTAAAAGACAAAAAATTTAAATACCAAAGATAATATAAAATTAAAATAATCCTATGAAGGAAATGGCAACAGGAAGTAGTGCTGGGTATGAATACTATTCGAGACTAAATAAATAATATATAAATTTATTTAAGGATAATAAAATGATAAAATATTTATATACAATGTCATAAAAAAATTAACAAAAAACATATTATGTAAATTAAATTAATAAAGAAACCGGAATGGAAGGGAATTATTTTTCCATAAATAAAATATAAATTTATAATAATTACAAACTGCCTACATAATAAAAATACTATGTGTTACTAAGAGTGATGAAAAATAACAAGTATTGTTAATGAGATATAAAAATTTTGAACTAAACCAGAGAGTTGAAGAAACGATGCGACAAAAATTATAAAAAATAACCTTTTTTTGGAACGTTGGAAGAGTTGAAATTAACGCAAGATTAACAAACAGAGTGACCACTATCTAATTATACCTGATTAATCCAAATTAAATGGTTGTAAACATTAATAAACAGTGGATGAAAACCTTCTGCGGATACAACATAGTTTGGCCTAGTTCCCGTTGACAATTGGAAAATACTCCAGACGAAAGGTAAATTATAACGCAAGACGGACCTCATCACATAAAAGCGGCTATCCAGTAAGAACCATACGGAGCGAGGTAATATAAACATTTTTTTCGTAATAATTCCAGAAGAAAACTCGTTTTGAACTGTGAAATAGAACAAAAAATAATCATTTGATCATATGTTTTTTAAAAGTAAACAAATATACGCTGCTCTCTTACGGCAATTCCGGGAACTACTTGCTACATGAAAAAATAAACAAAATTATTTATTAATTTTTCGGTATTTGTAAAGCGTAGTAATTATCCATTTCTGACACTCTCATAACACAAAGAATTCACCCTGAACCCTGGGGAATTATTAAGGATTATGTAATAATTGATGTTTTTTATTATAGCGTAATATTGGGTAAATAACAACATATATGTTTTGCTCCTTAGACAACTCTAGGTTTACTCAGTAAAGTCGAGATGATGTTTTTATCAGATAAGATTAATTGTGATACCTATATTTTGGTGGCAGGAGATAAAAGTCAATAATAAATAAAGCAATATTATTGAAAATTAATATTGAATAATAACGTGTTATAATTTATTGTAGTGGGTCGTTAATAAAAATTTCAGCACAGCAAACAGAAGAAATCGTCTCAACTGAGGGGCAATAATAATACTTACTCTCTCTTCTGCATAAGGCTGAACAACTTCCCTCCTTGACCACAAATCACACACTCTCGATTTCTCTTCAGATTGAGTAAAACAAGATAAACAAAATCCTTTATTTATACCTTTTAAAAACAACGTCAGTTATTATAATTCATAAGTGGCGACTGCGGAGAGGCGGAAACATTAACACCTCTCAATACACTAAAAAACAGTACGTTACAGAATTGACGCTAACAACGTGGGAAGTATAAAGTAACTTTACTCCGCCTCTCAACACAAAAACGCTACATCACAGATTTGGCGTACAACTGTGGGGCTGAATTAACGAAACCTGTAATTGCAATACACTCGTTGTAACAGTACAAAATTGTCTGTATCGGAATAATGGGATGTAAGGGTACTTTTATTGTGAATTTTATTGTAATCATCAAGTTAAATCAGACAAGGTTAGTTTTGACCCAAGTCCCAAATAATATGTAAATTCACCGGTGGAGAGCCGATCCAAGGTCAGAGGCGTACGAGCAAATTGAAACAACGATAATGGCAGTGTTAGGCGCTAAAAACTGACAATACTGACTTTCTATTGGTCCACGATAATAAATCGTCACCAAAACAATGACGAGTTAAAAAACCATTACGTATTAACCAGACGGAAGCGAAAAGAACAATAGACAATGACGTCAGGCGCAACAAATTTGCATACTAATTGTGCCGGCTTCCGCCCAGTTCAACAACAGCAGCCACCGAGCCTATACGCTCGCCACAGTGCAGTGGGCAAAATTTTGCCAATTATGTAATATTTACTTAATAACATGCAATAGCTCTTTACAAAAGTTTAACAGTAACTATACTCGAGTCAGTGAACAGTTTTAAAAATGAATTTCAATTAAAATCAGTGGGCACAACAACACGAATTTCGGCCGACCACCTGCCTAATCGCCATGAGGAGGAATCTACGCCGCTTCAGTCACAGGAAAGTCCCTAATCAAATTATTTTATAAATTCTAAATTACATTTTAAATGAGCTCAAGCCATACTTTAAATACACATGTGTAAATTTTCAGGGAGAGTGAGAGAGTGAGAGAGATAGAGTGTGTGATTAAGTTGATCAACTTCAATATAACATGAGGCGTTGGTTTGTGAAGTTAACGAATTGTGAGTATCATTAAAATATAAAGAAAATAATAAAGTTCATCAATGCTAGCAGTAATCAAATTGAAAGAATAATGGTAACCAAATAATGAATCTATGTACGTAACCTTGAACCGAAGGCAAGGCGAGATGAGATCGCCGCCATTTTGAAATTTTACAATTACCAAAATACATAGGTGTATTAAGATACAACACATTTTGATAAATCCAATCAAGTTCGTTATATTAATGTGTGTACCTCATTATTTCAATACCCTGTAACCACTGCCTCTATCTGCTTAACGAAATTCTGGACCCAAAGCCTAATGAGTTTAACTGAGCTGAGAACGTATTATTCCGGTGATAAGATAATTATGCAAATTACATAAATTTTGACTTTGTTGACTTTATTACTTTATTATTATTAAAAATTGTTAGAAATTTAACAGATGGCAGCCCGAACTTGGACTTTATATATTAATAAAAATATATAAATAAGCAGAAAAGCAGAGGTGGAAGGGTAAAGAAATAAACATAAAAGAGAGGTTATCTATAGAGATTACCTATAGTATAAAAAGACGTACACAACAAATAAAACAAAGTTTAGTACCATCAGTACGATAAAATGGCAGATAACGAAAGCATTAACGTAGAAAATACAAACACAGAATCATTGATGTTGAGCACGCCACAGGCGAACTCAACGCCTATAGTAAATACCAGAATGGAAGAAAATGACATAATAAAAACGATGAAACTACTTTTCAATGAGCAGAGCATCAAATTCGATGTACAATTGAGTGATATTAAAAAAGAAATTAAAAAACAAGGTTGCAATTTTGACAAAAGATTAAATGAAATAGGTATAAAGTTAGAGAAAATAGAATTAGAAAAGAAGAAATTGTGAAGCTACTTAATCACAAATTTAATAGCATTCCTGGTACGATTATCGGGCGCCATCTCGTTTTATGGTTAACGAGCAAACAAAAAAAACAAAATTTATATCTATCATTTCAGGGTTCTTTTTAGGCGAACAGGAGATCAGAATGGTATATTTTGAAATGATTTACCCAACAACTTATTTGTTGCTCATGAATTATTTATTCATTCTATATCACGTTATTTCTTTCCATTTTACTTCATTATCGTTAGAACATTGGTTGTTAGCCATATTTATAATTATTCAATACTATATTTTTCCCATATATATATCTAAGTTTAACATTTAAAAGAAGAAACAATTAAAACTAAACCATGGTATTTATTCAATTAATTTACTACCTTATTAAGCAAACCAGCGTTCTTTATTTAATACGTACTCTCATTCACTCTTTTTTACATTCCCCCATACCCATATGAGATCTCATTTGTTTAGTGCTTAAAATTTTGTTTCGTTATAAAATTTATATCGGACTTTGTTTATGTTAGACGAAAATTGAAGGTTACTTAACTGACATGTGAGTCCAGATGACATCGCCTTATACTACGCGCACTATGTAGATCACTGAATTTACATGTTTTTAGAAAACCCATTTAACTGTTAGTTCAATCTAATTAAGTTGACAGCTGCTATTTTACATTTAAGATTTGTATACGTGCAGGCGATAATTACGCACGGCCGGCGAATACACCAAACTTCGCCGAAAAACCGGCGAACCGGCTAATGCACAGATGGTTGCGTCTGTTGTGTTCAGATGTTGTTTTGCGACTGAGTCTTTTTTCTGTGTGTCTGACGAAACTGGTGACACACCTCGTTATGTCACGCGCTGACGTACACATCGCCTGATCGTCTCGTTGCATAATTTGTTTTCTGTTACATAACTTGTTGACAATGTTGTTTACTAGTTTCGTGTTCGTCCTTGAACTGAATTTTGCACAGTTTGTCTGTTATTAAAACTGCGTCTGTTGAATCTGTTTTTACAAAATATCATCGAATAACCTTCACAGTCAATGCTGCCACTGTTGTTTTCGTTTCAAACAAGAAATTTACCGAAGTTTTGTTTATGGTTGTCCCTATTGCCAATTATGTTATTTATTAAAAGAAAATACAAACTCCTTTACATGGCCCCAGGTAGGCCCCCCAAAATGCCCCGCTACAATACCCCCTCAATGAGATATTTTATGCCGAAGCATAAAAAATCTCATTGACACATTCATACTTGCTAGAGGGATCAGCCAGGATATGTCGCCACAACCCCCTGTATGGTTTACAAAAAAAAAAAATATATAATCAACTCACCCTTGGTCCGGTGACTGTGACCGCATCTGCATGACAATACTGGACTTCTCTCTCGAGATCCCAACACCGTAGAGTCAGACAGATACTTGATGCCCCTGCTCTGACGCGCAGGCCAGCTCAGGTCCGCCGCCACAGCACCACCAAACACTGAAACAACAAATCAAAATATCAAATGGTGGCCTTATACAACACCATATCCCCAACTGATCTGTTCCCCCCTAGCGGTGCTGGTTTGCGCTAAGAAGCACTGGTTTTGTTTTCATTTGCTTATTCCTAACATATCAAAACATCTAATATAACATAATATAACATAAGAAAACATCTTAAAATAAACAATTTGTATGTAAAATTTATACACTTCACATCATTAAGTTGGCATATAAAATCAGAAAATTACTTTTAAACTTGATTTACTCTTATTAATTCGTTTCTCAAAATTATTTTTTATTTATTTATTTTTTTTTTTCAATCATGGCAATCAATATTCCATTTCCTTAATTTGGGTGATTCTGCGTTATTCATTATAATTTACTTTATCAACTTGGCATTTACCCATAATCTTACCCCTTTTATTACTCTAACACTCCCTTACAAAATCTTTAACTAGTATGACACCCCACTATCAAAATTTCTACTAACCCTTCTCTACCTCTAACTACTTACTACTTTAACTCCAATCGCCACCTCCTCTCAATATATAAAAAAAAATACTCTCTAACCCTTTGTACATAGGATAAGTGTTTCCCCCCCCCAAAAAAGCTCAATTCCCGTTCTCTGGCCCCTGGATTCTACCTAAGACAGCCCCTTCCCACTAAAACTATACCAAATCCCGTCCCAACCCTTATGTTGCGGACTCCCACATTACACTGCCCCTACTACAAAATTGCCATCCCCAAAAAATCTCAATCTCATTACCTCACTACAATTACAACAAATTAACATCAACAAAATAAACAAGATATCGCTCAAAATTCTACATAAATTCTCCATAACTACTGTGTCTCCACTTATACTTCTCAAAATTCTATAACATACATTAACTCAAAACAACATTGCATTATTTTCATCTCTACTATTTCTTTAACTTTGACTTCAATTTGGACAGATCTATATGTCCCACAAAAATTCAACTTGAAACTGACTCAAACATTTTATTCAAACAATTACTATCACCCATTTCTATCTTTTGCAACCCATTGAAAATTTTACCTATCACAACTATTTTTCATTTTATTTTAAAATCTATAAACACATTGAAAACATATTATCATATTTTTATAATTCTTATTCCTAACATACTAAATGCAATTAACACAATAAGACATAATAAACACAATATAGGAAGTATTTAGTGCATCTATTTTTCACATCAAAATAAAATTATTGAGTAGCAAATCATCATTATTAATTAAAATATAGCAAATTTTTAATACGTTATCCCCTTGGATAACCTCCCAGCCACACACACTATTTCAAATTATGTAAGACTGTGGCGCCTTTCCGCTTCCACAGAGACTGTATATTTTGGAGCAGGTTTTACCTCTCCGTGTTTCTGCTTCCACTATTAAGTTTTAAAATTAGTGAACATCATCATGTTCTTGTTAAATAATTACACCCTTAAGACGGATCTACCACCTGGCTCTGCTGTTCCTCCTCGAACAGAGTGGCAGCCGCTGTTCCATAGTTCCCGGGATTTCCCCTAAGTTCTCCCCCCATTAAATTTCAAATCTGTACCAATTTCAAGCCAGCTATGGTCAAGGGACTTGATATGACCATAGCCTACCACTCGCCAAAAACACGATTAGTGCTGGTAAGGCAGTAATCGCCCGAAAAGTCAGGGAAATCAACTCTTCCTTCAGGCATGTCTACATCGTCATTATTATGCACGACACGGCAATTATCAAGTTACAATATAAAATTGTACAAAAGGTGTGCCGTGCATATTCGCCATGTTGGCCTCAGATGGAGGTAACACTCTCGGTTACCCCCAACACTTTCCGCTATCTACTGGGGCACATGCCACCCCAGCGACAGCAACTTACTAACTAATTAATTACAATGGATAACTAAACTTTCAACCGTTGCAGTTCCACACTCCACTGTTCTATCACTTCATTGAGCACCAATCTACCCCCCCAAAATTATCCCCACATCTTGTATAATACATTACATAACATAATACACAAACAGAAATCAATCTGGATTATTAGCATACTATATAGCATAACAAACAATTCTCTTTTAAATAATTTATCTAAAAAGTTATAAACATTATTAAAAATTTTTCATTAACTCTTTTTATTTATCATCATTTCATTTATTTAGCCTTTGCTGTAATTAGGTTACTCAAAATTTTCAAATTTATTATTAACATATATTTTTAACCATTATGTTATTCCACAAAATAAACCATTTAACATTTGTTTATTAATTATTGTTAAATTAGAATCTCACCAAACAATTCAAATTCATTATAAAATTTCAAACACATAACATTCAATCACAATATCTAAACATCTCAAATTATTTACTTCGATTGATTATTAAAACACAACATATTTCAATTATTATCAAAATCTACAAATCATTAATTATTGTCTTCATAATTATTTTGTTATTTAATTAGAATGCAAAATATTCATATTCATATTATTATTATTAACACAACATTTTCTAATACATATACACCTAACATTTCATAATACACACAAATGAATTCAATATTATTTACAAAATATGCGTCAATAACGGTTCAGTGGTTGCACTTCTCATATGTCCAAATCTGCAAGGTCATTACCAAAATTTACAGTATTCAAAAATGTCTATTCACTGATATCTAGTTCAACCTCCATCGTCATATAAATACCTGATATATTTGTAACATATATTATTTTTATCAACATACAATTTGTTATCATTATTATCATAATAACCCATTAATTCTATTTCATCCATTATACCACTATAAATATTGTCGCCATCAGTTAGGATTGTCCCGTCTATATCAGTGTTATTTGTTAATGTCAGGTAAATTGTTTTCTCATTTTTGTATTCCTCAACTACTACGTCAGGTAAGTCATTATAATTAGGTAAGATATTATCAAAATTATTCTCTATCTCTCTTTCAACAGATACGTATTTCACATGATTCATCATCACCCCTTCTAGTATTTTTCTCAATTCATTATACTTTCTTTCTAACTTATATAATTCTATTTCACTCTCAATACATAACTCTCTTTCTTCATAGCACCACATTATATTCTCACAATTATTACGGACAGAGGGTACAACATTATACAACATTAATTCATTTAACAATAAGGGTCTCTTGCCCTGAAAAACCAACATTAAATCATCATCATCATTATAAACAATAAGGGGAAAATTTGCCCTCTGTCCCCATTCAACTATAACATTATTCTTCCACTCTCTTTCTACTTCATCAATACATCTCAACATCTCATAATTACATTCTAAAACTTCATCAGTACTCTCTATATTTACTCCATTATTTTTTAACATCATATTTTCACTTATATTGTGATAATTATCATTCCTACTTACCTCAGAATTATAATTAATATCATTATCATCACTAGTCAACACTATTTCTCCCACTATTTGGTCACTGTTATTTATTAACTCATTATTCGAATTGTCACTCACCTGGTTACTTATTTCTTCACTATTATCAAAGACACCACTTACCTGTGTTAACTCAACTTCTGTATTCTTTTTTACCTGATATCTATCTCCCTCCCACTTCTCGTCTGGTTTATCAAAAGCATTTTTTATTGTATCACAACCCTTACTCATTATTTCCTTTGTTTCATTTAATTCTATATGTAACTCATCAAAACCCTTGTTCATATTATCAAAATGTTTACTCATCATTTCCCCCCTCTCATCAAGCCATTTATTCATCATATCAAAATTCTTATCCATTTTTGCATTTAACTCATTTAGTAGGTTAAATAGGTCATATACTGTATATTCTTTTTCTTCCACCCCTAAACTACCGTTATCATTAGGCCTATTTTCCGTCTTAATCTCTACCACTGTCGCTTCGACGATCTTACCTTTATTGCTTGGCACCTCACTATCAATATCATCACTGTGCTTCTTAATTTCTGCAAATATTCCCTCTTCCTTTTCTTCCATTCGTGTTAAACTATCTTCTAACCTCCCCCATTCCTCGTCTGTCATTTCACCTACAACCCCTCTAAATTCGCTTTCCCACTCCTTCCATACGAAGCCACTATCATTTTCTTGTATCTTAGCCATATTAAAAAATTTTATTATAATACCCTTTATATAATATAATTCATCTCATACACACTAATTACCCTCACAATACTCATAAACACATAAACAAATAATGCACTACATACATAACCCGATCAAAACATAACCCCATACTTGCGTCTATTTTACGTGTCAAAAAAAAATTTTATTTTACCCCAACAACCATTCTGTTCTCCCACGTAGGCCTATATTTATATAAAATTCCTTTATATAAATCGTCCCTACGTTCGGAAGCCAAATGTGATGCTACTTAATCACAAATTTAATAGCATTCCTGGTATGATTATCGGGCGCCATCTCGTTTTATGGTTAACGAGCAAACAAAAAAAACACAAAATTTATATCTATCATTTCAGGGTTCTTTTTAGGCGAACAGGAGATCAGAATGGTATATTTTGAAATGATTTACCCAACAACTTATTTGTTGCTCATGAATTATTTATTCATTCTATATCACGTTATTTCTTTCCATTTTACTTCATTATCGTTAGAACATTGGTTGTTAGCCATATTTATAATTATTCAATACTATATTTTTCCCATATATATATCTAAGTTTAACATTTAAAAGAAGAAACAATTAAAACTAAACCATGGTATTTATTCAATTAATTTACTACCTTATTAAGCAAACCAGCGTTCTTTATTTAATACGTACTCTCATTCACTCTTTTTTACATTCCCCCATACCCATATGAGATCTCATTTGTTTAGTGCTTAAAATTTTGTTTCGTTATAAAATTTATATCGGACTTTGTTGATGTTAGACGAAAATTGAAGGTTACTTAACTGACATGCGAGTCCAGATGACATCGCCTTATACTACGCGCACTACGTAGATCACTGAATTTACATGTTTTTAGAAAACCCATTTAACTGTTAGTTCAATCTAATTAAGTTGACAGCTGCTATTTTACATTTAAGATTTGTATACGTGCAGGCAATAATTACGCACGGCCGGCGAATACACCAAACTTCGCCGAAAAACCGGCGAACCGGCTAACGCACAGATGGTTGCGTCTGTTGTGTTCAGATGTTGTTTTGCGACTGAGTCTTTTTTCTGTGTGTCTGACGAAACTGGTGACACACCTCGTTATGTCACGCGCTGACGTAACACATCGCCTGATCGTCTCGTTGCATAATTTGTTTTCTGTTACATAACTTGTTGACAATGTTGTTTACTAGTTTCGTGTTCGTCCTTGAACTGAATTTTGCACAGTTTGTCTGTTATTAAAACTGCGTCTGTTGAATCTGTTTTTACAAAATATCATCGAATAACCTTCACAGTCAATGCTGCCACTCTTGTTTTCGTTTCAAACAAGAAATTTACCGAAGTTTTGTTTATGGTTGTCCCTATTGCCAATTATGTTATTTATTAAAAGAAAATACAAACTCCTTTACATGGCCTCAGGTAGGCCCCCAAAATGCCCCGCTACAAAATTAGAATTAAACAAATTTGAATTGAACAAAGACAAGGTAAGTGGGGTAGAAAATTACGATAAAATAGATGAAAATATAGTAATAGGTGATAATAGTGTGGAGGTTGGTAGTATAAATGAAATTTTATGGGGAATAGAATATAATAATAAGGGAATGATAGTGTGTTTTGAAGGTTTAAAGAGTGGGTGTAAAGAGAGATATATTGAGAGAGAGAAGTGTTATTGGGAGAGTTATTATGAGAGATATTTTAAAAGAGAGAGATGTTTTGAAAGTGAGAGATATTGTGAGAGAAAGAGGGAGGTAGAAATTTTTAAGATAAGCAGAGATTATGAAGAGTTTATGGGAAGGTTAGGAGTAGAGATGATATATAATAAAAATAATAAGTACTTACCTTGTAAGGAAGCTGATATAGCAGTCGTAGATGATAATGAAAATAATGACTTAGTAACTTATCTGATTGTGACTAATTATACTGAAGGTGACAGGACCATAACCGATTGTGACAGGTTGTATGATAAATTGATATGGAATAACCCTATTAATTATGATAGTTTTGTAGAATATAAAAATTTAAATAAGTACTATATTCATGATGGTGATATAATGTTTTCCAGGGAAAATAAGTTGTATAGATTTAAGGTAAGATTATTATTTGACGATATGGGGTAGTTGTGTATTGTTTATTGTGTTATGAACATTTAAGTGTGTGGACAGTGTTTTTAAAAATGGACTGATTAGGACTGATTATGGTAAATGATTTCATGATTATGTGAATTGTATATTTTTGTGTATTGATGTCTATGTATTTGTGTATTTTTGCTGTTGTGTATTTTTATGTAAACATGTATTGTAGAATTTTAAATAAGTGAAAGAAGTTTAATAATGATTTTGAAAGGATATTATGGAATTTAGATTCTAAAGGGTTAGTAGATGATTATATATTTGGATGGTGAGAGGTATTGTTGTTAGTAGGTAAGTGATGAATTTTATAATGGTATATTAAGGTGAGATGTTGTAAAAGAGTTTGGGAATAGTGATAAATAAGGGCATTGGAGTTAGGTAAATAGAGTTATTGGGAGTTAGGGAAAATAAAGTGCTGAGATGTTGATGATATATAAAGAGGCGTTAGATATTTTAGGGACACAGTGGTTAGCGATTATATGTAGAGTTGAGTAATGTGGATGGTAATTATATTTGTTGTTGTTGGTGATATTTTGTAATAAGGGTATTGGTGTAGGAGTCCAACGAGAGATGTTGAGACGGGAGTGGATCGTTGTGTGCCGGAAAGTGTTATCTGAAAGGGTCAGGAACCGATAAGGGAATGAGTTGGTTAGAGGGAATACACACATACTAGTACAAAACAATGAGCGGTGCCAGAGGTTTTAAATGGGATTTGTGAAGGGGGTTATTATAGAGATATTGGTGTCAAAATACATTAATGGTTAGAAGCGGTTAGTGTAAAAAAGGAGGTGAGTAAGGTTAGATTGACGAATACCAAAATAAGATAGAGAAAATAGTGAGTAATTGAGAGTCACCCAAACTAGTGAGGATGAAAGGGTTAGAAAAGGGAAAATTCATAGTAGAAAGGTAATGGTATATTTGAAATTTTGTTGTTGTATAGAATCTAAATGAATGTTAAATGAATAAAAGTTAATAGAGAATTGTTGAAGTAGTAATGTGATAAAGTTTGGTACAAATCATGTAAATTTAAATTGTTTAATGTAAGGTAAATGTAACAATGTTTAATATGTAATGTACAATGTTTTATGATGTTTTATTATGTTGATGATAGAGTGTGTGGCTAGGAGACTACTAGAAGGGTAGTGACCAGAATAATATTAATTTTTGTGTTATAGTAACCAGTCTCAGAAAAAAAAAAAAAAAAATGATTCTGTGGAAAAGGGGTGAAATTGAAGTAAAGAAATTAACAAAGAAATTTAGATAGTATTGAAGTACTGCCATGATAGATAAATATAATGAAGTTATTTGAAATAAATGAATGAAAATAATAGTTGTTGTTTGAAAGTTAAAAGTTGTTTTTTGTTAATATAGGAATATAAATTTCATGATGAGAGAGGTAATTTGATGTTGACTAAAGTCAGAGAACTTGATAAGAATATATAGGAGTGTCAAAAAGGAGAAGGCTGATCTGTCCTAAATCTTGTTATAATTTTGAGTTATTTGGTAGTTTATAAATAAATGAAACCAACGCCTCAACTCACAAACCAATGCATCTAAGAGGAAACATATCAGTTGCGGATATGTAAATGAATAAGACCACTGTTTTAAAATTTTGTATTGAATGTTTCAGAGTTTTATGGTGTTGTGACCGCGGTCCTGCGCTGGCCGGAGCGTCAGAACAGGAGCGTGCAGTGCCTCATGGCCTTATGGTGTAGGGATCTCTCAGGAGAAGTCCAGTAAGGTCAGACGGGTACGATCGACACTATGGAACCAAGGGTAAGTGATTGAGATTTTCTTTTTATTAACACTACAGGGGGTTGTGGAACATATCTGAACTGATCCTTTTAGAAAAGAGTGAATGAGTCAATGAAAGTTTTTGTGTCTCGACACAAAACCTTTCATTGAGGGGGTTTTGTAACAGTACAAAATTGTCTGTATCGGAATAATGGGATGTAAGGGTACTTTTATTGTGAATTTTATTGTAATCATCAAGTTAAATCAGACAAGGTTAGTTTTGACCCAAGTCCCAAATAATATGTAAATTCACCGGTGGAGAGCCGATCCAAGGTCAGAGGCGTACGAGCAAATTGAAACAACGATAATGGCAGTGTTAGGCGCTAAAAACTGACAATACTGACTTTCTATTGGTCCACGATAATAAATCGTCACCAAAACAATGACGAGTTAAAAAACCATTACGTATTAACCAGACGGAAGCGAAAAGAACAATAGACAATGACGTCAGGCGCAACAAATTTGCATACTAATTGTGCCGGCTTCCGCCCAGTTCAACAACAGCAGCCACCGAGCCTATACGCTCGCCACAGTGCAGTGGGCAAAATTTTGCCAATTATGTAATATTTACTTAATAACATGCAATAGCTCTTTACAAAAGTTTAACAGTAACTATACTCGAGTCAGTGAACAGTTTTAAAAATGAATTTCAATTAAAATCAGTGGGCACAACAACACGAATTTCGGCCGACCACCTGCCTAATCGCCATGAGGAGGAATCTACGCCGCTTCAGTCACAGGAAAGTCCCTAATCAAATTATTTTATAAATTCTAAATTACATTTTAAATGAGCTCAAGCCATACTTTAAATACACATGTGTAAATTTTCAGGGAGAGTGAGAGAGTGAGAGAGATAGAGTGTGTGATTAAGTTGATCAACTTCAATATAACATGAGGCGTTGGTTTGTGAAGTTAACGAATTGTGAGTATCATTAAAATATAAAGAAAATAATAAAGTTCATCAATGCTAGCAGTAATCAAATTGAAAGAATAATGGTAACCAAATAATGAATCTATGTACGTAACCTTGAACCGAAGGCAAGGCGAGATGAGATCGCCGCCATTTTGAAATTTTACAATTACCAAAATACATAGGTGTATTAAGATACAACACATTTTGATAAATACAATCAAGTTCGTTATATTAATGTGTGTACCTCATTATTTCAATACCCTGTAACCACTGCCTCTATCTGCTTAACGAAATTCTGGACCCAAAGCCTAATGAGTTTAACTGAGCTGAGAACGTATTATTCCGGTGACAAGATAATTATGCAAATTACATAAATTTTGACTTTGTTGACTTTATTACTTTATTATTATTAAAAATTGTTAGAAATTTAACAGATGGCAGCCCGAACTTGGACTTTATATATTAATAAAAATATATAAATAAGCAGAAAAGCAGAGGTGGAAGGGTAAAGAAATAAACATAAAAGAGAGGTTATCTATAGAGATTACCTATAGTATAAAAAGACGTACACAACAAATAAAACAAAGTTTAGTACCATCAGTACGATAAAATGGCAGATAACGAAAGCATTAACGTAGAAAATACAAACACAGAATCATTGATGTTGAGCACGCCACAGGCGAACTCAACGCCTATAGTAAATACCAGAATGGAAGAAAATGACATAATAAAAACGATGAAACTACTTTTCAATGAGCAGAGCATCAAATTCGATGTACAATTGAGTGATATTAAAAAAGAAATTAAAAAACAAGGTTGCAATTTTGACAAAAGATTAAATGAAATAGGTATAAAGTTAGAGAAAATAGAATTAGAAAAGAAGAAATTAGAATTAAACAAATTTGAATTGAACAAAGACAAGGTAAGTGGGGTAGAAAATTACGATAAAATAGATGAAAATATAGTAATAGGTGATAATAGTGTGGAGGTTGGTAGTATAAATGAAATTTTATGGGGAATAGAATATAATAATAAGGGAATGATAGTGTGTTTTGAAGGTTTAAAGAGTGGGTGTAAAGAGAGATATATTGAGAGAGAGAAGTGTTATTGGGAGAGTTATTATGAGAGATATTTTAAAAGAGAGAGATGTTTTGAAAGTGAGAGATATTGTGAGAGAAAGAGGGAGGTAGAAATTTTTAAGATAAGCAGAGATTATGAAGAGTTTATGGGAAGGTTAGGAGTAGAGATGATATATAATAAAAATAATAAGTACTTACCTTGTAAGGAAGCTGATATAGCAGTCGTAGATGATAATGAAAATAATGACTTAGTAACTTATCTGATTGTGACTAATTATACTGAAGGTGACAGGACCATAACCGATTGTGACAGGTTGTATGATAAATTGATATGGAATAACCCTATTAATTATGATAGTTTTGTAGAATATAAAAATTTAAATAAGTACTATATTCATGATGGTGATATAATGTTTTCCAGGGAAAATAAGTTGTATAGATTTAAGGTAAGATTATTATTTGACGATATGGGGTAGTTGTGTATTGTTTATTGTGTTATGAACATTTAAGTGTGTGGACAGTGTTTTTAAAAATGGACTGATTAGGACTGATTATGGTAAATGATTTCATGATTATGTGAATTGTATATTTTTGTGTATTGATGTCTATGTATTTGTGTATTTTTGCTGTTGTGTATTTTTATGTAAACATGTATTGTAGAATTTTAAATAAGTGAAAGAAGTTTAATAATGATTTTGAAAGGATATTATGGAATTTAGATTCTAAAGGGTTAGTAGATGATTATATATTTGGATGGTGAGAGGTATTGTTGTTAGTAGGTAAGTGATGAATTTTATAATGGTATATTAAGGTGAGATGTTGTAAAAGAGTTTGGGAATAGTGATAAATAAGGGCATTGGAGTTAGGTAAATAGAGTTATTGGGAGTTAGGGAAAATAAAGTGCTGAGATGTTGATGATATATAAAGAGGCGTTAGATATTTTAGGGACACAGTGGTTAGCGATTATATGTAGAGTTGAGTAATGTGGATGGTAATTATATTTGTTGTTGTTGGTGATATTTTGTAATAAGGGTATTGGTGTAGGAGTCCAACGAGAGATGTTGAGACGGGAGTGGATCGTTGTGTGCCGGAAAGTGTTATCTGAAAGGGTCAGGAACCGATAAGGGAATGAGTTGGTTAGAGGGAATACACACATACTAGTACAAAACAATGAGCAGTGCCAGAGGTTTTAAATGGGATTTGTGAAGGGGGTTATTATAGAGATATTGGTGTCAAAATACATTAATGGTTAGAAGCGGTTAGTGTAAAAAAGGAGGTGAGTAAGGTTAGATTGACGAATACCAAAATAAGATAGAGAAAATAGTGAGTAATTGAGAGTCACCCAAACTAGTGAGGATGAAAGGGTTAGAAAAGGGAAAATTCATAGTAGAAAGGTAATGGTATATTTGAAATTTTGTTGTTGTATAGAATCTAAATGAATGTTAAATGAATAAAAGTTAATAGAGAATTGTTGAAGTAGTAATGTGATAAAGTTTGGTACAAATCATGTAAATTTAAATTGTTTAATGTAAGGTAAATGTAACAATGTTAATATGTAATGTACAATGTTTTATGATGTTTTATTATGTTGATGATAGAGTGTGTGGCTAGGAGACTACTAGAAGGGTAGTGACCAGAATAATATTAATTTTTGTGTTATAGTAACCAGTCTCAGAAAAAAAAAAAAAAATGATTCTGTGGAAAAGGGGTGAAATTGAAGTAAAGAAATTAACAAAGAAATTTAGATAGTATTGAAGTACTGCCATGATAGATAAATATAATGAAGTTATTTGAAATAAATGAATGAAAATAATAGTTGTTGTTAAAGTTAAAAGTTGTTTTTTGTTAATATAGGAATATAAATTTCATGATGAGAGAGGTAATTTGATGTTGACTAAAGTCAGAGAACTTGATAAGAATATATAGGAGTGTCGAAAAGGAGAAGGCTGATCTGTCCTAAATCTTGTTATAATTTTGAGTTATTTGGTAGTTTATAAATAAATGAAACCAACGCCTCAACTCACAAACCAATGCATCTAAGAGGAAACATATCAGTTGCGGATATGTAAATGAATAAGACCACTGTTTTAAAATTTTGTATTGAATGTTTCAGAGTTTTATGGTGTTGTGACCGCGGTCCTGCGCTGGCCGGAGCGTCAGAACAGGAGCGTGCAGTGCCTCATGGCCTTATGGTGTAGGGATCTCTCAGGAGAAGTCCAGTAAGGTCAGATGGGTACGATCGACACTATGGAACCAAGGGTAAGTGATTGAGATTTTCTTTTTATTAACACTACAGGGGGTTGTGGAACATATCTGAACTGATCCTTTTAGAAAAGAGTGAATGAGTCAATGAAAGTTTTTGTGTCTCGACACAAAACCTTTCATTGAGGGGGTTTTGTAACAGTACAAAATTGTCTGTATCGGAATAATGGGATGTAAGGGTACTTTTATTGTGAATTTTATTGTAATCATCAAGTTAAATCAGACAAGGTTAGTTTTGACCCAAGTCCCAAATAATATGTAAATTCACCGGTGGAGAGCCGATCCAAGGTCAGAGGCGTACGAGCAAATTGAAACAACGATAATGGCAGTGTTAGGCGCTAAAAACTGACAATACTGACTTTCTATTGGTCCACGATAATAAATCGTCACCAAAACAATGACGAGTTAAAAAACCATTACGTATTAACCAGACGGAAGCGAAAAGAACAATAGACAATGACGTCAGGCGCAACAAATTTGCATACTAATTGTGCCAGCTTCCGCCCAGTTCAACAACAGCAGCCACCGAGCCTATACGCTCGCCACAGTGCAGTGGGCAAAATTTTGCCAATTATGTAATATTTACTTAATAACATGCAATAGCTCTTTACAAAAGTTTAACAGTAACTATACTCGAGTCAGTGAACAGTTTTAAAAATGAATTTCAATTAAAATCAGTGGGCACAACAACACGAATTTCGGCCGACCACCTGCCTAATCGCCATGAGGAGGAATCTACGCCGCTTCAGTCACAGGAAAGTCCCTAATCAAATTATTTTATAAATTCTAAATTACATTTTAAATGAGCTCAAGCCATACTTTAAATACACATGTGTAAATTTTCAGGGAGAGTGAGAGAGTGAGAGAGATAGAGTGTGTGATTAAGTTGATCAACTTCAATATAACATGAGGCGTTGGTTTGTGAAGTTAACGAATTGTGAGTATCATTAAAATATAAAGAAAATAATAAAGTTCATCAATGCTAGCAGTAATCAAATTGAAAGAATAATGGTAACCAAATAATGAATCTATGTACGTAACCTTGAACCGAAGGCAAGGCGAGATGAGATCGCCGCCATTTTGAAATTTTACAATTACCAAAATACATAGGTGTATTAAGATACAACACATTTTGATAAATACAATCAAGTTCGTTATATTAATGTGTGTACCTCATTATTTCAATACCCTGTAACCACTGCCTCTATCTGCTTAACGAAATTCTGGACCCAAAGCCTAATGAGTTTAACTGAGCTGAGAACGTATTATTCCGGTGACAAGATAATTATGCAAATTACATAAATTTTGACTTTGTTGACTTTATTACTTTATTATTATTAAAAATTGTTAGAAATTTAACAGATGGCAGCCCGAACTTGGACTTTATATATTAATAAAAATATATAAATAAGCAGAAAAGCAGAGGTGGAAGGGTAAAGAAATAAACATAAAAGAGAGGTTATCTATAGAGATTACCTATAGTATAAAAAGACGTACACAACAAATAAAACAAAGTTTAGTACCATCAGTACGATAAAATGGCAGATAACGAAAGCATTAACGTAGAAAATACAAACACAGAATCATTGATGTTGAGCACGCCACAGGCGAACTCAACGCCTATAGTAAATACCAGAATGGAAGAAAATGACATAATAAAAACGATGAAACTACTTTTCAATGAGCAGAGCATCAAATTCGATGTACAATTGAGTGATATTAAAAAAGAAATTAAAAAACAAGGTTGCAATTTTGACAAAAGATTAAATGAAATAGGTATAAAGTTAGAGAAAATAGAATTAGAAAAGAAGAAATTAGAATTAAACAAATTTGAATTGAACAAAGACAAGGTAAGTGGGGTAGAAAATTACGATAAAATAGATGAAAATATAGTAATAGGTGATAATAGTGTGGAGGTTGGTAGTATAAATGAAATTTTATGGGGAATAGAATATAATAATAAGGGAATGATAGTGTGTTTTGAAGGTTTAAAGAGTGGGTGTAAAGAGAGATATATTGAGAGAGAGAAGTGTTATTGGGAGAGTTATTATGAGAGATATTTTAAAAGAGAGAGATGTTTTGAAAGTGAGAGATATTGTGAGAGAAAGAGGGAGGTAGAAATTTTTAAGATAAGCAGAGATTATGAAGAGTTTATGGGAAGGTTAGGAGTAGAGATGATATATAATAAAAATAATAAGAACTTACCTTGTAAGGAAGCTGATATAGCAGTCGTAGATGATAATGAAAATAATGACTTAGTAACTTATCTGATTGTGACTAATTATACTGAAGGTGACAGGACCATAACCGATTGTGACAGGTTGTATGATAAATTGATATGGAATAACCCTATTAATTATGATAGTTTTGTAGAATATAAAAATTTAAATAAGTACTATATTCATGATGGTGATATAATGTTTTCCAGGGAAAATAAGTTGTATAGATTTAAGGTAAGATTATTATTTGACGATATGGGGTAGTTGTGTATTGTTTATTGTGTTATGAACATTTAAGTGTGTGGACAGTGTTTTTAAAAATGGACTGATTAGGACTGATTATGGTAAATGATTTCATGATTATGTGAATTGTATATTTTTGTGTATTGATGTCTATGTATTTGTGTATTTTTGCTGTTGTGTATTTTTATGTAAACATGTATTGTAGAATTTTAAATAAGTGAAAGAAGTTTAATAATGATTTTGAAAGGATATTATGGAATTTAGATTCTAAAGGGTTAGTAGATGATTATATATTTGGATGGTGAGAGGTATTGTTGTTAGTAGGTAAGTGATGAATTTTATAATGGTATATTAAGGTGAGATGTTGTAAAAGAGTTTGGGAATAGTGATAAATAAGGGCATTGGAGTTAGGTAAATAGAGTTATTGGGAGTTAGGGAAAATAAAGTGCTGAGATGTTGATGATATATAAAGAGGCGTTAGATATTTTAGGGACACAGTGGTTAGCGATTATATGTAGAGTTGAGTAATGTGGATGGTAATTATATTTGTTGTTGTTGGTGATATTTTGTAATAAGGGTATTGGTGTAGGATTCCAACGAGAGATGTTGAGACGGGAGTGGATCGTTGTGTGCCGGAAAGTGTTATCTGAAAGGGTCAGGAACCGATAAGGGAATGAGTTGGTTAGAGGGAATACACACATACTAGTACAAAACAATGAGCAGTGCCAGAGGTTTTAAATGGGATTTGTGAAGGGGGTTATTATAGAGATATTGGTGTCAAAATACATTAATGGTTAGAAGCGGTTAGTGTAAAAAAGGTGAGTAAGGTTAGATTGACGAATACCAAAATAAGATAGAGAAAATAGTGAGTAATTGAGAGTCACCCAAACTAGTGAGGATGAAAGGGTTAGAAAAGGGAAAATTCATAGTAGAAAGGTAATGGTATATTTGAAATTTTGTTGTTGTATAGAATCTAAATGAATGTTAAATGAATAAAAGTTA
Source organism: Magicicada septendecula (assembly GCA_034769895.1). Taxonomy (NCBI): domain Eukaryota; kingdom Metazoa; phylum Arthropoda; class Insecta; order Hemiptera; family Cicadidae; genus Magicicada; species Magicicada septendecula. The sequence continues at coordinate 16,895,331 of CM068374.1, forward strand.
ATAGAGAATTGTTGAAGTAGTAATGTGATAAAGTTTGGTACAAATCATGTAAATTTAAATTGTTTAATGTAAGGTAAATGTAACAATGTTAATATGTAATGTACAATGTTTTATGATGTTTTATTATGTTGATGATAGAGTGTGTGGCTAGGAGACTACTAGAAGGGTAGTGACCAGAATAATATTAATTTTTGTGTTATAGTAAACAGTCTCAGAAAAAAAAAAAAAAAAAAAAAGATTCTGTGGAAAAGGGGTGAAATTGAAGTAAAGAAATTAACAAAGAAATTTAGATAGTATTGAAGTACTGCCATGATAGATAAATATAATGAAGTTATTTGAAATAAATGAATGAAAATAATAGTTGTTGTTTGAAAGTTAAAAGTTGTTTTTTGTTAATATAGGAATATAAATTTCATGATGAGAGAGGTAATTTGATGTTGACTAAAGTCAGAGAACTTGATAAGAATATATAGGAGTGTCGAAAAGGAGAAGGCTGATCTGTCCTAAATCTTGTTATAATTTTGAGTTATTTGGTAGTTTATAAATAAATGAAACCAACGCCTCAACTCACAAACCAATGCATCTAAGAGGAAACATATCAGTTGCGGATATGTAAATGAATAAGACCACTGTTTTAAAATTTTGTATTGAATGTTTCAGAGTTTTATGGTGTTGTGACCGCGGTCCTGCGCTGGCCGGAGCGTCAGAACAGGAGCGTGCAGTGCCTCATGGCCTTATGGTGTAGGGATCTCTCAGGAGAAGTCCAGTAAGGTCAGACGGGTACGATCGACACTATGGAACCAAGGGTAAGTGATTGAGATTTTCTTTTTATTAACACTACAGGGGGTTGTGGAACATATCTGAACTGATCCTTTTAGAAAAGAGTGAATGAGTCAATGAAAGTTTTTGTGTCTCGACACAAAACCTTTCATTGAGGGGGTTTTGTAACAGTACAAAATTGTCTGTATCGGAATAATGGGATGTAAGGGTACTTTTATTGTGAATTTTATTGTAATCATCAAGTTAAATCAGACAAGGTTAGTTTTGACCCAAGTCCCAAATAATATGTAAATTCACCGGTGGAGAGCCGATCCAAGGTCAGAGGCGTACGAGCAAATTGAAACAACGATAATGGCAGTGTTAGGCGCTAAAAACTGACAATACTGACTTTCTATTGGTCCACGATAATAAATCGTCACCAAAACAATGACGAGTTAAAAAACCATTACGTATTAACCAGACGGAAGCGAAAAGAACAATAGACAATGACGTCAGGCGCAACAAATTTGCATACTAATTGTGCCGGCTTCCGCCCAGTTCAACAACAGCAGCCACCGAGCCTATACGCTCGCCACAGTGCAGTGGGCAAAATTTTGCCAATTATGTAATATTTACTTAATAACATGCAATAGCTCTTTACAAAAGTTTAACAGTAACTACACTCGAGTCAGTGAACAGTTTTAAAAATGAATTTCAATTAAAATCAGTGGGCACAACAACACGAATTTCGGCCGACCACCTGCCTAATCGCCATGAGGAGGAATCTACGCCGCTTCAGTCACAGGAAAGTCCCTAATCAAATTATTTTATAAATTCGAAATTACATTTTAAATGAGCTCAAGCCATACTTTAAATACACATGTGTAAATTTTCAGGGAGAGTGAGAGAGTGAGAGAGATAGAGTGTGTGATTAAGTTGATCAACTTCAATATAACATGAGGCGTTGGTTTGTGAAGTTAACGAATTGTGAGTATCATTAAAATATAAAGAAAATAATAAAGTTCATCAATGCTAGCAGTAATCAAATTGAAAGAATAATGGTAACCAAATAATGAATCTATGTACGTAACCTTGAACCGAAGGCAAGGCGAGATGAGATCGCCGCCATTTTGAAATTTTACAATTACCAAAATACATAGGTGTATTAAGATACAACACATTTTGATAAATACAATCAAGTTCGTTATATTAATGTGTGTACCTCATTATTTCAATACCCTGTAACCACTGCCTCTATCTGCTTAACGAAATTCTGGACCCAAAGCCTAATGAGTTTAACTGAGCTGAGAACGTATTATTCCGGTGACAAGATAATTATGCAAATTACATAAATTTTGACTTTATTACTTTATTATTATTAAAAATTGTTAGAAATTTAACATCGTAAGTGGTGGACGCCTCTCTTATAAAACGCTACGTCACAGAATTGACGCATACAACGTGGGGCAAAGAAAACAAAGTTTCCATTAAGTAAAACACCTCTATCACAAACCGCACGTCACAATATGTAGGTGGGTGCAGTTTGTAACAGGGTGGTCTGGTATCTATTACAATCTTTTTTTTTTTGGCACATTATCATTTTCTCATGTCATAGAAGGGTTGGGAGTTTTTTTTATTTTGTATTAGGCCGGTTCACACATTTTAACCTGGGGTAGTCACCTGTTGGTGCAGATCTATGCAACCGCCCGGACATGTTCCTTTATGTCGGTTAGGCTCTGGCACGTGTCAGCAGCCAGGTCAATTCAGATTGTCTTTAAAATTATAAATTTACAATTTTATAAAACTATACAGGCTGTGCTGACACTTTAAATTTGTAATTGTATTTTTTGATATTATGGGCAATCCAGTTTTTCCTTCAGGTTTATACATTGTTTTTGATAAAATTAGCTAGGTGGTTACAGGCCTTTTAAAATTAAAAAATGTTTATGATAAGAACATACTCGCTGTTCACTAGGCTTCTGTATTTCTATTTGTATCTGTGATGTATATGTATGCATTTTCAATTATGTATTATTTTTATGTCAGGTGTTATGTGAAGGAAGGGTATTTATATGATATAATTTTGAATATTTCCGGCCTTAGAAATGAGATTTGAAATATTTGGGGTTGTGATATTTAAAAATTTATGATATATGAATATTCAACAGAATTATAAATATGTTGTAAAAGAAATGATGATCAAGTTTGGAATTAGGATAAATATTTAAGAAATATTAATATAAAGTTATGTGAATTATGAACACATATGAAATAATAAAAGTTATTTGTTTGTTAATAGAGAGTTTTAATTGCAAGTCCCGTCTCACTGGACCCAGCACATTTTATGCTTCTTCTAGGCCTTCTGCCTAGTCCTAAATATCTAGTAACTTAAAAAAAAAAAAAGAAGTGGATTAGGGGTTCTCTAGTATACAACATAGATTTGGCTTTATGCTATGGTTCATGACAAAATTTTAAGGTTGCATAACCCCTACAAAAGTGGCTTCTTAATATTATAGGCCTACACTATATTCTCATTTTTATAAAACAAGTTCTCAAATTCACTTATTTTTGTTAAACAATTTTTGACATGAGGATGTTTTACACTTTTTCCCCACTTGTGGTTTTGTGGTAACTTTTTAAACAGTGCTTTGTGGTACACTGTCTGTTCAATTAAGTCACTGTACTCTGTGTGAGGTTTGCTTGCAGTCTGAAACGAAAGCTTGCTTTATAACATGACTTACTGAACTTTTATACTGGCAAGACGATGTGTGCACTCAACTGTCATAGCACTGGAGAAGTAACTTTGTAACAGTACATTATGCAACCTATTTTTAGCTGTTGACGAGTGAGTCACAATTAGGCACACTAAAAGGAATGTATAAACAATATCGTTGTTTGGGTGCGGCAGGACAGAATTGCATCTTATGTAATTAAACTGTAAACAAGTGACATCAGCCAGTCAACCAACGGCAGGAATGTGTGGCGGAAACCGGAAAAAACTGGTTTTTAATTGCGCATTAAAATGAACAGCGTTGAGTAGAACAACGGAGGCGGAGCGCAGTCTCACAATCGCTAGCAGCCAGTACAGACGTATTTTAGTGCGTGAGCAATCACGGTAGGCCAGTCAAGGTAGGCCTACCGCTCTCAAAAGTTATAGTCATGCAAATTCTACAAATCAGTGAATGGCAGTTTACTGGACTTTTGGAACGTTTTTTCATATTTTTCATCAAAACCATAGTTATCGGGAAAGTGTGCAATTTCGCCTGGGTAGCGCAACTACAGTGAGGCTCACCGATAAACCAGATAAGTAAAAAGACAAAAAATTTAAACATCGAGTGTGCAGAAAACATTTTGCCGATTGAATTTAATAAATTAATAAATACGAAATAAAAATATATACAGAATCAGAGGGAGAGAGAGTGTGTGAGAGAGCGAGAGAGAAAGAAAGGGGGTAATACAAAAAGTACTGATTTGCTGTTTTATTTTTTGTTTTGTAATCGAAATGTAATTTGTAGCCACAAATTACATTTCAATAATTCTTTTGAAATATTTAATAAAATAATAAGATTTTCTTCTTCGTATTATTTAAATTAGCAGCCATCCTTACAATTTCTTTTATGAATTTGCTAACTGCTATAATTTTTTATTGTTCGACTAAGCTTTTCGTCATTACTGACATCTTCAGGTCTTAAACAACCTCATTACTGACATCTTCAGGTCTTAAACAACACCTTCAGGTTGTTTAAGACCTGAAGATGTCAGTAATGACGAAAAGCTTAGTCGAACAATAAAAAATTATAGCAGTTAGCAAATTCATAAAAGAAATAATAAGATTTTCTATTACAATGTGTTAAGTTAGTTTATTACGCCACTTTACCTATAACTTATTCTCTGTGTCCAAAAGTTCGTCTAACAGCCTTGGAATCTTCTGTGAGGGAGAGTTGGTATTTTAAATTGTTTTTCACGAGGAAAGTTGTCACATTTTTCACATTTCCTCCAATAAAATGTGGTGGTGACCCTGGGGCTTTTGGTGTTTTTGGAATCTGCTGAAGGTAAGGTATGTAAGGTTAGTAACAGGATTTGATTCCTTCATTTCTTTATTACGAATCGTCACAACGTGTAGTGAAAGATCTTAATAAGGTTTCCCAGTAGTACTGCTAGCATCCAGTAAGTGTGCCCTGATTGACCACTGACCATCAACATGTCCATATGCTGTTTATACCTCCTGTTCTGCATTTACATACACATTCAGTCAGTTAGTTTATAATTATTATGAATATTATTTCACGATTGAAAAAATAATCACACTTGCAACATGTTGCATACTAGAGAACCCCCTAACTGAACTCACATTCACTATATTATAAATATTGTATAATATATTAAGCGATATGGTGATTGGTATTTTTAAAACAAATTGTCATTAGGATAATCCTAGGTTAGTGAGTAGGTTATGTTATGCAGCATCACCCAACACAGTTTTCATTCTATTGAAAATTTCTGCTTGCATTAATCCTTCCAAGAAAATAAATAAATAAAAATTAATCACTGCACAACGTTCAACTTTCAACAACGGACTGAGATGTCTGTTTACACGGATGTTGACAATTATACCAAACTGACTTGGTGCTTCAATGCTGCACCATAAGGCAGTGAAAAACAAAGTTGACCCATTTTACTTCTATGTTCCATAAGGAAATAGTTATGGTCATGGCAAAAAAAATCATGTTCGAGATAACGGCTGATTCTGATTGTACTACCCTCAAAACATGAAGAAAAGTCATTTTTCCAAAAGTGTGTGTGTGTGTCTCAAATTCAGACATTAGCCGCAAATTCAAACAGAATCAAATAATTTTTTGCATACATCTCTAAATTGTAGAGGACTCACGGCCTATTGCTTTTGGTGAAGATCGGTTAAGAGAAAGGGGTAGTTTACCTGCAACGTTTTATGTTTCAAAAAGGGTAATTTTTTCTATGATGAACGAATACTGCCGCACATTGAAACAGAATAAATAATTTGTTGCATACTTCCCTGAATTGTAGGGGAATCAAGTCCTATTGATTTTGGTGAAGATCGGTTAAGAGAAAGAGGTAGTTTACCTGCAACATTTTATGTTTTAACAAGAGTAATTTTTTTATGACAAACGATAACTGCCGTAAATTCAAACAGAATCAAATAATATTTTGCATATCATATGTGCCCGAGTTGTAGATTACTCAAGGCTTACTGATTTTGGTGAAGATTTAGTTTTGATAAATAATGTATCCTGACAAGAAGATCATAATAATCCACTCTAGAAACATAGATGAAATATCTATAAATGAAGAAACTAGTTGAACGGGGTGGGGGTAATTTTCTATAAATGAAAATTATAGTTGAAGGGGGAGGGGATAATTTTTTATATGTGTACTACGTTATTGGCAACAAAGAAGTAGTTTGTTGTTATAATTCCTTCCCAGGCTGTTTGGCCATAGTCCAATATTTTCTGCAAAACCAGACGTTTCGGCAGTGCCATCGACTACCATCATCAGTGAAAATTGAGTATGATAACATGAGGTAGTATACGTTAGTGGCCACAGTACTGTGGTTAAGGCTGAAGCAATAAGTAGAAAGAAGTAGATTCTATGTAAATATTTCATTTCGAAAATGATTTTAAATATAAATCTTAGAACATGGAAGTCATGTATGGTTCTCCATACTGATATTATTTTCCCACTTTGCAATACAAATTCAACTAAACAAATTTTTAGCCCCATGAATACAATGATATCCCATATTATTTCAATGTTATGTAATGAATTATTATATTTTTCCATTTGATCAAAATGTACACATTCAAACACTTTCAGAAAACTTACATTCCTGCCTTTGATACTGTAATTATTGTAGTGCCTGAATATCCGAGCTCCTTTCTCCATATATGCCAGCATGGAGTATCTCCCCCACCACTCATTATAATTTCCATCCTTGTCATGCTGTCTTCCCTAAACAACAAAAAAGTAAAGAAATGTTTTACAGAATTATACTATTATAATTATGAACAATTCATATTATACATTTTTAAAGAATTAATTTGACGTTTTACAAAAATAATTAATGAACTTCATATAATGATAGATAGTACATGTGTGATAATACAAACCTTGTGTCACATAAAATTAACTAATTTACTAATTATCGGGCGCCGTGTTGCCAGATTGTGCAACAACATAGATATTAGGCTTACCTTTCGGTCCAGTATTCGTGTAGACGAACCAGTAATTGCGAAATATACCTGAAATAACTCACTCGTACTTGTATTTTTTACCAATGACATTACCTTTTATTATCAAAAAGACTCTAAGTACATATGAAATGATTCTATTGAACTATGTGCCAAACACGCACGTTACTATGCCTCGGGGCGTAGTCCACTTATTTTGTAAACATTAATAAGAAATAAACATTGTAAATATAATAAACATAGTATAATATACCTGCACAACCCAGCACTTAAAAAATTTAGGTCTCTCTCTCTCTCTCTCTCTCATTCATTCTCTGGTACAATTTATTTTATTCTGAGCTCATTTAAATTTTGAATTGGTTTAAAATTGGTCATTATAATATTGAATGAATTTTGAAATTGGTCATTATTACACAATGATGTTGATTTACTTGAAATAATAAAAAGAATATTTGGAACATTCTCACCAAATTATATTGGACAGCTACTCAGCTGCGGTTGTTTGTCCGGTAAAACATCGCACACCGCGAGTTCGCCGATTTCGCTACTGGTCACATCTTGAAGTATTACAATAATCTGAACACTGTTTTTAATCCACTTTTGGTGGTGTAAAAGTTAAAATTCACACTTAATGAACCTCTTGCCGGCCGGCTACGTTCACACTTCAGGATGAAATGACCCAGAGTCTTTGTTTCACATTGCGTAGGTGGGGCAAAAACTACGTCAGGCTTTTGTTCTTTGTTTACAGCTTCGACTTGTTTACAAAAAATGTGCATTCCTTCCGCTGACGTCATCAGGGCTCGTCACGTTATCTCTGTATGTGACATACGTTTTTTGCTGTGTTTGTAGTTTTGCAATGAAAACGGTCGGAATCCTGTCAATTCACATCTGCGTTTTATAAAATAGTTATATAGTCCACTCACCAAAACTTTACAGGGATTATGAAATATTTAAATAATTATTACCAAATAATGGTTAAAAATAATTGAATACAATAATTATGGTCTTTTGTACCATGTTTTTATAAATTTAGTATTGTACCAGAATTGTACCATCACAAAACCCCCTCAATGAAAGATTTTGTGCCAAAGCATAAAAACTTTCATTGACCCATTCGTACTTCCTAAAGGGATCAGCCAGGATATGTCACCACAACCCCCTTACAATTTATATTAAAAGAAAATCAATAACTCACCCGTGGTCTGATGACGATGACAGAACCTGCATGACCTTATTGGACTTCTCCTTCGAGATCCCAACACCATAAGGCCAATCAGGCGCGTAACGCTCCTGCTCTGACGCGCTGGCCAGCTCAGGATCGCCATCGTAGCATCACCAAACACTGAAACAATAAATTAAAAATATCAAAATAGTGGCTTGGTATTTTACTCTATCCTTAACTGATCTGGTTCCCCTTAGCTATGTGCTGGTTTGTGTTAATAAGCACTGGGTTTGCTTGAACTACTAGAAATACAAATATAAAAAAAATATAAAATACAAGAATTACATAGAATTGCCATTCTCTTCGTGGACTACCCTGAATTGTAAAAATTGTTTCGATTCCCATCGATAATAATTAACTCTTTCTGTTTCATAATTAATGTACTTATAAAAGAAACAAATATTTAAATAAAACATGGAAATCCACATATAAATTCCCAATATTACTTAAATCTCCCAAATATTCAAACATGGAGAAAACATTTTATAGAAAAAATAATTAATAAAACCTTATTGAAATTAAAATTATTATTATTATTATTAACAGTTAATAATTGGCGCTGTTAACAATATTTACCCCTCTTTCTCCTCCACACACACTATTTCCCATACATCATGTTAAAATTTCTATGTTAATACATAATACATACACATTATCATTATATTAATACAGTAATACATTAAAATGGTTAATTCATATTTAATCTGATTAAGATTTGCACGTTCTATCTATTTAGAGTTGCATTTAAAATATAAAAATTACAATTTCAATTAATTAATTAATTAATTCTAATCTTTCATTAATTAGCCATCAATTATTATAATTATTAATTTATTTCAAATTTATTATTAATATTCATACTATATTATTATTAGTATTTCATTATTCATTTCTTATTTCCTTTCTACTCTGAACTTTCTACCTACCTAACTACCTAACCTTTCACCTTTTTATTATTTTTCTAGTCTGGGTAACTCCTGTATTCTCTATACTTTTACTTATTATAATCTTACTCACCTTTCTTCTAACTAACAACCAAATTTACCTATCATGACACCAATTTCTCAATTATAAACACCTTTCACTAATTTCATTCCGACGATAAATCCTATAGCACCGCGCGTCTTTGTACAGAGATGGGTGTTCCCTAACTGGCTATATACATTCATAATATTTTGCCCTTCCAAAAAATTCGGCAAACACTCCCTTAAACTACGCTATTACCTGCCACAACGCTATACGTTGGCTACTCCTTGTCACCTCACCCCCACTACAAAATATCATCAACAACAAATAAATGCTTAACCTTTCCTTTACTCACCTCTACACATAATCACTAACTACTGTGTCCCTAAATATCTAATACTTTCTTTGTATTATTTTCTTTAAAATTCTTAACTATCTAACTCCCATTACATTAATTAAATAACTCATCTGCCTTTATCTATACCCAGGCTCTATTCCTTTTTTAAACGCTCTACCTTACTGTAATCATTGACAATTGTCTTATAAAACTTATTTCTTACCTACTCATAACAATACATTGTAAAATTCAAATATATATTTTTACTCAATCATTTATTATTATTCACTAAGAATTACCTTCATTACAAATTAAATAATAATTTGACTTCATTAGAAACTTTTATGACAATTAATAATTTACAACTTCAGTTACACAGTTAGTACAACTTTCTTTTGTACCATATTTATTCAGTAATTAAGAGTAATAATCTTTAATTATTATTCAATTATTTAAAAAAAAAAAGTTACTTCTTTAGGTAAACAACAAGATGTTAACGGTTAATTATTAACACAATACATGGTATACATAAAATATACCTGTAATACACAACATCAAAATACATAAATACATTGATATTAACACCTATAAAACAATGAAAATTATACAATCCAAACACATTATTTTGTCATTAATCCAAATCAGTTCATATGCAGTCCAATTCAAAACCACTGTTCACATACAGTATATTAAATGTTCATTACACAATTAAAACAATCGACCCTCCATCGTTGAATAACATTCTAATCTTAGGTCTATTTGTCTTATTTTTTAGTGAATAAATTTTATTATTAGAAACATTATAATCATAATAATTATCAAACATTTCATATTCATTCACAATTTCAATATCATATATCAAGTCACGATCGAGTATGGTTCTATCTACATCAGTAAGATCATATGTTATAATCTTGTTAGTCATATAGTAATTATCATCATCATTTTCTACCACTACACCTGTTACTTCCCAAGGTAAGTGCTTGATACCATTGTTCTCATCATCTATTATTATTTCAATTTCACTGTTACTACAAGGTAAGTATTCATTATTTTCATTCACCATCTCTACTCCTAACCTCTCTACAAGTTCTCTATACTTTCTATTTACTTTAAAAATTTCTATTACTCTCTTACTCTCACAATACTTCTCTACACTTTCTCTCTTTATATATTCCTCACCATAACACCAAGTTACACTCTCTCTCTCCAAATATGCAGGGGTCACTAACTCAAAATTACTGCACCACTTATGAGGTACACAAAAACACCAAGGAACTCTATTTGTAGACCTTTCGTCTCCCAAATATAAATTTAAGGAACTCTCGTCCTTATTAAAAATACGTGAAGACTTGACTTCACCCCCTAACACAACATCAAAGGAAAATTCTAACCCCTGCACCCCTTTAACAAAAATACTTTCTCCAAGCTCTCTCTCTGACTCAATACACTCAAACACCTCATTTTCACTCATATTTTCATTATCTTTTTCTAACACCATTTCATTCTTACTACCTGTAAACTCATTATTCAAATTATCATTGTTACTTACTTCGTTAGCACTTACACTAACATTATTTTCTGTGAATGTATCATCATTACTACCTCCACTATTATTCTTGTAATTCTCGTCTACTTTACTCTTCGGTATATCAAATATCTCGTCTACTAACGTTACTGTTTGTTTTGTCAATTTATCGAAATGAGCATGCATATCGTCTATTTTTTATCAAAGTGAGAATTTCAGCTTTTAATTTCTCTCTTTATTTCGTCAAACTTCTCATGGAAATCACTTTGAATTTGAACATTTTGTGTTTTAAATTCACTGAATTTAATATCAGAATCACTTTTTTGTTCATCCATCTTTTTGTCTAACTTTAACAATAATTGCATCATTGCAGCCGTACCATCTGGTTTACTTTCTGACCTAGTTGAGATGGATGTATTGACTTACTCTGTCTCTACAGATACAAGCGTATCAGGCTCGTCAATCTGGCTAGTTTGTGTTGATTGCACATCCATCTCACTAGTCATATCTACATCAGTTGTACTGATTTCTAATGTTATATTGTCATTAGTACTCATTTTTGCTATTTTATCTTGCTAAAACATATATGTTTATAACCTAGAAATTTGACCCTCTTGTACTCACGTGTTTGCGTACTTTTGCAATTACTTCAGGTAATTATGTCACTTTCCTGGTAGGTATTACTCCACATAAAATTACGTTTTATGTAGAGTCCCTGTTCGGGCGCCAAATGTGATAATACAAACCTTGTGTCACATAAAATTAACTAATTTACTAATTATCGGGCGCCGTGTTGCCAGATTGTGCAACAACATAGATATTAGGCTTACCTTTCGGTCCAGTATTCGTGTAGACGAACCAGTAATTGCGAAATATACCTGAAATAACTCACTCGTACTTGTATTTTTTACCAATGACATTACCTTTTATTATCAAAAAGACTCTAAGTACATATGAAATGATTCTATTGAACTACGTGCCAAACACGCACGTTACTATGCCTCGGGGCGTAGTCCATTTATTTTGTAAACATTGTAGTAGAACAGATACTTAGATATAGATGTGTGTTGGTTGTATGTGTATTGTAGGTACGCTCCGGTATCTACAACAATGTTGTATAATAAAATTTCCAAAATGTAATTATTATTAGCGGTTTGATTGTTATCAATGGTTGTGTGGGTATTCCCGTTTAAATTCTTCAATTTAAAAAGTATTTTCGCACTCCACTGTTCACCTCCCCACTTACCATATGTGGATATTACTGTCCTGTTGGGTGACTGCTTCTGCTGTAACATACACTCTACACATACAAGTGGATATTCTATTTGAATATCATACGTGATAAGCATGCACAATAAAATAAAATAAAAACTGAATTATGATTTGCATTATAAGGGATATTCAAATTCTGCCGCCACCTTTTGATAGAACTAGTTGTGATAGCTAAACTATTTTAAGTTTGAAATTAAACACTTTTTCCACTGGTAAAAAATAATTGAGGTTTATTAACAGTTCTTGAATGCCATTAACTCTTTTAAAATCAACAATCAATCACTAATAGTTTTACAGAAAAAGAATTATTATGAACAATTTTAAAAAGAAACTCTTCTTAACCTCAAGGCTGGTAACACTGTAGGTTAATACAATAATTTTATTTAGAGAGGTTATGTCCTCTTTACATACTTGAATTACCAAGTTCGTGTGATCTTTGAAGTGACATGATGCCAGATACAAGATGTTGTGTTTTATAACAATATTTAATAAAGAATTAATAGAAAATAAACAAACAAACATTAAAATTGAAAGTTGGTACCATATAATCGATAACTATCGTATTATCGTACGCGGGATTCAGTACACAGTAGTTACTTTAATAAACACGTGCGTTGATTTGCACTGCTAAAAATTACTATTATTATTTAATAGTTGGCCATAGAAATTATTTATTGACAAAAGAAAAAGTTTATAATAAAAAAAACTCTTGTGATAGCTTTCATTTGGTTTGTATTACTTGAGAACAGACTTATGAAAAAGGTGACAAGTTGTTGTTATTATTTCTAGGTTATCTAATAACGTAAGTAGTTATTAGGGTTAAATATATTATTCATTGATTTCTTATTAATCTAAACATATATATACTATTCCTAATACTTCTGATGTGTAACTATCAGTTATTTTGAATAATTTTTTCGCAAAAAAAAATATTTATTTTCATTAGTCAAATCAAAAACAACATGAGTCAATTGAGCGACTATTTGCGACACTCATATTTTGTAATATTTAAATTAATCTTGACTCCTTTAATTATGATAAATAGTAAAAACATTTATTTCTTAAGTTAATAAGTGCGAAATAATTCTCTTATTAGTTCTGATAACTTTCATCAGAATTGTTACACTTCGATACTACTGATTAGAGTAGTATCCAAACAATCATTTACAGAAATTATTATTTCTGCTTTATTTTTTAAATAATGAAAATATAGTACTCCCTGGTTTTTTATCAACACAAAACTCGAAAATACGACCGATATTATACACTGGTCGTATTTTATTATTATATTCACTCCGCATTATACACTCGTTAATTGTTTGTCATGTGTAGGTTAGATGTGTGTAGTATGACTCAGGTATATGTGTTGCGCACAATTCAAATAAAACTTCTTCATCGACTTTGCCCGTCGAATTATGCGTGTTTACTCCTTGATGATTGAAAGACGACTGTGACGCTTCTCCTAAGCGTCTCTGGCTTGTCTGCCGGTTTTCATTCATTTGATTGGTTCAATTTTTCGAACTCTCCGACCCAAAACACCTTGATTTAGTAAAACTTTTAATTTATTACCAATTTCGTATATGGTTTGGAGACTAAAGTGACGTAAACGCCGATGCACTAAATGATTAAAAAGTTTATAATCGTTATAACTTTTTTATTAGTTGTCATATCGTTGAATGGTTGGTGTCAATAAATCGCGGACATCCTGGGCTTTAAATAAGTCCAAACAAGAATGAAATCCGTCCATTATTAATTCACTACAACGATTTTACAAATTCTTATGGTGAATCTTAAAATTAATAAGCTTATTTCACCAAATCTTATCTAATTACACAATAACACTTCTGATTAAATGTTTTGAGTCCATTTCTCAATTGCTTAATATAAAAATTTGGGAGTAATTATTATTCAAACAATGTTTGATAATGGCGTCTCAAGCGTTCATATTCGATTATTTATAATCGCCCTTAATACTATTATTCCTTATCTAATGACATTTGTTTTGTATTCTAATAATAATATAAACGTTTATTTACATCGGTTTACACTTTAGTATATGCACAATGTTGTGTTTCATATACTAGTAGTTTTATCTAACTACCTTCTGATCTCTTTTCTTTAAATTGTCACTTTGTTTTTGTTTTCCTACATAAGGTATATAATGTTGAAAATGCAAATAGTGTACAACTATAGTACCTAGTTCATTTAATATATTTGTTAGCCTTTCGCTATCTGAAAACCCTTCAATTCCTAGTATTGGGTTTGTTTACATCAGGTTATGACATGGCAGTCAGTTTTTTTTTAATAAATCAATAACTAAATCGTTATTATTACATTTGACATAGATTCTCAAAGTAGTATCAGATATCCTTCTGATTACTGATAACATTTTTATTTACCTTTGAACAAGTTTGGATGGTGCATTTTGCTTAAATAACTTGCTACATAGTGTTTGTTTACATTCTGATCCCACCATCATAGTCGTTTAGTTTTCAATAATTTGTCTATAAAATTACTATTCTTATACTTATGATCTGTTCTCATAGTAGTATTAGATGTCTTTCTAACTACTGGTAACACTTTCATTAATCTCTGTGTAAGTTTTAATAATGTATTTTGCTTAACTAATTTGTTATATTGGGTTCCCTTTCATCTAGCTTTGTGCTATCATATTTAATCTGCTTTATGTGCAGTGTATTTCAGTATAAGACATTATTTATTAGCGTGCATTATTATTTATAATGAATCTTTAATTGAAACAATTGTTGATGGTTGCTGGGTTTAATTAACATATATGATTTTTTGTTTTATAGGTGCATTTCCTATGGGGTTATGTATCAATGTACAACATATTCTTATGCAGCATTTGCTACTACTATTATGACTTCATTATGGTATTCTATTACAATGGTTTAATTGTTGATTAATACACATGTTTACACTATTTTTTCTAAACAATAATACAAATATTCTTAAACTAATGATAATACATTTCTTGTTATGGTTTGTACCTAATTTCTGTTACATTGTTGTTTGATACTTAACAAACTAGTTTGTTTGTTATTATTTTTTCTGGCCTTTCTTTATATTGTATTCTGTTTTGCCGTGGCATTCAGTTACATTTCCTTCAAAATTTACAAAGTTTTTTATTATCAGGTTCTATGAACAATGATTTTACTGTTCTATCTTACATTTCTTGGTGGTCTTATGATTATCTATTTGGATTACAATCTTCATTAAATTAGTCACACTAACTGTCTGTGTATTTTTGACTATTTAATCTTTGATGTTTCCACTATGAAGGTAACACATTTTCTTCTGCTATAAACCTTATCACTTGAATTGTCTGTGGGGTTTATTAGGTTAAAATTGGTTAACTGGTCACAGGTTCTCACACTTACATTAAGTCTTAACTAAAAATGAACTTTTTCATGTGAAAACTTACTGATTTTATTGGACGCGGCTTAGTATCCGCCTTCTTCAGCTTTGGTAACAGACTGCCAGCATTTTGTAACGGTTGTGTGGAAGGTGAAGTGGGGGTGGTGTGTGGAGGAAGGGGATTGGCGCGGAGATTCAACTCACTGTTTGTTTTCTGTATAATTGTGTCAAAAAGTGTATGTGATTTATATTGTAATTGATCGTTGAGTATGTTGTTTGGTTGTGTTGTGTGGTATTTATATATTTCGTATTGTTCAGTTGTGTTGAGTTTTTGACCTTTGGGTATGTAATGTAAAATTTCAAGATTAGTGTCTATGTTGGTGTAACTGTGGTTTTCTGTGTGTATGTGTGTGGCAAATGCGGAGTGTATATTGTTGTTGGTTAAAGCTTTTAATTGTTCAGAATAACGGGATGAAAAAGATCTTTCCGTCTGGCCTATGTAGAAACTATTGCAGTCATTACAATTTAATTTGTAAACACCTGTTTTGTTATATTTGTCTATGTCTGTGTTTGTATTACTGATGTGTTTTTTGATGGTATTGGTTGTTCTGAATGCTATTTTGTATTTGTGTTTTCTGAATGTATTGGCGATTTTGTGTGTGTATGAGTTGTGGTATGTGAGTGTGATGTATTTATTGTGTTGTGTGTTGATGGTATTTAGTGTTTTGTTGTTTTTGTTTTTGATGCGTTTGTGTAGTATGTTTATTAAATTGGGGTTATAACCGTTTTTTATTGCTATGTATTTTATTGTGTTGAGTTTGTCGGTGTAATCTTGTTTATTTAAGGGTATTTTAGTTAGTCTATGGAGCATATGGTTGAAGGCCGCATGTTTATGTTGTGTTGGGTGGTTTGATGTGTTGTGTATAACCATGTCGGTTGTGGTTGGTTTCCTGTATATTTTGTACGTGTGTGTATTGTTAGTTTTGTTAATTGTTAGATCTAGAAAATTTATACTATTGTTTTGTTCAGTTTCCAGTGTAAATTTTAATTTGTGGTGTATAGTGTTTATGTATTTGTGGAAGTTTTCAACTTGTCTTGTGTTGCCTTTGAATAAAAGTAATATATCATCTACATACCTGTGCCAGTATATAATTTTGTTAGTGTATTTGTTGTTGTTTATTATATGGTTCTGTTCAATGTTGTGTATATATATTTCTGCTAGTATTCCTGATATGGGGGATCCCATCGGGAGTCCTTCTGTTTGTGTGTATATTTTGTTATTGTATGTAAAGTAATTTTGTTGTTATTATTTTGGTAAGTGTGATGATTTCTTGTATGTGTGTTTCAGGTGTGTTGTTTTGTCTGAGTAGTTGTTCTAGTGTTTGTATGGTATCTTTGATGGGGACATTAGTGTATAAATTTGTTATATCAAAAGATGCCAGAGTTGAGTTATGTGGGATGTGTATGTGTTCAGTTTTCCTGACTAGGTCAATGTTGTTTTTGATAGATGTGTTGTTACTGAGTTTAATGTTTTCTCTGATTATTTTGTCTAGTTGTTTTGCGATTTTGTGGGAGGGGGCCCGTGTGTTGTTTATTAATGGTCAGATTGGAATGTTAGGTTTATGTATTTTTGGTAATGCATTTAGTTTAGGGGGGTTAGGTTTTATTTGTTTAAGGTATTTGGCGTTTTCTGGTTTGATTATATGTTTAGTGTTGTTTATAAATTTATTAATCTGTTTATAAAATTTTAGTGTGGGGTCTTTATTTATTTCCGTTATATTATTTTCGTTGAAGAAACTTTCGATTTTAGTGTTTAATTGGTGTGTGTTGTCCATTATGACACTAACGTTACCTTTGTCGGCTTTTAGGATTGTTGTGTTGTGTTCAAGTAACTTGTGTTTTACACTATTAAGTGTTTTTATTTCATTGTTGTGTATTTTTGGTTTTGTAAGTGTGTTTTGAAGTTTTCTTTTTATGTCGTGACGTATCGGGTCTTGGTCGTTAAGGTGCGTGTTTTGTACAGCCGTTTCTGCGTCTATGATGATGTCGCGTATGTGTTTATTGTGATTTTTGATGTTAGTTGTATTGGTATTCAAATTATGTTTCAGTCCTTTGTTTAATAAATCCATTTCATCTTTTGTGAAATTAATGTGTGTTGTATTAACTACGTGTGTGTGGAATATGTGTGCCGGTTCAGGGATTGATTCAATTGTGTGTGTTGTAAGGTTAGTTATTTTGTTGTTGTGTCGATGTTGTATTGTCAATTTGAGTTTTTCTATGTTGTCTTGTGTGTGTTGTATTACATTTTCAAGTTCTGTGTGGTGTAATATTTGTGTGAGTTTCATGTGTAAGTTATATGCCTGTCTGTTGAGTGTGTCTTTTTTATGGTATAAATAATTGATTATGTTGTTTAGGTTTATTTGTTCTAATTTCCGTTTGGTTTGTAGTGCTGTATGTGTGTTTTGTTTTATTGTACTTGTGCGTGTGTTGGTATGATGTTGTGTTTTTGACAAGTTTTATTGAATGCTATGTGTAAGGAAGTTTTTGTTACTTGTTGCTTGGCGTTTCTGTACTTATTGATGAAATACGCTTTATCTGCGGTATTATAGTTGTCTTGATTATTCATCTCTTCTTTCACAGCACTAACACTTAACTAAAAATGAACTTTTTTATGTGAAACTTCACCTTCCACACAACTGTTACAAAATGCTGGCAGTCTGTTACCAAAGCTGAAGAAGGCGGATACTAAGCCGAAACGCGTCCAATAAAATCAGTAAGTTTTCACATGAAAAAGTTCATTTTTAGTTAAGTGTTAGTGCTGTGAAAGAAGAGATGAATAATCACGACAATTACATTAAGTATTCACTATTACTGTTTGTGATTTCTTAAATATGTTAAACACTGTTTCTTCATAGTCGACAATCGCTATTCTTCTTCCAGCTACTAGTATTGTCTCTAGTATACTTGGTGAATGGTGATTTCTTGTATTGTCTATCCATTATCTTCTCTCTTCATGTCATTTTTCCTTGTCCTTCTTCTTCCTTTCTTCTTTTGGTTTACACGTCTTCTTCAATATTTCCATTGTAGTAGTCGTTGTTCCATAATATTTATATTTGTAAATATATTGGTTTGCCTGCCATCATTGTGGTTGCTCTTGAGTTGTCACTTCTTTTTATTTTACATAGTCATTGTTTTGTTGGTTCCCCTTACTGTTGGAATCCTGTTTCCTTCTTCTTCATTATATATATATAGTCATTATCTTTGTTGGTTCCCCTCACCGTTGGAATCTATTGGGCCTGGTTTCTAACATTTTATATTGGCTCATGGTCATTTTCTTTCTCTATTTTGTGTACGATGCTGCTATGTTACACTTCCTTCTTCTTTGTTGGAATTTTACAATAATATATCTGTAGATACACACTTTTTGTTCACATAATTTTACTTACTTAGAAATATTTTCATGCTTTCCCGTCACTTGACGTAATAATTGCTTACTTTATGTAACTACCAAATTTGGTAACGTTACATATGCCTTCCTATAAGAATTGATTAATTCTGAATCAGTATACTTATTTTTCATTGAAGAATTCATCAATTGTTGTATGTTTCCATGTCGATTCATATGCTTTTTATATATATCCCTTCACTTTCTTCTATTTGAATCATAATTATTTCTCTTCTATGTAATTATCTCCCTTGTTTATTTAGTTCCCTAATTCCCTAACATAATTTTAGCTGGGGCAGTTCAGAGCGGCTCACTTTGGCATACAACTCCACTGGCCATACTAATATCAATAAATACGGAGGCACATCATCTCCATCAATAATAATAAATGATTGCTGGCATTATTCATCAGTCAATTCATCTCAAATAATCAAAAAATATAAAGTGGTCGTTCTTTCGACAAATAATAAATATCCTTGGGATTATCTCACGCATCTGCGGTTTATACATTGTTATACTCTCTTCTTCTTGATTCACCTCAACTAAATTCTTCACATATTACAGGGATAGTTTGTTTTACATTTCATCACTGGTATATTCTCATGATCATCTTCGTTAATATATTACTTTTTATTCTTCTTCGTCATCAATTAATCTCTTCTCTTTGTATCACATTAAACGTCATCTCATATTCTTCTTCATTTCGGGGTTTACTTCTTTAGATATAATTCATGAATATATTTTCTCATGGTTTCAATTGAGATATAGTCCATATGGTATAGGCTTTCTTCTAGTAAAAGACACTAGAAAACATTGTGGTTGTGTGTTGTTTCTTATCTACATTAATGATACTTATTCAGTTTTGTTCCTCCAACTTCTTATTTCCTCCTTCTTTCATTGGTAGTACGGGTATGATGGTAACTTTACTTGTTGACATGGCTCTTGGAATTTGTTGTGCCTAGGATGTAGTTTGTCGGCCTCGTATAGTACTTCTTCCTTTCATTGGTAGTACGGGTGTGATGGTAACTTTACTGTTGACGTGGCTCTTGGAAATTTGGTGCCATAGGTGGTATGTGTCAGTCTCGTATAGTACTTCTTCCTTTAGTAGTACTATTATTTGTAAATATAATTTTCTTGATCCTTTACATAACTTCTTTGGAACATATTTTTCGCATAACAAAATTACAATATAGTCAACGTTCATTTTCATAGTTATATATTCACTTCTTGTTTAATATAAACAACAAATAATCTTCATAGCAATATTCCATCCTTTCTTCATATAGTCAATATTTATTCTCATAATTATATTTTCATTTTTCACTTATTAATAAACAATAATCTTCAGCGCAATGTTTCACTTTTTATCTTTATATAGTTAATAGTTATATTCACAAGTATATTTTCATCTTTCACTTAATATCCATAACAAATAATTTTCATCGCTATATTTCACTTTTATCTTATAATTTAATCTTCGATATACCGTTTCATTGAAGCTTGGTTGTATGTGCCCTTTATCTTCTTGGTTATTGGGTCTTGTAACTCATAGGTGTTATTCAGGTTGTTTTTGGTTACAGTTTATGGGCCTGTGAATAGCAGTAGCAGTTTTTTCGCAATACCTTCAATTGTACTTGGGAGTTCTCGGTTTTTTATGAGTACTCTGTCTCCCACTTCGTACTTTATGACTTTAGGTTGCGATTTCTGGTATTTGAACCTAAGTTTGTCAGCTCGTTCAACTGCGTTATTGTAAAATTTTGTTTTATCGAATTTGAATTCATTTTCTATTGGAAAGTTTATGATTTCTGTAATTTCCCGGGGTGGTCTTCGCTCATACATAGCCATATAAGGCGTCTCATCTGTTGATTGATGATAAGCTAAGTTCAGGAAGTCTTCAGCCGGGGATAGATATTCCTCCCATTTCCTCTGCTGGCTGTGACAGTAGGTTCTTAAGATCCTTCCTACTTCTCTCAACATTCTCTCAGCAGGGTTGCTGTTGGGGTGATACACAGACGTTTTGTAGGTTTTTATGCCCTGATGGATTAGAGTTTCCCGCAACTTTCGTCCTCGGAATTGTGTTCCATGATCTGTAATTACTGATAGTGGTCTTCCCACTTCGGGTATATATTTGGATATCACAATGTCTAGTATTTTGTTAGTTGTAGCTCGATTTATTGGATAAAGTTTTGTGAATTTTGTGTAGTGGTCGAATATGATTACTACATATTTGTATTGATGCCTTCCACCACTTCGTGGAAATGGTCCACAAATATCTAAAAATACTTTTTCCAATTTTGCTGTTGATGTTATAGGTATCATTACCCCTTCTCTTTTTTCATTACTACACTTAACCAATTGGCATACATGACAATTTTGAATATACTTTCTCACTTTGCGGTTCATGTCTTTAAAGTGTACATGTTCTTGTAGTGCCTTGACTACTTTGACTGCGCCCATGTGACCGTAACGCACATGGTAATCAATTACTAGTTCTTTTTCAATGGGTTTCGGTATAACCATCTTCCATTGTTCACTATCTTTTTTAGTTTTAGTGAATAGTAATCGGTTGTGAGTACAGTAAAATGGTGCTATTTTTTCATCATCGTTTGCCAATCTTTGGATGATTTGTAAGATTTTAGGATCCCTGTTCTGATGAGTGTTTATGTCTGATAGGATGTTGGTTAATTCAGATTTGTTCTTTAATATGTGGTAGACTTTGGCGATGGTTTCTTTTTCTCCCTCGAATGTCTGGGCGGTGATGTTCACTCGGGACAACACGTCTGCAGCTATGTTGCTTTTCCCTGGTATATATTCCCATTGGATGTTATATTCCTGGAGTGTCAGTGTCCACCTTGTTAATCTACCATGTTTCAGTCCGCAATTCTTGAGAAAAGATATAGACTTGTGGTCTGTTCTCACCGTAATAGGATATCCTAATATGAAGGTTCTGAATTTCTCACAGGCAAACACTATACTCAGTAACTCTTTCTCTGTCGTGTGATAGTTTCGCTCACATTTATTTAGAGTTCTACTAGCGAAACTAATTACTTGGTGATTACCTTCTTGGTCCTCCTGATATAATACTGAACCAAGGCTAAAATCACTAGCATCACAGTTCATAAAAAATTGTCTTTCAAAATTAGGATGGTGTAGCATGACTGTATCGAGAAATTTTTTCTTTATTAACTCAAAGGTAGTGTCTTGGTCAGACCCCCACTTCCACTTTTCCTTTGCCGATAATTGTGATGAAAATCGAGCCGTTAATTCAGAATAGTTGCGCTGGAATTTTCTGTAGTAATTACAAATTCCGAGGAACGACTGTAACTGTTTTTTGCTTTTCGGTATCGGGAAACGCTGGATTGCTTCCATCTTTTCTTGGGCTGGTGTGATTCCAAACTCTGATAAGTTGAACCCCAAAAATTGTACTTCCTTGGCTATCAACTTTGATTTGTCCAGTTTGAGCGTGATGTTGTTGTCTTCTAATTTCTTTAGCACTTGTGCCACCCGGTTACAGTGTTCTTCCCAATAATCTGATGCTACTAATAGGTCATCGACATACACTGTCGTAAATTGTAAAGTATTATGTCCTAATATTTCATCCATGCATTTAACAAAAATGGCCACAGAATTCACAAGGCCGAAGGGTAACCTTTTAAAATGATAGTTACGGCCTTCGAAAATAAATGCTGTGAATTTCCTGCTATTGGGGTGCAACTCAACCTGCCAATAACCACAGACAGTATCCCATATACTGTAATACCTTGTGCCATAAAATCTCTTTAATATCTCGTCGATTTCGCCAGGCGACGTCCTGTCATTAATTATGGACTTATTAATTTCCCGTGCATCCAAGCAAATCCTCACTGCGCCGTTTTTCTTGGGTACAGCTACAATGGGATTAGTGTACGGGGAATTGCTAACTTCAATGATATCGTTCTCAATTAATCTTTGTATTTCTTCACGAACGGCTTCCTTAAGTGAAAAAGCGATTGGATAGGACTTTCTCTTGAATTCAGTTTGGTCCTTAAATTTCAGTTCACATTGAAAGTTTTTTATCTTGCCAGGTGTATCGGATAAGTCAGCTCATGGTTAATGTTGTTTGTCTGGAATGCTCTAATTTCGTCAATCTTTTCTACCCACAATAAATCTTCTGGATTGCTGCGAATTTCTTGGTTGATAGACATCTTCTTATGTTCATGGCCTTCCCGTATATAATAGATGACATGTTCTGGGGGTGCCTTCCTATGTTCTATAAGATTTGCAGTCCATTCAACTTCATCTGCCTTCAATAACACTGTATCTTTGTCCATATTGATTATGGCTGTATACTTCCGCAGTATGTCGCATCCGATAAGTAGTGTAAATGGCAGTCCACTTGCTACGAGGAAAACCATTGGAATTGTCTCTCCATTACTCGACACTTCCAACTGTACTTGGTGTCGAATGGTTTTATTTTGTCGCCCAGTGGCTCCAATGAGTATTATATTATTGATGGGTAGTGTTGGTATTGTTGTCTGATTTTCTGATTGTATTCGGTTTAATTCTAATTTGTCGATTAACGAGACATTAGCTCCTGTATCTACCATAGCGGTGGTACTTATTCCGTTGACTTTTACGGATATATATGCGATTTCGCTGTTAGTTGTGTCTCCGATACTGTCTTCTTTTTCCTCCATTAGGTCCTGCCTAATGTTCTTTAGATAATTATTGTGGTACATTTTATTATATGCCAATTTTGTTGCTAAAATGTTAGACCCAATAGTCCGGTTCAGTGAGGGTGTTGTTAGTCTTTTCACTGCCGGTTCCCATTTAAAGGCAGGTCACCGTTTGTGTGCCTGTCTTGCGAAGTAGATGCTATTGGTTCTTGGGCTCCTTGCCCGTTTCCATTGCGATAGGTTTCGGTTGTTTGAGTGACTGGTCTGTTGCCTTCACTACTGGCGCTCCTGTTTGACCTATAACCCGACACTCGGTCTTCTTGGTCGCTGTGGTTGGAATTACTATGGTGATTCGGAAAACTTCTCCGTCCTTGATAGTAATTCCGCCTATTTCCACCTCTGCTAGCGTGGGCGTAGTTCACTCTCCGGAACTGATTATTGTTGTGGTTCCCATTGCCCTGTCGCTGTTGGTTGTTTGGGGATTGATTGTTGTATGGTCTATAATAATTATTACCCCGTTGGTAATGTCCGTCCCTTTGATATCCACTTGGTCGGGGGTTATTGAAATTTCCTCTGTCCACATGATCACCATGATTGCCACCTCCATTCTGACGTGGTCCTTGCTGGTTCTGGAAACGTGGAGGGTTATTGAACGTCCTTCCATAATTGTTTCTGTCATTGTTATTTGTAGGGTTGACATTTCCGGGTCCTCCCCGATCATACACTGGTCCAGGACCCTGGTGGTTCCGCTGGTAGTATCTTTCTCGCTCATGACTCTCCAGTAGAGCACACATTCCCTGGATAGTCTTGATTTGTGAGTTTAGCCTACCTTGTGAGATTCCTTGATTGAAGTGATATGCTAACTTGGTGACTAAGCATTCTTCCGGGATGGCTGGCTCTAAGTTTCTGGCTAGACAGATCTTGCCTAGAAAATATGTGGTCATTGATTGTCTGCCGTTTATGTCAAATTTTCCGTTAGTAATATCATCCCTAATTATGTTTTGAGTCGCCTCGGCCCAGTATTTCTGTTTGAAGGCTATTTTGAATGCGTCGTAACTCTCTACTTCATGTCGAGTCGCCGTCCACCAGTTGTCGAAAGTGTTCCTGAACGACTCGTCCAGCATTCCTTTGATAATGGACCATCTGTTTTCTCTATTCCGGTTTATAACTTCTTCCACTCTCTCCAAAAATTCCAACGGATTCTTCACATATGCACGGAAATCGATCTGCTCTCTACCTTCCAGGTGCGTTAGTCCTGACAGAATGTTTGGGAGTGTTCGTAAATGGTGCATTTCATCCCTAATATCATTAAATTCCCTCTGCTAGCGTTCTGTCAACTGGTCTTTGTCACTACTTACTTGGTGTTTGATGGCATCCACCTTTATGGAGACCTCACATTTCTCACTCAGTGTAGACTGTGCTATCTTCATCTCGGCTTGCTCCCGCTCTACAACTCCTATCTGGGCGCTGTGTATCTTCTCAATATCACTGATTCGGCGGTTGACGTCTAATTCCATCTGTATCAACTTTTGATTATTATTTTCTCCCTCCTTCCGTATTTCTGAGATTTCCACATGAATTTCGGCTGTTAATATGGCCATCCGCTCCTCTGTTGCCTCTAAATTTTCTTCTAATTTTCTGTCGACCAACTCCATTGTATTTTTAGCGACTTCTTCCACCTTGTCACTATTGTTGGCCATTTGTTGCCACATTTTCTCGTTGTCGTTTTGCATCAATTCAATATCTCGACTAATCTTCGCATTTATCTCGTCAATTTTCTTGTTAGTTTGGTCGATTTTAATCCCCAACTCCGCAGACAAATCCTCCTTCATTATTGCCATCTTCTTCTCCAACAACTCTTCAGTCTTTTTCTGTCCGTCTTCCATCCTCCTGTTGGTTTCACTTATTTTGTCATTTAACTCCTCCTTCAACAATTCTATATTTTTCTGGCTCTCCTTCTGGCCTTCTTCTATTTTCTGGTTAGTGGACTGGCTGGTTTCCTCTATTTTGCTGTTCAATTCTTCCTTCAAAGTTCGGTTGTCCTCCTTTAATGATTTCTGGCCATCTTCCTATTGATGGTGACTAATTCCTCCTTTGTGGACTTCTGGCCTTCTTTCAAAGATTGATTGTCTTCCTCCATCTTCTTCAATATTTTTAGCATTTCCTGCATCATCATGCTCTCCATCTGCGCTGGTTTCTCCGGTTGGCATATTTCCGGTTGGATTTCCTGGGGTATAACTTCCGGCTCCTCATCAGGTTGTTGAACCTCCTCCACCGGTTCAAGTTGTTTATCCTCGATTTCTAATAGAATCTCTTCAACATCTTCTGTTGATGTTGCCTCCTTCTCTTCTAGTCTGGCCTCCCTCTCTGCCTCTGCTGCTCTCTTTTTTGAGGTTGATCTTCTAGTATACATCTTGTCGCTCTGGCAATGCACTTGCTGTCTCTCGACGGATTGGGTTAGGAAATTATTGGTTAAATTGTCAATTGTTTTCTCCCTAATCCGCGCTCAGACGTTGGGCGCCAATCTGTAGTAGAACAGATACTTAGATATAGATGTGTGTTGGTTGTATGTGTATTGTAGATACGCTCCGGTATCTACAACAATGTTGTATAATAAAATTTCCAAAATGTAATTATTATTAGCGGTTTGACTGTTATCAATGGTTGTGTGGGTATTCCCGTTTAAATTCTTCAATTTAAAAAGTATTTTCGCACTCCACTGTTCACCTCCCCACTTACCATATGTGGATATTACTGTCCTGTTGGGTGACTGCTTCTGCTGTAACATACACTCTACACATACAAGTGGATATTCTATTTGAATATCATACGTGATAAGCATGCACAATAAAATAAAATAAAAACTGAATTATGATTTGAATTATAAGGGATATTCAAATTCTGCAGCCACCTTTTGATAGAACTAGTTGTGATAGCTAAACTATTTTAAGTTTGAAATTAAACACTTTTTCCACTGGTAAAAAATAATTGAGGTTTATTAACAGTTCTTGAATGCCATTAAATCTTTTAAAATCAACAATCAATCACTAATAGTTTTACAGAAAAAGTATTATGAACAATTTTAAAAAGAAACTCTTCTTCCCTCAAGGCTGGTAACACTGTAGGTTAATACAATAATTTTATTTAGAGAGGTTATGTCCTCTTTACATACTTGAATTACCAAGTTCGTGTGATCTTTGAAGTGACATGATGCCAGATACAAGATGTTGTGTTTTATAACAATATTTAATAAAGAATTAATAGAAAATAAACAAACAAACATTAAAATTGAAAGTCGGTACCATATAATCGATAACTATCGTATTATCGTACGCGGGATTCAGTACACAGTAGTTACTTTAATAAACACGTGCGTTGATTTGCACTGCTAAAAATTACTATTATTATTTAATAGTTGGCCATAGAAATTATTTATTGACAAGAGAAAAAGTTTATAATAAAAAAAAACTCTTGTGATAGCTTTCATTTGGTTTGTATTACTTGAGAACAGACTTATGAAAAAGGTGACAAGTTGTTGTTATTACTTCTAGGTTATCTAATAACGTAAGTAGTTATTAGGGTTAAATATATTATTCATTGATTTCTTATTAATCTAAACATATATATACTATTCCTAATACTTCTGATGCGTAACTATCAGTTAATTTGAATAATTTTTTTGCAAAAAAAATATTTATTTTCATTAGTCAAATCAAAAACAACATGAGTCAATTGAGCGACTATTTGCGACACTCATATTTTGTAATATTTAAATTAATCTTGACTCCTTTAATTATGATAAATAGTAAAAACATTTATTTCTTAAGTTAATAAGTGCGAAATAATTCTCTTATTAGTTCTGATAACTTTCATCAGAATTGTTACACTTCGATACTACTGATTAGAGTAGTATCCAAACAATCATTTACAGAAATTATTATTTCTGTTTTATTTTTTAAATAATGAAAATATAGTACTCCCTGGTTTTTTATCAACACAAAACTCGAAAATACGACCGATATTATACACTGGTCGTATTTTATTATTATATTCACTCCGCACTATACACTCGTTAATTGTTTGTCATGTGTAGGTTAGGTGTGTGTAGTATGACTCAGGTATATGTGTCGCGCACAATTCAAATAAAACTTCTTCATCGACCTTGCCCGTCGAATTATGCGTGTTACTCCTTGATGATTGAAAGACGACTGTGACGCTTCTCCTAAGCGTCTCTGGCTTGTCTGCCGGTTTTCATTCATTTGATTGGTTCAATTTTTCGAACTCTCCGACCCAAAACACCTTGATTTAGTAAAACTTTTAATTTATTACCAATTTCGTATATGTGTTGGAGACTAAAGTGACGTAAACGCCGATGCACTAAATGATTAACACTTCTGATTAAACGTTTTGAGACCATTTCTCAATTGCTTAATACAAAAATTTGGGAGTAATTATTATTCAAACAATGTTTGATAATGGCGTCTCAAGCGTCCATATTCGATTATTTATAATCGCCCTTAATACTATTATTCCTTATCTAATGACATTTGTTTTGTATTCTAATAATAATATAAACGTTTATTTACATCGGTTTACACTTTAGTATATGCACAATGTTGTGTTTCATATACTAGTAGTCTTATCTAACTACCTTCTGATCTCTTTTCTTTAAATTGTCACTTTGTTTTTGTTTTCCTACATAAGGTATATAATGTTGAAAATGCAAATAGTGTACAACTATAGTACCTAGTTCATTTAATATATTTGTTAGCCTTTCGCTATCTGAAAACCCTTCAATTCCTAGTATTGGGTTTGTTTACATCAGGTTATGATATGGCAGTCAGTTATTTTTTAATAAATCAATAACTAAATCGTTATTATTACATTTGACATAGATTCTCAAAGTAGTATCAGATATCCTTCTGATTACTGATAACATTTTTATTTACCTTTGAACAAGTTTGGATGGTGCATTTTGCTTAAATAACTTGCTACATAGTGTTTGTTTACATTCTGATTCCACCATCATAGTCGTTTAGTTTTCAATAATTTGTCTATAAAATTACTATTCTTATACTTATGATCTGTTCTCATAGTAGTATTAGATGTCTTTCTAACTACTGGTAACACTTTCATTAATCTCTGTGTAAGTTTTAATAATGTATTTTGCTTAACTAATTTGTTATATTGGGTTCCCTTTCATCTAGCTTTGTGCTATCATATTTAGTCTGCTTTATGTGCAGTGTATTTCAGTGTAAGACATTATTTATTAGCGTGCATTATTATTTATAATGAATCTTTAATTGAAACAATTGTTGATGGTTGCTGGGTTTAATTAACATATATGATTTTTTGTTTTATAGGTGCATTTCCTATGGGGTTATGTATCAATGTACAACATATTCTTATGCAGCATTTGCTACTACTATTATGACTTCATTATGGTATTCTATTACAATGGTTTAATTGTTGATTAATACACATGTTTACACTATTTTTTCTAAACAATAATACAAATATTCTTAAACTAATGATAATACATTTCTTGTTATGGTTTGTACCTAATTTCTGTTACATTGTTGTTTGATACTTAACAAACTAGTTTGTTTGTTATTATTTTTTCTGGCCTTTCTTTATATTTTATTCTGTTTTGCCGTGGCATTCAGTTACATTTCCTTTAAAATTTACAAAGTTTTTTATTATCAGGTTCTATGAACAATGATTTTACTGTTCTATCTTACATTTCTTGGTGGTCTTATGATTATCTATTTGGATTACAATCTTCATTAAATTAGTCACACTAACTGTCTGTGTATTTTTGACTATTTAATCTTTGATGTTTCTACTATGAAGGTAACACATTTTCTTCTGCTATAAACCTTATCACTTGAATTGTCTGTGGGGTTTATTAGGTTAAAATTGGTTAACTGGTCACAGGTTCTCACACTTACATTAAGTATTCACTATTACTATTTGTGATTTCTTAAATATGTTAAACACTGTTTCTTCATAGTTGACAATCGCTATTCTTCTTCCGGCTACTAGTATTGTCTCTAGTATACTTGGTGAATGGTGATTTCTTGTATTGTCTATCCATTATCTTCTCTCTTCATGTCATGTTCCCTTGTCCTTCTTCTTCCTTTCTTCTTTTGGTTTACACGTCTTCTTCAATATTTCCATTGTAGTAGTCGTTGTTCCATAATATTTATATTTGTAAATATATTGGTTTGCCTGCCATCATTGTGGTTGCTCTTGAGTTGTCTCTTCTTTTTATTTTACATCGTCATTGTTTTGTTGGTTCCCCTTACTGTTGGAATCCTGTTGTCTTCTTCTTCACTATATATATAGTCATTATCTTTGTTGGTTCCCCTCACTGTTGGAATCTATTGGGCCTGGTTTCTAACATTTTATATTGGCTCATGGTCATTTTCTTTCTCTATTTTGTGTACGATGCTGCTATGTTACACTTCCTTCTTCTTTGTTGGAATTTTACAATAATATATCTGTAGATACACACTTTTTGTTCACATAATTTTACTTACTTAGAAATATTTTCATGCTTTCCCGTCACTTGACGTAATAATTGCTTACTTTATGTAACTACCAAATTTGGTAACGTTACAACATTAATAAGAAATAAACATTGTAAACATAATAAACATAGTATAATATACCTGCACAACCCAGCACTTAAAAAATTTAGGTCACTCTCTCTCTCTCTCTCTCATTAATTCTCTGGTACAATTTATTTTATTCTGAGCTCATTTAAATTTTGAATTGGTTTAAAATTGGTGATTATAATATTGAATGAATTTTGAAATTGGTCATTATTACACAATGATGTTGATTTACTTGAAATAATAAAAAGAATATTTGGAACGTTCTCACCAAATTATATTGGACAGCTACTTAGCTGCGGTTGTTTGTCCGGTAAAACATCGCACACCGCGAGTTCGCCGATTTCGCTACTGGTCACATCTTGAAGTATTACAATAATCTGAACACTGTTTTTAATCCACTTTTGGTGGTGTAAAAGTTAAAATTCACACTTAGTGAACCTCTTGCCGGCCGGCTACGTTCACACTTCAGGATGAAATGACCCAGAGTCTTTGTTTCACATTGCGTAGGTGGGGCAAAAACTACGTCAGGCTTTTGTTCTTTGTTTACAGCTTCGACTTGTTTACAGAAAATGTGCATTCCTTCCGCTGACGTCATCAGGGCTCATCACGTTATCTCTGTATGTGACATACGTTTTTTGCTGTTTGTCGTTTTGCAATGAAAACGGTCGGAATCCTGTCAATTCACATCTGCGTTTTATAAAATAGTTATATAGTCCACTCACCAAAATTTTACAGGGATTATGAAATATTTAAATAATTATTACCAAATAATGGTTAAAAATAATTGAATACAATAATTACGGTCTTTTGTACCATGTTTTTATAAATTTAGTATTGTACCAGAATTGTACCATCACACATGCCATTATGTTTTACAACCAAGACATTCCTGCCTAAAGCTCATTTATTTTGCCTTCAATAACTAGCTGTGGTATTCTGTACTTCTGATTTCTCATGACTTGTCTACGAAGTAGCTTATCTCTCTTAATTTTACTTATTTAACAAACTACATTTCTTTTCTTAAGTGTTGTACGATCCCTCTTCATTGCTGGTGTTGTATGTCCATCCAATGACGTAAGAGGGATTTTAAGGAGTTACATGCATCCCATCTGCAATAGACACACATTAAAGGAAAGGGCAAAAATTTAAAAGAAGTGCTACTAAAAATGTACATCTACAAGTAAAATTAAACAATTAGGCTAATTAGTTGCGTGAGTAGAAAAATTTTTAATTATGATTCCCTGCAGCTATGTTGTGAATAAGAAATTGGCTGAAGGATGGTTCAAACTTTATCCTAGTTTTAGAGGTTGTATATAGGAACGAGGTAGCACTTGAACAGCACACAGTGTATCCAACTTGGTTTATAATATTCATAGTGCAGCAATTTAAACATTTCTATATTAAACAGATTTTTGTTTGACAATGTTTTTGAAGTATTTTTCCGGTATGGACTGCATAAAAAATGTCTTGTATGACAACATTTCACTCATATTACAATGAGTATCCTGAGGTCTATGTGACAAAAAGGCTGGTAAGCGAACTCAGTTATATAGTGTAGAAGTGCTGGTGGGTAGTCCAGTAAATGGACCCTGCAATGTATGCATTATCTGTGTGGTCAGTCAACCCACGTACAGTCAAACCAGAAAGTAAAGGGTACCACGTTGTGCTGAGCGTGGCTGTTTCTCTGTTGACATTATCCTTGTATTTATTAATTTCTATTGCTTCTAGGACCAATCTGTCATAATACCCATTACACCTTATTACAGATCCATCTTCGAAATTTACCATGCGATTAGTTAAGGCTGAATGTTCTGCAATCGCTGACTTTTCAACTGCTAAGATCTTCGTATGTCTGACATGTTCTTGGACTCTTGTGGAAATCAGGTGGCCCGTCTGGCCAATGTAAACCTTATCACAACTGCACAGAACTTTGTAGATACCTTCAGTGTTAAACGGGATTCTGTCTTTGATTGGTTTTGGAAATTGTTCCAGCTTCTTATGTGGTTGAAACACTATTTTAAAGTCATATTTCCTCAACATACTGCTAACTTTGTCTGTGGTACATTTTACGTACGGTAAGAATACTCTGCGGTTATTATATTCTGCTGTAGCTGTCTCTGAAGGTTTTTCAGTTTTCTTAAATGCTTTATGTATGGCTCCCTGTTTAGCCGTTTCTTTCAAGAGCGTCAGTCAGGTGTTTTTCTCCTCAAGGAAATGTTCGTCATCAGATACCCTCTTTTGCTCTATGAAAAAGTGTGTTGAGAACGGCTTGCTTTTTTGCAGGGTGATGATGTGAAGTTGCATGAAGGTATCTATCAGTGTGGTTAGGTTTCCTCTACACCCAATGACCTAGAGATCCATCCAGTTTCCGTGATATTAGTACATCAAGACAGGAGTTTCAGCATTCGCTTCCACTTCCATGGTAAACTGAATAGAATTATGTACTGAGTAGAGATGCTGAAAGAAAGCCTGCAGTTCTTCATGACCGTGAGATCAGATAACAAAGGTATTGTCCAGATATCGGTATAAGTGTGTGGGTTTTAGTCTTGCTGAATCAAACACACGTCTTTCAAATTCATCCAAGTAAATATTGGCTTACCGGAACACCTACCACCACTTCTACACTATATAACTGAGTTCGCTTACCAGCCTTTTCATCATTTAGATCTGAGGATACTCATTGTAATATGAGTGAAACATTGACATACAAGACATTTTTGATGCGGTCCATACTGGAAAAGACTTCAAAAACATCATGGACACCAGCCACGGACGGCTACGTGAGAATATAGATTTTCACTTGCTCTCTGAATCTTATATAGATGTGAATTTTGCAATATTTAGTTTTTCTACCTGCATTTTATAATAATTAATAACTGTAGCGGGTCAATTTTTGGGTGTTTTTATTTTTACCGTATGGGGCAAGTGCATTTTTATTTCGTTCATTTTGGTGCGGGCTTGTAAAAAGAAGTTGTGAAAATTATTGTGCAACCAGATTCATTCCATTATAACAGAACGCATGGCAACGTTATTTCCAATGTTAAGAAACAGTTTGAGACAAAGGCGTTACGCAATTCCAATTGTGTAAGTCGGCGAGCGAAGTATTTACCCCCTTCAAACTTCTCAGAAATCTGTACTTGTGTAGCAGCACACAGACGCAACTGTATCACCACAAACTCGAGTGACGCATCCAGCCACCAAACCGGATGTCCTGGGACGAGTAAACTTCAGCAATGCGCTATTGAGCGGCAGGAAGTGCTGTTTACGTCCGGTTCCTACCATGACGTCAGCAGAGCCAAAGCCAATATTGCACTTTGGTATCCAGAATACAACTCTGCCATTCCATATATAAAATGGTTACCGCACAACAACTGAGGCCTGAGCGACGAAAGCATAGTGGCAGTGAACAACCATTCCCGCCAGAGAAAGGAAGATGTACCTGTTACATTACAGTTCCCAGTCGACAAGCCACAGTTCCCGTTACCGGGTTGGCCTCTGTAGGCTCGTCACACATAGTTAAATATTTTAAAGTTGTAGTACAGCAAAACTGTTAAGTGACCGCGGTCAATACGACTAGGGAGTCGTATCAAGAGTTTTTTTTTACTTCAGAACAGTGAAACCGTGTAAACGGACAATGCGTGTGCGGGGAGACCGCTTGGCCGGCGGAGGGGGCATTTGATTTGTATAAAATGTTAAGGGGCTTTTAATTTAGTATGAATGTGGGTGTGGCAAAGCTGGGCTGTTTCCATTTGTGTTTGTGTTGATAATTGTGTTTGTGCTTTAGAAAAGAAGGTAAGAGATAGTGAATAAGTTCTGTTACAAGACGCACGAGTTGCACAATATGTAACTCCATGTAAATCTATTTGTCAAACAGTAATTTCAACAATTGTGCATTAAAATTAATAATTCTCTTCTTAACGATGTGTAGAGTTAATTATTTCGAGAACCCATGAAACACATGTTTGTATCTAGCGTTCGTACGAAAGGATCCTGGCCTGAAATAAAACGAAACCTTCCAGGTATGTGGAAGTCAATCCATGATATTATATTAGAATAAATTTAAGCAAGTTATTTAGCATCTCAATGGCTTCCGTTAACAGGGACAGTTTTTGGTAATTAAAATATTAAAGACCGTACCTACAGTAGAGATACAAACATGTTTTTGGGGTTAGCGGAATAAAACAAAAGTGCGTTGTTAACGCAAAATTGGTTATATAAGACACTTTATTGATTATATTTTATTTATACACAAATATCAAGTATAAAATAAGAAATGGCAGATAACAGTGAAGTCAGCTTATCTGACAATCAGACCGAGAGTCAAGTAAATGCTGACTCCGGTATTCAAACAGAAGTAACGTCAATAAATGAGTATAATGCAGAAGCATCTGTATTTAGCTCACCAGGAGCGATATCAACTCCCGTAACAAATAAAGCTACAGAGTTGTCAGTGAACGATTTATTTAATTTCATGAGAACCATGTCTAGTGACATGAGAACCATGTCCAGTGACGTGAGAAATATGTCTAAGGATATTAACGTAAAATTTGATATACAGAATGATCAGTTTGATGAAATGGACAATAAATTTGACATGTTAAATAGTCGTTTTGATGATAATGAAATAATTTTAAATAAGATGAAAAGTGATTTTAACTATAAATTAGACCAATTAACGAATGATTTTAATGAACAGAAAATAAAATGCGAACAGCAAAATATTCAAAACGAGATTAATTTTAAAGCAATTAAAGACCAGAATGTGCAGTTACAGCAAAATATAAATGTAAAATTTAATGAGTTGATAAATAATATACAAGACAAGAATGTATGTCTTGAAAATGCCGATGAAATGACGAGAAATAGTCTGAATAAAGTAGAATCAAGTACGAGTAATACAAACGAAAGTTGTAATGACAATGTTGTATTAGGTAATGAATTAATAAATAATAATGATGTTGAGAATAATGAGCATAATAATGTAGTCAAAAAGTTGGTATCTGAGAGTACTAATGAAGTTGTAGAATGTGATTATGAGACGTTAAGGTGTGTTAATGAGTTGGAGAGAGAGTGGAAAGAGAGTTATATTATGGGTATGACACAGAGGGTAAATTGTTTACGAGGTAGAATGGGGGGTGAAGTAAGACCTTCACGTATATATTGTGTAGACAAGTGTGCTACAAATAATTGTTTTTTGAAGTTTTTTGTTTTTCCTGGAGAAGTCAGGAAAGAGTTAATTGAATTTGTACCCTCTGTCTGTAATACTTTTGACAGTGTGATTTGGGGTTATGAAGAGAGAGATGTAAACAGAGAATTGTATGTTTGTAAAAAAACAGAATTGTATGATTTAAATAGGAAGTACAACAAATGGAAAGAAAGTTTAAAAATATATTTGAACAACAATGATTACAATGATTTAATAAAAATGATTAACCCAATAGTTAATGAATTTAATGATGGAGACTTGACAAAAATACCTAACGTAGACTGGTTTAACGAGTATTTGAATAAGTTGATTGAAGTTAGTTTTTCTGGTTACAACACACAAAACAGTCATTTGTGTGGTAATACAATTGAACGATGTTATGTAGAACCAAGGTTAATTTGGAACGATGGAGGGTAAACTATTAAAACAATATAAGACAGTGTAAACATTATGTTTTATGGTCTTTTGACATGGCAAACCTTGGACAATGAAGTGTGATATAACTGAATAATTACTGCTGAAGAGTTGTAAATACATGTGTAGTGAAATTAATTGTATGTATTATAAAATGTTGAATTGTTTGTATGAAATAACATTGTTGTTAAATGTTTCAGAGGTTACACGGAGATATTGGTGTGTGTGTGTGGTGTGTATTTTGTATTCATGTCAATAAGTGGATTGTAAGTATAAAGTTCATAATACTAATCAGATAAAATAAAATGCTTACAGGTGTGAAAAAATGTTGATTCAATAATATGAATTGAGATAATAGCATTAAATAGAAATTGTAATTAAAAGAGAAATAATAACTGAAAGGTGAATTAAAATAATATTTGGCTTAAATTGTAAGAAATAGCCATTGACAAATATATTATCTAACAGATTTATAAAACTTGAAAAGTATAGCAAGCAGATATGTCAGTATATGATGTAACCGGAATGTTTAGATTATGAATGCTGAAACTGAGAATGTTTGTAACTGTTGTTTATGAAAACAAGTCTGGCACACAACTGTGTTCATGTAAACAGTAAACAGGTATAGGATGTTGTGACTAACGCCTACCGACATACTTGGTGACCATAACAAGAAATGTTGTAGTCTGTTGAATCAGTATCTTGAGTAAAACCTTATTGTGACAGAAAAGAATTGAAATTAAATTTTTTTGCAGACAAAATAATAATGAGGTAATTATTGTAACTCAGAGTTTGAGACATTAAAAAACCATTAAACCATTAAATTAATCAAATCAATAGAAACAATGATTTTTAACAATGAACTTAAATTTTTTTTTGAAGTTTAAAAGTTTTTCAGAAAAAAAAAATGGGATGTATATAATTTCAAAATTAAATGAATCCTAGAATTAAGTGACCAAAAACAATTGTCAAGAGTTAGTATCAGTGAGCATGGGAACGTTTTGAAACGATGTGTAACAAAATATAAACTTGATATCAATACAAGAAGTGGGGGTGATTTTGGGGGGTAGATTGGTGCTCAATGAAGTGACAGAACAATGGAGTGTTGAACTGTATATGTAGAAAGTTTAGTTCAATTGTTAATAAATTAGTTAGCTATTAAGTGGCTATTGCGGGGTTTGCCTGTGTTCTCGCAAATAGCGAAATGGGTTGGGGGTAACGGTGAGTGTTACCTCCATCGGAGGCCAAAATGGCGATAAATGTGCGGCACACCTTATCCGGGTAAAGTAAAAATTTTACACACATTGCTAAATGACAGTGTCGCACATAATAGTGATGATAGAAACAGGCAATTAAATTAAAGTTAGATTTCCTCGACTTTTCGGGCGGTTACTGCCTTACCAGCACTAACCGTGGTTTTGGCTAGCGGCCAGCTATGGTCATATCAAGTCCCTTGGCCATAGCTGACTTGAAATTGGTATATATTAGAAATTCATTGGGGGGTGACAATTAGAGGAAATCTCCCGGAACTATGGAACAGCGGCTGCCACTCTGCCCGCCTTGGGGTAGCAAGACAGGTGGTAGATCCGTTTTAAGGGTGTATGAGTATATAACAAGAACATGATGATGTTCGCAACGTTTAGAACTTAATAGCGGAAGCAGGGACACGGAGAGGTAAAACCCTGCTCCAAAATATACAGTCTCTGTCGAAGCGAATGGGCGCCACAGTCCACCATAATCTGAAATAGTGTGTGTGGATGGGAGGTGGCTCAAATGAGCCACGAACTTAAATTTTATAACATAAAGAAATTTTTTGCTCATTCAAAGTTTGATCCAATAAAAAATGTTTGCACTCTGCTCAAATAACCAGATGCTCATATTTTCAATACAAGTTGTCCATACTATAATTTTAAATGTATTATTTTATTGTTGTAAGTTAGGTATAGGCATTGATAAGAATATGTATTTTCATTATGTGTGTGTATTTTTTTTCTAAGCCAATAATTAAATCGTCTGGCAGGCAATCAACATAATAGAAGTAAGTATTGATAATGTATTCCATGTAATTTGTCCAATTTGAGATGTGTTTTAATTATGTTAGGATATCAGCTGATCAGCAATAATACGTCACTGGTATATTAGTTATAAATGTTTTAAGTAATTGATGTTCAATGTAATGTTTAATATATTACAGATATTTTAAAGTAATGATAAAAATAATTTGCTACAATGAGAAATAAAGTAACGATTTGTGAAATCTAATAAGAGATAGTTTTTTGGGTGATAAATATTTTATGTGACATGTAGATCTGTCCAAGTTAAAATCAAAGTTGAATTTGAAATAGTAGAGATGAATATGATGTAATGTTGTTTTTGAGTTAATGTAATGTAACAGAATGTTGTGAAATATTGATGTTGACACAGTAGTAATGGAGAATAATTGTAGAGTTCCGAAGGATATATTGTTGTTTTTATAATTAATGAGGTTATTTTGTTGTATTTGTAGTAAGGTTAGGAGATTGAGATTTTTGGGGGATGGCAATTTTGTATTAGGGGTAGTGTATTTGGGGAGTCCGCAACAAGGGTTGGGACGGGATAGGGATAGATTTTAGTGTGGAAGGGGCCGCCTTAGGTAGAATCCAGGCCGCCAAATAAGGGAATTGAGTTTTGGGGTAGGGGAAACACGTATCCTATGTACAAAGGGTTAGAGAGTATTTTTTTATATATATGTAGAGAAGGTGGTGAATTGCGTTAAATGATAAGATGGGGTTGAGAGTGTTTTGGGATAGATATTTTGGTAGAGATGGGTGTCATGTTACTAAAAGTTGTTAGAAGTTGGAGTCAAAAGGTAAAGATTATATAGGCATACAGATCCAACAACAGTAAATGAAATAAATAATTTACATCACCCACAGTAGATTGAAATTGTTAAATAAAGAGAGAGATTTATGATAAAGAATATAAAATTTTTTATTTTTTTCGAAACCAGTGACAGAAAGTTGACAGAATTTGGAAATCATGTAAAATTAAGAATTGTTTATTTTAAATAATTTAAAGGTCAACTTGATTATTTATATTAATATTTTGGTCATTTTAAATGTTTTATTTTATTATGTTTTGTATTTCAAGGTAGGATATTACAGATGTCAAAAGTGTTTTAGATAGAAATTGTGCATAACATATGTAGGTCAAGGGTTTTGGATTTGACCTAGTTTCGATCAGCTGATGAGGTCATACACCTACTAAGCTTGTATAGTAGGGAATTAATTTTATTTGTTTATTTAATCACTTTAAACCAGTTTTGAATAATTTCTAAATATAAATGAAACCTTTGAACAAATTAAAATTTTTTTTTGAATTTTAAAATTTTTGGGAATTTGAATTTTTTGGAAAAAAAAAGAAAAAAAAATTTTTTGATTTTCCGCCTGCCAGCGAATGCATATTTTAGGTAGGGATTGTTTTATTATGTGTGTATTTACCACGTTTTGTTGTTTTGTTAATTGTTTAGTTTACTGATTTCTTGTATTGAACTGTATTGTTAGACTAAGACATGTTAGGTTAAGGATTTGGTCAAGTAGAGAAAACTCTTAATTCAAGTCATTTTAAAGGAAACAAAAAATAATGAAGAGAATTTTTTTGAGCATATTATTTTTTTTGAACGTTGAATTTTTTAAAAAACTTTTGTCAATTTTAAAGAATTTTTGTAATTTTTCAATTTCACAATGTATCATGTAATGTGAGTATGTGTGAGCCCAGTATTTGCTAAAGGCAGCCCAGCTTTCATAAAAGGGGAAACATATCGGTGGAGGATCTGGCATAATCGGAGCCAGGGATTGAGGATTTTTGGGGGTAGCATGTTAAAAGGCGAGGTGCTCTGTGGTGCGAGTCTGTTCGATTTCTCGGGGTTGGGATCTCTTACGGAGAAGTCCAGTGATCTCGTTCAGATGAGTCCATGGTCGCTAAGCCAGGGGGGTCGTGTACCCATGAGATTAAGAACCAGGGGGTTGTTGGCACCAGTTCCTCACCGGTCCTCTTCGGGGTTTGTCGATGAGATTTCTTCTGTCGTGAACAGCAGAATTCTCATCAAGGGGGTATTGTAGCGGGTCAATTTTTGGGTGTTTTTATTTTTACCGTATGGGGCAAGTGCATTTTTATTTCGTTCATTTTGGTGCGGGCTTGTAAAAAGAAGTTGTGAAAATTATTGTGCAACCAGATTCATTCCATTATAACAGAACGCATGGCAACGTTATTTCCAATGTTAAGAAACAGTTTGAGATAAAGGCGTTACGCAATTCCAATTGTGTAAGTCGGCGAGCGAAGTATTTACCCCCTTCAAACTTCTCAGAAATCTGTACTTGTGTAGCAGCACACAGACGCAACTGTATCACCACAAACTCGAGTGACGCATCCAGCCACCAAACCGGATGTCCTGGGATGAGTAAACTTCAGCAATGCGCTATTGAGCGGCAGGAAGTGCTGTTTACGTCCGGTTCCTACCATGACGTCAGCAGAGCCAAAGCCAATATTGCACTTTGGTATCCAGAATACAACTCTGCCATTCCATATATAAAATGGTTACCGCACAACAACTGAGGCCTGAGCGACGAAAGCATAGTGGCAGTGAACAACCATTCCCGCCAGAGAAAGGAAGATGTACCTGTTACATTACAGTTCCCAGTCGACAAGCCACAGTTCCCGTTACCGGGTTGGCCTCTGTAGGCTCGTCACACATAGTTAAATATTTTAAAGTTGTAGTACAGCAAAACTGTTAAGTGACCGCGGTCAATACGACTAGGGAGTCGTATCAAGAGTTTTTTTTTACTTCAGAACAGTGAAACCGTGTAAACGGACAATGCGTGTGCGGGGAGACCGCTTGGCCGGCGGAGGGGGCATTTGATTTGTATAAAATGTTAAGGGGCTTTTAATTTAGTATGAATGTGGGTGTGGCAAAGCTGGGCTGTTTCCATTTGTGTTTGTGTTGATAATTGTGTTTGTGCTTTAGAAAAGAAGGTAAGAGATAGTGAATAAGTTCTGTTACAAGACGCACGAGTTGCACAATATGTAACTCCATGTAAATCTATTTGTCAAACAGTAATTTCAACAATTGTGCATTAAAATTAATAATTCTCTTCTTAACGATGTGTAGAGTTAATTATTTCGAGAACCCATGAAACACATGTTTGTATCTAGCGTTCGTACGAAAGGATCCTGGCCCGAAATAAAACGAAACCTTCCAGGTATGTGGAAGTCAATCCATGATATTATATTAGAATAAATTTAAGCAAGTTATTTAGCATCTCATAACTTAAATGTATCTGTTGTAACGGGGCATTTTTGGGCCTATTTTGAGGTAATATAGAGAAATTTGTATTTTTTTTAATAAAACAATTAACATTTTTTACTATGATAGGGACAAACGTAAACAAAGGTAAATTCAGTGGTTGCGACGGTAGCGACAGTGGCAGCACTGCTGTTGACATTATATACGTGAAAATTATTGAAGCGACAGACTCAACAAGCTGGAATTGTGCCAAGGTCAACCAATGACACACAAAACTGTCAACAAATTATGTAACGGAACATCGGGCGATATTACGTCAGCGCCTTACATAACGAAGAATGTAGGTGTGTCAATGCCAGCAGCCTTGTGACACACTCAGAGAACAAAGCAGTCGGCTAATAACATCTACAAGTGACGGACGTGAGCTGTTGTGTGCGTCCGCCGCCTCGCCGGTTTTGGGCGAAGTTTTTTGTGTCGCCCGCAACATATAAAATGTGAAGTAAAAATTAGAAATGTATAAATAACCAACAGTTTTTCTTTTCATTACAAGAACAGTTATCTTTTTCGGAAATTACCCATTAAAACTTAACAATGTGCGCATAAAAGTGTGACGCCTTCAAGACTCAATTGAACAGCTAAGTAGCAATGTATCCATAAAATTTTAACAAGGATTATTCAAAATTACTTGAATAATGGTGAAATAAACTTTTAATAAAATATAAAATGAGATCTCTCAGGTTATAAATTAACTGTGTGTGTGTGGGTGTATATGAGTGAGTGAAACTAGGTAAACAAAGAAGGCTGGTTTGTGTTGATATGTGTTAATGTTTAATGCTTAATTTTATAGAAGTTTATTTACAATTTATATACTATGTTTCAATTCCCATTGTATGCTAAATAACTTTCGTTAATCTGAATTTATAGTAGAGAAAGGATGTCAGGAGATAGTGTGTTAGCAATAAAAGTTCTAATAAAAATGTCAATAAAACTCGATTAATGGGAAACAAAATAAAGTTTTCTTTATTTTGAACAGCCAGTTCTGCTCCTGAGTTCGCCTAAAAAGAACCCCAAAAATGGTAAGTACAAATCTGTTTCTTGTAATTAATAAATACAAGATGGCGCCCGACAAAGTTAGACAGTAAAAATTAGATAAATTTAAAATCAATCATATTTTATTTATTTTATTAATATGAATAAATCAAAACATAACACTGTTACTCCATAGTTATGTAAACCAAATAT
The DNA here is from genome assembly GCA_034769895.1 of Magicicada septendecula. Lineage (NCBI taxonomy): Eukaryota > Metazoa > Arthropoda > Insecta > Hemiptera > Cicadidae > Magicicada > Magicicada septendecula. The sequence goes on from CM068374.1 coordinate 16,937,880, forward strand.
CAAATGCGGCGTTCATTTACAAATGAACCCCTATTCTGGTGAACTGATTTCATGCCAATTCCAACAAACATGCAGCCAATCATGCAGTTGCCCACCCTGTAGAGTGATTAAGGAATATTTGTTTCTGCGACTTGTAGTGTCCATTTTATGAAAACATTTAGTCCACATGCAATAATAATGTCAACTAATTGAGTTCCAAAGAACAATCACTTTTCACTAATAACCACTTGAGACACACTGAGTAAATCGCCTGACGTAAACTGAAAACTAAACGGCAGCTGTTGCGTATTTATAGCTTGCAGTGTTCCACAATATGCGACCTTAACAAGCACTCGAAAACTCTAGAGGATACTTGAATGCAGCCTTGCCAGAAACACGCATATGTTGGCAAGAAACGTGTTGAACAACACTCTCCACTGTTTGAGGACATTCCGTAATTGCATAACAGAATTTTGTTTCCACTGTACCATACGACGATCAGTGAGAGACTATCGTAACAATATTATTTGTTTCCACTGTACCATACGACGATCAGTGAGAGACTATCGTAACAATATTATTTGTTTCCACTGTACCATACGACGATCAGTGAGAGACTATCGTAACAATATTATTTGTTTCCACTGTACCATACGACGATCAGTGAGAGACTATCGTAACAATATTATTTGTTTCCACTGTACCATACGACGATCAGTGAGAGACTATCGTAACAATATTATTTGTTTCCACTGTACCATACGACGATCAGTGAGAGACTATCGTAACAATATTATTTGTTTCCACTGTACCATACGACGATCAGTGAGAGACTATCGTAACAATATTATTTGTTTCCACTGTACCATACGACGATCAGTGAGAGACTATCGTAACAATATTATTTGTTTCCACTGTACCATACGACGATCAGTGAGAGACTATCGTAACAATATTATTTGTTTCCACTGTACCATACGACGATCAGTGAGACTATCATAACAATATTACATTATAATATTTATCCTGTCCAATGTACTTTCCTTCCCTTTTTCTGACAACGTTTAATTTGAATTTTCCACTGTTGGAAGCAATGCAGCTGTTTATCATCTGTAAGTTCCTATAGTAGGTTTGCCATTTTGGTACTTCTGAGAAGATGGAATAGACAAAATGTTATCACTCTTTCAAAAAAGTTTGGCTGCTTTTGAAATTTTTATAAAATGTCTGAACACAAGTTGTTTTGACGCTCCTTCTGTTCAAGTGTTAGCATTTCGGGAACATTTTTAGCACAGACTTTACTCATATCATATTTTCATGCAATACTTACCTCACTGTACTCTTTACCAATATTCAGCATTTCACCAATCATCCTAAATACTCGTACGATGGCCATTTTGTACAATTTTGAATGTTTTTTGTATGTTTTCATGAGTTCTTGACGTCGTTGGCCAACCTGCATGCACATCATCATCTTCCACCTCTTCCTGACCTTCACTAAATCTTTTATACCACTCAATAACTTGGCTACATGACACACATTCATCCTTAAATACTTCTTTCAACAAACTAAAATACTCTGTTGTACTCATTTTTAATGTCACTTGATATTAACAAGTTAGGCTAACCATTATTCTGGTAAGACAGCTGTAAATGATATTTTGCTAATAGCACTCACAACACTATTGACACCCGCAGTTACAAATAGATCCGGCTCAAGGCCATGACCTATTCTCTCTGCTCCACACAGCACACATAAACACAGTCCCGTTATTTAAAAACCACACTTTGTATAAGTAGAATAAGAAGAGTCAGAATCTCTGAGGATGTAAGGTTAACCAAGGGAATGTAAAAGTTTATTAGGGAAATTATCAGTACAGGAGCAAGTAGAAATGCCATATAGACAGAATAGTTGGTGTGGCCACTTTCTTCAGAAAATACTTCAGTTTAAAACCAACAGTCCTTAGATATGAGGGACATCTGATGGTGGACTGATTCTACGCCCCACTACAGGTTAAACGATGATGATGATGTAAGATATATAAGAGTTAAATTATATACCTCTCCATCAAAAATGTCAGTCATTTGTTCTGCAATAGCAACACCTAACCCACCATAGTTCATGTACATTGGGCGATCTTTCTTAAAATACAATCCTTGTAGAACTGCAGCTGGTATGCCTGAAAACAAAAATATCAGTAATTTAAGCATTCACTACAAATGGTAACTTACACTAGCTCAATCTCTTTGATTAAAATTATATATCCTAATACGAAACTGGTACCAGCGGCAGACTTTCAAATTTTTGTATTTTTTAATTATCATAAGAATTTATTATTATTTTTTTTTGTATTGGCCACCTAAGGACCGCATGCCAATTTCAATTCTTTATTCTTTGTCCTTTTCTTTTCCTCCAATATTCTTTCATCTTTCACTGTGTCTCTTCTTCCTGTCTTCAGTCCACTTTGAACCTGCGTTTTTCTCTCTCCTACCCGGGACTCCTTCCATTTTTAACACTTTTGCCCTAAAAACTTCTCTTTCAATTGCTTCTTCTGCGTGTATATTATTTTTTTCTAAATCCTTCTGGACTTCTTTAATCCAACTTGATGTTGACTTCTTCCCACACAGATATTTGAAGATCTGCTTTGAGAACTTATTGTCGTCCATTCTATATAAATGTCCAAAAAATAATAGTTTTCTTTTTCTCATTGTATCTGTTATATTTTCTACGCTTTGATATATTTATTATTATTATTATTATTATTATTATTATTATTATTATTACAACTATTTGGTTTAAATATCACTATAATATTGACGACTCGGAACACTAAGTTTTTTATAAGTAAAAACGTAAAGTTTTACCTTACAGCCTAAACCGGCTTTCACCTATAGAAGGCTTCATCAGAGGCTGTCGTAGGTAGCGTTGTTCGTCTTGTTGTTGGCGACGAGATAGTTTTTTGAAAGATCGAAGCTGTGTGTGTGTGGTGAGATGTGTTCGAATAATGCGTGCGATTTGAATTGTGTCTGTTCATTTAGGATGTCGTTTTTATTTGTTTTTGTGTGTTTGTATATTTCTAATTGTTCTAGAGTGTCTAGTTTTCGGCCTTTTGTGTGTACGTGTAGTATGTTCATGTTATTGTTGATGTTTTTATATGTGTGGTTTGCTTCAATCAGGTGGTTTGCGAAGGTAGATTCTGTAGTGGTGTGGAGTGCTTTTGTGTGTTCAATGTATCTCTGTTTGAAGCTACATCCTGTCTGGCCTATGTAGAATTTATTGCAATTTGAACAATTTAGCTTATATACACCGGGTAGATCGAATTTGTTTTGTGCTTTGGGCATGCGTTTTGATAGTGTGTGTTATGTTTTGTTAGTAGTTTTGTAAGCGATTCTGTATCCTGCTTTTTTGAATTTGTGGGCAATTTTTTCTGTTTGTTTGTTGATGTATGTTAGTGTTATGAATTTGTTGTTTTCTGTCTTTGTCTGTTGTTTGTTTTGTGTTTTGTGTAGGAGTTTACTGACTATTGTTCTGTCATAACCGTTAGATTCTGCTAGATATTTTATCGTGTTTAGTTCGTCTTTGTAGTCTATTTCATCTAAGGGGATGTTGTTAAGTCTATGTATCATGGTTCTAAAAGCAGCTAGTTTGTGTTGTATTGGGTGATTGGAGGTGTTGTGTATTAGTGTGTAAGTTGTAGTTGGTTTTCTGTATATATTGAATTTGTGCCTGTGTTCTAGTTTTGTGATGGAGAGGTCTAAGAAGTTTATGGTATTGTTGTGTTCGTATTCGGCAGTGAAGGTTATGTTTTTATGTATTTTGTTTATGTGCGTTAGTAACTGTTCACATTGTCTTTTGTTTCCCCTGTATAGTATTAGAATGTCATCAACGTATCTGTGCCAATATAGTATTTTATGTGAGTGTCTGTCATTGTTTGTGAGTATTTTTGTTTTTTCTAAGTGTTGGAGGAAGACTTCTGCTAGAATGCTGGATATGGGGGAGCCCATGGGTAGGCCATCGTTCTGTGTGTAGTATTTATTGTTATAAGTAAAGTAGTTTTGTTTTGTGATAATGTTCAGAGTTTCTGTTATTTCATTGATAAAGACGAACTAAACACGATAAAATATCTAGCAGAATCTAACGGTTATGACAGAACAATAGTCAGTAAACTCCTACACAAAACACAAAACAAACAACAGACAAAGACAGAAAACAACAAATTCATAACACTAACATACATCAACAAACAAACAGAAAAAATTGCCCACAAATTCAAAAAAGCAGGATACAGAATTGCTTACAAAACTACTAACAAAACAGAACACACACTATCAAAACGCATGCCCAAAGCACAAAACAAATTCGATCTACCCGGTGTATATAAGCTAAATTGTTCAAACTGCAATAAATTCTACATAGGCCAGACAGGACGTAGCTTCAAACAGAGATACATTGAACACACAAAGGCACTCCACACCACTACAGAATCTACCTTCGCAAACCACCTGATTGAAGCAAACCACACATGTAAAAACATCGACAATAACATGAACATACTACACGTACACACAAAAGGCCGAAAACTAGACACTCTAGAACAATTAGAAATATACAAACACACAAAAACAAATAAAAACGACATCCTAAATGAACAGACACAATTCAAATCACACGCATTATTCGAACACATCTCACCACACACACACAGCTTCGATCTTTCGAAAAACTATCTCGTCGCCAACAACAAGACGAACAACGCTACCTACGACAGCCTCTGATGAAGCCTTCTATAGGTGAAAGCCGGTTTAGGCTGTAAGGTAAAACTTTACGTTTTTACTTATAAAAAACTTAGTGTTCCGAGTCGTCAATATTATAGTGATACAGTATTTAGTTAAGTAACGGACACGTCATGGACAACGAAATCCAAGTATTTGGTTTCATATAACAACAAAATGTGAAGGCAATAACAGGAAGATGTCTTATATATATCCGTTGTGACAACTGGAGGTAACTAGCCATTAATTCTAACTGATAACTGGTTCAAAAGTAATTGTGAAACTAAACTATAAACTTTTGAAAATGGATGTCAAAAAATATGCTACTGCGAAAACAAAATCAACTTCTTTAGGATATCAAGTATGATTGACGTTTGTGCATGTCTACAATGTTTTTACATACTTTGCAGAACTCAAAAAATTGACTAATGAATTTTATGATTTTTCTGTTAGAAAAAGAATTGGTATGTTGATAGAGTTATTATGACTGCTTTTAACTTGTTGCTTAAAAAAAATAAAGCTTGCTCAGGTATGATGGGATGAGATTATCAAAAGTGATGACAATATCTGCTGGAAAACAAAACAAGGGAAAGTGGCTGGACCACCCAATATAATCCATGAACCTAAAAAGATGATTTATTGTATTCTGCTTAACAATTTCTATGATTTCACATGATTAATGATCTGCATAATGGTTTTTATGATTTATACTTTATTTAAGGATTACAAAATACGAGGGAAATTAAAAAGTTTGTGTCCTACCACATAAATGTATATGTAGCGTTTGTTTTCTTACTGCATCATGGCGTCACATTCACCCCAAACAGCTGTGAAGCATCAAGTCATTCTGCACAATTGTTGCTGAGAAACAGCTGTATGAATGAGGTTATCTCAGTGCAATATTGAAAATGGAGAAATCTGAACATCATGCAGTGATCAAATTTTTTGTTAATAAAGGTTTAACGCCAACAGAAATTTTTCATGAGATGAAGAACGTGTTGGGTGATGCTGCGCCTTCATTTATTACTATGAAAAAATGAGCTGCTGAATTCAAGCATGGTCATGCAAGTTTAGAAGATGACCCACATAGTGAGCATCTGAAAAATGCCACTACACCAGAAATCATCAATAAAGTGGACGCTATTGTTTTGGACGATCACCACTTGAAGGTACTAGAAACTGCTACAACTGTGAGAATCTCAGATGAAAGGGTGCATCACATTCTTACTAAAGGAATTAATTATGAAAAAGCTGTCTGCAAGATGGGTGCCACATTTGTTGACAACTGACCAATAAAACCATGCGAATGCAAGCTCAGAAATGTTTGGACTGTTTTAAGAAAAACCCAAAAGATTTTATTTATAAATTTGTAACAACTGATAAAACTTGGGTCCATCACTTCACTCCAGAAACAAAACAACAATCAAAACAATGGATGCATAGTGATTCTCCACCTCCAAAAAGGGCGAAATCAATTTTGTCTGCTGGGAAGTGTATGGCTTCATTTTTCTAGGACGCTACGGGAATATAGTTGATAGATTACCTTGAAAAAGGTCAAATAATAAATGGAGAGTATTATGGTAATCTTTTGGGCCAATCAAATGAAAAAATTGAGAAAAATGACCGGGTTTAGCAAAGAAGATCATTTTCCATCACGATAATGCATGACCTCACATGTTTCGATGGCAAAAATCACTGAGTTGAAGTACGATCTGTTGCACCATCCACCTCATTCACCTGATTTAGCGCCATGTGACATTCATTTATTCCCAAACCTCAACGGATTTCTCAGGGGGAAGCAATTTTCCTCAGATGACAAGCTGAAAGCAGCAAAATGTTTATTTTGAGGACCTAGAAGAATTGGACTTCCACAGTGAGGTAAAAGCACTGGAGCATCACTGGACCAAGTATACTGAACTACATGGAGACCATGTTGAAAATAAAAATGACAGCAGAAAGGAAAGGTAGTTCTTTCAATATCAAAGCATGAACTTTTCAAATTACACTTGTTATTGTTTTCATAACAAGTTGTGAAATGGAAGTGTTTGAGACGCTTATAGAATTTTATTAATTTCATGGAGCTATCAATTAAAAATGTCTGCAAGAAAAATACATCATTTTTTTTTAATATAAAAACCAATCGCAAAAAATGCCAGTTTAACAAAAACAGTTGTCTTGCTTCGTATGCACAACGGGGTAGATATAATGCTACTAACTTTAGAGACTTTATAGAAATACAACGTGTCCATGAAGTTGATGGTTCATAACTTTGTTTACTACATACTGCCATTGTTGGGTGCTTAACACTCTCGAAATTATCTTGAGTTAGTTTTGCAAGCTTAAGGAAGCTGGTAGGAAGTCAGAAAGTGTTTTGCATTAATTAGTGGACTGTAAATTATGATTAAGTAACGTTTATTGAAATCATTCAGAAGCACAGGCCTACGCAATTACGTCTTAGTTCATAGCCAAAATATAAGATGTAGCGTAAGTTGTCCGGCTATGTAATGTGTAGCATTGAAACTAGATCAAAATAAGAAGAACATAGAAAATTTAGGTTGCCGCGGCTTGGCGAGAAAACAAGGGTGCAAAAGCACTGTTCAAAGATTGAGTGATGACTGATTAGTCGTAGTGGGGTGACCACGTGGAACACCGCTGCGTTGACGTAAGTGCGCTAGGCAGATTGCGCGTGAGCAAGTACAATGTATAATGCATTAACATACTGCCCGCCTCAAAATCGGCGATTTTGACATAGTTTGCAGTAAGAAAAAAGAACAAGTTATTCAGCGCATACAAGTATACATGAATATTGGCAAAAATACAAATATAATATAAACGAGTACATCATTAATATAATTAAATACATCATTAATCAACGCTCTATAAGTAATATGTAACAATAATCCAAAGGATTGAATATGCGATAAACCATAAACAATAATAACAATAATGCATGGCAATAAGAACATCGTGGGTGGCCCTGCACAAACATTAAAGAAATACAACCAATTTAAAAATAACAGCGTGACACTTAGCGTGTAATAAGCAGTATTGCGCAACAATACAAGGTAATATACCTGGAAAATTCACTGTGACAATATACAATAGAAGTATGCCACAAATATTGATAATAATGTACAATAAAAATACCCAAAAAGTTTAGTATAATAATACAATAAAAATACCCAAAAAATTTAGTATAATAATACAATAAAAATACCCAAAAAATTTAGTATAATAATACAATGAAAATACCCAAAAAATTTCTATAATAATATACACTGCACCACACCGTTCACCATAATTGACATCACACTAAGAAAAAGAAAAACGTTTAAATGTTCACCAATGCACCGCTACATGGCGTCCATTAATGGTACAATAAATACAAGTGCATAAATGGTATACCTTACATAGGTTACATAATATAAGTTACATAAACAACATAGTAGTCAGTAAAATGTGCATGGTAGAGCATGTGCTTGACCGGCAATGTCCCGGGCATGAAACACCGAGGCACAATCAGTCTGATGCCACCGGAAGTGGGCACAGCTTATGAATGGGTCTACGCAGAATACCGTTAGCAGTACGGACGTCCGCGACACGTATCAACGAATCCTGCCCAAGATATGTCTGAGTGACAATACCGCGCTTCCAAAGCAATGGTGGAGTATTGTCATCCAGAATAAGGACCAACTGTCCTACCGATAAATTTTTAGACTGCTTTTTCCACTTGTTTCGCTGCTGCAGCTGGTGCAGATAGTCTCTGGACCAACTCTTCCAAATGGAACGAGTAAACCCTTGCAAAAGCTGCCATCTCCCCAAGCGACTCATATTTGTATCCGAATAATCGGGTTCCGGACGAGCGGTAAGGGGGGAGCCAACCAAAAAGTGAGCTGGAGTCAACGGCTCAGGATCCCCGGCGTCATTTGAAATGGAGAACAAGGGACCGGCTTGACTTGGCTTGGCTTGACTTAGTCCCACGTGGACTGGCGAAGTCTTGAGCGGATTTTTGGAATTCGTCCTGCTGGAAGAGCTTGTAAATGATTTGGACCACTGCCCGCCCTGACGTAGCAACATAGGACCGGCGTGGTCGACGGCGCGTTGTGAAAATGATTTGGAGGGAGTGACCCTGGGACCAGGTAATTGACCTAAATGTTGGCGTGAACCAATATAATCTTTGTGCAAAGACTGGTTTTGCCTAGACCTGAGTTTAGGAGTTTGACACCTACGAACCGCTCCGGTGAGGGAATCTCTGAGGCATTCTGTAGTGCGGGGTAGCGACACAACAAACCTACCACTATCATTACGATAGGTGTTTGCGATGAAGTGATTTTCACACTCCGAATCCGCATCTGAAGGAGTACGGCGCGAAACATCCTCCAACTGCCAGAAGGCCTTGAGTTGCGATGAGATAGCATTATTATCGTCGAGGGCAATGAATGAAGAGACGGGTTTGGTCATGTCCATGTTGAAGGGTAGATTCCCGGCGAGTATGAACCCTAGTTTGGTTTCTTGGATTGTTGGAAAATGTGGACTTCGAACGAATTTAGTCAGCTCAATTATCTGCAAAAAGTATTGTGCCCCAAATAATATGTCAATTTGTGACGAATTATTAAATTGTGGGTCAGCTAAAAATATCCCTCTAGGAATTTTCAAGGAAGCGATGTCAAAGGATTCGGTTGGAAGATTGTTTGTGATTCGGGGCAGAACAGCGCAGTGGACATTTAAGGTGAAGTCCTTATAACGTGAGTTTAAGCTCACGCGCGTGCTAAAATTGGCCTGACATGATGAGTTATTTATACCCGCGATAGGCAGCTCGGATTTGTTTAGTTTTAGGCCCATGCGGCGGGCGAAACCCATAGTACAAAAATTAGCCTGCGACCCTGAATCCAGCAGGATTCTCACGGGGCGCCTTTTACCGTGATGATCGATAGTAGTGCATACGGCGGTGGATAAAATTGACTTATTCGTCTGTAGCTTCAGGGAACACTGCTTATTGTTCCTGTTGCTAGACTGATTTATCGAAGCATGGAGCATAGTGTGGTGCCTTTTCGCGCATGCCTTGCATGAAAATTTGGAAGGACAACACGAGCTGTTATGGCCCGAGCGAGTACAATTCAGGCATAGTTTATTATTTATTAACACTTCTTTACGTTGTATAGGCTGTAGGGCGATAAATTGCGGGCATTCAAGTAGTTTGTGACTACCACGATACAGCTGACAAGATTTATTGTTTGGTGGAGTGTGCTAGTGACCCAGTGAACTCCGCGCGCTTAGTTGATTTGTGATAAGAAGCATTATCGCTAACCTGTCTAAAGCCAGATGAACCGGTCGGTGCATTTATGTTTTGTAACAGCTGACGTCTTGAATTTAAAAACTTAATGAAATTATCATAAATAGGAAGTTGTTTTTCGCCTAAGGTTTCCTTCCACAACCTGCACATATGCTCGTCAAGTTTTTGGGATAGAAAATGCACAAAAATAAGCTCGAACGTATTTACAGAAAGTTTTAATGAGTTCAGCGCATTTATGTTGGCGGTGAGCTCATCTATAAATTTAGAAATGCTGAGCACGGACTCACGTTGAATGTGTCTCATGCCCAGGACGTTTGCTGCGTGATAAGTGGTTACAATCAATTTATTGTCATAGCGCGCCCTTAACAACTCAATGGCCACCGTGTAATTTTCGTGCGTGATAGGTAGCGATTTTATGACATTCAGCGCCTCGTCTTTTAATGATAAGTGCAGATAGTGAAGGTTCTGGATGCCAGTCAGGTCCGTTCGGACATGCACTAGCTCCAAAAACATGTGGTAAAAGTGTTGCCACTCGATTATATCACCTGAGAAGCAGGGTAGCTTAATAGGTTGCAATTGAATGGGAGGCGTGCTGAATGTAACTACCTCAGATGGACTTGCTGCCTTCCTGGTCATTTCCTCGGCATGGTCTATTAAATTTTGCAGCTTGCATTCTATGCTGCATAAGTCGTCTTCTGTTTGAACCCTATCGCTAGCAGAAGCAAAATCGGAGTCCTCAGACTCGATTTGTGTTTGGATCTCATCATATTTAGCCGATAGTTCCATAAGGTGGTGAAGCTTTATTTTTAATGCATGATTGTCATGCGTATCATGATCGAAATTGTTGGGATAAGTATTTATGCGCGATATAGAGGCCTTGATCGTGCCACGTTTCTTGATCAGCGCCTTCATATCCGCCATGATTGGGTATGAGCAAAATAAAAAGAAAAAGAATTTAAATGGTGCTACAAAGGCCAAGTTAATGCAACGAGATGAGCCAGACCAGGCAGGAAGTCCAAATCAAAGGTCACGCAACGACACGGTAATACTTACTAACATATCTTAACTAAATTTATGTGACAATAAAATCATGAATTAGGCATTACAAGCAATATAGCAGTAATCATTAATGACATGAGTGCTGTTTGAAAAGATATGACTTACAAATAAAGAGAATATTAATTGAGTTCGCAAAAAATTATAAGTTCATATTCATATTATTGAAAATTATTTTAAATTATTAGATCATATTATTATTTCTATACTGCTTTGTTTAATTTAATGGTATTGAGAAAAAATATGCAAATTATGCAAGTTGAAACTAATGTAAAACATGAGTTCAGTCAGTTGAAATTGTACTTATCGGCATGTTCTAGAATGCATCGAAAGGCTGTCGGAACCCTCGTAGTCGTGTCAGGTACTCAAGCATGGATAATGTAGACATGGTCGTTGCCTGTCTGGTGATGTCCAATCCGGTAGAATCTTGTTTAGATAGGCTGCTCTGGATTTTCCCAATGCTGCATGCCACGTGCTAGATATGCTGCAATGATGATTCCAATGTTACGCTTGGCGAAATATGACGTCCCCAATGTCGTGTGATACGATTCCCAGATGTAGGTGCTCATTGACGAGTTGTTGAATTTAAATTGAAGAAAAAGAAATGCTGATAGGCCTGCTTAATGCACTAAACCATGAGATGAACTGTCCATGGATTTAGTCACGTCCGTGAAATACAAATCCAGGGTCGGAGGACCATATGTTGCCGCTGGACGAGAATGCTGTCGCTGGACGAAAGTGCGGTCACTCACGAGCCGAAAATGTTGTTGCTTGTGGACAGAGAATGGCGGTCGCTTGCGGACCAAGAAATGCGGTCGCGTTGGACCAAAAATGTTGCCTGTAAGGCTGAAATAAAATCCGGTTGCGGAGGACCATATGTTGCGTGCTTAACGCTCTCGAAATTATCTTGAGTTAGTTTTGCAAGCTTAAGGAAGCTGGTAGGAAGTCAGAAAGTGTTTTGCATTAATTAGTAGACTGTAAATTATGATTAAGTAACGTTTATTGAAATCATTCAGAAGCGCAGGCCTACGCAATTACGTCTTAGTTCATAGCCAAAATATAAGATGTGGCGTAAGTTGTCCGGCTACGTAATGTGTAGCATTGAAACTAGATCAAAATAAGAAGAACATAGAAAATTTAGGTTGCCGCGGCTTGGCGAGAAAACAAGGGTGCAAAAGCACTGTTCAAAGATTGAGTGATGACTGATTAGTCATAGCGGGGTGACCACGTGGAACACCGCTGCGGTGACGTAAGTGCGCTAGGCAGTTTGCGCGTGAGCAAGTACAATGTACAATGCATTAACAGCCATAATACAAAAAAAGCAATATGTTTCACCAAACACAATCTCTTATACTATGTTTAATGCAGAATAACTTTAATAATAAATGACACAAGTGTACAATATATATAATGATCACACTTTGAGAAAGGAGACCTTCAGTTGGTTGGAGTCCATGAAATTGATTTTTGTAGTTTTATATTTTCTTGTTGGTGCATACTTCTCAGTAATTCTTAGGAAAGTTTGCAAACAATCTTATAGGCATATATTAATTACCATAAAAAATAAATTATTCACCAAAGTCCTATTACACATCAGATTTTTTTGGTTAACACCGAAGTCCTATTGGACATCAGATTTTCCTGGCTGACACAAAAGTATCCGTTTCTGAAAAAATACCCGTATACAACTCATATGTGTTGCATGATGGGGGCAGAAAGTTTCTTGCACACAAATGTTTCAAACTCCTGTTCCAGAAAATGTCAAGCTAGACAATGAAAAAGGGTTATCACAGATGAAGCTAAAACATATGACTAAAGAAAAAAACAAAATAACAGTGGACCACACCTAACATCTGGAAACCAAAACAAACCGAAGATTAAAATCTGGTTGTGAAAAACTATGAAAATGTTGAACAAAATAATTGCAATTTCTTATCATGTAACCCAATCAATTAAAGTAAACTTAACTTTACGCAATATATTAACACTTGTTTACTTAGTGTATTTAGCATGTCGCTGAAATCTACCCTCGCAAAAGTTGTTGGAACACTATATCTCCAGTCAGTTCTGTTAACAGATTCTTGATATATATCCAGTAATCTGTCAACCTGGTATTTAAAGATTCTATTGGCAATCAGTAAGAAGTGTTCAGTGCTTTCATTCATCTCCAACTGTAACAACAACAAAGTTTGTGTTTTTCTTATCCAAGTACAGTTATTAAAAAACATCAATGTTTAAGCACTAACTGTGTAACTGGCCAATAAGCACATAATAGATATAATGACATCTTGCATAGCCTACTGTACTACACAGAGTTTTGAGTGTGTGTTGAAAAACAATCACTTGCAACATGTTGCTTAGAAACTCCAATTCTATGTATATTTGATGCAATTCATCATGAACTAAAAGAATTTACACCAAAACAAAATAAAACTATTTCTTAAATTAACTGAAGTCATAGTTTTTTTAATACATTTTAAATATATAAAGTTCCTTAGTTGAACAAACAAAGCAAGTTCTGTTTTAAGTCAACTCACTCTGTCTAACTTTTAACTTACTCTGTCTATAATCTGTCTGCTTTTGAATATGTCAAACGATTTTCACAAAACTTGACATACATGTCAATACTTTTATCATACAGATCCCTACTGTTTTTCAGACTGATCTTCCCTCTCAACCCTCTCAAGGGAGTGGGAGACAAAAATGTGAGAGTTAAACAAATTGCATAATCTGAAAACCCACAGAAACCATGTGGGTATCAAATTAAAGAGACTTTTAACCAAAAGCTACATCATAGTGTTCAGTTTTTGAAATTTCAAAAATTTAGGACACCACTGCCTAAAACATGACTACAAATTTGGAAAAATTGTAAAAATCCATGTTGGGTATCAGATTAAATGCGCCCAAATCTGTATGTAGTGTTTACTATAGTTTTAACTGTGTCACAGGCCAAAAATGAAATCAAACTTTTCTGAAAATTGTAAAAGTCTGACAGGGGAGAGGCATTTAAAATAGAAATCTGGTTGTCATTAACAATTTAACACATTCCATACCAATCCCGAACTCGGCTTAGGCTAGGTGTTCTAGTCAACTGTACCATGCCCGTACCTAGCTCGGCCTGTCATATGTGATCTTGAACAAAGGCCACGGGTGGAAAGCATTTTATTCACTTCTTTTAATAGATACCGGTGTAAAGAATGTTAGATCCAGATATATCCAGACAGATTCAAAGTCCAAACTGGTGGTGCCCTGAATGTGAAGTTGGACTTTGTTTGCCTGACTGTTTCAAAGTGTATCACACAGTCGCCATATATTATCAAAACCACATAACAGTGATTTTTGATCTATTTTCTTGTTAGTATATTAGAGGAAGGATGATGTAAATTGAACACTCAGGTCTCGATGCGCAGTAGACAAACACCTCGTTGCAAGGCTAATAAAAATTTCATTATTTTTTGCACTTCCGCAAAGCAGTCTTGTACAGTGTTTTATAGCACGAACATCGACTGCAACAAGGCTGGAAGCATGTGTGTGACAGAGGGAAATAATATGGACGTGAGACAGTGAACGATATAGCGTCATCTCCCCTCTCTTCTCTCTAGATAAATTAACTATACTTGGAAGTGGGGGTAATTCATGAACTGGGTCGGTGCACGTTATTGTTCAGGAAACGCTGGCGGGCCTATACGTATAAACTAGTTATATTTGTATGTAGTGACAAAGTGATTTATATTTACAAAACTTTTTAAATTTGTAAAACAATATATGTTGAACTTTTTTCAGAAATAAAAAACATGGTTTGGTTATTGTGTTGTTAGATCTGTTGCACAATGGTTTCTTGACAGAACAAAATCATGTCCCGGTATACCATCAATAAATGGACGTACATACCTTGACTGCTCCAAAATGTTCATTGGAATATGTAAACATCATGTAAGCTGAGGGCTGAAAAGTCACTTTCTCATTGCATGGAACTTTGTTCCCAAGGCTTTCATTTGAAAGACGTGTTGTTTTGAAGAGTGAAGGCCACCAGCTACTAAAATTTAAAATGTCTTTGGTTTTAACAGATTTCATGATAAGTCTTGAACTAATTTCAGTCATTAGTGATGAAATTTGACTAGGACCATACAATCTATAATACTTCTGAATGGAACTGCTGTTGAGTGCCTTTTATAATCTAAACCATGGATCAAACCCTTAATATGGAAAAACACGTTAATTGTATTTTGTAAAAATTATGATTCATGCCCTTTGTGAAGTCACAAACAAGTACATCAGAAAAGAAGACAAGAGCATTGAAATACATCACAGAATAAAGGGCAGGGAGAAAGTGACTAACAGATACATAGGGAGAGATTTAGAAGCCACAGTACAATATGCATAGTTTGCAATGACAAGTAGATTGCACACCTGTGTGTTTATTAATATATTATTAAAAAAAAAAGATTTCTTTGTATATTTATATTTCTGAAGATGACAGTAAAGAGGAGTGTCAAAACAGTTAAAAATAAATTATTAAAAATATATTATTGTAAAAATTAAAAATATTATTTATTATTAATAAATAAATCCTTAAATGCGTAGTGACCGTAAATCAATGAATTTTTTGATGAAGGGTTTTTGAGGATCGGTCAAAAATATACCACAAATTTTAAATAATTTGTGTCAATTTATTTGTGACACACAAAGTTTCACAGTTGTGTGTTTGGAGTCAGCAACAATTGTCCTGATGATGACAATAAACACTGTCAAAACGTCAACACAAATAAGTTAAAATTTTGTAACAGTACATAATGACCCAATACCATAGTTATGGGATTTAAGGGTAATTTTTTATGTTTTATTGTTTAATCATTAAAATACAGAATGGTTAGGTCCATTGTCCCTATATACGAAGGAACAAAGCAGATTCAGCAAGAGTACCATAACAAGGTCACCGGTGGACGTCCGGGAGTCGGTAAAGGCCATGGCGGTGTTTGTGACGAATGACTGTAAATATGCATTGTGGTTGGATAATAACACTGTTCCGTCATAACTAAAACAATGATGCACTGACTACAATACGTGCAACGAGGCGTTGTCCAGCATGACAAAGCTTGATGACGTAAAATACACACACACAAGCGCAAATTTACATTTGCCTCTTTCTCAATTCAGCGTAGTTCTTCAAAGGATCAACAGCAATGTATCGCTGTCTGATCGGTTTTATAACAAAAGCTTATTACAACTAGACTCTAAATTACCAGTGTGATGGTGGAGCAATAAATGCTCGAATTTAGTAACAGTATAAACCATAACATGTAGAATCAGTGCTTATATTTAATTAATTAAAAACTCAGCAGAACATGAGGCGAACACCGGCCATCAACATGGGAATCAACCAACAACAGCGAGGGAGCAACGCCGACTACCACTAAGAGAAGTCCAATTTTTACCATCTTTCTTTATTATTTTAATGAGCTCATTAATCAAGAATAACCAATTAAACGAATGTACTTGTAACAGGGTGAACGTGTGTGAGAGTGTGTGAGTGAACACATGGCCATAAATATCTATGCCGAGGGCATTGGTTTGTGTGCAACTTAAATACTAGTTAATAAATGATTAATGCTGCAGCAATATAAAAGTTACAATGATCTTGATTTAGAAACCAAAAAGGGAGTATTAAGAATGATTTTGGTAATTAAACTAGCCACCATTTTGTTTTGGTAATCTTGTATGACGCCATTTTGGCCACATGGTTGTGTATGCAAAATATATTTGGGAAATTAAAAATTTGATAGTTACTTTCAATATAATACAGTGTTATCATTTGTGTCACCTTCTGTGTATCAAAAATCTCGCTGTTAATGAATCCTGGCCCCTTAGGTAAAAAGCATATTAAAAAGAAGAGTATGAACCCGGCAGTGACTGAAATTGGTAAGTATACGTATGTGCCATATTATGGTACTATTTATACATATAAATATCAGTATATGTGTGTAATAATTAATAATAAAGTGGGTAAAATCACAATTTGTGTTATATTTTTTTTACCAATCCTCACAAACCCTTCATCGAAAAATTAGTAAATAAACAAATTGGGTGTGTCTTGTAAAACATGCTAAAAGTATGAACTTCACTGCTGAGTAACGAGTGAACTGAATCAACATGTAAAAGGTTGCTCATATGTATTTGGTGTATGAGAGATTTTGCTATAAGATTACCAATTAAGATTCAAATAAGAGTGAATGGATAAGTAAATGACATGAGGGTATAGTAGTATTAATATTTATTTTATTATATGAAATTGATATTTGCAATGAACATAAACAGAATCATATCACACATCGATTTGTTTTCAGTATATATACATATGCAAACAATATGAAGCAAATAATTTTTTCCAGCTTAACAATATGATTTGCACAAAGTATGGTTTAGTTGAAAAGTAGAATGTGATAATTATAACATATTTACATCAAAGGTTTTGTAAAATATATAAAAACACTTGGTAAGTTTCACAAAGTTTTTTTAATTAACTCTGACAGCTGTTTTGACTAGCTAAGCCATTGTCAAAGAGGCGAGTGAATGAAATTACTGAACACAGGATGTTAGTGGAGTGTAGGTGGTGAACATCTGTTTAGGGCATATCTGGAACATCTGTGTTGTGATGGCGAGGGGGGGTGTACAAGAGACAAGGGAAGGTCAGGTGTCTTTAAAAACTAAATACAATCATGAATGCAAAATATAAAATTAACTGAACTATATTTACATCATAATTATATTATATATTATATTATTAGAAATGTATATTTTATATTATAATTAATATACTACAACAACACAAATTTTCAATGTAATTTAATTTTATGATTAACTGTCGTAATTAACATATCAATGCTGTTAGGTGTAATCATAACAACAAGAATGCGTAATACGTTTTTCAAATAAATATAAATAATTACATTATTTATTTAACAACCTCTTTACTTATTTCGGAAATTACAAAATATTCATTATTTATCGCTTGTGCGATCTTATGCATGTGACTTCTAATGAACACTTTATATTAAAATAGGTTATACAGAAATCTTATTATCTACTCTTAACTATCAATTATTTTTGCTCTCGACATACTCATTCAGTGTGGTCATCTTTGCAATTGCTTATTAATTTATTTCAACAAATATTTTACTTTTATTTCAATTTCTTTAATCTTACTTGGCTTTAATACTTTTCTACTGCATATGCATTTACTTTCATCAAATAAAGACTTTATTTATTACTTTAATTTACTTCGATTTCAATCAGATATTGCTCTTATAGCATTTACGTTATCTTCAAATTCTAATTGCTACACATGAGATATTATTCTAAATTAACAATCTGCCTTTACACTATTATGTACAATTCAGTTATTTTTTATCAACAGTTCGAATCTCTTTCATTCTAGTTTTAAGTATTGTCTTTCAATTGTCGGTAATTATTATGCTTTTTTTATCACCTCGTTTGATGTGGGAAATTATCGGTTTGTCCTCCTCTGGTCCTCGTCCGTGTCCTTCATGTCCTTGGGTCCTTCCAGGATTCCACTGCATGTACTGCTACTTGTCTCTCCTCACATCATGGGCTGTAGGTGTGTCCATAGAACCTCTGCATAGGTCCTCTGCTACTCTGCTTTGTCTTCCAATTCGTCCTGTGACTCTTACAGTAGATTCAAGACAGCGCTGTTGACTGACATAGCCTCCAGCAGCAACGGTTGAATAAAGAAGAAGAAACTTTATTAGCGAGACCTGGTATTTACAGCCACATCATGCAAAACTCCTGTCTGAACAATATCGGTCTTGTCAGAGTTTGTCGAAAGCGTCCTTTCTCCCACTCTCGTTTGATTCACTAATTTTGCTTATCTCCGCGAACTGCGAAGTCTGTTTTACACTACACTCTGCTCAATCGATTGCTAATTTTCATATGCCTATTATATGTAACTTACACTTCTTTATTATAACTATTCAGGGAGTTATTCACTTTTTTATTCATTGTAATTTCACTTTATGTCACTTTTAAACAGGTTGTTAACCCTTTGCGCATCTTTATAAAATACATACTTTGGTGCATTCAGTTTTACATTATTGTACATAGTTTTCTTATAATTAAAATAATACTTAAAATCTAACATCATTTGAATAGGGGTGGTTACTGTCCTGGAACAGACAGGTTTCACGCACACAAACAAAATACACATGTACACACAGCTAGCGCCAGGTGGCCAGATATGCGTGTACATGCCTGAACGGTGCGTTCCCTATTTTTTAAACAATCCAGCTTGCAATCTGAATCATGTCTATCAACCATAGATTTATTTATTTTTATTAATTCCTTGAATTATTTTGGCAATGCACAGTACCATATATGGTCGTACTGTCGCAATACACAGAATAAAAATTAAATTTTTACAAGTATAAAATAGACAATAACTAAAGCAAATTTTGAAACGTAAAAAGACTTCCAGCCAAATGCAATATAAAAACCAGAATTGAACTCATGGATTAACCAAAGAATGTACAGACTGAACAAAGATACCAAATTATAGTCTTTCGACATTTCAAACATGTAGACAAACATTCTCATTGATAATTTTATAAACACTGTAATAAAAAATAGGTGTCACAGATTTTAAATTGTTTTTTATAAATTAAACAATTGAAAAGTTGTCTAAACATATTAGGCTAATAATGAACTAAGTATAAGAAAAGGATTTCAAAAGTATTCAGCTTGATCTCTCAGCATGTGAGTGCATTTTCTTTTATCATAAATAAAATTATCTGTAATATTTACATTATTCTTGTAACAGTATTTAAATTCTTGGATTTCGTTGTCCATGACGTGTCCGTTACTTAACTAAATATAATTATTTCACTACGACTCAGAACACAAAACGTTTTATGGGTAATAACGTAAAACTTTTACCTTATAACCTGAACCGGTTTTCACTTTTAAAAAGCTTCTTCAGAGGTTGCCGCTGGTAGCACTGTCCATCTTGTTGGCGACGGAATCGATTTTCGAAAGATCGATCTTGTGTGTGTGGGGTGTGATATGTTTGAATAATGCGTGTGATTTGAATTGTGTCTGTTCGTTTAGGATGTCGTTTTTATTTGTTTTACATCGACAATAACATGAACATTCTTACGTACACACAAAAGGCCAAAAACTAGACACTCTAGAACAATTTGAAATATATAAACACACGAAAACAAATAAAAACAACATCCAAAACGAACAGACACAATTCAAATCACACGCATTACTCGAACATATCACACCCCACACACATCTTTTGAAAATCAATTCCGTCGCCAACAAGATGGACAGTGCTACCAGCAGCAACCTCTGAAGAAGCTTTTTAAAAGTGAAAACCGGTTCAGGTTATAAGGTAAAACTTTTACGTTTTTACCTATAAAAAGTTTTGTGTTCTGAGTCGTAGTGAAATAACTATATTTAGTATTTAAATGTTTAGAATATACTCACGTTCTTTAAAATATTATACTTGGCTTAAAGCACGCATATTTGTAGCAGTGTGAAAATTTTGAGTAGCTATGTGGGGGAAAGGGGTTTGATTGACTGGCAATGCTACTTTCTCGTTTCATCTATTTCATTACATGTTGAATCAGTTTACCGCACTAGGAGCGTGAGTGAGCTAGGACTTTTTCACTTCAAAAAGTACACAGAAAAAGATTAACAGCAACTGAAATGGTCTTTCAGAAACAGGCAGCTATTTGGGCCACACGAGGAAAAATAATGGCTACGTAAGAAATTATGGGAATTATGGAAATTGCATACCACAGATGAAATCAGAATTAGCAGTTTGTCTAGTACAGCATATCTAAGAATTAATTAACAGGCTCAAAAACAAGAGTAGAATACAACTTGAGCCATTCAGTAAGAGACTTTGGAAACATTGCTGCGACACTGCCAGCTGTACACAGGACGTTTTATACTTACCATGGTGTGAAGTTTTATACTTACCACGCACTGTATGATGTGAAACCGACCACGTCTTTATCTGGGTAAAAATATACTGTGGCAGCACAGTACTGTTACAGGCCGTTACTATGGTGACGTTAACAAGTTCCTATAATGCAATAGCCTGAAATTCTTACACATCCTTTTAGCCACATCAAATGTAACATATAACACATCACATAATGTAACAGTCACATACTGACAGCTCGAGTCTAAATGATGAAGAAGATGTGGCAGACCAAGGAAAAGCTGAATATTAAGTTTTATTTACAGTAACAAGCCGCTTGTATGACAATCAAATAAACTACGTTACTCACCATCAGAGGCTTAATTCTTATACTTGTGATGTTATACAATACTCAACATGTTTCGGGACAGCTTGTCCCATCTTCAGGAGTAAAACACATACTCTTCAACCTCAATTGAGGATGAATCGTCAAACATTATAAAATACTAAAATCCAAAACACACATTGAATAAATTAATGAAACTACAACATTAAGCGCATGTGTAGGCTCCAAGGTGCACACCTCACGCCAGCTGAACGTGTAAAATCACTCATCGCTCGAAAGATGTCGCAGTGCAGTATCATATAAAACATTCGACTTAAAGTTTAGTTGATCGTTCAAAACAAATAGCCTGGTGTCACTATTATTATAAGCTTTGTAAATCTCGAATTCTTCGAGAGCGTTCATATACTGTCCCTTATTGCAAATATGGAGGGGGACTAAGTTAGTCTTAAAATCAGTATAGCCGTGATTTTCATCGACAAGATGTTTAGCAAAACTAGATTTCATGTTTTCAAGGGCACGATAACTGGTGGGTGGCCTATGTTCAACGAACCTTTTTAAAAAACCATGGCCGGTCTGTCCCACATAAAACGCGTCGCAATCATCGCACATCAATTTGTATGCCCCCGTTTTCTTCTCGAGGGCTGTAGGTTCATGAGTGCGCAAGATATTTAAAATGTTATTAGTTGTTCTATAGGCAGCGATAAGATTGCCATTATTTTTCAGAATAGGTGCTACAATCTTGGGCATAAGGTCTGTGTAAGGAGTCAGGACATATTTATGCATTCCCTCCCTAGGTGTTCCACGAGTGTTAGTATCCTTATGTTTCTTACGTTTTCTGAGGATGCTGTCTATCAATGATTCCTTGTAACCGTTAGATGACGCGATGTGTTTAATGATACTCAACTTGTTATAGTAATCATGCAAGCTAAGGGGTACTGACAAGAGACGGCTGATCATACTATGAAAGGCGGCCATCTTATGAGTCACCGGATGATGGGATGTAGCATGAATAACGATATCAGTAGCAGTAGGCTTCCTGTATATACCAAACTGAATCTTATTTCCACGCCTACTGACAGTAAGATCCAAGAAGTTTAATTTACCGTTATCTTCGATTTCTAGTGTAAACTTCATATTGTCATTGATGCTATTCAAATAATTGTGTAAAATGTCAATCTGACGGTGTGTGCCATTGTAAATCATAAAAGTATCGTCAACGTAACGTCCATAAAACACTATGTTAGATTCAAATCTATTGTTAGAAAATATAAAAGAATTTTCAAAATAATTTAAGTAGACGTCGGCCAAAAGGCCTGATGCTGGGGATCCCTTTGCCAAACCATCGAGTTGGCTGTAGAATTCCTTGTTATGTGTAAAGTAATTTTGATTGAGAAGTAAGTCTAAAAGGTCCATCAACTCCATAATATATTCAGCGCTTAATTTTTTCGCATTAACAAGGGTATCCCTAAGGACCCTGAGGGTGTCAATAACTGGAACATTAGTGTATAGGTTGACGATGTCAAACGAAGCCAACTTGTAGTGAGGCTCAACTGTTAAATCTTTTATTTTATTAATGAAATCTGTGTTGTTAGCAACGCTATGATTATTGGTCAGGCTCAAATTTGGTTTAAGTACACTTACCAGTTTTTTGGCCGTTTTGTCAGTTTTGATAAATATGTCCAAAAACTAAACCAGAATTTGAACAAATGTGTACACCTATTTGATGAGCGCACTAGGAGGTCTTTAAAACCTATCAACTCTAGAGCACCAGTATTGACAGGGTTACCAAAAATCCACAAGGTTGGCTTTCCAATAAGACCGTTAGTCAACTTCACCACTGCACCGGGATACAAAACAGCCAAAAAACTGGTAAGTGTACTTAGTGCACGTTCAGCCGGCGTGAGGTGTGCACCTTGGAGCCTACACGTGCGCTTAATGTTGTAGTTTCATTAATTTATTCAATGTGTGTTTTGGATTTTAATATTTTATAATGTTTGACGATTCATCCTCAATTGAGGCTGAAGATATGTGTTTTACTCCTGAAGATGGGACAAGCTGTCCTGAAACATGTTGAGTATTGTATAACATCGCAAGTATAAGAATTAAGCCTCTGACGGTAAGTAACGTAGTTTATTAGCTGAAGATAATGCATAAACAGGGTTGTGAGAGAGAGGGACCTTCAGGATAGAATAACCAAGAAAAGTTAAGACTGGATACTGGAAAATGGAAATGTTGTAAAACAATTTATCGTGGCATAATTTACTAAAAAAAATTATTGTTGTGAGATATACTGTAGTAACAAACCTTTTCATAGAATTTTTCCAATGAATTATTATCCTTCAATTCTACTGGGTAAGCAATCCGTGTAAAAAGTGCTTTTACTTTTTCCAAAGACATATTTCTGGAAGAAATAAGTAAATTTTGTTGCACTGTGAAAAATTTTAATTGCATATACAGATATTAGTTTATGAATGTGTGTGTGTGTGTGTGTGTGTGTGTGTGTGTGTGTGTGTGTGTGTGTGTGTGTGTGTGTGTGTGTGTGTGCGTGCGTGCAAGTACTGTAGTCTTTTAATGTTATATTAATTTTATATTAAATACAGAGTTCACCGCTGACAAACACAATTATATCAGTCCTCAAAAGTGCTCTACAGAATTAAACAAATTACATTCTTGAAAAAGTTGATTATTAAATTAATATAATAATGAAGGTATTTACATCAAGAACAGTAGGGTATTTACACAAGGGTGAGTCAATAATTATTTGCAATAAACGGATAAATTTTATTACAAAGAAAATGGAGAACCGAACAGTAATATCAGTTTTCAACACAGACTAACTGCTTTTTAATGCATTTGTTCCATCAATACACAAGCTTCTTTACCATCACAGAAGCTTCTTTTCCTTTCTTGGTCTGAGGTGAACCAACACCCATTAGTGCCCTAAGTGGGTGGGGTGGTCTACACAGATGATAGTCTGAAGATAAGCCAAAACTTGTGTAGCAGTATACAGATGGGCAGTGTCATATAACAGTAATCCTAGATGTTTGTTTTTAAATGTCAATAAGCATTTCACTCTAATGAATGCTGTTTATTGTTGAATCCTGCTCCGGATAATGTTCCACTAGTAGGCCCTGTTGTTAACATCAGTTTTCCTACTGACAGTTGGCATTTGACCTTTTGTTGGTGTTTCCATACCATACTCTGCCTTATGTTTCATCAACAGTAATCATTCTACCCAAGAACGCATTACCTTTGTTATCGTAGCAATTCAAATTTGTATGGCTGATGTCCACGCACTTTTGTATATGCAACTTGTTGAGTTGTTTATGAACCCATTTTCAACAAACTTTATGAAAGTGAAGCCTATTGTAGATGTTTTCAAAGGCAGAACTGGTAGTAATTTGTAGACAATTTGACACTTCAAGAACAGTCACTTGTCTATGCACTGAATGCTGTCATCAGTCGTGGCCCTGGCCAATCTTCCTTCTTCATGCGTAATATTTATGTGACCGTTTTTGAATTTTTCAATCCACTCGTAAATCCACTCCACTGTGGTAAAACTCTGTTCCTGTATTCCAAGTTTTTGACAGGTTTTGGTATCTGATACTCTTTCACACCACAAAATTTGCTCCTTCAGAGCACTGAACACTACTCTTCTTTGGTGGAAATGGAAATCAGAACGGCCATGGGTAACGGCATAGCAGCGACAATGGAACTGACATAATAGGTTTAAGTAAGTACATACCTTAAGTAAGTTCCTTAAGTTAAGTTAAAGTAAGTTATCTAACCTTGTCCACTCATCCATCCATTTTGTATTGTTTAACATCTTGATTTCTTCTTGTACCAGTGACTCAACAATGACACCAACTGTCTCCATAATTTCATCTTTAAAATATTTACGCACATACATAGCACTGACTGCCATGTCTAACCTACAAACAATAAATTATTTGTAAGTAACAAATAAATTATTTATTCATAAATAAACAAAGCCTAATCTGGTACGGTAAATTAATTGCCAAAGAGAGTAGCATGTTTTATAATGTTCTTTACTTTATAATATTAATAGCCTTATTTTCATTTTACTTCTTTTTTAAATTCTTTGAACAAACAGAAGTAATGTTAGTGGTGACATTACAATGCTTTCAACAGAAATTAGTGAACTAATTGTAATATAATAAGTTTTATTAATTTATTAAATTGATTATTATTGTGCTTTTGAATTAATCTGAACTTGCCTTACATTTCTAGGTGTCAAATCTGTAATGTCTTCTTTATTACTTATAATTTGATTTTTAATTTGCTTGGTTAATGTCAATTTCGGTAATAGTAAAATTAACTAAGATTAATTATGCCTAGTAATAAATAAATACCTCTCTCTTCAAAATGGAAAAATTGAATTCTTTTATTTTCTTTGGTTTAACTTACTTTGTAATTATTAAATTCAACAAAAACCATTAACTCGGCTATGCTAGTTGGATTATGTGAAGGTTGGCAAGACTCATCTCCAGGATTAAATATTACTTTTATTATAATGTTAGTGGGTTCTTTTGATTACAATTATTACTGTCACGAAAATACCATCAAAATAATTACAACATCTGTGCATCTTATTTTAATACTAAATGTGGTTAGTCAGTTCAGATTGGCATTACAATCCTCTTCAAAGATGGCGGACCTAGAGTCACTTTCTTGGTCTGGCGTCTGTTAGCTGGATGTGAATGTGTTGAAATATAATAAATTCCCTAATTCTCTCCAATAAAGAATTACCAGTGTCAAAAGTTAAATAAAGTGATGTGATTATAAGTTCTATTGTATACAGTGGTAGATAGAGTTCATCATAAATTATTATCGTGATTGTGTAATGGGTCAAATTGGAAGGTTTTTTATTTTTTATTAATCTTGGTTTTGATTTTGTTAAAAGTGTACAATTCACTTCATATATGGGAGCTACCACAGTTTAATTTTATATTAACATAGATCACCCATTCAATCACTTTTAAATTGCCAGACTTTCACCTGTGGGGAGCCTCCAGTACAGCAATGCAACACACACACAGTCAGTCAAAACAATTGCCAGACGCATTGCACAATCACATAGCAGCAGCCTTGTGACACAGTCTACAGTGTGTCATCAGAGTGTGCAGTTTGGTATCAGAGAGTAAGCAGCAGCAGATAATAGAATTGTGAATTTAAAACAGGGGCCTCGGGTTTACAAGATAGGCCGTTAAAACAAATTTGGCCTATCTTAGAAAGTGTGAAAACAGTCATTAAAAAGTAACAGTGTACAAACAAAAAGTTTGCAGCCCAGTTCCACTACTGAAGCCTGCCGGCTAGGAACGAATTAGGCTACACGCAAAAGTTTTTCTATTATTTTCACTTTAAATTCAAATACCAGTGGAGAAAAGTATGTGACGATAATACATCCGTGCGGTAGAAACTAACCGAGTGTTATTTCGGACACCAACATTATAACATTTCATAAAAAGATGACTGTGCGTGAAGACCGCGTGGCTGCCGTGGGGGAAGTTTTATTAATAATAAAATGTTAAGGGTATTTTAAATTGTGAATGAGAGAGTGTACAAGCAAAGCTGGGCTGTTGTGTTTCTGTGTGTTTTTTTTTTAATTGTGTTCCGTATTTGTATAGATCAAATTGTGTAAGTATCAAACTAAGGTAAGCCATAGTTGCAGATGAGCATGAGTAAAATGCAATAAGCAGTATAACATTGTTTTTATATGTAAATGTAACTGACATAATCCAAAGTAAAATCTCAATTCTCTTCATATAAATGTGTTGTGCAAATTATTCTCACAACCTTAAGAAATTACGTCTGCATCCCAAACATACGTATGACGCAACCTTGAAGCCACGCAATGGTAAGTAGGAGTGTATTAACATTGATTTTAAATTATTATGATATCATTTAATATCGAACGTTTCATTGGCGCCACGAACGGGACGAATTTAATAAAATAAACTTCATACCTATAAATGGGATGCAATCGTAATTTGGAGGTTGCGTGAGAATACGCAAAAGGTACTTATGTAAAGTTAAGTTACGCTAAGTAAGTAAAGAATATTTGTTCACATAAGAAACAGAATAAATACCTAAAAATAATAATAATGGAAAATACAGAGAACGGAGTCGATTTGTCCGACTCGACTGTGATAAGTAAAACGGCTGAAGTTGACGAATTAGCCGTGATGAGTAGTCCTGAAATACATTCAACACCGAATGTAGGTCAAGACGATAAAAACATGAATGTGCATAACACAAATGAAAAAGATAATACAGAGGATTCAGGGATTCAAGCAACCCCGACCTCAACAAAATACAATAAGGTGGATGATGATCCAATGAGTATTGTACTTAATTTATTAGAAAAAATGAATAATAAATTTGACAGTCGCTTTGACCGTAATGATATTAAATTAGATAGACAAAGTAGCGATTTTAATGCAAAGTTTGAAGTTCAAAACAGAAAATTCGATGTTCAAAAGAATAGTTTGGATGAATTAAAGAACCAAATTAACGAAATAAAGAGTGACTCTGACGTTAAATTTAATATCCAGAATGACAAATTCGTTAAGTTGAAATATGACATTCAAGAAATTAATAAACGTTGTAAAAATACCCATGAAACGATAAGAACTAGTCTGAATAAGTTAGAACAGAGTGTTGAGCGAATGGGAGTACATGTGATGAGTACCGAGAAAAATAAAACAAATGAAAATTGTAATGACAAGTACAAAAATGTAATGCCAGATAAAGAGTTAACAAATAATAATAATAATGTCGAAAATAATGAATTTAATACTGAGAATGTTAATGTGTTTGAAGAGTTAGTATCAGAAACTGATACGGAAAAAATAAATAATGAGAGCATTAATGAAAGTGTAGATAGTAGTGATAATGAGAGTTTAATGGGATTAGAGGTTAATGAGGAGGTAATAGTTGTTGATGAGATGGAGAGTGTGTGTAAGGAGAGTTTAAGCGAATGTGTAGAGCAGAGGGTAAAATTTCCCTTTATTTGTGATGAACCAGAGTGTTCAAAAGTGTTATTTTTGGGCAAGAGACCCTTATTAGTGAAAGATTTGAGTTGTCTAATTTTGCTGAATAATTTTGTACCCTCTGCGTGGAATGATAAAAGTGCGATATGGTGTTATGATGATGAAAGATGTTTTGAGAGAGAGTTGTTGATAGATAAAGAAATAGAATTATATAAACCAATGAGAGATTATAATGAGTTGAAAGAGATGTTAAACTTACCTGTTAAAATAGAGAGTGAAGATTATTTTGATAATACATGTCTAAATAATAATAATTTACTTTATGAAGAAAAAATAACTGAGTTGATAACGAATATTACTGATGGAGACTTAACCAATGTACTTAATGTTGACTTGTTTAATGATTATGTGGATAAATTGGATGAGTTTAGTTCGTATGGTGACCACACACAAAACAGTCATTTGTGTGGTAATAAAACTGAACGATGTTATGTGAAACCCCGATTAATTTTTGACGATGGAGGTTGAGCCTTAAATTCACAATTGAACAATTTCAAATATGTTAATATATGGTAATGACCTAGCTGATTTTGATATTGAAGTGTGATATAACTGAATAATTATTGATGAAGAATTGTAAATACATGTTTAGTGAAATTATTTGTATGCATTATAAAACGTTAGATAAACAATGTATGTATATAGCAAAACTTGTTGTGATATTAATAATAATATTAATACTTTGCAGTTTAAATAAATAACAAAAATAATGTGGAGGAAGACAGTGAATGAGTTGTAACTATTATACTTTATGAAAGTAATCAAAAATGTTGTTTTCAATAATTAAATTAATTAAAATAATACATTAAAGCCTGTAATTAAATATAACTAAACCACTATAATAAACCTATAGTTAGATAATTATAAATAAATGAATAATATAAAACAGTTAGTGGTAGCGGATAGGTGTTCCCCACTTGTCCCAGTGGGGTTCCTCTATTTCAGGGACGCGCCCCTGCCCACGCGAGCCTTGGTTTTCTCCATGTACCTTTATTTTCGGAGGAAGCTTCGTCCCTACCTTTAGTCCTAGTTCTTGACCTTTTAATAATCCTTACCCTTGTATCCTCCCGATTTCCCTAACCCTCCCCTTAGAGTAAACACATAAACAAATAATTTAAAAAGGGTCAATTTTGTTAATGAATCAAAAATATATCTGATCTAAACTGGAATAAAAATGTAAGAGACAAATATATTATCTAGAAGATTTATAAAACTTGAAAAGTGTAGCAAGCAGGTATGGCAATATATGATGCAACTAGAATGTTTAGATTATGAATGCTGAAACTGAGCATGTTTATAACTGTTGTTTATGAAAACAAGTCTGGCACACAACTGTGTTTATATAAACAGTAAACAGGTGTGTTGAAGTGGTATGTTGTGACTAATGCCTACAGACATGCTTGGTGACCATAACAAAACTCTATTGTGACATAAAAGAATTAAAGAAAAATTTTTTGATAAAATAATAATGAGGTAATCATTGTAACTCAGAGTTTGAGACATTAAAAAACCATTAAACCATTAAATTAATCAATTTAATAGAAACAAGGATTTTAACAATGAACTTAAATTGTTTGAAGTTTAATTTTTTTGAAAAAAAAAAAAAAAAAGGGGGGTGTTCGTGCTACAATTTTAAGTGTATTATTTTATGGTTGTCTGTTAGATAAGCATTGATAAGAATATGTGTTTTCATTATATGTATATTTTTTTGTAAGCCAATAAGTAAACGCCTGGCAGGCAATCAACATGATAGAAGTAAGTATTCTTCATTTCTCCATAGGACCCACTATTCACGACACTCATTGTGCTGCGGAAGTATGCAGTTCTTGGTCTTCCTTTGGGCTTCTTCCCCACTACTTTGCCCTCAAAGATGTTAGTTAAAAAAGCACTATGTCTGATCACATGCCCTATCAACTTAATCTTGCTCACCTCTATACTCCTAAGCAGTGTTCTATTCTCATTTATTTCCTCTAAGATCTGTTCATTCATCTTCCTATCTGTCCAACTAGTTTTTGTCATTCTCCGCCAAATCCACATCTCCATTGCCTGAAGTCTGTCACTCTCCACCTTCCCTAAGGTCCATGATTCACTCCCGTAAGTTAAAACACTCCATACAAATACCTTAAACTTTTTCCTTGTTTCAATACTAATATGGTTGTTTGTTAATAAGTTCCTTTTGCTCTGGAATGCTTGTTTTGCCAGAGCCACTCTCCTCTTAATCTCTGCCAGACACTTATTCCCACTTGTAACTATGTTACCCAGGTAACAAAATTCAGTAACGTGCTCCAGTATTGTGTTGTTCAATATAATGGTTGATTTAATGTCTTCTCTTTTTTTACTTACAACCATTATTTTAGTTTTCTTAACATTTATCCTCAATCTCCAAGCGTGAAGAATTTTGTTAAACGTACCTAACATTCGGGTCATATCCTTTTCTGAGTCAGCCATCAGTACAATATCATCTGCGAAGCGAATACTGTGTATCCGTTCCCCATTTATTTTAATTCCCCTAGAACTCCTTTTCATCTGAGTTACAACATCTTCTATAAACAAATTAAACAAGTACGGTGACAGTGGGCAACCTTGTCTTACCCCTCTTCTTATTATTGCTTCCTTTTTACATCCATTTATGTCTATTTCAGTACGTTGCAACCTATAAATATTGAAGATTACCCTTCTAACTTTCCAGTCAAGTCCTGACTTCCTCATAGTTTGAAACAACAGCTTCCAATCAACATTGTCGAACACCTTCACGAGATCCACAAATACTAAATAGGTTTTCCTATTCACTTCAATTCTCCTCTCCAAGATCTGTCGCAGAGCCAAGATTGCTTCTCTGGTTCCTCTACCTGCTCTAAATCCAAACTGATCCTCCTCCAAAGTGTGATCAATCTTTCCTTCCAGTCTGTTCTTCACTATGTTCAGCAAAATCTTGGCAGCATGAGATATTAAGGCTATCGTTCTATAATTCGCACAGTCGTCTACTTTACCTTTCTTTGGTATTGTGATTGTTCTACTTTTAATGAAATCAACTGGCAGTACTCCCTCTTCATAGCACCCAGTAATTATTCTAAATAGCTGGTCTTTCGTTCTCTCCCCTACATTTTTCAAAAGCTCTGCTGGTAGACTGTCAGACCCTGTCGCTTTTTTCATACTCAGACCTTTAAGGGCATAATCAAATTCCACCCTGCTAATTGGCGGTCCTACCATATCTCTATCTACAGCATTCTCATTTTCTAGAAACTCTTGCGTGACTACCACAGCTTCCCCGTCATATACTTCCTCTATATACTCCTTCCAACGCCCGCTGACCTTATCATTTTCGAAAAGTATTTTAGCATTTTTATCCTTAACAACATTACTTCGAGTCTTATGCTTCCACTGTAACGATTTTATCCTTAAATATGCCTTATCACATTTTCCTCTACTGAAATCATCTTCTATTTCAAGACTTAGTTGTTTCATCCAATTTTCTTTTTCAATGCGACTCATAGAGGTAATCTGATTTTTTATTCTCTTGTACTCCTGATAATCCTTATTTCTCAGCTTATTACGCCTCCTTATTAGATCCAACAATTCCTGTGTCATCCACGGTTTCCGTGGTTCTAATTTTCTCCTCCCTAGAACACGCTGTGCTGTTGCAATTATTCCATCTCTTACTTCCTCCCAACTTGGCCTTCCTTCCATCAACATGTCTGTCTCCTCTTCCAATTCTTTTACTATTTTGTCATCGGTCAGTTTTTCTAAGCACCAGTTCTTTTGTTTAGATTTCCTGATTTTCCTAAATTTAATATTGCACTTGGCCATAACGGGAATATGGTCACTATCTATATCCATACCAGGATATGAATGACTAGATTTGACTTGGTTCTTATATCTTTGTCTGACTAGAATATAATCGATCTGATGCCTCCTAACATCCCCCGGTGCTTTCCAAGTGTATCGTCGCCTTTTGGGGACTTCAAAACATGTGTTCGTTGACGATCATTTCATACTGCTCACAAAACTCAAGTAACCTTTCCCCTCGTGCATTGATGTTCCCCAAACCAAACTTCCCGGCACATTTTTGACTACTGTTAGCACCAATAGATGCATTAAAGTCACCCATTATAACTACATTATCGTCTTTCTTTATTATCTTGAGCAACTTTTCAATCTGTTCATACATTAATTCTATATCTTCATCGTTCTACTTGTTGTTGGAAAGTACACCATAATTATACACAAATCAACTGGTTCTGCCCTAAGTTTTATCATCAGTAATCTATCACTACTGTGACATGTATTCAAGACACTACTCTTCCATTCACCTCTTAAGAACAACGCCACTCCATTTCTTCCTGGTCGTCCTTTCCACTGTAAATAATTCTGAAATCACCTGACATGAAATCACCACATCCTGCCCATTTTGTCTCGCAGACACCTAATATATTGAGCTCTGCCTTTATCATAGAATGCTTTACCTCTTCCATTTTACCAGGCTTCAGTAATGTTCTAACATTCCAAGTGCCGATTTTGCATTCATTTTTTCGTTTGTAGACAATAGGATTTACTTCTTCAAAATTGACTCTATCCAACACCTTCCCCCCCCCCCCGGAGAACCGAATGGGGGAATTGAAACTCCAGAATATTTTGCATTAGACGTAGCCATCATGCTAAAAGCCTGGGGATATCCTCAGATCTTTAATGCAGTGGAGAAGTATCTGAACTCATACAAAATTTAATTAAAAATACATTGGTAGATCTAAAATCCCTGTTTTTTGCTGATAATTTTGATACCTCCCAAGCCATATTTTGGTGCACTATTAGCTGATATAAAATTACTAAAATACACTACCAAAGCCCACATACTAAACCCTATCTGACATTACAAACACTTAACATAAACAATTAAAATACAATGTGAGTTGCTTGCCAATTTCAGTCCTAATCTTAGTTTACAATAGTGTGAACATTAATTTACTTAATTTACTCAACAAAATACATATAACGTTTTTTGGTTAGTAACATAAAATCTCATACGCTTTTGACACATTTTTCCACACTTAATACAAGAATGATTATTTAACTGTAAATCTATTTACATTGTAATACATAATTATATGTTTTGAATAAGAAATTAATACATGCTTTATGCAATGACACTTAACATTACCAATAACATATTGTTACGAGAAGCGTACCGAACAATCCAGAACATTCTACACCCCCCCACGTCCAGTGTGACTTGTGCTGCGTGTCATTCACGCAGAACTAATACAGAAAGTGCCATCTGACAGAACGTCTATGCCAAATTAACTAAAGCTCTGGAATTATGCTACGGTGACCAGAATTTGTGCGAAGTGTACCATGAACAACTTAAAGCGAGGCAACAGCATTCAGGGGAAAGCCTTCAAGAGTTTGAAGCGACTGTTGACCGACTGATGAGACTGGCTTATCCCGAAGAATCGGAGGACTTCTGGAAGTGGATTTCTCTCATTATGTTTATTGACGGTATCATAGATAGTCAATTACAACAAGTGTTAAGAATGGCATGGCATGATAATAAATCAGACGCTCTTGTTCATGCTCTCCATTTTGAAGCTGCCAAGTCGGCAACCTACATTAATCAAAGTATGCCATCACGTTGTAGCCAAACGGATTCAATATCACAGTATCATCATAACAGACAGAATAAAGAGACAATTCAAGAACAACCGTTTAAGAAGTCAGCAGCGCTACAACGATCTTTCGAACCAAAGGATAAAGACAGAAGACCGAAGTGTTACAACTGTGGGAAACGTGGTCATCTACAGGTAGACTGTTGGAATAATAAAATACCGAGAGAAGGAAGTGATCGCACCAATTGGAGAAGTAAAGCCCCAGAACAGCACACAGTTTCCACACTATATAAGACTATTAGTAATTTGATTGTTAATGGATTTGTGGAAGGTAAACCAACATCATTTACAGTTGACACAGGCGTAACAGTGTCCATTGTATGCCCTGACTTAGTCAGCAACCGCCAGCCTCTAATTAGCTCTTGTACAATACAGACCATGACAGGAAGCCCCGTCAAGGTGCTAGGAAAGGTAGACGTACGTGTACGCCTGGGTCTTCTTGAGTTTAGCCACCAAATTCTCGTTGCAGATATTGTCGATGAAATGATTCTTGGCACGGACATTATGAATGCCTACGGATTCGTTGTGGACTTAAAAGAGAATGCCCTGAAGGTTGGCCCAGAGAAGATAAAGCTTTGCATGGCTAAAATGAGGTCTACCAACCATTCGATTAAGCAAGTGGCATTGGCCAAAGAATAAGTCAACACGTCTGGTCAAGAGGAACCTTTCCTATTCCAGGCGGAAATGGAAAAGAACTAGCACAGGAAGTACAAATATGTGAAACGGGAAAAGAAGTGACTGGAAAGCCAACTATGGGTGTCAAGGAAAACCCCTTGTTTGTTCGTGAGTTAATAGAAGCGCCCGGGGGAAAAGTTGCTGAAGATGAAGTTACACAAGAGGTTGTTGACGAGAACCAAACAGACTTGGATCAGCCAGTGGTGTTTAGGTCATCAATACATGATGCAACGGGAGTGATTCCAGCAAAACTAGCAGTTGCGCGGAAGACTCGTATTCCTGGGAACTTGATGTTTGGATAACACGAGACCAAATTCGAAGGACAAGAGAATTATCTTTCACAAAGACGTCCACCTAGATCGCCTGGCCAAGTATTATTTCAGAGACAGTTTGCCAGTTCGGGACAAACAGGCTTAAGGAGGGGGCAGTGTTACAAGAAGCGTACCGAACAATCCAGAACATTCTCCACTCCCCCCTGTCCAGTGTGGCTTGTGCTGTGTGTCATTCACATAGGTGGTTCTAGTCAGTTCCATGAACACTTAGATATATGCATTAAGCCACAGGCGCGGCGTGCAGTAAGGAGACAAAGCTGTACTGCACCTCTGCGGGCCTGTACATAAAGCCATAGCAGCCGGGTTGTCAGTCAGTTACGTGAGCAACTTTCGCTAGTACGGATTGAGTGCTTGTCAAAGTGAAAAATTATTGTGTTATGTGTTTTATAATTGTGACACTCTTTTAATAGACATTGTTATTGTGTGTGGTCAAATCTAACTGGAAATATTGTACGAGTTAATTATAAACTGTGATAATTAAAGCTGGTGATTAGTGACTTAATTGGCGTCTTGTATTTTGTTTCCACTGTACCTACGACGATCGAGTAGACCGTCGTAACAATATGGATAAGGTTTTTACATGACTTTGCCTAGGCTAACCATTTATTTCTTGTTAACTTAACACTTAATTATGTCTAATACCCCTGTTATAAGTTATTTTAATTGGTTTTGAACTAAAATACTAATTAACCTCTATCTCGTTTTCATCTTAGCAAGACTGTTTACAATTTAATTAACCATGTCCCTGATATTCAGTAACTCATTTTAGATAATAACATATATATTGTTATAACCTATTCGGTTACGTTATTAATTATAATTGAGGATGTTTAAAAGCCCACTGTTGGGTTCGCCAATTTGTAATAAATGTATTATATTGGTTGTATTTCTTATTTAATTACAGTTACAGGTTATAGTTAATTTAATAATTTTAAATTAACCAATTCAATCTGTTTAAAAGGAAAATGTTTATTATGTTGTTGCAGATAAGAGCTCCTGCAAATCAATATTAATTTATAAAAAGAAAACAATTATTTATTATATGGTTGCTGCAACTCGTATGTTGAACATAGCCCTGTGTTAATCAATTACTAAGTGTTTCACCAGAGAATAACGCTATATTACGGGTGTTATAGTTAATAATTCGATAATTCTCTCCAACCCTATTCGGTCCGTATTATTTAAATTGACTCAAAGTTGGCGAAGAAAATACGTTAGTTCTACACTCTACCGTATTCACCAGCTGATGCAACGAGCGCTGTTATTAGTAATTGACTCGTGCTTATAGGTTAGTTTACTTCACTTGATGGTTTATCACCTTTCTCTGTAAATTAATCCCCAATCAAAATACAATAACTTGTAATGGGTCGAATTAGAAGGTTTTTATTTTGGTCTCGATTTTATAAAGATTTTAAATTCACTCCATATATGTGAGCTACCCCAGTTTAATTTTATATAAATTCAAATCATCAATTCCATCCAGTATCAAATTGTTAACTGCACCTGTAGGGAGCCTCAGTACAGCAATGCACAGTGTTAGCCAAAACAATTGTACAGACGTATTGCATAACCGCCCAGCAGCAGCCTTGTGACACAGTCTACAGTCTGCAGTTTGTCACCACTGAATGAACATTAACATCCGACAGTAAAGTCTGTTAATTTAAAACAGTGGCCTCGGGAGTGTAAGATAGGCCGTAATAATTAGTCGGCCTATCTATTCTATTTTATAAAACGTACAAACAGTATAACGTGCGGTCAGTTCATCTCACCTACAGACTGCATGCGGTCAGTTTAAATTTTACGGAAAGTCTTTTTTAAAAAAAGGTCGGCCGACCTAGCCGGTAAATCCACGGAACCGTTATCTAAACAGTGAAATTAAATCAGAAAATGAAGTGAGTGAGTTGAAATTAAGATAAACTTATAACTTTTGGGACATGTAAACGAGGACCTGGTGCGGGTCACGCAACGAGGTCAGAGGAGACACCGTTACACAAGTAAAAGAATTTTAAATTGTTAATGAGGCCAACCAATTTAATCAAGTAAATAAATACGGGGTTTTTAGAAATTGGTATGCGAGTTGTGTGTGGGCATTGCTGGGCCGCCTTAATAAACTAAAACAAGAATGTAGAATAAGTTAGTTGAAACATTTATTTTTTTGTTGTGTAGGTATATGTTTAAAATTAGAACGAGAAAAAGTAACGCTATCAAATCACTATTTTAAAGAATTAAAATCAAGGTACTTTTACAAGAATGTTTTTTTTTTAAATTATAACTTGAGATAAAGAGTGTGATGAGAAGTATAATTGGAGGAGAACGTAAGATTGAAATTAATGTTAAAAAAATGAGTTAATAGCGTAACTATGTGTTAAGCTAATTATTACGCCACATTACCAGCACCTATCCAGTATGAAAGATTTCGTCTAACGAACCTGGCAGAAAGATTAGGTTTCGATTTTGAACCATAAAAAATCGTGGCGACTAAAAAACAGTTGGGGATCTTCTGAGTGCAGTAAGTCAGAGTGGCGTGTGTTGAAGGTAAGTAAAAAGGTGTAGACGATAACAAACTATTCTACAATAACACAGAACATCATCACATACAAGAAGGATTCTTTATTATATTATTTTTTAAATTCCAACAGTTGTCTTCATAGATTACCGGATCGTAATATCGATCGTACAATGCTGAATCGATTGGTTAATGGACTAGTGCGGTATAATACAATTTAAATATAATTTTCGTTTTATCTCTTATCCCAGGGTACATGTGATTCTTTTAACGATTAGTAAGGCCAGGTAATGCAAAATTAAGGTTACTAAGTATTACAAATGGTTATTAATTCTTAATGTATAAAATTAAATGTAAGCTGGTTTGTTACCATACAATGCTGTACTCAAGATAGCCGTGTCTGTTTATAACCGCTTGAAGATGTACGGATAAGGTTACCTTTGACCAAAAAATGCGTCCAGATTATCAATAAAGGTTGAAAGGCGATGTCCCGGAGTGTAAAAGGAGTTCTTCTGTTCTTCGTTCTTCTTCGCGATCCTAGTGGTTGCCGGTCCCAGTGGAATTGGTGTAGTATTACGATTTCTTCAATCTCTTGAAAGTGAGGTTTATTACTTCAATACCAAAGGTTCTTTATGTGTGTTTGGTTTATATTTGCATTCATTTTGACTTCTTGTCCATTCAAGAAGGATCTTGGTTTAATTGTAACTCAGGTTCATCATCATTCCTTTGATGGAATTAGTTTGAAGAAGGATTTATTAATTCCGCAACTTTGAGGATGTGTCGAATTATTTTTCCTGAAATCTGGTTCAGTAATTATTACTCAATTCTGTTTTAATGGATTGGCTTTAATACCTTGGATTTATTAAGGTTGATTCGTTTTTATTTTATGTTATGTTTAAATTTGTCTACTGAACTGTTCCCAATAGCATATAACAATCGAATGTTAAGGTTTTTTATAAATTCTTTCCTGGATTTGTATTAATTCAACTTCACCCATTAGCATATAACAATCGAATGTTGAAATCAACAAAATTTCTTGCATTTTAGTTACCCTAACAACCATTACTTTCTGTCATTGGATAATATTTGATATCCTAGAGCCAGAATTAGAAAATATTACTACTCTTTTTTAATAAAATACTCCATGCTTGGAATTACACCAAATCTCATAAAACTCTCACTTAATCTGCCTTATTAAACCATATACATTTTACTACAATTTCATATGACT
Organism: Magicicada septendecula; assembly: GCA_034769895.1. Taxonomy (NCBI): domain Eukaryota; kingdom Metazoa; phylum Arthropoda; class Insecta; order Hemiptera; family Cicadidae; genus Magicicada; species Magicicada septendecula. The sequence goes on from CM068374.1 coordinate 16,976,747, forward strand.
GGACTTATTAAAAAGGTATTAATTTCCTTTTCCAAATATTAGATTTAGGCCTATTGGTTTTATTACACCTGTTATAATTTTGTTTTGTTTTTAACTTAATTTTTCTTTACCTGACCTACTGTACAAATAGTCACTGGCTTATGGCCACTTATATCATTTTTGATTTCCTGGTTTCAATTCATTATATTATTTAGTTCATCATTGAACCCTTCATTGGTTTTTAACATAATTATAAGAACCTACTTGCCAACTTATTAACACTGATTGTCTTCCTGGCTAAGTTTACAAATACTATTTTAAACATCTTCATTAATCAATTAAAGTAAATACATTTAACATACTATCATACCTAATAAATGTACTTGTATTTAATTATTTAAATACAATTTTAACATGAATAACATGAGTACCTATGACTTAGTACTTCCTTAAAGTAACAGCTCCACACTTACTACACACAAAACATAAAATAAATATCCTGTAAACACTATATCATGGTTGTCTTGATTATCCATCTCTTCTTTCACAGCACTATACTATATCATGATACAGTACAACACCAAGTACATTTTATAACACATTAAATATTAATTGAACAGTATATTATACTCAACTCCTACACATTAAACTCATCCCACTAGACACAGTGTTTATATTTTACATCTCATACTACTCATTACATATTTTAGATTTAGGTACTTTTTTGATGTTTTATTACTTAGTAACCTTACTAGGTACCTTCAATGCATTCTTTAGGTGAGATGGGCCCTCTTGTATTTAATTATAACATACTTTGGGCATTGTTTTAAGTCATGTTTACAAAGTTTTTTATGTAACGTCGGGAACCTCAACTATGTTACGTTACAATATTTTAATAGTGTTTATACTTAATAATATACTTGGAATATATCAAATCAATATATGTTCACTACCTGACCTATGTGAATATTACATTTATGTTAATGTTTCACTTATCACTCTGTTTAGTCTTTTGATACACTTTAAACTAACATAAAGAACTTTATCTGTAGCTAGTGTCAATTATCACTCACTATACCTAGTCTGTCACTTTTAAAAACAGAATGTTTAACATTTTAGTGTCAATTCCACTTTATTTTGTTTTCTTAGTCTTTCAATGGTTACTTGACAGATTACTTATTACTAGACATCTCTTACATTAACACAAAACATAATAAATGACTTAACCTAAAACCTCTAACTCTATAACAATAAATAAACATAAATTCTTTTATTGACATTACACGTAACCTAAGTGGTCTAGGCTCTGTTTATTTTGTACTTTCTTATTGATTTTTCCGTAGTCATGGTCCAAAATAGTAATACAGTATGTTAATAATTAAGCTTTACTACTCAATTTTTCTATATTTGGCTAAATATCACTATAATATTGACGACTCGGAACACTAAGTTTTTTATAAGTAAAAACGTAAAGTTTTACCTTACAGCCTAAACCGGCTTTCACCTATAGAAGGCTTCATCAGAGGCTGTCGTTAGTAGCGCTGCTCGTCTTGTTGTTGGTGACGAGATAGTGTTTCAAAAGATTGAAGCTGTGTGTGTGTGGTGAGATGTGTTCGAATATATCTCACCACACACACACAGCTTCAATCTTTCGAAACACTATCTCGTCGCCAACAACAAGACGAGCAGCGCTACTAACGACAGCCTCTGATGAAGCCTTCTATAGGTGAAAGCCGGTTTAGGCTGTAAGGTAAAACTTTACGTTTTTACTTATAAAAAACTTAGTGTTCCGAGTCGTCAATATTATAGTGATATTTAGTTAAGTAACGGACACGTCATGGACAACGAAATCCAAGAATCTATATTTGGTTTAAATAAAATGGGTTGTTACTAGTTAGGTTTAGTGGAAAGGGGTTTTTGTGATAATTGGGTGGTGCAAACTGTCACGTTACATAATAAACTTAATGTAGACTTTTCAGACCACAAACACAAAAGACACACAGACATATTAGAGTTTGTAGAGCTTGTGTGGGTGTGTGTATGAGAGAGGGAGAGAGAGAGAGAGAGAGAGAGAGAGAGAGAGAGAGAGAGAGAGAGAGAGAGAGAGAGAGAGAGGGAGAGAACAGCTGCCAAAATAATTCTTGGATTTCGTTGTCCATGACGTGTCCGTTACTTAACTAAATACCACTATTATATTAACGATTCGGAACACAAAGTTTTTTATATAAGTAAAAACATAAAGTTTTACCTTACAGCCTGAACTGGTTTTCGCCTTTAAAAGGCTTCTTCAGAGGCTCAGCCTGAAGAAGTCTTTTAAAGGCGAAAACCGGTTCAGGCTGTAAGGTAAAACTTTATGTTTTTACTTATGTAAAAAACTTTGTGTTCCGAGTCGTTAATATAATAGTGGTATTTAGCCAAAATAATACTTGAATTTTTACTAACATACCTAACTACACATAGCAGGGTACATATACCCCCTAGCACATCCTGCACCTTTGCCCCTGTAGTCTCATTAAATTCCTCATGTCTGAAATTCATTTTATTCTGGGTATAAATTTTAATTAAATGGCAAATTTTATCTAATTATATAGTCTTTCAAATTTGGAAAAATCCAGTATATAGCAACATATGCATGGGGATATGTCATACACAAAACAAGAATTCTGTCAATTAAAAAACAACAATACACTGCTCTTTCAATTCTTTATATAATATTGAAACTTTCTCATGTGAAAACTTACTTGTCTTTTTCGTCGAACGCGTTTCGGCGTCGTATTCGCCTTCGTCAGCTTAGAACAGACTGCCAGAACTTAGTAACGGTTGTTGTTTGGAAGGTATAGTGGGGGTGGTGTGTAGAGGAAGGGGATTGGCGTGGGGATCCAAATTATTGTTTGTTTTATGTATAATTGTGTTGAAAAGTGTATGTGATTTATATTGTAATTGGTCGTTTAGTATGTTGTTTGGTTGTGTTGTGTGGTGTTTGTATATTTTGTACTGTTCAGCTGTGAAATATACAAACACCACACAACACAACCAAACAACATACTAAACGACCAATTATAATATAAATCACATACACTTTTCGACACAATTATATATAAAACAAACAATAATTTGGATCCCCGCGCCAATTCCCTTCCTCTACACACCACCCCCACTATACCTTCCAAACAACAACCGTTACTAAGTTCTGGCAGTCTGTTCTAAGCTGACGAAGGCGAATACGACGCCGAAACGCGTTCAACGAAAAAGACAAGTAAGTTTTCACACGAGTAAGTTTCAATATTATATAAAGTGTAGTGCTGTGAAAGAAGATGATGAATAAACAAGACAACTCTTTCAATTGACTGGAACTAGAATAATCTCAGTTGTATCCGGTGCCTTCTTCTTTTTTGAGGCTGTCAGTTAAAAATGAGAACAAGTATTGTCTGGTCCTTTATCTTCAGCATATGTTCGTACCATAAGAGTTTTTTCTGTGTTTTGGTACTCTCCTTTCTGCCTTTCTAGTGTGACGATTTTATTAATAAAAATAAATTAGTTAATTAAGTTGATAATGTATAGGTTGATAAATGTTAAGTGTTTAATAAAATCTCACATTTTTTACCTAAAGCTTATTGTAATCATTAAATAATAATAATATTTAAATGAAAGTCTAATAATATATTAAAAGGAATACGAGAGTACAGAAAGGGTAAAGCTTGTTAATTAATCCTGCAGAAACAGGCGCTAACCAGAATCAACTTGTTTTCCAACCCCTTAACTAACTAAAAAATAATTGTAAATTGATTATTATTTAAATAATTAAACTAGACTACTATAATGTACTTTGATAGCAATTGTAACTAAGAATCTCGCTACTTAATTATTTAATCTAACTTTAGTTCTTTAAATAAAAAAGAAACTTGGAACTATTTTTATGTTGAGTTGAACCGTCGCGAGATTAATACTCTCACCCCTAACTATTTTCGCCCACTTGCTAGGGAGCGGTCAAACAGTAAGCTGTGTACTGCCGATATGTGCAACGTTAAAAATAGTTTATTACAAAATGTAATTAATCCGTCAGTTAAGACACTGACGCATTCTTTTTACTATTAAACAATGTGTTGCGTTAATGTAGTTGAACCGCGACTCATATAAATATGGTGTAAACGAGTGAGAATGAATAACTAAAATTTAGCGCCGGTGACATCTCTTCTAAAATCTTAAAATATAATACTTATGTAATTAAAACTGTGGTAATCCCATGAAGTGAAGTGCTACAATCAAACTATCATGTGAAGTGGATACAGGTGAATGAAACTTTGTGTTAATCATTCAGATCAACGAGCTATTACTATCAGTTAGCCAAGAGCTGAGAACCAGGAGACACCATGATCTAAAAGACTTCAGGACTACACCATTCCCGGATACGAAGATAATGAGAGATACCTGACCTACTTCAAACATGCTACAACCGAGGACCTACGACTGGAATAACGCAGAGCTGGAAGACATCAAAAAAGGTGACACGGAGGCAAGCCTTCCGTGCTTATGAAATACTAAATATTATATTCAACAAAAGACAATTAATTTAACCACATTAAGAGATTTTAAGTAATTGTATAACAGTAATTGTATACTCATAACTTGTATACTTATCCCTAGTAAAAGAGTTATAGCTCTAAACTGTAAAGCCTTATTGTTTAAAAGATTAATCAAGACCATTCTTCAAATGGCAAAATTTTGAAAGCTTTATATGGCGAGGTAACCATTCTTAACGTATTAGAGGAAATCCCGGATCCGGAGAATTAATTAAATTCATGTACATCTTATTTTGAGGGGCCTTGTAAAGAATAAAATATAATCATCATGTAAACTGTAAGCTATTGAAGCATAAGTGTCGAGAATTTTAAGTAGAGAAAATAATACAATATGTAATAAAGAGATGTCATCAGGAGTACCTGCTATACTGAGTGCATAAATCAACAGTCTCCCCTTCCCTGAATCCTTGTATATTTATTGTTTGTTGTTCTGATTAATTTTCAGCTCGTCACAAGTAAGGCAGCCTGAATAATTGGCAGAACCAATTATTGCGGGTTCCCTAAGTTATAACACAGGAGAAGATGTTATAAATTGCGCCACTCTGCTAATTTGCTTAAATTTTGCGACTCCTTTGTAAAAAAAAAAATTTTTGTGTGACTTGTGTTATTTAAGAAGTAATTGTGTCCCGATAAACCCACACACCTAAGCTGTTGATTTATTCACTCATGTACTTTAAAATGTGTCTAAAATATTAAATAAAAATTAAACGATAATAGTTATTATAATAGTATAATAAATAAGTAATTTATATATTATTTAGATATAGGAATGAACATAAGGTTAAGTAAAAACGCCCCAAGAATACGCTATAACAGCAGGTACGTGCTTGTCAAAAAGTTCATTCATCAACCTGTCGGTTTGTAAACAATTTCAGACCAGTTGAATTCTTGTCTGCGCCTGTGTGTGTAAACTGTCATTGTGAACCTCCCCCATAGTTGAGTTAAACTACAACGACACCCTCTTTGTTAGTTCTATTGTTATAAGAAGCGTGTCTCTTCCTGTGTGTAGTAGCCGAAGGGGGAATCTTTTGCCGTATGCATATTTAAACCTGTGTGAGATTTCTCTCTCTCTCTCTCTACCAATGTAAAATGACAAAGCTTGTCATCTCATTTTGATTGTTTATTAATGAAAGTGTAAGAATACGATTGATTTATATTTTTATATTTGTGTGTAAAAAAAAAAGATAGCGTTGTATAGTATTTAATGCAATTAGTAGAATAATTAGTTATAGCCACTCACTTTGCGAAAATGGCTGAATTTAATCCAGATCTATTATTAAAAGATGAGCTATGCTACGAAGCACTTTTACGAGGTCTAAAACACGTGAATGTTACCGTGTCTGAATTACGAAAATCATTACGCCAAACCGGATCAGAGATAACCTCGCAGTTAGATAAATTGCGTGAACTCGATTATGACGGCGAACGAGAAACCTGTTATGCGAAATATAGGGAACTAATATTATTATCTCAGAACCTTCAGGACAAAAAATCACCTACGGAACTTTTGCGCATTACGCAACGTATAGAACATTTAACCCGCCGGTTGAATAATTTATTAAGCTGGCCCGACGTCACCGTAATCCCCGCCGACGTGCAGAAATTTGCGGATGAGGCATTAAGCCAATTACCCATAATTATCAACGACTTACGACGAAAGTCAGATTCATCGAGAATGGAGGAAATCGAGCACTACTTACAAAAGTTATATATTTCCCCAGTTCATTCCCCTACTTTAGAACACCCTCCCTCCACCTCGAACCCCGAATCACCCACCGTATCTAAGATACAACAGAGTCATGAACAATTACCTAGTAGAGAATTAAATACCCTAACCATGTTAGAACCCCCACCGCCTAAAGTTCAGCGTACTCGCATTAGTCAATATGCGATTATAAATCCTAATGCAACCACTAATCCTTCGAAAAGCATACCAAACGTAAATTTTAATGTAGACCTCTACGGAAAGATTTCCCACCCAGTAGAGAAAATAATTAATGAAATTCCGTACACCGATGGCTTAAGTATAACGACTCTATTGACTTTTATCAGATATCTACTGCAAATAAAAGATCTACAACAATTGAACGATTGGCAAATACTGCAAGTAATCTTACCCAAATGTAAACCACCATTACGAGATCGTGTACTAGAATCATTAAACTCGTCTCTTCCAGTAGAAGAACTTCATACGAATATAATCAAATATTTTATCCCCACTGGAATTTATGAGGAGATCAAGAGAAATACCGTACTTCGAGTACAAAGAGCTCAAGAAAGACTGGCCCACTATATCGCAGACATCAGAGAATCTTCACGTCTACTACAAGTCGACTGGACTGAAAAACAATTGGTCGATACTATCCTAGTAGGCTTATCTCCTGAAGAACGCTCCCGTTTAGCACTAATAAGTAGACCCCTTACATTCGCTGACCTTGAACAATGTAGTATTCACTCTTCCAATGTGTGGTACGCAGATCAGCACAGACATGCACCGGTATCCACTACACCACATAGAAAAGAAATGGAAGCCTTAGTCTCAGATGCAAGAAGTCTACGAGAAAGAAGACCATTTCAAAGATCAACCTATGTTCATGGCCATGGTAAGTCCAAGGAGCCTCAACCACGACAGGAAACCAGTGAGACCCCGCGTAAAGAATATATATGCTATAACTGCGGAAAACCTGGACACCTCAGTAGAAACTGTAAAAGGAAACAGTACAATCGGAAAACTCATTATCAAAAAAACATGTAAGGCAGGGAGATCCGAAACCCTGTGTCTTCCGCAGCATCGTGAAAACAGGTAAACCCCTGAGAGACAATAAAATAAAACAAATTAATAATAATAACAAAAGAAAATTAGACCCCTATGTAAAAAAATTTATCGATAAATGTAACGCTATTAATAAATGTGATTTCAATAAGTGTCAATTACCGTATATACAAGTTGACCTTGGTGTTACTTCCACCCTCGGATTAATTGATTCCGGATCAACGCGAAGTTTAATTAGTCAAGAGCTAGCCAATAAATTACTTAAACATAATTTAGTTAAACGCAGTCAATCTGTAAATATTAAATGCGCTACAGCTAACAAACAAAACTTAATGATAAAACTTATCATCACATTTAAGGTAAAAATTAAAAATCTGACGTGGTATTTTCCAATGTTAGTATGCGAGGAATTAGGACCCGAGTTAATATTGGGAGCTGATTTTATCAGTAAAACAGGAATAATTTTAGACATTCACGAGAAGAAATTTTACTTTGGATTCGATCGTTCACGGAAATATAACTTGGATGATAATTCAAATAACAGAGAAAGTACTAGCACGACTTCTTCACATCTAAAGCATCACGAATGTGAATTAGGTCACCTGGAAGGTAAAGATAGACGGAACATACAGACTTTAATAAAACAATTCTCCAATGTCCTCACCCCGAAGTTAGGACTGACAGACCTGATAGAGTATAAAATAAATTTGAGCGACAATAAAGTAATACGTTTAGCCCCATACAAGTTATCACCTCCAAAAATGGAAGTAATGAGGAACCAAATTAATAAACTGTTAGAACAAGGAGTCATCGAACCCTCTACGTCATCTTATTCATCCCCCGCGTGTTTAGTACCCAAAAGTAACGACAAACATAGATTAGTTGTAGACTATAGACAACTAAATAAACGGATAGAATTTGAATCCATACCACTTCCCGACATCCACAGTGCTTTTCATTATTTTACGAAAGCAAAAATTTTTACCATTATGGATTTAAATCAGGCATTTCATCAGATACCCCTTTCGGAAGAATCAAAGCGTCTAACCGCATTTGCTGTCCCTTTCAACCTGTACCAATTTACAAGGGTACCCTTTGGTATATCCCAAGGTAGTTCTGTATGTAGCAGATTATTAGAAAAATTATTTCATGACATAAAGTTTAAATATGTGTACCACTACTTAGATGACATTGTTATTTACAGCGAGTCAATTGAGCAACATCTTGAACATCTACGTGAAGTACTATCCCGATTGGAAAAAGCTGGATTAACCGTAAACCCCAGTAAAGTAAATTTTGCTGTGACACAATTCTCATTTTTAGGTCACATCGTAAAAGCCAACGGAAAGGTAAGCATAGACCCAGAGCGAACCCGTGCTATCAGAGAATTTTTACCACCGCGGGATGCGAAAGGAATAGCCCGATTTTTAGGAATGATAAATTATTTCCACAAGTATATCCCACAGCTAGCCGAAATTGCAGCACCGCTAAATACTTTAAGAAAGAAGGGAGTTAAATTTGAGTGGAATGAGCAACATCAAACCGCATTCGAGAAATTAAAAGAAAGCATAATATCACCCCCGTACTACAATTAGCCGATTTTACAAAACCATTTGTTGTGCAGACAGACAGTTCAAGTGTAGCCCTAGGTGCCGTAATATATCAGGAAGTAGATAACTCTAGATTACCTATTAGTTATGCTTCACGCACCCTGACAGACCAAGAAAAGAAATACTCCGCATACGAATTAGAATGTTTAGCTATCGTTTTCGCCTTTGAGAAGTTCAAACCTTTTTTAGAACATAAAGAGTTTTTGTTAGAAACAGATAATCAAGCTTTATCTTGGCTACTAAATCACCCAAAACAGTTAGGTCGTATCGGAAGATGGGTATTAAGATTAAATTGTTTTAAATTCAAAGTACAACATATTAGAGGCACCCAAAACGTAGTTGCCGATACCCTATCACGTATGTTCCAGCCGAGTAGTAATACTTACGAAAACAAGAGTAGAGAAACGCCGATTATTAATACTTTAATTACCGAATTTCCTCTTGCATTTACGGATTTAGCCCATTACCAACGACAAGACCCTCGTTTGAGTCCAATTATTGAACAACTTGAAAAAGGAAACAAGTCAGAAAAATACCTATTAAGTAAGAGAGTATTATGTTGTAGAATAGCGAACGGAAAATATTTACGAATAATCGCCCCTGATATTATTAAACCTATGTTGATGGAATATTATCACTCCTCCACCATTGGAGCACATATGGGAATAAATAAAACCATACATCGAATTCGTAAAGAATATCACTGGGAAAATATGAACGGTGAGATCGCTAACTTTGTAAAGAAGTGCAAGTTGTGTGCACTCAGTAAACCAGCTAGAAACAGCCAAATAAGTCAATTAATCTCAGAGATTCCTGCTACCCCATTCTCCAAAATTTATTTAGACTTTTCAGGACCCTACCCGCGTTCTAAATCAGGAAATACAATGTTACTAATTTGCGTAGATTCTTTTAGTAAATTCGTCTGGATGTACCCCATGCGACGAGCCTTAGCTACAACAACAGTAAGCATTTTACAGCATAGATTATTTAAAGAATTCGGTATTCCTGTCCATCTAGTGTCGGATAACGGACCACAGTTTAAGTCCAAGGAATTCAGGAACATGTGTTTCAAACTAGGTATAGACCACATTACCACTACAGAGTATCGTCCGCAAGGTAATATAGCTGAGAGGTATTTGCGAAACCTAAAATCTGCTTTAATAGCCTACCATGCTAATGACCATACTTCTTGGGACCAGAACCTATCCTGGATACAATTCGCCTTTAATTCAGCATATCATGAAGGACATAAGTCTACCCCATTCGAATTATTGTTCAAGTATAAACCTAACCACCCATTATCCACTAAGTGGAAAATACATGAATTGTTACCCCTTGAAATTAGGGATAAAAATATTAGGAAAATATGGAATGAAGCGCGCGCTAATTTAAGAACAAACTTAGCGAAATCAAGGAAATATCACGAGCGAAAAAATAATAATAATGAAGTAAAGTACCAAATCGGTGACTTAGTTATGTATAAAACGCACCCAACGAGTAGTGCAATCGATAAGACAACTTCCAAGCTATCATACAGATGGTGCGGTCCTTATCAAATTCACAAATACTTAACTCCAGTAACTGTAGCCCTGTACGAACCCTCTACTCAAAATATGTACGAAGGACACATATTTCGCAGATAAAACGTTATCACGAAGAAGGAAATGGTAGAGTGCAAGTTAAATAAATGTAAAAAAAAAGGTAGATGTAGGTACTCAAATGCAAAGGGTACTTGAGTAACATTTGGCTACCTTATCGTATAAATAGGTACGAGGCCTGATCAACCTTGAATCCTATTCATCGAAAGTAGAGCAAAGTAAGAAGTCAGCTGACATCCAATATGAGGAATAATAATAATAATAATAATAAAAAAGATTACTTAAAGAGTAATTCTATAACTAGAATAACTCACAGCTAAAGAAAAATCCGGTAGTAGTCATAAGTAATAGAGTTAAGAAAAATTTAGAATGTTTAAAATACATTTTATAGTGTGTGAATTTTATGTAGTAGTAGAATTAGTCTGTAAATTATGAAATATATATAGTTAGTAAGAATCAGCAAGTCAAGAATGACTAATGCTACTCGTAATTACATACAAAGAAAAACTGGTGAGAGAAATTTCACACGGTACTCCCCAAGCATACTCCCGGTACATTGCTAACCAACTTGTCAGGAGTCTGTGTTTTTTTAAGAGGCGGAGTATGTGACGATTTTATTAATAAAAATAAATTAGTTAATTAAGTTGATAATGTATAGGTTGATAAATTTTAAGTGTTTAATAAAATCTCACATTTTTTACCTAAAGCTTATTGTAATCATTAAATAATAATAATATTTAAATGAAAGTCTAATAATATATTAAAAGGAATACGAGAGTACAGAAAGGGTAAAGCTTGTTAATTAATCCTGCAGAAACAGGCGCTAACCAGAATCAACTTATTTTCCAACCCCTTAACTAACTAAAAAATAATTGTAAATTGATTATTATTTAAATAATTAAACTAGACTACTATAATGTACTTTGATAGCAATTGTAACTAAGAATCTCGCTACTTAATTATTTAATCTAACTTTAGTTCTTTAAATAAAAAAGAAACTTGGAACTATTTTTATGTTGAGTTGAACCGTCGCGAGATTAATACTCTCACCCCTAACTATTTTCGCCCACTTGCTAGGGAGCGGTCAAACAGTAAGCTGTGTACTGCCAATATGTGCAACGTTAAAAATAGTTTATTACAAAATGTAATTAATCCGTCAGTTAAGACACTGACACATTCTTTTTACTATTAAACACTGTGTTGCGTTAATGTAGTTGAACCGCGACTCATATAAATATGGTGTAAACGAGTGAGAATGAATAACTAAAATTTAGCGCCGGTGACATCTCTTCTAAAATCTTAAAATATAATACTTATGTAATTAAAACTGTGGTAATCCCATGAAGTGAAGTGCTACAATCAAACTATCATGTGAAGTGGATACAGGTGAATGAAACTTTGTGTTAATCATTCAGATCAACGAGCTATTACTATCAGTTAGCCAAGAGCTGAGAACCAGGAGACACCATGATCTAAAAGACTTCAGGACTACACCATTCCCGGATACGAAGATAATGAGAGATACCTGACCTACTTCAAACATGCTACAACCGAGGACCTACGACTGGAATAACGCAGAGCTGGAAGACATCAAAAAAGGTGACACGGAGGCAAGCCTTCCGTGCTTATGAAATACTAAATATTATATTCAACAAAAGACAATTAATTTAACCACATTAAGAGATTTTAAGTAATTGTATAACAGTAATTGTATACTCATAACTTGTATACTTATCCCTAGTAAAAGAGTTATAGCTCTAAACTGTAAAGCCTTATTGTTTAAAAGATTAATCAAGACCATTCTTCAAATGGCAAAATTTTGAAAGCTTTATATGGCGAGGTAACCATTCTTAACGTATTAGAGGAAATCCCGGATCCGGAGAATTAATTAAATTCATGTACATCTTATTTTGAGGGGCCTTGTAAAGAATAAAATATAATCATCATGTAAACTGTAAGCTATTGAAGCATAAGTGTCGAGAATTTTAAGTAGAGAAAATAATACAATATGTAATAAAGAGATGTCATCAGGAGTACCTACTATACTGAGTGCATAAATCAACAGTCTCCCCTTCCCTGAATCCTTGTATATTTATTGTTTGTTGTTCTGATTAATTTTCAGCTCGTCACAAGTAAGGCAGCCTGAATAATTGGCAGAACCAATTATTGCGGGTTCCCTAAGTTATAACACAGGAGAAGATGTTATACTAGTTTGCTGCCTACTGACTTAATACATACTCTAGTCTCAACCCGCCAGAAGCAGATGGTCAATATCTCTGTGTATCCAATTGTTCAATGTTCTGATCTGTAGGTCACTACTGGGTCTGTTACTGTATTGTACAGATTTACTAGTCATAATTTGTTGACCACAGAAGTGACTTAAACCTTTGAACTGGTTTCTCTGTACAGCGATTCAGTGTCTACTTTAACTATACTTCCAAACTAACCTGTTATTTAAAATGAAAATTTCTTTCAAAACATAAGTACTTTTTCTGCTGTTAAGATTTAACCCTTCACCACCTTCATTGATATTAGACTACACTGAAGGAATGTGTGTAGGTCGTTAGGTCAGACCAGTTAGCTGCCTACTATCTGTGCGAAATAAAAACTGTGTGATGTGTAACAGCAATCAAGGAAAATGTGACAATATCAACAGAAGCTGTGGTTGTACAGTAGAGTCTCAATAGTTTGAGGTCCCCCTCTAGAAAAATACTAATGTACTCCGACAATGGCGGGATATAGTACCAGAAAAAAAATCATCACCTCAAAAAAAAAAAAAAAAAAAAACTCAATTCATTTTTTTAAAAAGTAAGTTTCATGCAAAGTATTTTGTTTTCAACAAAATAGTATTCAACAATAAATTGTTTTCACCAATAATACTACAAATAGTATTAGTCATACAAATATAGGCCTACATACAGTACAATTTTTAATATTACTGTATGTCATTTTAAATTGTAGCATGTGCATTTAATAAATAAATTTGTGAGTGTTAAAGAAAAACTTTTTGAATTTTTATTTAATCCTCATGAATATAACCCTAATTAAACGAATGACGACTCGTCGTCGATTTTTCCTTTTCCTTTCGCTGGTAAATGTTCTCAAAAGCCCGCGCAAATTAGTAAACAAGGCCCACATACACAGCACACCAGTTTACAGATTTTGTATAACATTTCTTTTAGAGAAATTACCAGCATACACTTTAAATTATCACACAGAGATGTTCCACAGTAGAAAGCAAAGTACATTAGGGCTAACTCAGTTGTGGGTTAGGGGCACAGCGCGGGGTGCTTAGCACACCGGCAGATCCACTAACGGTTGATAATACCAGCATTTTGCGTAGTTCAAGTTTTTGATAGTTTGAGGTTGGTTTGGTCCCAGTTACCTCGAACTACCGAGACTCTACTGTATATATAGAAGTAGGCTTTCGATGAAAACAAACAAATTACTAAATTTAAATGTCACTCCAGACATCAACAGAAAAGAATAGTATAAAGCAAACCAAGTTGCTAATAAAGCTGTCAATAAGAAAGATTGTACTATCAAAGGATAAATATCAGTAATTATTAACGAAAGCTGTAATGGAATTTAGACATCAGAAACTAAACAACAGACTTTTGCCATATATAAGGAGCGACGTTTCGGGCAACCAAGCAATTGGCAGCTGACTTCAGGCTAACTATTAAGTAATATATTATGAATATAAATAATGAACGAGTGACAGAGAGTCAAAAAACAGCAAATATTCACATAACATATGATAGAAAGGCTAAAAAATACAAATAATTACTACAAAAAATCACCACACTCACAAAACAATACAAGACACAATGAGCACGGACACTTGTACACCACTAAGGTCAACAACACACTTGGACAGGTCCAACCCTTTATGTAATAAAAGTGAATGTCGGCTGCAGTACACACCGCCTATGCACTTTTTGAGTAGGCCACACATTTGTAAAGCATTTAGGTAGTTGTTGCTTTGTATTAAGTTACTCAATATGTAATACATTACATGTCATTGGCGCTGCAGGTGCACATATGTTTTCTTGACTCATGCTCCTTCAGTCCTGAAATTTTCTCTGTGAACTTGAGATAACGTTCAATATATTTTTGAGGAAGGTATCCAATTGTTTCTGATACTGCCTTCCACATTAAATAGTTTCCTAGAACTCTTAAAACATATTTGTTTATTATAATTATGCATATGTTACTGGCCAAACCCGATTTCAAGACAAACTAGTTATTTCTAGGCCAAACTAGTTTATCTGAAACGCAATAGAATCAACTGTTTGGCCCAGTCTGAACTAGTTTATCCTAAAATTACGATGGGACTAACAGGATAAACTGACTAGTCTGAACCAGTTTGGCCTATGTTGTTCCTTTACTGATTAGGACAAACTGGTTGAGCCTAGTCAAAAGTGATAATGAAAGGGTAAATTGATAGTTCATAGGCTAAATGTTTAAATGCAAGAAAAATTAAATAAATTGCGACTTAGTATATCCCTCTCGTATTTATTTGTTAGTTTGTTTCACGGCCTCTCATATATATTTATTTATTGTTACATGGTGAACTCTGATGGCATTTTGAATTACAGAGTATAGATTTCTTTCTGCACAGACATATGTTGTTGAACAATTTCTGGTACAGCTGCGCCTGACGAAACCTCGTTCTGTTCCAACGGAGTGTTTTGGCTGCAATTCTCAATGAAATTTCACAATCCTGATTAACTTGTGTAGAACTTTTTGAGCGCAGAGACTGAACTCGGTTCAGAAAATTCAAAACACTCAACATACCGATGAATATTAAACACGGCGCTAACAGGCCGCCGTCGACTGCTGTTATAATCTCTTCTAGACGTTTCAGCCATGGCTCCGGAGGCCATCATCAATAGAATTAAGAACAATAATATTTGACACAGATGATGTGGGGGGGGGTCGAACACTACCTCTGATGAGGGAAACAAACAATGGTCAGTAGTAGTGTTACGGGTATAATTTTTGGCTGCCCAAGAGAGTGAGTAGCCAAAATTGATTTTAAAGTCAATGCTGGAGAAAGTGTCTTCCACGTATTCTTACTCCGTCTACAGACCTTGGATGGGTTCCCCTACCCCTATGTTAGCGTCTTACTCACTTTGTTCTCACAAACAGGCCATTCTTACTCCGTCTACAGACCTTGGATGGGTTCCCCTACCCCTATGTTAGCGTCTTACTCACTTTGTTCTCACAAACAGGCCATTCTTACTCCGTCTACAGACCTTGGATGGGTTCCCCTACCCCTATGTTAGCGTCTTACTCACTTTGTTCTCACAAACAGGCCATTCTTACTCCGTCTACAGACCTTGGATGGGTTCCCCTACCCCTATGTTAGCGTCTTACTCACTTTGTTCTCACAAACAGGCCATTTTTTTATTTATTACTTTTATATAAATATGTCGTCACACTGGCCATAGATTTCGAGAATTTACAAGTTAAAATTATATTTGTGGTCTTATTTTAATCTGACTTTAATTATTTCAACAACCAAAGTAGTTTGCTAAATAAAAACAAAAAAACTTTTAATCAGTTAATTTTATTTCAACTTTAACTTTAATCAGTTAGGTTATCAAGCATTAACTTAGTTATTTTTGGAGGTTATTAACTTTAACTTTATTCAGTTAAAAATTTTTGTTAACTTTTCCAAGTCTGGTTTTAATATTGTTTACATTTTAAGCTCAGACCACAGACACGTGAGTTGTGAAATCACATGACTGATGAAATCTTGTCCGTTGTCGGATTGTAAGATGCATGGAGCTCCAGTAGTTAAAAATATGTCAGTTAAATTGGAGACCACTTCCTCTACTCTTCTGGTTTTCAACACACGACGCAAAACAAATTTTGTTAGATGATCTTGATAGACATTACCATCCGGTTGTGTCTGAAAGTCGTTGAGATCAACTTCACATCTCAGAGTGCAGAATGGACTTGGAAACAAATCTGCTTCTCTTCTTTGTTTTATTTTGTTGACACACCTCACACATAGACAAAAGGAGAAGTATCATTTCCTTTGTAATACTTGCTAATTTTAAGAGATGTTTCAGCCAACATTCTGTCATAACCAACTTGACCAACAGCCACATTAGCTCTATATAGTTCTTCACCAGAGGTATATAGTATATTATATTGTCGCTTCCTTCATTTCAAGCACAAGGTTTTTCATACCTCCGCTCTCCAGAACATTGAATCGTTTCATCTTTCTTTGTTATACTGGTGTCTTCTTCTCCGCTTTTTCTGCCTCCTCCACCTCTTGCACACTTTCTAAGTATTTTCCTATGTAAGCAGATTATGATGAATTGATGTTTTGTTTTCACTTTATAAAATCTCCCCCCCCCCCCCCCCCCCCCGTCTTTGACAACTCTATCAAAGCCTCATCCACAGTAATAACAAACTAAAGAACAGAACACTAAAATATTAAAGAGTAAAATAAAATTCTAGTAATCACTCAATAAAAAAATGTAGATTCATGATTTGTGATTTATGGTCTCCAAGTCGCGTTATTGAAATAAAACTTATAGTTTACCTTATTTCCTTTCCATCTTGCGACTTCATTATAATGTCATACACGACATGTTTCAGGAAACATGTTCCCATCTTCAGGTTTAAAACATCTCGCTCTCACATGAAGAACTTGTCAACGCAAATAAAAAACTTTGACTAACATCATTAAAACACACTAATAAAATGTCACAACGTACCGCGCGAAGAATCAGTGCACACTGTTCGGGTTCACAATCGCAACTGTTGATTTCTCATTTGTCTGTAATCTGACAAACATGTTGTAACGCAGTATCGTACAAGCTGTTCGAGTTAAACGACAATTGATCATTGAGCACTAGGTTTTTTTGTGTTCTCGATGCTTTGTAGATTTCAAACTCTTCTAAAGCGCTCATAATTCGCCCTTTGTTGCAAATATATAATGGTTTCAAATTTTTGGCGCAACTACTGTATCCATGGTTATTATTGATTAAATGCAACGCGAAGTTGGAGGTAGCATATCTAATGCTGCCCTTCGGTATGTGTTCACTAAATCTATCTTTAAATTTTCTCCCTGTCTGGCCAATGTAAAACATGTCACAATCATCGCACACAATTTTATATACACCTGAGTTATTTTCAAGTTCTGAACGTTTATTATGTCTGAAGAAATTCCGTAAGTTATTCGTGGTTTTAAAAAATACATTAATGTTTAGTTTTTTAAATACGTTTTTTATAATGTGTGGAAGTAGATTAGTATATTCAGTCGCGATGAAAGCGTTCTCTGTATTATTAGATTTAATCACTTTATTTGCTTTGGATTTGTGTTTACGAATTAGTTTGTCTATAATTGTGTCTTTATATCCATTCCTTACGGCAATGAATTTGACAGTGTTTATCTCTTCCTTCAGGTCTTCTTGGCTTAGTGGGAACGACAATAATCTGTGTACGAAAGCATTGAAAAAATGCAGACAATACACCAATGAACGCACAACACTGACGACGAACTAACAAAATTGATATAAAATAAAACTGTATTATTCAGGCAAGTACAAAACATACAAAGTAAGTCAGCAAACTCACGCCACTGACAATGAAGTAAAGAAACAGCAGGCAACAACGGGGATGAGGAAACGGTGGCACGAAAAGGAATTGAATAACACTGTTATCAGTTTCCACTAGGCTCAACCAGTTTGTCTTATTCAGTAAAAGAAGAACATATGCAAAACTGGTCTAGACTAGGAAATATTAGTTTATCCTATCAGTTTACCCTATCAGCCCCGTCTTAATTTCATGATAAACTCGTTCACTAGTTCAGACTAAGTTTATCCTATTGCGTTTTGGATAGTTAGGCCTAGGAATAACTAGTTTGTCCTGAAATTGGGTTTGGCTTGTAACATATACAAAACTTATGAGTATACATATAAACAATCTATAACAGTAAATTGAAAACAGAATTAGTTTAATAATACCTGTTTCATACTTAAGTCAATGTCATGTGTACAATAAAAATCTCGCTCTCTTTCTCTCTCCCTCTCCCCCCACACACACACACACACACACACGTGTGCGCATAAAGAATTTCGACAAAACCGAAACATCAAAGCATGGTAATGTTTTGTAAACAAAAGATTTCTAGACTGTGGGGAATCGAAAGTGTGGAAGCGTCACATTTTTCGATGACGCATCACACATTTTGTGGAATGACCTCCAGCCCAAAAACATTATCATGTTAAAAAAAGTGACATTAAGTAGTTAACAGTATAGACACAAAAAGACAATTGTATGTCATTTGTATGGTCATTACATTATATACAATTGTATGCTCAAGGGTAACAGAATGTAGTTATATTACATAAAAAACATATTTGCTTGTATTATTTGATGCATGGCAGTCAATAACACTTAGAAGTATTGTCACTGACATTGTCAACTCGATAAAGTTTTCCACAAGATTCTTCCTAACAGACTAACAGAGAATCTAACATTCATCAGTCATCTAATCACAAAAGATTCAGGAGCAGCTATCACACGTCATCCAAGAATACTGTTATGAGTATGGGAAAATAACTCTCTATAACACCGGTTGATTTTCAGAAAAGTTTTGTTTCAGTCTACTTCAGAGCTATAGTGAAACTTTTAAATAATGAGAAACAGTAAAAGCACTTTAAAAATGCTATCCAAAATGTACAAAAACTTAACATTTCAAATCAAACTAATACTAATAGAAAATGAGAATGATGGGGGGATAGATACTGACTGGCACCCTCAGCATTGTTGCTATAGACAGGGAAATATACAAGTTTACATTATAAAGGAATATATTTTTAAAATCTGACATTTGCAGTTACAGCAGCCTTGTTGTATGAAACTTAGTCCAGGTGGAGAAGATTAGTGCTAAGCTTAATCAGAGAAATGCAAAGATTATTTTGAAAATGACTACACATAATTTTTCATAAACAATAACAATTAATAACAATTACTTAATACTAGTTACTTAATAACAATTAAGTACTAGTAAATAATTAGCACATAATGTCAGTGCGAGAAACGGTCAGTCAGATATGATCATCAGAACGGCCTTTGCAAAGATTACATAGAACATCTTATGAAGGATGAAAAAAATAATCTCCTTACAAAGTAAAATCTCCATTTACCAGACAATCTGAAAAGTACACATATCTCTACAAAGAACAGTTTTGATATTCACTCTTTAATCTTGACTTTTTTTTTGTATTGGCCATCTAAGGACCTCATGCCAATTTCAATTCTTTACTCTTTGTTCTCTTCTTTTTTCCAATATTCTTTCATCTTCTCACTGTGTCTCTTCTTCCAGTCTTCAGTCCATTTTGGACCTGCGTTTTTCTCTCTCCTACCCGGGACTCCCTCCACTTTTTTAACACTTTTGCCCGAAAAACGTCTCTTTCAACTGCTTCTTCTGCGTGTATATATTTTTTTTCTAAAGCCTTTTGGACTTCTTTAATCCAACTTGATGTTGACTTCTTCCCCCACAGATATTTGAAGATTTGCCTTGTCAACCTATTGTCGTCCATTCTATAGAAATGTCCAAAATAATAGTCTTCTTTTTCTCATTGTTTCTGTTATAATTTCTATACTTTGATATATTTCACCATTACTTCATAATTTCCAACCTTCCGAAGTTTTTCGTGGGCCTAATATTTTCCTAATAATTTGTCTTTCCAATATTTCTAGTTTCCTTAAATTATAATTCAATGCTAGACATTCACTTGCATATAGGCATTCTGGCTTCACTACTGTACTGTAATGCCTTATTTTCGCATTTTTAGATATGTACTTTTTATTGTAAATATCTTTAGTTATACCATATACCCTTTCCATCTTATGAATCCTTTCTTCTACAGCAGATTTTTCCAAGCCATTCTCTTGAATTATCTCTCCTAGATACTTAAATTTTCGAACCCTCTCTATTCGACCAATATCTGTTACCAGGAATTTTGGCGCGTTTTTAATGTTTGTGACAAATTTGTTTTTTTCTGCAGAAATGCTTTAGCCTGTTCTACTGCCTATGTCCTCTAAAATTGACATATTTTAATGGACACAACTTTCCAAAATACTAGTTTTTCAGAAAAATGTACATAGACAGCCTGCAAAACAAAATTTATGACTTTTCTCTATATCAGGCCGACCAGAAGTCAGCAAAATCCTTCAACCCGTAATTACTGTAATGCTTTCTTATCACGGCAGCAAACCTTCGCACACTACTACGGGGCATCAAATGACTATGAGACTGTCTTATGTCTGCTTTCGTCAAACTGCAAAAATATTTTATATTTCCTGTTGTTGCTTTTTCTACTGTACAGTACAGTACTGATACATTAAAGAAACGTTGTTTTGGTACAGTATGTACTTGTATACAGGAATTCATCACCTGTTACTATCAGCGGATGGTTTCAATGTATCCTGTTACAGTATGGCAGTTTCGAAAGTGTCTCCAGAACAGAATTACTACATGTTTAAAAATAACTTTATATTATTAAAGAGTGGAAAAAACAACTTTGAATGTAAAAGATGCTGCAACGAAGGTTGAAGTTGATAAAACACAAAAAGTGAAATTTCAAAGTCAAAAAGAAAACTGTTAAACAGTTAGTTGGAAAATGAAAATCAAGAAAGAAAAAGGAAGTTTCCAAAAACAAAGGAACTGGGAATAAACTGAATAACTGCAGAGCAAGAGCTAATGAAATCCAAATTTTGGGGGCCTTAACTCAAGAAAAGATGTCTAAAACAAAGGAACACGGTTTTGTAAACTTCAAAGCTTTTTATGGATGCCTAGATAAATTTTGGAAATGGCACATAATTTTAGTAAAAAAAGTCCATTAGGAGAAGCCAGATCGGTGAATATGGAAGAAGTCTAAGACTGGAATTTTGTTTCCTAAGATATTATTGCTGTTTACAGTAAGAAGATATTTATAACCTCGATTAAACCAGTCTTTTGTCAAACTTTGCTGATGAAAATGATGATGGTATCAGGTGAACGGGCTTCTGGTATCAAGCAGTCACAAAATTATTGTTTAACTACAATGTTGTCTGTGAACAAGGCTGGATAATTGCAAAAAAAAGTAGCTTCTTCTTTGGTGTTAATATCAGTGTGTTTTATAAAGAGGCAGGTGTTCAAACACAAAAGCACGGATCGTGGAGCAAATAAAGAATGAGTAATTATAAAAAGTTTGATGATAAAATGGGAAAAGAAACAAGGAATGTAGTTTTCTTGGACGTCATGTCGCATTCTGACAATTTACAATGTACTAATGTGAAGCTCATATTTCTGCCTCTGCATATTGCAAGTATTTGCCAACCTTTAGATTAAGGGATCATAAAATACTTAAAAATTCACTAGAGACAACAGATGTTGAAACATTTGCTAAATAATGTCAATAACATTTAACAGCCTTTGTCTGAAGTATTGAATAAAATTGTGACTGTTTTGGGTACTACCACATCACATGGTTATCACTTCTGTTCAACAAATAACACCACAGACAGTTTATAATCGCTTTATAAACTGTGATTTCCCTGATAAAAACATCTGTGCGTCTACCATACTTTGAGACAATGAAACTGAAAAGAATTTACTCATCTTTTAGACATGTTTAGAGTGAGCCACAGTGATATTTTGGATACAGGCAAACAACTTGAAATGGAAGACACTTCATTAAACAAAGGGGAGATTATGAACTCAAGTAAATTCGATGAAGACATAGAAGTAACAGAATTGCCCAATACCAGCTAAAATGTTTGGAAAATTGGAAAATTTTAACCAAGTGTCTGATTGCTGTATCCCCAAACAACTATGGAATTATAAGCTGAAAGGACGGAGAGATGTGGTGTGTTCAAAGACGCATTGGAGTGACCAGCTCTAGTCTATGTGCCTGGGAACAGAACAAACCAATTTTGGCTTAATCATTGCTGAAGATGGTGATGATGATGTCATAAGGTGAAACAGAAAATAATGAACAGATTTTGAATGAGCATATTTCTTTAAAAGCTGTACTGCAATGTGCTGCAAACGTTAAATCATATTTTTATACATTTGCAATCTCAAAGGACTTGATATAATGTGTAAAGCAGAAATAAAATTGGAAGGTAGAGGTTGTCAATGATAGAAAGCATACGTGCAGTGAAACACAAGAGTGGAGTAGTGGGGGGAGTGGGTATACATACCAATATTGTTACATGCCCCCACCTTTCTCCCTACCAGCACAAATTGAGCTTCTCTAACGTTAACAATCTCTACTGGTGTTTATAAAGTGAAAAAACAAACAATAACAGATTTTTTTTAAAATTAGTGCCAGCACAGTTTTTATGTTTAGTGTAGTATTGTGAGTACTGTATGAGTATAAAATATGAGAATTCTTTTACTGTAAATTATTCATAGTACACGTATGTACCACTTAATTACTGTAATAAAGTTTAGTGTCATATTTAGATTGTATATATTAGTTAATATAATAATAAAAAATAATAGTTATAATAATAATAATACAATACTGTATGTATTATACGTATGTATTATACATATAATCTTTACGAATTTAATACATGAAATTTTTAGAAAACTTCATTTTATTTGTATTTTGAAATCCCCACCCACCCACTAACACTGCTTTCCAAAAAGCTGTAACAAACTTCTGAATAGCAAACAATTTTCCCTTTCCCATTGCTGTCCGTTATAGGGAAATTATACTGTACAGTAGAGTCTCGCTTATCTGACATAAATGGGCCAGCAGAACGTCGGATAAGCGAAAATGTTGGATAATAGGGAGGTGTTAAGAAAAAGCCTATTAAACGTCAAACTATGTTATGATTTCAAACTACGTTATAATTTTACACATAACAAACCTAATAATCATGTTTTACAACAAAACAACAGAAAAAATTAACTGAAAAAATGAACTTACAGTTACAGAATTGTCTGAAGTTAAATACACTTAAAAAGTTGAGTCCTGTGATGATTTTAAAGAAATTTTTGATCGTAGTCTGCTTTCCTGACGAGTGCCGTTTCTTCGCTGCCAAGTCTCACCATCTTTGCAGCATCATTATGTCGATTCCTGTAGCTTCTTCTTGTTGCTCAATGTATTTAATTGCAGTTTCTAGAGCCTTAACTCCGTCGTTATGTGAAATTGTGAGAGGCTCAACAGTTGGTGCTTGATCTTGATCTTCAATTTCCTATTCATCACAATTGACAAGAGCGACAATTTCTCCATCAGTTACATACTGATTATCATCCTTCATCCAACTTTCGATTTCTTGCAAAGATGCATCCTCACATCCAGGGATACGTTGCACTAAAGGTAGAATGGTTTCTTTGGTTTCATCTGTGCTTTCCGTTTCCATACTGTCACATCGCCTAGCAGCTTCTTTCCATGATTTGGCAATTGATATATAATTACCTTAATATCCACTTTAGTGATACACAGTTTCGTCACTGATGACGCGTTTCGGGACTAAGTCCCATCCTCAGATACATTTAATTAATAAACTAAAATATTAAAATCACGACCATGATACTGGTCAAGTCAAAAATAAATAAAATAAAATAAATTACAAATCGCATGTAATAAGCTTTGCTAATCACGGCTGGAGCTCCCGCATGCGTTCACCCACAACCGCGATTGTCACGCGACATTAAGGTAATTATATATCATATAATAAGTGATACGGTACGCAAAAAATAAGTAATTGACATGGAGCCATACAAGGCAAGTATCGCGTATAAATATCAAAATCTTAAACTTAGAGTTGCGTGACAATCGCGGTTGCGGGTGAACGCATGGTCGTGATTTTAATATTTTAGTTTATTAATTAAATGTATCTGAGGATGGGACTTAGTCCCGAAACGCGTCATCAGTGACGAAACTGTGTATCACTAAAGTGGATATTAAGGTAATTATATATCATATAATAAGTGATACGGTACGCAAAAAATAAGTAAATTTGGCAATTGTTGGATCCCTTACGTCAGCACAAGCCCTTGCAACCCAATAAGCAACATCCTTTACATTGATGTGTTTCAATTTTTCAATCATGTCTTGACCTTCTTCAATTTCTTCTATCACTGTGGACAGTAGCTTCCTGCGATAGTTCCTTTTTATCGTTTCCAAAACGCCCTGATCCATAGGTTGGCATATGGCAGTTACATTGGGGGGCAGAAACATTGCCTTAAAGTCACCATCTTGAAGCTCCTCTGCATCAGGGTGCGTTGGAGCATTATCTACCAACAAAACTGCTTTTCTGGGTAAATTATTTTCAGTTGTTTTGATAGTTCATCTTCTTCATTCATATCACTTAATTAATATTGATTATTTTCTTTCAAAAACTTCTCTGTTGAAGGAATGAATTCCTTAAAAAACCAGTCTTTGAAAATTTCACTGCTCACCCATGCGCTTTTCTGACTGTAGTATTTTACAGGAAGAGCGTTTTTTGAAACTGTTTTAAAGGCTCTAGGATTTTTGGACTTTCCAATGATTGCAAGGTCCATTTTGAGGTTTGCTGTAGCATTGCTGCATGCTAAAATTGTCAGCCTTTCCTTACTACGCTTGTAGCCAGGGGCTGCCACTTCAGTTCTGGCTGCAAGACTCTTACTAGGTAACATTTTGTAAGTAACGCCTGACTCATCACAGTTAAATATCTGATCACCCGTAAGGCTTTCAGTTTCAATAAATTCCTGAGATCTTTTCTTGAATGCTTCCATTTCTTCAAAATTCGATGATAGTTTTTCACCACAAACACTTAACTGATGGATACCATAGCGTTTCTTCCATCAGTCGAGCCAACTGACACTTGTTGTAAAATCTGGGTCCCCTTCATTGAATTCATTACGAAAATGCAACCCCTTTTGCTGTAAAATAGGCCCTGAAATAGGCACACCTTTGTCCCTGAACTGTGTAAACCAAACATACAAAGCTTCACTAACTTTTTCATAGTCACATTTTTTCATAGTTTTTCTTTCTTTTAATGCACCCTCCATAACTCTTGATGCACACCATTTTTCTATTTCTATTCGTTTTTTCCAGTCTCCTACTGTTATCCATCCAACGCCAAAGTCGTCAGCTACCTTCTGCATTGTCTCTCCCTTGTCCAGTCTCTTGATTGCCTCAAGCTTTTGTTCCATCGATACAACAACTTTCTTTCTTTTCATCACCATACTTGCGTAAATTTCAACTTTTAAACAACACAACAACGTTTGTCAAATTAACACACACAGACACATACGCATGTAACAGACGATAAACTGATCTGCATACAATGATAAACTGCACTGGACTGAGTAGTGAGTTGTGACAGTGAGTGAGTGAGTGAGGGTGGGGCGAATGACAGACACATGAGTCATAGGGTAGACTGTACAGTCGGAGTAACTAATTAGCTGCGGTAGAGTCGGGAGCAACAAAAAATAGACTACGCTCACGCTCGTAACTTGCAGTTCTTGTTGCCGATTAATGCGTTTTTTTTTTTGTTTTTTTTTTGCGGTGGGACGTCGGATAATACGGAATGTCAGATAAGCGAAGGTCGGATAAATGAGACTCTACTGTACTTTAAACGGAACGTTTTAAATCCGTGTGGGCTTCCTGTACTATTTACAGTTCAGAAGCATGGACAAATAAGGACAAGAGGGACAGAAACATTGCAGAGTAGACAGGACAGAATGGGGCAGGCTCTAACACAAGTAACAAAAGAAAACAGACGAAATTCCAACTTACAAATTTTAGATGATAAAAACAAAACTTTCTGGAAACTGGTGAGCAACTGTTGACTACGCAGGAAAAATATTGTTTTGCTATGTAATGTTTAAATTTTTTCTAGATTAGTTTAATTTTATTTTCTTACTGATATTCAGTATTCCGTTTTTAACAATGTTTAATAATTGTACACACAACAAACACTTGATATCACTTATTGAATATGAACAAAGACATATTAAAATAAAAACTGAAGTCAACATAATCAAGATTTAAATCAGTTAATTAAGGGAGAAGATACAGTAAAAGCTACTATGGCTGAATCATGGGGACATGCTACATTTTTTCATGTAAGAAGAGAGGAATACTGTGTTTACAATGGAGAATTGAAGGAGGGTTGAAGGATTTGAAGACTGTGAAAGTGAGGGGATGTAAAGGAACAAACTGATGGGGGTCTATAATTTAAAGCTTTTCATGTTAACCATCTGCAGACAACCTTTGAGGTAACCTTTTTATTTAACCAGAGTGTATTTTTTGGTCACTGACTGTAGCTCCGTGTAAGGCACAGCATGGTACAAGAATGTTTATTGCCAGTAGGGTGCGTATTCCTGCGTACGAACGCACGTGTGTACCGCTTTTCACGTGAAAGAATTCCTTCTCGCCTTATACGAGACTACGGGAAAGCCGCGAGATGCTACCAGCCAATCACAAGCCAAGTAGCCGGGCACAGAGGGATGCTGAGCCATTTTGAAAACCAGTCGACGAGAAACTATAGAGCCGCGCGGGTCAGTGAGTGAGCGCGCGGTTCCAGTAACCGGTGTACAAATAATTAAGCAGTCGACGAAAATCCCTCAGACCGCGCGGTCAGCCAAAACAGTGTTCGCGAACCAATATAAGTCGGCCGACTATTAAAAAAGGAAAAAACTTAAATTCTTGGATTTCGTTGTCCATGACGTGTCCGTTACTTAACTAAATATCACTATCGTATTGACGACTCAGAACACTTAAGTTTTTTATAAGTAAAAACGTAAAGTTTTACCTTACAGCCTAAACCGGCTTTCACCTTTAGAAGGCTTCATCAGAGGCTGCCATAGGTAGCGCTGTCCATCTTGTTGTTGGCGACGGAACTTTACGTTTTTACTTATAAAAAACTTAGTGTTCCGAGTCGTCAATACTATAGTGATATTTAGAAAAAACTTAATTAATCAGTAGTTAAACATGTGAGTGGAGACTCGATATAGCAGTGACAATTTGCAAAAAACAGTTTCGAAAGTAAATGGACAAAAAGTGAATATAAAACAGTGACGCAACAACGAGGAGAAGCAGGAAAAGGGATGTGTAACTCAAACAATTTTATATAATTATAAATGATACACTAAACTTTTAAACTGTTACCTACTGAATTTTGAGAAAGCTATTAATTAAAAAAAAAGGGAATTTAAAGAAATAGTAGATGTGTGTGTGTGTGTGTGTGTGTGTGTGTGTGTGTGTGTAAATTACGTAATGAACAAAAGCACTGGGTTGCATTAATTATATTTAAGATATACCGATTGTGATGTGTATTTTCAATGTTTGTTTTTCTTTTTAGTATGTTGTATTATCGTTAAATAGGAAAACGTGGAGAGGAGGAAGAAGAGTATTTTGTTTAAAGGAAAAGTAAATCAATGTATGTAATTTGACATCAATTATTTTGAATATGACAAATAAACCCGAATTCATTTGAACACAAGTAGACTCAAAGCATTTATTTCAGACAATCTAATTTCTGTTCTCCAAATAAACGCTCACACGAACTCTGGGTAGATTTTGGTGGTATGGAAGTGTATAAAAAACAGTAAGTAAATAAAAGTGAAAAAGTAAATTATATTACATTGGCGCTCGAACAGGTGACATTTGCATAAATATTATTTATGTAAACATGGGCTGGTTTTGGAGAACGGAAGGGGTGTTTGAAGTAAATAGATAAAAACCTTTTAGTTACGTCTGAATAGACGCAGGTTATGTTATGCTATAGTTAAGTGAGGGATAAAATAATTTTAAGTGTGAGTTTTTTAGTATATGAAAATTTCATAATTTAAAACGTGGAAAATACTGAGAGTAAAATTAATGAAACTGACGTAACCGTCAGCGATGGATCTGAAAATAGGTTAATGTTTATAAACAAAGAAAATATGTCAACCGAGTCAGCTGATACGAGCGACTCCAGAATCCAAACAGCTTTAATCCTAACCAATGAAAGTAATGTAATCGAATAAAAAATAATGGATGAAGTTGAAATTCATTCAACGCCAATTTCAATTAGTGAAAATAAGAAAGCTGATGACAGTGGTATGTTAAAAGATTTGTATAGTATGTAACGTCACAAAACGTTCCATAATATTAAAACCACCAGAAGAGTGAATGATACTAAAATAAATATAAGTAAGAACCAAGTATAGGTAACAAGGAAGAATGTAATAGTACAGCTCTAAAAAAGAAGGTACGCCCGACCGCCATCTTAGCTCCAGTCAATGCCGGACTATCATAACAACGCGTATATTTACATGCGTTTCAAAACTTCTTTTTTCGCGTAATTTGGTCGATTTAATTGTCAAAAACGCATTAGAAACTCGTTTTATGAGTTTCTAAATACTTTCCGCAGCTCGTGGAACGACAGTTAGTGAGTGAAAAATTGTTTTCAAAGACGTTAATGGTACGTAGAATTTTGTAGGTTATGTGTACATAGACAAGTTTTTTTATTTCTAAATCAAATATTGCAGTAAGAAAATAAATAATTCTGTTAAAACGAGAATAAATCTGCACGAGTAGTTTATTCACCTTCTTTAAAACTAAACTTAGTCTTTATTATATGAATTATGTAATTTACTGAATACTTTACTCTTTAAGTTTTTTTCAATAACAATTTTTTGAAATATTTTTTTTCATGACAGTACCAACAATGTGATTGCTACGTATCGAAAATTCTGCATCATTAAAAATGACTGGGTGTTCAGCTGTCAATTGCAGCAATCGTCATGAGCGAGGCTTCAGGTTGTTCTCGTTTCCATCGGATAAATCCAGGAAAAAAATTTGGGTTCACAATATGAGGCGTTACAATTGGACCCCGACAGCATCCTCTCGATTATGTGAAGCAAGTTTAATGAAATTCGATGAAAAGATATAGGTTAGGTTGATTAAATTGGCATTGAACATACAATTAACAATATAATTATTTTTTTTTAGAAACATTTCGAAACGACACAGTTTGAAAGTGGTCGCGCAGATGGTCTCAGAAAACTAAAGCCAAATGCAATCCCAACGCTCTTTGACGTACCAAATCCTCCACCAAGAATTGATTCAAGCCCAAGGAAATCACTGTACAAGGTTCTGTATTATCTTACATTCTTCAGATTCATTTTGATATGTGAATTTTACAATTTAGTTACTGTAAAAAGTTGTATTGTTTTTTCTTATACATTTTCATTTTGTAGACTCTAAACAACTCGACGAGTACGCCTGATCCCAGGACTTCGAATCAGAAAAAAAGTGTCCCAAAGGAGACAAATACAATCACGCACGAACACAGCTATGCGAAGCAAATAATATCACAAAATGTGTAAAGAAAAAATTTTCCGGGAATTAGAATGTAGGCTGAAAATGTACATAAATTAGTTATAATGAAATAATTATAATTTCACTATATGTAACGGCAATTTCTCTGAATAAAAATTTACACATTTTGTGATATACATAGATTTTATTGACAATTTCTGTACAATTCTCCTTGCATTGTTAATTGTTTTACAATTAAAACAAACTATTTCACCTCGAATATACAAAACATCACATTTTGAATGTGTGAATAAATAATACAAAATAAAGATATACTTTGATAAATCTATTTCTACAATAAATTGAAACATCGCCTTTAGCACACTTTTATTTATACAGCAGATGTATAAATAATATAGCCAGACGGCTTCACAATTTGTCGAATACTAACAAGTCGCACGAATGTATCTGTCGTTCCACGAGCTGCGGAAAGTATTTAGAAACTCATAAAACGAGTTTCTAATGCGTTTTTGACAATTAATTCGACCAAATTACGCGAAAAAAGAAGTTTTGAAACGCATGTAAACATACGCATTGTTATGACAGTCCGCCATTGACTGGAGCTAAGATGGCGGTCGGGCGTACTCCCTTTTATAGTACCTTAGTAATAGTTAAAATTATAAACCATTAAAGAATGAAAGGAGAGAAGACCTTCAAGTGAACAGTGGCAAATCCACTGTCTGCAGAATATGACACTACAACGTAAACAGACAATCCACTGTCTGCAGAGTATGACACTACAACATAAACAGACAATCCACTGTCTGCAGAGTATGACACTACAACATAAACAGACAATCCACTGTCTGCAGAGTATGACACTACAACATAAACAGACAATCCACTGTATGCAGAGTATGACACTACAACTTAAACAGACAATCCACTGTCTGCAGAATATGACACTACAACATAAACAGACAAACTGACAGAGACGAATTGACAAGACGAGTTTCCCAAATAGACTGTTAAGTGAGCTCAGTAAAACCTTTAATAAACAAAGTCAAATAAAATAAATAAGATAAAAGATGACAAGAATGATATTTGTAACATGTATTATTATTAGAAACAGCACATTAGCTGAATGATGTCAAAGTACTGATTTGAAGGACAAATATAAAGAAAGATATTATGGTTGAAGTAGTTCTCTGTAATTAATACTTAAATTTATGTGTTACCTTACCTTATTCGAACGTCAACTGAAGTGTCAAAACAAATTTAGATCTTGACATTCGTGTGCCAGTTAAACAAGGTGTCGTCTAGTGTACTCGGCAGAGAAAAATAGGTCAATGCAAATAAACAAGTACATATTTATAAGTTCATATAAAACATTATTTTATTTTACTGTATTAAGACATTCATGGTTATACTCCCATTTACATAAAATTTCCTCCACTCTTTACTCTACATACTTCTATATCACTTTACTTTTCATATTACTGTAACGGTCTCTACAAGGACATTGTCCACTAACGTATGGAATACGTTATCTAAATAAATTTATATAAATAAGAAACATATGTTGACAGAAAAACAGCTTAACGTATACTACATTTACCTATTAAGACAACCCAGTATTTGCTCACACACTTCATTCACACTTTCACCCCATTTATTTAAATTTAGCCCTTTTGTAAATTTTTTATTTAGTGATTGGTTTATGTTATTCTGTTACTTGACTGGCGGCGTCCCTGCAGACCACATGTCGCACTCCGTATATTTTAGTTCGTCCAAATTGTTCACTGCATTTTTGTTGTTGATGTTACAATGCCGAATTATTCACTTTGTTATAGTTTTAATCAAATCTTACATACAGTGAAACTTCGATTAACCGTCAGTTTCTGTTAACTGTCAGTCCATACTCTATGTACAGTAACCAGATTGCCGCAAAAAATCATCCTCGCTTTACTGCTGAGCGGCGGAGGCGCCGGAGTGGCGCACTATTGATGAGTAACGTTCTTGGCCCGCCTAGCTATCGCACACGTGGTCAGTTTCTGTTGTGACTGAGAAGCTGTTGTGCTCGGTGCTGTACATTATTTGTTGCATAGTGGCTTAATTGTTTCGGCATGCGATAGTGACATTCACACCAGTAAGTTTTGTTGTTAAGGTTTCTTTTCTTTTTTGTTTTTGTGCAACAGCTAAAAAATGGCTGAAAAGTGTAAACGGATTGTGTTAGATCTCAACGAGAAAATTGAGATTATTAAACGTTTGAAAAAAGGTGAAACTCCCACTAGTTGGAAGAACCACAGTGAATGACATTAAACGCGATGCTGAAAAAATAGAACATGTTTAAAAAATGCAAAACATCGATGGAGATCCTAAGACTCGTAAAACCATAAAATAAGCAAAATATGACCAACTGGATACTGTTATGTATCAATGGTTTATACAAGCACAGAGTCAAGGAATCCCACTTTCAGGCCCCGTAATAATGGCCAAGGCGGTTGAAATGAACAAAAGACTTGACGGAGATCCTAATTTTAAAGCAAGCATAGAATGGCTCGATAAGTTTAAGTGTCGCCATGGCATTCGGAAACTAGACATTAGTGGTGAAAAACTTAGTGCAAATAGCTCAGTTATTACCGAGTACAGAGAACAATTTAAAGAGGAAGTGGCCAAAGTAAACCTCGTTAGGAAATAAGTGTACAATTGCGACGAAACCGGGCTCAATTGGAAAGCTTTACCACAAAAGACATTGGCATCACTTTCGGAGACATCAGCCCCGGGTTTTTGAAGTCCAAAAAGATCGGATCACTTTAATGGTTTGTCCAAATGCCACCGGCAATCACAGGTTACGCCTGCTTGTGATTGGAAAAGCAAAAACACCTCGTGCATTCAAAAATTTTAATTTGAACGCATTGCCTGCTACCTATTACGCTCAAAAGAGTGCTTGGATATCTCAAGATATTTTTTCCGATTGGTTCCACAAAGTGTTTGTGCCACAAGTTAGAGCTCATTTGGCTGAAATGCAGTTACCACAGGAAGCATTGCTGCTAATGGACAATGCTCCAGCACATCCCACTTGCGGAATTAAAAGTGATGATGGCAAAATAACATGCCTCTTCCTTCCGGCGAACACAACACCACTAATCCAAAAGGGACCATGGCATAATCGAAAACATGAAACGTCGTTATAGGAAAGCTTTTATTGGAAGTTTGATTTCATCTGATGATGAAATGTCTGTAAAAGAGTTTTGGAAAACGTACAACATAAAAGATGCAATTTTCAATGTTGCTGCTGCATGGGATGATCTTCAAGTGTCAAATCTTAAAAATGGGTGGAATAAACTCTGGCCTGAAGCTAATGATGGCGAACCTAAGGAAACTGGGAATGTTAGTGTCGATGAATTGTGCAACTGTGCAATAATGTACCGAATGCTGAAGACATAACGCCAGCAGAAGTAACAGAGTGGGTGGGATGTGACAAATTGGATGGACATTTTGAACGACGATGAAATTGTTTCCAGTGTGATTGACAATGAACAAGAAGAAATTGACGAAGACGAGTGTTATATTTTGAATGAAAAACTACGTTAAGCCATACAGAAGCAGAAACAATGTAATCAAAATGCATTGAGTGGTTTGAGGGACAAGAAGAGATAAAGGGGCAAACGCAACGCAGATACTTCTCCTACGTAAAGTATGGAACATTGCCGCTCAGAAAGCACGAGCCTCGAAGAAACAAAAGAAAATGACAGACAATTTTAAAACTTGAATATGTATGTACGTCTAGAGTGTAAGTTCATGTAACAATATGTTGAACTGTTACAAATTACTGCGGATTAATTATTACTACAATTTTTAAATCAAATCCCTGTTCTTGGGCATCATTGAACTGTTTCATTGTTTATCACCAATAATAAAAGACAAAATATATTTTTAGTGGTAACTCTTACCTTTCCCGGGTCCAGAATCCTTTTACACGAACTCACAGTCTGTAAGAGAGGTTAATGGGTTCGTTATGTAATAAACACGCTCTTTGACTATATAAATTAAGTCTGTTTATTATTCAATCTCAACATTTGGTTTTCTTTTCTTCTAAATTTACTCAATGTTCATTTTGTCTAACTCATTTCTGTTAATTTTATTACTCTTACTTTTCAACAAAATACAAACAAGAGTTTGGATTATTTCACATGGAACATACTCTAACTTAACATTTACTTATATTCTATGTCTATTAAGGCAGCCCACTCTCCCATTCACACACATTTTACCCCCCATTATTTACTGAAGAGATCTCTTTATAATTTAGTTGTTATTTTATTAGAAATGGTCGTTTTACTTTCCTGTTTTATAACGTGTTGCAGTCAGTTCCTTTTAAACACTGGTTTAGTTTACATTTTACACTTAATCAAGATTTCTTTCGGAGCGTGCGTCCATTATTCAGCCGGCCGGCCTCGGGGATGGTAAAACACAACGCAGTTCTCTTGGTGTCTATATGAAGCCCCGCCTTCTTGATACACGGCAACTTGGTACGTGATTCGCCAACCCGCATCACATGATATGTTAATGGGTGGTCACGTGTTATTACAAGTGGAACGGGTCCACATACCTTCCTTTGTTGCTGGTGGCTCGCTACAAAGTTTTTACTTTTCCCCAACGGAAAATACAGGCATGCGCGCACAGGTTCGCATTCCAATGCTTTATCACTTCCGAACAGGTAATGTTTGCTTCAACGCCACGTGACAGAAACCCTCTCCAAGGCTCGCGGCGTCCGAGCCAAACTTTACCCATACCTCGCGTGCCGCAGCCCCCTGGCGCTGCGCACGAAAGTTACCCTCTATCTGTTGTTTCTCCGGTCTGTATTGACCTATGCGGCACCTGTTTGGTGGACACTTGTCTCCGCCACCAACAGGCGTAGGCTGGAAAGTTTCCAATCCAGAACCCTTCGTTCCTTGTCGGGATCTTGTGACGATTTTAAAAGAGGAAAAAATGGAATAAAAGAAATTTAAAATAATTTAAAATCTCACATTAAAACAGAACATAAACCCCTAATGAAAATGATAATGTAACCCGCCATAATACCCAAAATAAATAGTTTTAAAACCAAAAAGAATTCTATAATAAAATTGCGATAACACCCCTTAATAATTAACCCGGCTTTAACCTGCCGAAACCGGCATCAACACGCATAATTACCCGTGAATAAGACTAATAATAGTATTAAATTAGTACTTGATAAAAAACAATGATGTACAATAATAAAATAATAAGTAAGAGATACCGTAGTATAATTAAATATAGTTAAATATGTCAGAGAATAAACGAGTAAATATTAATCGAATATGGAACTACTTTTATGCTGAATAGTAAGTGAAGCGAGATTACTACTCTCACCCCTTAACTAAACGCTGCCCACTTGCAATGGAGCGGTCAACCCGTAAGCTGCGCACAGCAGTAATGTGGAACGTAAAAAATAGTTTGTTTCCTAAAGTGATTAATTCGTCAGTTAAGACATAGAGGCATTCTTTATATTATTAAACAATGTGTTGCGTTAATATAGTTGAACCGCGATTCATATAAATATGTTGTAAACGAGTAAGAAAGAATAATGAAAATTTAGCGCCTATGACATCTCTACAAAAATCTTAAAATATAAAACTTATGTAATTAAAACTGTGGTAATGACCATAAAGTGAAGTGCAACAAATAAACAATCATGTGAAGTGGATACAGGTGAATAAAACTTTTGTGTTAATCATTCAAATCAACGAGCTGTTACTACCCGTTAGCCAAGAGCAGAGAACCAGGACCCACAATGATCTAAAAGACTTCAGGACTACACCATCCCCGGATACGAAGATAACGAGAGATACCTGACCTACATCAAACATGCTGCAACCGAGGACCGAGGACTGGAATAACGAGGAGCTGGAGGATATCACAGGTTATGAAATACTAAATATTATAAAACAGTAAAAGACAATTAAATTAACAACATTAAGACATTTTAAGTACTGACAGTAATTGTATTCTTATTCATAGTAAAAGAGTTATAGCTCTAAACTGTAAAGCCTTATTGTTTAAAAAGGGAAATAAGTCCATTCGTCTAATGGCACCACTTCATGATAATATATACTATGTGACCTTTATTAATATACCTTTTCAAGTCCCGGATCCGTGGAAAAGTTAAACAGATGTACATCTATATTTTGAGGGCCCTTGTAATTGAACAAAACATAAAATCATTTTGTAAACTATTGAAACACAAATGTTGATAACCATAAGTAAAGATGCTAATATCAGTAAATAATAAAGAGATGTCATGGTCAAACAAAGATGAGTGAATAAGTCTACATACCCCTGCCAATTTTCCTTAATTCTCGAGATCCTATATAATATATGTTTATTTTCAGTTATTGTTGATTTTGTTAAGAATATGGCAGCCTGTTTAATTGACCTGAGCCAATTAACCAGGTTCCCGAATTGTAACGTGTGTGAAACGTTACAATCTCCTTGGTTTGTTAGAAACAGTGTAATTCGAGGAGGTCTACGAGTTCCTACTCTGTCTGCCTTTGTCTTGTCATTAGCTGCGACTCTCTTTGCCGCAGCTGAGACCTCTTCCTTCCCTTACCTCAGGACCATCAGCACCACGCAACCACCTCCCCCTGTCCGGGTCAAACGCCCTCGGGCGATTCTCGATGACCCGCCATAACTTTAAGTAAACTACTTAAATCAAATTTTGCATATTCGCTATCTGCCCATGCCCCAGAATTTACCTGAAAACTGTTTCCTTCCTCCCTTCCTAGTATGCCGACCACGCTGAATGCCGCTGCTACGCGCTATCACTGGCACGGAGGCTCTACGCCTCGCGGGGAGCGACCGACACCTCACGGCGTCTGCACGCGGGTCTGGGAATGGACGACATCTGTCACCTGAACCCGTTCATGCGGCAGTGCCCACTGATTTCTCAAATTTAAAAATAAATAAAAATTAGAAACCTTTCTCCCCCGCCTTCTCAGTTAACTGGTTGGCGGTTGTCCATTCCAGTTTTTAGGCACCAGTTGAATGAACCAGACCTACGTCTATCCTCAGGCACCCATTGGGCTCGACCCAGATGCTGCAGTCATGCACCGGGTGCAAAGACGCCCCGCTACTACAATGCTACATGCTACCCCCTTATCATTTAATTGTACCATAATCTGTGTTTATGTATCAAAGATTTTAATGATTATCAGCAACGATTTTAAACAAATAATTAACATTACTCAGATAGGTAATACTTTTTTAATTGTGTCACATTATACGTTCCTTTTATTTCTTAGGTTTGTGGGTCTATTAATACATAAGCATTTTCCATTTTTATTTCACTAACCTCATACGGACCCGCGTATAACAAGAAGAACTTTTTTATATCTTTATCTAGTGCTGATGATTGATCATGGTTTTTTACTAATACTAGTTGCCCTATCTCATATTTGACGGGTATTAAATTTCTATCATGCTTTCGTTTCCGTTGTTCCGCTTTACTTACGAGCCGCTCCTTAGCAAGCACCAGCTTCCTCCCATGTGGTACCTCAGTCCGCGTCGGAAATTTTATTAATTCCTCTATTATGCGTGATGGCCTCCTCTGAAACATTAACTCATGAGGACTATAACTTGTGGACTCATGTAAGCTACAATTAATGTACCCTTCTATTTTATTTACAAATGTGGCCCACAATGAATGTTTTTGATGGCAAAATGTTCTGAACATACGCCCAAATTCCCACATAACACGCTCACTAGGGTTTGATTGGGGAAGATATACTGATGTATGTTTAACTAAAATATTCTCCCAACCTAACGTTTCCCTCCAAGTGTTGCTGGTAAACTGCGACCCATGATCCGATAATACTATTTTAGGTCTACCCACTTCAGCAATGTATTCATTTACTATCTTTTTTGCTAGCACCAGAGATGTAGCCTTTTTTACAGGGTACAGCTTTACAAATTTAGTAAAAACATCTAATGCTATGAACAAATAAGTCACTCCGCCTCGACTTTTGGGTAGCGGAACATATAAATCAACGGCAACTATCGCCAAAGGACCATCTGGTATTACATGTTGCATTAAACCCTCCTGTTTACGATTATTTACTTTGGCCTTTTGACATATTTCACATGTTTTTAACATTTTACGCCCGGTTCTTTCCATATTATTAAATTTACATGATTCTTTTAATATGTCACTGCATTTCTTAGGTCCTACGTGACCATATCTCAAATGACAATATTTCACTACTTCGGATATTAAAAACTTAGGAACGCATAACTTCCAATCATCACCTTGTTCATTTGTTCGGTGAAATAAATGTTTATCATACAAGCTAAAATGTTTTTCCCATTTGTTACATGTATTTGACATCTTAT
Source organism: Magicicada septendecula (assembly GCA_034769895.1). Taxonomy (NCBI): domain Eukaryota; kingdom Metazoa; phylum Arthropoda; class Insecta; order Hemiptera; family Cicadidae; genus Magicicada; species Magicicada septendecula. Next base: position 17,014,964 of record CM068374.1, read on the forward strand.
TTAATGCTGTTATTATTTTACCAAGTTCTGGATCTTTTTCTTGTTCTGCCGCTAGGTTGTGCATTAATTTTTTCATATCTAACCCCTCCACTTCTTTGATTACAAATATTTTATAGGTGTTTGCTGTATCTACATCAGTATTATTATTAAAATCAGTTCTAGATAGGACATCAGCTACTACGTTCTCTTTACCCCTACAGTATTCTATGGTTAAGTCATACTCTTGTAATATTAACATCCAACGCACCAATCTACCATGTGTTAGTTTACAGTTTTTTAAAAATGTTAAGGCTTGATGGTCTGATCTTATGATTATTTTATTTCCCAACAAAAAAGTTCTGAATTTTTTACAGGCGAAAACTATCGATAATGCTTCTTTTTCCGTTATCGTATAGTTCTTTTCACTTCCTACCAAGGATCTACTGGCAAAAGCTATCACATTATGATTGCCTTCCCTATCCAATTGAAATAGTTCTACCCCCAAAGCTATGGCGGATGCATCGGTGTGTAAGTAGAATGGTTCCCTAAAATTAGGATGAGCTAATATGACAGTGGTTAAAAATTTATTTTTTATTTGTTCAAAGGCAGTTTGCTCTGGTAAACCCCATTGCCACTGATTACTCTTACTTAATAAATGCCCCAGTTGTACAGTTAAATATGAATACTTTTCTACGAATTTCCTATAATAATTACACAGGCCTAAAAAACTTTGCAACTGTTTAATATTCTTGGGTGCTGGAAAATTCTCTATTATTTCTACTTTCTTAGGATCTGTACTGATACCCTTAGCTGAAATTATGTGGCCTAAAAAATTGACCTGTTCCCTTAAAAACTCTGACTTTTTAAATTTAACAGTTACTCCATATTCATGTAATTTGCTCAACACTCTATCTAATCTTTCACAATGTGTCTTAATATCTGGTGAAGTTATTACTATATCGTCCACATACACAGTGGTAAACTCTAAAATTTCTCTCCCTAACACGTAGTCCAAACATTTAATAAAAATTGATACACTTACGTTCAGTCCAAAAGGCAATCTACAAAACTGATAATTCCTTCCATTATACAGAAAGGCCACATACTTTCGGGATCCCTCCTCGAGTTCGATTTGCCAGTACCCAGCCGTCAAGTCCAAGGTCGTGATGTATTTGGTGCCACTAAAACGTTGCAAAATTTCTCCCACTGGTTCTGGTGATTCTCTATCTGGAATAATTATTTTGTTTACTTGCCTAACGTCTAAACATAGTCTTATGTTTTCCCAACCTAATGTTTCCCTCCAGGTGTTGCTGGTAAACTGAGAACCATGATCTGATAATACTATTTTGGGTCTACCTACTTCAGTAATGTACTCATTTACTATTTTCCTAGCTAATACCAAGGAGGTAGCTTTTTTAACCGGGTACAATTTTACAAATTTGGTAAAAACATCTAGTACAACAAATAAGTAATTCACCCCTCCTCGACCTTTGGGTAGAGGGCCATATAAATCGACGGCAACTATTGCTAATGGACTGTCTGGTATTACATGTTGCATTAAACCCTCCTGTTTACGATTATTTACTTTGGCTTTCTGACAGATTTCGCATGTTTTTAATATTTTACGCACTGTTCTTTCCATATTATTAAATTTACATGACTCTTTCAATATGTCACTGCATTTCTTGGGGGCTATATGACCATACCTTAAATGACAATCTTTCACTACTTCAGGTATTATAACTTTAGGGATGCATACTTTCCAATCATCTCCCTGTTCATTTGTACGGTAAAATAAATGTTTATTATATAAACTAAAATGCTTTTCCCACTTATGAGGTATGTTGGGTATCTGATTTAAAGCTATCATTATTCTACCAAGTTCAGTATCTCTTTCTTGGTCTGTTGCTAGTTATTTATTAATTTTTTCATATCTACTTCCCCCACTTCTTTTATTATAAATATCTTATAAGTATTTGCTATATCTACCTCAGTATTATTGTCAAAATCGATTCGGGATAGGACATCAGCTACTACGTTTTCTTTACCCCTACAATACTCGATGGTTAAGTCATATTCTTGTAGTATTAGCATCCAGCGCACTAACCTACCATGTGTTAGTTTACAGTTTTTCAAAAATGTTACAGCTTGATGGTCTGATCTTATTATTACTTTATTTCCTAATAGGTATGTTCTGAATTTTCTACAGGCGGAAACTATTGATAGCGCCTCCTTTTCCGTTGTTGTATAGTTCTTCTCACTAGTCACTAAAGATCTACTAGCAAAAGCTACTACTTTATGGTTACCATTCCCATCTAACTGAAACAATTCTACCCCCAAAGCGATGTCCGATGCGTCTGTGTATATAAAATGGTTCCAGAAAATTAGGATGACCTAATATAACTGTGTTTAAAAATTTATTTTTTATTATCTCAAATACAGTTTGCTCTTTTAAATTCCACTGCCATCGATTATCTTTATTTAGCAAATGCCCCAATTGTACCGTTAAATAAGAATATTTGTCTACAAATTGCCTATAATAATTACACAAGCCTAAAAAACTTTGCAACTGTTTCACATTTTTTGGTACTGGAAAATTCTGTATTATTTCCACTTTCTTATGGTCTGTACTGATACCCTTGGCTGAAATTATATGGCCTAAAAAATTAAATTGTTCTTTTAAAAACTCTGACTTCTTAAACTTAACCGTTATGCCATACTCATGCAATCTACTTAACACTCTATCTAACCATACATTTTTTACTAAACCTGGTTCGTCTGAAAAAACTAATTTATTTTTATTTATTACTTGTACTATTTTCTCCCTATCTTGATAACTAAATTCCCCATCTTGATATAGGATGTTATTCATTTTTTCACCCCAACTATCTTCAGTTTCAAATAATTCATGACTATTTACCCTCAAATTATAATAATTAATCATCAAGGGCCTACATTCATTTATATCATTATCAGAAATTAAAATTCCTTACTAATTATTTTTAATGCTTTCATTTCTACAGTTTTCTTTCATATAAATGGTATTTCAATTATATTATTATCCTTGTTTAATTTCATAGTCTGTGTATAATAGTTTAACTCCACTTTGCAATTATTCAAAAAATCATTACCCATTATAGCTCCCATATTTAACCCTGGAATAACTAAGAAAGGTACATTAATTGCGTGTTTATTTATTTTTAACTGTAACATTATTTGCTTAGTTACTTTTTTACTGTGAACACCTGTTACCCCTACAACACTAATTCCCAATACTGGTAGTTGTGGAATTGTCTCTGTAGTTTGATTTTTTATTTTTTCAAAAATTTGATCATCTATAGCGGTCAGCTCACTCCCTGAATCTACTAGAAAAGTGTATTTGGAATTAAACACTTCGGCTTCAAATTCTGCCATCCCAAAGTTATTGCTACTCTCCCCCACTTCTTCATCGGATAAATCATTATGTATATTGGTAATAAGTGACCCTATTGTCATGTGATTTCTAGATGGCTGGGGGCTTTCCTTTTCAACCGCCCTGATTAGTTTAACTGTACTGGAGGTGGTGGTTTGCTGTAAACTCCACTATGATCCCCTCTACTGTTTTGGTTATTAGAAGGTGCTTCAATACTCCTAGTGTCGCTTGGGTTAACAACATATCCCCCTCTACCTCTGTGGTTATAATTTCCTGGCACTCCCCGATTACTGATGAAACCTCTCCCCCTATTACTCCCTCTAAACTCACTATGATCAAAACCTCTATTATAATTCTCTACTCTCCCTTGAGCACTACCCCTTGGACCCCGACACCTATAGCATTGATTTCGCGAACTATTATTGTTACTAGCTCTACAACTAGGGTTTGGACATAACCATGCCTCCTCCCCTGATCTACTCATATTATTAACAAAATGGTCTGGTTGTCTTACTTCGATATTCATTTGCCTTGATTCATTGTCTCTAAACTGATACTTATTATCTTCTTCCTCTTTCATATTCTGGTACGCTTCTAGTATTTTTTCTAACTCGGCTATATTAACAAACTCCCGGGTTTTGATTGTGGACCATATGTCCTTAGGTAAATGCTTACTAATGTATCTTATAAAAGATGAAAGAGGCATTGGTGGTTCTAAACATTTAACCTGGCTATATAGTCGTGTCACATACGACGTAATACTCATATGTTTAATACTGAAATTACCCCATCCCATTATGGTACTGCGCAAGCCCTCTTGTTTTTCCTCTGACAAGTACTTATTTTTAAATGCTTGTTCAAACTCATTAAAATCTGCCCAGTTATCATTATGAGCGTCCGCCCATATTTTAGCATCCCCTTTAAAATATTTTAAAATTCGTACTAACTTAATTTCCCAACTTTCTTGGTTATATTTATTGAAACTTAATTTAAAATTAATTAATTAATTTTACTATTTTCCCAGTCTGCCCCGTTACAGTCTTTCGTTAATTATTTTTATATCATTTTTCATTTCAGTTTGTATTTTGTTTATATCTATAGTCAGTTCATCTTTCACTCCCGCAATAGTCTTATTTTGTTTCTCTAATCTATTATTTATCTCAATAAACTTCTCACTCACTCCACTAAAACTTTCACTTATGCTTTCAAATTGGCTGTTCATATTTAAATTACTCATTTTTAGTTCGCTTCTTATGTTCGCAAATTCGTTATTTATGTCTATTAACTTCTCGTCTTGTTTGTTAAATTTATTATTTTTTTCTGCTTTTATCTCTACACTATCTTTGTTTTGTTGGTCAAATTTATTATTCATCTCTACGCTCTTTGCATTTACGTATCTCTGATTTGATTTCAGTTTTAAATTCATTCAAACTCGTATTTTGTTGGTAAAATTTATTACTCATCATTTCCATAAACAATGCTAATTGACTAAGTACTTCTACATTATTGATTTTACTACTCTTAGCGACTACTGTTTCAATTTCATCTGCTATTTCGTCTACGCTCTCGTTAACATTTTCGTTCGTCGATACTAAATCGTCTTGTGTAACGTTTAATATCCCCCCCCCCCCCCGGCTACACTCTCACATAAATTTTCATTCGTATTCTTCTCTGCCATTTTCGACTAGGTTGTAAATTATTTAATTTTAATTTACGTCACTGTACGGGCGCCAACTGAAGTAGTTCTCTGTAATTAATACTTAAATTTATGTGTTACCTTATCTTATTCGAACGTCAACTGAAGTGTCAAAACAAATTTAGATCTTGACGTTCGTGTGCCAGTTAAACAAGGTGTCATCTAGTGTACTCGGCAGAGAAAAATAGGTCAATGCAAATAAACAAGTACATATTTATAAGTTCATATAAAACATTATTTTATTTTACTGTATTAAGACATTCATGGTTATACTCCCATTTACATAAAATTTCCTCCACTCTTTACTCTACATACTTCTATATCACTTTACTTTTCATATTACTGTAATGGTCTCTACAAGGACATTGTCCACTAACGTATGGAATACGTTATCTAAATAAATTTATACAAATAAGAAACACATGTTGACAGAAAAACAGCTTAACTTATACTACATTTACCTATTAAGACAACCCAGTATTTGCTCACACACTTCATTCACACTTTCACCCCATTTATTTAAATTTAGCGTTTTTGTAAATTTTGTATTTAGTGATTGGTTTATGTTATTCTGTTACTTTGTAACGGGCCTATTTTGGGGTAATAAAGCAATTTGTATATTTTTGTTTATAAAACAATAACATTTTTCAAGAATAGGGACAAAATTTATAAACAAAAGGTATAGTTAGTGGTGGCGACGGAAGTGACAGTGGCAGCACTGCTGTTGACATGATACGTGACTGTTATTCAATAATATTTATAAAACGAGTTTTTATGAACTTAACAACCGACGGAACTGTGCCAAGGTCAGACAATGACATACAAAACCAGTCAACAAATTGTGTAACCACATCAGACCATCTGACGTCAGTATATACGTCAGAGCCTATCCTTGCTGTGGAATTCGGGTGTGTAAAGGAACAACAGTCTGCTGGCGGAGTGATACAACATAAGAACAATAAGACTTGGTCATCTAACCACGGCCACAACACAAAATAGCGCCAGTGGCTTAGTTCCAGTATAAAATTATACCGTGAGCCGGCCGGTCACGTATAAAGTTCCGGAACGCAAATTTCGGGCGCCCGCACATAAATAAAAATGTGAATCTTTATATTTTATAATCTGAAACAGTGTTTTATAAGCAAGGTAATTACAGTGACAAATTTAAATGAAATAACAGTTTGGCTATGTGAAAACGAGGAGACGGTAAGGTAGTGCGCGTCCACGATGAAACATTTCATGAGGGTATCTTCAAACATGATAAAAGGGAGGTAACTTAAACTAAAGTCAATACAATCTTGCAATTTTAACATAAAAATGAGCTCCAAGGGGAATAAATTGTGTACTGGGTGAGCGTGTGTGAGTGTATGGGCGAGTGGAAATTACATAATTCAACAGCACTGGTTAGCATTAAGAAAAATTTAGAATAATGTTTTTCTTTTAAAGTCTGTTTTCATCGAGTTTTAATGTATTTTTCAATTTTGGTAACTTCATAAAGAAGAGAAAATGTTAAATAAATTAGTGTTCACAGATTAGATGTATAGAAGAGGGAGAGAAAATATTGTTCGTAATAATTACCAACCAAGTCAATTTGATGGCTTTAGTTGACTATGCAGATTTGAAATAAGGGGTTCAATAAAACAAACTTATTTAAAAATAAGTAGATTTGAAGCACTTATTTAAATAACCCATGCTGTTCTCCTGTTCGCTTATAAGAACCCGGGTGTGTAACAAGTTTTATATGTATAGTTGGCAATAACAAGATGGAGTCTAACAAAATTAGACAGTAAAAAGTAAATATAAAATCACTCATGTTAATTTATTTTATTAATATCAATAAATTAAAACGTATCAATGGCTTCTGAACAGGGACAATTTTATATAGAGAAATTTTTATAAAATATAGGCCATGTGGAGAACAGAATGGTTGTTTGAGGTAAAATAAATTTTTTTTTTGCATACGTAAAAAAAGACGTAAATATTGGTTATGTTTTGATAAAGGTAAAATATTGATGTTGATGTTTTGTAGAGAATAAGATGGTTGTATTTAAGTAAAATAAAAAGGGTATTATATAAATAAATTTTAAAATGAATGAAATATAAATAAGATGCATAGGAAGTTACGTGAAGTAACGTAAAGCGTTATGTAAGTAGAATACATGGTTGTGTGAAAAGTAGATGTTATATATTAGTGTTTTTATTTAAAGTAATAATTTTACTATTAAAAACATGGAGAATCAAGAATTAAATTTGGAAAGCACTCTTACTGAGTCAATGTTAACTGTCAATGTATCGGCACAATCTACCCCGTCGACAACATGAGTTAGAGAGTTGTCGATGGACGATATGGTTAACTTGATAAAAACAATGTCTGAAAATATAAATAGCAACTTAAATGCAAAATTTGAGGAACAAAAAAGTGATTCAAACGACAAATATGACAAAATAGATGTAAAATTTGCTGAAATCAGAAATGAAATTAATGAAATTAAGCAACAGAATTTCCAGTTTAGTGAGCAAGTGAAGGCAATCAATAAACGTTGTGAAAGTACTAAAGTAGAGTTTACTGATAAAATCAACCAAGTAGAGACCAAGTTAGATGATTCAATACAAAAGATAGATGTTAAATTTAATGAAATAGATAGCCAGATAGATAGAGTTGAGAAGCAGATAAATGAGAATAAGGAAATATTAATAAATTCAATGAATGAGTATAACAATGACATAGAATCAAAAATTAATAAATGTAATATTGAAACTGAATGTAAGTTGAGTAGCGTAGTAATGACAGTTGAAAAAATTAGTCAGAATATTGATGAACACCAAAATAAGATAGACTCTAAAATAAATGAAATTGAAAGTAATTATAAGACAGAAATACAAGCAGTAAATGAATCTATTGAAGTAATATCAAAAAATAATGTACAGTCTGAATATAGTAATGACAAAAAATTATATTCACTTGAACAAAACATTAATAGTATGAGAGACGAATTAAGTTTAGTAAAAAATCAAAGTTTAAACAATGTTACTGAACGCATATTTATGACACGAGACCCAAATAATGAAATAGAATTGGAAACTTTTAGTAGTGAAAATAGGAGAGTGCATCCAATGCAATTTTTAAATCGAGTGCGGGAATTTGACAGATTTAATGGTAGTAGTTGGGAGGTTAAACTAATAAAAATTTTGAAATGTTTTAAAGGCAATTCGGAGATATGGGCGGAGACACATCGAAACGAATGGGAGAGGTATGAAGATTTTGAAAAAGCCTTCCGAAATAAATACTGGTCGGAGGAGGAGCAGGAGATACTACGAAGCCAAATAATGGGAACCGGGAGCTTTGGGAGGAACAACAGGAATATTACCGTGTATACCATGAAGCTATACAACGAAGCTAGGTACTTAGAACCCCTGTTACCATTCCTGTCGTTTGTACGCCACATCAGTAAGCATCTACCGAGGGAAGTACAGATCACGTTGATGACCAGAGAGGTAAGCGATATTAGTGAGTTAGAAAAAATATTGGATGTTTTCCAGAATATCAAAGACCAGGAAGACAGCAGACGTATACAACAAACGAATATGCACAATGCAGGGAACTATACACAGAATATTCATAGAGGAGCGCGGGGAGGAAGCTTCAATAATAGACGTGAGAGTTGGAGGTGCAGAGAATGTGAAACCGACAATTATGCTAATAGAACAAATTGTTTCAGATGTCATCGAAACAGGTAGTGCGCCAGGAACGAGAGAGCGAACCCACCACCCAATCAACAGTCGAGAGGAGGAGGACATAGAGGTAGGGGAGGAAATCATCCAGCTGTAGCAGGTCCATCCACGGAAAACTAGGGAGGACAAAGGAGAAGCGGGCCCAACCATTGTCTACAGAAAACAGGAGGGTCCAAATAACCGACACATACCATAACAACGTTATCAAGGTGGACATGGCGAAAGAGTTGTTAGAAGAAGAGGAGAACAAGGTGATGGAACGCAGAGCAGGATTGACTGAGGTGACGATTAACATTGAAGGTAAGAATTATAAAACTTTAATTGATACCGGTAGCGAGATCTCAGTAATTTCTGAAAATGTCATGGGTGAATTAAAAGAGTTAAACAAGAATATACCGTCATTACCAGTTGCCGGGGTTACAGTAGTGGGGGTAACTGGGGTGAGAAGTAAAAGAATAACCAGACAAGTACAATTAAATATTTTAATAAATGAAGTTGAATTTGAAAACACTTTCCTAGTAGTTAAAGGGTTGAGTCTAGATGTAATATTGGGAAATGATTTTTTGGAAAGAAACGGAGCAGTAATAGATTTCAATAAACAAATAGTAAAATTTGAAAAGGGGAATAAACCAGTCAGAATAGAGTTTAAGAAAGTAGTAAATGAAAGTAGAGTCACTGGAATAAAAATGTTACATAGGCAGATAAGCGATAGAGAGATAGAGACCAAAATAAATATATGTCTAGAGAATGATAGTATAGAGAATGAGGAGAGAGAGATGCATGAGCGTAATGAGAGTGTGTGGGCAGATAGAGCCGACAAATTTTTCAATGAAAATACAGTTGTAGGAAATACTCATCGAGAGGAGCTGTGGGCAGTTGTGGAGCGGTACAGAGAGGTGTTTAATGAATCACCAGGGAAAGCGAAGGACTACATCTGCGAGCTGAAAGTTCGGGACCATGCACCATACATGCAGAGGAGCTACCCGGTGCCGTTTTCGAAGCGAAGGGCTGTACAGGAGGAACTAGACCGGATGATGCAAGGAGGGATAATTGAACACTCAGTATCACCTTATTCAAACCCTTTGGTAGTAGTGATCAAAAAGGATGGCAAGGTAAGGTTATGTTTAGATGCTCGGAAAATTAATCAAATTATTATACCTGACAGGGAATCTCCGGAACCCATAAATGAGATTTTACAGAAGTTCAGCGGAGTCAAATACATGACGTCCTTCGACCTGACCGCTGGATACTGGCAGGTGCCATTAGCAACAGAGAGCAGGAAATACACAGCTTTTCTTTTTAACGGTAAGATTACCAGTTCAAACGCTTACCTTTTGGATTAAACACCAGTGTTGCCAGCTTCATTAAATGTTTAGATAATATTTTACAACCTAAGGATTTAGATTTTTTAACCATATATGTCGATGATATCTTGATAGCCTCTAGAACATTCACTGAACATTTAGAACACATAGAATATGTATTAGATAAGCTGCAAAGAGGGGGTTTAACAGTGAATTGGGACAAGTCTAAGTTTCTGCAGACAGAAATACATTTCTTAGGATTTATTATTACACAAGAGGGGATATTAGCCAACCCTGACAAAGTAGAAGCCATAATGCGATTCCCCGAACCTAAAAACATTAAGCAATTACAAAGTTTCTTAGGCCTGTGCAATTTTTACAGGAAATTTCAGGAGAACTACGCACACACAACATCCAAACTGAGTGCTGTACTGCAGAAGAATAAACAGTGGAGATGGGGCGATACGGAACGAGCTGCGTTTAATGAAATTAAGAGAAAGTTTAGTCACATGATCATGATGAATCATCCCGATTTTAATAAGACTTTTTATTTGCAGACCGACGCCAGCAATGTAGCACTAGGGGCGGAGCTCTACCAGGAGGGTTGCGACAAGGAACATCTGACGGTCGCTTTCGCCAGTAGATCGCTGTTGTCGGCTGAGAAGAATTATACGACAACTGAAAAAGAACTTCTAAGTATTGTGTTCGCCGTGGGTAAATTCCGGACCTACATCCTAGGTAATACCACGATAATCCGGACGGACCACAAGGCATTGTCATTTCTGAACTCATGTAAGCTGACACATAGCAGATTAACCAGGTGGGTATTATCCTTACAAGAATATAACTTTTCTTGGGAATACATAAAGGGGTCAGATAATAAGGTACCAGATACACTTTCTAGAGTAGATGTTATAGACAATAAAACTGGTAGGGACCTTAAAGAAATAGAAATCTTTAGATTAACTAGAGAAGATAGAATTTTTGGTGAGGAATTAAGTGACATTAAAAACATGCAAAGAGCTGAAAGTAAATTGGGTAGAATAATTGTTAGTTTAGAGACAGATGTAGAGGGATCTGAATATAATCAGCGATTTCAAATATATCAAGGTATTCTGTTTAAAAAAAGTAGATGGTGGGGAGCGTGATTGGAGGTTAGTTATACCCGAGGGGTTGATAGATAAAATTGTCTGGGATTGTCATATAAGGTATGGTCATTTTGGTGTGAGAAAGTGTGCAAATGTTTTGAAAGAATCATGTATATTTAAGAATATGGAGAAGAGAGTTAGAAAAGTGTTGAGAGTGTGTGATTTATGTCAAAAATCGAAAGTAGTGAATTATAAAGTAGAGGGGGAGATGAATTACATAAAAGTAGATAAACCTTTTGATTTAGTTGTGGTTGATTTATATGGACCATTACCCAGATGTAGAGGTGGTGTGTTATATGTATTTGTAGTTCTAGACACCTTTTCAAAATTTGTAAAGTTATATAGCATTAAGAGAGCGACTAGTAAAGTACTCAGTGAGAAAATAGTAAAGGACTACATGCTTAACGTGGGAAAACCGAAAATTATATTATCTGATCACGGTCCACAGTTTATAAGCGGCAAGTGGCGGCAGACGCTTGGATGGGAAGGCATCATACCCAAGCATACGGCAGTGTACCATCCTCAGTCGAACCAAGCAGAACGGGTGATGAGAGAGATTGGCAGGATATTTCGGGCGTACTGTCACGCCAAACACACAGAATGGCCATCCTACGTAAAGAAAGTAGAGGAGTGGCTGAATTGTACCACCCATGAGTCCACGGGATTTACGCCGCATGAGTTGATTAGGGGAACCAGGCCGCCCAGGATATTGGAACAACTTTTCGAATACCCACCAGAAGGTCAAGTTTTGGACAGGAACATGAAAATTAGATTGGCAAATGAGAACTTACTCACGAGAGGAGAGCGAAGAAAACAGAAACATGATCCCAAGGGTAAATGGACCAAGTACGAGGTAGGTCAGTTAGTGTTAGTAAAAAGGCATGATTTGTCCAGTGCTCAAGATAGAGAAATAAAGAAGTTTTTCTTGTTGTATGAAGGACCTTATGAAGTTGTAGAAATAAAAATGCAGAATGCGTATGTGCTGAGGAACCCAGCGACGCAGGAAATAGTAGGTACTCAAAATGCGACGAATTTAAAATTATATCAGTCACTTTAATTATGTTTATAATAAGTTGTCTAATATTGTTGTATGTTTACAGAAGGGATCCTCCCCCATTTTCGGGCGGTCACGATCTTACCAGTCCTGGCCGTGGAATTCGGAACTCGGAGGCGGGCCATGGTTGGCGGATCTTCCTTCGGGCGGTGAAAGCAACGATTGTCCGGCTCCACCAAAATTGGTATAAAATAGAAAACTTAACTACATATTTGAACGGGGAGGGGGACCCCAACAGGTACGTGACACAAATTATTTTTTTTAATACACTCCAGGTGCAGCGGTCTCGGTGTACCTGTCACGTGCCTGCACTGCCTTAGAGTGTTGTATATAATGAAGGCTGCATTTAAATATAAGGCAGTGCGTATAAATTTAAAAGTTTCAGAACCAATGGCAAAATTAAAATCAGCCATTGGTTATAGTTCTGTTTAGTCCGAAAAGACGAGTTTTGGGGCAAGAGGGGTTGGCGCAAGGTAGAAAGCGGGTTAGAAAAAATGGTAGGAGAGGGGGAGTAGTGTGTTTCAGAGGGGGGACGTGAATTCACGTAGTGGATCTACCGGGTGCCAATCCTTTTTGCAGCAAGACCCGGCATTTCGGGCGACTGCGACCTTCCTAGACGTGTTGAAAGTCACGATAGAGTCAGCCTTCAATGTAAATAGATTTAAAAAAAAAAAAAAAGTACCAAAACAATTTTGGATGTGTATAATTTTAAATTTAAATAAATTTTAGAATTAAGTGACCAAATATAATTGTCAAGTTTTAGTATCAGTGAGTATGTGAACGTTTTGAAGAGATGTGTAGTAAAATAAAAAACTTGTTATCAATACACGATGGGATAATTTTGGTGGGTAGATTGGTGATAAAAGAAGTGACATAACAGTGTAGTGTGGAACTGCCATGGTGGGAGGTTGTAAATTTTGTATTTAATATTTTATGTTAATGATGGTTAAGCTTACATATAAAGGGGGTTAAAACACCATCCAAACTAATAATGTCATTTAAGTATAAATTATTAAGTTTAGTATTACAAAAGATTTTACTTGTGATTCCCCAAGTTTTCGGGCGGTCACGGCCTCACCGAACCCTGACCGTGGAAGTGGTTTAGCTTTAACAGCTATGGTTGGGGCACACTACGATTACGCGCTGACCATACTGGCCATAGCTGTTATCGTTGTAAAGGTGTATTTTGAAATTGACAGGGGGGAAATTAAGGGGAATCACCAAACTAGGGAACAGCGGCTACCACTCTGTCCGAATAGGGACAGCAAAGCCAGGTGGTAGACCTGCATTAAGGGCGCATAACTATAGACAGAGATATTATATCTGAACTTTAAAATGTAACGCAGAAGCAAGGACACGGAGATGTCACATTCCTCCAAAACCTCAGTCCTTGTGGACGCAACTGGACGCCACAGTCCAGGGGGGATCATAGTGTGTGTGGCAGGGAGGTTATCCAGGGGGATAACGAATTAGAAATTTGTTATATTTTAATAATGATGATTCGCTACTCAATAATTTTGTTTTGATTTGAAAAATAGATGCACTACATACTATTTTGGTAACTTCCTATATTGTGTTTATTATGTTTTATTGTGTTAATTGCATGTAGTATGTTAGGAATAAGGATTATGAAATATAATAATATGTATTCAATGTGTTTATAGATTTTAAAATAAAATGAAATAAAGTTATGATAGTTAAAATTTGCAATGGGTTGCAAAAGATAGAAGTTGGGTGATGAATATTTGTGGGACATATAGATCTGTCCAAATTGAAGTCAAAGTTAAAGAAATAGTAGAGATGAAAATATTGTAATGTTGTTTTGAGTTAATGTATGTTATAGAATTTTGAGAAGTATAAGTGGAGACACAGTAGTAATGGAGAATAATTGTAGAGTTTTGAGCGATATATTGTTGTTTATTTTGATGATGTTATTTTGTTGTAGTTGTAGTAAGGTAATGAGATTGAGATTTTGCGGATGGCAATTTTGTAGTAGGGGGTAGTGTAATGTGGGAGTCCGCAACATAATGATAAGTTGGGACAGGATTTGGTATCGATTTTAGTGGAAAGGGGTTGCCTTAGGTAGAATCCAGGGGCCAGAGAACGGGAATTGAGCTTTTTGGGGGGGGAAACACTTATCCTATGTATAAAGGGTTAGAGAGTATATTTTTTTTATATATAGCGAGAAGGTGGTGAATTGAGTTAAAGTAGTAAGTAGTTAGAGGTAGAGAAGGGTTAGTAGATTTTTTTTGAGAGAGGGGTGTCATACTAGTTAAAGATTTTGTAAGGGAGCGTTAGAGTCATAAAAGGGGTAAGATTATGGGTAAATGCCAAGTTGATAAAGTGAATTATAATGAATAACGTAGAATCACCCACTATTAATGAAAGGGAATAATAAATGAAATGATGTGTAAAGCAAAGATTGATTAAAAAAAAAAAAAAATTATTTTTGAGAAATGAATTAATAAAAGTAAAGTGAGTTTAAAAGATAATTTTATGATATTATATGCAAATTCAATGATGCTAAGTGTGTAAGTTTTAAATAGAAATTGTTTATTTTAAGATAAGGATAACAATGTGAATTATTAATGTACTATGTTTTCTTATGTTGTATTGTGTTTGTTAGTGTAAGAGAATTTTGTGAATTTAAATATTTTAAATGCATTTTAAATTGGGGATGAGAGGAATGTGATATGGTAATGGGAAAGGTTTATGAGTCAATCGTCTGTTTATTTAAATTCTGATGGGAATCAGGGCAGTCATTTTGAATTTTGGGATAAAAGTTAATAAGAGAAAGTAGATAGAATGGGAGTATGGAATTTTAAAGTGGGTATCATGTTGTTGTTAGGTATTTTGATATATACGTTAGAAATAAGTAAAGAACAAAACCAGTGCTTCTTAGCGCAAACCAGCACCGCTAGGGGGAAACAGATCAGTTGGGGATATGGTGTTGTATAAGGCCACTATTTGATATTTGTTTCAGTGTTTGGTGATGCTGTGGCGGCGGACCTGAGCTGGCCAGCACGTCAGAGCAGGGGCGTTAAGTATCTGTCTGACTCTACGGTGTTGGGATCTCGAGAGAGAAGTCCAGTATTGTCATTCAGGTGCGGTCACAGTCACCAGACCAAGGGTGAGTTGATTATATTTTTTGTAAACCGTAAAGGGGGTTGTGGCGACATATCCTGGCTGATCCCTTTAGCAAGTATGAATGTGTCAATGAGATTTTTTATGCTTCGGCATAAAATATCTCATTGAGGGGGTATTGTAACTGGCCTATTTTGGGGTAATAAAGCAATTTGTATATTTTTGTTTATAAAACAATAACATTTTGTCAAGGATAGGGACAAAATTTATAAACAAAAGGTATATTTAGTGGTGGCGACGGAAGTGACAGTGGCAGCACTGCTGTTGACATGATACGTGACTGTTATTCAATAATATTTATAAAACGAGTTTTTATGAACTTAACAACCGACGGAACTGTGCCAAGGTCAGACAATGACATACAAAACCAGTCAACAAATTGTGTAACCACATCAGACCATCTGACGTCAGTATATACGTCAGAGCCTATCCTTGCTGTGGAATTCGGGTGTGTAAAGGAACAACAGTCTGCTGGCGGAGTGATACAACATAAGAACAATAAGACTTGGTCATCTAACCACGGCCACAACACAAAATAGCGCCAGTGGCTTAGTTCCAGTATAAAATTACACCGTGAGCCGGCCGGTCACGTATAAAGTTCCGGAACGCAAATTTCGGGCGCCCGCACATAAATAAAAATGTGAATCTTTATATTTTATAATCTGAAACAGTGTTTTATAAGCAAGGTAATTACAGTGACAAATTTAAATGAAATAACAGTTTGGCTATGTGAAAACGAGGAGACGGTAAGGTAGTGCGCGTCCACGATGAAACATTTCATGAGGGTATCTTCAAACATGATAAAAGGGAGGTAACTTAAACTAAAGTCAATAAAATCTTGCAATTTTAACATAAAAATGAGCTCCAAGGGGAATAAATTATGTACTGGGTGAGCGTGTGTGAGTGTATGGGCGAGTGGAAATTACGTAATTCAACAGCACTGGTTAGCGTTAAGAAAAATTTAGAATAATGTTTTTCTTTTAAAGTCTGTTTTCATCGAGTTTTAATGTATTTTTCAATTTTGGTAACTTCATAAAGAAGGGAAAATGTTAAATAAATTAGTGTTCACAGATTAGATGTATAGAAGAGGGAGAGAAAATATTATTCGTAATAATTACCAACTAAGTCAATTTGATGGCTTTAGTTGACTATGCAGATTTGAAATAAGGGGTTCAATAAAACAAACTTATTTAAAAATAAGTAGATTTGAAGCACTTATTTAAATAACCCATGCTGTTCTCCTGTTCGCTTATAAGAACCCGGGTGTGTAACAAGTTTTATATGTATAGTTGGCAATAACAAGATGGAGTCTAACAAAATTAGACAGTAAAAAGTAAATATAAAATCACTCATGTTAATTTATTTTATTAATATCAATAAATTAAAACGTATCAACTTGACTGGCGGCGTCCCTGCAGACCACGTGTCGCACTCCGTATATTTTAGTTCGTCCAAATTGTTCACTGGATTTTTGTTTGATGATACACTGCCGAATTATTCACTTTGTTATATAGTTTTAATCAAATCTTACATACTTTTATTTAAATTTTGCTCGCGAGCTTGTACACTGAACCGCGCGGTTCCGAAGTTATATGACGACAGACGCCGAATTCGACGCTTCCAAGATGGCCAAAACATTCTCCTGCTCGCCAGCTTGCTTTTTAATAGGCCGAACGGGCATCACGTGATATCTCATTAGTCCACGCTAATTACTGTAGATTCGCCCTGGCTGACTAGCGAACCTCATACGTGACAATTCATCTGTTTGCGCAGGCATACGCGGGCTCTTTCACATTCCACAGCACCTGGAACTGGCGTATCTGGCCGAGGTAACAGACCCAATGTGCAAATGGGTGTTCCACAAGTGAACGCTGCTCTGAAATTGAAACCTTGTCCAGGCGAGTCCCCGTCTTTACCATTTATTATTTATTAAAAGAAAACCCCTCAAATCTGTCCCGTTACATGGTTAATCATGAACTATGACAGATAATACGAGAACCAATTGTATAAGTTATAATAATGAAATGAGCTAAAGGTAACAATCAATGTAACCACTAAATGTATCTAGATAATGTTATAAGAAGATAAAATATGTAAAGAAATGTGTTATTAGTCAAGGAACAAACACCTTATAATGAAATAATAACAGACCAATGATAACACAAATAAATCATGAAAATCAGAATCATGTAGAGACCCTACAAAACATATAATGAAATTATAAATGAGATATAATGAAATTAATAACAATAAGCGTGTAAATCACCACTCCATGAGTAATGTTATAAGTATAGGAAATAAGAAAAAATGTTGAGATAAGAATAGTTAAATAAGGAAGTTTATAATCGATAATCAACAAATGTGTACTAATAACTAATATTGTTCAGCTGGATACAGCATTTATAAATAATAATATGTTCATTTCAATCAAATAATTATGTTCAGAATAGAAATTAAGGATAGTTAAATAAATATTAAGAAAAAAGTTAAAGTCAGATCTGCAACGTTTAGCAGACGACGCCTGTAAACAATGCATTATTTAGGATAGGCTATTATTAAAATAGAAATTGTTAATGAAAACTATAACCAAACTGGCATAAAGTCATGTCAAAATAATGAGAAAGAAACAAGCTATACAATGCTAATAGTAGAACCTAATTTGTACTTAAAATAACTGAGATATAAACATTAGCATCATAAATTTTGTGAATTTTGAATAAATCCAAGAAATAATATCAACAACGAAACTGATGTAAAATCATCAACAACGAAACAACAATACCATTATGTAATGGCTATAAATAGAATGACCTCATCATGACATCATTTTCAACCCATCAGGAATTACCTTAGAAAGTAGTTAACACAGCGGCGATCTAAGAAAAGTATATATACAAACGCATGTGTAAGCAAACCACATTTTGTCAATTTCCACTCAACCAGTGTGCCGCGGTTTCTCAAAGAAACAGGGCGACAGTATAAAAATATAATTTGTAAATATAAATTGCGAATTTATTATTTCACAATGTTCAACAAGTACCGTGTTTTGTGTTACTGCACGCTCGCGCCATCTGTTAGCGGAAGCAGGTAATTGTGTTCCCCGACTCCAGCACCTGTTGGCAAAATTTGACCAGTCGGCCAGCGTGCTCCGCAGTGTAAACAGCCTATTTCCTTCGGCAGACAGAGTTTGGTTAATTCTTGTATTTTCTATCCTATCATAAGTAGGTAGACTTTTACAGCCCTCTGGTAAGTAAATTATATATATATTAGTCATTTGCTTGTAAAAAGGACAAATTTAAACAATTATTGGCGTAGATGTGAACGGATAATATTTGATAGGCATGACTCGTGTGCGTGTGACCTAAAGTATGTTCATTGTCATATATCTTGATTTATTTAACCACTGAAACAGCCTTATACATATGTATTTAGTAATAGTAATTGCCCATGTGAAAAGGGGTGTAAAAGTTATGTAATTCTGGGGAACCGTGATGAAGTGATAGGGAGAGCACGTGTCCATTTTAAACTTATAACATGTCGAAGAACGTTAACCTTGCATACGCATGTAGGGGTGCGTTATAAATTAAACCAAATACTGAGGCATTGAGGCCTTGTGTGTGAATTACAGTAATCCCTCGATTTAACAGACTAATTGGGGCTGAGGGGTGTCCGTAAAATCGAAAGTCCGTTAAATCGCAAATTTTGTTGAATTTGAGGATATATTTAAATCAAATAGGCCTATAACACTTGAAATGTTAATACTATTAATACCATGCAAATATGTTATTATCTTATGTACACACCTTTATTTATGCTGGATAAAAGCATCAAGAGTCAGTTGTTTTCCACCAGAATGTTGCTTCTTTATTATTAAAGATCTAAACTGTCTAAAATGATCATAATAAGCACACACTTCCGGATCTGAAGACTCCCCTATGTACGCGATAATTTTGTCCATGCTGTTTCTTATCGCTGATAATTTAGGACCTCCTGTAACAGATGTGTCTTCATTGTCGTCATCGTCATCATCTCCATCTTCTTGATCGTCGTGTAGAACAGATTCCGCGATCTCTTCCTGATCCAGGATTTGGAAGCCTGGATCACCCTCATCCAAGTTTAGCCACTGTTCTATGTCATTCTCATTTACTTCTTCACCAGCCTTCTTTACGGTTTTGCAGAAACTGGATGTTTCAAATCCTCTGAAATTGTACTCCGGTTAAGTCCCATTCAGTAACTGTGTCCACCCATTAGCCAATGTTGTTTCCTTCATCTCCTTCCATGCGGCAGCAAAATTAAAGATGGCGGACTTCATGTTGTATGCACGCAGATTTTGTAGCGTTCTAGCTCCTCTCGTGTTGTTTTCACGGTCTTGTTCAAGACAACCATCACCTCTTCAAGAAACTTCTTCTTGTACAGCCTTTTGCAGGCAACAATGACTCATTGCTCCATTGGCTGTAAAATTGAAGTGGTGTTCGGAGGGAGGAAGACGCATTTTATTTTTCCGTCATTGCTAACTAACTTCTCGGAGTTACCCATCGGCCGGTGCATTGTCCAGTAGTAAGACGGCTTTCACTGCATGCGATGGAATTTTCATAGTCTCTTCTTGAAAACATTGCACGTCTGGCACGAAATGATAAAAAACCAGTCTGAAAAAATACTGAAGGTAAACCAATCATTTTTTGAACTTTCATAAATGACTGGCAACTGGTTCATTATGTTCTTTATTGCACGAAGGTTTCTTTGCGTTTCCGACTATGGCTGGAGTAAGTCGATGCGAACCATCAGCATTCGCATACAGTAGGGCAGAAATCCGCTCCTTGTTGAGTTTACGGCCTGGTGTGCTAGTTTCACTTTTGTGTGCCAGAGTATTTTTAGGCACAGCACGAAAGTAGAGACCAGTCTCATCAGCGTTGTAGACCTGAGACAAAATGAGACCCTCAGATTCGATCGTTTCATTTATATGCTGACAAAAAGGCTCAACTTGTTCAGTGTCTGCACTCAGCGATTCACCACATGTTGATCTATTTGTGATGGTATGCCCTTTACGAAAACGCCAAAGCCACCCATCGCTCGCCTGAAACTGGATGCCCATATATTTCGCCAGTTTATCAGCAGCAGCCCGCAACTCCACACTATGAACAACGACTGAACTAGAACGTTGTTGAATAAACCATTTATACACAGCATCCTCTAATTGTTTGTTTTTGGCTAATTTAATGTGTTTTCTTTCTCCCTCATTCTTCGAACTATCAACACTGTACTTTAGCAAAAACTGACTAATTTTATCTTTATTCTTTCGAATGTCTTAAACGGTTTGTTTCTTTACGCTGTACAGTTCACAAACATGTGCAACCTTCAAGTTTACTTATTAGTTCAAGCTTTTGCATTATACTCAAGTTCACACGTTTTTTCTTAACGCCAGACATACTTATGCTGTAATTCACTAATAAAGTAATGGACCTTGCTGTAACAACACATGTATAAACTTGTTAACACTCTCTATTTAATACATGCAAGGTTCGTACTATAGGAACACATGTAGTGTACACGCTGCGTTCTCTGAATACACTGATGCGATGCTGTACGAACGTGAACCGCGCGTGCATACGAATTATCACGAAGATAGCCGAATATTCAAGAGTGAAAATGCGTTGCTATGGTTATGAACTACCACCAAATTTAAATCACAACCATGGACTTCAAAAACTTTATCGTGATTTTTTTCGTCCCAACAATTTTTTTTTGTCTGTCAAATTCTGTCCGTTAAACCGGCGTCCGTTAAATCGAGGGTTTACTGTATTAATTTAAGAAAGAAAGTTACACCTATTTATAAAGAACTCAGTGGAAATGGTCAAGGGTGGCAAGTGTTTGATTCATGTTTGATTTTGTCAATACAAGGTGGGGCAGTTGTACATGTGTGTGTTATGCTCGGGAACAATTTAGTTTGTCAGTGAATTAATTACTATTCATGCCTAGGGCTCCCGGAGCGACGGAAACTTGATCCTAGCATGGTAGAAATTCCATCCTCTACCATGTCCTGAACTGACGACACACACACAGACTCTTGTTTCTCGCCTGCCGGAGGAGAAAAAAACAGTAAGGATGCGATTGTAACCACCCTCATCAGGACCGACTGACAGTACAGCAAGGCAGAAGTCCACCTGGGAATCATCTGCATAAACAAGGTGATATTCTGTGACGGTAGCGATATGCGAACATCTGCTCTCCGTTACCAGCGGCCGAGACGTGACCAACAACGTGCTCGGAGCGAGCCAATCCGGCATCAGCAGCCGCCGAGACGTGACCAACTGCGTGTTCGGAGCTAGCCAATCAGCGATCCCGGTTAGTTAATAAAACCCGGGCCGGCAGAAAATTTTGAGCACTCTTCATCGCCACGCCATCGAACGCACTTCATCTCCTCTCCTCTCTCGGACGACATCGGGGCGGAGTCAGCCGGAAGGAACAGCCGAAGAATAGAACCACCGCCGTTCTTGCGTCTTCTCACTCCCGTTCCGCGCCAGCGATGGATTTCGCTGGGCCGGCAGCCGACTCTACAACCAGTGCCGAAAGAAGAGGAGGACTGCAGTACGCCACGATCAGCGGGCGCAGCCGCCGAACACCTCAGCGCAACACGACCAACATCACAGTTCTCGCCACTCGGTCCTTTTTAGGGCCACCAAAATAACTAGAGTGTACGATTGGCGCCATTTGTCATGCGGCAAGCCTTTTGTCCGGTGACAATTCATCCAATGTTTAAATAAATTTGGCCTCTGTATAAAGCAACAGATATCGTGCGTTGACCATCCACAAAAACTCAAGTTCTACTTAATTGACTTACTACAGCATAAAACCATTTCAGTTGTGCGCGTGCCCTGCTGGACATAATTTTGCATGCAAACTTTCATGTAACATTTTGATGTGTAATTAGTCTCGAGAGCAATTATAGGCCCATTCGCTGGCATGTGACCAGCGCTCATTAATTTTTTATGCTATACATTTTTTTTTACCGTGGTTCTGAATGGGTTTGTAGAAGTTTGGGGGGGGCTGGTATGTTGGTGCAGTATGTAACATGTAGATCTGGGCCGGCTGGTCTAGCATCGATTATAATCTTGGGTCTTTTCGCACATAATCATTTTCGTATTTAATAAAAGGGTTGGGAGTTTCCTTAATCTGCAATTAGGTCAGGTTACATTTTAAAATCAGGGGTAGTCACCTGTTTGTGCAAATGTATGCAAGCTCCCGGACATGTTACCTTATGTCGGGTCTGGCTCTTGTACAGCTTTCTTCTACCCTGTCTGGCTTCGGGGGTTTTTCCTAAATTTTGTAATGGTTAATTGCATTTTCGGATGCCGTGTGGAACATGTCAGCGGCCGGGCCAATCCAGGTTATTTTCTTTAAATTTATATATTGTATTTTCTTATTATTATGGCCAATTGCCTTTTAAGTAATTTCGGTGGTTATTGTATTTTGATAAAACTATACAGGCTGTTTACAGGCATTTTAAAATTATAAATTGTGTTTTCTTATTATGATGGCCAATTGCCTTGTGAGTAATTTTGGGGGTTATTGTATTTTGATGAAACTATACAGGCTGCCCATAGGCCCTGTAAATATATATAATTGTATCTGTGATTTATATGTATCGTGTATGTTAAATTATGTGTAATTGTCTAGGCCCCAATAAAGGTTGTTATCTTGCTTGTTAACAGAGAGTATTAATTGCAAGTTCCGTCTCATTGGACCCAGCACACTTTATGCTTCCTTCTAGGCCTTCAGCCTAGTCTTAAATACTAAGTAACCTTAAAAAAAAAAAAAAAAATCAAAATTCCCACACAAATAAAAAGAGGGTTACACCAGCAACTATGAATCCAGACCAAAATTATCATCAAAATTTATTAATCAACAAGAAGGAAGAAGTTTAAATATAGTAAAGTGCATCGAAACCAGTAGTGATATCTTTACCAGAAGTGGAATTTGAAAGAATGAGGTTGGGTACATTACCTAACCAAGTAAATTGTTATTCAAGAAGATAATATAATCGTTCATACACGTAAACAGTGCAGTGAAATCATGATCAGTGTACCAGATCGTGAAGTGTGTTAATAAATAATCCATGAGATTATAATTCAGGGAGTACTGTGCCATATATTTACATTATTTATGAATAAGTTGTTAGCAGAATAACAAATAATACACCTGTATACTAACGCAAAACCATAATACCATAAGTACTAAGCACTGTCGGGCGTTTTATCCTGTAATTTAAAAGAAGTCACCCTTGAGATATGAAATATTTGTAAACAAACAATCGATTATTATTAGTTATCATTGCAAACCCACTGGGTCAAAATAGTTGAAAGCCGGATGATTTGTAATCCGTTAGCAGTATTAATTTGAATGTATTTATTTGAACCAAGTAAATAGTGAGCAATAAACAAATGAATTGTGAACTAACAAACATTGTCAGTAATTATTTAAACAAGTGATTAATTCTTTTTTAACAATTAATGAGTTGTGAATTCAAAGCAAGCTACCAGTTAAGTTGGCTACTATTCAGACAAGTGAACAGCCAACAGTTAGAATCAAATAAATAGATAAGAAGGAAAGTAATTCAAGATATTATTTTAATCACTCAATCAACAAATAATTTAAATTCAGTTAAAATTAATTATATTATTCAAATAAATTCTTTTTATGGGATACTAACCAGGAATTCCAGAATGGCGCCCAGGTAAAATTCAAATGTGCTCACATAAACACAACAGTGCAGTCATACTGTTTTATGAAAACTTAACAGTTTACAAACAAACTGAGACCAACTGAACTTCTAGTACGACACTAAAGGTATGTGAACGTTTGAATTATTTAAATAACTTTGTCAAAACTACACATTAACATACACAGACGATATAATTCAACGGAAGTGCGAACGAACTTCAAGAGGTCTCCAAAGGTGTTTACATTCAACTAACGGGGATTACAAAACATGAATTAATCAAATATAAATAATTAAACAAGAACATCATAATTGAATCAAACCAATTAAATTAAATCAAGTGAATTAAATAAAAAATTAACTAAACAGTGTTAAATTAAATTCAGAGTCAAGCAACGTGAAACAAGTGATATTGATAAAGATAAAGTACGAATTATTTGAAAAATATATATTACAAGTAAAATATGTAGTACGAAAGAAAGTTCAGAAAAGCAATACACAGTGTTAAATAATAAGTTTGATAATAAGTTTGATGAACAGAGTAGAAATTTTGAGGAAGTAAATGTTAAATTTGACGAACTTAAAATTGATATCAATGCTGTAAAGAATAAAAGTGAAAGTAAGTTTAACGAGTTAGAACGAAATATCGAGAAAGTGAAAGAGTGGAGAACAGATATAGGTAAGTGTAATATAAATGAAAATAACAAAGAAATAATCAACGAGGTAAGTGGTAATTACAGTAATGAGTTTAATGGTGAAATAAAAAGTGCCAACAGCGATATAATTAAAAACGTAGTGTTAGAGAGTAAAGTTGTGAATAATGATAGTGGTGATGAAGTTTTAGTGGAAGTAGAAATTAATGATGAGATAGTGGTTGATAAGCTTGAAAGAGAGTGTGACGAGAGGTTAGGTTGGCAAAGGGCAAATTTTCCCTGTTGTTTAAGTGGAATAATGTCTCCACTAGTGATTTACGAGGACAAAGTTTCCTCCAGTAGTTATTTGAGAGACGAGGTGTCTCTAAGTAGGTCCCCTATGTATCATGAGTTTCCTGGAAAAGCCAGGATGTGTTATGATAACGTTGTGTTGCCCTTTGTGTGGACTGAGAGAGATAAAGGAAAATGGAGTTGTGTAAGCGATTTTGAGAGAGTGAGAGAGATAGAATTATTCACGTTGAGAGAGAGAGAGAGAGAGAGAGGTGGTGTTATTTGATGTTATTAGAAGTTATGAAGAATTATTAAAGAGAATAAATAGTGAGAGAGTGAATAAAATAAAAAACTTACCTTGTTGTGAGAATGGTGCAGCAATAGATGATGATAACGTTGATAATTATATTGAATACTTACCTGTACATAAACGTCGGATATTAATAGTAGATGACTCTGAAAATAAGGAGAGGATAAAATGCTTAAGGGTGACAGATAATAATACTGACAATGACAAGACCAGAATTACTGATGGAGACAGGTTATATGATAGAATAATAATGTGGGATAATCCAATAGATTATTATGCGGGTATAACGGAACAATGTGAAATAGTAAATAGTTATTATAATAATAATAAGAAAATGAAAGTAACTGAAAGTGAATTGTGTTATATTAAGAAAAGATTATTGTTTGATGACGGAGGGTAGTATTATTCATGAACATTTAATTATGTGAGTGTAGGGGTTTTAAAATGGACTGAATTAAGAAATGATTTGTGGTAAATAATAACAGATAACAATGTGGATTTATATACTTATGTAGTGATGTTAAATGTATTTGGGAAATAGGTTATGTGGTACTCTGTATTTTATTATTTTATGTAAACAATGTATGTATGCAACAGGAATTGATTTTATAATAATAATAATAATATTGTACCAGACTAAATAAATAACGAGAGTAATTGTGAATGTTATAATGCAAGTAAATGAATTGAAATCGTGTTGAATAGTGTAATCAAAGTAACTTAGTGTTTTAAAAAACTGATTGAATTAAATAAGTGGAGATGAATTAAATTAATTTAAAATGTTATGTAGATGAAGTTTGGTAGTAAATTTAAATGATTTTTCTGAGATTTAGATTTTATAATAAATAGTAAGTGATTAAACATAAAATTTGTTTAGGTATTGAGTTATATTGTTATTACAATGTATCAGAAGGTACATATGGTTATGTATGTTATATTTGTTGTGATAAATGTTTATATTTTTGAGTCTATGACAAGTGATTATGTTTTTATTTGATTGAATGATTGACCATATGTAAGAATGAATTTTATAATGAAATTGAAGAAAAGTAAAATGTTTTAATAATGAAATTAAATGAGTTTGAAAAAATTTAACTTAGGGAAGGTATGTAATTTTTTGTCAAATTTAAATTTGAAATGTTTGTCTCGATGCAATAATAGCAATGTTCATTTTGAGTAGTTATTAAGGTGTTTAATGAAGTATATTGTAGATAATTTTGTATATGGTTTACATATGTTACAGGTACTTAGAATAAAGATATGTTCATATGCTGATAAGACATCAGCTGATGCATGGTGTAATCAATTTATAGTTACAATTCCTTTTAGGATAGTAATAAGTTTTTGATTTTTTTAATTAGCAATGTATAACTAGGAAATGTTTATGATGAAACTTAAATTCATTTAAAAAGGATAGAAATTCTGGTAGTAAATTGTTCTGATTAGTTTGGATTTGCAGGTTATAAAGATGATAAATGAATCATATTATGAAGTAAATAAATACAAGATGAAATTAAATGAATCAAAATTGTTTTGAAGTAGTTTACAGTGTTTGATTATGAGGTCATTAACATTTATGTGAGGGGATTTAATTAATGTAAAAGGTTTCAAGTAAAGCAATTAAAGTAAATTAATTTAAAAGATAGAAATAAAGGTAATAAATCTGAATCGTTTATTTTTGATTTGAAATGGATAATAAATAGTAGACAATTAAATTTAACTGATTAAAATATTTGAGAAAAATTCCAAGTTGAAATGATAATGCGGAATAAATAGTTAAAATGTTTAGTTAATAGAAATTTAAGGGTTAGTAATGTATTTTGATGGTTATTTGATTAGGAATGTAGTATAAACATGTAACGGTACAGAATTGTATGCTAGAAGGAATAATTCAATTCAGTTTTAATTTGAAAGCAGTTAGGATTCACCTGTGAGGTGCCCCACTGTAACATACAATATTATGGTAGACTATTTATGTTTAATGTCTGAGTCAACCAGCCAGACGTATTACGCAACAGCTTGCCAGCTTAGTCTCTGTATAAATCACAGTAAGAACTTTGTCACCCTAGAGTTTGCATCAGACAGTAGCAGGGAGCAGTGCATTAACAAGTTAAACGGTGGCCTCGGGTGTGTAAGATAGGCCGAAATTAAAAACGGCCTATCTAATAAAATATTTATAAAAAGTGTACAAACAATATAGCGTGGTGCAGTTCAACTGTAACTCATGACCGCGCGGTCAGCTAATTAAAACCATTAGCGCTCGAGCAAAAGTAAAGTCGGCCGACAAGTATTAAAATGTGAGAAAAATATTTCTAGTAACCAGCAAACAATTAACGCTATACAAATGACAAAATAACTCTAACTAACTTCAAGTGACTTTCGGAGTGCGGGACAAAATAAGTGCTTACAAAATTGGATCAGGTCTACAACCAGGCTGAGTACTCATTTAATCACTTTCTTCTAATTACAAAATTTGAACAGCCGTAAAATCTACACCTGTTTATTATGAGATCTCTAAGGGAACGGGGTTCATTTGAATATTAATGTAAAAGAAAGAGTGTGTGTGTGGGGGGGGGTAATGTAGAGGTTACGTACAGGTTCATTTCAATATCCATATCCAACTAGTGATATCACTCATAATAATATTAAAAAAAAACTTAATAGAGATAAGAATTAATTTCATGGTTTGATATAAAATAGTTGTACAGCCTTTTATAGAACGTAAAAGAAGGGTGTGAGGTTTGATAGCAAATAAAAATAAGCATGTGATTTAGACAGTATAAAATGTGTTAGCTTAATTATTTTGCACTTAAACCCAGATAACCTTGTCTGCAGCTGTTTTCGTCTGTAAGACCCTGGAGAAGAACCCTAAGGTAAGATATTACTAATTGAAGTAAATTATATTGTTTCATTGGCCCCGAACTAGGGACTCGATTATATTATCAATTGAAAGAAAATAAAGAATATTGTTTCATTGGCGCCCAAACAGGGACGGTGAGTGTAATTTTATTACATTAACCGGACCAAATTAAGCTGCAGAACGGGTTATTTGGGAGTGAGGGCGATGTTGTAAAGGATTGTAGTTTAAGCTAAAGTGTGTATAATAGTATATGTAAAAAACACTATATACAAAACGAAGAATAATAATTATGAAGTCAGCATAACTGACTTAACTGAAATCAGTACAGAGAATAAAACAAATACAGCTGACGTAACTGTTATGAATGAGTCAGGAAATCAGTCACTGATCGAATCAGCGGTAATGGACGAGGTGAGAGTTCATTCAACTCCCGTCTCGGCTAGGGAAAGTAATAATATTGAGGATTGGTTGAGTGAGATAATGGGGGAAATTAAACTGATGTCTAACCAAAATATTAGTTTAAAAGATGAGATTAAACAAATGTCTAGTGATAACAATAAGAAATTTGATGCATTAAGTAGCGACATAAATTGAGATGTTTATTACTATTTAAAAATATATTAAATATGTTAATATAATAACTTCCACCTACCTTGAAAGTTTTGTTTTGTGTGGGGCCAGGATTCTTTCGTACGAACGCTAGATACAAACATATGTTTCAAGGGT
Organism: Magicicada septendecula; assembly: GCA_034769895.1. Taxonomy (NCBI): domain Eukaryota; kingdom Metazoa; phylum Arthropoda; class Insecta; order Hemiptera; family Cicadidae; genus Magicicada; species Magicicada septendecula. The sequence goes on from CM068374.1 coordinate 17,043,968, forward strand.
TCTCGAAATAACTAACTCTACGCATCGTTATGAAGAGAATTGATAATTTTTAATGCTCAAATATTGAAATTATCGTTTACCAAATACATTTACATGTCGTCAAATGTTGTGCAACTCTTGCACCTTGCTTGTAACTGAACTTATTAACTATGGCTTACCTTATTATGTATAAAGACACAAACACAATTATAAACACAAACAGCCCAGCATTGCTCACTCACGCATACACACAAATAAATTTATTTAGCCCTTAACATTTATAATAAGCCCCCCCAGCCCTTGCACTTAAACCGCCGGCACGTGGTTCATGCGCGCATTCATCGTTTGTTAATTTATTATGGTTTATTTAAAAAAAAAAACATTTGATCCGGTTCAACTTGATGGATCGACCGCGGTCACAGACTTTTTACTAATTGTTCCACTTTTTTACAGTTAAATTAAAATTTTTTGTGACGAGCCTACTTCGCTCGTCCCGGCACCGGGGAGTTCAGTTAGTAGACTGGGGATGAAAGCGTAGCAGGTATTGCTGATGTGATCTCATACTTTGTACAGAAATCACTGCCTTGATCTTCGTCGCCGAAGCTTCGTCCCATGCCATGCATGTAGTTTTTTAAGTTAAGATAGCAGACTATTTCAGCTAGGCACTGGCTGACGTCATTAAAGTGGGCGGTCCTTAGCAGCATTTTCTGAGGACCGCTAAGGAGACGATGAATAAATTTGTTCTTTAGCCATCTTGGTTTTCGGGCTGACCGCGTCCCCCGAGCGCCCGTTTGAGTAGTGGTGCGCATGCATCGACACACATATACAGAGTTCTGAGAAATTCGAAGGGGGTACGGATTCCTTTGTCGAGTTACACAATACAGTAACTGCGTCTCTGCTTTGTTCCAACGCTGTTTCGTTTACCATGTGTTCTGTTGTAATGAACTACGTTGCACAATAATTCTATAAAATCCCGCACAAAAACGAAATAAATAAAAATGTAAATACCCCATACTGTAGGAAATAAAATGACCCAAAATTGACACGTTACAATACCCCCTCAATGAGAATTCTGCTGTCCATAACAGAAGAAATCTCATTGATAAACCCCGAAAAGGACCGATGAGGAACTGGTGCCAACAACCCCCTCTTGTTCTTACTACTCATGGGTACACTACCCCCCTGGCTTGGCGACCATGGACCCATCTGAACGAGATCACTGGACTTCTCCGTAAGAGATCCCAACACCGAGAAATCGAACAGACCAGTACCACCGTCCACCTCGCCGTCTAACATGCTACCCCCCAAAATCCTCAATCCCTGGCTTAAATTACTCCAGATCCTCCACCGATATGTTTCCCCTTTTATGCAAGCTGGGCTGCCTTTAGCAGATACTGGGCTCACACACACTCACATTACATATTATACATTGAAAAAATTACCTAAAATTTACTATATCATCAAAAAGATTCAAAATTCAAAATAAAATATTTTATCAAAAAAATTCTCTTCCTTATTTTATTTATCTTCCTTATTCCTTATTTAAACATATCCTTAACCTAACATGTGAATACTTAGAGTCTAACAATACAATGCAATACAAAATAAATCAATAAAATAAACATGGTTAACACACAAAGAATAGAATAATCAACACTTAAAATATTCATTCGCTGGCAGGCGAAAAATCAAGAATTTTTTTTTTTTTCAAAAATTAAGATTTCCGAAAAAATTTTAAAATAAAAAAATATTTAAATTTATGAAAATGTTTCCTTTATATTTAAACATTATTTAAAAATTGGTTTAAATTGATTAAATAAACAAATTAAATTGACTTCCTACTATACAAGCTTAGTATGCATATGACCTCATCAGCTGATCGAAACTAGGTCAAGTCCAAGACCCTTGAACTACATATGTTATGTATACTTTCTGAAAATACATTCAACATCTGTAACAATCTAACTTGAAATACAAAACATGATAAAATAAAATATTTAAAATTAACAAAATATTAATATAAATAATAAGCAAATTGACATTTAAATTATTCAAAATAAACAATTCTTAATTTTACATTACCAAATTCTATCCAAATTCTGTCACTGGTTTCAAAATGAAAATTTTATATTCTTTATTATAAATCTCTCTCTTTATTTAACAATCTGATTCTCCCTTACCATGGGTGATTTAAATTATCTATTCTCATTTAATTTACTACTGGATCTGTATACATATATAATCTTTCTCCCTTTGATTCTAACCACTAACAACTGTAACTCACATGACACCCATCTCTATCAAAATCTCTACTAATCAAGACACTCTAACCCCAACCTATCATGGAACTCAATTCGCCACCTTCTCTCTCTATATATAAAAATACTCTCTACCCCTTTGTACATAGGATATGTGTTTCCCCCCCCCAAAAAACTCAATTTCCCTTATTTGGCCCCTGGATTCTACCTAAGGCGGCCCCTCCTCACTAAAATCGGTACCTAAATCCCGTCCCAACTTATCATTATGTTGCGGACTCCCACATTACACTACCCCCTACTACAAAATTGCCATCCCCAAAAAATCTGAATCTCATCACCTTACTACAACTACAACAAAATAACATCATTAATTATAAACAACAATATATCACTCAAAACTCCACATAAATTCTCCACAACTACTGTGTCAACATCAATACTTCTCAAAATTCTACAACATATATTAACTCAAAAACAACATTACCTTATCTCCATCTCTACTATTTCTTTAACTTCAATTTTGACAGGTCTATACGTCCCACAAAATATTTATCACCCAAAACTATCTCTTGTTAACTTGCATAAATTATTACTTCTCATTTTATCAAGTTATTTTTATCATTACTTTAAAACATCTGTACTACATTAAAACATTGCATTGAACATTAATTACTTGAAACATTTATAAACCATTATACCAGTGCCATGTTATTGCTGATCAGCTGATCTCCTAACACACAATGAAAACACATCTCAAAATTGAACAAATTACATGAAATATATATATATATATTTATTTATCATTACTTCTCACCTCATTGTTTCCCCTCTCTGATTCTGATCATTTTGTGTTACCGCCTGCCAGACGATTTAATTATTGGCTTAGTTTAAAATTACACTACACACATAATGAAAACACATATTTTTATCAACACCTATATCTAACGTACAACAATAAAATAATACATTTAAAATTACAGCATGCACACCCTATATTGAGTGTCTGAGCAGCTAGTTATTTAACAGAGCACAAGCAGTTTTATTGGATCAAAATTCAAATTAGCAAAAATTTTTTATGTTGTAAAATTTAAATTCGTGGCTCATCTGAGCCACCTCCAATCCACACACACTATTTCAAGTTATGTAAGGCTGTGGCACCCCCTCGCTTTCACAAAGACTGTATATTTTGGAGTAGTTTTACTTCTCCGTGTCTTTGCTTCTGCTATTACATTTAAAAGGTTATGAACATCAACATGTTCTGGTCTATATTTACATGCCCTTAATGCGGGTCTACCACCTGGCTTTGCTGCCCCCAAGGGGGCAGAGTGGCAGCCGCTGTTCCATAGTGCCAGGAGATTTCCCCTAATATTCGCCCCCCATTGAATTTCTACTATATACCAATTTCAAGTCAGCTATGGTCAAGGGACTTGATATGGCCATAGCTGGCCGCTAGCCAAATCAACGATTAGTGCTGGTAAGGCAGTAATCGCCCGAAAAGTCGGGGAAATCTAACTTCATTTCACTGCCTGTTATACATCGTCTTATTATGTGCGACACGGTCGTCTATCAGTGTGTAAATTTTATTTTACACGAAAAAGGTGTGCCGCACATTTTCGCCTCCGATGGAGGTAACACTCTCTGTTACCCCCAACCCATTTCGCTATCTACGAGGGCACAGGCCACCCCCGCAATAGCAACTTATTAACTAACTAATTAAAAAATTGTATATACATTATCATATAGTATTTCCATCAATAATCATTTAACTCATTCATAACTTTCTCCCATTTGACTTTCTTAAAATTTTCAAAATTTATCATTAATAATTAGTATTTATCATTCTTCAGTTATTATTAAAATGTTTAATTATCATTTTTTATCGAACACAATTATGTCCAATTAACATCTCAATTACACCTGTAAACATTTTTATTATACATGATTATAAAATTTTTTATACTTACAATCCATTTACCATGATATACTGTATAAAAACAGACTTATTTATACATTTAATTCACTTGTACTTACCGTTATTCCTAAGGGTCCCCCCAGAGTTCTATAAGCGAGATCAGAAACAGTGTGAGGTTACGAAATAAATATGAATACACATTTTGAATGAAGAGAATGAATGATTTTAATTATCCAGAATTATTTAAGATTTTGTTCCAAAATTTTGCTCATTGTTTTATAGATTCAACTACAGTTCTCTTTGTTCGGTTTATCAGCTACTACATATTAACTTATTCTAACATCTTACCTTACTGATCACATTTTAATACATATATATACAGACAGAGCCCAGCCTGCAATATTTTACACCCTCACAAACACACAGAAAATTTATTTATCCCTTAAACATTTTTAATAATATCTCCCCCCTGTCGGCAACGTGGTTTTCGGTTGGTCATTATTACTCCCTTTTCTTTTTTAAAGTTTTTGTTGTTAGTGTCCGAAAAAATCGATATACGTGTTCTCCGTTTTATTCCGACCGCGGTCACATGAGTCTCACTGTTATATTAGTTAAAAAACAATTTTGTTTCTGAGCCCGGTTTGTCGGGCGGCCTGCGCAGGCGAGAGTCGACAAAAGACTGCCAGCGTCTCTCTGTTCCCCACTCCTGGAGCATTTTAGTCAAGACGTCGGACATCAATGCCTTACAGTTAGTCGTCACAGTTTCGTCTAATGCTATGCATGTAGTTTTGGAGTGACGATAGCAGACGAATTCAACTAGGCACTGGCTAATGTCACAAAAAGCGCCATGATTTCCTGCCGCCCAAACGCACATTGCTGAATTAAATCTGCTCAAGCCATCTTGCTTTTTAGTCAAGAGCGTCACTTGGAGCGTCTGCGTGAGTGGTGGCGTGTGTGCACTGCCACACATGTACAGAGTTCTGCGAATTTTTAGGGTGGCGCGAATTCTTTGCCGCATTCCTCGACAACAACTGCGTCTTACTGCTTTGTTTCAAACTGTTCTACTGGCCATGAGTTCTGGAGTAATGGATATAACGTTGCACAATAATTTTATGTAATCCCGCACAAAAACGAAATAAATAAAAATGTAAATGCCCCATACAGTAAAAACAAAAATACCCAAAAACTGACATGCTACAATACCCCCTCGATGAGAATTCTGCTGTTTACAACAGAAGAAATCTCATCGACAAACCCCGAAGAGGACTGGTGAGGAACTGGTGCCAACAACCCCCTTGTTCTGAATCTACATGGGTACACGACCCCCCTGGCTCAGCGACCATGGACTCATCTGAACGAGATCACTGGACTTCTCCGTAAGAGATCCCAACACCGAGAAATCGAGCAGACTCGATACCACAGCGCACCTTACCTTCTAACATTCTACCCCCAAAATCCTCAATCCCTGGCTCAAATTATCCCAGATCCTCTACCGATATGTTTCCCCTTGTATGCAAGCTGGGCTGCCTTTAGCAGGTACTGGGCTCACACACACTCACATTACATGTTGCCATAACACATTAAAAAATAAAAACAATTCTTTTAAAATTTATTAACAATTAAAAAAAATTTCAAAATTCAAAAAATATTTTACCAAAAAATTCTCTTCCTGGTTTTTCCTAAATTTTTTTTTTTCAAAATACTTAACTTAGACATTTCTACTAATCTAAACACATCCTACTAACATGAGAACCACTTATAGTCTACCAGTACAATGCAATACAATAAAATAAACATGGTTAATACACACATAATAAAATAATCATTACTCAAAATTATTTATCCGCTGGCAGGCGAAAAATCAAGTTTTTTTTTTCTTCCAAAAAAAATTAAAATTTTCAAAGATTTTAAAATTAAAAAAAAAATTAAATTTATTTAAATGTTTCCTTTATATGTAAAATTATTTAAATATTGGTTCGAATTAATTAAACAAACAAACAAAATTGAATTCCTACTATACAAGCTTAGTAGGCATATGACCTCATCAGCTGATCGAAACTAGGTCAAGTCCAAAACCCTTGACCTACATATGTTATGTATACTTTCTATCTACAATCAAACATCTGTAGTCTCCTAATCTTGAAACACAAAATATAATAAAATAAAACATTTAAAATAACAAATATTATTATACATAATCATCAAATTGACATTTAAATTATTTAAAATAAACAATTCTTAACTTTACATTATTTTCAACTCTATCAAATTTCTGTCACTGGTTTCGAAAAAATAAAAAATTTTATATTCTTTATCATAAATCTCTCTCTTTATTTAACAATTTCAATCTACTTTAGTGTGGGTGATTTAAATTATTTATTCTCATTGACTGTACTACTAGATCTGTATACATATATAATCTTTATTTCCCTGACTCTACTATTAACTTTTACTACATGACACCCCTCTCTATCAAAACATCTATCAAAACACTCTAAACTCAATTTACCTCTGGCACCGCTCATCTTTGTACTAGGATGTGTGTTCCCTACCTGGCTATACCCATTCGAGCCAATGCCCCTCTAAAATATCGGCAAACACTCACGCGAACTACTCTATTCTCGCCACAACGCCGCACGTTGCTCACACCTTACCACCTCACCCTTACTACAAAATATCATCAACAAATATGTTTATATCTCATTCACATTACTCATCTCTACATATACTCACTACTACTGTGTCACCATCAATACTTCTCAAAATACTATAACATATATGAACTCAAAACAACATTACATTATATTCAAAACAATATCTCGATCTTTACTTCAATTCTAACTTCAACTTGGACAGATCTATATGCCCCATCAAATACTCATCACCCCCAAAAACGATCTTTTATTAGCTCTCACAATTGTTACTTTATTTCTCATTTTATCAAGTTACTTTTTATCATTATTTTAAAACATCTGTAATACATTAAAACATTACATTGAACTTTAATTACTTGGAACCTTTATAACTAATATACCAGTGACATGTTGTTGCTGATCAGCTGATATCCTAACATAATGAAACACATCTCAAATTTGAACAAATTACATGAAATATACATATTTATTTATCAATGCTCACTTCTATTATGTTAATTGCCTGCCAGGCGTTTAATTATTGGCTTAATTTAAAGCGTACACATATCATGAAAACACATATTCTTATCAATGCCTACACCTAACATACAACAATAAAATAATACATTTAAAATCATAGCATGTAATGAACACCTTATCTTACATATCTGATCAGCTAGTTAATTGAACAGAGCATAAGCAGTTTTATTGGATCAAAATTCAAATTAGCAAAACGTTTATGTCATAAAATTCTAAATTCGTGGCTCGTTTGAGCCACCTCCCAGCCACACCGTTTGAGCCTCTCCGTGTCTCTGCTTCCGCTATTAAGTTTTAAACGTTACAAACATCATCATGTTCTTGTTATAATTATACACCCTTAAGACGGGTCTACCACCTGTCTTGCTACCCCAAAGCGGGCAGAGTGGCAGCCACTGTTCCATAGTTCCGGGAGATTTCCTCTAATTGTCACCCCCCATTGAATTTCAAATATATACCAATTTCAAGTCAGCTATGGTCAAGGGACTTGATATGACCATAGCTGGCCGCTAGCCAAAACCACAGTTAGTGCTGGTAAGGCAGTAACCGCCCGAAAAGTCGGGGAAATCTAAACTTCATTTCACTGCCTGTTACAATCATTCTGGTTATGTGCGACACGGTTGTTTAGCAGTGTGTAAAATTTTAATTTACACTAAAAAATTTGTGCCGCACATTTTCGCCATTTCGGCCTCCGGTGGAGGTAACACTCACTGTTACCCCCAACCCATTTCGCTATTTGCGAGAGCACAGGCCACCCCCGCAATAGCCACTTAAGAACTAACTAATAAAATTTTTATATACATTAAATACATATAATGTTCTCATTTAACCCATTCATAACCTTTTACCATTTGACTTTCTTAGAATTTTCAGAATTTATTATTAATAAATCATTATATATCATTTTTCATTTATTATTAAAAAATTTTCTAATCATATTTATTACACACAATGATTTCATTGAAATCTCACTATTACATTAACACCTCAATCGCACCTGTAAACATTTTTATTATACATGATTATAAAATTTTTTTCTTACTTACAATCCATTTAACATGATATACACCCAAAACATAATCACCACCATCTCTGAAACATTTCACAAAATTTATTAGTTTAAATTAAATAATTAATCATTCATTACCAAATTTCCACCTCGTAAAATAAATTAAATTCATAAAAAAAATTTAATTAATTAACATTTAAATAAGCAATCAAAATATTTAACATGTATCAAATTGTTTTAATTTAATTAATTACTGAAAATGTAAATTATATAGTTATTGAAACAATTACCCTTACTCAATTACTGTTTTCAAAATTAATTGATATTTTTTTTTTTTTTTTAAATTACAGAATATTATTATTGCAACAATCATCTCACATACGCACATTATTTATTTAACATTCCACAATGTACACAAATAGATTCGCTACATTTGTATTTACAACCTTTCATTATTGATTGTCCAGTTTTTTCCGCACTTCTGTCCAAATCTGCCATGTCAAAATACCATTAAACACAATGTTTATACTGTCTTTTATTGTTTTCATAGTCTACCCTCCATCGTCACAGATTAACCTTGGTTTTACATAGCAGTGTTCAATTGTATTACCACACAAATGACTGTTTTGTGTGTTATAACCATACAAACTAAATGCATTTATTTTATCTACATAATCATTAAGCCAGTCAACATTAGGCATATTTGTTACATCTCCATCGGTAAATATATTCATGATTGGGTTAATTACTTTATTCAAATTATTATAGTTATTATCATTCACATATACTTTCAAACTTTCTTTCCAATCGTCATATTTTCTATGGAAATTATACAATTCTGTTACATGCCATTCTTTACTTACTTCTCTCTTTTCATAACACCACATCACACTCTCACAATTATTCTGGACAGAGGGTACACAATTACTCAACGAAAATAAACACTTTAATTCATCTATCAAAACGGGACTCTTGCCCAACAACAACACTTGTGACCACATTAAATCATCATCGTAAACATCATAAATAATAAAGGGAAAATTTCCCCTCTGTCCCCACTCTACTACAACATTATTTCTCCTCTCTCTCTCTCTAATTCATACACACACATTAACATTTCATTATCAACTTCTACTCTTTCTACAATTACGTTATCACTCTCAACATCTACACCATCATTTTCTAACACCATATTTTTATTCGTATTGTCATTATTATCACTTGTCAACTCATTATTTAAATTATCATTTCCACTACTACTTACCCTGTCATCTTTGTTTGATTTTAATTTGTCTATGACTTTCTTATTTTCTAATTCTATTTCGCCTAACCGCGTCTCTATTTCACTCAATCTTTTATCACAAATATAGCCTTGTTCTTGAATTTCTTTTTTCACTTCATCAAATTTTACGTTAAGATTATTTTGGATATTTCTAATTTCGTTTTTCTGTTCGCTAAATTTTTCATCAAGGTTACTAAATTTCTCATCTAGGTTACTAAATTTCTCATCGAACTTATTATTTTGTATATTAAAAAGCGTCTGCATCATTTTTATTATTTCGTTATTATCTGCCATTTTAACTTTGGTTTAAATATTTCTATTTCTTTCAAAAAAAAAATGTTTTCGTATAATAAATATTACATATTCATATTATATCTAAAATTATTGTAAAATTTTCTACTGCGTATAGTTACAACATAACCTTATTTTACGTATTTTGTATTCTTTCGATACCCACTCTGTTTCTGAAATCTGGCTTATTTATATAATTATTTTATATAATGTCCCTGTTCGGGCGCCATTTGTATAAAAACAAACTTATTTATACATTTAATTCACTTGTACTTACCGTTATTCCTAAGGGTCCCCCCAGAGTTCTATAAGCGAGATCAGAAACAGTGTGAGGTTACGAAATAAATATGAATACACATTTTGAATGAAGAGAATGAAGGATTTTAATTATCCAGAATTATTTAAAATTTTGTTCCAAAATTTTGCTCATTGTTTTATAGATTCAACTACAGTTTTCTTTGTTCGGTTTATCAGCTACTACATATTAACTTATTCTAACATCTTACCTTACTGATCACATTTTAATACATATATATACAGACAGAGCCCAGCCTGCAATATTTTACACCCTCACAAACACACAGAAAATTTATTTATCCCTTAAACATTTTTAATAATATCTCCCCCCCTGTCGGCAACGTGGTTTTCGGTTGGTCATTATTACTCCCTTTTCTTTTTTAAAGTTTTTGTTGTTAGTGTCCGAAAAAATCGATATACGTGTTCTCCGTTTTATTCCGACCGCGGTCACATGAGTCTCACTGTTATATTAGTTAAAAAACAATTTTGTTTCTGAGCCCGGTTTGTCGGGCGGCCTGCGCAGGCGAGAGTCGACAAAAGACTGCCAGCGTCTCTCTGTTCCCCACTCCTGGAGCATTTTAGTCAAGACGACGGACATCAATGCCTTAGTTAGTCGTCACAGTTTCGTCCTATGCTATGCATGTAGTTTTGGAGTGACGATAGCAGACGAATTCAACTAGGCACTGGCTAATGTCACAAAAAGGGCCATGATTTCCTGCCGCCCAAACGCACATTGCTGAATTAAATCTGCTCAAGCCATCTTGCTTTTTAGTCAAGAGCGTCACTTGGAGCGTCTGCGTGAGTGGTGGCGTGTGTGCACTGCCACACATGTACAGAGTTCTGCGAATTTTTAGGGTGGCGCGAATTCTTTGCCGCATTCCTCGACAACAACTGCGTCTTACTGCTTTGTTTCAAACTGTTCTACTGGCCATGAGTTCTGGAGTAATGGATATAACGTTGCACAATAATTTTATGTAATCCCGCACAAAAACGAAATAAATAAAAATGTAAATGCCCCATACGGTAAAAATAAAAATACCCAAAAATTGACACGCTACAATACACACAAAACATAATCACCATATCATATTACTTTCCTCATCTCTGAAACATTTCACAAAAATATTAGTTTAAATTAAATAATTTATCATTCATTACCCAATTTCCATCTCGTAAAATAAATTCAATTCATTAAAAAATTTAATTAATTAACATTTAAATAATCAATCCAAATATTTAAAATATATCAAATTGTTTTAATTAAATGAATTATTAACACATAAATTCCATTATTATTGTTTGACATTATACAAATTAGCCAATTACTGTTTCCAAAATTAATTCTGACATTTATTTAACTTGCAAATATTTCAATATTATTATTACAACAATCATCTTACGTACACACATTATTTACTTAACATTCCACAATGCACACAAATAAATTCACTATATTTTTATTTACAGACTTTTGTTATTTACTGTTCAGTTTTCCCACACTTCATTGTCCAAATTTGCCATGTCAAGAACCATAAAACAAAATGTTTATCACTATCTTTTATTGTTTTAATAGTTTAACCTCCATCGTCCCAAATAAGTCTTGGTTTTATGTAGCACCTTTCCATTTTATCACCACACAAATGACTGTTTTGTGTGTTGTAACCACACAAACTAAACTCATTCAGCTTATTCAAATACTCATTAAACCGGTCTACATTAGGTATTTTTGTTAAGTCTCCGTCATTAAATTCATTCACTATCGGGTTAATTATTTTTACCAAATCATTATAACCATTGTTACGCAAATATACTTTTAAACTTTCCTTCCATTCACCATACTTTCTATTTAAGTTATATAATTCTGTTACTTTCTCCACATACACTTCTCTGTTTAACTCTCTCTCATCACAATACCAAATCACACTCTCAAAAGTATTACGGACAGAGGGTACAAATTCAATTAAACCTTTCCTGACTTCTCCAGGAAAAACAAAAAACTTCAAAAAACAATTATTTGTAGCACACTTGTCTACACAATATATACGTGAAGGTCTTCCTTCACCCCCCATTCTACCTCGTAAACAATTTACCCTCTGTTTCATACCTATAATATAACTCTCTTTCCACTCTCTCTCTAACTCATTAACACACATTAACATCTCATAATCACATTCTACAAACTCCTCAGTACTCTCAGATATTACATTTTCAATGACATTATTATTCTCAACACCATCATTATTATTTATTAATTCTTTATCTAATACCACATTGCCATTACAACTTTCGTTTGTATTACTCTTACTCTGTTCTACTTTATTCAAATTATTTCTTGTCATTTCATTGGCATTTTCAAGACATTTATTCTTTTCTTGTATATCATTTATTAAACCATCAAATTTTACATTTATATTCTGCTGCAATTGAATATTCTGTTGTTCGAGTTTTATATTAAAATTGCTATTCTGAACGTCAAAACGACGGTCTATTTTATCAAATTTTTCGTCACTAGAGTTAAAACGGCTCTCAAATTTTTTGTCAATTGCATCAAACTTATCATTCTGTATATCAAATTTTTTATTAAAATTACTGTTTTGCATGTCAAATTTTACGTTAATATCACTAGACATGGTTCTCATGAAATTAAATAGATCGTCCAATGACAACTCTTTCGCTTTACTTGTTACAGGAGTTGATATCGCTCCCGGTGTATTAAGAACAGATACTTCTGCACTATACTCATTTATTGGCGTTAATTCTATTTGAATACCGGAGTCAGCATTTACTTGACTCTCGGTCTGACTGTCAGATAGGCTGCCTTCATTGTTATCTGCCATTTCTTATTTTATACTTGATACTTGTGTGTAACTATAATATAATCAATATAATGTATTATATAACCAATTTTGCGTTAATAACGCACTTTTGTTTTATTCCACTAACCCCAAAAACATGTTTGTATCTTTTCTGTAGGTACGGTCTTTACTATTTTAATTAATAAAAACTGTCCCTGTATCGGAAGCCATTGAGACGTTTTCTAATATTTAAAAATATATTAAATATGTTAATATAATAACTTCCACCTACCTTGAAAGTTTCGTTTTGTGTGGGGCCAGGATTCTTTCGTACGAACGCTAGATACAAACATATGTTTCAAGGGTTCTCGAAATAACTAACTCTACGCATCGTTATGAAGAGAATTGATAATTTTTAATGCTCAAATATTGAAATTATCGTTTACCAAATACATTTACATGTCGTCAAATGTTGTGCAACTCTTGCACCTTGCTTGTAACTGAACTTATTAACTATGGCTTACCTTATCATGTATAAAGACACAAACACAATTATAAACACAAACAGCCCAGCATTGCTCACTCACGCATACACACAAATAAATTTATTTAGCCCTTAACATTTATAATAAGCCCCCCCCCCAGCCCTTGCACTTGAACCACCAGCACGTGGTTCGTGCGCGCACTCATCGTTTGTTAATTTATTATGGTTTATTTAAAAAAAAAACATTTGGTCCGGTTCAACTTGATGGATCGACCGCGGTCACAGACTTTTTACTAATTGTTCCACTTTTTTACAGTTAAATTAAAATTTTTTGTGACGAGCCTACTTCGCTCGTCCCAGCACCAGGGAGTTCAGTTAGTAGACTGGGGACGAAAGCGTAGCAGGTATTGCTGATGTGATCTCATACTTTGTACGACCACTGGCTTGATCTTCGTCGCCGAAGCTTCGTCCCATGCCATGCATGTAGTTTTTTAAGTTAAGATAGCAGACTATTTCAGCTAGGCACTGGCTGACGTCATTAAAGTGGGCGGTCCTTAGCAGCATTTTCTGAGGACCGCTAAGGAGACGATGAATAAATTTGTTCTTTAGCCATCTTGGTTTTCGGGCTGACCGCGTCCCCCGAGCGCCCGTTTGAGTAGTGGCGCGCGTGCATCGACACACATATACAGAGTTCTGAGAAATTCGAAGGGGGTACAGATTCCTTTGTCCAGTTACACAATACAGTAACTGCGTCTCTGCTTTGTTCCAACGCTGTTTCGTTTACCATGTGTTCTGTTGTAATGAACTACGTTGCACAATAATTCTATAAAATCCCGCACAAAAACGAAATAAATAAAAATGTAAATACCCCATACTGTAGGAAATAAAATGACCCAAAATTGACACGTTACAAAATAATCGCTTCGATATTAATGACAGTAAATTAAATGAACAGAATGATAAGTTTGATGTCAAATTGAATGAAATAAATATAAAAGTGACTGAGTCACAAAAGAATATTGAGGATAAACTAAATAAAATAAATATTACAGTAATAGAACAGTTAGATAAGCTTGGGAGAAATATTGAAATTCAGAAGGTAAGTAACAGTGGTAATATGACAACAAATAGTGAAGAAATTAATAACAAGGTGAGTAATACCGATGATTATAATAATGTGTTAACCAGTGATAACAATGAGATAATTGAAAATGTGGTATTAGAGAGTAAGGTTGTGAGCATAGAAAGTGTTAATGAAAGTGAGAGAGAGCATGATGTATGGTTAGGTGGGCAAAGGGCAGATTTTCCCCAAGTACAGTAGTATTAAACAGACATGAATCAGCGCACAGGTTGTAGTGGGGAGAAGACTGCAGCAGTGAAAGGCACGAGAGAGGAAAATGTCTACTAACGCAGTTGAAAATATTGGTCTACTCCAGTGTTTCCCAACCTTTTTTGTGCTATGCCCCACCTAAGCCTTTCTAAAATTCTTATGCCCCCCCCCCTAACATATACATAATTTTTAATATTCAAAAATTGAAATGTTCACTAAAGAAACTTGAATGATAGGTTTTAGGAAGAAATAATTAGGAAATTATTGAGCAAACACAGTAAGTAAATTTTCAAAACATATAATGGAGAACTGAAATTCAAGTACAAAATAATTTTAATGAAAGATTTTTCTATATTATTTTAATTATTAGTAATTATTTATTATTTAAATTTAG
Source organism: Magicicada septendecula (assembly GCA_034769895.1). NCBI lineage: Eukaryota > Metazoa > Arthropoda > Insecta > Hemiptera > Cicadidae > Magicicada > Magicicada septendecula. The sequence continues at coordinate 17,059,169 of CM068374.1, forward strand.
TGAGATCCTTGCGCTTGATGCTTGCTGCAAAGAGATTTTATGTCAGGTTCCAATTTAGTTAACTTCAGTCTCAAGTCTCCCCGTTTTGTTATATCCAGCCGATTTCTTTTTTTTTTAGCAGCAAATCATTTATGGCACTAAATCCGCATTCAGCTAAATATGAAGATGGAAACGGTAACAATAGTTCTCTTGCACATTTGGTTGCATTTGGATATTTGATTTCGGTTTCCTCACAAAGCCATGCCATCGCTCCTTTTATATTAAATAAAGTTTTAATTGACTCATCATTTTGCATTTCTGCGAGTTCTTCTTGATACTGCATATTTGAAATATCAGACAAATCCACTAACATTGGCTGCATCATCCAAGATGGGAAATCAATTTGTTTCAAATCAGAAAATCTTTCTTTTAAATCAGCAGATAAAATTTTCAGATGATCGACAATAACATGCATCAGTCACTTCACATTTTTGGAGCCAATGAAACTTTTCAAAATTTTTGTTGTAAATATATGTCTGACATAATTCAATAAAGGTAATGAAACCAAATATCTTCGCTTTTGCATCGACAAGAGTTTTATTTGTTCCTTGAAGTTGTTTATTTAATATATTTAGTTTTTCAAAGATATCGGCTAAATAACTCACAAATGTCTTACCATCGACCGTTAACAGATTTTTCATTTCAGGTTTGTCGCTTAAAAAATCACTAAGAGTATCAAATAGTTCCATAATCTTTTCAAGCAGTTCCCTTTCGAGAGCCATCTTACTTCAGTGCGAAGTATAAGTCTCACATGGTCTTCATTTTGTTCTTCACAAAATAACTTGAAGAGACGTTCACATTTGGCACTAGCTTTAATAGCATTGATACACTTTATAACTAAATTTAGTACTTCATTTAGAACAGGCGAAATGTTTTTAGCTACCAGGTTTTCCCTGTGAATAACACAATGCACAAGAAGCATTTCTGGATTCTCATCTTTCATCAATTTTAAGCAACCATTTTTCTTCCCCATCATATTATGAGCACCATCTGCAGCACAAGATGTTATATTTTTCATTGGTATATTATTGACATCTAAGTAATTTTTTAGCTTACTATATATACCTTTGGAGGTAGTGGTGCTTTCTAATGATTTACAGAACAACATTTCTTCAGCAAAATCACCTTTATCAATATATCTTACATAAGTTATAAGTACGGCCTCACTGTCTCTCAAAGTTGATTTATCCATTTGCACCGAGAATTTTCTTGTTTTCAGCTTTTCAACAAGTTGTCTTTCAATGTCCTCACTCATTTCGTCTATTCTTCTGCTAACAGTATTGTTACTTAGTGGCATAGCTTTAACGTCTTTGTCATCTTTTTCCGGTTTAAGAAATGCTGATATTGATGGTTTGATTAAATTCTCCCCTATAGTATGACTTTTCCCAGATTTAGCGATGAGTAATGAAATTTGATAAACTAGCCTCAAGAGTACGATTGCTAGTTGCATTATGAGCAGTAAATAGAGACTTTAATGTTACTCTTTTTTCAAAATTTTTCTTTAAAGTTTGAAAGTAATTCAAATCTGAATTAATATGAGCATTATGTTTCGCCTTCAAATGTGCCTCAAGACGACCTCGTTTCATTGATTCGTTGGTCAAGCATTGTTGGCATAAAAGACAAAAAGGTGACCGTTCATCGTGGACAGCGGGTATGAAACCAAATTTTAAATATTCCTCCGAATACTGACGAATTTTTTTCTTTCTTGCACCACTTATTTCACTATGGGCTGAAATAAATAAATATAAGATCAATTAAAAACTAAAAAAAATAATATGAACTGGAGTAAACGTAGACTAAAAATGCATATTTAAATATGTATGGCACATTTACCCCACCGCAAAAAACATACTTTTTCATTTGACAAATTTTTCTGGAAAATGATGCTTCTAAAACTGAAATTAACCCTTTGCAGCCCAAAACTCTGTCTTCTTAAAAAAAATTTTTTTTTCCTTAATGGTTTATTTACACTCTAAATAACATGAAATGACATAAATTAGCCATCATGAAAATTCGAGAGGCCTAAATCAACCATGATAACAATAGTAATCATTGCGAAGTAATGGTAAAATTAGTAGACTTATTATAATTTGACAATATTTATTTCTTATAAATAATATGTAAAAAACTAATATGACAAATTATAAGAAGTTACAAGAAAAGTTATAATAAGTAAAATTATAATATTAAAAATTATAAGTAAAATTATAATAAGAAGTTACAAGACAAAATATGAACTGTAAAATTTAATATATTAATTTAATTTTTAAATTACAAAATAAGTTTATAGCTTCTTATGAAATGCAACAAAGCAGTTACGTTTCAGTATAAAATAAATATAATAACAATAATATAAATTCAGTATAAAATATAGGATATATATATATATATATATATACACTTTATATTACAGATATTTTATTACTGTAGGCCTTCCAAACAATTATATGATACGGGCTAAACCTAGCAGTAAATAGAGTATGGTAATAAAATCTAATTTGTACTTTTAAATAAAATATTCTCATTACAAAAATAATAACAAATAAATAATATGTATAATGGCATTAGTTATATATTCAGTCTTGCAGTACAATAATTCACCCACAAATGCCCAATGATCACTATTTCAATCATGTACTATTTTGAGGTTATTTCCTTGTCTTCTAATAATATACAACTTTGAAATACTCTAAATTACTTAAAAACAATAATACTTTAATACCATTATTTTTTAATAAAGATATATTTTATAATACTTACCAAAATCGTGCTAGAAATCAGCCGTTCAACAACTAGGGTTAGGAACATGTACTTCAAACACAGAAATTGTTCTTTAGTAAACAAAACACATTTGAAATGGCTGCAGAGCTGCCAACCAAGGAAATGGAAAGTATTGTATAAACTATGAGTATTAAAATAATCATTGGGAAGTAATGGATATGAAATTTCATTAGTAGTAAACCATGATCGTTAAAATAGTCATTGGGCTGGAAAGGGTTAATAAAAATTACCAATTGAATTTACATACCATTTATATATCACTTATATTTATACAATGTATATATTTTTAAACTGAGATCCCGGCACTAAGCATTTCGTGCCATTCAGAACAAATAGCGCGACATGCTTAGTGCCGGCCCAGTATAACCAGTAGTTCAACTCTAACGTCTAACAATGAAATCACGGCTACTAACATGGCGGACAGAAGTTACTTATACTGGACGTATACCCAGCTCGAGTAGCGACTGAGAGTCGCCATACGGTTAACTTAAACTCTGGACGAGTCCATTTTCGAATTGCCCCCCTTAACAATCGAATTGCCCCCCTGTGGGGCGTGGGCCCCACGTTGGGAAACACTGGTCTACTCTCTGAATTGTTAATAAGACGCGAATGTGACAAGAGTAATCTATTTTGACACGGGTTGACTTTTTATACCTAATGAGCCGAAGTTTGCTTCTTAATAATTAAAGATGAAAGATAATAGTTAAATTTACGTTTTTCTCTGTAAAAGTAGTAAAATTTGAAAACTGATATCGCTTATATGACAGCTGAAATAAACCAGTTACACTACTTTGTCGATTCACAATTATTTTCATTTTATTATATTTATAACTTTATTTATTTAGTTTTCTATTGTCTATGATTCTTATAGTGTTTTCAATTGTTTATTTTTAATTTTTAACGTTTTTATGTATTTATTGTTTTTTACATTTCATTAGTTACATTTTTAATTATATTACTAAATACTTTACTAAACTAAATTTTACAGCCCTACCAACACACACACACACACACACACACACACACACACACACACACACACACACACACACACACACACACACACACACACACACACATGCACGCACGCATATATGTAACTTACCTAACTTTTTACTAACCAATTATTCTTATAATTTGAAAATTCTTGTGTTATTCTTTTAATTGTTTTTAAGGTTTTTACCTAAAATTTGGTTACCTACAAAATTTGGTTGTAGGTAAGTTTTGATTTCGATTACGACAGTAAACGTGGACATTTTGTAAGACGAAACAAGCGTCAGACACAACAGAAGAGACAATGTAGGCCTAATAAAGATTTCCATTATATTGTAAACAGTGACTTGGCGTGTTGTGTCTGTTGCAATGTTTCTCGAAAGTCGAGGCTAGACATCAACAATCGTTGTATATTTTGGAATGTGTACACTTTGTGTACATGTTACGATTCACGAAAAACGTAGTAATACATGATCCACATTGCTCTGGCATCTTAATTTGTTTGAATAAGTAACATTAATAACAGCCTCGTACGTGAAATGATTGTGTGTGTGTGTGTGTGTGTGTGTGTGTGTGTGTGTGTGTGTGTGTGTGTGTGTGTGTTTAAAAAACAAGCATTGTAAACTATCCATAAAGAACCGGAGAGACAATATTAATGCAACAATTAGACTGTGTACCTTTACCTTTCTTTTTCTTTATATATATTAATATATGTAGCTATTGCAGGAATACCCAATAAACTATCTTCGGGTCTGTTTACATTGTTTGATTTATACACGTGTGTCACATTTACCATAATTATGGTATCTACCATAATTATAGCATCTGTTTATTTCAGTTTCGTTACATAAATTTTTATTACCTAAGGATCCAGGATTCTGCTCAGCGAGAATGCTGGCAGAGACAGGCATTGAAATGAGAATACGTTCGGTAGAAACATTAATCATTAATATTGGTTTATTCCATAAAGTCTATAAGCGTGTACACCGGACAAAAAATCAACATGGCGGCCATTAAAATTGGCTCGCCTTCATCATAAACTTCTTTATATTTTATTAATCGTTAATTTACCAAATGTCATATTTTAATTTAGCAGCTGCTTTGCTATTAAATGATTTTAATTATCTTGGCTTAACACAAACGCAAACCAACACCCCGTTCGGATGTCGACATTAAAAAACATGCCCCGCTTTCTCTCACTCATTCATACTTATAAATTCAAATTACTTTTGTGTACACATATCTGATCATAAGGTTAACGAGCTCTTTAGTAAAATTTTGGTTTTGCACTTCCCTGAATCTGTAGACTAGAAGTTCCAGAAGAGGTTTCACATGTTGGGTCCTTAAGGTAGCGTGGTTACATTTTTTGCTATTATCACTGACTCTACTGCATAATTTTGAAAACAATTACTGCTCACTGTTTAGCTCACTTCTAGTTATCACATAATTATATTTTGGCTACATTTTGTACTGTTTAAAACACTATGCCGGTATAAATTGCCGGCGGCCTGTAACAAGGTGTTACTGCTGCTGCTGTTTTGTGTCGACTGGGCCGAAAATTATGCAAATTTTACGTATGTGTGTGTGAGTATACGTCATCGTTCTTTTGTCTCTGGTTATATAATAGCCTTGTTTGTTACGTATTTTTATAACGTCATTGTGGTTTTAATGACGTTTTGAGCTGTTGGCCAATGAAACATAAGTATGAAGCGCTGTTATTAGTGGCTGTAACCATTATAAGTCTTTTTAGCTGCACGTACACTGCTGTCCTTGAAATTATTTTGTTGTCTCTGATCTGCGGCGTTGTAGGCAAAAACTAAGGGAAATTGTGTCACCCATAGAAATGACTTTAAAACATCGAAATACAATAGTTTGCTACCTTGCATACCATATTTTTATATCAGACTTTTTTTGTACTGTCACAAAACCCCCTCAATGAAAGGTTTTGTGTCGAGACACAAAAACTTTCATTGACTCATTCACACTTCTCTAAAAGGATCAGCTCAGATATGGAGCCACAACCCCCTGTAGTGTTACAAAAAATATAAATTCAATCACTTACCCTTGGTCCAATGATGAGGCTCGCATCTTCTGACCTTACTGGACTTCTCCAGAGAGATCCCTACACCATAAGGCCATGAGGCACTTTACGCTCCTGTTCTGACGCACCGGCCAGCTCAGGACCGCGGTCACCACACCATAAAACTCTGAAACATTCAATACAAATTTTAAAATAGTGGCTTTCCTTATATCCATATCCATAACTAATATGTTTCCTCTTAGCACGTTGGTTTGCGTTTTGGGGCATTGGTTTGCCTAATTCTACAAACTTCAAACAATGTATATCAAGAATTAAGATAGAAAATTACTTCTCCTTTTAACACTCCGGTATCTGGTACACCCTTCTGACTCCTGTCAATTATATTCACACTCTTTATCACATGAAACAATTGCTCTTAACCTAGAGAAACAATTCATTTAACTGCTTTAGCAACAACCATTAACCCTAATAATTTACTCCATATAATCTTACAATATCTATATCATGGCAGACAACTTAAAAGTTTTATAATTTCTTTACGACCTTCTCTTACATTTAACCTTCTTTATAACAGAATCATTTCTAGAGAATGGACAAACTTTACAAAATTTTAATCTTATAATCGTTACTATCTTGGTAGTAACCTCCTATCCACACACTCTATTGTTGATATAATAAAACACAATAAAACATTGTACATCATAAGCATTAAACACTAACATTGAACAATTCACATTACTTAATTCATATTTACATAACTTGTAGCAGAACTTTATAACATTATTACTATCGACTCTCTATTGACTTTTACCATTCATTTAGATTCTATGCAAAATTCTCAAATTTGTCATTTACCTTTCCATTTACCTTACCTTTCTACTATGAATTTTCCCTTTCTAATCCTTTTATCCTTACTAGTTTGGGTGACTCTCTATTATTCATTTTTCTCTATCTTATTTTGGCATTTGTCAACCTAACCTTACTCACCTCTTTTTTCCACTAACAACCGCTTCTAACCATTTACATATAATATGACACCAATATCTCAATAACAAATCCCATTAAAAACCTCTGGCACCGCTCCTTTTTGTACTAGTATGTGTGTACTCGAACTCTAACCAACTCATTCCCTTATCGGTTCCTGACCCTTTCAGATAACCCTTTCCGGCGCTAAACGGTCCCTTCCCGTCTCAACATCTCTCGTTGGACTCCCTACACCACTACCCTTATTACAAAATATCACCATCAACAACTATAAAATTACCATCCACATTACTCACCTCTACATATAATCCCTACCTACTGTGTCCCTAAAATATCTAACACCTCTTTATATATTATCAGCATTTCAGCACTTTATTTTCCCTAACTCCCAATAACTTTATTCAACTAACTCCAATGCCCTGATTTATCCTTATTCCCAAACTCTTTACAACATTTCAACTTAATACACCATTACAAAATTCATCACTTACCAGCTAACAACAATACCTTTCATATCCAAATACATTACCTGCTTAATCATTTACTAACCCTTTAAAATCTAAATTCCATAATATCATTTAACTTTCTTCAGTTATTTAAAATCCTACATGTTTACACACAAAAAAATACATAAAGTACACAACAGCAAAAATACACAAATACACAGACATCAATACACAAAAATATACAATTCACATAATCACTAAATCATTCGCCTTAATTAGTCCTGATCAGTCCATTTTAAAAAAAAAACACTGGTCACATAATTAAATGTTCATAACACAATAAACAATTACCCCATATCGTCAAATAACAGTCTAATCTTAGGTCTATACAAGTCATTTTTTATTGAATACCTTATATTATGATTATCAATGTAAAGATTATTCAATTCTTTATAATTTTCCACAATACTATTATAATCAATATGATCACCCCATATCATTATCTCATATACCTTGTCACGATTGAGCATGGTCCTGTCGCCTTTAGTATTATCTGTCACAACCAGGTAAGTTACTAAGTCATTATTTTCATTATCATCTCCTACGACTGCCATATCAGCTTCATTACAAGGTAAGTACTTATTATTTTTATTATATATCATCTCTACTCCTAACCTTCCCATAAACTCTTCATAATCTCTGCTTATCTTAAAAATTTCTACCTCCCTCTTTCTCTCACAATATCTCTCACTATCATACCATCTCTCTCTCTTAAAACATCTCTCATAATAACTCTCCCAACAACATTTCTCTCTCTCAATATATTTCTCTTTATCATACCATCTCTCTCTCTTTAACCCTTCAACACACACTATCATTCCATTATCATTATATTCAATTCCCCATAAAATTTCATTTATACTACCAACCTCCACACTATTATCACCTATTACTATATCTTTATTTATTTTATCGTAATTTTCTACCCCACTTACCTTGTCGTCTTTGTTCAATTTGTCCACTTTGTCAATACTACCATTTTGTCTTTGTATTTCATTTTTTAAATCTTCTAATTTTACATTAAAATTATTTTGTACTTCTCTAATTAAACTTTTTTGTTCACTAAACAGCATTTGCATCATCTTCATGATCTCATTATTCTCAACCCTGTTATTTGAAACTGGTGTTGAGTGCACTATTCCTTCACTCATAACTACTGATTCCGTCATGCTTATTTGGCTGTTGTTTGTACTATCCATTATGTTTAATAAAGAATTATTTTCTTTATTCTCTGCCATTATGAAATTTGTTAATGGTTTGTCGCTTTATCTTATCGTTATCATCTACTTTACAACCGTATTCTCACTTTCAATGTCCACCCCGCCACCATTTAGGCTTATTATATAAAATATATTAATGTATTTTATATAGTCACCAGTTCGGGCCCATTTGTACCTTTACCTTCCTTTTTCTTTATATATATTAATATATGTAGCTATTGCAGGAATACCCAATAAACTATCTTCGGGTCTGTTTACATTGTTTGATTTATACACGTGTGTCACATTTACCATAATTATGGTATCTACCATAATTATAGCATCTGTTTATTTCAGTTTCGTTACATAAATTTTTATTACCTAAGGATCCAGGATTCTGCTCAGCGAGAATGCTGGCAGAGACAGGCATTGAAATGAGAATACGTTCGGTAGAAACATTAATCATTAATATTGGTTTATTCCATAAATTCTATAAGCGTGTACACCGGACAAAAAATCAACATGGCGGCCATTAAAATTGGCTCGCCTTCATCATAAACTTCTTTATATTTTATTAATCGTTAATTTACCAAATGTCATATTTTAATTTAGCAGCTGCTTTGCTATTAAATGATTTTAATTATCTTGGCTTAACACAAACGCAAACCAACACCCCGTTCGGATGTCGACATTAAAAAACACGCCCCGCTTTCTCTCACTCATTCATACTTATAAATTCAAATTACTTTTGTGTACACATATCTGATCATAAGGTTAACGAGCTCTTTAGTAAAATTTTGGTTTTGCACTTCCCTGAATCTGTAGACTAGAAGTTCCAGAAGAGGTTTCACATGTTGGGTCCTTAAGGTAGCGTGGTTACATTTTTTGCTATTATCACTGACTCTACTGCATAATTTTGAAAACAATTACTGCTCACTGTTTAGCTCACTTCTAGTTATCACATAATTATATTTTGGCTACATTTTGTACTGTTTAAAACACTATGCCGGTATAAATTGCCGGCGGCCTGTAACAAGGTGTTACTGCTGCTGCTGTTTTGTGTCGACTGGGCCGAAAATTATGCAAATTTTACGTATGTGTGTGTGAGTATACGTCATCGTTCTTTAGTCTCTGGTTATATAATAGCCTTGTTTGTTACGTATTTTTATAACGTCATTGTGGTTTTAATGACGTTTTGAGCTGTTGGCCAATGAAACATAAGTATGAAGCGCCGTTATTAGTGGCTGTAACCATTATAAGTCTTTTTAGCTGCACGTACACTGCTGTCCTTGAAATTATTTTGTTGTCTATGATCTGCGTCGTTGTAGGCAAAAACTAAGGTGAAATTGTGTCACCCATAGAAATGACTTTAAAAAATCGGAATACAATAGTTTGCTACCTTGCATACCATATTTTTATATCAGACTTTTTTTGTACTGTCACAACTGAAACTATTTAAGTACCATAGAGCACATTTACTTACATGCAATTACAATAATTATTTAGGTCAGTTCTTCACCCTACTAATATTTCTGTCACTGTTATCACTGTTAGCCTATTATCACTATCACTCAAGTTGCCTTCACTGCTGCTATCTCGTCTTACATTATTTTCTAAATGATCTGTTACAGTATCCCTTATTCGGTTCGATCTCACGTAGTCATTTTAAATTTTCATTACGTCACGTCTTGATCTCTAGTCTGCAGGAGAAATACAATAAAATTCCTTCGACACTGTCCACAGAAAAATGCACGGTTTTTCTTTCAACACGCTTCTTCACGGTTGCCCAAGTCAGTTCCATAGGATTAAAATCCAGCTGATAGTGTAGAAGTTATAAAACAGAATGTCCTTGGTTTGCCAAAATAGCATCTATTTTAAAAGTTTTGTAAGTTGGTTTGTTTTGTTTAATTAGTGCATACAGCTCCGGCTTTAACATAGATGGACTACAAGGAATGTTATGGTTTTTTAACCAGTTAATCATGTCTGCCTTTTTTTGATAATGATGTTGGAGGTGGATTTATTTGTACATTGTGGTAGGAGGCATTATCTATTACTATTACGCTGTTCTTATTAAAATGAAATAAAACTAAACGCTTCATATTTGATTAATACTGATGTTTTTTGAAAAGTACTCACACAATAACCTCCACAGCGTCTCAGAGAAAAGTAAGCTATGTTTCTCTGTTGACACATGCGCATTACATAACCTGCGCTGTTAGCACAAAAACGGTTGATTCATGTCTAGCAAACTTTACTGTATATTGTAAAATGGATGGTTCACAAGTGTTTTATGAGGACAGAGTTTCCTCCAAAAGTTATGTGGAAGACAAGGTGTCTTCGTATGGTCCCTTAGTTTTTTGTGATTTACCTGGTAAAGCCAGGAGAGGTAATAAGTGTTTCGTGGTGCCCTTTGCATGGAATGAGATAGTTCAGGGGGGTTGTGAGAAGTATTGTGAGAGAGAGAGAGAATAATAGAGTTATATACGTTGAGAAGTAGTTATATTGAGTTGAAAGAGAGGTTAGAATTGAAGGAGATAGACGATATAGAATACTTACCTTGTAAAATAGAGATGGATGATTATTTTGATGTTGTGATGAATGTAGTGGAGGAATATGATGATAAAATAACTTACCTTATGTTGAACAAAAATAATGATGGAGACAGAACTAAAATCACCAATGTAGACGGGCTTTGTGAATTAATGGTAGACAAAAATATAGTTAATTGTGTTAATGTAATTAACGAAAGTAGTCATTATAATGATCATTACAATGTAAGGTATGTTGACAAGAATGACTTGTGTTATAAATATATAAGACTAATATACGACGACGGCAGTTAGAAAAATCAGGAATGAACATTTAATTATTTGAGTCAATGGTAAAATTACTTGGCTGATTTATGTAATGATGTGTGGTAAACAATAAAATTATGACGGAAATTTATAAATAAATGTGTTAATGTTAAATGTATTATGTCAAGATTATCTTGTTGTAATGTATATTATAGCTTATGTGTAACACATGTTTGTAATAAGAATGAAGGGTATAATAATAAATAATAACATTTTATTTTGCTAACGAAGGAACAAGAGGTAATTGTGTTTTAAATAATGTAACTAAAGAACAAGATTTATAGAAACTGGAAATTGAAGGAAGTTGTAATGTAATCAGGAATGTTGAGACTGAGTCTGTTTATAAAACAAGCCTTGTATACAACTGTGGATGTAAACAGGTATGTTGTCTGTTGTGTGACTAATGTTTACAGTCATGATCGAGTTGATAACTGTTTTACTTTGATGAATCAGTACTATGAGTAAAAAATATTATGAAACAAATGATGTAATGTTTGTAAACTTTACTGAAATACCAAGGCGAGACTAAACATTAAACTAACTAGAATCATTTTGAAAAATGTAATTAAAGTAAATGAATTTGTCTTGAACCCATGAAGAAACTAAATTAAATTTGAGTTGGCCTTGGATCAACTCAACAATGTGAATTTTAGGGATGCGTTTAAATTTATTTTGATTTGAATTTTAATTGTAATGGTAAATTAAATAATAATTGATGAAAACGAAATGATTGAAATATTCATTAAAAATTGGAAACTGAAGGAAATTTTTGGGTAAAAATAATCAAAAATGTTTGGGTTAATTAATGTGTTACTTTGGAGGGGTAATAATGTATTGTGAACATTATTCAATTTGTATGGAATTTATATGATTAGTTGTAAGTATACCGTAGGTTTATATGACCCTGTGGACATTGTATTCTATGAAGGCCAGTTATAGAGTCGATGGAAACCAATGTTTATTATGTTGTATCCTGTTTATGTAATAATGTACGAATATAGAACAGCGGTCATTGTAGGCCAACTACACTAAATGGAAAGCCAGCACTTTGTATAAAAAAGAACCAGTACTTTGCCAATAATGAACCAGTATGGCTAAGAGGAAACGAATCAGTGGGGGATATGGAGTAATGGAAGGCCTTTTGTTAATATTTTAATTGAATGTTTCAGAGTAAGGTGATACTGTGGTGGGTGCCTATCTGATTTTATGGTGTTGGGATCTCGAGCAGAGAAGTCCAGTAAGGTCGGATGGGTGCAGCCACAGCCACTGGACTAAGGGGGTAAGTACCGATGATTTTAGTAAAGAACTAAGGGGGGTTGCGGCGCCCTATCTTCACTAAACCTCTTAGGTTTTAGGCAATGAGAGTTTTTATGCTTCGGCATAAAACCTCTCATTGGGGGGGGGTATTGTAATGGTACAGAATTGTATGCTAGAAGGAATAATTCAATTCAGTTTTAATTTGAAAGCAGTTAGGATTCACCTGTGAGGTGCCCCATTGTAACATACAATATTATGGTAGACTATTTATGTTTAATGTCTGAGTCAACCAGCCAGACGTATTACGCAACAGCTTGCCAGCTTAGTCTCTGTGTAAATCACAGTAAGAACTTTGTCACCCTAGATTTTGCATCAGACAGTAGCAGGGAGCAGTGCATTAACAAGTTAAACGGTAGCCTCGGGTGTGTAAGATAGGCCGAAATTAAAAACGGCCTATCTAATAAAATATTTATAAAAAGTGTACAAACAATATAGCGTGGTGCAGTTCAACTGTAACTCATGACCGCGCGGTCAGCTAATTAAAACCATTAGCGCTCGAGCAAAAGTAAAGTCGGCCGACAAGTATTAAAATGTGAGAAAAATAGTTCTAGTAACCAGCAAACAATTAACGCTATACAAATGACAAAATAACTCTAACTAACTTCAAGTGACTTTCGGAGTGCGGGACAAAATAAGTGCTTACAAAATTGGATCAGGTCTACAACCAGGCTGAGTACTCATTTAATCACTTTCTTCTAATTACAAAATTTGAACAGCCGTAAAATCTACACCTGTTTATTATGAGATCTCTAAGGGAACGGGAGTTCATTTGAATATTAATGTAAAAGAAAGAGTGTGTGTGTGTGTGAGGTAATGTAGAGGTTACATACTGGTTCATTTCAATATCCATATCCAACTAGTGATATCACTCATAATAATATAAAAAAAAAACTTAATAGAGATAAGAATTAATTTCATGGTTTGATATAAAATAGTTGTACAGCCTTTCATAGAACGTAAAAGAAGGGTGTGAGGTTTGATAGCAAATAAAAATAAGCATGTGATTTAGACAGTATAAAATGTGTTAGCTTAATTATTTTGCACTTAAACCCAGATAACCTTGTCTGCAGCTGTTTTCGTCTGTAAGACCCTGGAGAAGAACCCTAAGGTAAGATATTACTAATTGAAGTAAATTATATTGTTTCATTGGCCCCGAACTAGGGACTCGATTATATTATCAATTGAAAGAAAATAAAGAATATTGTTTCAAACAAATGTAATATGTTTATGGTAAGAATGAACGTATAGATGCAACCAGTGCTTCTTAACGCAAACCAGTACAGGCTAAGTGGAAAACAAACCAGTTGGGGATGTGGCACGGTAAAAGACCAGTTATTGATTTTTTATTGAATGTTACAGAGTTTGGTGATACTGTGGCGGGTGCCTGTCTGACTTTGTGGTGTTGGGATCTCGAGAGGGAAGTCCAGTAAGGTCATTCAGGTGCAGCCATAGTCGCTGGACTAGGGGGGTGAGTTACCCATGATTTTAGTAAGGATTTAAGGGGGGTTGTTGGCGCCATATCCTCGCTGGTCCTCTTAGGTTTTTTAGGCAATGAGAGCTTTCCTGTTTCGACAGAAAACCTCTTATTGGGGGGGTATTGTAAAGGGACAAACTGATGGGGGTCTATAATTTAAAGCTTTTCATGTTAACCATCTGCAGAAAACCTTTGAGGTAACCTTTTTATTTAACCAGAGTGTATTTTTTGGTCACTGACTGTAGCTCCGTGTAAGGCACAGCACGGTACAAGAATGTTTATTGCCATATTCCTGCGTACGAGCGCACGTGTGTACTGCTTTTCACAACGTGAAAGTCACGTTTAAGAATTCCTTCTCACCTTATACGAAACTACGGGAAAGCCGCGAGATGCTACCAGCCAATCACGAGCCAAGTAGCTGGGCACAGAGGGATGCTGAGCCATTTTGAAAAGCAGTCAACGAGAAACTATAGAGCTGCGCGGGTCAGTGAGTGAGCACGCGGTCCCACTAATTGGTGTACAAATAATTAAGCAGTCGACGAAAATCCCTCCGACCGCGCGGTCAGCCAAAACAGTGTTCACGAACCAATATAAGTCGGCCGACTATTAAAAAAGGAAAAACTTAATTAATCAGTAGTTAAACATGTGAGTGGAGACTCGATATAGCAGTGACAATTTGCAAAAACAGTTTCGAAAGTAAATGGACAAAAAGTGAATATGAAACAGTGACGCAATGACGAGGAGAAGCAGGAAAAGGGATAAGTAACTCATAAACAATTTTATATAATTATAAATGATACACTAAACTTTTAAACTGTTACCTACTGAATTTTGAGAAAAATTAATTAAAAAAAAGGGAATTTAAAGAAATAGTGTGTGTGTGTGTGTGTGTGTGTGTGTGTGTGTGTGTGTGTGTGTGTGTGTGTGTGTGTGTGTGTGTGTGTGTGTGTGTGTGTGTGTGTGTGTGTGTGTGTGTGTGTGAAAATTATGTAAGGGACAAAAGCACTGGGTTGCATTAATTATATTTAAGATATACCGATTGTGATGTGTATTTTCAATGTTTGTTTTTCTTTTTAGTATGTTGTATTATCGTTAAATAGGAAAACGTGGAGAGGAGGGAGAAGAGTATTTTGTTTAAAGGAAAAGTAAATCAGTGTATGTAATTTGACATCAATTATTTTGAATATGATAAATAAACCCGAATTCATTTGAACACAAGTAGACTCAAAGCATTTATTTCAGACAACCTAATTTCTGTTCTCCAAATAAACGCTCACACGAACTCTGGGTAGATTTTGGTGGTATGGAAGTGTATAAAAAACGGTAAGTAAATAAAAGTGAAAAAGTAAATTATATTACAGGGATGGGAAGATAAGATTGTAGATAGGAATGCATAGAGGAGGATTATAAAGGATGGCAAGTCATATTTTATTATTACCCTGTAATAAGTCAATAAAACATGTCTTTTTTATAACCTGTTACACCAGTTCTATAACGTGTCTCACTAGCTATAACATATTAGGCTCAGCCATTTGTCTAAAATTAACTCCTTCACTGATAATATAAAAAATGCATTTTGGAAATTACATACTCACATGCACACTGTATTCTCATAAGCAATACTTTAAACAACAGATTCAGTATTTTTATATGACTGTTACCTCATTTTAGTTTCTTTCAGAAGAGTTTCCAACCTGCCAAAGTAAGCAGACATTCTTAAGTTAACAATTTGTTCGCAGCTGATTTTCTGCTTCAATTCTTCAGGCATTATTTGCGTCACATACTCTCTCCACTCAATATATGGGTATAATGACTGAAGTCGATTCAGTGACATATAATTGATCACTGAACTTGTCTCCCACATTTCTTCTGGAGGTACTGTAATCTTAACAATATAAGAAAATATATATGATATTTATAAACAAATATTTAATATTTAACACTAAAAATGTTCAAAACGTTTTTTCTTACTTGGCACATGTTTTGGGCATCAAATAGTTTCCCCCACCATCAGCCACTTAGTTTCTTGTCTAGCTGAATACTTGTGTCCAGGTTGGTTGTTGGCTGTTATATGGGTTCCTGTTGGCTTTTGGTTGTTTACATTGGTGTTACTGTGTGTAAGTGTAGTATGCTTTTGTTTTCTGAGCGTTTCCAGTGTTTAGTGTTTTAAAAATTATGCCATGTTTTGTGTTTACTTGTATTTATTCTGGTATTAGTTTGTTTTGTGTTTCATGATTATATATGTAATTTGTAGTTTACATTATATTTATATACTCATTTTTAGTTTATACATTTATCCTATGTCATCAAGAAGAAATCTGCTTGAGAATGGCAGAGACGGATTTGCCAAAATGTTGCAGAAAACGGCAAAAAAGATAGACTCAACCCAGAAAATATTATTATTATTATTATTATCATGATGTTTTTATAGTATTATGTAGAAAAACATGTTGATTGTGCATACCTACAATATTAATTTAATAATACGTGAAGAAAAGGAAATGAATGAGGTTTCATGCACACGCACGCACACACACACACACACACACACACACACACTTTAAAAGTTTTTATTCTGAACTCATACAATAGAAATTACTATACCAAATAGTGTACATTAAATATGATTAAAGAAATAATCTGCTCTTATAAAAACGCATTACCTTTACAAATAAAAGGAACGTGATGCAGTAGTTTTGCAACACACTGCTTTCCTGTTTATTTCTACATCTTACTGTGCTGTTCTGTTAAGTAAAAATATATTTTATAGTTTAAATATTTATGTTATTTTTTAATTCAAGGCACATTACTGATTAGATCTTCCATTAAAATATTCTTCGACCATTTAGAGGGTAGATTCAGTTGTCAGATCCCAATGTATACTGACGTTAACTACTGACTTATATGTTAACAATAATTTATTTTTTCTATTCTTTTACACAGAAAAAAAATTCATCCAGCAAGATGAAGAGGTTTTTGTATGGCTAGTGCAATAACTAGTTACAAACATTAGAAATGATTAGTATTTTGGTCGCATATACAGATTGCACACTCGTCAGGGATTTGGCTATGTTCACTTTGTTGTTGTTTTTAATGCCCAAGCAAATAGCATGAGTTATTCAACTCACCCACCAAAGGACACTGCCCAACAGTAGAAATATTTTAAAATCAGGAGGTGACTTGAACATGCGCCAGTATTTTCTAACAACTGTCCCTGGTATTCACAAACAGCAGCCAATCCATTTTTATTTATGTTACCGTAAATAAATAGCATGTCAGTCAACTTTCCAAATGTACACAAATTTGTGGTATCACCCATTATATATAATAGACTGAACTATTTTCTAAATTGGTAACAGCAAAAGTACTGCTCAAAAGAACTTTCATATACTACACACAAAACTTCATTGTTGACTGCCAACTTATGAAAAAATAAAAAAATATTTTAATAAGTTTTATAAGTTCTTTTTCAAATTTAGTTTATAACTTTTTCACATTTTTATGAAAATCTTCGTTTTATTTAAAATTGTAACACTTTTCTGGCGCATTTTGGTCTGTTTTGTTTTCAACTAAAGTAGAATTTTTTGAATTTGTATTTATATATGTAATTTTAATAGACTTTATACAGATCGATTCTCTCAGAATTAAATTTTCTGCAAGTTGAGTTGAAAATTTTTATTTATTTATTTATTGGCAAATTGACGAAGTTGTTTTATCCAATTTTTAAAAAGTGTGTTTTTTAACTCCAATTTTTGTGTGTTTTACACAGTTTTTTTAGAAACTAATTGAGATAGAGTTCTGGGATGTCTTTTATTCAATTTTTCAGATCAAAAGCCATAAGAAACCACCAAATTTATTCTTCACTTTATACCCCAAGAATTTCAGTATGGCTTCATTTTACTGTGGGAGCAGAAATCAGGCGAAATGTTTCATGAACCCTAACTCGCTAACGAACCATTTTTAGACTTATGTTTATATAAGCTTTTTTCCTTATTTTAAGCTATAGAACCAGCTCCCTACAGAGTGCTATGCAATTTTTAATCATTTCTACTAGTAATTTTGTACAAACCACTATGTTGTCTTTGGTACTGACGAGCGCTTTCGGCAATCAAGCCATCTTCAGGTCATTTACCAACGAAAATGACCTGAAGATGGCTTGAGTGCCGAAAGCACTCATCAATACCAAAGACAACATAGTGGTTTGTACAAAATTACTAGTAGAAATAATTGAGACCACTAACACTGCAATACAACAATAAATTTTAATCACCTGTATAACACAATTATAATAACAACTACTTGAAAAGTACTAAGTTGTAAACACAAAACCAATAATACGTAGTCTTTGAACACATTTAACACTTTAACGACCACGGTAAAATTCATTTTTCATACCAGGGAACCAAGTCTATGTTTCAACTGGATTAGCCTTGTAATCACATAAAAAATAGTAATCAGTCACTCATTTTCTTTTTTGAGCCTAATAAAATAAGAAAACATGAAGCGGTAGTACATGCCCGCTGTGATCCCTCGTACCAAGTTGATATAACTTTTGCCATGAATGGACCACAGCAGGCATATACGACCGCTTCGTTTGTGTCGACGTCTAATCACTCCCAGCCTATCCAAGCTCTTGGCCAATTGTGGTAACCTACTGAAGAATAATATTTGATTACTCATAGCTTTCTGTATGTGTTTGAAGTTTGCCTCACAGTTAGCCTTTTGAAAAACGATAAGTGGCGGATGCTGCCCCACATCATTACATAATATCAGTAACATGTAAGTTTATTAACAATGAAATGCAGTAAAAAAAATAAATATTACAGTCATTTCCTCTTTCTCACATTCATGTGTCCTTTCAATATACATGTATAATTTCTGTGTTTTTTTTTCTTTCACTTTTTAAATGTTGCCGTGAAGAAAGTATTTTCTTAATAGTAGAATATATATCACTGTAGTTATTAGATTACAGTTCAAAATTGTCAAACTTTTTCTTCATTATAGTTTGTTGTTTACCTAGTTCGTATTTATAAAACAAACCGACAAATTAATCTTCTTGTACTCAAAGGCTGATATATCTGGCATCCAGAAAAGGAAATCGCCTTTACCTTAAAGCGAAGCTGTTATCTTACTTATGATTTTTAAAACTTAAAGTTTTAAACTTAAACTTAAATTTATGCTTTTTAAGCTTGATCATTATACTTAAATATATAAAGATCTCCATTATATTTAAAGATATTTCTAATGAGAGACAAAGAAAATAATATTCAGAATCAGAAAACAACCTGTTACCAACAAACATCTAGAATAAGAATTGTATAAAGATCGAAAATGTGTGCCCAGATACGTTTTTGTGTTCCCAGTGATTACAGTAGTCACGTTAGTCGACAACGGTCATCTGGGCTACAGAGATCATTTTTCTGCACAAGGTTTGAGAGGTCATACACGCCCGATGTGGTCCCTACGGAGAGACAAGAAGCGGGAATATATACCTGCCATAGTCATTAAAGTGTTAATATTGCATTGGTGAAAACCGTACAGCAGTTAAAACTGCAAAGTGTGTAATGTCTGATTGCCTTTGTGAGTGGATACCAGTCTGTATTGTGAACAATGTATGGCTAACAAACACTACTCATATATATGCACTCATTCATACTTTACTCGCACGTTCAGGGACAAACAGTTAAGTCTGTAGCAGTATGTATAATGTATGGTAAACATTCATGAGGTCATGAGGTTGGCTGCTCACAATTGAGACACAAATTTTAACCCTTGGTTTTTCTATGTTTGATAATAGGAGAGATCTTTGGAATTTTACCCATTAAAAAAAGTAACAATTTTTTAACCAAATAATACTGTACTTACATTTGCAAGTTTTGTCTCAAACGTGACAACCTCTAAAAGTTCTTTCTTCACTGTTTTGTTATCTGCACCAAACATTAACGCAATGTCAACCATGTAAGAATAGTATGCTTTCACAACTGTACTCTTGAGACCTTTCATTAAATGCACTCTGTCCAGGGCTAATCTGGGTTGATTAATCTGCACAACGTAAATGACACAGTGAATAATAATTTAAGTAAAATTAAAATCTATATATTAATACGTGAAGAGAAAACTTTGTACCCCTTTTTAAGCATATTGCGCGCACGGAGGAGTGTGAGATTTGGCATAGTTAAAGTTTATATGGAGAAGGAGTGCAGAAAGCTAAAATTTATATATAATATGTGTTACAAATATATTAAATTAAATAAAATAAAACATTCATTTGCACTTGAAAATTCATTTAAACTTTTTCAAACAATGGTAATTGTTAAAAATAAAATAATTTTGTTGCCAGGCAATAAAATTATAATTTTTACTTCCATATTCCTTAAGGAATGGAAGTATGGTGATGGCAAAATATCGGTATGGAGAACGATACATGACTTCCATATTCTAAGATTTATATTTAAATCTTAATATCGCCTGCCAAGCGTGATATATTTTCTCTTATACATGATTTACATTAAAATGAAAAAATTATAATTTTATTGCCTGGCAACAAAATTATTTTATTTTCAACAATTACCATTGTTTGAAAAAGTTTAAATGAATTTTCAAGTACTTTACTCTTGTTAAAACGTAAAAGGTTGCAGGTAAACTACCCCTTCCCCTTAACCGATCTTCACCAAAATCTAAAGGCCTTGAATCCTCTACAATTCACTGACGTATGCAAAAAATTATTTGATTCTGTTTGAATTTGCGGCAGTTATGTTTGCCATAGAAAATACGCTTGATAAAAAATGTTGCAGGTAAACTACCCCTTCCCCTCAACCGATCTTCACCAAAAACAATAGGTCTTGAGTACTATACAAATCAGGGCTGTATGCAGAAAATTATTTGATTCTGTTTGAATTTGCGGCTGTTATCGTTTGCCATAGAAAATACCCTTGTTAAAAAAATGTTGTAGGTAAACTACCCCTTTCCCTTAACCGATCTTCACCAAAAACAATAGGTCTTGAGAACTCTACAATTTAGGGCTGTATGCAAATAATCTTTTGATTCTGTTTGAATTTGCGGCTGTTATCGTGTGCTGAGTCAAATGATTCAGCGCGAGTTTATTGGCATTTTTTTGACGGTAAAGACAGTACAAAAGTTAATGTAATAAGGAGTGCTGCTCTCTACCCGCGGATAGGAGAGGCTACCGTTTTCGAGTTTTCACCGTTTGATTGGTGTTTCCATCTGCTGAGTTTTTCCAGCAGTTTTAAACAACAGTGCCGCAGCCTGGTGAGATTTTCGTTACCCAAACGAGGGAGGCGTTCCGTTTTAGTTTGTCTCAACATGGAAGCCTAACTCACGACCTCGTAGAAAATCTCTTCGGTGGAGAGTTTAGTGTGAAAATCTAGCGTCGACTTCTTTTAAATATGAGATAAGTTTCTTAATGACTGCGGTAAGTTTTGATTTCATTATATTAATTATATACTAAACTTTTAAAGGAGAAAACGTTTTTTGTTAGTAAGCTTGAGTAAGCGTGCCCACTTGTTGAATCATGCATGGTGAAAGACGTAATTGTTCGTAAAGTTTTTATAAACCAATAAAGCTTGATTATTGGAGTGTCAGAATCTCGGCTTTAATACCTAAAGTACAATAACCACAATATATTTAATTTTACACTTTCATTAACACCGATGTAACGAGATTCGGTTGAGCACTTAACCTGTTACACAATGTGTCGTCATTAAGTGGTATAAAGTTTTGCTACAATGACAGTAAAACTTTATACAAATATAAATGGGAACTTACTCAGGCACGTTTTAAACGTAAATCATGTCTCATTCAAAGTAGTAGTATTCTCAGATTCTATGGAGTACAAAACTATGTGTTTTAAATAAATTCTGCGCCACGTGGTAACCTCAATTTCACTCAAAGTAATAAGTTCATAAGATGTTACAGAGCCAAGATAAATTATTGTATTGCAAAAGCAACTCACATTCAGTGAGGTTCAAGTTATAAAGCGTTATAAAGAATCATGGTTAGAGAACTTTTTTTAAGTAAGGCATGTTGGCCAAAATAATGTTACCAAGTTTTATTATGTACAACATAACTAGGTGTTGTTTTTATTTATGTATTTTGGAGGGTGTCCAAACTGTGGGGGCATTTGTGTGTGGTCTCTCACTAAAAATGTAATGTGTGACAATAGGGTTCACTGAACAGAGACAAGTCCTGCTGCCACTGAACGAAATGACATCTTAAAAGCTCCACACTCGACACCGAAGAGAACAACGTCCGCAACAACATGCCAATCATGAGATCGCCACGCTATAAATAAGAGATCATCCTTCTGGGCACATATAAGCAGGTGAAAAATATCCATTTATATTCACACGTAGAATCAACATGGCACCAGTTATACATAATCATCAGTTTTACCGTTCAAGTATACATTCATTTGGATCCCCAATTGATGGGACAGTTTAGTGTGAACACTAAGTATTAATTGTAAATTTCAATACATGTATAGTAAATTGTCAGTTCAGAGACTGACATGTGTACCACACAGCATCCAACTTAGATTTCCACTCATTTCTTTATAGTACTTTCGCTACAGATTTAAAGTCAGTTTTGTTATTAATATTTTCTCAAGTTTAATTTACTATGCATAAAAACATATATTTTCCCTTATTTTAAAATCAGGTTAGGTCATTTGTATAAAAAGATTACTGGGGAGGTAGGTGTTATTTTAAATTAGTTTCAACCAAGCTGTGCCTGTCGAAACACTTTTCAACTTGTTTGTCGAAACAAGGTTGTTGAAACAAGGTTGTTGAGACTGGTTATAAATTGAAGAAACATGTCCGTCTCTGACACACAAATGTATTTTTTTATATAAGGTGCTAATATTGTGCAATTTTTCCCTTTCATTAATTGGCCCTATTTTAGTCTATATAAATTCTTTATTTTAATCATGGTAACTGGGGGGGGGGGCGTTAATTATTTTAAACATTTTTTTATTTCTCATCTTAATTAAGTATTTTAGCACTTAGCCACTTAGGCACTTGGTTTTAAATTTTAATGTCCTGGGGACATTTGTATGCAATACTTTATGATACACATGACGTGCAATTAACCCACACCATGGGGGTAAATTTATAGAAATAAATCTTTAATCCTAATTGGGATTCCTACAAAGAAGAAGTTTAGAATTTATATACACCAGAAGGGTAATATAAAAAGGGCGTGGCAAGAGACCTTTATGTATTTGTATACTATTGTATATGTAATTTGTCTTGTGGAACGTGTTATGTCTGTATATTTCTGTGTACATTTTGGGGGATATATATATATATAAATATTATGCATTGCTGTACTTTTGGTGGGATATAGGGATTTTATTTATTATTAAGATTTATATACACCAGTAGACGAGTATTCTATCTCAATAATCGTGGCTGATCATTTCTTTATGAAAATTAATTATTTTATTTAACAAGTATAGTAAGTGTCACCTTTAAAGTTCATTTAAATTGGATGAATAATTATTTTAATTATTAATAGTAACTGTGAATGAAATTATTTACCTTCATCAATTTATATACTGCATTTTAAAAGAAACATATGATATAAATTTTATATTTTAAGAAATAGTTTAATGGGAGTTTCATTTTGAGGTTAATGATTATTTTAAATTTTCAATTCATTGATGGTGACATAGCAATTATTTTCTTGGATTCAGTTTATATTATTCAGGTGGCCTTGTTGAGAGGATATACTTCTTTAGTTAACTATTTAAAAGGGGAATTCTAAATCACTGTTGTTTTTTTATTATTAATATTATGAGATAGAATAATAAAACCATTGTTAATTATTTAATTCTTGAGTTTTTATTGCAAGTCCCGTCTTACTGGATCCAGCGCAATTTTTAGCTTCTCTAGGCCTTAGCCTAGTTTTAATTAACTTGTAACCCCTCTTTACAAAAAGAAATATTCTTTTTGTTTGAACTACTCAAAATGAAGTAGGGGTTTCAATCGTTTGCCATAGGAAATACCCTTGTTAAAACATAAAACGTTACAGGTAAACTACCCCTTTCCCTTAACCGATCTTCACCAAAAACAATAGGTCTTGAGAACTCTACAATTCAGGGCTGTATGCGAAACATTATTTGATTCTGTTTGAATTTGCGGCTGTTATCGTTTGCCAAAAAAAAAAATTTCCCTTGATAAAAAAAAACCGTTGCAGGTAAACTACCCCTTTCCCTCAACCGATCTTCACCAAAAAACAATCGGTCGTGAGTACTCTAAAAATCAGGGCTGTATGCAAAAAATTATTTGATTCTGTTTGAATTTGCGGCAGTTATCGTTTGCCATAGAAAATCACCATACTTCCATTCCTTAAGGAATATGGAAGTAAAAAATCTACAGACACACAGACAGACACACACACAGACACTTTTCGGAAAACGACTTTTTTTCATGTTTTGAGTGTAGTAGAATCAGAATCTGCAATAATCTCGAACACGTTTTTTTTTGCCATCACCATACTTCCATTCCTTAAGGAATATGGAAGTAAAAAAATCGTGTTCGAGATTATTGCAGATTCTGATTCTACTACACTCAAAACATGAAAAAAAGTCGTTTTCCGAAAAGTGTCTGTGTGTGTGTCTGTCTGTCTGTGTGTAGATTTTTTTCTATGGCAAACGATAACTGCCGCAAATTGAAACAGAATCAAATATTTTTTTGCATACAGCCCTGATTTGTAGAGTACTCAAGACCTATTGTTTTTGGTGAAGATCGGTTAAGGGGAAGGGGTAGTTTACCTGCAACATTTTTTTATCAAGCGTATTGTCTATGGCAAATGATAACAGCCGCACATTCAAACAGAATCAAATAATTTTTTGCATACGTCCCTGAATTGTAGAGGTCTCAAGGACTTTTGATTTTGGTGAAGATCGGTTAAGGGGAAGGGGCAGTTTACCTGCAACCTTTTATGTTTTAACAAGAGTAAAGTACTTGAAAATTTATTTAAACTTTTTGAAACAATGGTAATTGTTAAAAATAAAATAATTTTGTTGCCAGGCAATAAAATTATAATTTTTTCATTTTAATGTAAATCTGTACATAGTATAAAGTAAAGTCGGTCCGTTTTCTCTCTGTGTTTGAAATCGCTAATCTCAGGAAGTACTGAACGGATTTTATTCAAGTTTTCGCCAATAGATAGAGTGTCTATCGAGGAACATTTACGTGTATAATTAATACATATATGTTGTACATTAGCTTAGCTATCACGGTTTATGTCAAGTAAGTGGTATAGTTTACATCTTATATATAAAAATGAATGTTTCTTTGTTTGTCCCGTATGCGTTCCTATACCATTCATCCGATTGCGATGAAACTTCGGTGAGTTGTTGTGCGCACGTCCGCGAAGGTTTCTTCCACATCTCCTCCTAAACCACTGTACCGATTTCAACCAAACTTGGCACAAATATTTTACGCAACGGGAGAACCAACATAGGATAGGTGTTTTTTCGATGGGGTCCTTTTGGGGGTTCTTTGGGGTCTTCCACATCGCCTCCTAAACCACTGGACCGATTTCAACCAAACTTGGCACAAATATTTTACGCAAAGGGAGAACCAACATAGGACAAGTGTTTTTTTCTATACGATCCTTTGGGGGGTCCTTTGGGGTCTTCCACGTCTCCACCTAAACCATTGGACCGATTTCAACCAAACTTGGCACAAATATTTTACGCAACGGGAGAACCAACATAGGACAGGTTTTTTTTTTATACGATCCTCTGGGGGGTCCTTTGCGGTCTTAAAAAACTATTAGATCTGGTTACTATGGCAACCCAATAGAATAGATTCTGTTCTAAATATATTATCGCATTAAATTGAAGACCACGCGAACGAAGTTGTGGGCAACAGCTATTTATTTTTAAGAAGCCTACTTTAATTAAACTTTATTAATTAAACTAACATTTTCATTACGTACAACGTAAAACTCCGTAGCGAAGCACGGGTATTCTGCTAGTCATGTATAAGAGAAAATATATCGTGCGTGGCAGGCAAGCATATCTCAGTTATGTACTGTTTACGTTTCAATTTTATTATTATCACTACCGCAATAAAAATGCAGGGAAGACACACACACACACACACACACACACACATACACACACACAATTCGCGTTATTTCTGGCCTCATTCATGTTTATTTTCTTACATTTGCACGGTTTTTAAATGGAAAGTGCCGAACCCATACCAACATAACCATTGCAAGCCGAAAAAGTGTCCAGCGTGGATAGCGATTTGCTTCCTGTGGATCGCTGGGCAGTGTAACTGCACGTGTTTACAGAGGAACGATTCATAGACAGACTTTTCGTCTTTAGGGAATGAACCCTCTGCAAGATGCTGAGGGTCCATGAGTGACTTCGGAGCGCTCCTTCTTTTCCGCGTGTTTGTTCTGTGAAACGTACACTGTAGATTCGCAGATTTATTCTAAGCAACGCTCAATAGGAAATGTTGAAAATTTTTGTCCACGGTGAACCCTCATACACACTAAACCTGCTCTGATGTTTTAATTACGGACATCATAATATTAAAACTTTGGAAACTTGAGCACTACTTAATGGAGATCAATCATTAACTTATACAAGCCATTAATTGTATGCATATTTTTTATATATATGTGTACAACGTTATCGGCAACAAAGAAGTAGTTTTTGTTAAAATTCCTTCCCGGGATATTTGGCCATAGTCCAATGTTTTCTACAAAACCAGACGTTTCGGCAATGCCATTGACTTCCATCATCAGTGAAAATCGAGTGCGATAACGTGAGGTGGTATATGTTAGTGACCACAGTACTGTGGTTAAGGCTGAAGCAGTAAGTAGAAAGAAGTAGTTTCTATGGTAATATTTCATTTCGAAAATGATTTTAAAAATAAATCTTAGAATATGGAAGTCATGTATGGTTCTCCATACCGATATTTTCATTTTAGTGTACGTTCATACTGCCACTGTCAAACACATAATAGTCTGTGGTCAAACAGTCGCACAGAGTAGAGATTGTTGCCAAAGAATTTTAAAATGTTGCCAACAAATAATTACTGACAGATTGACTGAATGAGCTGTGAATTTTGTGTGATTTCAAATGTTCCTTTTTCAATAGTCTGTGGAGTGTATGTCAAGGCAAAAAAGCATTTATTTTATATTTTGAATATTAGATATGTGTTTTATACATTAATGTGTAGTTGAAAGTGAAATACAGCTTGCTTAATATACACCTGTTGCAAAAGGAAAATTTTGTAGCAGCAATTTGAATTGACTTTGTAACAGGACAAAAAGCCTGTTTTCATAAATATGGTATTCAAGGATTTTGCATTGTATTTTTTATTGTATTCATGCTTATAAAACATGGTTAGGTCAGCTTCCCCTATGTCGGCATAAACAACGCAATTTCATCGATACGATTTAACTCAAGGCCGAGGGCGTACGTGTAAAAGAAGACGTATTCAATGGCGGTTCTGATCGACACAAGCAAATTGGTATGACAAATATTGACACACGTCATAACGATGACGAGGAACAATGCCATCAGCTGCTGCAGACAAAGAGTTAATCACAATTGATCCCCTCCACCTGTCAACAATTCGACACAATGTCTGCCCACTCTGAAGAACTTTGTCATGGCGACAACACGTAAAATTTTCTCTGGTCCAAAATAACCAGTTAAAAGTGTGCATCTAAATTAAAATGTAATCATCAGTCAATAGTGAACAGTTAACAGTTTAACCATGTAAATTCAGTGAAAGAAATGACAAAAAACAGACAGTACTAACAACAACGAAGTACGCCAGCCAACGGCCGGATCATGGAGAACGTCTGAACTGCAGAACAACTACAACCTTCAGGAAAGTCCGAATTCTTATTATTATTATTTTTCAAAATTAGAGCTCTAAATAATCACGAATAGAATTTTCAATGCACCAAAATTAGTATCTGTAACAGTAGTATGTGACGGAGAGAGTGAAAGTGAATGCCGGCTACCATTAAACTAGGCATTGGTTTATGGGGTATAAAAGGGGTTATGCTAATAAAATGAATAAATAAAATCGCATTTGCAAGGTAAAAAATGTTTCTTTTATACTATTATCTTCAGGTACATGATCTAGAAAATTAATAACGATAATTGATGAGTAAGAGCGGAACTGCATAGCTGCCATTTTGTGTAATGACTCCAATTGTAATGTAACTGAGCAACTATAGAGATTATTAAACCAGTGTGTTATTCTTAAACAAATGTGTATGAATCGTTATTTCAATAACCCAGGCTGCTTCCGTCTCTCGTTTAACGATACTTTGGGACCCTTAGGTGTAAATAAAATATCCAGTGTAGACGATATGAACACGTGGCTACCGGAAGTATGGTATGATCACACACGAGGTATGCAAATAAACTATAATTTTATTGTATGTACTCATAATTATAAATACGTTGTTTATGAAGAGAGTTAACAATGGCAGCCCGCAACAGGGACTCGATATAATAAATTATTTTATATAAATGAACCAGAGTACGGAAGCAGACGGGTAGCGAAATATACGTAACACACAAGCAACATAGGTTACCAGTATAGGTTATGTTATTGTTTGAGTAAAATACAAAACACCAACCGAAAATAAATGGTAGTTTATTATTAAAAAATTATTATTACTATTATCAAAATGGCAAATAATGAAACTATAAATATGAATGATACAGCGACAGAATCTATGTTGAGTGAACCGGAAGCAAACTCAACACCTATTGTAAACAATAAGATATCACTAGAGGACCTTTTTCAATTAATGAAAATACAGAATAATGAATTAAGAGAACAGAGTATTAAGTTCGATACAAAATTAGACAATTTTAATGATAAATTAGATGAGCAAAACACAAGATTAGACAATTTCAGTGATAAGTTTAACCAGTTTGATGAACAATTCAATTATATGAAAAAGGAAATCAAAGAACGAAACGGTAATTTTGATAAACATTTTGAGAAGTTAAACATGAAAATGAGTAAAGTAATAGACAATTTGAACTTAAATAAAGACAAGGCAAGTAAAGGAGAGAGTTGTAATAGTAAAAATAAAAATATGATATTAGAAAATGATTATGTAAACAGGGGTAGTGATAATGAGATTTTATGGGGAATAGAATATGATAATGATGGAATGATAGTGTGTGTTGAAGGGTTAAAGAGAGTGTGTAAAGAAAATATAATTGTAGGAGGATTGCAGGGGGTAAATTCTTCCCTTAATGGCGTAGTTGGGAGTGAAGCCCATGTGTTGAGGAAGGACGAGAGTGCCTTCAATGTATATTTGGGAGACGATAGGTCTACAAATAAAATTGTCCCTGGCTTTTTTTGTGAACTTCACAGGTGGTGCAGTAATTGTGAATTAGTGTCCCCTGCAAATGTAGAAAGAGAGTATGTAGCTTGGTGTGATAGAGAGAGATATATTGAGAGAGAGAGAGAGAGAGGTGTTGTGAGATATATGGTGAGAGAAAGAGAGAAATAGAGATTTTTAAGATGAGAAGAACTTATGAAGAATTTATGGAAAAGTTAGGAGTAGAGATGATGTATAATAAAAATAAGAACTTACCTTGTAATGAAGCTGATATAACAATAGGAGAAGATGATAATGAAAATAATGACTTTATAATGTACCCAGTGGTGACTAATAATACACAAGGTGACAGGACAATAACCAATCATGGCAGATTATATGAGTTTGCAGAAAATGATGAAAATTTGAATGGTATATGCATTTATGATGTTAATATAAGAGATTCAATAATAAGCAATGTATATAGATATAAGATAAGATTATTGTTTGATGATGGAGGATAGATATTTTATTGTGTTAATGAACATTATGTGGACAGTGTTTTTGAAATGGACTGATTATGAACTGAGTTTTGATAAATGATAAAATGATAATTTGGATTGTATATTTTTTGTTTGTATTAATGTCAATGTATTTGTGCACTCTTGCTGTTGTGTATTATATGTATTTTTGTGTAAACCATGTACTGTAGAATTTTAAATAATTGAAGGAAGTTTGATAATGATTTTAAATAATTATGAGATTTAGATTCTAGTGGATAATAAATGAAGCATGTAATATATTTGGATATAGAGATGTATTATTATTAGTAGGTGAGGGATGAATTTTCTAATGCAATTGTAAATGATCACAGTAATTTAAAGGGTTTCAAAAGGGATAGAGCTTGGGTGATAACTAATAAAATAAAGGCATTTGAATTAGTCAATTGGAGTTAGTTAAATAGAGTTATTGGGAGTTAGTGAAAATAAGAATGTTGAGATACAGATAATATATAAAGAGGTGTTAGATATTTTAGGGACACAGTGGTTAGTGATTATATGTAGAGAGGTGAGTAATGTAAATGGTAGATATATTTGTTGATGATGATATTTTGTAGTAAGGGTAGTGGTGTAAGG
Organism: Magicicada septendecula; assembly: GCA_034769895.1. Lineage (NCBI taxonomy): Eukaryota > Metazoa > Arthropoda > Insecta > Hemiptera > Cicadidae > Magicicada > Magicicada septendecula. The sequence continues at coordinate 17,089,842 of CM068374.1, forward strand.
AGTGATCAGCATGCGACGTGGCAAAAGACCAGCGTGCAGCGTTGTGGCAGGCGGAGTAATTTAGGTTAAGGGAGTGTTTGCCGATATTTGGTGGAGGGCAAATGGTTAAGTATGTGTATGGCCAGGTAGGGAACACACATCCTAGTTCAAAAACGAGTGGTGCCAGAGGATTTAAATGGGATTAGTGAAGGGGGTTGTTAGTGAGATATTGGTGTCATAATATGTTAATGGTTAGTAGCGGTTAGTAGAAAAAAGGGGTAGTACGGTTAGATAGATGAACGCCAAAATAAGATATAGATAATAGTGAATAACGGTCTCACCCAAATGAATTTAGGAAAAGGTTAGAAAAAGAAAATTCATAGTAGAGAGATTGATAATAAATTTGAAATTTTTTTTATAGAATCTAATGATATAATCAATGTTAACTAATTAAAAGCTGAAAAGAGAGTTGAAGCCGTAATGCCTTATAAAGTTTTATACAAGTTATTTAAATGTGAATTATGTAAGATAAATGTAACAATGCTAATTTTTGATGTTCAATGTTTATTATGTTTTTATTATGATGATAGACCCACAGTAAGGGCGTATAATTATATAACTTATAGATATTATGATATCTAATTACCTTTTCTAATGTAACGCTGAAGCAAAGACAAGGAGATTGTAACGGTACAGAATTGTAAGCTACCCCAGTTTAATTTTATATTAATTCAAATCATCAATTCAATCACTTTTCAAATTGTTAACTTTCACCTGTGAGGAGCCCCAGTACAGCAATGCACACAGTTAGCCTAAACAATTGCCCAGACATATTGCATAACTGCCCCAGCAGCAGGCTTTTTGTGAATCTCAGTCTGCAGATTGTCACCACTGAATGAACATCAGTCAGAGCAGTGAAAACTTCGTGCATCAAAAAATAGTGGCCTCTGGAGTGCAAGATAGGCCTAGAGTAAATGGGCCTATCTATTAAAAAACACAAAAAGAGTTCCAGTTGCAACTCATGGCCGCGCGGCCAACCTAAACGAGCTAAGTGTTCGAAAAATTATGTCGGCCGACAAAATAAAAAGAAGTGGATTAAAATAATAGTGGCGCATCAACCTAATACGAAATAATCAATAACAGTACCGCGGTTAAACAGTGTCAAAACTAATTTATGGTGTGTTAACCAAAGAAAAAAAAACAGTGCATTCACTGCAGAGGTGCAAAACAGCGGAGTTCTTCAGACGTTAAGTATTAACTGAGTTTTAGCCAATATCATTTTACTTTTTTCTCCAGAGTATAATTCAACATAATAAATTGTAAATCTGAAATGTACATCAGAGATCTCAAAGTGGGGTTTAAATAGAACGACAAAATCAAAGAACGAATGTGTGTGAGTGTGTGGCTAAATCACATATTGGTTCATTGCTAAACATAAATAGTTGCGGTATACCATAGTTGTCATAAGCTAGTTAATTAAGAAATATTCATTTTGTTACTTTGTTTGATTTTTACAAATTGTTACTCATTCAACAAGTATTTAATCTAACAAAAAGAAATAAGAAATTTAAATGTTATAAAAGAGAGACGAAGTAGTTATTTGGCATAATAAACCAGAGGCAATTTGTTTTAGCACAAACTGTGTATTTGATCTTTACCCCTTGTATCTCGAATAATCCTTTCTGCAGCAGTTTCGTCTGTACGACCCTGGGAAAAAACCCGAAGGTAAGAATTAATTATTAATAAGAGTAAGTCAGTTGTTAGATTGGCTCCCGTAACAGTGACGCGAGTATAGGGTTTATAACCTATATTCGCCAGACCTAATTAAGCTGCAGAACGGGTTATTTGGGAGTGGGGCGAGGTTGTAAATTGTAGACTGTGAAAGCAAAACCAGGCATATTTATATATGTAAAAATAATATAAAACAAAAATGGAAAATAATAGTTTGACCGAATCAACGGTCATGAGTGGGTTGGAGGTCCATTCGACCCCTATCCCAGTTCAATATAGAGAATCAAGTAAGTCAGCTGAAATAGATGACTCAGGGATTCAGGTAACCCCACCCGTAATGAATAAAAATAAACAATCTGAGGATAATGATATGATAAAAATGATGCAATTGCTCTTGGAGAAAAATACAATGTTGTGTACTAATTTTAGGGAACAGAGTGTAAACTAAATGAATTAAGTAGTAATTTCAATACCAAATTTGATGAACAGAATGTTAAATTAAATGAGTTAAAGGGTGATATAAATAATATTGACCAAAAATTTGATAAGCGTTTATGTGAAATGAATACACAAAATGTTAAGTTCGAAATCAGTATGAATAAACGTCTAAATGAGATGGATGAATGTTTCAACACATTTAGAGAACAAGTGATAGGATCAGTAAATGAACAATTCAATAATTATATCATTAATGTAAACACACAAGTGTCAGAGACAGTCAAAATACAAGTCCATGAGCAAATTCAAGAGATGAAAGATAATTTTGAAAGTAAACTAAATAAGTGTAACGTTGATAATGAAGTGTTGTTAGTAAATGCCAATGAGAATGAGAGAGAGTGTGAAGACAGTTTAAATGTAGAGCATAAAAAGAGGGCAAAATTTTCTAGTGATACAGGTGAAGAAAAAGTTTCACCAGCAGTGTTGTTGGAGGACAAAGGTTCCTCCTTAGTTTTGGTAAAAGACAAAAGGTCTTTAAATTATTTTTTATGTGTATCTGGTAAAGCCAGATGTTGTAATGATGTTGTGTTGCCCTCTGGATGGAGTGAGATTATGAAATGTTGTGGTGATGGAAGTGATTATGAGAGAGAGAGAATGGTAGAAATATTTAAGGTGAAGAGAGATTATGAAGAGTTAATACAGAGTTTAAATAGTGAGAGAACTGGTAGAATTAAAAACATACCTTGTGTGACAAATAATGTGTATATTGATGACAAATATTTGCCTGTTAATGAACCTATAGTAGTAGAATATGGCAATAATGATGTAATGGTAATAACAAAAAACACTGACGGAGACTTTACAAATAATACTGATGTCGACTTGATTTATGTTAAGATAATTTTGGGGGGTAACCCTATAGATTATTGTTTTGGTACAATGGGAAAAATAAAATTTTATGGCCATAACACACAAACTAGCCATATGTTGTGTATCAATAAAATTGAAAAGTGTCATGTACCGAAAAGACTAATTTTTGACGATGGAGGTTGAATTAAAAAAGCAATGTATGGACATATTAAATACTTTAATATATGGTAATGACCTTGCTGAATTTAGGTATTGATGTGTGGTATATAAGAAAATTAGTACGGAAATCTGTAAATAAATGTGTTAATGTTAAATGTATTGTGTTAATAGTATTCTGTTGCAATGTATCTTATAGCTTATGTGCAACATATGGTTGTAATGAGAGGGAAAGGTCTAATAATAAATAATAATAATTGTATTCCACTAAAATAATGAACAAAAGGTATTCATGAAGCCTATTTTGTATTTATATTCACAGTGTTTTAAATAATATAACTAAAGTTAAAATGTTTTTAGTCAAATGTTATTAAAGTAATTGTGGTGAATTAAAATATATCTGAGCTGAATTGGAATAAAAAATTTAAGAGGCAAATATGTTAACTAAAAGATTTATAAAAATTGAAAAGTGTAGTACAGGTGTTAGAGGTGAGGTTGCAGAATGTTTAGACTATGTGAGTGTTTATAACGGTGTTTATAACACAAGTCTTGCAGACAACTGTTGATGTAAACAGGTGTGTTGTATGTTGTGACTAATGTCTACAGTCATGCTGAATTGACAATAACAAAAAATGTTGTAGTCTGCTGAATCATTGCCAGTAGTAAAATCCTATTATGACATAAAAGGAATGCAAGATGTGTTGAAATGGAGGTGGTTTTTTATTGTAATACAATTAATATTTTTGCCTTGAACAAATGAGATTGATATAATGAGGTAATTACTGTAACTTAGAGTTTGAGAAATTAAATAAAATTAAACTAATTTGGTAATTAAATTAATTGAAAAGATGATTTTAATAATGAACTTGTAATAATGAACTTAAACTTTATTTTCATTCGAATTCAAACTGGAATTATAAATTAAATACTAATTGATAAAAAACATAATGATTAAAATATTTAGTAGACTGTAAGTTTATATTATTGTTTTAAACTAAAGCCAGTACTTTGTAAACAAAAAAACCAGTACTTTGTAAAGAATAAGCCGGTATGGCTAAGAGGAAACAAATCAGTTGTGGGATATGGAGTGATGGAAGGCCGTTTATTAAATTTTAACTGAATGTTCTAGAGTCAGGCGATACTGTGGTGGGTATCGGTCCGAGCTTATGGTGGTGGGATCTTGAGTAGAGAAGTCCCGTAAGATCGGATGGGTGCTGCCACAGTCGCCAGACTAGGGGGGTAAGAACCCATGATTTAGTAGAGTGTTCAGGGGGGTTGCGGCGCCATATCCTCACTGATCCTCTTAGGTTTAGGCAATAAGAGTTTGAATGCTTCGGCCTTCAACCTCTTATTGGGGGGGTATTGTAAAAGTACGGAATTGTGAGCTACCCCAGTTTAATTTTATATTAATTCAAATCATCAATTCAATCACTTTTCAAATTGTTAACTTTCACCTGTGAGGAGCCCCAGTACAGCAATGCACACAGTTAGCCTAAACAATTGCCCAGACATATTGCGTAACTGCCCCAGCAGCAGGCTTTTTGTGAATCTCAGTCTGCAGATTGTCACCACTGAATGAACATCAGTCAGAGCAGTGAAAACTTCGTGCATCAAAAAATAGTGGCCTCGGGAGTGCAAGATAGGCCTAGAGTAAATGGGCCTATCTATTAAAAAACATAAAAAGAGTTCCAGTTGCAACTCATGGCCGCGCGGCCAACCTAAACGAGCTAAGTGTTCGAAAAATTATGTCGGCCGACAAAATAAAAAGAAGTGGATTAAAATAATAGTGGCGCATCAACCTAATACAAAATAATCAATAACAGTACCGCGGTTAAACAGTGTCAAAACTAATTTATGGTGTGTTAACCAAAGAAAAAAAAACCAGTGCATTCACTGCAGAGGTGCAAAACAGCGGAGTTCTTCAGACGTTAAGTACTAACTGAGTTTTAGCCAATATCATTTTACTTTTTTCTCCAGAGTATAATTCAACATAATAAATTGTAAATCTGAAATGTACATCAGAGATCTCAAAGTGGGGTTTAAATAGAACGACAAAATCAAAGAACGAATGTGTGTGAGTGTGTGGCTAAATCACGTATTGGTTCATTGCTAAACATAAATAGTTGCGGTATACCATAGTTGTCATAAGCTAGTTAATTAAGAAATATTCATTTTGTTACTTTGTTTGATTTTTACAAATTGTTACTCATTCAACAAGTATTTAATCTAACAAAAAGAAATAAGAAATTTAAATGTTATAAAAGAGAGACGAAGTAGTTATTTGGCATAATAAACCAGAGGCAATTTGTTTTAGCACAAACTGTGTATTTGATCTTTACCCCTTGTATCTCGAATAATCCTTTCTGCAGCAGTTTCGTCTGTACGACCCTGGGAAAAAACCCGAAGGTAAGAATTAATTATTAATAAGAGTAAGTCAGTTGTTAGATTGGCTCCCGTAACAGTGACGCGAGAATAGGGTTTATAACCTATATTCGCCAGACCTAATTAAGCTGCAGAACGGGTTATTTGGGAGTGGGGCGAGGTTGTAAATTGTAGACTGTGAAAGCAAAACCAGGCATATTTATAGATGTAAAAATAATATAAAACAAAAATGGAAAATAATAGTTTGACCGAATCAACGGTCATGAGTGGGTTGGAGGTCCATTCGACCCCTATCCCAGTTCCATATAGAGAATCAAGTAAGTCAGCTGAAATAGATGACTCAGGGATTCAGGTAACCCCACCCGTAATGAATAAAAATAAACAATCTGAGGATAATGATATGATAAAAATGATGCAATTGCTCTTGGAGAAAAATACAATGTTGTGTACTAATTTTAGGGAACAGAGTGTAAAACTAAATGAATTAAGTAGTAATTTCAATACCAAATTTGATGAACAGAATGTTAAATTAAATGAGTTAAAGGGTGATATAAATAATATTGACCAAAAATTTGATAAGCGTTTATGTGAAATGAATACACAAAATGTTAAGTTCGAAATCAGTATGAATAAACGTCTAAATGAGATGGATGAATGTTTCAACACATTTAGAGAACAAGTGATAGGATCAGTAAATGAACAATTCAATAATTATATCATTAATGTAAACACACAAGTGTCAGAGACAGTCAAAATACAAGTCCATGAGCAAATTCAAGAGATGAAAGATAATTTTGAAAGTAAACTAAATAAGTGTAACGTTGATAATGAAGTGTTGTTAGTAAATGCCAATGAGAATGAGAGAGAGTGTGAAGACAGTTTAAATGTAGAGCATAAAAAGAGGGCAAAATTTTCTAGTGATACAGGTGAAGAAAAAGTTTCACCAGCAGTGTTGTTGGAGGACAAAGGTTCCTCCTTAGTTTTGGTAAAAGACAAAAGGTCTTTAAATTATTTTTTATGTGTATCTGGTAAAGCCAGATGTTGTAATAATGTTGTGTTGCCCTCTGGATGGAGTGAGATTATGAAATGTTGTGGTGATGGAAGTGATTATGAGAGAGAGAGAATGGTAGAAATATTTAAGGTGAAGAGAGATTATGAAGAGTTAATACAGAGTTTAAATAGTGAGAGAACTGGTAGAATTAAAAACATACCTTGTGTGACAAATAATGTGTATATTGATGACAAATATTTGCCTGTTAATGAACCTATAGTAGTAGAATATGGCAATAATGATGTAATGGTAATAACAAAAAACACTGACGGAGACTTTACAAATAATACTGATGTCGACTTGATTTATGTTAAGATAATTTTGGGGGGTAACCCTATAGATTATTGTTTTGGTACAATGGGAAAAATAAAATTTTATGGCCATAACACACAAACTAGCCATATGTTGTGTATCAATAAAATTGAAAAGTGTCATGTACCGAAAAGACTAATTTTTGACGATGGAGGTTGAATTAAAAAAGCAATGTATGGACATATTAAATACTTTAATATATGGTAATGACCTTGCTGAATTTAGGTATTGATGTGTGGTATATAAGAAAATTAGTACGGAAATCTGTAAATAAATGTGTTAATGTTAAATGTATTGTGTTAATAGTATTCTGTTGCAATGTATCTTATAGCTTATGTGCAACATATGGTTGTAATGAGAGGGAAAGGTCTAATAATAAATAATAATAATTGTATTCCACTAAAATAATGAACAAAAGGTATTCATGAAGCCTATTTTGTATTTATATTCACAGTGTTTTAAATAATATAACTAAAGTTAAAATGTTTTTAGTCAAATGTTATTAAAGTAATTGTGGTGAATTAAAATATATCTGATCTGAATTGGAATAAAAAATTTAAGAGACAAATATGTTAACTAAAAGATTTATAAAAATTGAAAAGTGTAGTACAGGTGTTAGAGGTGAGGTTGCAGAATGTTTAGACTATGTGAGTGTTTATAACGGTGTTTATAACACAAGTCTTGCAGACAACTGTTGATGTAAACAGGTGTGTTGTATGTTGTGACTAATGTCTACAGTCATGCTGAATTGACAATAACAAAAAATGTTGTAGTCTGCTGAATCATTGCCAGTAGTAAAATCCTATTATGACATAAAAGGAATGCAAGATGTGTTGAAATGGAGGTGGTTTTTTATTGTAATACAATTAATATTTTTGCCTTGAACAAATGAGATTGATATAATGAGGTAATTACTGTAACTTAGAGTTTGAGAAATTAAATAAAATTAAAATAATTTGGTAATTAAATTAATTGAAAAGATGATTTTAATAATGAACTTGTAATAATGAACTTAAACTTTATTTTCATTCGAATTCAAACTGGAATTATAAATTAAATACTAATTGATAAAAAACATAATGATTAAAATATTTAGTAGACTGTAAGTTTATATTATTGTTTTAAACTAAAGCCAGTACTTTGTAAACAAAAAAACCAGTACTTTGTAAAGAATAAGCCGGTATGGCTAAGAGGAAACAAATCAGTTGTGGGATATGGAGTGATGGAAGGCCGTTTATTAAATTTTAACTGAATGTTCTAGAGTCAGGCGATACTGTGGTGGGTATCGGTCCGAGCTTATGGTGGTGGGATCTTGAGTAGAGAAGTCCCGTAAGATCGGATGGGTGCTGCCACAGTCGCCAGACTAGGGGGGTAAGAACCCATGATTTAGTAGAGTGTTCAGGGGGGTTGCGGCGCCATATCCTCACTGATCCTCTTAGGTTTAGGCAATAAGAGTTTGAATGCTTCGGCCTTCAACCTCTTATTGGGGGGGTATTGTAACGGTACGGAATTGTGAGCTACCCCAGTTTAATTTTATATTAATTCAAATCATCAATTCAATCACTTTTCAAATTGTTAACTTTCACCTGTGAGGAGCCCCAGTACAGCAATGCACACAGTTAGCCTAAACAATTGGCCAGACATATTGCGTAACTGCCCCAGCAGCAGGCTTTTTGTGAATCTCAGTCTGCAGATTGTCACCACTGAATGAACATCAGCCAGAGCAGTGAAAACTTCGTGCATCAAAAAATAGTGGCCTCGGGAGTGCAAGATAGGCCTAGAGTAAATGGGCCTATCTATTAAAAAACATAAAAAGAGTTCCAGTTGCAACTCATGGCCGCGCGGCCAACCTAAACGAGCTAAGTGTTCGAAAAATTATGTCGGCCGACAAAATAAAAAGAAGTGGATTAAAATAATAGTGGCGCATCAACCTAATACGAAATAATCAATAACAGTACCGCGGTTAAACAGTGTCAAAACTAATTTATGGTGTGTTAACCAAAGAAAAAAAAAACCAGTGCATTCACTGCAGAGGTGCAAAACAGCGGAGTTCTTCAGACGTTAAGTATTAACTGAGTTTTAGCCAATATCATTTTACTTTTTTCTCCAGAGTATAATTCAACATAATAAATTGTAAATCTGAAATGTACATCAGAGATCTCAAAGTGGGGTTTAAATAGAACGACAAAATCAAAGAACGAATGTGTGTGAGTGTGTGGCTAAATCACGTATTGGTTCATTGCTAAACATAAATAGTTGCGGTATACCATAGTTGTCATAAGCTAGTTAATTAAGAAATATTCATTTTGTTACTTTGTTTGATTTTTACAAATTGTTACTCATTCAACAAGTATTTAATCTAACAAAAAGAAATAAGAAATTTAAATGTTATAAAAGAGAGACGAAGTAGTTATTTGGCATAATAAACCAGAGGCAATTTGTTTTAGCACAAACTGTGTATTTGATCTTTACCCCTTGTATCTCGAATAATCCTTTCTGCAGCAGTTTCGTCTGTACGACCCTGGGAAAAAACCCGAAGGTAAGAATTAATTATTAATAAGAGTAAGTCAGTTGTTAGATTGGCTCCCGTAACAGTGACGCGAGAATAGGGTTTATAACCTATATTCGCCAGACCTAATTAAGCTGCAGAACGGGTTATTTGGGAGCGGGGCGAGGTTGTAAATTGTAGACTGTGAAAGCAAAACCAGGCATATTTATAGATGTAAAAATAATATAAAACAAAAATGGAAAATAATAGTTTGACCGAATCAACGGTCATGAGTGGGTTGGAGGTCCATTCGACCCCTATCCCAGTTCCATATAGAGAATCAAGTAAGTCAGCTGAAATAGATGACTCAGGGATTCAGGTAACCCCACCCGTAATGAATAAAAATAAACAATCTGAGGATAATGATATGATAAAAATGATGCAATTGCTCTTGGAGAAAAATACAATGTTGTGTACTAATTTTAGGGAACAGAGTGTAAAACTAAATGAATTAAGTAGTAATTTCAATACCAAATTTGATGAACAGAATGTTAAATTAAATGAGTTAAAGGGTGATATAAATAATATTGACCAAAAATTTGATAAGCGTTTATGTGAAATGAATACACAAAATGTTAAGTTCGAAATCAGTATGAATAAACGTCTAAATGAGATGGATGAATGTTTCAACACATTTAGAGAACAAGTGATAGGATCAGTAAATGAACAATTCAATAATTATATCATTAATGTAAACACACAAGTGTCAGAGACAGTCAAAATACAAGTCCATGAGCAAATTCAAGAGATGAAAGATAATTTTGAAAGTAAACTAAATAAGTGTAACGTTGATAATGAAGTGTTGTTAGTAAATGCCAATGAGAATGAGAGAGAGTGTGAAGACAGTTTAAATGTAGAGCATAAAAAGAGGGCAAAATTTTCTAGTGATACAGGTGAAGAAAAAGTTTCACCAGCAGTGTTGTTGGAGGACAAAGGTTCCTCCTTAGTTTTGGTAAAAGACAAAAGGTCTTTAAATTATTTTTTATGTGTATCTGGTAAAGCCAGATGTTGTAATAATGTTGTGTTGCCCTCTGGATGGAGTGAGATTATGAAATGTTGTGGTGATGGAAGTGATTATGAGAGAGAGAGAATGGTAGAAATATTTAAGGTGAAGAGAGATTATGAAGAGTTAATACAGAGTTTAAATAGTGAGAGAACTGGTAGAATTAAAAACATACCTTGTGTGACAAATAATGTGTATATTGATGACAAATATTTGCCTGTTAATGAACCTATAGTAGTAGAATATGGCAATAATGATGTAATGGTAATAACAAAAAACACTGACGGAGACTTTACAAATAATACTGATGTCGACTTGATTTATGTTAAGATAATTTTGGGGGGTAACCCTATAGATTATTGTTTTGGTACAATGGGAAAAATAAAATTTTATGGCCATAACACACAAACTAGCCATATGTTGTGTATCAATAAAATTGAAAAGTGTCATGTACCGAAAAGACTAATTTTTGACGATGGAGGTTGAATTAAAAAAGCAATGTATGGACATATTAAATACTTTAATATATGGTAATGACCTTGCTGAATTTAGGTATTGATGTGTGGTATATAAGAAAATTAGTACGGAAATCTGTAAATAAATGTGTTAATGTTAAATGTATTGTGTTAATAGTATTCTGTTGCAATGTATCTTATAGCTTATGTGCAACATATGGTTGTAATGAGAGGGAAAGGTCTAATAATAAATAATAATAATTGTATTCCACTAAAATAATGAACAAAAGGTATTCATGAAGCCTATTTTGTATTTATATTCACAGTGTTTTAAATAATATAACTAAAGTTAAAATGTTTTTAGTCAAATGTTATTAAAGTAATTGTGGTGAATTAAAATATATCTGATCTGAATTGGAATAAAAAATTTAAGAGACAAATATGTTAACTAAAAGATTTATAAAAATTGAAAAGTGTAGTACAGGTGTTAGAGGTGAGGTTGCAGAATGTTTAGACTATGTGAGTGTTTATAACGGTGTTTATAACACAAGTCTTGCAGACAACTGTTGATGTAAACAGGTGTGTTGTATGTTGTGACTAATGTCTACAGTCATGCTGAATTGACAATAACAAAAAATGTTGTAGTCTGCTGAATCATTGCCAGTAGTAAAATCCTATTATGACATAAAAGGAATGCAAGATGTGTTGAAATGGAGGTGGTTTTTTATTGTAATACAATTAATATTTTTGCCTTGAACAAATGAGATTGATATAATGAGGTAATTACTGTAACTTAGAGTTTGAGAAATTAAATAAAATTAAACTAATTTGGTAATTAAATTAATTGAAAAGATGATTTTAATAATGAACTTGTAATAATGAACTTAAACTTTATTTTCATTCGAATTCAAACTGGAATTATAAATTAAATACTAATTGATAAAAAACATAATGATTAAAATATTTAGTAGACTGTAAGTTTATATTATTGTTTTAAACTAAAGCCAGTACTTTGTAAACAAAAAAACCAGTACTTTGTAAAGAATAAGCCGGTATGGCTAAGAGGAAACAAATCAGTTGTGGGATATGGAGTGATGGAAGGCCGTTTATTAAATTTTAACTGAATGTTCTAGAGTCAGGCGATACTGTGGTGGGTATCGGTCCGAGCTTATGGTGGTGGGATCTTGAGTAGAGAAGTCCCGTAAGATCGGATGGGTGCTGCCACAGTCGCCAGACTAGGGGGGTAAGAACCCATGATTTAGTAGAGTGTTCAGGGGGGTTGCGGCGCCATATCCTCACTGATCCTCTTAGGTTTAGGCAATAAGAGTTTGAATGCTTCGGCCTTCAACCTCTTATTGGGGGGGTATTGTAACGGTACGGAATTGTGAGCTACCCCAGTTTAATTTTATATTAATTCAAATCATCAATTCAATCACTTTTCAAATTGTTAACTTTCACCTGTGAGGAGCCCCAGTACAGCAATGCACACAGTTAGCCTAAACAATTGGCCAGACATATTGCGTAACTGCCCCAGCAGCAGGCTTTTTGTGAATCTCAGTCTGCAGATTGTCACCACTGAATGAACATCAGTCAGAGCAGTGAAAACTTCGTGCATCAAAAAATAGTGGCCTCGGGAGTGCAAGATAGGCCTAGAGTAAATGGGCCTATCTATTAAAAAACATAAAAAGAGTTCCAGTTGCAACTCATGGCCGCGCGGCCAACCTAAACGAGCTAAGTGTTCGAAAAATTATGTCGGCCGACAAAATAAAAAGAAGTGGATTAAAATAATAGTGGCGCATCAACCTAATACGAAATAATCAATAACAGTACCGCGGTTAAACAGTGTCAAAACTAATTTATGGTGTGTTAACCAAAGAAAAAAAAAACCAGTGCATTCACTGCAGAGGTGCAAAACAGCGGAGTTCTTCAGACGTTAAGTATTAACTGAGTTTTAGCCAATATCATTTTACTTTTTTCTCCAGAGTATAATTCAACATAATAAATTGTAAATCTGAAATGTACATCAGAGATCTCAAAGTGGGGTTTAAATAGAACGACAAAATCAAAGAACGAATGTGTGTGAGTGTGTGGCTAAATCACGTATTGGTTCATTGCTAAACATAAATAGTTGCGGTATACCATAGTTGTCATAAGCTAGTTAATTAAGAAATATTCATTTTGTTACTTTGTTTGATTTTTACAAATTGTTACTCATTCAACAAGTATTTAATCTAACAAAAAGAAATAAGAAATTTAAATGTTATAAAAGAGAGACGAAGTAGTTATTTGGCATAATAAACCAGAGGCAATTTGTTTTAGCACAAACTGTGTATTTGATCTTTACCCCTTGTATCTCGAATAATCCTTTCTGCAGCAGTTTCGTCTGTACGACCCTGGGAAAAAACCCGAAGGTAAGAATTAATTATTAATAAGAGTAAGTCAGTTGTTAGATTGGCTCCCGTAACAGTGACGCGAGAATAGGGTTTATAACCTATATTCGCCAGACCTAATTAAGCTGCAGAACGGGTTATTTGGGAGCGGGGCGAGGTTGTAAATTGTAGACTGTGAAAGCAAAACCAGGCATATTTATAGATGTAAAAATAATATAAAACAAAAATGGAAAATAATAGTTTGACCGAATCAACGGTCATGAGTGGGTTGGAGGTCCATTCGACCCCTATCCCAGTTCCATATAGAGAATCAAGTAAGTCAGCTGAAATAGATGACTCAGGGATTCAGGTAACCCCACCCGTAATGAATAAAAATAAACAATCTGAGGATAATGATATGATAAAAATGATGCAATTGCTCTTGGAGAAAAATACAATGTTGTGTACTAATTTTAGGGAACAGAGTGTAAAACTAAATGAATTAAGTAGTAATTTCAATACCAAATTTGATGAACAGAATGTAAAATTAAATGAGTTAAAGGGTGATATAAATAATATTGACCAAAAATTTGATAAGCGTTTATGTGAAATGAATACACAAAATGTTAAGTTCGAAATCAGTATGAATAAACGTCTAAATGAGATGGATGAATGTTTCAACACATTTAGAGAACAAGTGATAGGATCAGTAAATGAACAATTCAATAATTATATCATTAATGTAAACACACAAGTGTCAGAGACAGTCAAAATACAAGTCCATGAGCAAATTCAAGAGATGAAAGATAATTTTGAAAGTAAACTAAATAAGTGTAACGTTGATAATGAAGTGTTGTTAGTAAATGCCAATGAGAATGAGAGAGAGTGTGAAGACAGTTTAAATGTAGAGCATAAAAAGAGGGCAAAATTTTCTAGTGATACAGGTGAAGAAAAAGTTTCACCTGCAGTGTTGTTGGAGGACAAAGGTTCCTCCTTAGTTTTGGTAAAAGACAAAAGGTCTTTAAATTATTTTTTATGTGTATCTGGTAAACCCAGATGTTGTAATAATGTTGTGTTGCCCTCTGGATGGAGTGAGATTATGAAATGTTGTGGTGATGGAAGTGATTATGAGAGAAAGAGAATGGTAGAAATATTTAAGGTGAAGAGAGATTATGAAGAGTTAATACAGAGTTTAAATAGTGAGAGAACTGGTAGAATTAAAAACATACCTTGTGTGACAAATAATGTGTATATTGATGACAAATATTTGCCTGTTAATGAACCTATAGTAGTAGAATATGGCAATAATGATGTAATGGTAATAACAAAAAACACTGACGGAGACTTTACAAATAATACTGATGTCGACTTGATTTATGTTAAGATAATTTTGGGGGGTAACCCTATAGATTATTGTTTTGGTACAATGGGAAAAATAAAATTTTATGGCCATAACACACAAACTAGCCATATGTTGTGTATCAATAAAATTGAAAAGTGTCATGTACCGAAAAGACTAATTTTTGACGATGGAGGTTGAATTAAAAAAGCAATGTATGGACATATTAAATACTTTAATATATGGTAATGACCTTGCTGAATTTAGGTATTGATGTGTGGTATATAAGAAAATTAGTACGGAAATCTGTAAATAAATGTGTTAATGTTAAATGTATTGTGTTAATAGTATTCTGTTGCAATGTATCTTATAGCTTATGTGCAACATATGGTTGTAATGAGAGGGAAAGGTCTAATAATAAATAATAATAATTGTATTCCACTAAAATAATGAACAAAAGGTATTCATGAAGCCTATTTTGTATTTATATTCACAGTGTTTTAAATAATATAACTAAAGTTAAAATGTTTTTAGTCAAATGTTATTAAAGTAATTGTGGTGAATTAAAATATATCTGATCTGAATTGGAATAAAAAATTTAAGAGACAAATATGTTAACTAAAAGATTTATAAAAATTGAAAAGTGTAGTACAGGTGTTAGAGGTGAGGTTGCAGAATGTTTAGACTATGTGAGTGTTTATAACGGTGTTTATAACACAAGTCTTGTAGACAACTGTTGATATAAACAGGTGTGTTGTATGTTGTGACTAATGTCTACAGTCATGCTGAATTGACAATAACAAAAAATGTTGTAGTCTGCTGAATCATTGCCAGTAGTAAAATCCTATTATGACATAAAAGGAATGCAAGATGTGTTGAAATGGAGGTGGTTTTTTATTGTAATACAATTAATATTTTTGCCTTGAACAAATGAGATTGATATAATGAGGTAATTACTGTAACTTAGAGTTTGAGAAATTAAATAAAATTAAACTAATTTGGTAATTAAATTAATTGAAAAGATGATTTTAATAATGAACTTGTAATAATGAACTTAAACTTTATTTTCATTCGAATTCAAACTGGAATTATAAATTAAATACTATTGATAAAAAACATAATGATTAAAATATTTAGTAGACTGTAAGTTTATATTATTGTTTTAAACTAAAGCCAGTACTTTGTAAACAAAAAAACCAGTACTTTGTAAAGAATAAGCCGGTATGGCTAAGAGGAAACAAATCAGTTGTGGGATATGGAGTGATGGAAGGCCGTTTATTAAATTTTAACTGAATGTTCTAGAGTCAGGCGATACTGTGGTGGGTATCGGTCCGAGCTTATGGTGGTGGGATCTTGAGTAGAGAAGTCCCGTAAGATCGGATGGGTGCTGCCACAGTCGCCAGACTAGGGGGGTAAGAACCCATGATTTAGTAGAGTGTTCAGGGGGGTTGCGGCGCCATATCCTCACTGATCCTCTTAGGTTTAGGCAATAAGAGTTTGAATGCTTCGGCCTTCAACCTCTTATTGGGGGGGTATTGTAACGGTACGGAATTGTGAGCTACCCCAGTTTAATTTTATATTAATTCAAATCATCAATTCAATCACTTTTCAAATTGTTAACTTTCACCTGTGAGGAGCCCCAGTACAGCAATGCACACAGTTAGCCTAAACAATTGCCCAGACATATTGCGTAACTGCCCCAGCAGCAGGCTTTTTGTGAATCTCAGTCTGTAGATTGTCACCACTGAATGAACATCAGTCAGAGCAGTGAAAACTTCGCGCATCAAAAAATAGTGGCCTCGGGAGTGCAAGATAGGCCTAGAGTAAATGGGCCTATCTATTAAAAAACATAAAAAGAGTTCCAGTTGCAACTCATGGCCGCGCAGCCAACCTAAACGAGCTAAGTGTTCGAAAAATTATGTCGGCCGACAAAATAAAAAGAAGTGGATTAAAATAATAGTGGCGCATCAACCTAATACGAAATAATCAATAACAGTACCGCGGTTAAACAGTGTCAAAACTAATTTATGGTGTGTTAACCAAAGAAAAAAAAACCAGTGCATTCACAGCAGAGGTGCAAAACAGCGGAGTTCTTCAGACGTTAAGTATTAACTGAGTTTTAGCCAATATCATTTTAGTTTTTTCTCCAGAGTATAATTCAACATAATAAACTGTAAATCTGAAATGTACATCAGAGATCTCAAAGTGGGGTTTAAATAGAACGACAAAATCAAAGAACGAAAGTGTGTGAGTGTGTGGCTAAATCACGTATTGGTTCATTGCTAAGCATAAATAGTTGCGGTATACCATAGTTGTCATAAGCTAGTTAATTAAGAAATATTCATTTTGTTACTTTGTTTGATTTTTACAAATTGTTACTCATTCAACAAGTATTTAATCTAACGAAAATAAATAAGAAATTTAAATGTTATAAAGGGAGTCGAAGTAGTTATTTGGCATAATAAACCAGAGGCAATTTGTTTTAGCACAAACTGTGTATTTGATCTTTACCCCTTGTATCTCGAATAATCCTTTCTGCAGCAGTTTCGTCTGTACGACCCTGGGAAAAAAACCCGAAGGTAAGAGTTAATTATTAATAAGAGTAAGTCAGTTGTTAGACCAAATTCCTCCACCAGTTCAGTCTTTGTGAAGGCACCTGGGCGCTACAGTCCAGTAGTGTGTGTGGCTGGGAGGTTGCTACAGGGGTAGCAACGACAACAAATATTAAATGTTGAAGAAATAATAGTGGTATTGGTGTTGGTTATCAAGTATATAATGACAATTCTGTTGTAAAGAAATATAAATGTAAAGAAAGCTGAGTAAAGAAAAATATAAAGAGTTTTGAAGTGTTTGCCATAATAGGTATATGTTTCGATTTTATATAAAGTAAAATAATAGAGATAGTGGTTGTTGTTTGGAAAATTAAAATTTGTTTTGTGCTTAGTATGGTAATATGTTTTCTTGTGGTGAGAGAAGTAAGTTAATGTTGACTGGAGTCAGAGAATTTTTTAATAAATGCAGGAAGGTTGAGAAGTGGAAATGGATTTTTCTGTCTTAAATCTTGTTTTTTGTTATTTGAAAACTTATTAATTAAGGGAACCAATGTCTAGTAACATAAACCAATGCATCTAAGAGGAAACATATCAGTTGTGGATATGGAGATAGATAAGGCCACTGTTTTAAAAATATTGTATGGCATGTTTCAGAGTTTTGTGATGTTGTGACAGCGGTCCTGAGCTGGCCGTTGCGTCAGAGCAGAAGCGTTCGGTGCCTCATGGCCTTATGGTGTTGGGATCTCTCCTGAGAAGTCCAGTAAGGTCAGATGGTACGATCAGCATCATTGGACCAAGGGTGAGTGATTATAATTTTTTTTATATATAAACACTACAGGGGGTTGTGGCAGCATATCTGGGCTGATCCCTTTAGAAAGTGTGAATGGATCAATGAAAGTTTTTATGCTTCGGCATCAAACCTTTCATTGAGGGGGTTTTGTAACAGGACAAAAAGCCTGTTTTCATAAATATGGTGTTCAAGGATTTTGCATTGTATTTTTTATTGTATTCATGCTTATAAAACATGGTTAGGTCAGCTTCCCCTGTCAGCATAAACAACGCAATTTCATCGATACGATTTAACTCAAGGCCGAGGGCGTACGTGTAAAAGAAGACGTATTCAATGGCAGTTCTGATCGACACAAGCAAATTGGTATGACAAATATTGACACACGTCATAACGATGACGAGGTACAATGCCGTCAGCTGCTGCAAACAAAGAGTTAATCACAATTGATCCCTTCCACCTGTCGACAATTCGACACAATGTCTGCCCACTCTGAAGAACTTTGTCATGGCGACAACATGTAAAATTTTCTCTGGTCCAAAATAACCAGTTAAAAGTGTGCATCTAAATTAAAATGTAATCATCAGTCAATAGTGAACAGTTAACAGTTTAACCATGTAAATTCAGTGAAAGAAACGACAAAAAACAGACAGTACTAACAACAACGAAGTATGCCAGCCAACGGCCGGATCATGGAGAACGTCTGAACTGCAGAACAACTACAACCTGCAGCAAAGTCCAAATTCTTCTTCTTATTATTTTTCAAAATTAGAGCTCTAAATAATCACGAATAGAATTTTCAATGCACCAAAATTAGTATCTGTAACAGTAGTATGTGACGGAGAGAGTGAAAGTGAATGCCGGCTACCATTAAACTAGGCATTGGTTTATGGGGTATAAAAGGGGTTATGCTAATAAAATCAATAAATAAAATCGCAATTGCAAGGTAAAAAATGTTTCTTTTATACTATTATCTTCAAGTACATGATCTAGAAAATTAATAACGATAATTGATGAGAAAGAGCGGAACTGCATAGCCGCCATTTTGTGTAATGACTCCAATTGTAATGTAACTGAGCAACTATAGAGATTATTAAACCAGTGTGTTATTCTTAAACAAATGTGTATGAATCGTTATTTCAATAACCCAGGCTGCTTCCGTCTCTCGTTTAACGATACTTTGGGACTCTTAGGTGTAAATAAAATATCCAGTGTAGACGATATGAACACGTGGCTACCGAAAGTATGGTATGATCACACACGAGGTATGCAAATAAACTATAATTTTATTGTATGTACTCACAATTATAAATACGTTGTTTATGAAGAGAGTTAACAACTTACTCTCGCCTAATTATTATTGGTGGTTTCAAAAAAGTGAGTACATTTTATTATTTTAAAATTAAACCCTGTCTAATCTTAGTTTCAGTAATTTCATTACATGTTTTTTTTTACATTCAGATATTCGCACCTACTTCCATAATGCCTCGACATAGAACACTGACGGGTCGGAGTGAGAGACAAAGAAGAAGGAATATATATTCGCGTGAAAGTCAAAATGATAATAGACCAAATGCAAATTTAAATAGTGTAAATAGTATAACATCGACGGGTCGGAGTGAGACACAAAGAAGAAGGAATATATATTCGCGTGAAAGTCAAAATGATAATAGACCAAATGCAAATTTAAATAGTGTAAATAGTATACAAAATGATGAAATTATTTTGAGGGATACATTTAAATGCGCACTGAATGTCATTCCAAGAAATTTTAATACTTTTGATTGTGGATTAATGCATTTACAATGCAGGTTTTGCAATGCAAAACATTTCGAATCTGAGGTCACTTTAGGTGAAAGGACTGCATTCACTTCATGTTGTCATAAGGGTAAAGCAATATTGCTGGCCTTAAGTTAAAATGAATACTTTAAATCATTGTATGATGGACTTACTTCAAATGAACCTTCAATAAAAAGAAAGTCAAAAAATTATTTTGAAAACATTCGTAAATACAATTCATCATTTGCTATGGTTAGCTCAGAAGCTAAAATTTCGGATACAGTTACGCGTGGAGTGTATCATTTTAAAAAACATGATGTTTTTTATCACAGATCAGGTCCAATGACTGCTGGATATGGTCGCTCACCATGTTATGCGCAATTATATTTTTATGATGTTGACACTGCTGTCAATTATAGATTACGTGAACACTATAATCAAACATGCAATAACAATATAATGCGTGAAATCTCTCTTGAATTGGAACGCATTAATCCTTTCGTTCGGTCATTCATTGCAATGAAAGATCATTGTCAGAGAGTTGAAAATCAAAATAAAGAAATTTGTATGCTCATTAAAGTAAATCGTGATTTAGATCTACGCCGTTATAATAATGCAGTTCAAACTGATGTAGCAGTAATATTTTGTACAGTTGATGAAATATGGCCACCCTTTGAATGAAATATGGTTTCGTTTTCAAAAGTTAATGGTACCATTAAAAATATCTCTGTTTTGGATTCATCATTGGACCCTTTAGCGTATCCATTACTTTTTCCAAATGGTGATACTGGGTGGCATATCAATATTTCTCATAATGTACCAACTACATCTAATTCAAGAGCGCCCAGAAATAAATTAACCATGCTTCAGTATGCAGCCTATCGACTTGCAATTAGAGAAGATTTTAGCATGTTGCACCATTCACAAAAATTATTTCTGCAGTGGATAGTTGATATGTATGTGAGAATAGAGGGCACAAGGTTACATTTCATTCGACAAAATCAAACAAGTCTTAGGTCTGAAGTTTACAACAATTTAACAGATTATTTAGAATTGAACCCCAATGCCAATAATGTTGGCCGTAGAGTAATTTTACCATCTTCATTCAATGGATCTCCAAGAAATACGTATCAGAATTATTTAGATGCAATGTCAATTGTATAACATTTCGGAAAGCCTTCTTTGTTTATTACAATGACTTGCAATCCAAGTTGGCCTGAAATAGTTAGCAATATTGGTGTAGGTGAGTCAGCTAATTTTCGACCTGATATTGTTGTGCGTGTATTCAAGCCCAAACTGAAAGCATTAATTGAGGGCCTTACACTAAAAAAAAATCTTCGGTAAAGTTGAAGCACTCATTTATACAATTGAGTTTCAAAAGAGAGGATGCTCACATTTTACTCTCTTTAAATGAGCAAGATAAAATTGTTAACGCTACCAATATTGATAAAGTTGTATCTGCAGAGATTCCTAACATTCAAGCACATCCTACATTACATGAATATGTTGTAAAACACATGATGCATGGTCCATGCGGTGTACTTAATCCAAATTCTGTATGTATGAGAGATGGAAAATGCACAAAAGATTATCCAAAACGATTTAATGAATTTACATGTGAATCATTAAATGGATATCCATTATACAGAAGTATAATGGAAGTAATAATGGAATCCATTATTCATTAAATCAAAAAAACCGGGCGGTTAAAAAAATAAATGTTGTCCATTGAACTTAAAATAGTTTGAAAGTAAATTTAATGATTCAGAACTTCTGTGTAAACGATGTTTTTTGTAAAAACTCTTTCATCATTTGCTAAATGCCCTTGGCCATTATATTCGGAAATATAAAATCTCAAACCATCGAATGATCGAACTCTACTTGCTGCGACGTACAATTGACCATGTGTAAAAACTGGCTGCCTCAATAAAATTCCAATTTTTTCGAATGTTTGTCCTTGAGACTTATTTATTGTCATCGCAAATGCAGGTATAATTGGAAATTGAGTTCTTTGAAAGTTAAATGGTAAAACAGTACCGGAATATGTTAAATTTATATGTGGAATCAAAATTCTCTTATTGCGTGCGGTTCCAGTTAAAACTTCGCAATCAATAGCATTACGATGCATACACTTGATGCGCATTCTTGTTCCATTAACTAATGCTTCCTTTGTATTTAAGTTTCTGATCAGTAAAACGATGCAATTAACTTTCAATACTAACTTATGTGGTGGCAAACCATTAATAGTCAAAGAATTCAAAAACTCTACTGGATAGTTATTGATTTCATTGTCATCATCACAAATTATTTTATCGTAGCTATGATATGTTTTCTGTTCACCTGGTATTCGATTAAGTATATCAGTATTAATAAAAGTACAATCATCATTTTTAGGTGCTAAAATAACTGACTTCAATATGTTATCTGAGAGTATGTTTTCGGAAACATTTCCATACACCTCATTAATAATATTATTGTCATCTCCTATTAATTGCTGAGGTATTTCAATAATTTTTTCACCAAACTGAGGGAATTGTGGGGCTTCATCATTGTAACGGGCCAAAATTGCGGGTATTTCATTTTATTAAATTTGGGGATTTATAAAAATATGTGTGAAGTCTAATTCCATTATGACAGACCACGTGTTGTAAGAACAGTTTTTAACAAAGGCGACACAATATCACGTTGTGCAATCGGTAACCAAGAATTCACCCAGCCTTCATTTCCACGAACTTTGTAAGAGTGTGACAGCGTGCCCATACGCATCACACAACCAGGCGCGCGGACCCACGCTGACTTCCGAAACTAAGATGGCCAAGAAACGATTTTAATTCACTTTCGTCTACCTTGCTGGAGGATGTATGGCTCAAGGTCCGCCCATCTCGTGACGTTAGCCAGTGCCGCACCAATATCATAGACGATCGGCACACAAACAACAGCATGAGTTTAAATGGGACGAAGCTACGGCGACGAAACCACAGGCATTGGTTTCCACAACAAAAGACGCACTCAAGTTAGCGGCGCTTGCTACGCCGGTCTGCCCAGTTCGTCTCACCTACAGACCGCATGCGGTCCGTATAAAATTTTACTAAACGTTTTTTCCAAGGTCGGCCGACCTAGCCGGTGAGAACCCGGAACAGTACTAAGAGGTGAACTAACATTTCGGAATGAAGTAAGCGTGGTGTAGAAAGAAGATTAAAATGTGGTGAATCGACAAACGTTTCGGACATATAATCAGTGCAACACGTGGCGAGGAGGACGCTGATGGTGAAGTAACAACACCTAATTTCATTATATAAATAATTTCATGTAAAAGAGCTCTAGTTTTGACAAAATTAATAATAAAATAAAATGGGGAATTAAAACGGAATGTGAGTTGAGTGTGGGCATTGCTGGGCCGTCTTAATAATTTAATTAAGTTATAGTTGTAACTAGTTAATAGCGTATTGGTCATGTAAGTAAAAAAATCAAAATGTCAGTAATTTGTTAAGAAAAATAATCGAGATGCGAAGTAGGAGTTTTGTCACAATTTTAATAACAAAGTAAACCGAAAAAAATGTCATGCTAAACAAATAAAATAACATATTATTTGTGTTCGCAAAATATGTATTTGTCATTGTATTACCTGTTGTTTTTCTCTGCCTAAGTACATCAGACGACACCCTGGCAATTCGCGAAGAAGGTAAGTGATACCAGTTTAAGTTTTTTTTTTTTTCATTTTAAAAAAACAACCAAAATTTCAGTTGCCGCTTTTAATAGGCACAGATTTTAGATGGTTACTATTTATTTTAAACTCGTACTGCTTTATCATTACCAAATTTTTTCAAGAATTCGACAAATTCTATTTCACTTGATAAGGCTCTCATATTTTGAGTAAATGTTACTATATGAAAATAAACAAATTTATGCCAACTCGTGACACAATTTTCAATTAAAGTTGCACGTGATCCATGTGGGACAACTGGTAAGATTTGCCGAAAATCACCGCACAGAAGTATCGTTTTCACTCCAAATGGTTTATGTTTATCATTTTCATCGCATAGATCCAGCAATAATCTATCTATGATTTTCAACACTTGCAGTGGGCACATAGAGATTTCATCAATAATTATCAATGATGATGAATTTATGTAACGTCCATAGCTACTATTTGCGGTAATATTCGCTACAGAATTTTCCAAAATGGGTATAGGCAATTTAAACACATTGTGTAAAGTTCTACCTCCAAGTAATAGAGTTGAAGCTATGCCACTGAACGCTGTTGCAATGCAACTAAGATTAAGCGAATTTAATTTATGAATGATTGCTGTTTGTGTGAATGTTTTTCCACAACCTGCATGAGCGGTTAAACAAAAAACATTAGATCCAGTATCATGGTGCAAAACTTTACGAATCACACGATCAATTAGATTACGCTGTTCAATATTTGCAGTTTCATAATGCTCACAAAACAGAAACTCTTGTTCTATTGGATCAATAGCATTTGCTTCGTCTGTTCTCTGCGAATACGTGTGAACTGGTAAACCAAGTTCTTGACATGACAAATTATGAACATTCAAAATATCTTCAATTTCTAATAGAGCTGTGTTAAAGGATACTGCTTCGTTGTAATCTCTCAAAAAATCTTCACTAAGATATACTTTAAATTAATTCCATAACGCCAATGCATTGGCTGGCACATTTAATGCACAAATGTAACCAAATAAATATCGCATTTGTTTTGGTGAATGTAATTCTTTTGCTTCATTTAAACATTCCCGCCATTCATTATCATTTGAAGCAATGTCGCGAGCATGGCACGCTTCAACAAAAGAAGTGTGTATAATTCCATTGTATGTTCTAACATCCTCAAATGATTTTGGACCACAGACATGTAATAAAAGCAATCGTAAATGGAAAAGTTCGATGTCTTTTGGTGATACTACATATATGCGTGTAATGATTTTATCACCTCCACGCCTTCTCTTCTTCCATTTTTTTCGGGAATCTTCCCACACATAACGCAAAGGAATTTCAATATACTTATATTCATGCGCTGATGGATCTGATCGACTCAATTCAAAAAATGCTAATAATTTTGTTTGTCTTGCATTTTCAATTGCTTGACGTTCTTGCCCTTCTCGAAAGTAAACATTCTGTCTACGCAGTAAATGAATGTCAAGTCTAACGATGACATGTGATTGAAAATGCATTGGTAATTCATAGATGCGCCATACAGCTTCAGTTGATCCGACATAACGGCCATTTAAAAAATGTTTAACTTCATCAATTTGTATTTCTTGACCTGGTTCATTTCTCTCTGAACCTAATTCAACAGATGCACTGTCATAGCCTTTATACACGTATTTATAAATGTATTTAACACTTTTAACTGTAGTGCATACTTCAACATTTATATGGCAATTAAATTTGGCAAGTAAATACGGATTGTATGGTACAACATAACGATTGTCGAGGCAACTACCGCGAACTTCAGCATTAATACCATTATCACGCCTTCTGTATAATTTAAACAGTGTATTTGCCTCCAAAAGCGTTTTAAGACTATAAAACAGGTTAATTACCTACCGTCACGCTTTTTGAAATACGAAAACAGGATTACTCGAGTTTCGACACATTAAGTGTCATCTTCAGATCCTCGCTGAATATAAGTTAAAAATATATTTGTTGATGTATGCACATCCCGTCAGATAATAAAAACAACACAAACATAACAATAAAAATACTTAAATAATTTAACACATATTAAAACCGAGACAAAACAGAACGAAAACACGATACACGCGGCCGACGTGGACCTGCACAGGAACACGTTATGCGCGATAAAATCAATCGATACCGATTTGACCTTTGATAAATTTTATCGATCTGACAGCTAGTATCTCGTTCGATATCGTTCACTCTGTTAAATAGAATATTATTTTTATGGATCGATTTTTCATTTAAGATGCGATCGTAATTAGCTTTAGCGGCCTTATATATTTCAAACCTTTCAAGAGTGTCCAGTTTAAGAGATTTCCTGCATTTATGTAATATATCCAAATTCTCACTAATACTTTTTATGTTATGATCTTGTGAACTTAAATGTTCAGCAAATGTGGATCTTCCTATATTTGATTTAGAGCTTGGGAGGTGTTCTTTATAACGCAATTTGAACGAACGACCCGTTTGTCCTATGTAGAAATTTGAACAATCCGAACAATTAAGCCTGTATACACCTGTACCATCGTATTCATCGAAAGACTTAATTTGATTTTTAAACTTAAGTTTGTTCTCGAGTTTATTATTTGCTTTTGAAGCCAATACTATATTTTGTTTTTTCAATTGGTTTTTTAAAGTGTAATGTAACATTTTGCCATACTCTATTGCGATATATTTTACTTTTTCTTTAGGCATGTCAATATTTATTAGTCTATTTTGTTTCTTATTTATTATTTTATCTATTATGTTACATTTATAACCATTGGCTATTGCTATGTGTTTAATAATTTCGACTTCATTTTTATGGTCTTCTGTGGAGAGGGGCAATGATAACAATCTATGTACCATACTTGGCTGATCCCGGCCCAAGTGGGCCGAACCAGTTTAAGAAAAGTAACGTCCCGCAAGTGCGGACCGGAAGAGTTAATTTGTTCAGCCCGAGCGGGCGAAAATTATGTATCTTGCATTAAATATTTGTCTGCTGGTCTTCCATTATGATTGAAGATGTTGTGTAGGATGTATTAAATTACATTAAGAAATAAGAGAAGTGGACTGTATACGAATAGTTTTAATAATTTGAATGATCACATTACAGCTGTAATAAATTGAAAGAAGGCTGGCTAATGCTGCATATGGAATCAATAATTAATAAATTTAGTCAAGAATGAAGTTGTGGCGCTAGTTGGCCATGATAGAAAATAGTAAGGCCTAAGGCCTACATCTAATGTCGACACTAACTTGACGGAAAGGTCCGGCGAACCGAACGCCGAGATTACTGAATGTGCACTGGGCGAAGTACGATTACGCGAACGTTGATGAGATATAAATCAGATTAGCCAACCTAGTAAAATAAAATCATCGCGCTACCGTCCATAAGCTGCCCGTCAAAAATCAAAAAGATTTTTTAATACATTCTTTAATAAATTATAATACATTTACAATTCAATTTGAAATAGTGGAGTTTTAATAATTAGAATCAGCTTCAAGGCTGAGTTGAACCTTGAGTTGAGATTAGATAACGGCAATCGGCCGCTAATTTGAGATAAGCATGCAGATAGGCGACTGTAGGCCAAGGTTTGGCAAACAGCTGTTTCATGTACCACTAAGTCTGGTTAACCAATATTACTGACACAAGTGCGCAGTACGTAACATTACAAAACATGAACGAAAAATACATAATATGCAAGTCATAGAGTTAGCTTAATGCTAGCTAAGGTCCGTAGACCTGTACAGAAGTTCATTACATGAATAAAATTGTTGTTGAACATGTTACAGTTGCATGTTTCATTGTATATTCAGGAGGGCGACATGTATCGACCTAAATACGCTATTCCTGAAGTTTCAGGAATTTACAATGTATGCCAACGTGTGAGCAAGCTAGATGCTGAATGTAGCCCAGATATGACGTGTATGTCATAATTTAAATAAAGAATTGTGCATGCTTACTTACAAAAATGAATAAAATATAAGTACAATATAAATAAATTAGACAAGGCAGTTACACACGGTAGACGCTTACAATAGTTTACATCGACACAATTTATGTGAATACAACAATAATAATTTGCATAATTACAAGATAAATAATTGTAATGTCAGCCAACAATACAATACTGAAATTACAGAAACAATTTAACAATTTAAGACATTCACAAAATAGTACATATTTATCAGCAACAATATAAAGAAATGAATGCATGGTTACTTGACAGCAAACATGCGAATATTATGTAATAACATTAATAAATAAGACCACCCAAAGACATGCAGTACACCCCATGAGATCAATGAAAGTGTGACATAGTATGCCACAAAAATTAACATACAATACAAATATTAAGATATCACCAGAACTGTGATACTCAGAAGCGTGCCATGACGCAAAATTGACAAAAATATTGTGACAATCCATCACAATCATGTTGACCAAATGGTCGTAATAAATAATAAGTCAATGGCGGAATAAAGCCGCATTGTGCTGTAACCATAGTGTCACATCTCGTCTCGCGCTGGCAATAGACATAATTTATGTATTGGTCTCCGCAAAACACCCGTAGGCGTGCGAATGTCCACGACGCGAACCAAATTATCTGGGCCGGGAAATGTGGCGATGATCACGCCAAATTTCCAGGCTAATGGAGGCAAGTTGTCCTCAATGAGCAAGGCTAAGTCACCAATGGAAACATTATCTTTGGCAAACTTCCACTTGTGACGCTGTTGCAAATAATCGCGAGACCACGCCTTCCAAATGCCCTGGACAAACCTCTGAAGTAATTGCCAACGACCAAGGCGAGAAACAGGAACGTGAGAAAGGTCTGGGTCAGGAATCGCAGTTAGGGGCGCGCAGATCAAAAAATGGCCAGGTGTAAGTGGCACCGGGTCATTAACATCCGAAGAAATAGCAAATAAAGGTCGAGAGTTCAGACATGCCTCTATCTGAGACAAAACGGTTGTGAACTCTTCGAAGTTTAGTATAGATTTGCCTACCACGCGCCGCAAATGAAATTTCAAACTCTTGATGCCGCTCTCCCAAAGGCCACCGAAATGAGGTGAGGAGGGCGGAATAAATGACCATGATATCCCCTGAGAGGATGTGAATGACTTGATCGAGGTGATGGCATCCTTATCGTGCCAAAAGTTGTAAATGTCATGTAAGATGGTGCGGGCTTCCTGAAGTTCGTGCCGTTGTCGGAGTACAGTTGACTAGGTATACCCCGACGTGCCATAAAACGACGTAAAGCAGCTATAAATGCGCTGGCAGTAAGGTCGGACACCAATTCCAGGTGAATAGCCCTAGTTGCTAAGCAAACAAACAGAGACACGTACGCCTTAGTAAGAGTTCTAGACTTCTGCCCGCCATGACGAATCATGAAGGGACCACCATAATCAACCGCGCAAAATAGAAACGGCCTTGAAGGAGTGACTCTAGGGGATGGCAAGATGCCAAGCCTCTGAACCTGCTGTGTGGCGCTAAACCTGATGCACTTGAGACACTTACGAATAATGGAACGGATGACTAGCCGGGCATTAACAATCCACCAACGTTGACGCAGTGAATGATGCACGAGCTGCGCACCAGCATGAAGCAAACGAATGTGTTCGCGTTCGATGATAAGGCGTGTGACATGCGCCGATGGGGGTAGTACGATAGGATGTTTCGAGTCGTAAGATAACTGGGAATGCTGCAATCGTCCGCCCACGCGTATCACTCCAGTGTCGTCAAGAAACGGGTCGAGAGAGGCTAACTTGCTTCTGATGGAAACAGAAGATCCGTTCCGAAGACAACTAATTTCGCCTGGGAAGTGGGTCGATTGAGATTGCCTTATAAAGAAATTAAGAGACTGATGAATTTCCGCAGGGGTCAGATCGCCCGAAAGCCTGTCCGCAGATGAGTGCCTAATATTTCTGATGAAACGAAAACAGTAAGCGTATACACGTGTCAGCCGGTGTAACGAGGAAAAGTCCAACGATAAGTCAACAGCCAGGGTAGACATTAGCGAACGGTTATGTGTAGTTTTCTCTTCCGCGATGACTTCCGAAGATGATGGAGTGGCCGGTACGAAAGATGGGAAAGGATTAGACTCTGACGATTGAGACAGACAGCCAGGACCGTGCCACCAAAGCGAGCAATCGCGCAAAACGTCCGGGAGACACCCCCTAGAAATAATATCAGCAGGATTGCGTCGCGAATCAATGTGATGCCAGGTACAAGTTTGCGTGCGACGCTGAATTTCAGCAACCCTATTAGCGACGTATGTTTTCCAACGCGAAGACTGCGCATGAATCCAGTAAAGAGCCACCATAGAATCGGAATACAAATGTACATCCTCAATGAATGAATGAAGAGCAGGAATAATTTTAGACACAAGTCGCGATAATAACAAACAAGCGCACAGCTCGATACGAGGTAATGACACTTGGCGCAAGGGAGCCACGCCAGATTTTGAACACAAAAGACGACAGGAAGCAGTAGCATCTTGATAAATGACTCGGACATACACACAACAGCCGAACCCTCTCTCGGAAGCATCCGAAAAACCATGCAACTGAACTGTAACCGCCTGATGGTTGCAACGAATAGATCGCGGGACCACTATTTTACCAATCAGACTTAATTTGTTACACAAAGAATGCCAATCCGACAGTGACTGACCGGAAAGCGGTTCATCCCAACTAAGCTTACAAAGCCAGAGTCGCTGCATGAAGTGTTTATACAAAAAGACAACTGGTCCGATTAAACCCAGTGGATCATATATTCCGGCGATTATTGAAAGAATTTGCCTCTTGGATATGCTATGAAGAACCGGAGATAGGTTGACATCAAACAAAAATGAATCAGCAGTGTTGTTCCAAAGAATGCCCAGGGTACGCACATTGTCCTGTTTATTTAGGGGTCGTGAAAGGTTGTGATGACTTGCGACCGCTGTGGGTTCATTTGATGCCCATTTGTGCAACGTGAAACCATATTGAGCAAGTAACGCACCTAGGTCGGATTTCAGATTAGTCAGATCGGGGATAGTGTCAGAACCGGTAAGTAGATCGTCTACATAAAAATCGTTAGTGATGGCTAAAGCCGCTTGGGGAAAGGAAGTTTGATTGTCTCTAGCAATTTGTAAAAGGCACCGTGTGGCCAAAAAGGAGGCGCTAGCCGTGCCGTAAGTTACTGTTCGCAGCGCGAAATGCTTAAGTGGTTCGAGGGGAGAGTCACGCCACAAAATACGCTGATAGTGACAGTCCTCTTCAGCAACGCGAATCTGACGATACATTTTTTCGATGTCAGCAATCAGGACATACTTATGTGTGCGAAACCGCAACAGAATAGAGAAGAGATCTTGCTGAACATTGGGGCCTACCAATAATAGGTCATTTAACGAAAGGCCATTTGTAGTCTTGGAGGAACCATCAAAGACAACGCGCAATTTTGTGGTCAAGCTAGAATGTTTAAACACGGCATGGTGAGGCAAGTAATAAATATTTGACGATCCTAAATTGATAGCGCCATGATCAATGGGTGTCATGTGCCAAGCTTCATGTATTCCCCGATAAAGTCTGCGTAGTCGCGAGCGAGCTTGGTATCGCGCCTGAATCGACGCTCCAAGTTTAAAAACCTTGATTCGGCACTTGTGCAGGATTCCCCTAAGTGAGGATTATCAGACTTGAATGGCAGCGACACTATAAATCTACCCTCGTGGTTGCGCTGAGTGTAGCGCATAAAATGCTCTTCGCAAGCCGACTCGCCATTAGGGGTATCGCCGGGGATCGTTTCTGCCTCCCAAAATCTCTCAAGAGATTGCAGGATTTGGCTGTCATTGTTCCTTGCCAAGAACGAAACAGCAGGACCCTGGGTGTGGCAGTGCTTGGGCAGATTGCCGGCCAAAATGTAACCCAGTTTTGTCTCCTGAATAATAGGGAAGTTGGGTCCGCGTGTGTACTTATTAGCTAATATTAAATCTAGATAAAATTGAGCCCCCAATAGTATGTCGATCTGTGAAGATATATTAAAATCTGGGTCGGCGAGAAAAATTTTATTTGGAATGTGGAACCGGTTGATGTCAAACGATATTGAAGGCAGATTATGAGTTAAGTTAGATAAGACGGCAAATTTGGCCTCGAAACTATGTCTCTGATAGCGAGACATAATACGCATAGAAACAATGTCAGTAGCGCAACACGCTGTGTTGCTTATTCCTGTAATCGGAATATTAGATCGGGTTAGTTTGAGGTGCAATCTTTTCGCAAATGATTTCGTACAAAAATTGATCTGAGACCCGGCGTCAAGAAGTGCGCGCGCCTTATGCCTATTGCCAGCCTGATCAATGACATATACAACTGCAGTGGATAAAAGTACATTGTTTTTACACTGTAATTTAAATGAGCAGTAGTTACTGCTGGCAGCTGCTGATTTCGGCACGTAATTAGCGTGCAGCAAGGTGTGGTGACCCTTTGAACAAATTTTACAAACCTGTTTACTTTTACAATTTGTTATCAAATGACCTGCTCTAAGGCAGTTAATACAACATTTATGGTTTGCCACCAATTGCCCCCGCTCAGCGGCACTTAATATGCGAAAATTATTACACATGTAAAGCGGGTGATCAGATTTACAGCACACACATGAATAATGCCTTGCCGTAGCATGATAACTCTTAAAGGTACTGCTGCCAGCAGTATTTCTTAAACTACATTTCTCAAACTTATTGTTTGGTTTTACACTAGGTTTATTGAATTGCTGTCCGGGTTCAATTGGCATAATATTTTCTAAAAGCTGTCGGCGCAAATTCAAAAAATGAGTAAAGTCTTGAAAACTAGGCAAGTTGTCAGGGTCTATAGACTCCTTCCAACGTTTTAAAGTGATAGGGTCAAGTTTAGTGGAAAGCAATTGTATAGTAATAAACTCAAATAGGTTTACAGACAGCTTCATTGCCGCCAGCGAATTAACAGAAGACGTTATAGTATTCGTAAACTCAGCCAAGCTTTGGACTGAGTCCTTTATTGTGGACTTAACCTGAAGTAGGTTCTGTACATAATATTTTGCTAATATAAATGGATTATTGTACCTATCGGACAGCAAGTTCAACGCTATTACATAATTCTCTTGACAAATTGGTAATGATTTAATTAAGTCTAATGGTTCACACTTCACCGATGAATGCAAGTAATGCAGTTTCTGTACTGGTGTTAAATCTGATCTTGAATGCACCAGATCATTAAAAATTGAATAGAAATGTTGCCACTCAAGTATGTTGCCTGAGAAGCAGGGCAAACTTATCGGTTTTAAATGCACAGGCGTCGATAGTACAGGAGGCACAGTCTGAGTATTAACAGTGTCAAGAAGTTGTAAAATGTTTGCCTCAGTTGAGTATATCATTTCCTCAACCTCGACTCGGTCTGCCTGAGCAGTGCTCACGTCTTTACTTATAAGCTCTATCTCAGACTGTACTTCGTCGTACTTCGAGGCTAAGCTCTTAAGACTTTCTAATCTCACAGTCAAAAAATGTTTTGTGGTTAAATTAATGTCAAATGAATTTACCGCGGATTGTATCCGCACTATCGCGGACTTTAATCCGCCTCTCTTTCTGGTCAGCACCTTGAGGCCTTCCTCAGACATTCTTTTACGCACCTTATTACTGTTGCTGGTGGTACCTGGTCAGCGACGCCCCGCAGCGTCGGCTCCTTGATGATGATGGTGAACAGCTGGCAAGATGACCACCTTGAGGCACTGCAGCCGGCAGGAACTTGCTATCACGTTGCCTGAAGACGACGAGCGAAGTGGCGACACAAATCACGCCACGGTCGCATTAGCTGACGTGCTAACCCGCCCGTGATGGCCAGAAAAAGATACAAAGACATTAATTGGAAATCCAGGTCCGGAGTGACCAAAAATATGGCTGATCCCGGCCCAAGTGGGCCGAACCAGTTTAAGAAAAGTAACGTCCCGCAAGTGCGGACCGGAAGAGTTAATTTGTTCAGCCCGAGCGGGCGAAAATTATGTATCTTGCATTAAATATTTGTCTGCTGGTCTTCCATTATGATTGAAGATGTTGTGTAGGATGTATTAAATTACATTAAGAAATAAGAGAAGTGGACTGTATACGAATAGTTTTAATAATTTGAATGATCACATTACAGCTGTAATAAATTGAAAGAAGGCTGGCTAATGCTGCATATGGAATCAATAATTAATAAATTTAGTTAAGAATGAAGTTGTGGCGCTAGTTGGCCATGATAGAAAATAGTAAGGCCTAAGGCCTACATCTAATGTCGACACTAACTTGACGGAAAGGTCCGGCGAACCGAACGCCGAGATTACTGAATGTGCACTGGGCAAAGTACGATTACGCGAACGTTGATGAGATATAAATCAGATTAGCCAACCTAGTAAAATAAAATCATCGCGCTACCGTCCAATACTATTAAAAAATGCCATTTTGTGTGAATAAGGGTGGTAAGGCGAGGCATGAATAGCATGATCAGTGGTTGTCGGTTTCCTGTAAATATTATAGTTAATTTTATTATCAATTTTTGTTAAAGACAAATCTAAGAAAGTTATTTTATTATTCTTTTCTGTTTCTAATGTAAATTGCAAATTTTTTGTTATGCTATTCAAATACTTATTAAGCGTCTCTAATTGTCTGCAATTACCATTGTAAACCACTATCGTGTCATCCACATATCGACGATAAAATAAAATTTTGTTGTAATGTTTGTTGTTTGGTGATAATATTTCATTATTTTCGATGTGGTTTAAATAAATTTCTGCCAGGATACTTGATAGTGGGGATCCCATTGCTAATCCATCTTTCTGTAAATAAAATTTATCATCAAAAGTAAAATAATTTTGTTCTAAAATTACTTTAGTCAAATTAATAATTTCATCAACTATTTCATGGTTCAAGTGGCTATTGCTAATAATAAACTTTTTGTTATTTCTAAAGTTTCATTAATTGGTACATTCGTATACAAATTGACTATGTCAAATGAAGCTAAAGTATGTCTTGGTTCAATTGTAAGTTTTTTGTGAGATCTACCAATTCTAAACTATTTTTCAAACTGTAATTCTTATTAAACACTATATATTGTCTTAAAATTTTATCAATTTTTTTGGCAATTTTATAAGATGGTGCAGACGTGAAATTTACTAAAGGACGGACTGGCATGTTATTTTTATGTATTTTCGGAAGTCCTCTAAGTCTAGATCCTAAAGCACCTAGACTTAGAGGACTTCCGAAAATACATAAAAATAACATGCCAGTCCATCCTTTAGTAAATTTCACGTCTGCACCATCTTATAAAATTGCCAAAAAAATTGATAAAATTTTAAGACAATATATAGTGTTTAATAAGAATTACAGTTTGAAAAATAGTTTAGAATTGGTAGATCTCACAAAAAACTTACAATTGAACCAAGACATACTTTAGCTTCATTTGACATAGTCAATTTGTATACGAATGTACCAATTAATGAAACTTTAGAAATAACAAAAAGTTTATTATTAGCAATAGCCACTTTAAACCATGAAATAGTTGATGAAATTATTAATTTGACTAAAGTAATTTTAGAACAAAATTATTTTACTTTTGATGATAAATTTTATTTACAGAAAGATGGATTAGCAATGGGATCCCCACTATCAAGTATCCTGGCAGAAATTTATTTAAACCACATCGAAAATAATGAAATATTATCACCAAACAACAAACATTACAACAAAATTTTATTTTATCGTCGATATGTGGATGACACGATAGTGGTTTACAATGGTAATTGCAGACAATTAGAGACGCTTAATAAGTATTTGAATAGCATAACAAAAAATTTGCAATTTACATTAGAAACAGAAAAGAATAATAAAATAACTTTCTTAGATTTGTCTTTAACAAAAATTGATAATAAAATTAACTATAATATTTACAGGAAACCGACAACCACTGATCATGCTATTCATGCCTCGCCTTACCACCCTTATTCACACAAAATGGCATTTTTTAATAGTATGGTACATAGATTGTTATCATTGCCCCTCTCCACAGAAGACCATAAAAATGAAGTCGAAATTATTAAACACATAGCAATAGCCAATGGTTATAAATGTAACATAATAGATAAAATAATAAATAAGAAACAAAATAGACTAATAAATATTGACATGCCTAAAGAAAAAGTAAAATATATCGCAATAGAGTATGGCAAAATGTTACATTACACTTTAAAAAACCAATTGAAAAAACAAAATATAGTATTGGCTTCAAAAGCAAATAATAAACTCGAGAACAAACTTAAGTTTAAAAATCAAATTAAGTCTTTCGATGAATACGATGGTACAGGTGTATACAGGCTTAATTGTTCGGATTGTTCAAATTTCTACATAGGACAAACGGGTCGTTCGTTCAAATTGCGTTATAAAGAACACCTCCCAAGCTCTAAATCAAATATAGGAAGATCCACATTTGCTGAACATTTAAGTTCACAAGATCATAACATAAAAAGTATTAGTGAGAATTTGGATATATTACATAAATGCAGGAAATCTCTTAAACTGGACACTCTTGAAAGGTTTGAAATATATAAGGCCACTAAAGCTAATTACGATCGCATCTTAAATGAAAAATCGATCCATAAAAATAATATTCTATTTAACAGAGTGAACGATATCGAACGAGATACTAGCTGTGTCAGATCGATAAAATTTATCAAAGGTCAAATCGGTATCGATTGATTTTATCGCGCATAACGTGTTCCTGTGCAGGTCCACGTCGGCCGCGTGTATCGTGTTTTCGTTCTGTTTTGTCTCGGTTTTAATATGTGTTAAATTATTTAAGTATTTTTATTGTTATGTTTGTGTTGTTTTTATTATCTGACGGGATGTGCATACATCAACAAATATATTTTTAACTTATATTCATCGAGGATCTGAAGATGACACTTAATGTGTCGAAACTCGAGTAATCCTGTTTTCGTATTTCAAAAAGCGTGACGGTAGGTAATTAACCTGTTTTATAGTCTTAAAACGCTTTTGGAGGCAAATACACTGTTTAAATTATACAGAAGGCGTGATAATGGTATTAATGCTGAAGTTCGCGGTAGTTGCCTCGACAATCATTATGTTGTACCATACAATCCGTATTTACTTGCCAAATTTAATTGCCATATAAATGTTGAAGTATGCACTACAGTTAAAAGTGTTAAATACATTTATAAATACGTGTATAAAGGCTATGACAGTGCATCTGTTGAATTAGGTTCAGAGAGAAATGAACCAGGTCAAGAAATACAAATTGATGAAGTTAAACATTTTTTAAATGGCCGTTATGTCGGATCAACTGAAGCTGTATGGCGCATCTATGAATTACCAATGCATTTTCAATCACATGTCATCGTTAGACTTGACATTCATTTACTGCGTAGACAGAATGTTTACTTTCGAGAAGGGCAAGAACGTCAAGCAATTGAAAATGCAAGACAAACAAAATTATTAGCATTTTTTGAATTGAGTCGATCAGATCCATCAGCGCATGAATATAAGTATATTGAAATTCCTTTGCGTTATGTGTGGGAAGATTCCCGAAAAAAATGGAAGAAGAGAAGGCGTGGAGGTGATAAAATCATTACACGCATATATGTAGTATCACCAAAAGACATCGAACTTTTCCATTTACGATTGCTTTTATTACATGTCTGTGGTCCAAAATCATTTGAGGATGTTAGAACATACAATGGAATTATACACACTTCTTTTGTTGAAGCGTGCCATGCTCGCGACATTGCTTCAAATGATAATGAATGGCGGGAATGTTTAAATGAAGCAAAAGAATTACATTCACCAAAACAAATGCGATATTTATTTGGTTACATTTGTGCATTAAATGTGCCAGCCAATGCATTGGCGTTATGGAATTAATTTAAAGTATATCTTAGTGAAGATTTTTTGAGAGATTACAACGAAGCAGTATCCTTTAACACAGCTCTATTAGAAATTGAAGATATTTTGAATGTTCATAATTTGTCATGTCAAGAACTTGGTTTACCAGTTCACACGTATTCGCAGAGAACAGACGAAGCAAATGCTATTGATCCAATAGAACAAGAGTTTCTGTTTTGTGAGCATTATGAAACTGCAAATATTGAACAGCGTAATCTAATTGATCGTGTGATTCGTAAAGTTTTGCACCATGATACTGGATCTAATGTTTTTTGTTTAACCGCTCATGCAGGTTGTGGAAAAACATTCACACAAACAGCAATCATTCATAAATTAAATTCGCTTAATCTTAGTTGCATTGCAACAGCGTTCAGTGGCATAGCTTCAACTCTATTACTTGGAGGTAGAACTTTACACAATGTGTTTAAATTGCCTATACCCATTTTGGAAAATTCTGTAGCGAATATTACCGCAAATAGTAGCTATGGACGTTACATAAATTCATCATCATTGATAATTATTGATGAAATCTCTATGTGCCCACTGCAAGTGTTGAAAATCATAGATAGATTATTGCTGGATCTATGCGATGAAAATGATAAACATAAACCATTTGGAGTGAAAACGATACTTCTGTGCGGTGATTTTCGGCAAATCTTACCAGTTGTCCCACATGGATCACGTGCAACTTTAATTGAAAATTGTGTCACGAGTTGGCATAAATTTGTTTATTTTCATATAGTAACATTTACTCAAAATATGAGAGCCTTATCAAGTGAAATAGAATTTGTCGAATTCTTGAAAAAATTTGGTAATGATAAAGCAGTACGAGTTTAAAATAAATAGTAACCATCTAAAATCTGTGCCTATTAAAAGCGGCAACTGAAATTTTGCTTGTTTTTTAAAATGAAAAAAAAAAACTTAAACTGGTATCACTTACCTTCTTCGCGAATTGCCAGGGTGTCATCTGATGTACTTAGGCAGAGAAAAACAACAGGTAATACAATGACAAATACATATTTTGCGAACACAAATAATATGTTATTTTATTTGTTTAGCATGACATTTTTTTCGGTTTACTTTGTTATTAAAATTGTGACAAAACTCCTACTTCGCATCTCGATTATTTTTCTTAACGAATTACTGACATTTTGATTTTTTTACTTACATGACCAATACGCTATTAACTAGTTACAACTATAACTTAATTAAATTATTAAGACGGCCCAGCAATGCCCACACTCAACTCACATTCCGTTTTAATTCCCCATTTTATTTTATTATTAATTTTGTCAAAACTAGAGCTCTTTTACATGAAATTATTTATATAATGAAATTAGGTGTTGTTACTTCACCATCAGCGTCCTCCTCGCCACGTGTTGCACTGATTATATGTCCGAAACGTTTGTCGATTCACCACATTTTAATCTTCTTTCTACACCACGCTTACTTCATTCCGAAATGTTAGTTCACCTCTTAGTACTGTTCCGGGTTCTCACCGGCTAGGTCGGCCGACCTTGGAAAAAACGTTTAGTAAAATTTTATACGGACCGCATGCGGTCTGTAGGTGAGACGAACTGGGCAGACCGGCGTAGCAAGCGCCGCTAACTTGAGTGCGTCTTTTGTTGTGGAAACCAATGCCTGTGGTTTCGTCGCCGTAGCTTCGTCCCATTTAAACTCATGCTGTTGTTTGTGTGCCGATCGTCTATGATATTGGTGCGGCACTGGCTAACGTCACGAGATGGGCGGACCTTGAGCCATACATCCTCCAGCAAGGTAGACGAAAGTGAATTAAAATCGTTTCTTGGCCATCTTAGTTTCGGAAGTCAGCGTGGGTCCGCGCGCCTGGTTGTGTGATGCGTATGGGCACGCTGTCACACTCTTACAAAGTTCGTGGAAATGAAGGCTGGGTGAATTCTTGGTTACCGATTGCACAACGTGATATTGTGTCGCCTTTGTTAAAAACTGTTCTTACAACACGTGGTCTGTCATAATGGAATTAGACTTCACACATATTTTTATAAATCCCCAAATTTAATAAAATGAAATACCCGCAATTTTGGCCCGTTACAATGATGAAGCCCCACAATTCCCTCAGTTTGGTGAAAATATTATTGAAATACCTCAGCAATTAATAGGAGATGACAATAATATTATTAATGAGGTGTATGGAAATATTTCCGAAAACATACTCTCAGATAACATATTGAAGTCAGTTATTTTAGCACCTAAAAATGATGATTGTACTTTTATTAATACTGATATACTTAATCGAATACCAGGTGAACAGAAAACATATCATAGCTACGATAAAATAATTTGTGATGATGACAATGAAATCAATAACTATCCAGTAGAGTTTTTGAATTCTTTGACTATTAATGGTTTGCCACCACATAAGTTAGTATTGAAAGTTAATTGCATCGTTTTACTGATCAGAAACTTAAATACAAAGGAAGCATTAGTTAATGGAACAAGAATGCGCATCAAGTGTATGCATCGTAATGCTATTGATTGTGAAGTTTTAACTGGAACCGCACGCAATAAGAGAATTTTGATTCCACGTATAAATTTAACATATTCCGGTACTGTTTTACCACTTAACTTTCAAAGAACTCAATTTCCAATTATACCTGCATTTGCGATGACAATAAATAAGTCTCAAGGACAAACATTCGAAAAAATTGGAATTTTATTGAGGCAGCCAGTTTTTACACATGGTCAATTGTACGTCGCAGCAAGTAGAGTTCGATCATTCGATGGTTTGAGATTTTATATTTCCGAATATAATGGCCAAGGGCATTTAGCAAATGATGAAAGAGTTTTTACAAAAAACATCGTTTACACAGAAGTTCTGAATCATTAAATTCACTTTCAAACTATTTTAAGTTCAATGGACAACATTTATTTTTTTAACCGCCCGGTTTTTTTGATTTAATGAAAAATATATGAAAAAATACAAGGCACGTATTTTTTATTTCATTTTTTATTTTGTATTAATTTTTTATTTAAATTTTATATAATTCGAAAAAGATATGCAAAATAACTGTGTAGCCTTGGCGAAACCTGGTCAGTATGGCAATAAAAAAAACCCAAGGAAATGTTAAAAACGCGTTATTGCTTTTTAAATATGGCTTAGCCAAGCTAAACCTCATTTTTCCTATCTTTCATATTTTTCAAATAACTAGAAAATTAATGCATAGAAAAAAAAATTATATAAGCTTTGTAGCAGATAATCTTCAAACTGTTTTCGAATTTTGTACCTTACCAAAAATGAAATGTAATCCACTGGAATTGAAAACAATGTATCTTATACTTCTATGAATGTCAAGTCTCATTTTTATTAGCGTTTATTTGATTCAATAATAACATGAAAAAATTAAAACTGACAATGAATTATATCAAAAAATAAATACGAATACAAGCTGTAATTGTGTTTTTTTTCAACTGTTACTAACATTAAATTTTAAATTTCATAGGTATTGCAGGGAATTAAGGCAAACAACACACGCTAATGGCGTATTTGTACACGCTCGCAGCTGACGTAATAGAACAAAATTCAAAAAAATTATATGCAATGATTATAGAGGTATACTCTTTGACAAAAGAACCTCAATAACGTTCAAACTTAAAAATTTAATGAATTACGGTCGAATTTCGACCACTGGGCGACCACTAGTTATATTTAAACGTCTTACAAATATGTATATAGTTTTCAGTTAAAGCAGTTTCTAAGTACATAATATTTATTCAAGTGGAATAAAACTGGACAACAAAGGATGCACAAAGTTTAAGTTGCAGGGAAGATTTATAAAAAGACAGAATTTTTAAAATATTACATATTTTTGTAACTAGTTTACAACTTATGTGAACGTTGTATCAAAATAAATGTTTTTGTATCGAATTAAGGTTATGTACACACATTTTTAAAAGATTAACTAATCATACATAATGAATAGATGTGCCATTTACTATTGTCTCAATGCATAATCATATCAATAAAAACAAATGGAAGTGTAAATAACATGTGTATCAAAAATGGAAGAAATCTGTATAAGCAAATACTAAAGCACAAAATAACATGGAAGAGATACAATTTCCTTGTCAATGGAAGGTCAAAGGTGATTTATACCATTAGAATAGGCCTACTCTAACAATGAAGTACAGATGAAGAAGCACAAAATAATGTTCTGCACAAGTTAAAAGAAAAGTGAGATCAGAACACATATTTACATGTAAACAAAACTAAACCCTCTATACGAAAGTTTCATTCATGGAACCTGCAAAAGTTGAAAAGGTTTAGAAACATTTATTTAGTAAAAAAAATATGTTTAAAAAAAATAATAATTTTGCTTTTGCAAACCATCTCTCTTTGCTTTCTTCAATACGATCTTGGATATTAAAAATGTTCAATTCTTTGCAAATGCCTATATTGTAGAGTTTATCTCTCTTAGTATATACAGAAATATTAGTAGATCAAATCAGACATTTGGAGCGAGATTAAGAACTGGGTGGTGATGGAAAGCTACCTAAATAGATTTCACCTTAGCAATTCACCAATGTGTAAGGTGTGTAATGAAGAGGAGGACACCACTGAGCATACCCTATTAAATTATTAAATTGTACTGGGCAGTGTGAAGAGAGATACCGACTTAAAGAATTGGTAAAGGAACATGGAAAAGAGGAGTTATCACTGACAAAAATAACCATCAATCCACTTCTCTGGGATCTGGCCCATAGAGTTTACAAGAGACATCGAGAGATCGGCGCTTCGGGGCTGGAAACTCAAGAAGAAGAAGAAGAAGAAGAAGAAGAAGAAGAAGAAGAAGAAGAAGAAGAAGAAGAAGAAGAAGAAGAAGAAGAAGGAGGAGGAGGAGGAGGAGGAGGAGGAGGAGGAGGAGGAGGAGGAAGTGTTTATCTCTCCATGTGCAGCATTTAACAAATCACAAGATGCTGTATCCTACTCAGATTTACTACTAAACTTACCTGGCCATGTAATTGTTTAACTATGGCCATACAATATGTTCCCCTAGACATGCTATGATTCGTTAGCACCACAAATACCATAGAAAACATACTATAATCCTATACATACAAACTGCGATCAAGACATCTTTCTGTTAATTCGACCCTTTTCTTCTAATTTTGTATTTAAAGAGCTCTGCAAACAGCTATTTCAGCTAGCTCCATTCATCTCAGAATGAAACTATCAACCACTTAAATGGTCTACCTGAAGCCCCCAAAAAACTGAAGGATTATCGGCCTCCAGACTTGATCAACTAACCTTTTAACACCACACAGAATTTGTTTAATAATAAAGCATCATCACTGGATATTGTATTGCATTTACATTCAACAAATTTATTTGTTTACTCAGAGAAAGTAGAATGTTAACACCCCATTAAATTAAAAAAAAGAGCCTTATAAAAGATTTATAGAATTTATAGTATTAGACAGTTGTTTTAATCATTTCTCACACCCAGTAATAACCTTAATACAAATTATAACAAATCTATATCAGTCACATAACATGTGACAATAACAGGAGTAATATAATGACTGGAACATATGTTTACCTCGATCATTTTCCGGCTTGTATTTGTGATGTTTATGGTTATGTATACATTTAACAATGCATCCGTTTTGAACCCATTTTCACACATTTTCTTTGTCGCTGTGCCCCAATTGAAGGCTGCTCCATTCCATGATTTGCCCTCCAATACAGGCCAGCCACCAAACAACTTTAAATAGTCTTTAAGAAAGCCCACACCTATCCGTTCTACAGCATCTGTATAGTAACAACAGCTATATTAACTCTACTAATTTAATAATGATGTCAACAGCAACTTAATGAAACATAATACATTTTTTTCACACTAACCTGGTAAAATTTACTTTTCTAAAATTATAGAAACAATTGTTTTTAAACATAAACTTGTATCGTTATATGTCAAACATTTTGCCTACGTGGGAAAAATTAAGCAAGAACATTAATCTTTTTCTTGTTTAATAACATAAGAAATGCCTAATGTTAATGCCTTATTAATATAAGGCAAAATAAATGTTGGTATTGAATTTCCCCAATCACAGCAAGAACCAACTGTTTTGGTTGAAATAACAAAAGTATTAATATAACAAAATTTTGTAAACTCAATAAAATCCAAACACTGCAATGGCTAATACCTTATCATTCCAATGACTGCTGATGTGACATCTTTTGATTTCAATTGCTCTATTAATTTATAGATAACGCTTACGTCTAATTCTTTGTCCAAACATATATTTTCCTAGGTCTGTCTCAGCTTGTTCTTCCTAATGCCATCCTCTCCAGAGTATTACTCAGTACATCTTAATGTATGTTCTGTAAATTTAACCTTACCAGATTCTTGTCTTCTTCTTCTACTGGCATTACAACCCAGTTTCTTCTACTGGTCTCTTCAACAATTTTTCTCTATTTGGCCCTCTTATTACACAGTCTTCTGCATCTTCTTATCCCCATATTCCTCAGACCCTCCTCAACATTCTTGATCCATCTCTTCCTTGGCCATCCTCTTGATCTCCTACCTACTGATCTCCATTCTACAATTTTTGTGGAAACGCTGTGTTGTTGTTCTGTCCTCGTGTGTCCCAACCAGGCTATCCGTCTACTCTTTATAACCCCACTATGTCAGCTTTGTGTATTAAATTATTTATTTTTTGATTCCTTCGTATTCTCCACAAACCACTGCTATTTTTCATTGGTCCAAAAATTCTTCTCGCTATCTTTCATTCACACATTTTGAAATATACTGTTTGTCTGTTTGTGTTAATACTCTTGTTTCAGAAGCATAAGTTACAACTGGTGTAATTATGCTTTTATATATCGTTATGATGGTCTAACTGATCGTCGTATGGTACAGTGGAAAACAAAATTGTAGCGGGGCATTTTTGGGCATACCTGGGGTAATAACAGAATTTGTATTTTTTCATAAATAATAATTAACTTGTTGAGTGATAGAAAAATTTTATGACCGAGAGGTAAATTTGTTATGGGGAAGCGATCCCAACAACGGCAACACTGCTTGAGGCGTTGAAGACAAAGTTATTAGACAATATTCATATAAACAGTTTTAATAACCGGCAAACTGTGCCAAGGGCAATTCAAGGACAATGACGAACACGGAAAACGTAACACGTTATGTAACAAAATCTGTCAACAAATTACATAACCGTGTCAGGCGATGTGTTGCGTCAGCAACTTATATAACGATGTGTGTCACCTCAACAAGCCAAAAACAGTCCACTGGCGAACGAATACAAACTGTAAACCAATAAGAGTTGGGCGAACGACCGCCGCTTCACAAATTAGCGCAAGTAGTTCGTTCTCAGTCTAAATTCAATGCTCGCGCGAGCAACACCTGTTAAGTTCCGGAACATATTTGTGCGGGC
Source organism: Magicicada septendecula (assembly GCA_034769895.1). Classification (NCBI taxonomy): domain Eukaryota; kingdom Metazoa; phylum Arthropoda; class Insecta; order Hemiptera; family Cicadidae; genus Magicicada; species Magicicada septendecula. The sequence goes on from CM068374.1 coordinate 17,134,642, forward strand.
CCGCAAAGCAAGTAAAATGTGAAAATTTTAAGACATATATTTTGATCTAACAGTATTATTACAAAACAAGTAGAGACAGTGAGAAAAATTGCGATAAAATAACCGTTCAGCCATGAAGTGTAAAAGTGAGAAATACGAGAAACAGCAAACAATGAACCACGAGTTGACGCCCCAGTTCTACACAACAGCAGGGAAGTAGACATTCAAAATTATTTAAATACTGACACTTTTAAAATTGAGCTCAATAAAATAAAAATGTACTGTATGAAATAGCGTGAGTGTGTGTGTGTGAAAGCGCTGGTTTTCGTTATGTCGTAGTTGTAGAGAATGGTCTAGATTTATGTTATATTCTAGTTTGAAACTGCTTAAGCAAAATGATCATTTTTACGAATACTTAAACATACTAAAATTGCGAAAGTCAAAATGTATGAGGGAGAGAGGAAGTTTGGTGTTTTGTATCAACAATATAACTTGATGATGTTTTCTTTTCTTTTTTGAAATTAATAAAGTAATAGTGATTATAACATTCAATGTGAAGTAATAGTTATTTCAGACAACCATGTGGTTTCCAACACGTCTAACGAGATCCTGGACATGATGTGTTTAAGTTGGTACTCAACAATATGGCTGCTACTCCAGCCTAAAGTATAAAAAGTTTTACAAAGTGTAATAATAAATTTAAATAAAAAGATAATTAATTATTAATATAACAATGGCGCCCGAACAGGGACCGTTTGCATAAATTTAATTATGCAAATGTGGACCTGTTGAAGAAATGATATGGTTGTTTGGAATGTGTATTTACGTATGTACGTAATTTGGCGTAAGAGGTTATGTTTAATATGGGTGAGTAGAATATTTTTCAATAATTATATGTTACGGATAATAAGATTATATAAAGAAATATATATAAAAAATTTTTTAAGAAAAATGGCAGACAATCATGAAACTGTCAGCGTCACTGACAGTGTAGATGAAAGCCAGATAAGCATAACTGAATCCCAAATCATGCATGAAGGTGTTCACTCAACACCAGTCATGAACAAAACGGCTGAAGATAATGATTTAATCAAGATGATGAAATTGCTGTTTAATGAACAGAAAAACGAAATCAATGAGAAGTTCGATATTCAAAAGAATAGTTTTGATGAGTTGAAACATGAAATACAAGAAATGAGTAAATGTGTAGAAAGTACTAACGAAATAATAAGATCCAGTTTGAATAAATTAGAACAGAGTGTGGAGAGAATGGGAGTAGTTGTAATGAATCCAAAGAAAAATAAAACAAATGAAAATGGTAATGACAAGTGTAAAAATATGAGATCAGACAAAGAGTTAACAAATAATAACAAGGTAAAAAATAATGAATTTAATATTGAGAATAATAATGTGTTTGAGAAATTGGTATCAGAAACTGATACAGAAAAAATAAATAATGAGAGTATTAATGAAAGTGTAGAATGTAGTGATTATGAGATGTTAATGTGTGTCAGTGAGTTGGAGAGAGAGAGGAAGAATAATGTAGTAATTGAATGGGGACAGAGGGCAAATTTTCCCCTTATTGTTTATAATGATGATGATGATTTAATGTTGTTTTTTCAGGGCAAGAGACCCTTATTGTTAAATGAAGTAATGTTGTATAATGTTGTGGCCTCTGTCCGTAATAATTGTGAGAGTGTGATGTGGTGCTATGAAGAAAGAGGGTTATGTATTGAGAGTGAAATAGAACTATATAAGTTAGAAAGAAAGTATGATGAATTGAGAAAATTACTAAAAGGGGTGATGATGAATCATGTGAAATACGTACCTGTTGAAAGAGAGACAGAGAATAATTTTGATAATATCTTACCTGACTATAATGATTTACCTGACGTAGTAGTTGAGGAATACAAAAATGAGAAAACGATTTACCTGACGTTAACAAATAACACTGATACAGACGGGACAATCCTAACTTATGGTAACAAGATTTATAGTGGTATAATGGATGAAATAGAATGGATGGGTTATTATGATAGCAACAATTATAATAATTTGTGTGTTGATAAAAATGATGAATGTTACAAATATGTTAGATATATATATGACGATGGTGGCTGAACTAGAATATCAGTGTATAGACCTTGTTAGATACTGTAAATTCTGGTAATGACCTTGCTGATTTGGACATGAAGTGAGATACACTTGAACAGTTGTTGACGAATATTTTGTAAATTTGAAATTTGTAAATAATAATGTAGTAACTTTGATTGTGTATATGTGGAATGTTAAATAAATAAATGTGTGTAATTGTGGTAATAATAATAATAATATTTTGCCAGTTAAATAAGTAATAACATTAATATTGAGAAACAGTAATTGAATAATAGTTTATGGTAATGAATTTTGTATTGTTAATAATGAATTTAATTAAACAATTTAATACATGTTAAATATTTTGTTTGACTATTTCAATATTGTATAATTAACTTTTTAAGGAATTTAAATCATTTTTACTAGATTTGGAATTTGATAATAGATGGCTGAATTGTTTGAGGCAAACTAATATTTTGTGAAATGTTTCAGTGGTGAGGTGAGAGTATTGTGGTATGTTGTATATGTTTTGAGATATGGGCTGTAAGTATTGAAATTTTACAATATGAATAATGTATAACAAAAAGGTTGACAGGAGTGATTGATATGTTAATTCAGTAATGAGATATTTTGAAATAATTGTGCTAAATAAAAATAATGATTAAAAAATTTTTTTAATAATAATTGAGAATGATATATATATTAATTGATAATAATAATTATGAAAATTTTAAGAAAGTTAAATGGTATAAAGGTATGAATGAATTACATGATTATTGATGAACAGATTATAATAGAATTATAATGTGTACAAGATTTTAATTAATTAATTAGTTAGTAAGTTGCTGTTGCTGGGGTGGCATGTGCCCCAGTAGATAGCGGAAAGTGTTGGGGGTAACCGAGAGTGTTACCTCCATCGGAGGCCAACATGGCGAATATGCACGGCACACCTTTTGTACAATTTTATATTGTAACTTGATAATTGCCGTGTCGTGCATAGTAATGACGATGTAGACATGCCTGAAGGAAGAGTTGATTTCCCCGACTTTTCGGGCGATTACTGCCTTACCAGCACTAATCGTGGTTTTGGCGAGCGGTTAGCTATGGTCATACCAAGTCCCTTGACCATAGCTGGCTTGAAATTGGTCTAAAATAGAAATTAATGGGGGGTGAAACTAGGGGAAATCCCGGAAACTATGGAACAGCGGCTGCCACTCTGTTCGAGGAGGAACAGCAGAGCCAGGTGGCAGATCCGTCTTAAGGGTGTATGATTATTTAACGAGAACATGATGATGTTCACTAATTTTAAAACTTAATAGTGGAAGCAGAGACATGGAGAGGTAAAAGCCCTGCTCCAAAATATACAGTCTCTGTGGAAGCGGAAAGGCGCCACAGTCTTACATAATTTGAAATAGTGTGTGTGGCTGGGAGGTTATCCAAGGGGATAACGTATTAAAAATTTGCTATATTTTAATTAATAATGATGATTTGCTACTCAATAATTTTGTTTGAATTTGAAAATAGATGCACTAAATACTTCTTATATTGTGTTTATTATGTCTTATTGTGGTAATTGCATTAGTATGTTAGGAATAAGGATTATAAAAATATAATAATATGTTTTCAAGGTGTTTATAGATTTTAAAATAAAATGGAAAATAGTTGTGATAGGTGAAATTTTCAATGGGTTGCAAAAGATAGAAGTGGGTGATAGTAATTGTTTGAATAAAATGTTTGAATCAGTTCAAGTTGAATTTTGTGGGACATATAGATCTGTCCAAATCGAAGTAAGAGTTAAAGAAATGGTAGAGATGAAAATAATGCAATGTTGTTTTGAGTTAATGTATGTTATAGAATTTTGAGAAGTATAAGTGGAGACACAGTAGTAATGGAGAATAATTGTAGAGTTTTGAGTGATATATTGTTGTTTATTTGTTGATGTTAATTTGTTGTAATTGTAGTGAGGTTATGAGATTGAGATTTTTTGGGGATGGCAATTTTGTAGTAGGGGTAGTGTAATGTGGGAGTCCGCAACATAAGGGTTGGGACGGGATTTAGTATAGTTTTAGTGGGAAGGGGCCGCCTTAGGTAAAAATCCAGGGGCCAGAGAACGGGAATTGAGTTTTGGGGGGGGGGAAACACGTATCCTATGTACAAAGGGTTAGAGAGTATTTTTTTTTTTATATATTGAGAGTAGGTGGAGATTGGAGTTAAAATAGTAAGTAGTTAGAGGTAGAGAAGGGTTAGTAGATTTTGATAGTGGGGTGTCATACTAGTTAAAGATTTTGTAAGGGAGCGTTAGAGTAATACAGGGATAAGATTATGAGTAAATGCCAAGTTGATAAAGTAAATTATAATGAATAACGTAGAATCACCCAAAGTGATGAAATGGAATAATGATTGCCATGATGAAAAAAAAAAAAAAAAAAAAAATTTTGTAATTTTGAGAAACGACTTAATAAAAGTTAAATGGAGATTTATGTATTCTGTTATTGAAAGGTAATTTTCTGATTTTATATGCAAATTTAATAATGTAAAGTGTGTAACATTTTAAATACCAGTTGTTTATTTTAATGTGAATTAGAAGTGTACTATGTTTTCTTATGTTATGTTGTGTTTGTTAGTGTAAGAGAATCTTATCATGTTGTAGTTAGGTATTCATATATATGTTAGCGATAAATAAAGAACAAAACCAGTGCTTCTTAGCGCAAACCAGCACCGCTAGGGGGGAACAGATCAGTTGGGGATATGGTGTTGTATAAGGCCACTGTTTAATATTTTGATTTGTTGTTTCAGTGTTTGGTGATGCTGTGGCGGCGGACCTGAGCTGGCCTGCGCGTCAGGGCAGGGGCGTTGAGTATCTGTCTGACTCTACGGTGTTGGGATCTCGAGAGAGAAGTCCAGTATTGTCATGCAGATGCGGTCACAGTCACCGGACCCAGGGTGAGTTGATTATTCTTTTTTGTAAACCATACAGGGGGTTGTGGCGACATATCCTGGCTGATCCCTTTAGCAAGTATGAATGTGTCAATGAGATTTTTTATGCTTCGGCATAAAATATCTCATTGAGGGGGTATTGTAGCGGGGCATTTTTGGGCATACCTGGGGTAATAACAGAATTTGTATTTTTTCATAAATAATAATTAACTTGTTGAGTGATAGAAAAATTTTATGACCGAGAGGTAAATTTGTTATGGGGAAGCGATCCCAACAACGGCAACACTGCTTGAGGCGTTGAAGACAAAGTTATTAGACAATATTCATATAAACAGTTTTAATAACCGGCAAACTGTGCCAAGGGCAATTCAAGGACAATGACGAACACGGAAAACGTAACACGTTATGTAACAAAATCTGTCAACAAATTACATAACCGTGTCAGGCGATGTGTTGCGTCAGCAACTTATATAACGATGTGTGTCACCTCAACAAGCCAAAAACAGTCCACTGGCGAACGAATACAAACTGTAAACCAATAAGAGTTGGGCGAACGACCGCCGCTTCACAAATTAGCGCAAGTAGTTCGTTCTCAGTCTAAATTCAATGCTCGCGCGAGCAACACCTGTTAAGTTCCGGAACATATTTGTGCGGGCCCGCAAAGCAAGTAAAATGTGAAAATTTTAAGACATATATTTTGATCTAACAGTATTATTACAAAACAAGTAGAGACAGTGAGAAAAATTGCGATAAAATAACCGTTCAGCCATGAAGTGTAAAAGTGAGAAATACGAGAAACAGCAAACAATGAACCACGAGTTGACGCCCCAGTTCTACACAACAGCAGGGAAGTAGACATTCAAAATTATTTAAATACTGACACTTTTAAAATTGAGCTCAATAAAATAAAAATGTACTGTATGAAATAGCGTGAGTGTGTGTGTGTGAAAGCGCTGGTTTTCGTTATGTCGTAGTTGTAGAGAATGGTCTAGATTTATGTTATATTCTAGTTTGAAACTGCTTAAGCAAAATGATCATTTTTACGAATACTTAAACATACTAAAATTGCGAAAGTCAAAATGTATGAGGGAGAGAGGAAGTTTGGTGTTTTGTATCAACAATATAACTTGATGATGTTTTCTTTTCTTTTTTGAAATTAATAAAGTAATAGTGATTATAACATTCAATGTGAAGTAATAGTTATTTCAGACAACCATGTGGTTTCCAACACGTCTAACGAGATCCTGGACATGATGAGTTTAAGTTGGTACTCAACAATATGGCTGCTACTCCAGCCTAAAGTATAAAAAGTTTTACAAAGTGTAATAATAAATTTAAATAAAAAGATAATTAATTATTAATATAACAAAATACAAGACACCAATGAAGTCACTAAAATTTTTCCATGTACAATAATAATGTCAACTAATAGAGTCCCGCACAATAATCACTTTTCACTAATAGCCACTTGAAACACACTGAGTAAACGTCTGAAGTAAACTGACTTCCAAGCGGCAGGTGTTGGCTATTTATAGTCTGCAGGGGCCATAATGAGTCCTTAACAAGCACTTGAAAATTCTAGGGGCTACTTCAACGCGGCCTTGACAGAACCATGTGCCGGCTGGACTAGTTGAGAAGTTTGTAGAACGAACTACCTACTGTACCAGAATGTTCCGTATTGCATAACAATATTTTTAATTTCAATGACTTTCTCAGCTCTTTTAACTTTATTAATTTTGAGTATGCATAGTAACATCCACTGCCACTAAGGATTTTCGTTTCTCAAATTTCGTAAGGACATCGTTGCTCAAATTGTTAGTGTTATTCATTTGTGAGGCTGGGTAGGTAAATTTTCTTGTGTGCTCAAATTCATGATTTCCAAATTGTAGAGGTTGTCTATTCCGTGTTGCTCATGTTACTTCTACGTATTTGATGTCATTATCATTTATTTTAAGTCCTCTCTCCATTGTGTTCCTTCCCATATTAATTTCAGCTTCATTCAAAGAGTTTTTTTTTTCTATTTATAATCACTACAATATCTCTGTAAGCAAGAATTTGTGTGGTACACTTCTTCTAGTAAATTCTTTTTATCCTTCACTCATCTCAATACTTATAAATGTATTTTCTTCCTTTCAGTCCAACTAGTTTTTTTTATATTTTCCATCATTTTTATAAAAGGCTTCAGAGAACAGTATGAAGAAATTGCTGATTTGACAGAAATTATGAGCAAGAAACAGAAGGAAAGAAAGAAAGCAAGAATAAAATTATTACGAATACGGACAGAATAAAAATTATAAGACTTACAAGATTGCTTGTACACCAATACTGGAGTTGTGAAAGAACATCTTGTATTCATGAACCAGTTTCCTATTCACACACTAACAATGGAATTGCAAGCTCTTCTATAATTCCACCTGATATCTCTTTTTATCAGTAAACTCATGTTGAGATTCTGTTTACATAATTCACTTTGAGTGTGTGTGTGTGTGTGTGTGTGTGTGTGTGTGTGTGTGTGTGTGTGTGTGTGTGTGTGTGTGTGTGTGTGTGTGTGTGTGTGTGTGTGTGTGTGTGTTTTTACTATTGTGGTTTCTAAAAAAAACTAAGTATGTATTATTTTCTGGGTCACTGATATCCATGCTACTACTTCTTCTTAACATGAAGACATGTTAATACTATTGTCAACGAATAGTGTGGAATAGTTGTTTTGATAGTTCATCTTCTTTTTTCACAGCACTAAGATTCCATACGACATGACATAAAACGTAAATTACAACGCACACAAAAACAACCAAAAGGACACAACAACGAAATTAAAACGCTAAGTAATGTAAAACAAAAATTACTTGAACATAACCTAACGATATTAAAAGCTGATAAAGGGAACTTAAACGTCATAATGGATAAACAAGAACTAAACATTAAAGTTGAGAAATTCTTCACCGAAAACAATATAACAAAAATAAATAAGGACCCCACAGTAAAATATCAAAAAAAAATAAACAAATTTATAAATAACACAAAACACATAATCCAACCAGAAAGCACCAAATACCTCAAACAAATCAAACCTAATCCCCCAAAACTAAATGCTTTACCGAAAATACACAAACCTAATATTCCCATCAGACCCTTAATAAACAACACACAAGCACCCTCCCACAAAATCGCAAGACATCTAGACAAAATAATCAGGAAAAACATTAATCTCAGTAACAACACTTCTGTCAAAAACAACATAGAACTGGTCAAGAAAACCAAACACATCCACATCCCACACAAATCAACATTAGCATCTTTTGACATAACCAATTTATACACCAATGTACCCATTAAAGACACCATACAAACACTTAAACACAAACACATCACTCAGACAAAACAACACGCCCGAAACACACATACATGAGATCATCACACTCTCCAAAATAATTACAGAACAAAATTACTTCACATACAACAACAAGATATACACACAAACAGATGGCCTCCCTATGGGATCCCCCATATCAGGAATACTGGCTGAAATATTCATACACAACATGGAACAAAACCATATAATAATCAACAACAAATACACCAACAAAATCATTTATTGGCACAGGTACGTGGATGATATATTACTTTTATTCAATGGCAATTCAAGACAGGTCGAAAACTTCCACAAGTACATAAACACAATACACCACAAACTAAAATTTACACTGGAAATAGAACAAAATAATGGTATAAATTTTCTTGACCTAACAATTAACAAAACAAACAATACACACACGTATAAATTATACAGAAAACCAACCACAACCGACATGGTCATACACAACACATCAAACCATCCAACGCAACACAAACATGTGGCATTTAACCACATGCTCCATAGACTAACTAAAATACCATTAAGTAAACAGGATTATAATGAAGAACTCAACACAATCAAATATATAGCAATAAAAAATGGCTATAACCCTAATTTAATTAACAAACTACACAAACACATCATAAACAAAAACAACAAAACAATAAATACCAACAACACACAACAAAATAAATACATCACACTCACATACCACAACACCAACACACACAAAATCGCCAACACATTCAGGAAACACAAGTACAAAATAGCATACAGAACAAACAATACCATAAAAAACACATCAATGATACAAACACGGACACAGACAAATACAATAAAACAGGTGTTTACAAATTAAACTGTAATGATTGTAATAGTTTCTATATAGGCCAGACGGGAAGATCTTTTTCATCACTTTACTCTGAACACATAAAAGCTCTATCCAGCAACAACATACATTTCGCGTTCACCACACACATACACACAAAAAACTACAGCTACACCAACATAGATACTAATATTGAGATATTACACTATTTACCTAAAAGTCGAAAACTTAACACAGCAGAACAATATGAAATATACAAACACTACACAACACAACCAAACAGCATACTTAACGACCAATTACACTATAAATCACACACACTCTTTGACACAATTATACATAAAACAAACAATAATTCGGATCCCCGCGCCAATTCCCTTCCACCACACAACACCCCCCACTCAACCTACCAACTAAAACCGTTACAAGTTACTGGCAGTCTGTCTCACACCGCTGACGAAGGCGCATATCACGCCGAAACGCGTACGGGTGGAAACAAAGTAAGTTTCACAAGTGAAAGTTTAATAATCTATATTAATAGTGTGGAACTGAATACGTTACATTTCAATAGCGTCTGTACAACAGAACAGTGCCAAACTAACATTTATAGACATAAAAATGTTAACTAACAGCCACTTAGATGTTCCTACCAAAAGTCAAGGACACAGAGCATGTTGTTTTATGACTATTAATATAACTGAATTATAAACAAAAAGTATTATATAACTCTTAACATGAAATCCCTTGATCAACGTTTGGACCTTTTCTTTACCTACATCCAAACATGATTTGAAAAGTTTTTTTGCAACTTTAAATGGTCTTGGTTCTGATTCCTGTACATCTTCTTCTAGCAATTCTTGAATCTGTGCTATTACTGTTTCCTGGAGTTCTGTCTCAGGTGATACTTGGACCTAAAAAAACAAAAATTTTATAAAGTACTCATCATTTTTAATATCTTTAAGATTAGGATTATTAGCACTGGATGAAAATATTAATATTCCATGTATAGTGTTCACAGAATATAATCTGAAATAGATGGTAACAGTATGATCAAGATGAAAATCATTAATATAATTATTAGCATAAACTTCATTTGATACTTTATTGTTCCAGTACAGTATTAATCCAATGACTGTGATATTTGTACATTTTATAACAATGTTCGTATGTAATGCATTTCTCTATGGGTATAAAGATTGTGGTGAACTGGTTTTGTACTATTCAAATTTTGTTCTTACAAGAAAACATGTTGTTCAACCAAATGTATTTTGTTTGAAAAACTTATAACTTACATTAGATGGTATCATCAGTGGGATATTAACCTATGACTCCATAGAAACAATAACTCAAACCAGTTTCCATTACACAATCTATTGTATACAATACTGTTTACACACAAAACATATTTGGTCAAACAAGTTGTATACTTCCAAAGGTCTAAATGAAACTAAGCACAAAAACATTCCATACTCTCTACATCCTGTAAACAAATACATTACAGTACACGAAATCTAAGAAATACATTACATACAAACACTGTGTAATACGATACACATGTTATATAACATTTTCAACAATAAAAATTTCATAAAACAATGTAAAAAAAATGTGTACAGGTAACAAAAATCTTGTAATAGACATGGGGGATACAAAAGAAATGATAGTGATAATTTCTTAAAACACATCCATATTGCCCTAATATTATGATGCAAAGGTGGAGAAATTTTGTGACAACACGTGGTTCAGAATTAGAAATTTTGGTACGTTCCCAGTAACTGTAGCCACACTCATTTTCAATTATGTGATTATTGGCACTGATATATAAGAAATGTCATATACAATTTTAGTTAGATAACAAAAACCATGAAAATTTATTTGTAAAATAGTTTGTTAATGATTGCAATCATGATATTAATTGATGACTTGTTGGGCACTTGGTGAAAGATATTAATACACTAAGGTTTTTAAAAATATATTAACACTTTTTGGTACGTTTCAAAGATTTTATTTAACTCTGACAGCTGCTTCGACTTCTTAAGCCATTTTCGAGATCTCGGCTCTTTGACAATGGCTTAAGAAGTCGAAACAGCTGTCAGAGTTAAATAAAATCTGTGAAACGTACCAAGTGATTGCAATCATTTGCAAGTGTTTTATTGTTTTTATTTTTTTTACAAAAAATGTTAACATACCTTTGTTGTGTGCCTGTGATGACAAATATTGATGTTGTTAGGTTAACATACAAACTTAAAGTACACATGGAAACCAATATGCCTTTAAAATAATACTCGCTTTCTGTGAAATTCTCGTAAAAAAATACAACTTGAAAAAAGGCAGGGTGGAACTTGCCTGTTACTACACATCTCCCTTTTTTGTGCATAACTCATTTTCCACTAATACTAATAGTTTTTGTCCACATCGACAGGAAAAGCAATCAACTTGAAGTAGGCCAGGGTGACCCTTTCCAATTACTATACATGTTTTAGATCCATGCTTTTTGGTATCCAGGCCACTTATATGTATATAAATAGTAAAACAGTTTTACCTTTTTCTTTTCCGTCTGGTGGCCTTTATCCTTTACGAAACTCTACGCGTTTCGGGACATATGTCCCATCATCAGGACTATCCCTTGGTGAAGTTCGTCAATAGTTAAAATATTAAAAACAAGTTTTTATACAACTTTACATATCACAATAAATATAAATATAAACACATAAAAAACCCCAAACGTGAGAACACACGTGATATCGCTGGTGCGCACCACAAATTACTGTAGTTGACTTCTGTGCTCATGTTGTTATAGGTCGCGCACTATGGACCTTGTTTTGTATTCTTATCGCTGTGTCGTACAGTGGATTTGATTGGAAATTCAATTGTTCATTAAGAAGGACCTCTTTTGTATTTTTATCTTTATAAGCCTTATATATTTCAAATTCTTCGACAGCATTCATATAACTTCCTTTTCTGCATACGTGGAGGGGTTGAAAGTTCGTCATGAAACCGGTAGTTATGGTTTTTGTCCATCAGATGGCGCACATAATTTGACACAGTTTTACTAAATTCTTTTTTAGGTAAATGTTCTTTAAAGCGTTTTTTAAAGGGTCTACCAGTTTGGCCAATGTAGAAACTATCACAGTCATTGCACATTATCTTATAAATGCCCGTCTTGTCCTCAACTGATTTTGAATTTTTAGGTAGGAGTATCTTATTAACGTTGTTATTAGTTCGGTAAGCCATTTTTATATTTATCTCACCGAATACTTTGTTTAAAATGTTGGGTAGGGTGTTACCATAGTCTGATGCTACATACCTAACTCTATTTCTATTATTTTCTTGTAATTCTATGTTGTTTTTATTTTTTCGGTGTTTCTTTACTAAACTTTCCACAACTGAACCTTTATAACCATTGGCCTTAGCTATGTATTTGATCGTCTTTAGTTCTTCATGAATCTCTTTGTCTTCCAATGGTATGGAAAGTAATCTATGTATTAAACTATGATATGCTGTCATTTTTTGAGAAAATGGGTGATGCGATTCAGCATTTATCGTGAGATCCGTGGTTGTCGGCTTCCGGTATATTTGATACTGAAATTTTTCATCCAGTCTTGTAATTGTCAGGTCGAGGAAGTTAAGTTTATTATTTACCTCCGTCTCAAGTGAAACATACAGTTCACAATACGTTCATTTTTTTTTTTTTTAATCTTACTATTCAGAAATAGCTGGTTTTTTTCACTTTATATTTCCTACTGTAGTTTTTGTTACAAAAACATTATGTTCTTTGTATTTAATATTACTCCCTTTCAAGCATTGTTTGTACACATTAAATGTCATATTTTTCCTAATCATGGCTTTTATTTCTTTGAACAGTAAGCTGAAAATAAAAAACTATTACAGTAGAAATAATGAGTGCCAGACATAATTCGGATATGCAGAAATTAGGATAATTGGAGCAAACATAAGAAAAAGGTTGTTATGAAAGAAAACGCTAAAATTGCTCAAAAATCACTTTTGTTTATTTTTATTATATGAGTACATTATCTTAATAAAAACCAGATCATACATGTTGTGCAAAAAGTTCACCTTTACTACAAAAAATTTACAAATAATACTCACACATAATTATAATTTTCAACTGAACATGTCAAACAAAGTTAATTGTTTTGACGTAGAAACTCGTTTGCGTGCAGCCAGGTCCCGCAAACGTTGGACGGCAAGAAGCTGCATATGATCACATTTAGACTGGCGTTCCATCTACTTTAAACCAGTGTCAAAACAAGCGAATGCCTCACTCGCCGTAGGTTCCTTTTCCGGTTCAACTGAAGCAACGTTGCCATCGTCTTCGTCCACCTGCTGAGACTCATCGTTTACACTTTGGATAATTTCATCATCATCCAAAATTTGATATCCAGGGTCCGGTGAATCGCACTGCAACCACTCGTTTATATCGTCCACATCACACTCTGAACAGCCAGGAATTTGTACAATGATTTTCTGGATGTCTTCAGTTGATACAGCTTCATTTTCTTCAACACTTTCTTTTGCTCTTTTTTCCTCTTCCTTCTTGTTCATTGCCTCTTCTTTTTCTTCCTGGATTTGTTGTTTTGTCAAAATTCCATTAATTTTATTCCATGCCCTCTTTAATGTTATGGTTTTCATCGGCTATAATGTAACAACAGTCCTTTAAATCAATTTTCTTACGGTATGCTACTGTACCTTCTTCATCTTCATCTGTTAACAGCAGCTTGCATAAAAGTTGCCTTCTATAATGTCGTTTCATACACTCTATTACGCCTTAATCCATCGGTTGCAACAAGCTTGTTATATTTGTTGGCAGGAAGAGCACTTTAAAACGTCCGTTTCTTCTTTCCAACAGATCCACTGAAGGATGGGTTGGTGTGTTATCAATAAGAAGCAACACATTTCCCTTTTTTCCCACTTCCTTTTGATATTTTTTTACCACCGGACTAAACGTTTGTTCGAACCATTCTGAGAACAACGCTGCTGTCATCCACGCTTTCGGTTGTTTTGTATACGATCGGGAGCTTTTTAATCTTTTGAAAGCCCTAGGATTTTTCAATTTTTCTTTTAAGCAATGGCAGTCGATGACAATTGGCACAGTAAGCACTGCCACACGTCCTTTACTAATTTTGTGACCAGGAGGAGCACTAGCTTCTCTCTTTGAAGCCAAAGTTTTATGGGGCAATGCTTTCCAATTAAGTCCTGTTTCATCGGCATTGTACACGAACTCAGGATCGTAGTTTCTAGTTATGATTTTAAATTCAACAATGAACTTATCAGTTGCATTGTTATCTGTAGAGAGTTTTTCTCCACTTAAATCGAACTCCCGAATACCATGCCTACCCTTAAAATTACGTAGCCAACCATTACTCGCTTTAAATTCGGATAAACCACCCATCTTTTCAGCAAACATTTTTGCTTTTTCACAAACACAGGGGCAAGAGAGGGGATTTCCAAGTGACCGTTGCTGCAAAAACCATTTAAAAACTGCATCTTCTAGGTGTTTATTTTCAGCCGTTCACATCATTTTTCTGGACGACATTCCATCCTCACTTTCCAAATTAGAAACAAAGTTCAAAATCGAAGAACTATTTCTTTTTATATCAGAAATAGTGGCTGCACCTACATTATAAGTTTCGGCCAACTGTTTGCCAGGCACTCCTTTTTTTAATAGTTCAATTATTTTCACTTAGTCGACAATACGACACACTTTCTTTTAGAAGACATTTTATATACACACTATGCGAACACAAAATGAAAACTACTGCGAACTTGGAAAAATACTGTGCTGTATAAACAGAACGCACGACATAGTACACCACACGATAGACAGCAAGACACTGATTAACTATAACTGTGAGAGAGGTGAGTGACCTGGCGGGGGATGGTTGCGTCCTTGACATTCTATTTTAAGAATGCGAACAGTAGGCGACGAGACATTATACTGATCAGTACGTAAACTATGAGGCATGGCTAACGTAGTCTTATATGAATATCATTTACTTACGATGTTTTTTGTTAGTACGGCAACTGCAGTTTGAATAAACTTTTTTTTTAGAAATTGCATTTGTTTTTTTTCAATAACTGGAGTTCGGATAAATGGAGTTCTACTGTATTATGTAACCTCACAAAAGAAAACAACACATGTATTTTTGCTTTATATTAAAAAGACAATATTTACAATTAGTACAATTCTTCTTCACATCGTGGTATATTGATACAATCACATATTCAAAACATCGAAAATGTAGTGTGGTTATGGACACTGCGAAAGTACCAAAATTGTTCAACTAGCATCTAGAGCATTCACAGGCAACCTTTGAATTTATGGGGGCGCATATATAACCGAGTACCAGTTCGATGGGGGCACCCCTCCCCACCCCATCAATGGAAAATAGAAAGGTGCGGAGCTGGACGTTGCAAACATTAGCTGTCGCTTTATAATACCTTTGTGTTTACATTTAGCTACGTGGAACACCGAATCAAAAATATCGGTATGGAGAACCATACATGACTTCCATATTCTAAGATTTATTTTTAAAATCATTTTCGAAATGAAATATTACCATATAAACTACTTCTTTCTACTTACTGCTTCAGCCTTAACCACAGTACTGTGGTCACTAACATATACCACCTCACGTTATCGCACTCGATTTTTACAGATGATGGAAGTCAATGGCATTGCCGAAACGTCTGGTTTTGTAGAAAACATTGGACTACGGCCAAATATCCCGGGAAGGAATTTTAACAAAAACTACTTCTTTGTTGCCGATAACGTTGTACACATATATATAAAAAATATGCATAAAATTAATGGCTTGTATAAGTTAATGATTGATCTCCATTAAGTAGTGCTCAAGTTTCCAAAGTTTTAATATTATGATGTCCGTAATTAAAACATCAGAGCAGGTTTAGTGTGTATGAGGGTTCACCGTGGACAAAAATTTTCAACATTTCCTATTGAGCGTTGCTTAGAATAAATCTGCGAATCTACAGTGTACGTTTCACAGAACAAACACGCGGAAAAGAAGGAGCGCTCCGAAGTCACTCATGGACCCTCAGCATCTTGCAGAGGGTTCATTCCCTAAAGACGAAAAGTCTGTCTATGAGTCGTTCCTCTGTAAACACGTGCAGTTACACTGCCCAGCGATCCACAGGAAGCAAATCGCTATCCATGCTGGACACTTTTTCGGCTTGCATGCGTTATGTTGGTATGGGTTTGGCACTTTCCATTTAAAAACCGTGCAAATGTAAGAAAATAAACATGAATGAGGCCAGAAATAACGCGAATTGTGTGTGTGTGTGTGTGTGTGTGTGTGTGTGTGTGTGTGTGTGTGTGTGTGTGTGTGTGTGTGTGTGTGTCTTCCCTGCCTTTTTATTGCGGTAGTGATAATAATAAAATGGAAACGTAAACAGTACATAACTGAGATATGCTTGCCTGCCACGCACGATATATTTTCTCTTATACATGACTAGCAGAATACCCGTGCTTCGCTACGGAGTTTCACGTTGTACGTAATGAAAATGTTAGTTTAATTAATAAAGTTTAATTAAAATAGGCTTCTTAAAAATAAATAGCTGTTGCCCACAACTTCGTTCGCGTGGTCTCCAATTTAATGCGATAATATATTTAGAACAGAATCTATTCTATTGGGTTGCCATAGTAACCAGATCTAATAGTTTTTTAAGACCGCAAAGGACCCCCCAGAGGATCGTATCGAAAAAAAACACCTGTCCTATGTTGGTTCTCCCGTTGCGTAAAATATTTGTGCCAAGTTTGGTTGAAATCGGTCCAATGGTTTAGGTGGAGACGTAGAAGACCCCAAAGGCCCCCCAAAGGATCGTATCGAAAAAAAACACTTGTCCTATGTTGGTTCTCCCTTTGCCTAAAATATTTGTGCCAAGTTTGGTTGAAATCGGTCCAGTGGTTTAGGAGGCGATGTGGAAGACCCAAAAGGACCCCATCGAAAAAAACACCTATCCTATGTTGGTTCTCCCGTTGCGTAAAATATTTGTGCCAAGTTTGGTTGAAATCGGTACAGTGGTTTAGGAGGAGATGTGGAAGAAACCTTCGCGGACGTGCGCACAACTCACCGAAGTTTCATCGCAATCGGATGAATGGTATAGGAACGCATACGGGACAAACAAAGAAACATTCATTTTTATATATAAGATGTAAACTATACCACTTACTTGACATAAACCGTGATAGCTAAGCTAATGTACAACATATATGTATTAATTATACACATAAATGTTCCTCTATAGACACTCTGTCTATTAGCGAAAACTTGAATAAAATCCGTTCAGTACTTCCTGAGATAAGCGATTTCAAACACAGAGAGAAAACGGACCGAATTTACTTTATACTATGTACAGATTTTTACATTAAAATGAAAAAATTATGATTTTATTGCCTGGCAACAAAATTATTTTATTTTTAACAATTACCATTGTTTGAAAAAGTTTAAATGAATTGTCAAGTACTTTACTCTTGTTAAATATCGGTATGGAGAACCATACATGACTTCCATATTCTAAGATTTATTTTTAAAATCATTTTCGAAATGAAATATTACCATAGGAACTACTTCTTTCTACTTACTGCTTCAGCCTTAACCACAGTACTGTGGTCACTAACATATACCACCTCACGTTATCGCACTCGATTTTCACTGATGATGGAAGTCAATGGCATTGCCGAAACATCTGGTTTTGTAGAAAACATTGGACTACGGCCAAATATCCCGGGAAGGAATTTTAACAAAAACTACTTCTTTGTTGCCGATAACGTTGTACACATACATATAAAAAATATCCATAAAATTAATGGCTTGTATAAGTTAATGATTGATCTCCATTAAGTAGTGCTCAAGTTTCCAAAGTTTTAATATTATGATGTCTGTAATTAAAACATCAGAGCAGGTTTAGTGTGTATGAGGGTTCGCCGTTGACAAAAATTTTCAACATTTCCTATTGAGCGTTGCTTAGAATAAATCTGCGAATCTACAGTGTACGTTTCACAGAACAAACACGCGGAAAAGAAGGAGCGCTCCGAAGTCACTCATGGACCCTCAGCATCTTGCAGAGGGTTCATTCCCTAAAGACGAAAAGTCTGTCTATGAGTCGTTCCTCTGTAAACACGTGCAGTTACACTGCCCAGCGATCCACAGGAAGCAAATCGCTATCCATGCTGGACACTTTTTCGGCTTGCAATGGTTATGTTGGTTTGGGATCGGCACTTTCCATTTAAAAACCGTGCAAATGTAAGAAAATAAACATGAATGAGGCCAGAAATAACGCGAATTGTGTGTGTGTGTGTGTGTGTGTTGCCTGCCTTTTTATTGCGGTAGTGATAATAATAAAATGGAAACGTAAACAGTACATAACTGAGATATGCTTGCCTGCCACGCACGATATATTTTCTCTTATACATGACTAGCAGAATACCCGTGCTTCGCTACGGAGTTTCACGTTGTACGTAATGAAAATGTTAGTTTAATTAATAAAGTTTAATTAAAGTAGGCTTCTTAAAAATAAATAGCTGTTGCCCACAACTTCGTTCGCGTGGTCTTCAATTTAATGCGATAATATATTTAGAACAGAATCTATTCTATTGGGTTGCCATAGTAACCAGATCTAATAGTTTTTTAAGACCGCAAAGGACCCCCCAGAGGACCCCATAGAAAAAACACCTATCCTATGTTGGTTCTCCCGTTGCGTAAAATATTTGTGCCAAGTTTGGTTGAAATCGGTACAGTGGTTTAGGAGGAGATGTGGAAGAAACCTTCGCGGACGTGCGCACAACAACTCACCGAAGTTTCATCGCAATCGGATGAATGGTATAGGAACGCATACGGGACAAACAAACATTCATTTTTATATATAAGATGTAAACTATACCACTTACTTGACATAAACTGTGATAGCTAAGCTAATGTACAACATATATGTATTAATTATACGCATAAATGTTCCTCGATAGACACTCTATCTATTGGCGAAAACTTGAATAAAATCCGTTCAGTACTTCCTGAGATTGGCGATTTCAAACACAGAGAGAGAACGGACCGACTTTACTTTATACTATGTACAGATTTACATTAAAATGAAATAATTATAATTTTATTGCCTGGCAACAAAATTATTTTATTTTTAACAATTACCATTGTTTCAAAAAGTTTAAATGAATTTTCAAGTACTTTACTCTTGTTAAAACGTAAAAGGTTGCAGGTAAACTATCCCTTCCCCTTAACCGATCTTCACCAAAATCGAAAGTCCTTGAGACCTCTACAATTCAGGGACGTATGCAAAAAATTATTTGATTCTGCTTGAATTTGCGGCTGTTATCGTTTGCCATAGAAAATACGCTTGATAAAAAACGTTGCAGGTAAACTACCCCTTCCCCTCAACCGATCTTCACCCAAAACAATAGGTCTTGAGTACTCTACAAATCAGGGCTGTATGCAGAAAATTATTTGATTCTGTTTGAATTTGCGGCTGTTATCGTTTGCCATAGAAAATACCCTTGTTAAAAAAACGTTGTAGGTAAACTACCCCTTTCCCTTAACCGATCTTCACCAAAAACAATAGGTCTTGAGAACTCTACAATTTAGGGCTGTATGCAAATAATCTTTTGATTCTGTTTGAATTTGCGGCTGTTATCGTTTGCCATAGGAAATACCCTTGTTAAAACATAAAACGTTACAGGTAAACTACCCCTTTCCCTTAACCGATCTTCACCAAAAACAATAGGTCTTGAGAACTCTACAATTCAGGGCTGTATGCGAAACATTATTTGATTCTGTTTGAATTTGCGGCTGATATCGTTTGCCAAAAAAAAATTTGCCTTGATAAAAAAAAACCGTTGCAGGTAAACTACCCCTTCCCTCAACCGATCTTCACCAAAAACAATAGGTCGTGAGTACTCTACAAATCAGGGCTGTACGCAAAAAATTATTTGATTCTGTTTGAATTTGCGGCAGTTATCGTTTGCCATAGAAAAAAAATCTACAGACACACAGAAGTAGGGGGAAACTGACAGTTCATTGCCGGAAGTGACGTCACACGGCGGGAAATTCAAAAATTGTGGTGGTGGGGGTAACCATGCGGTAGTTGGCTTTCGGCCATGTTGTCGTCGGCCAGCCTAAAGTGGGGTAATGTGTGCGTTGATTGGCGGAGGCGTGGCTATGTTCGCCGTTCGCCGTTGACGTCGTCATCGTCGCTGGGCGGTGGCCTGATGGCCGCCCGTCGTGGTGTGTCGGCGGCGGCGATGTTGTCAAGTAGTGTAAGAGTGTAGTGGTTAAGGTACGGCCGGGTTGCTGATTCGTGCATGTGTTATAGTGTATGGTTATGTATATGTAAGGGGGTTTTCCGGAAGTTCGGCCATGTTGGAAAAGCGTCGGTGTTGCCAACTGTTGTCGGCTCGGTGTTATAGTGTACGGGTTGAATATATAACTGCCGCCATTGTTGCCAACTCGGTGTTATAGTGTACTGGTTTCGTATATATATATTTACACTGCCGTGCCGATATCGTCGATGTTGTGTCTATGTGTTAAGTAAATGTATAAACAGATTGAAAAAAAAACATGGTTACTCCCACCACCACAATTTTTGAATTTCCCGTCGTGTGACGTCCAGCAATGAACTGTCAGTTTCCCTGTAAGAAACACACATGATATGGTGGAGTTATTTTTTACAACAGAATGCTGACAGACCACTCGTTATTACTGGTGTGTATGTAATATAATAGGGACAAGCGGTAGTTGGCTCCCACATGCATTTTTTTGAATGTAGCAATTGACTCCCACGTGCATTTTGCAGCTGTCTAGACATCTGTTTAGCGAGTCGCTAAATTAATTGCATCCGGCTGTCTGAGCGTAGAATTAATTGCTGCCATCTGTTAGTTGTCGCCGTCTGTCTGAGCGTATAATTAATTGTCGCCGTCTGTCTGAACATATGTTAATGTTGGGTGTGAACGAATTTAAAGGCGTACATAAATTATTGTGTGAACAAGCCAAGCTAAGTGTGCGTGGCAGCTGTTACTTTTTTTGTTGATGATGTAATCGGCTCCGTCTGTATGACCATCTGTTTATCGCAGCGTGTGAACGTGGTCGTACATAAATTTTTTTTTTTAATAACAGAACAAACAGGATGTCTGACACCATCTGTTATCACAGCGTGTGGGAATTAGAACGCAGACCGAGCTAAGTGCGTGTTCATGACTTTGTGTGTGGGAGTTTTTTTTTTTGTTGTTACCATCTCTTTCGTGTACATCCTTGAAATACTATATATAAGCATGTACGAACTGCTCTCCAAGGCACATAGTTCGTCGTGAGACTCAACTGGAACTTGTATAAGGTCAGTTTGATTTTTAAATATTCTTTAATTTCTAAAGTAATATTATAATCATACAATTATTGTTTAATAAAATTGATTTTTTTAGAATAGTGTTAATGTTCCAAGGAATTTTGAAATTAAAAAACAATAAAAAGGTTAAAGCAATACTGTTTAATTACAAATAATTAAAATACATGTAATCAAAATATATTACAATTTAAAATACATAATATGTAAACGCACACAGTAGTGAAAGTAATTAAAATATATTACAATTTAAAATACATAATATGTAAACGCACACAGTAGTGAAAATTACAAAATGTAAACATGTGCACTATGACATGACAAATATGTACAAAAAATGAAATAATCACACACAGTAGTGACAATTAAAAAAAATACAATTGTATACAATTATATCAAATGAATTATGTGTAAGCACATTATTTTAAATATTATTGGTAAACGTGTGCAATGACAATTATGTACAAATATATTTGTTAATTCTAAAGATGTCTAAAGTGTACAACATGTAAGCCTTGTTTTATTATCTAGGCATAATCAAATGAAATATGTGTAATCACATATATTATTTATAATTAAATGAAATACAACTAATTACATGTTAATATATATATATATATATATATATATTGTAATAAGAGAGAAATAATTAGGTGTTAAGATGCGACGATGATGCCCCACGTTGCGAGCGTCAATTTGTAAAAAGAGGAATAAGAATCACCTATGATTACGTTTGAAAACCCCACTGTTGTAATCAATTTAGTAACGAGCTGCTTGTTAATTATGTGAGGACGTATGTTATAATGTATGATACCAGCTGGAGACGTCAAAGTATAAAGAAATCTTGTCTATGAGTGTAATTAGTTATAAGAGACTCCGGTGTAACAAACGCCAAGTAGTACGTTGTAGGTGGTGATTCGTAACAATTAAAATGCTGTTACCTGGTTTAATTAATATGTTATTAACTAATATACCTTGCGGTTGTGACCAGTGAAACCCTCAGAACACAGATTATTAAGTCCACAAACTTAGAATTATATTCCTGAATTTATAATGGTATTATTCTGTAGACTTAATTTAATTCTCAGTGGTTGTTTAATATGAGCAATATATATGGAGTATTTACTGAATGTAAGTGGTTTTTGTCTCAACCCTAGTCCCTCAACGATAAAAATTTCATTCAAATTTAGTATGACAAAACCCGTTAGTTCAGCAATCTCCCGTCCCACCAGCTGTAAACTTGGAGCGCTATTACTAGAAATAAGTGTACTTATAGGTTAGTTATTCTGAGTGTTTGTATCAATCTGTTAATAAATTATTACGCCAATTACATATAGTATTTTCTCTGCAATGATTAAAACGTTATCTCATACAACAAACGTACTTTATTTATTTTTCTCTGGTATTTAACAAGTTACGTTGTCTCAGACAAACAATAAGACGATCCAATCGACTATCCCAACATATATCGATTCTTAATTATTCGAACTCTAAAAAAAAAATATATACTTTGAAAATAATGACAAATAATTCTTATATCAGGGTTCGTGTAGTTCTTTGAACCATTAGTAAGGCCAGGTAAAACGCATAATTAAGGTTGTTCAATTTACAAAAAGAATAACATTATTTACTTAAAATACAATGATATGAAAATAATTTGTTTTTTACCCAAACGGCGAAAGCTTCATTAGGCGGTGAATGTTTGTCAACAGCGGTCAAAATCCAGTTTATATCGTCTTCACCCAGTAAAACTGCTCTGGTTTTCAATGAATGGATGATGGTAATCCCACAGGAACTCTTGTGCTTCGATTCTTCTTTTGCGTCTTCACAATTCTTGGTCCCAATGAACTGGAATTAGGATCTCAGCTTACACTGTCAATGAAGGTTATTTCGTCAACCGAATCTTCTGTATTTCCAAATATTTCCGTTAATTCAGGCTTTAACTCTTTACTGGTCTTCAATTTATAGCATGAATTGGTTTGATACCAAATTCAGCGGAAATATTTAGTGACTGAGGTGAGAAGCTTTCAATTCTTTTTTATTTTACTCATTGATAATTTAGAGTGTTATTTAATTTGTACGATTCATTAGCGTTCAAATATAATTGTTTTACAAAAAGGCTTTTTCAGTTTGGATATATCTTTCCTTTATATTTATTCATATATTTAAATATATCGGTTCATTTCAATCTAATAGCTTGTAACAATCAGTACCATCTATTCAAAATCAACAACTTATTAAAAATCAGTTGCCTTAACAACCATGTTTTCTATATATCCTTGAGCCGGCATTATAGAATATTACTACTCCTTTCCAATAAAATACTCCATGCTTGGATTAATATTGAATCACATAAAATTCTCCCCTAACCTTCCTTATTAAACAGTAAATGTTTTACTAGAGTTTCGTTGGACTGGGTTTACTAAAAAGGTATTAATTTCCTTTCACTAATATGGAATTTAGGCCTATAGATTCATTTACAACCATTATAACATTATTTGGTTTTTAACTTAATTTTCTTTTTTACCTGACCTACTGTACAATTAATTATTGATTACATAGTTAATTACATGAATTTTAATTTACTGGTGGTTAGTTGTTTTTTTTATATTAATTAACTGGTTCTGGAACCCTTTATTAATTTATGACATAATTGTCTGAACTACTTGTTAGATTTAAAACACTGGTCACACTCCTGATCCAGTTTATAAACATTAATTAGAACAACATTATTTTTCAACATTATACAATACTGACAACTTAGTACAGTACCTAACATTGGTAACTATACTGGGTTATATAAATACAAATCCAATATAAACATAAACATAATTATTGGTGAAGTATTATTATCAAATAACATTATTTCATCTTTAGTATAGTCAACATACAATATAAAATACTCTGTGACCTGAACATGCCACAGTACCAAACAAACAATTCATAACATTCAATCATTCCTTAGTCTGGTTTTTATACATTTAATACTAGTCATTGCCTCCTTCTGGTTTGAGTTACTTCTCGAGCACATGACCTATTGAACAACCTTAAGTCAGGGTATGGTCCTTGACCATATTTCATTCAATCTTTTATGTAACGTTGGGGAACCTCAACTATGTTGCGTTACATAACACCCCCCCTTCGAAATAAGTTTATTTTGGGTATAAACAAAGTTTAGCAAGAAATAAACTTCTAATTTGTATCTGGCCAATTGGTTTCCTATTTATAGTACTTTTATATTTCACAATTATCCGTTATTTTATTATCATTTCTTCGTTCCTTCTTAAAGTCAATTATTTCCCAAGTTTAAATCTTATTTCTATAATCATTCTTGTGACATTCTTCATTAATTATACATTTTGGATCTGGTTTTATTTAATTCTCTATATTTATTTGTGAGTTTTCCCTCTAATATTTAATTTTCCTAAACCTCCCTAACATTATAACTGGAATCGAATCGGTGGTGCTCTATCGGCTAACCAATTACCGTCGTCCGTTACATACTTTCTGGGATCAGAGGAACATCATCTCTGCCCAGTCAAATGATTGCTGGAATATTCTACAGTCAATCTTCATTAATAAACCTCGTAAGGTAGTCATCATGTGACCTTCAATAAAATAATAAATAATAATCATATTCTAGGGATTATTCACTGTACTTTAACTCGGATCATATTATTTCTTCATATTAATTCTTCCTTCTATTATACACTTCTCATCTCCAATACTTGGCTATTTTATTGACATTTATTAATTGGGTTTTGTTTTCGGATAATTCTTAAATATTTGTTTTTTTCTTTTCTTGTGATCTTTTTGAGGGTTCCATTTTGGCTTCTTCATTCTCTTATCTTCATTGGCTCATAAATTGTTTTCTTAAATACTTGTTTGTAAGTTGGGCTTACTTCATTTTTTTTTTTTTTTTTTTGAATTTTGGGGTATTTATTCTCTTTATTTTAAATCATACTGTTTCTGAATAATTATGAGTAAGTTGTCCTTACGTCTTTTGGAATTTTGGGTTTTAGTCTCTTCATTTTAAATTATATCATTTCGAAATTACTTGAGTAAGTTGTCCTTACAGTTTTTTTTTTTAGAATTTTGGGTTTTATTTACAATGGGTTGCTTGGTCCTGTATCCATAAAATCCGTCCCTTTTCATTATATTCTGTTTGGAATCTGTTTAACCGTGGTCCATTATTTCCTCTATACTGGTTGTTCGGGTCTCTCTAGTGTATAGAGTTATTTCTGTCCTTGTGACATATCTCATTATTGTACAGTTCTTGCCTCTTGTCACTATAAAATTGTCATTTATAGTCAAGCTCATCATCGTCCTTTGAACTGATTCTTCTGTATTGTCTCTTAATGGTTCTGATGGTTCATACATAAATTCCATAAGTCCTCCATGCTCCTTAGTTAGTTTTGGCCTTTTTGGTCCTTCTAGTCCATCTGGGAATTCAAGTGTGGTTCGTTTAAAGTTTCTCACTTGCCTTACTTCTCTGTTTTCCGTAATTGGTCTATTATGCAGTTTAACTAATCCCCCTTTAATCATTTCCAATTCTTCCCGTGTATCTATTAATTTCCTTTGACGTGTTTGCCTTATTTTCTTGATATTCTCTCCAATACTTGGCTATTTTATTGACATTTATTAATTGGGTTTTGTTTTCGGATAATTCTTAACCATTTGTTTTTTTTCTTTTCTTGTGATCCTTTTGAGGGTTCCATTTTGGCTTCTTCATTCTCTTATCTTCATTGGCTTATATTCCTTTGTGATCAATACAGTTGGTTATAAGATTTTGGTCAGTACTATACATTACATCATGTAGCTATATTCTTCTGGCACAATCATTATTATTTCTTTTACATTCTAAATTACATTCCTCACTATTATGTTACATTAGATAAACTCATTTCGTCTTTTGGTTTTGATGATTTTTTATTAGGTTGAATCAGTTATTTATTTATTTTTTTTTTCATATCAGTTTAAAGCAATTTCTTCTAAATTGTATAGTAATGTGTTCTTACTTATTTTTTGACTTTGGTTGTTTTTTTTTTTTTTTTTCAAAATTCTCTTTCTTATATACCTCATAAATTGTTTTCTTAGATACTTGTTTGTAAGTTGAGCTTACTTCATTTTTTGAATTTTGGGGTATTTATTCTCTTTATTTTAAATCATACTGTTTCTGAATAATTATGAGTAAGTTGTTCTTACATCCTTTGGAATTTTGGGTTTTTTAGTTTCTTCATTTTAAATTGTATTGTTCGAAATAACATGAGTAAGATGTCCTTACGTGCTTTTTGAATTTTGGGTTTTATTTATTCTCTTTATGTATTCCATCTGTCGGCCGTGGCTTCTTCTTCATTTATTTCTTGTCTTACATCCTGGGATGTACTGGGTCGGTGGCCATCTCCTCTTAGGGGAATCCAGCGTTCTGGTGGGTTCTGTTGGTTATAAATTATTCGGACATTCCTAGATGGATCGTCCCTTCTTTGGTTCTCGCTTCCGGATCTGGATTCTCCGATGCTATTGCTCTGTTGTAAACACTCATTACCATTCTCCCCTTGGTGTTGATCACTCCTTGGGCCATTCTCTTCGGCCCTTATAAAATTCACCATTGGTCTTGAAACCCGTAATGGACGATCCTCTTCGTAGTTAACCCGGCGGTAGTCCTCCTGACTCAGACTTCTGCCCCCATTAGTTCTAGTCTCCCTTCTATCGTTATTATTGTACTGGTTCCAGTCGCTGTCCCTATTAAAACTCCGACGTCCTTGGTAGTATGTCCTCCCGTTATAATTGTCGTATGCCCCCACATAATTAACCCTTCGGTAGTTTTGGTTTTGGTTATTTGGGTTACGGTTACTGTTATCATAATTTCGGTTGTTCGTGTTCCGATTCTGGTAATTTGGGTTATACGACCGGTTATATTGGTTGTTCGGAATACTCTGTCTATTCCCGTAATTGTTTCCGTTGTTCCTTGGGCTGTTGTTGTTATTTTGCCGTTGGTACGCCTCATTACCATAATTACCAGGCCTGCCATTATAGTTCGTCCGGTTATTCGCCTCATGACTGTTATGGTTATTGTTTCTATTGTTATAGTCTGGGAAATCCCTGTTCCCGTACTGGTCGTTTCTCTGACGACTCCTTCGATAATGTACTTCACGCTCGTGCTCTTCCAATAGCGTTGACATGGCCTGTATAGTTTTTATTTGTCCACCCGATCGTGCTGTTGATATACCGTTATCATAGTGGTATGCTAACCTGGTGACGAGAATTTCCTCTGGGATTTTTGGTTCAAGATGTCTTGCCAAACATACTTTTCGCAGGAAGTAGGCGGTAAGTGTTGTTCCCCTGCTGGCGTCATATCTTCCATAACTGATGCTCTCCGTCACTACGTTCTGGGTGGCGTCTGACCAGTACCTGGCTTTAAAAGCTATTTTAAATTCTTCGTAGCTTCGTATCTCGTGCCTGGTGGCTGTCCACCAGTTATCATAAGTTTCTTTAAAATGTTCGTCTAAATAACGACGAATTATTGGCCACCTGTTTTCACCAGTTCTCATGATTTGTTCGCCGACCCGTTCCAAGAATTCCATTGGATTTCTCCTGTATGATTTAAAGTTGATGGTCTCCCGGTCGTCTATATGTTGTGTATATGGGACAGTGATCGATCGGTTGTCAACTGACCGTTGTAGGTTCTCGATTCTATCCTGGTTACGTTGTCCTTGCTCCTGTACTTCATTCATGATCGTATCTAAATTTCGATGCTGGTTTCCGCAATCTGTTCGTATTGATTCCACTTGAATTCGGTTTTCTTCTTCTATATGGCCTAGCTTGACCTCTAGTTCAGCTCTATTTCATGTAATAACTTCATCGGTCGCTTTCAGTTTTCTATTTGTTTCCGCGATCTCCTGTTTTCTTTCGCCGTCGTTCTTAACTACCTTCTGGCTGATTGCCTCACTAGCGTCCTCAATTTTCTTGTTGATAACTCGTCTTAATACTTCATTCTGTTTATCAACATTTTCCCTTATTTCCTTGTTAGAATGCTCAATTCTCTCATCGATTCGTATTAGATTATCCTCATTGATTTTCTCAAGATCTGCTTTCATTCGTTTATTGTTTTCCTCAAGTTTTTCGTTCATTAGTTTGTTATCGTCTTGAATCTGTCTCAAATTCTCGTCATTCTTGTCAAACTTTTCATTCATTTGTTTGATTAAATTTTCGCTCAAAATTTCGTATTGTTTTCTTGAGTTCTCATTAATACTGTCTATTTTATTTTCCAGCTTTTCTGAATTTTCATTTATACTGTCTATCTTTTCATTGATTTGTCTAAAATCGGCCTTCAATCGTTCATTATTTTCATTTATGGTTTGCCTTAAAAGTTCACTAGTACTTTCCTTAATACTGTCTATTTTATTTTCCAGCTTTTCTGACCTTTCGTTTATACTGTCTATTTTATTTTCTAGCTTTTCTGACCTTTCGTTTATACTGTCTATTTTATTTTCTAGCTTTTCTGAGTTTTCTTCAAATTTTTTATTTAATTCTTCCTTCTGTTTCTTGGAATCTTCTTTAATTAATTCCCATAATTTTTGTAAATCTAGGCCTCCTCTGGCTTCCTCTTTACCTGGTTGGTCCCCTTGGGCATCTTCTTCCACTATTTCCGTTTCCGTATCCATAACTATTTCGGTTTCTTCTGTATCACCTGTCTGTTGATCCATTTCGGTATCTGTACCTACCTCTGTTTCTTTTTCCCTCCTATCTTCTTCTGTTTCTTGTTCCTTCTCCATTCTTTTCGTAACAGCTCTCGTATGCATTCCTGTGCCTCTAATGGTTGCCTGCTCAAGTTAAGTAACAAATAATATGAGTTTTTACTTAACTAAAGCCCCACGTTGGGCGCCAATTTGTAATAAGAGAGAAATAATTAGGTGTTAAGATGCGACGATGATGCCCCACGTTGCGAGCGTCAATTTGTAAAAAGAGGAATAAGAATCACCTATGATTACGTTTGAAAACCCCACTGTTGTAATCAATTTAGTAACGAGCTGCTTGTTAATTATGTGAGGACGTATGTTATAATGTATGATACCAGCTGGAGACGTCAAAGTATAAAGAAATCTTGTCTATGAGTGTAATTAGTTATAAGAGACTCCGGTGTAACAAACGCCAAGTAGTACGTTGTAGGTGGTGATTCGTAACAATTAAAATGCTGTTACCTGGTTTAATTAATATGTTATTAACTAATATACCTTGCGGTTGTGACCAGTGAAACCCTCAGAACACAGATTATTAAGTCCACAAACTTAGAATTATATTCCTGAATTTATAATGGTATTATTCTGTAGACTTAATTTAATTCTCAGTGGTTGTTTAATATGAGCAATATATATGGAGTATTTACTGAATGTAAGTGGTTTTTGTCTCAACCCTAGTCCCTCAACGATAAAAATTTCATTCAAATTTAGTATGACAAAACCCGTTAGTTCAGGAATCTCCCGTCCCACCAGCTGTAAACTTGGAGCGCTATTACTAGAAATAAGTGTACTTATAGGTTAGTTATTCTGAGTGTTTGTATCAATCTGTTAATAAATTATTACGCCAATTACATATAGTATTTTCTCTGCAATGATTAAAACGTTATCTCATACAACAAACGTACTTTATTTATTTTTCTCTGGCATTTAACAAGTTACGTTGTCTCAGACAAACAATAAGACGATCCAATCGACTATCCCAACATATATCGATTCTTAATTATTCGAACTCTAAAAAAAAAATATATACTTTGAAAATAATGACAAATAATTCTTATATCAGGGTTCGTGTAGTTCTTTGAACCATTAGTAAGGCCAGGTAAAACGCATAATTAAGGTTGTTCAATTTACAAAAAGAATAACATTATTTACTTAAAATACAATGATATGAAAATAATTTGTTTTTTACCCAAACGGCGAAAGCTTCATTAGGCGGTGAATGTTTGTCAACAGCGGTCAAAATCCAGTTTATATCGTCTTCACCCAGTAAAACTGCTCTGGTTTTCAATGAATGGATGATGGTAATCCCACAGGAACTCTTGTGCTTCGATTCTTCTTTTGCGTCTTCACAATTCTTGGTCCCAATGAACTGGAATTAGGATCTCAGCTTACACTGTCAATGAAGGTTATTTCGTCAACCGAATCTTCTGTATTTCCAAATATTTCCGTTAATTCAGGCTTTAACTCTTTACTGGTCTTCAATTTATAGCATGAATTGGTTTGATACCAAATTCAGCGGAAATATTTAGTGACTGAGGTGAGAAGCTTTCAATTCTTTTTTATTTTACTCATTGATAATTTAGAGTGTTATTTAATTTGTACGATTCATTAGCGTTCAAATATAATTGTTTTACAAAAAGGCTTTTTCAGTTTGGATATATCTTTCCTTTATATTTATTCATATATTTAAATATATCGGTTCATTTCAATCTAATAGCTTGTAACAATCAGTACCATCTATTCAAAATCAACAACTTATTAAAAATCAGTTGCCTTAACAACCATGTTTTCTATATATCCTTGAGCCGGCATTATAGAATATTACTACTCCTTTCCAATAAAATACTCCATGCTTGGATTAATATTGAATCACATAAAATTCTCCCCTAACCTTCCTTATTAAACAGTAAATGTTTTACTAGAGTTTCGTTGGACTGGGTTTACTAAAAAGGTATTAATTTCCTTTCACTAATATGGAATTTAGGCCTATAGATTCATTTACAACCATTATAACATTATTTGGTTTTTAACTTAATTTTCTTTTTTACCTGACCTACTGTACAATTAATTATTGATTACATAGTTAATTACATGAATTTTAATTTACTGGTGGTTAGTTGTTTTTTTTATATTAATTAACTGGTTCTGGAACCCTTTATTAATTTATGACATAATTGTCTGAACTACTTGTTAGATTTAAAACACTGGTCACACTCCTGATCCAGTTTATAAACATTAATTAGAACAACATTATTTTTCAACATTATACAATACTGACAACTTAGTACAGTACCTAACATTGGTAACTATACTGGGTTATATAAATACAAATCCAATATAAACATAAACATAATTATTGGTGAAGTATTATTATCAAATAACATTATTTCATCTTTAGTATAGTCAACATACAATATAAAATACTCTGTGACCTGAACATGCCACAGTACCAAACAAACAATTCATAACATTCAATCATTCCTTAGTCTGGTTTTTATACATTTAATACTAGTCATTGCCTCCTTCTGGTTTGAGTTACTTCTCGAGCACATGACCTATTGAACAACCTTAAGTCAGGGTATGGTCCTTGACCATATTTCATTCAATCTTTTATGTAACGTTGGGGAACCTCAACTATGTTGCGTTACAATATATATATATATATATATATGTAATCGTACGTGACAAATGAAGATGTCCATTCGATACTACTGTACAATTTCTACTATGTAAGCTCTATCCTTTTCTCCGCGATAAATTAGTTGCAGCGAGCACGGTAATAAATTTTTTAATTCCTCATCTTCAAAAACGCCTGCGTATCTCTTTGGTAGATATACACGATATTTTAGTCTAGGGTCTTTGTAATCTTGAAGAGTGACGAGTACAGTTTTACCGTATTTTGCGTCTATATTTTGCATTTCTTCTATCGGATATTTTACACCGATTATCAATTCCTTTATTTTTTTATACTCGATTGCGCTAATAGTAGCAAACTTTTCAGTGATTGATGCCATTTTAAAATAAAGAACTTATAATAATTTGCGGCACGTCTCTCAACGAATGAACGAATAACGCTCGTGCGCAGTGGAATATATAGGGAGGTAGTTGTGGAGGTGGAAACCGGAGAGGGGGGAAACCACTCAACGCACAGTAAGCGTTTATTTTTAACCGTGTGAACAGGTCACGAGCTGATTTGTCACGGGTCGATGGGTAGGTGGGGAAGAGGGGAGTCGGTTATTTTTTTATACGTCTAGACAGCACTTGTGCTTGTTCGAACATGTCGACGACGTTAATTTATTTTTAACTGTGTGAACAGGATGCAACTTGATTTCTCACGGTTCGATGGGTAGGTGGGGAAGAGGGGTGTCGGTTATTTTTTTTTTATACGACTAGACAGCGGTCGCGCTTGTTTGAATACGTTAATTTATTTTTAGACAGATGATGTAATCGATAGAAAGGCGACGACTGTTTTTTTTTTATGTAAGCGCTAAACAATAATGTTAGTAATTTATCAGAAACGTATTGACTATTCTAAAATCTGATACAACCCACTCGCGTAAAGCGTGTACTCTACTATTTGTACATATTTCCGGACATAAGCGGTGCGTGAGACAGGCTGTTCCGTGTATTGATTGTAATTGATCGAGTTTGGGACAACCGAAATCTTCTAAATTTATAATATTAAATTGCACGATACGCTTCTGTAGAAATCTTTTTTTTTGCAATCCTTTTACTAACACGAAGTTAAAAGGAAACGTATACTTTTCTAATATCGGTACAAGATGTTCGTACGATGTGTCCCCGTCCGTCCACGTTAGTCCATGATAATGGTCTGTTAACCATCTGTTTGTCCTCACATGTTTGTGATTCGAAACAATTGTCTCTACTGGATGTGTAAATATCCAATACCTGCTGGCAAATGCAGTGACGTCCATAACGGCTAGTTCCTTAACGAGTTCGTTTCCATCGTTGTCGATAAAACAGTGAAAGTCAAGTATTGTGACGATTTAAATTGTGACAATTATAAAAAAATAAAGAAATAAAAAAAAATTTTTAAGTTGCGAACAATTAACCATTTAAATCTCACAATGATAATAAAAAACATGTAGGTACTAAGTGTGAATGGAAGTAGTAATTAATAAGGGCAAAGAAACGGTAAAGAAAAGACATATTGTAAATAATTATTATTGTCGCATTTAACCCTTTGCTTGTTATCAGGCGCCTACCTGTTGATACCGGACTCGACATGTTTACCGAGTCTTCAGTAATTAAAATAATATAGAAAAATAATGTTAATAATTAAAGAATCTGAAGACACAGATAGTCACGAAAACAACTAATTTAAATGATGTATTTTTATCTAGCGATAGTTTGTATAAATAAAAAAGTTTTATTTAGAGAGAGACCGGGACTATATTCTCGCGGAATAAACACCCCACTATCTATTGTCCTGTACCAGTGGTAGCATACGAAAAATCTCTCTCTCGCAATGACGACTCCAAGCAGTGCACACGCACGAGCAAAATGCTCTGTTAAAATGTTATGTGTTTGGTTATTAGTTTGGATTAATTCTTATGTATTTTACTAACTGCTATAAAAGAGTGTAATATGTAACGTTAAGAGAAAGAAAAATTAAAAAAACGTTGTAACAAGAAGAAATATGTGACAACCAATAGTACGAGTGTTAATAACTATAACAGCTATCTTCTCCGATTGACGACTCTCCACAACATCCTGCCTGGAGACATGAATCATCAGAATTACAACTCTAGTAGACCCGACCGATAATGCAGTTCGAGACTTCTGAGAATCAACGAGTACCTGTGTAGAAGGCCCACTCTATCCTGCAGACGTTTAAGCCGTGAACAACTGAGACCAGACCTAGACGAGGACGACGCTCTTAGGATTCCCAAGATGTAACCATATGGAGGAGATTTCAACATCCCAAATTAAAGGTGACTCGATAGCACGTCTATCGAGGAATAATAATAATAGTAATTGTAACACAATACTCTCTTAAAGAGACTTTCAGAGACGATTGACTTTATAAGAATATAAAAATTTAAATCTAAGAATTTAATTGTAACTATTCAGGCTTCTTACAAATTGTAACAGTTTAGATTTTAACGTAACGTAGTATTATTAATACCATTCTTCAAATGGAATAATAATGAAACTTAAAAGTAAAAGTAAAAGTAACAGTCTTGCAAGCTAATATCTTGAATTGAATATAATTAATTTTTAAAGTTTAAAGACTAAATACCAAATGGTTACCCGGATCCGGGGAAAAGCTAAATATAATTTGTTGTGATCCCACAGTCTATATAAAGCTATTTAAATAATTTAATTAATAATGTAATGGGATCTGTTTTTGAGTAAATGTCATTTGTTTTATTTTAAATGTTTAATAAAGGGAAATCTTCTTGTTGCACACATATACTGAGTACATAAATCAACAGTTTTCCCTTCCATGATTCCTTTTATATTTACTGTGTGTTGTTCTGTTTAAATTTCAGCTCGTCCCGAATAAGGCAGCCTGAAGTAATTGGCCGAACCAATTACTTTGGGTTCCCTCTGTTATAACTCAAGAGAAGAGGTTATAAATTGCGCCACTCTGTTAATTAGTTAAAATTTTGCTGCTAATTAAAAAAAAATTTTTGTGACTTGTGTTATTAAGCAGTAATTGTGCCTATTAACCCAGACCATAATCTGTTGATTTATTTACTCATGTACTTTAAATGTGTCTAAAATCTTAAATAAAATTAAATGATAATAGTTATTATAATAGTTTTGTAAATAGGTAATTTTAATTATTATTTAGATATAGGAATGAACATAATATTGACTAAAGACGCCCCGTGTATTCGATATAACATCAGGTATGTGCTTGTCAAAAGCTCATTCAACAACACGTCTGTTTGTAAACAAAATCAAACCAGTTTAATTCTTGTCCAAGCATTTGTGAGAGTGTCCTTGTCACCCTAGCTCAAAGTTGCGTTAGACAATACATCACCTCCCTCTATTGTATTACAAAGTGTGTGACCCCTTGCCCAGTAACAAAAGATTTCAGACATATGTTGAAAATTAAAAAAAAAAGGGTAAATAATTTTATTATTAAAATTGCGCCACTGTTTTTGGTTTCATGTTGTGTAAAAGCTTAGTGTACTTAGTGTCAATTATAAAATACTCTACTCTGTAAATCTATGCACTCAGTTAGGAAATTGTATGTAAAAAGAAAGAGGCTAAGTAGCATATATGAATAATATTGACGATCTTTACTTTAAAACCAGATCGTTGAAAGTAAAGTGTTTGTCCCCTCTTGTTTAGTGCGTTACAGTTGAGTGTTTAGTAGTGAATAAAGATTCCCCTTCGTGACATTCCGCTTATCTCAGTAAAGTAAGCAACTAGAATTAGAAATAATCTAAGGTTGAGTATGGGATCAACTTTAGATTATCTTAAGTATAAATAAGCGAAATAGATATAAGGAACGTAACACAGTCACAATGGCGCCGCACTGAAAAATTCTTTACAAGGGTTAAAGAAATTTCTTTACAAGAGTTAAAGAAAGTGCAGAAAACTAACTACTAGAGTTAGAGTATGCAAAATGTAATCAGTCGGGCCACGATGTTGTGAGGTTACGTAAATTAGTAGTAGAAATAAAATTAAGATAGATTTTAAGAAACGAGATAAAGGGAAGTTCACGGAAGAAAAGAAAATGAGTACCAAGAAATTACACACGGAAATCCCCAAACATACTCCCGGTACATTGCTAACCAACTTGTCAGGAGTCCGTGTTTGTTATAAATATAAGTGTATAAATATAAGTGTATATTTTGTGTGAGATTACGCACATACTCGTATATAATTATACGTGAAAAGATTAGATTGTATTATACCAATTCATGTATGTACGTGTCAAAGTATTCAGTCTCTAACACGTCAATTTTGCGACGATTTAAGACCTGTAGTTTTCCTGTACAAGCCTGCATAAATGTGTAATTCGTGTTTCTATTGACACGTTGAGTTATGTGAACTACTGACTAAACAAAACAAGTGTACTAATTAATTTTATGGAATGATGCTTCCCGAAGTAAACAACCGAGTCCTAAACAAATAAAAAACGAAGTTTCTTAAATCTGAGTAAAGTAAATAATAAGAAATAAATGATTAGTCATTTAAAATAAAAAGTTTAATAATATCGTAAATTATTATAACACGTTAGTATAATTATAATTATAAAAGTGTAACTAAACTCAGCTTGGTAACGGGCCGTAACATTGCGTACGCATCGCACGCGCCACCCCTTTTGAAGCAAGCCAGTGCAAGTTAATAAGGTGTCCGTTAGCTATTGTTAAATGAAACAATAGAGATATTCTCCCTCGAGTTGACTTTTCCCCTTTGTAAGCAAAACTATGCCATTGTTTAAAACTAGTCTAACCTACTTTCAGCGAAACAGCTGATCGCTTAAATAAAAAACTAATGCTATGTTTAATTACCTCTGTTAATAAACGTTTACCATGTACTAAAGTGTGTAGGAAATAATTGTGTAGTATAGTAAAGCGAATAATATTGTGACTTAAATTTCAAATGAATAAATGACTTAGTTAACCCTCCCTTGTTAGATAAAGTATTATACCCCAAGTCCCGAAACAAAGTAAATAAAGAGTATTGTAAATAATATGGTAGTAGATAGTAAATAATTCTAGGTGCGTTTCGTAAATGCTCCAAAGTAATTAATAAATTATAAAGAAAGTAAATCAGAATAAAGAGAATAATAATTGTTTAAATAATAAGGCTAAATAATTCTTGATTTAAACTAAATGTGTGAAGTGTAGCGTAGAAGTAAGAGAAAAGAATAATAATAATACAAGTAACGTAGATTAGTAAGCACCCCAGTTGTGGTGGGCAGTTAGAAGAAATAATGCGTGTTCAGGATTGTACTAAGCAGCCACCCTCTCTATTGTATAAACGGTAGCACTCCCTAAACAATGAATGCCACCGCGTGTGAAATACTATGCAGTGTGTAAAGTGTCCCCCTTCCGCATAGTTTGTCTGGTTATTGTTAAAGAGTTAAAAGAGAAGTATCCTCGTGAAATTCCGCTTCTCTCCAAGTAACTATAATCAAGAGTGTAGTATGAGACCCTCTTTAGATTATTTTAAAAGTAAGTCTATGGTATATAATCAAGATAGAATTATATACCGGTGTATAATCAAGATAGAATTATATACATGTTAAGTAACGAGTCACAACGGCGCCGGCTGAAAAGGATAATGATGAGCCAAGAGAGCCAAGAGATCATTTATGAATGCTGAAAGCTAACCTGTAGTGTTAGAGTAAGCTGATGTCAGTCGGGCCACGATATTGTGAGTTGCTGAAATTAGGGAAATTAGTATTATAAGTTAGTACTGTAAGAAGTGAGATAAAGGGAATTTCACGAAAGCGAACATTTAAATGAGAACTAGATCATTTAAAGAGAATTTAAAACAAACGAACTGTGCAGTAATAATAATAAAAGAGAATAATAATAAATAATGATAATAATAAGAAATTTCACACTGTACTCCCCAAGCATACTCTCGGTACGTATCTAACCAAATTTTCCGGAGTCGGTGTTGGTTAAGAGGCGGAGTATGTGACGATTTAAATTGTGACAATTATAAAAAAATAAAGAAATAAAAAAAAAATTTTTAAGTTGCGAACAATTAACCATTTAAATCTCACAATGATAATAAAAAACATGTAGGTACTAAGTGTGAATGGAAGTAGTAATTAATAAGGGCAAAGAAACGGTAAAGAAAAGACATATTGTAAATAATTATTATTGTCGCATTTAACCCTTTGCTTGTTATCAGGCGCCTACCTGTTGATACCGGACTCGACATGTTTACCGAGTCTTCTGTAATTAAAATAATATAGAAAAATAATGTTAATAATTAAAGAATCTGAAGACACAGATAGTCACGAAAACAACTAATTTAAATGATGTATTTTTATCTAGCGATAGTTTGTATAAATAAAAAAGTTTTATTTAGAGAGAGACCGGGACTATATTCTCGCGGAATAAACACCCCACTATCTATTGTCCTGTACCAGTGGTAGCGTACGAAAAATCTCTCTCTCACAATGACGACTCCAAGCAGTGCACACGCACGAGCAAAATGCTCTGTTAAAATGTTATGTGATTGGTTATTAGTTTGGATTAATTCTTATGTATTTTACTAACTGCTATAAAAGAGTGTAATATGTAACGTTAAGAGAAAGAAAAATTAAAAAAACGTTGTAACAAGAAGAAATATGTGACAACCAATAGTACGAGTGTTAATAACTATAACAGCTATCTTCTCCGATTGACGACTCTCCACAACATCCTGCCTGGAGACATGAATCATCAGAATTACAACTCTAGTAGACCCGACCGATAATGCAGTTCGAGACTTCTGAGAATCAACGAGTACCTGTGTAGAAGGCGCACTCTATCCTGCAGACGTTTAAGCCGTGAACAACTGAGACCAGACCTAGACGAGGACGACGCTCTTAGGATTCCCAAGATGTAACCATATGGAGGAGATTTCAACATCCCAAATTAAAGGTGACTCGATAGCACGTCTATCGAGGAATAATAATAATAGTAATTGTAACACAATACTCTCTTAAAGAGACTTTCAGAGACGATTGACTTTATAAGAATATAAAAATTTAAATCTAAGAATTTAATTGTAACTATTCAGGCTTCTTACAAATTGTAACAGTTTAGATTTTAACGTAACGTAGTATTATTAATACCATTCTTCAAATGGAATAATAATGAAACTTAAAAGTAAAAGTAAAAGTAAAAGTAACAGTCTTGCAAGCTAATATCTTGAATTGAATATAATTAATTTTTAAAGTTTAAAGACTAAATACCAAATGGTTACCCGGATCCGGGGAAAAGCTAAATATAATTTGTTGTGATCCCGCAGTCTATATAAAGCTATTTAAATAATTTAATTAATAATGTAATGGGATCTGTTTTTGAGTAAATGTCATTTGTTTTATTTTAAATGTTTAATAAAGGGAAATCTTCTTGTTGCACACATATACTGAGTACATAAATCAACAGTTTTCCCTTCCATGATTCCTTTTATATTTACTGTGTGTTGTTCTGTTTAAATTTCAGCTCGTCCCGAATAAGGCAGCCTGAAGTAATTGGCCGAACCAATTACTTTGGGTTCCCTCTGTTATAACTCAAGAGAAGAGGTTATAGTATGACTGCTAGTTTATCCTCGCACATCCTTTTTTCGTTATATACAACGTGTTTGGTTTTACTAGGAACGTTGCAGATCCGTCCGTCTTACGGAACAGACACGTTGTATATTGTGAAACGCTCGTAAAGAATTTGTTCGGAACGTTTATTTTGTACTTTATATTTTCGTCACGGATCAGTGCAACAAATTTACATGTCAGAACGTTGTATACAAAAATTTCTATAGGGTACAGTACTGTATGCTTTAAGTCACTGCAGCGTATGTACTCGTACGGAGATAGCAGCTCCATGCGTCCGTCTTCAACGCGTACTGTTCAAACACTGAGGTATGCGATATTAGCGGAGGTTGTATAAAACACTTTTGTCACAGCAGCATATATATTTTCAAACCTGGTGTTCAATAGACGCGTGAAAACGAACTAGAAATACGCTCTCATGTAAGCAGTGTATGCGGTTCTACATAAGGGACAATTATGTAGGGTTATGGCGCAATTCACACATGTAATAAAATGTCGACAGGGAATAAGTACAACTTCCACGTTTTGTGTGTAACAGACTTTGCACAGCGTATCACGATTCGAGCTTTCTTCTATGTTTTTTATATTCTCCTTGATCGTGTCGGTGCGTTGTTCGTTCTTTGCTGTCACTGCTACAGCTGTTGGTGCTTGCGCTTCGGTAACGATACCCAGTGCCTTGATGATAAAATTTTTATCTTTCATTAACATTACGTAAGAGCACGCAGGAAAATGTCGTGCGTGTTCCATCCAAGCATATTCTCCACGTTCCCATTTGTTTAATCCGCCTCCACAGCAAAAACAAATCACTCTATCGTTGCATCCGGTGTAAAAGAAACCCGCTTCTGATAATTCTTTAGGTGTTATCGTTAACGATACAGGCCATTCTTTAAAACTCTTTAAACGGTTTTCCAAGTTTCTGTAACGCGGGTACGGAGATGTGATTTTTTGAATTAAGATGACCTGTACTTCTTTATCGTCTGTTGATAAGGACTTGATTGATGTAGTCGTCGCCGCTTCACCGCATTGTTTGAAATAGCGGTTGTTGCTGTTGTGATTGATATCGTCAGCATAGATATCGTGTGAAAGCATCTTGTACGTCCACTCACGACTCGTGCTGATGAAACACTGAACGAAGAATAGGGAGAAGAGGAGAATCGTTTTCCCCCTCCACAAAAATAAAAATACACGAAAATTGATTACATTACATTCTATTTACAATAAAATAAAAATACATGAAAATTGATTACATTTTTTTTTAATTAAAAATTACATTCTAAAAAAGCAAAGTTCTATTTACAGTAAAAAAAAAACATTAATATATAGTAAGCGTTTAATTGTGTCTGCGCACCGTGTTGGATAACGGAGTGTACACGTTGATTGAATCATGCAGTATCAAGCAGTAGGCCGCTGTCTGAGCGGGGAAATTGGTCGATGACTCGAATTCCAATCTGACGTCGACTGGTGATGACTTGAGCGATTCGTCCTGTCTGCTACAATCGAAGACGAATAACGGTGCTTTTGCTATGAACTCTGTAGGTGTTAGAAGTACGTTGGGTTGACTTCTGTGGTAGTACGATTTTTGAAATCGTGTATACATGTCGTACAGCAATGCGTAACGTCCGTTATCGATATCCAGGTTCAGGTTATCGTACGGGTAGTATTTGTCGTTCAGAAAGAGTCTCGCGTTTGTCACATTGCAGTGATCGAATTCACCTGCGTGTTTATTCAGATTGTTTTTTCTGGCGGTCTGAAAGGTGAGTATCACGTACCGCGGTTTCTCCAGTTGTGTAGTTGTTTTCACTGTCCAAGTCTGTCTGTCGGTCGTCGGTAAAGCCGGATACTCGTGCAGTTCCCAACTACGAAACGGTAAGAATAGCGGTAGGTCCTTGCGTATGATATCCAACAATCGTATCCGTACTTCGTTGTTCACGTACACGAACGGAATCATCCAAGAGATTTTGGTCAGTTCTATATCGGCGTTAGCGGGCGCATCCGTGGACGAGAACAAAGCGTTAACGTTGCTGGAAGTGCGCAACAGTATAAGTTCCTGTTTCATGTTTAAAATAACATGCGTGAAATCCTCAGCGAATCCCATCAGCATCCTCAACGGTATGCAAAAGTTGAATTCCTCGTGTTGGCCGATCGGTGTTATCTCGTTAGCTGTAGGAGCAACCCAACCGGCGTTTTGCATCGAAACAATGTCCTGCTTGCCGGCAGATAACATGGTTTTAATAGTGGACGTGATGCCGACGCTCTTGGTACGATCCACTTCCACACCGGCCAGTTCGTAACGGATTTCTTCGAAGAGAAACGCGATCGCGTTGTTGATCATTTTCACGTTCACACTACCGGTGCTGTCGGTCTTTTTGCTCAATTTGCCTTCAACGTACAGGAAACTTTCCATCGGTAAAGTGAAGACTTCCTGTTGCAGTATAGGTATGCGTATCTCATCGTTATTTCCGTATCGTGACGCTGACGCGTACGGTGCATGAGGATGATATTCGTAATGCGTGATGTTGTCTTCGAAGAATGGTCGACGTTCAACCGATAAGACGATACCGCTGTCCGCCATATTACTTGTTTTTCTTGACTTTGAATCCTAGTGAAATCAGGTAGCGTCGGTTAGTTGCTGTTAACCGTGTCAACGACGAACGTCTACTGATACCTTTTCCAAAAGTGTTGACCTCTTTTATCTCGTGGTGCGAGCCGCCGCCGCCACCGCTCTTCATCACGGGGGTATCGGTGAAATAAATTCCCATGATTACTACACACGTTTCAAATGTATACGTGCGGTGATGACTTCGCCTTGAAAATTCACAATATCACCGTCCTGATCGTGTACGGACAGTGTAACGTTACGCAAGTGTAGTACGTTGAGTGGAAAATAAATGACGTTTCTAGGCGTTTCTACTATCTTGAATCCTGGCTCAACCGTTGGATAGAACGAGTGCAGTATATGCTCGTTTCGTCCCGTCTTGTACGAGCCTTGTACAGCGTTACACCTTATCTCCAAAACGTTCACTTTGTTAATGTTTACAGGCACGTCCGACGTGTGTAATATATACGCTTCTAACTTTCGGTTCTTGGAAAAACCCAACATGGTACCGATCGTGTGTTCCGTACATCCGAAATAGTATTATCAATAAATTTCACATTTCAACGTGTTGTTATTGGGTCGTAGAGAAAATTTTGGGTCTGCTAGTTCTTTCTTCAGGTATGTTTCGATATCGCTGATTTCGTACACACCGGTCGGTATATTGACGAGTTCTAACGTTTTACGTGCTCCCTTTAGTACGGGAAAGACGTTGTTTCTTCCGCTTTCCACGTTCGGTATAGAGTTGTACGTGGTAAAGTCCAGCAGTCCCGCGTACCATTCACCGTTCGTCAGTTCAAGCGGTGGAAAAAAGTCACAAACCAGTGCGCTTGGATCCGTTCCTATGACGGTGACCGTAAGCGAAGACATCTTGTCGTTTACTGATCGTTCGATGTCAAAAACTCTAAACATAAATGTCCGCAGATGACCGTGTTCGATGGCTGTTTCTGTGCGTAATTGTAATGAACATCGGTCACGTTCGATCCAAAGTACCGTATTAGCTCGACAGGAGGGCGCAGATTGCCGAATCCATCAAAGTACCAGACTCTGTCGCCTCGCTTCTTGTAGCATACCCAGTGCGTGCCCGGTCCGGTAGCGTCGTCCAGATTCACGATTGCGCTTTCGTTCTCCCACGGTGATGTACTAGGAAGTGTGTCGCGCATGTACACGCCTCTGAAATAAGGTATATGCAATAGTTTCGTGTACTTATAAAGATCTCGATCGGACAACGGACGCACGGGTATTTTGATTAGTTTTTTCGGTACGGTCGAAGGTATAGTCCCGAAGCCTTTTTACCACCAGCCCGTCTTCGTCGACGTCCTGTCCCAGTTGTCGTTGTCCTCCTCCTCCTCTTCCTGATTATCGTGCGTCGAACCGGCTTGCGTCGTCTGGTGCGACGTTTACGCACACCGCCACCGCAGCATAGCCCGCTGCCTAACGCCGATTTCGCCTTCATCGCTGCTGCTACGGCTGCCGCGTACGCTCTTTCACTGATGCCTGAATTCAAAGCGTTCACTCGTTCCCACGCTTTACCGGCTAGCACACGATCCGCTACACGTCGTCGTTCGTTGTCCTTGTACTTGCTGTAAGCGATATCGTGTTCACGACAAGCTTCGTCCAACTCGTTGATTCCTCGATCACCGCGAGCCAATCTCTGCTCTAGTTTCGTTCCGGGTCCACAGAACCTGTAGCCGGGCAGATGTAGTTCCACCGGTAATACGTCCACCGCTCGATTGATCAGTGTAGGTACTGACTTCACAACGAATGGTACCGCGCTTTTAACTATTTTTCCGATAAGACCACGCCCTCCCTTTTTTTTCGGCTACGTAGTTCGTACATGACTACTGTTTCGCTTGCTCTCGATAAAGGGATCTCCAATCGTGCTCGTCCTTAGATTTGTCCAGATCACTAATCAACTCGTTCGTCTCCGCCTTGTTCGTAAGTAGTAAGTCCGCCTCTTCGGCACCAAGTGAAGTACGCGCTGCGTGCTTATGCAATTTATAGATATACGATACCACTTTCTCCCAACGATGTTGGAACACTTTTGCGAGTTTGTACGTTTCGCTCTTCGCG
Organism: Magicicada septendecula; assembly: GCA_034769895.1. Taxonomy (NCBI): domain Eukaryota; kingdom Metazoa; phylum Arthropoda; class Insecta; order Hemiptera; family Cicadidae; genus Magicicada; species Magicicada septendecula. The sequence continues at coordinate 17,178,883 of CM068374.1, forward strand.
TACCGCTTCGCCTCCTCCAATTGACGTGCGTTCACCGCGTCCGTAGCCCGTGCGCCACCGTCGCCAACGTTTAGAATAGTCTTTCCTTGTGCGTTGAAATAAGCGTCGTTTACCGCGGTGATCGTGTGTCGGTTCAAAAATTCCAAATTCACCGCGTCCTTGTTGTTGACTGGCGGCGCTAACTGTGTTATCCGCACGTTGCCGACCATTAGGTTAGAGTTCGTATCCTTCGGTATGATTTTCGAGTCCACGTATACTTTGGTCGCAGCGTCTCTCGCACGAATCGGTTCCCTCAGAGACTGTATGCGATGGTCCCGGGCGTCGACGACAGCTCCGTTCTTCTTGTTCGGTACCAGCTGTGTGAAACGTAAGCACGAGTAGTCTACGTACTGCTTGTTGACAGCGTCCCCGAGATCGACGGGAGCGCCGACGTTGACGAGCTTACGACCTTTCACGTCTATTCCTTGCGTCGTCGTCGACGACGGATCGTCGGCAAACAGACAGTGGTCACGCACGAAGCGCAGTGGAACGGTATCGTTACCGTCTTGCGGTTCGCCCAAGTTATGTATTTTTTCCCCGCTACGTCGAAGTGCCCGTCCTCAGTCATCGTGATACCAATATCCTCCCGTAGACTGCGACGCGTCTCCCTTCGCGCTCTGGTGTCTGCCGAACTTGTCAACACTCATCTCGTGAATGATGCGTCTCGTCCGTTGTTCACTGCATTTATACGTACTCGCGTAATAAATCGATTAGTTTTGATACGATCGTACTGTCTATGCATTTTATTCCGACAACGGAGAGTCCGTCGCTATGTTTTCCTTTTACGATCGTATTTAGAAATTCATCGTACACGTATACGCGAGCGTCTTTGAAGAAATAAATCTTTCCGTCGATGTATCGGAACGCGCTGTCGACGGCATCTGGTAAGCCGACAAAACGATCTTTAACGTATCCGTGTTTCTTGATCGTGAACGTGCACTCGTCTATTTCGCCGTAAAACATATCGTTGTACAACAGAAGAGTTCGACCCGTGTACGTGTGTATCGCAGCGTTTATTTTCGTCATCGTGCGAACACCGAGCGTTGTGATCGAACGCGGATACCCGTTCAGCGGTTGCAGACTGTGTATATCGAACATGTATACGTAGTTGTCTATGAAGAGCACCACTTCTTCGGTTCGCGGTCTCTGGTACATCGCCGAAACGTTGGTGAACGTCAACGGTAAGAAAGTCAACCAATCCGTCAACAGAACCGGCGGCGGACTCGATCGCTTCGACTCGAGATCCAATGTCCACAAAAAGTTATCGTGCACAATATACAGGTGTCTGTTGATTATTAAAAATTGATTAACGTTCTTTAGCCGACATAAATCCGTCGTCCGAACGGTGTCGTTCGTTGTCGTCGCCGTCGTAGCTGGCGGCGGCGGCTTCCCGTACAAGCGTTGAATGCCTTTTATATCGTCGTCTCTCAGGTCGAACGGACCGTCCGAGCGTGGTACGTAGAACGGGTACATGATCGAATCCTTCTCGAGGGAATGAGACAGTCCTAACGCGTGTCCGATTTCGTGCGTTAACACCTGAAGAAAACTGGTCTGATCGTCCGGTATTTCGGTTGCGTTCGTATAATTCCACGATTCGTAGTAGTCCATGTGTATTTCGGTAGTGTTATACGGTAAATCGGGCGGGTAGTAAGCGTGAGCGAGTATACCTCCTCGCCCGTCCAAATCGTACTCGCAGATCGTGCACCTGGAAGTCAGACACCTGTGTTTAAAATATTTCATAGCAATGACCATGTCGGCGTTTATGTCGTTGGGTCGATATTCGAATTCCAGGTTCGAATGTTTCTGCCATACAGCGAACGCTTGTCGCGACGCTTCTATAGCGCTGGCGCTACCGTGAAAGAACTGCCACGACAAACGTCTCTTGGCCCACGGTGTTCGTAAGGTGTACGACACGAAATTTTCGTTACCGCATCTCCGCGCACGCATCAGATTCATCGTTTCGTTGTTCAATTCTCCATTTACGGTTAAATTGTAATTCACTTGAAACGTGCGAAGGTAGGCGTCCATATCGATGGTGGCGTTGTCCGTGAGTCGTAAACTATCGTCGGGCACGTATCCGTATCGCACCAAGTAATCTATAGCGAAATCAACATCGTTAGCGTTAACGCTCGATGCGACAACGGCACTTGTGCACACGATAATAAACAGTAGCACGATATCCATGTTGTCACAACCAAACGTGGAATGTCCCCGGCGCATGTACGACAGTATTATTTATATACTTTATCGGCTTTCAGAATCGAATAGGGAGCACATCGACTACTTTCGACCCTTGTGAATCCTAACGGTGCTGTGAATCGTTTCTTCTTTTTTACAACGTACAGACCGTCGCGCGGAGTGTAGTAGTACACTGAACCTTGTTCTGTGTGTAACTCTTGTCGTCTTTCTATTATCAGCTCTTCGTTGTTGTATTCTTTCCGCGCCAAGGTCAGCACGTACATCATCTCTGATTCAACGTCGACTATGAAGGCAAACGCATCCGTTCTGTATTTATTTTTAACGGATGCTTTGGTCACAAAATAATGCAAGGGATACAGTTTAGCAGTGACCATTTCGTTAACGTTAATGTGCTTACGCGGCATTAACGAGTCCTTTAAGATTGATTCCATCACGACGATGCTGCTGCTGCTAATGTCAGATGATGATATATACCGCTCTTATTATACGATTATGTCTGCTTCACGTAGTTCTTCCACTATGGAGACGATTTCGTTCGTGTGCCCACTGTTTCCAACACGTTGTGATGCCATTAACAGTCGCAATCTGTCCACCAGTTCGTTCGGATCGTCCCAGTGCACGTAATCGATTTTGTCTTTTTTTCTCGTTAGCGTCATATACGATGTATCGATATTATTATGCCCCTGTCCTGTACGTTTCGGTGGAAACAGTTGCGATATTATTCGTTTATACTTTACACCTCTGTTCGCGTTCACCTGTGCGTTCGCTAAGTAATACTGCTTATGTGCGTTGGTGTTACGCAGTATATCTTTGTACGCTTTCAGATCTGATTCCTTGTAAATATTTTCATTAGGATGCTTCATGAACACTAGTTCGTAGAGTCCTGGTGTACCTTTGTATCGTTCACCGTTGATAAGAATCGTATCGTCCGTTTCGATTTCGAACTGTGAATCACCGATCATCCATTTTCCGTTTTCGTGTCTTACACCGTACGTATAGTCCATCAGACGATCGCGTTCGGACGAAACGATCATACGCATGTACTTGTTCGCTAATGATTCGCTGTCGTATTTGTCCTGAAAATATCTACGCGCTTCATGTCTTCCTTCCGGTGTGTCTAGCATTTTTTCAATGTTGAGACTGGGATCGCCCTCATCATCATCATCACCATCGTCCAATGTTTCGGCTATCACAGACGTTTTCAGGAAACGCGGTGGCTTCGTTCGGGAACGAGATGGTGTTCCCGCATCGATTTTGCTAATTGCACCTGTCGGATCCTCTTCCTTCTCCTCTTCCTCATCCTCTTCACGTTTCATCTTTTTCACTCTTGTAGGCTTTTCATTTGTTGATTTACGTTTCTTTTCAAGCAACGCTTGCGAAATATTTTGTAACGGTTCTAGAATCGGTTTGTAACTTTTGGATAACGATGCTTCTTCTTCACGAATCCCGTGTTTTAACGCACGGTATTTCTTCCGTATATCATCACTGATCGTGTCGATATCACGTGCTAGTCGTTTCTTCTTGTCGTCCATCTCGATAAACGGCAGAACATCAACTAAAGTCGTTGACAGCAGGTCATGTGTATTTAGCTGAACGTGTGACATTTTCTTGTTTAATCGTTAGGTGCGACTACTATGAAACGGTCAAAACCGACTCTATACCTGCCAGTGTCGATAGAAGAATCCTTGTCCACAACGAGAAAGCCGTAACGATCTTTCCACGCTTCAGCGCACATGTTCTTAAACGTGTCATATTTCATGTCTGTGTTGACGTGATCGTTGTACGCATGTTTCAAGTTGCGATCGTCCTGTTTGAACAACACTATTAGATTGGCATTGTCACGAACCAACTGTTTTGGCACTTGACTGTACGTCTGACAAAGGTAAAACGCGTCCACACCGCTGTGTCGTCCCATAGAGAAATACTTGCGTATGTTGTGTTGCCTTTCGCAAGACACGTCATCGAACACCATAATAGAGTTGGGATCGACCTCGTCGGGAGGCGGTACCTCTTCGTTATCGTTGTAGGCGTGATAACCCATTCCTTCGTCGGAAAGTCGTGTCATCAGGGTCTCCAGCATCTGATATTTGGGTTGAAATAGTGATTTAGAAAACACGTATAAGTTCGCGAATCTCAATCCGTTTACATCGAACAACAGGTTGAACATGACGTTTGTCTTTCCGCACGCGGAAGGTCCGCAGATGATCGAACGAACGGTATCGGGCAGAAGACGTCCGTGTTTACGTTTCTTTCTGCCACTCCCACCATCGTCGCACAATTTCGAATAGTCCACGTCCTGTATTTTTAGTCTGTGCGCTTGTTGCAATATTTTCATGTTGTCGTTCTACGCACAGTCTATTTAATATTCGCACTATATCGTAGCAGTCGGTAGATATGTAACTGCATACACATGTGTCCGGACCCGTTTCACAGTTCGGATCCGACCAAACATTCTTTGTAGTGATCGAATCCGGTGCCGGTTGGTACTATTTCGCTGAGTCGGAACCTCGTCACGCGATTGGTAACCCGTTGCCAGTACTCGTACACTGTCAAGATCCTGCGCATGCGTTCAACGTCGTTTGCGGTCGTGTTCACGATGTACTCATCGTAACCAGGATGTGACACAATGTCTTTTACACTGTACACAGCGCGCATGTTGTCATCGTAACGCATCGACGCATACTGGTTCTATTTCCTCGAGTCGAATCGTTGTTATACCAAGTTCTTCTTGTGTATCCACGAATCGTGTTTACCATCGAATCCTAACCATCTGATTTCACACGATCACCTTTACGTTGTACGATCTTTTCTACCAAGTACACGTCACCAACGTTCGATTTACTGATTTCGTGTTCATAAAAACCACCTTTCAACACTTCTCCTGTATGATCCTTTAGCGAATAAGTGACGGGTACGCTGCCGGTACGAACTGTGTCAACGAGGAATATCTCGTTTGTCCAATTCGGTGTGTATCCTTTAGCGAACGTCATTTTGTGTTTGCTTATACGCACACGATCGCCTACTTTAAACTTTGGTCGTTTATAATCGATGCTCCTCGCTGTGTTCACACGAATCCTGCGTAACACTGTACGTTCGTTGGATTCGTTCACCTGTTGCGGTTTCATTCCAATCGTTCTGTGCAGTGTTGTTATACGTGCTGACTAGTTCCGGTAACATATCCAACCAACGGTAATGACCTTGTTCGCTGAACGCGCGATACATGTGCGTTTTCAACGTACGGTTGAAGCGTTCCACAATGGAAGCCTTTTTCTCACTGTACGTGGAATAGAGTGTGACACCATATCTGCTCAGCAATTTTTCTACGGTACTGTTGTAGTACTCTTTCCCGTTGTCCGTCTGCAGATATTTCATTTTATTAGCACGCAGAATCGGTTCCAGAGCTCGTGCGACCTCTACACCCGTCTTCGTTTTCAATGGAACGGCGTACGCGTACTTGCTAAACGCGTTAATCATCGTCATAAGGTACTTGAATCCCTTGTTCGCCTCTGCGTGCGGTATCATCTCTACCAGGTCTGCTTGGTACAAGTCGTGAAGTCCCTTCAACTCGACCGCGCGTCTCGGAAAATTCCTTCTTACCGGTCTGTGCAACTCCGTCGCGATAGTCTTGCGAACGCTCTGGTGTATATTCTTCACAGCTCGTTTCATTCTCGTGTCGTCGTGCGAACCGTGATTCGCAATACGCTGGAATGTAGTAAACTGTCGGCTCGGTGCTGAAGGTAATTCTCATCGATGCCGTTCTGGCACGTCCACCTTCCATCACGCGACTGTCACACCGCCACCGCTCCACACCCGCTTATATCATCTCGACCGAACGGAAGAACATCGCGTTCTTTTTCCGATTGCGCAAGTACGTTAAAACATGAGCTAAACTGATTTTCATACGCCCATTACGCACGAGGCTCATACCGATGTAGTATCTCGGGAGCGCGTGTTGTTTCGAGTCCAACGCTCTTACAGTCTTAACAGAATTCATGTCTTTGAACATGACGCTACGTATAACGTTGTCGCGGTACTCGTGCATTTCCGCGACTATGACGTTATCGTTCTCAGGTAGCCACTCGCACATGTGTTTAGCTTTGAGTTCAGCGATTGGGCGTTGACTTCTCGATTCCGTATGCAGGTGTATCAGATACGAGTTCAACAACCAAAATTCGTCCGCCATAGCGCCCGTGCAATGCTGCCACTGTTCGTACAAACGCTGGTCTTTCACCGTGTACCCTTGTTCGTGCGAATACCGCAGACCAAAGTATTCGCAATACTTGCGGAGTGTAGGCAATGCCTCCTTTAGAAAGGCTACCGAAAATAATCCCTGCGCCTTGTTATTCACCAACGCGAACTGTTTCCCTCTCGCTAGTGTCGGTAACGAGGACGGTGGGCAGTGCAGGTCAAAACTTACGTTGTAGCTAGGATCCAGTGCGCACTTTGGCACTATCATCATCACGCTTCTGTATATTTCCATCGGTGTGCGTATCGGAATAGTGCGCTCCGTAAGGACGATGCAACAAGAAGCGTGTGGTATCGAACTTCCGTAAGCGAGCATGTCCGTGTATACAGTAGTGTAGTTCATCTGTCCGTGTGAATCGTGTAAGCCGTGCACACGCTGAACAGCGTTATAGAGTTCAGGAATCGGACGGAAACGTGAAAGAAAATTCCATCCGTGACGTACGGTACACTTGAACATATTCTTTTCGTAAACCACAAGTTCTATCGGTACGTTATTTTGTTCGCACTCTACGATAAATTGAAGCCATCGTGATTTGTTGTGTATACGATCGGATACTATCATCAACAGCACGATCGGCGGCAAATCACTGCGGTGTTTTTTTATGTGACGCCAACAACGTGCGTGATATTTGTCAACGCCGAATTTGTAACGTGTACAGTAGTTGCCACAAAATCGTCTTTTCTTCACAAAATACACGGAACATAAGTTGGACCGTATCGCGCTTCGTGAAGCTTTTGTTATTGTGAAATGTTTCCCATCATCATATCGATAGACGTCCATCGTCTCGATGATCTGCGATGTGAGTGATACGCTATTAATCGTGATCATGATATTTATAGTGTATACGCATATTGTTTGAGTAATTTTTGTATGTGTCTTCACTCACACTTTTGGAGTGAATATTGTCGTTCGGTAGTAGTAGTAGTACTAACACCTAGTACTACTAGTACTACCCAAACGGGTATGTTTGTACATGAGTTTATGTTGGCTCTGAAAAGAGCCGTTTTTGCGTGCGTCGACTTCTACAAGTGTTCACGAACGAAATCGCATGCGGGCATTGACGCCTTATGGACTTGGGTGGGATCATCACCCACTGCCCAATCCATAATTCGTATTTTACACTTGCAGCATCTTACAACATCACCATCGTCTTCGTAAATAAACCCAGCTTTGGCTAGGTCAAAAATTTTTACGTTCGCATTCGGAAATTTATGAACGAAAAATTTAATGTTACCACGACGACTGATGTTGTAAAAGCTTTTTAATCGGCTTGCAAAAGAATATGTGGACACATCCATATCTGAAGCAAGAATGTTGGTTTGTCGCGTTGCATTTCACCTCCTCAGCGATAGCTGCGCGCGCATCCGTAGTGGGGATGGCTGTCGTCAATTGGTCGGTATGAAATAAAGCACAGTAGTGGGAGCAGATAGCTGCGCACGCAGTTGGTAGTGGGGGATCGTTGGCGGTAATAGTTCGGTAGTGGGAGCGGATAGCTGCGTGCGCTACTGTCATAGATAGTATAAGTAGAGCGACGATCACTGCCAGCGTTCACCTTCAAGTCTCGCGCAGTCTAACTTTCACGTGTCGCATATAAAATAGTGCTTATTTTCTAATTTCGTATCAGTATTCAATTGTTCTTCAAGCGAGCAAGTAATTGTTAAAGTTTCGTGTTTTCATTGTTGTTGATAATGCAGTCATTTGCTGTTGAATGTAAATATTCGTTACGCGGCGCGTTGGTATTGCGCGTTTACACGCCTATCACGGATGACGAAGAATGTGTCAACGATGTCATAACCTTTTTTGATGAAATGCACGATACGTTACGTACGGACATTCTAAACGAACTGACACGTTTGCTTTCTATAAAGTGGCATATAACGGTTAAAGCGAGATTTGTCAAGTACATCGTAAACGCTGACACGGACCAGGACGAAGAAGTGACGACTGAAGCTTATTTTCACGGAAGATGTCATACGACACTGATCGCTGACCAAGATGTATTGCCCGATCGTTTAGAAGCTTCATACGAAAAGATCATTGAATCGATTTATAAATTCACACGCGAGGGTAGCGGTTGGGTGTTAGATCGCATAATCTCCTTAGAACTCGTTCTCTCACGATACCAACCGCTAACCGCCTCCAGTTTCATTCGTACACCTCCTGAATTGTCTCGTACTAAATCCATCATCAACGTGAACAATACAGGCGATCAAATGTGTTTCGTATGGTCAGTGTTGGCCGCTCTGTTTCCACAACAATCAGACCACAAAGATCGTGTATCCAAATACAAGCCGCATATCTGCAGTATCAATACTTCTGGTATAACTTACCCCACCCGTCTATCCGACATTGTGAAGTTCGAACGAGACAATCCTAACGTTTCTATAAATGTTTTCGGTTACGAAGAATATGAAATTTACCCTTTAAGAATAACTCCTTCCAGTGGCAGACAACATCACGTTAATCTATTACTTCTTACCGCTGACGACCGAAAACATTACTGTTTAATAAAAAATACAAGTCGCTTATTCTCTTCACTAAGCAACCACGACGGCCGTTCTTTCTATTGCAATTACTGTCTGCATAGATTCTGCGAAGAACGACTCCTTACCGAACATATCCCCCACTGTTCACCATATGGCGAACAAAAAATTCGTTTACCCACGACAGTGGAGGAGGAGAATGTGATGTGTTTCAGAAATTATACATACTGCCATAAGGTCCCTTTTGCGATATACGCAGATTTTGAATCATTTATCGTCCCTTGCCATCGCTGCGACGCTCCTCCGCACACATCGTCCACCACAACGGAGTCGTTACATCTTCCTTCAGGTTTCTCCTACCTCATAGTCGACTACGAGCGTAACATTTTCAAACCCCAGGTCGTTTATCGCGGTGAGAACGTGGTAGACGTTTTTCTCAATAGACTGGTCGCTGAAGAGCGAGAACTTTTCAGAATCATCCGATCCATTGTCCCTATGACTATGAGTGACCGTGATTTGTTATCTTTCGCAAATGCCCTCGTGTGTCATCTCTGTGAAGAACCACTGACCGAAATCGACAAAGTGCGCAACCATTGTCATCTGACAGGACGATACCTAGGCGCAGCTCACAACATCTGTAACCTTAACTTCAAGACTCCACGACACATACCCGTATTTTTTCACAACTTACGAGGTTATGATGCACATCACCTAGTACAAGGGTTGGGTAAATACGACGATCTCGCTTGTATCGCTACCACTAGCGAACGCTTCGTATCAGTCTCGTTGGGTCGTCTGCGTTTCGTAGACACGCTTCAATTTCTGAACACGTCCTTGGACACACTTGTTGTTAACTTGCACGCGAGCGGTGCGGATTTCGATTTAACGAAGCAATGTTTCGAAGAACACTTCGAGCTACTCTTACGTAAGGGCGTGTACCCTTACGATTACATGATAGGTAGCGAGAAATTCAACGAAACACGTCTGCCCGCACGCGAACACTTTTTCAACAGGTTGAGTGAATCGCCAGTATCTGACGAAGATTACGCTCACGCGCACAACGTGTGGCGTACTTTTGGAATCAGTACACTGGGCGAATATCACGATCTGTATCTTAAAACAGACGTGCTGCTACTGGCCGACGTCTTCGAGGCGTTCCGTGAGATGGCCATGCGGTACTACCAGATCGATCCGGCTCATCTTTACTCGCTTCCTGGCGTCGCTTGGCATGCGATGTTAAAGATGACCCGTATGCGACTAGAGCTGTTGACGGATATAGATCAGCATCTCTTTATCGAATCGGCTGTTCGCGGTGGCGTTAGCATGGTACCCAACCGCCACGCCAAGGCCAACAACCCGCTAATTGTCGATCAGTACGATGCTTCAAAGCCAACCTCTTTCATATTGTACACGGACTGCAACAACCTTTACGGTGCAGCCATGTCACAACCGCTCCCTTACGCCGACTTCAGATGGTTAGATCGTAACGAGATCAACTCACTGGACGTGCGTACTCTGTGCGATGACGGTGACATGGGCTACATACTCGAGGTCGACTTACACTATCCACCTGAACTTCATGACCTCCATTCCGATTATCCACTGGCACCCGTCCGTTCCTGTGTCCATCCTGACGTACTTTCACCGTACTCTCGACGACTCCACACACGACTGCACTATACAAAAGGGTATAGCGGATCGGAAACGCCTTCGTCGTCCGTTCCCAAGTTGCTGACGACTTTGGACGACAAGCAAAATTACGTTCTCCATTTTCGAAATTTAAAATTGTATCTGAGTCTCGGTTTAGAATTGAAAGCGATACATAGGGTGTTGAGTTTTAAACAGAGAGCGTGGATGAAACCGTTTATCGATTTCAACACGCAAAAGAGAGCAGCAGCCACCAACAGTTTCGAAAAGGATTTTTTCAAACTGATGGTCAACGCCGTCTATGGCAAATCGCTGGAGAACGTGAGGAAACGAATAGACTTCCAACTAGTCTCTAACGAACAACGGCTGCAGAAAATTGTTTCCAATCCTCGACTAAAGCGTATGATCCGCTACACCGATAACTTGGTCGGACTGGCCTTACGAAAAAGGACGATATTCCTTTCCCGTCCGGTGTACGTCGGCTTCACAGTACTCGATGTCAGCAAATTGATAATGTACAATTTTCATTATCGGTACGCTGTCGCCAAGTACGGACAACGATTGACCTTACTAATGACTGACACAGACAGTTTGCTTTACAGCATTCAGACTGACGATTTGTACTCAGATATGAAAGAGGATCTCCACCTTTTTGACACATCGGACTATCCCATGGATCATCCTTGTCATTGCGACGACAACAAAAAAGTCGTGGGGCAGTTCAAGGATGAGACCAATGGAAAACCCATCAGGGAATTTGTCGGACTCAGGGCGAAGTGTTACTCGCTCTTGTTGTCCGACCGCACCGACAAAAAGGTGGCGAAAGGTGTGCCAAGGACGGCAATAAAAAAAAGGTTACGACATCAATTGTACAGCGAGTGTCTTTTTGACAGTCGTACCGTATTCACCTCTGCTGACTGTATACGAAGCAATCATCATAAGCTGTACACGCAACGTATAACAAAACTTTCCCTGTCTCCTTATGATGATAAGAGGTATGTACTGGACGACGGTGTAAGTACACTCGCGTACGGGCATTATATGATAGCTGCAATAACCAACGACGCTGCTGGTCCTAAGGCAAAAAAGAGAAAGTACACGGACCGATAACTAACGGTAAAGATGATGTTCAGCATTACACACGCACACACACACACATTAACTTTATGTTCTTTATTTACTTATTTTACAACTTTTGATAAGTTTTACAGAATGAACAACAAGAAAATTACAAAAAATAGGCCAGCAGAGCAACGTCGAGTACGATGGTAAATATAACATTTTTTTTTTCTTTATTTATAATGCACAAACAGAATATTCCATTCGATTGATGTTTTTTTTTTTATAGTTCACAACGGTTACGTCGTGCTTTGTTAGGACCCTGCTCGAGTCGGTAAGGCCGTTTTCATTAATAAACTCTTGTCCTAATGCGTTTACCTCCGGTGTTCAATTATATTTTTTTTTTATTTCAGTGATACCGACGAGGCACCTGTCACCGCTGATACTAATATGGATTCTCCCCTATCTCCAGAACTCGATTCGAGTCGGTAAGACAATTGTCATTTTAATAAACTTTCCTACTTTTGTGTTTTTTTACCTCCGGTGTTCAATTTATTTTTTTTTTCAGCGATGATAATGCTGCTGCTGCTGCTGCTGCTGCTGTAATTCGTCCCCAATCTCCGCAACCCGTCACGAGTCGGTAAGACAATTTTCATTAATAAACTCCTGTGCTCTTACGTTTTACCTCCAGTGTTCATTTCATACATGTTTTTTTTTTTTTTTTAAGTGATGCTAACGCTCCAACTGGTGCTGTTGCTGCTGCTGCAGATTGTCGTCGTCCCCTATCTCCAAACAGCCTGCAATGTTTTAAACGTGCATTATTTCGATTACAGGCTAGTGTGTTGCGGTAAGTCAGTTTTCATTAACAACAAAGTCTTATACTATTGCGTTTACCTCATGTGTTCAATTTATACTTTTTTTTCAGCGATGCTCTAGCTGCAGGAGTGGCGGTATTTCACCCTCGACCCGGTACGAGTCGGTACGTTTGTTTTTAATTAACATTCAATTGTTCTCTTGCGTTTAAATCTGGTATTAAAATTGTTCCTTTTTTTTGTTTCAGTAATGTCGAGTCCACAGAAGGTGAAGTTATGGAGGAGGACAATCAAAGCGATGCCGATACGGTTGAATTGAATCATAACGATAACGATGATAGTGATAGTGATGATGACGATGTAGAAGTCATCGACATAAATATGTAAGTCATCTTCTTATGCGTACATACTGCTTTGTTTTATTTGCGATTATACATAATTTCTATGTTGTCTTTTTTTAGTGACATTCGCCCGATACCAGCACCGCCACCTCCACAACCACAACCGATTACGCCACCACAATCACCACCACCGTCACCACCACCGCCACCACCGCAGATGCAACCTCAACCACGACCACAGCCCATTTATCAGCAACAGCAGCAGCAACTATTGCGCAGAGATCCCCGTTTGTGGACCCCTCCAGAAGACGCGCTACCCGTCTTCTTTGAAGTGTTACACGCTACCGAACCGAGGACGCACGATGACCCAACAACATTGAGACTCCTTCTTAGAAGGAGTCTACCGACATGGTGTTGGCGTCGCGGAGAGCCCTGTCCTGTTCAAGGTATGATACCAAAAAATACATGCAGTATATGCATAGAAGCATACAATGACGGGCAGAGGCTCCTCGGTTTGGTATGTGGCCACACATACCATTACCGATGCGTCTTCAATTGGTTCCAGGCGGTAGCGATGGAGGGGACACCACCCGCATGCCCACAATGCAGGCTGTACATATTCGGAAAGCCGAATCGTACGTTTTATGGGCGCATGCATATTTAAGGTATATTACAGTGTTAATAAAGGTTTTAGTAATCCATCCTACTTGTAACAACCACATGTCACTAATACTGTTACTTTTTTGTTACAGATGGAAATTAACCACCGGATTGAGACTTGTAAAAAAAAATACCTGATTGTGAGATGTATATTTTGTAATTTTAAAATAAATTTGTATATAGTAAAAAAAAATACCTGATTGTGAGATGTATATTTTGTAATTTTAAAATAAATTTGTATATATTTTTTTTATCGTATAATAATTTTATGTTTATATATTTGTAAATATTAGTTGTAAAGTAGATATTTTTTTCTTTTATGTTTATATTTGTATATTTATAATAAACTTGTACATATTTTTTCATTGTATATAAATGTTTATTTCAACTATCCTTTTCGCATACTACAATTTACTTAACACATAGACACACTGTTGTCAACAATTCAATCGTTCAGATAAGTGAATTGAACACTGCATATCATGTGTGTTTCTTACAGGGAAACTGACAGTTCATTGCTGGACGTCACACGACGGGAAATTCAAAAATTGTGGTGGTGGGAGTAACCATGTTTTTTTTTCAATCTGTTTATACATTTACTTAACACATAGACACAACATCGACGATATCGGCACGGCAGTGTAAATATATATATACGAAACCAGTACACTATAACACCGAGTTGGCAACAATGGCGGCAGTTATATATTCAACCCGTACACTATAACACCGAGCCGACAACAGTTGGCAACACCGACGCTTTTCCAACATGGCCGAACTTCCGGAAAAACCCCTTACATATACATAACCATACACTATAACACATGCACGAATCGGCAACCCGGCCGTACCTTAACCACTACACTCTTACACTACTTGACAACATCGCCGCTTTTCCAACATGGCCGCCGCCGACACACCACGACGGGCGGCCATCAGGCCACCGCCCAGCGACGATGACGACGTCAACGGCGAACGGCGAACATAGCCACGCCTCCGCCAATCAACGCACACATTACCCCACTTTAGGCTGACCGACGACAACATGGCCGAAAGCCAACTACCGCATGGTTACCCCCACCACCACAATTTTTGAATTTCCCGCCGTGTGACGTCACTTCCGGCAATGAACTGTCAGTTTCCCCCTACTCACAGACAGACACACACACAGACAGACACACACACAGACACTTTTCGGAAAACGACTTTTTTTCATGTTTTGAGTGTAGTAGAATCAGAATCTGCAATAATCTCGAACACGATTTTTTTTGCCATCACCATACTTCCATTCCTTAAGGAATATGGAAGTAAAAAGCTTTACAGTATTTTTCATATAAATTTGTGAAAATTGTTCATGTAACGAGTAGGTCATTAACAATCTGTCATCATGTACACGCACATTACAACTAACAACACTTTAAACGAACACTTCACACTTTAAATGAATACTATTACAAGAACACATTTTAATAAAAATAAATTTAAAAACTTACCACAATAACGCTATTTATTTTACTTCCATATTCCTTAAGGAATGGAAGTATGGTGATGGCAAAAAAAATCGTGTTCGAGATTATTGCAGATTCTGATTGTACTACAATCAAAACATGAAAAAAGTCGTTTTCCGAAAAGTGTCTGTGTGTGTGTCCGTCTGTGTGTAGATTTTTTTCTATGGCAAACGATAACTGCCGCAAATTCAAACAGAATCAAATAATTTTTTGCATACAGCCCTGATTTGTAGAGTACTCACGGCCTATTGTTTTTGGTGAAGATCGGTTGAGGGAAAGGGGTGGTTTACCTGCAACGGTTTCTTTTTTTCAAGGAAAATGTTTTTTTTGGCAAACGATAACAGCCGCAAATTCAAACAGAATTAAATAATGTTTCGTATACAGCCCTGAATTGTAGAGTTCTCAAGACCTATTGTTTTTGGTGAAGATCGGTTAAGGGAAAGGGGTAGTTTACCTGTAACGTTTTATGTTTTAACAAGGGTATTTCCTATGGCAAACGATAACAGCCGCAAATTCAAACAGAATCAAAAGATTATTTGCATACAGCCCTAAATTGTAGAGTTCTCAAGACCTATTGTTTTTGGTGAAGATCGGTTGAGGGAAAGGGGTGGTTTACCTGCAACATTTTTTTAACAAGGGTATTTTCTATGGCAAACGATAACAGCCGCAAATTCAAACAGAATCAAATAATTTTTTTGCATACAGCCCTGATTTGTAGAGTTCTCAAGACCTATTGTTTTTGGTGATGATCGGTTAAGGGGAAGGGGTAGTTTACCTGCAACGTTTTTTTATCAAGCGTATTTTCTATGGCAAACGATAACAGCCGCAAATTCAAACAGAATCAAATAATTTTTTGCATACGTCCCTGAATTGTAGAGGTCTCAAGGACTTTCGATTTTGGTGAAGATCGGTTAAGGGGAAGGGGTAGTTTACCTGCAACCTTTTACGTTTTAACAAGAGTAAAGTACTTGAAAATTCATTTAAACTTTTTGAAACAATGGTAATTGTTAAAAATAAAATAATTTTGTTGTAAAATAATTTTGTTGCCAGGCAATAAAATTATAATTTTTTCATTTTAATGTAAATTATGTATGAGTTAATATCTTTATATATATAATTCTTCTGTACGTGTGTTTGTCACTGAACTCCGCCATGTATAAAATAATATATCGTTCGTGGCAGGTAAGCATATCTCAGTTATGTAATGTTTACGTTTCCATTTTATTATTATGCCTACAGCAATAAAAAGGCAGGTAAGACACACACACACAATTCACGTTATTTCTGGCCTCACTCATGTTTATTTTCTTACATTTGCACGCTTTTTAAATGGAAAGTGCCGAAACCCACACCAACATAACGCGTGCAAGCCGAAAAAATGGACATCAATTTGCTTACTGGCGAAGCTAGTAGTTAATGAATGGGTAGGCAAAAATCTTATCTTAAATTTCTTTTAAGGAATCACTAAAAGGACGGTGGTTCAAATCGGACGCTGAGGTAGAGTTTGCTGTAACCGAATGGTTCCACAAACAGCCGTAAGAATTTTACTAGCAGGGAATCTACAGGTTAGCGCAACAGTGGAACTGATGTCTTAATGTTATTGGAGACTTCTTTTAAAATTGTTGAATAAAAAATGCTTTACAGCTCTATACGTGTTTCTATTGAACAATCCTTGTATTAGTCATACACAATAATACAACTGATTGAACTTCAAATTTTTAAACTTGATTAGTTTCTATATATATGTTTAATGTTACAAATAATTCAAATAACAATCTTGATCATCTGTTAGTTCAGCGGAATAACAGTGACACTTTTAATAACCGCATAAAATAAACCCTTAGAAACAACACAGGCGCTTTAATTTAACTGTTTGGACCACAGACGTGAGGCATGCCTCAACGCTCTATGTGTACAGCGCGGGACAATCACCCCTCCCTTCACTTCCCTATCACACCACTACATTGCTTACATACGATGTATACAAAAAACGCTGAGGCAAGTTCAGGTTGCCTCATTCGCTTTAAACGAACTATGCCGAATCTCACCTGTCACCATCTAGCGGTCGCTCAATAAAGCACGTTTCGGTTTAATAAATTTGACAGTCGCAGTAACAATGTATAATCTTTACGTTATGTAGTTCATACGTATTTATAATTTTTATTCTACAGAATTTTTTAGGGTAGGCATTGCCTCAATTGCCTCCATGTAACTTCGCCACTGATATATATGTGTACAACGTTATCGGCAACAAAGAAGTAGTTTTTGTTAAAATTCCTTCCCGGGATATTTGGCCGTAGTCCAATGTTTTCTACAAAACCAGACATTTCGGCAATGCCATCGACTTCCATCATCAGTGAAAATCGAGTGTGATAACGTGAGGTGGTATACGTTAGTGACCACAGTACTGTGGTTAAGGCTGAAGCAGTAAGTAGAAAGAAGTAGTTTCTATGGTAATATTTTATTTCGAAAATGACTTTAAATATAAATCTTAGAATATGGAAGTCATGTATGGTTCTCCATACCGATTTTTTATAAAGTGCACAGAAATGTAAAACTTGAAAAAAACATTTAAAACATAAATGAAGGTTTCAGTTCCTATTCTTGGAAAAACTAACTTACAGTACCAGTAATTATTGTATTAGAAAAAAGTAAAATTAGAAACTCCTTGTACTATTTTATAATTCAGTACTTTGAAGCAGGTACAATGCGTATGCATTCCTTTGTTCACATGAAAATGATATTACAAATTGGTTCCTGGGTGTGTCAAACCTTATTGACAGGCGCAAGGTTGCCAACTACTGGTCCAGAGGATCACTGTTGAGCACATGATGAGAGTAACAGTTTGATGTAGTGGGGACCATGTGATTATGAATTCAGACTAAGATAACTGAACAATTCCTGTGCGAGTACTTGCGAGTAGAACAATCTGTGATGACAGAATGATTACCAATGTATTATGGTAACATGAAAATAAGTAGCTTTATTAGTGTGTGTTAATACATCAAATCAGTTAAAGTGCCAATTAAATGTATAATTACCACATACAATAAGACACTGAGGTATGCTAAAGTGATTGATTTTACTCATAAAATACTCAGCTCAGGTCAGTAACAACACTGAGGAGTATGAATACAACACAGTAGGTTACATTGTACAAGATAATTCACACATTTTCCTGCAAAATAATATTAAATTTCCTTTCTCATTAGTCTGACACGAACATAACTGTTTATCTAAAAACTGCATATAGGCTACGCCTACTAAGTTTCTGTGCAGACTGTGGTAATTCAGTAATAGTTCTCTTTTCATACGTCCTGGTACTAAATTTTGTTTTCTTTTGTTAATGTGCAAGTGGTTTCTTGAATTTTTAATGTTGACTACAGTTTACGTGCATATACTTATCTATAACCATTTTCTTTATAAAATGCTATTCATAATTAAACAAAGTTTTAATTTATTTTAACACATTTGTAGTCAAATAATAAAGTAATAATTATCAACATAATTAATGTATCTCTTTACTGCTTTGAATGTTCATCTCTTCTTTGTTTACAGCACTTAATAATTATTAGTGTTGATGTAACTTTCACTTGTAAACTTACTTGTTGTTTTCACTCATACGGTCGTTTCAGAGTGGTGTGCTCCTTCGTCAGTGAGTTTTTTGGATACAGAATTTGCAAGCTTTTGGTAATTCTATGTATAACGGTATTAGTTAACAAGTTGTGTGTGGGTGGAGGTGGAGGGGATTGGCGCAGGAGTTTGAATTGTTGTAGGTGTTGTTTATTACTGTGTCAAATAGTGTGTTTGATTTAAATTGTAATTGGTCATTGAGTATGTTGTTGGGTTGTGTTTTGTTTTTTGTATATTTCAAATTGTTCTGTGGTGTTAAGTTTATG
This sequence comes from Magicicada septendecula, assembly GCA_034769895.1. Classification (NCBI taxonomy): domain Eukaryota; kingdom Metazoa; phylum Arthropoda; class Insecta; order Hemiptera; family Cicadidae; genus Magicicada; species Magicicada septendecula. The sequence continues at coordinate 17,197,776 of CM068374.1, forward strand.
ACTTTTGGGTAGGAAGTGTAAAATTTTCAGGCTGTTTTTTATATTGGTGTAACTGTGGTTTTCTGTCTGGATATGTGTGGCAAATGTGGATTGTATGTTATTATTGGTGAGTGCTTTGGTGTGTTCATAAAATCTGGAAGAAAAAGATCTTCCTGTCTGGCCTATGTAGAATTTGTTGCAATCATTGCATGTTAATTTATAAACTCCTGTTTTGTTGTATATGTCAGTGTTTTTGTTTGTGCTGTTGAGGTACTTTTTGATGGTGTTGTTGGTTCTGTATGCTATTTTGTAGTTGTATTTTCTGAATGTGTTGACAATTCTGTGTGTGTTAGAGTTGTAGTATGTGAGTGTGATGTGTTTGTATTGTTGTGTGTTGTTTTTATTTTGTGGTTTGTTGTTTTTGTTTTGGATCTGCCTATGTAATTTGTTTATTAAATCCTGGATGTAGCCATTTTTTAGGGCTATGTATTTTATGGTGTTAAGTTCATCTTTATAGTCTTGTTTATTCATTGGTATTTTAGTGAGTCTTTGTAGCACGTGGTTTTCTCCACATCCAACACCACACAACTCAACATTAGCATCATTTGATATCACAAATCTATACACCAATGTACCTGTCAAAGAAACCATCCAAACACTTGAATACCTACTCAGACAAAATAACACACCTGAAACACACATACAAGAAATCATCACATTCACTCAAATAATCACAGTTAAAAATTACTTCACAACAATAACAAGATATACACTCAAACAGATGGGCTCCCCCATCTCAGGTATACTAGCAGAAATATTTATACACCATATAGAACAAGAACATCTCAGACATAACAACAAATATACCAACAAAATCATATATTGGCATAGATATGTAGATGACATAATATTATTATTCAGAGGTAATAAAAGACAAGTAGAAACATTCCACAAATCCATCAACACGATACACCCCAAACTCAAATTTACCATTGAAATAGAAAAAAACAACTGCATAAACTTTCTAGACCTAACTATCACCAAAACAAACAATACACACACATATAAAATCTACAGAAAGCAACCACAACCGATATGGTCATCCACAATACATCAAATCATCCAACACAACATAAACATGCAGCCTTCAACCACAAAACAACAAACCACAAAATAAAAACAACACACAACAATACAACACATCACACTCACATACTACAACTCTAACACACAGAATTGTCAACACATTCAGAAAATACAACTACAAAATAGCATACAGAACCAACAACACCATCAAAAAGTACCTCAACGGCACAAACAAAAACACTGACATATACAACAAAACAGGAGTTTATAAATTAACATGCAATGATTGCAACAAATTCTACATAGGCCAGACAAGAAGATCTTGCCTATGATCCTGTTAACTAATACCGTTATACATAGAATTACCAACAGCTTGCACATTCTGTATCCAAAAAACTCACTGACGAAGGAGCACACCACTCTGAAATGAGTGAAAACAACAAGTACGTTTACAAGTGAAAGTTACATCAACACTAAAAATTATTAATGTATTTCCTTATGGTAAATCATATATTAAACAATAAAGAGGTTAATAAAAAAAAAATGTTAACTGTATCATGGATTTAACGGTAGACACTAAATGATCATTTCTATGAAATCGAATTAAGTTAATCTACACAATCCTATAACTCCTTCACAAACTTTAAATGTTCATAAAATTTGTAACTATATATTAATCACTCAACTGTATTGATAAAACATACGAAAAAGAACAGAACAGTCTCAAAATCTTAGTACACTTATTATAGCTTTGACCTTACATCACCCCTTAATTTTTAAAATGTATTTTTTAGTTAATGATATTTACACTATTAAGGTGTGAACAGTGCAACTTAACAAATTCGCCAAATTAATTTCATTAAAAACAATCTAAAACAGAAGACGTATTATTAATTGAGGTTAGGATGCGACTCATACCAGTAATCGGTGTTGTACTCATGCAACTCAAAACTCAAACCCGCTCCCCACACTCGAGTCTGCAGACTGACAGCGTGAAGCCACTCGGGCAACTTCGGCTACCTTCGTTCTCATCTATGCCCGCCTATATTCTGTTGTCAGATGTGAGTTAGGTAAACGTTTGGTTAAAGTTTGTGTATTTATTTTAGCACAATAATTTATTCAGTTCACGGCTTCAAATACGTAAACTCAAGAGTAAATTTTTCGTGTATTCAAGTGTCTGTGTGTACTCGTGTCTATCCTACCTATACCTATACATGTCCTGTAAGCATTTCGATGTTCATTTTAAAGTTTTGTCATTTCATTTTTAGCGTAAAAGTTTTTATTAGGTACACCTGCTGTAAGTGTTCGATGTGAAGTTCGTGTAACATTTCAAAGGAGTCTCGTCAATTTAAGGGGGTGGGAACCGTATATGTTAAAATGCCATTTTCTCAGCATCTATTTTGTGCTACAGACTTGAAATTTGTACAGATTAATCGTCACACTTTCAGATTGTTATGGCACTAGAATAATAAACACCATTTCTTACATTTATTACCCTGAATTGTATATTTTGTTTGAGCGTTTATCACTCCAGAAACAAAAATAATTGATTAAATTGACTCCAGATAAATACGAAACCAACTGCAAAGTTAGTGCACAGGTAAAGAGGAGTCTTACCGCAACTGATTACAGCAATATTTATATCAAAACCAACATTGTGAGTACAAGAAACTGAACTTAAAAACCGGCAAAACAGTATAAAATAAGTTTTCTTAATAAACGTATATTTCATATACTAATGCGACGATGTAGTCAAAAGGTTCATATTGGGGAGCCAGTGAAATTGTGTTTGTTTCTGGAGGAAACAAAGGTTAAAACAAAAATTACAATTCAGGGTAATAAATGGAGTACAACGATATAGTTAAATTAATTCTATATTGTGTTTTAATATTTAACTGTGACCACAATCAATATTCATTTTAATATTCAATTCATCTGCTATGCACACAGGAAAACCCCGATTTGGATAAAAATACGTGGATTTTATTATACACGTAAGTGTGGAGTGTGGGATAACGAGAGAGTATGAGTAGACTAGACAATAGCGGCAGACGAACAGTAACGAAGTTGCCCGAGTGGCTTCACGCTGTCATTCTGCAGACTCAAGTGCTCCCCCACATCGCACTGGCAGTGATCCTCTAGACGCGAAGTAAATTTCAAGGTAGCTGTCTCTGAAGGACAGCCCTCTAAACTTAAATATCTTTATATTAATTCCACCTCACCCTTTCATTATGTGTATAAAATTCTTGTAAACCTGTGTACTACATGTGTATGGCACTCACGTAAAAAACAAGTTATTTATATAAGAATGAAAGTTACCCTGTCATCAGGCATCGGCCTAGAGTTAAACTTTTGACACACAAACTTATAGAAGTTATCACAGGGCTCAACTTTCGTGCGTAGGGCTACAAACTTGAGTAACTGTTGTCCTACAACACAAAAAGGTGGCAATATTAGAGTAATTAAATACTTCAAAAACATATTTAAAGATAAAGCACGTTACACGTGTGATACATAATTTCACAGTAATACATCCGCTTTAAAAATAGTAATTCGCGGAGAGGAATGCAGAATCAGCTACAATTTGAATTTTTGCAGCCAAGCCTTGCTAGAAACATTCTTCGAAAAACATATGACAATAAAACACGATTGCAAACGTCAACAAACTATTTTATAAAGTACACAAATAAATTTTCATGATTTCTATGTACTAACTAGATTACTAGTGTAACCTCTCTATGCTTTTAGTATTTATTTTGTTTCTTTTAAATTTTTATCTCCTTGCTTGTTAGTTTTGAAAGAGAGGTTACAAGTTATTTAGAACTAGGCAAGAGCCTAGAGAAGCTAAAATTGGGCTGGGTACAGTATGATGGGACTTGCAAATGAAACCCCGGTCTTGAGATAACAACAACAATTTATTGTTCTTGGCTAGTACAACATATGAGCCTCTAAAGGCAAGATAAATAAGTCTTTTGATCGTTAAATATAATTTCATTAATATGTGCCTTGCCAAAAGTTGAACAAGGAATAATAACTATTAACAGCACTAAGTATTGAATGCGTATTAATAGCTGAACCATCATTAACTAACAAATCGTGGAATGTTACATAAATGACAAATTATAGTTATAAAATAATACGATTATAAAATGGCACACAGTTTCGACCTGCAAGTAATCACTTTTTATAACAAGGCATAAATATACAGAAATATACACAGGCATAATCAATATGACAAGTAACAATTATGTAAAACAACACACACATATAATTAACATCAACAAACGTTTATATTTAAATAACCCATAACATGTTCACCCTAGTTATCAGCGCATATAATAATCTTGTTCAACACCCATAACCCCCTTATTCTGACCAAGTGTCCGGCCCCCCTTACTGTTTAATTAATAGGTGACTAAAACCCCCTCCCCAAAACTTCAATTAAAATATCCCCGGAGTGGAGCAGACATGCCCCCAAGTTTTAACAAGATAAGTGTTAACTGAATGTTCTCTGTAAGCCACGCGGCCAGCGCACAAATCCCATGCCTATATTTAATTATCAATTCAATCCCATCAATTACCATAATGAAGAGTAGCATCACAAGGTTAACATGGATGTCCGGTTGCCTAACTGCATTTTATGTTTCTTTTTACTTTCAAAACAGAATATAGAAAAATAGTGGAACTTGACCACCATGAGTATTCATAACTGACATTGATTAATCTTGTGTGTTCTTATGGTTAACTAATTGTTATAGTGAGCAATTACAATTATCGTTACAAAGATTTTTTATGGTAAATACAAACTGTGACAATGGTAATTTTAAAGTGTGCAAATTAGCTAAACAGTGGAACAGAATTTGTAATACGGAATATAAGTCATAAAAGTATTAAGTCAGCTCACAGTGTTACAAAACTTGACTACCGGCAGGGTCAGGCATCGGACGGGATCTAGCAAGATCTGACACAGACAGACTTGCAGTGGACGTCTCCAACGGGAGTCGCCCACGGTTTAAAACCACCCCCAGATATGAATGAATAATAACACACGTGTCCAGATGGAGGAAAATCGTTAACATAAATATCCCAACATGCTTAAAACAGAAATAGAATGAGATTCAACTCTATCTACCGAACTCCCCTCGACCCGGGCGGTGCGTGACCCCGACCGAGTTTTCACTCTCAGAACGAGATATACATGATAGTAATAGAGGAGGCGTAAGCCTTACAAAATGCAATTAAAACATTCCACCCATTATCCGGAAATAACTGTCCACACTGGAACGTTTCATGAAAGTCTCACAGAGTAATTCGGCCACAAGATTTAGGTTAAAAATGGTTAAATTTCACCTGGTTTGAAGGGTGTATGTTGAGGGCTCAGTAGTGTGTGTCCAGTCCATCCTTCCGGCTGACATAGCTGACGAAGGTTTTAAAATTACATCGTCGGAGGCAGTTGTTCGGCCATCCTTCCAGAGAGGGGCAGATTCCCGGCTACCTCGAAAATCCTGCACAATTATATCTGGGATTACTCATAAGTTCATGAAACACACACTACCACATTTACCCACTGACATAGCATGGACTGTCCGGTTTATAAACTCGAAAAATTGCCTAAGTCAAGAATCCCATTGAATGTGGTAAATCACTTCAAAAAAAATAACTCCATTGAATATGTTAATGTAGAATATGTCTAAATATAGTCACTCCATAATAATGATAATTTTAATTAACCTTTATGCAAAAGTTTTCATGACGCACTTACAGGAATTGGCAACTTTTAACAAGTCCGTGACATATATAGATATCAGAAAATTACTGACTTACGCCCCATCTTAGTTTAGTTAATTTAGTAGAAGCATTACCAGATTAATATAAAACATAATTATATCCTTAACGTTACAATCAATTAACCAGGGTTGAGATAAAGCATCCATAAAACTAATTATAACCTGAAACTCGCCATGTGCTAAAGGATTCACTGCAATGTGTATCTTAACGCATCCACTTTAATATTAAATAAAACCAATTTGTTTTTATAAATAATTAAAATACATATTTTAATGGACTTACCGGAGGTCACGTAGCTTTCTACTTATTCATAGAAGAAGCTGGGAGACGAAAACTGTTCAATCTACTCTGCCAGCCGGGGACTAGAATGTGAGGCGCTGATAGCTAAAGTCGGACTGAACAAACCGGCTGTTGAAAAAACCGTACGTAACATAGATAGGGCGCGCGCGAGTCGGGCGGACAAGGGGCAATACAGCATGACAAAGTCCAACTGACCGTACCAAAGGACAACTTCTGTCACGTCGACAAATACGTAAATACTTTAATTAATCACAATATAGACATCGGAACATCGCCGCGTTTTCCAAAACGCGGCACACCCCCACCCCAAAAGGGCAACCCGGTTGCCTCACCTTCAAACTCGGGAAAGTACCCTGCAGTGTACTCCCATCAAAAAAAAACTCCGGTGGACATCGTGGGTGAGTTGGCCAGGCAGACTTGCTCTCAGGAAGACCACCAATCCCCATGCGACCCTCTCCGCCGTGCCAACCCCACGGGACCGCCCTAACACGTCACCCTCTCCGGTGACCACCAATTACTCCCACCGGTCCCACTCACATGCTCGTCCTAGGACCAAACAAGGCATCTCCCACCTTGGCATGTGAGCGACCGCACTACCTCTCGTCCCTCTCTCGGACCGACCAGCCACATGCACCCACAAGGCATCTCCAACCTTGCCATATGGCTGGCCCACTTCCCTACACAAGGGCGGACGGCCCCGCTTAGCCAGACAGAGAGGACCGCACCTAGGGCACACGAACATTAATCCAATCTCAACTCAACAAATACACCATAACTCGAGGGGGTTTTACTTCTCTACAGCACCGTCTACACAACTTTCTCTCGCAACAAAAAAAAATAACACCAGGAAAACCGGAGAATGCGGCATGGCTCGGACCCTATAATGAACAACATCAACCTCAACAACTATTAACAATCAGCAACAGCACACCATCACTCCATCTAACCTTTAACACAGGGGAAACTGACGATCTCGAGGACCACAAGCTAAGTCTCTCTCTAACTCCGTTTGATAGATTTTTTTTTTTTTTTTTACTAAGGGGAGTGGTAGGAAAATTGGGAAGATGAAATGGGGGAAGGATCATTAAAGGGCAATAGCTAGGACTGAGGGTAAGGACCTGGCTACCTCCGGAAATAAGGAAGAATGGAGGAAACCAAGGCTCGCGTGGGCAGGGGCGCAACCCTGAAATAGATGACCACCACTGGGAATGTGGGGGACATCTACCCGCTACCCGTTAACATCTGCTTCTTACCTTTCTATGCCGCACTTTAGGTATTCGCTTCTTTCGGACACCACTCTCTAAGAAATTATCTCGTGTTGAGCTGTACTGACTGGTTTCTTCGGAATCAGAATCAAGGCAACTTACCTCACTACTTTCACTCCGCCTTGGATTATGCTCATCGTCTAACTCCTCTGCTACAATTTCTTCCTTTTCTACAACTTCCCCTTCTTCGTCCACATAATCCAAAGCAGCCTCCTGACACTGCGCCTCCTCAGTGTCTTCCCGTTGCTCCTCCGATCCAGCTTCAACCTCCTCTCCGATCTCATTTTCATCAACACGTTCATCACCAACGTCATCGCCATCACTCCCACTACCACCATCTGAACACTGCACATCCTCGTCCTCCACTCGTTGCTCACCTGGTCCACGTGAAAGTTCCTCTCGTTCCTCGGAATCCTCAACACTACTTACAGAAGGCGTCTGCACATCCTCACACACTACATCACTCTCACTCACAAACTCTACAATGCTGCCCCCAAATTCCTCCTCAACTTCTACCTCACTTGCGGCATGGACATCCCCTTGTCCATCCACAACCTCAGAAACACTCGCAGCCCGGACATCCCTGTGTCCATCTGCAACTTCAGACTCTACAGTCTCCCTAACCCCTACAACTATACTCACCTGCGCAGCATCTGCAGACCGCTCTTCTGACTCTTCTGTCGATTCCACTCCTTGACCACCTTCAGCAACCACAACGTCCTCAACATCTTCCACCCTGGAATCCAGCTGTCCAGGTTCATGTGCAATGACTAAATTAATTTCGACTGGCGATGGTGATGTTACAGGCTCTGGATCCCTCACGAACCGAGATGTAAATACCGGAACAAATTCTGCGGCCTCTGGATTCAACCATGACGTCCTCTTTGAGTCCGGTAATTCAGTATTAACTGACGCGCTCTTATCCTCTTGTATTGTTCCCACAAAGTCATTCCGCTCTTCTACTTCTGCTTCCTTTTCTTCATCTACTACTCTCTTGGGCACTTGTACTTCCTCTGGAACCTTTAAAGTTTCCTTTTCTCCGAATAGGGATAACGCCTTGGTCCAGGCTCCCTACTTGCCGCTGTCTGTTCCCTAACATAATTTCTTTTTCCCCTGTTAATTTCATGTTTCTTTGTTTTCTGTGCTGTAGCTGTTGTTACCGTCTTCACACTTGCCACCCCCTTGTAGCCTCCATCACTTCCGGAATATTCAGGCTTTCTAAGGGTCTCTTGGGTTTTCCTCCAACCTCCATGTTTGTCCCTTTTGGCTCTTCCTGATGAACCACTGGAGGATTGGACATCTGTGGCATCTCTTCCTCGGGACTCGTCAGCCGCCTGGACCGTCCTTGAAAACACACACAGCTGTTCAAGATCCGCAAAACCACGTGGACGGTCCGCGAATGCCAAACGAGATCTCTCTTGGGGAGTCAGTCCTTGCAGAATTGCTTGGATAACTTCTGTCTCGGGCAACCCCAATCTCAACACCCGGGCAGCTTTCCGTATATCGTGCACGAAATCTCCTAACGCCTCTCCGTAGGCCTGTGGGCGATAGAATCTTTCCAACTCCAGCTTGAAGCGTCGTCGAGTGGGTATGAAGAAGTTCAACACCTCCCCATGGAAAGCATCAACACTGTCACCCCGCCGCAGGGCCTTGGTGACCAGACCAGCCAACGTACTCCGGCAATACGGGTATATAAGATACAAGACCTCCCCATCGGACACCCCTGGGAAATCAGCCACCTGCAGGACCAGGTCCAAGAACACCAACAGATGGTCCTCATCAAATCCATCCACCACCGGAAATTTCTGGAGAACGTCTGTAAGAGGGTGGGGCAATTTCTCGTAGCATGTCCCCGCCAGACTTACACAATTCAACACAAACAATCATAAAACAAATTCCCACTAAACACCTAACACCAACATAACCAACAAAAACATATTGACAAAAATCGGAAAAACTCAAGTACTGTCCTTCCTTTGAGTAGACCCCCGGGCTCCTAGCGTTGCGAAAACCCGCCCCGCTCCAGAACTAACTCTCCGTCAGTCGCCAGACTCAAGAAGAAACAACATCAGACAGTAACACCAACATACAATCCACACCACCTAACACTAACCACAATATACGACATTTCGACTACAACATTGTCACCATTACAATCGGACGATACCGACTTCCAGTCGGGCCATACCGCATCCCACTAACCGCACGCGCAATTACTTTCAAAAAAAAAAAAAAAAAAATACGGGAACCCATTCCCACGCGATCTCCGGCAATGTCCAATTTCAAAACAACAACCCAACTACAACACGTGCCCATGGCGGCCTCAGATTTACAATTCAAAACATTTAACAATAATTCATAAAAAACATATATACTTCTACATTTCATGTCAACTATTAAGTGCCATTTTATTTGCCAGACTATCTCCAAGTTTGCAAGCCCCGTCACACACCAGGACCCAAGGGTTCAAGCCCAGAATGAACCACGCTCTGATCTACCATTTGTAACCTCTCTATGCTTTTAGTATTTATTTTGTTTCTTTTAAATTTCTATCTCCTTGCTTGTTAGTTTTGAAAGAGAGGTTACAAGTTATTTAGAACTAGGCAAGAGCCTAGAGAAGCTAAAATTGGGCTGGGTCCAGTATGATGGGACTTGCAAATGAAACCCCGGTCTTGAGATAACAACAACAATTTATTGTTCTTGGCTAGTACAACATATGAGCCTCTAAAGGCAAGATAAATAAGTCTTTTGATCGTTAAATATAATTTCATTAATATGTGCCTTGCCAAAAGTTGAACAAGGAATAATAACTATTAACAGCACTAAGTATTGAATGCGTATTAATAGCTGAACCATCATTGACTAACAAATCGTGGAATGTTACATAAATGACAAATTATAGTTATAAAATAATACGATTATAAAATGGCACACAGTTTCGACCTGCAAGTAATCACTTTTTATAACAAGGCATAAATATACAGAAATATACACAGGCATAATCAATATGACAAGTAACAATTATGTAAAACAACACACACATATAATTAACATCAACAAACGTTTATATTTAAATAACCCATAACATGTTCACCCTAGTTATCAGCGCATATAATAATCTTGTTCAACACCCATAACCCCCTTATTCTGACCAAGTGTCCGGCCCCCCTTACTGTTTAATTAATAGGTGACTAAAAGCCCCTCCCCAAAACTTCAATTAAAATATCCCCGGAGTGGAGCAGACATGCCCCCAAGTTTTAACAAGATAAGTGTTAACTGAATGTTCTCTGTAAGCCACGCGGCCAGCGCACAAATCCCATGCCTATATTTAATTATCAATTCAATCCCATCAATTACCATAATGAAGAGTAGCATCACAAGGTTAACATGGATGTCCGGTTGCCTAACTGCATTTTATGTTTCTTTTTACTTTCAAAACAGAATATAGAAAAATAGTGGAACTTGACCACCATGAGTATTCATAACTGACATTGATTAATCTTGTGTGTTCTTATGGTTAACTAATTGTTATAGTGAGCAATTACAATTATCGTTACAAAGATTTTTTATGGTAAATACAAACTGTGACAATGGTAATTTTAAAGTGTGCAAATTAGCTAAACAGTGGAACAGAATTTGTAATACGGAATATAAGTCATAAAAGTATTAAGTCAGCTCACAGTGTTACAAAACTTGACTACCGGCAGGGTCAGGCATCGGACGGGATCTAGCAAGATCTGACACAGACAGACTTGCAGTGGACGTCTCCAACGGGAGTCGCCCACGGTTTAAAACCACCCCCAGATATGAATGAATAATAACACACGTGTCCAGATGGAGGAAAATCGTTAACATAAATATCCCAACATGCTTAAAACAGAAATAGAATGAGATTCAACTCTATCTACCGAACTCCCCTCGACCCGGGCGGTGCGTGACCCCGACCGAGTTTTCACTCTCAGAACGAGATATACATGATAGTAATAGAGGAGGCGTAAGCCTTACAAAATGCAATTAAAACATTCCACCCATTATCCGGAAATAACTGTCCACACTGGAACGTTTCATGAAAGTCTCACAGAGTAATTCGGCCACAAGATTTAGGTTAAAAATGGTTAAATTTCACCTGGTTTGAAGGGTGTATGTTGAGGGCTCAGTAGTGTGTGTCCAGTCCATCCTTCCGGCTGACATAGCTGACGAAGGTTTTAAAATTACATCGTCGGAGGCAGTTGTTCGGCCATCCTTCCAGAGAGGGGCAGATTCCCGGCTACCTCGAAAATCCTGCACAATTATATCTGGGATTACTCATAAGTTCATGAAACACCCACTACCACATTTACCCACTGACATAGCATGGACTGTCCGGTTTATAAACTCGAAAAATTGCCTAAGTCAAGAATCCCATTGAATGTGGTAAATCACTTCAAAAAAAATAACTCCATTGAATATGTTAATGTAGAATATGTCTAAATATAGTCACTCCATAATAATGATAATTTTAATTAACCTTTATGCAAAAGTTTTCATGACGCACTTACAGGAATTGGCAACTTTTAACAAGTCCGTGACATATATAGATATCAGAAAATTACTGACTTACGCCCCATCTTAGTTTAGTTAATTTAGTAGAAGCATTACCAGATTAATATAAAACATAATTATATCCTTAACGTTACAATCAATTAACCAGGGTTGAGATAAAGCATCCATAAAACTAATTATAACCTGAAACTCGCCATGTGCTAAAGGATTCACTGCAATGTATATCTTAACGCATCCACTTTAATATTAAATAAAACCAATTTGTTTTTATAAATAATTAAAATACATATTTTAATGGACTTACCGGAGGTCACGTAGCTTTCTACTTATTCATAGAAGAAGCTGGGAGACGAAAACTGTTCAATCTACTCTGCCAGCCGGGGACTAGAATGTGAGGCGCTGATAGCTAAAGTCGGACTGAACAAACCGGCTGTTGAAAAAACCGTACGTAACATAGATAGGGCGCGCGCGAGTCGGGCGGACAAGGGGCAATACAGCATGACAAAGTCCAACTGACCGTACCAAAGGGCAACTTCTGTCACGTCGACAAATACGTAAATACTTTAATTAATCACAATATAGACATCGGAACATCGCCGCGTTTTCCAAAACGCGGCACACCCCCACCCCAAAAGGGCAACCCGGTTGCCTCACCTTCAAACTCGGGAAAGTACCCTGCAGTGTACTCCCATCAAAAAAAAACTCCGGTGGACATCGTGGGTGAGTTGGCCAGGCAGACTTGCTCTCAGGAAGACCACCAATCCCCATGCGACCCTCTCCGCCGTGCCAACCCCACGGGACCGCCCTAACATGTCACCCTCTCCGGTGACCACCAATTACTCCCACCGGTCCCACTCACATGCTCGTCCTAGGACCAAACAAGGCATCTCCCACCTTGGCATGTGAGCGACCGCACTACCTCTCGTCCCTCTCTCGGACCGACCAGCCACATGCACCCACAAGGCATCTCCAACCTTGCCATATGGCTGGCCCACTTCCCTACACAAGGGCGGACGGCCCCGCTTAGCCAGACAGAGAGGACCGCACCTAGGGCACACGAACATTAATCCAATCTCAACTCAACAAATACACCATAACTCGAGGGGGTTTTACTTCTCTACAGCACCGTCTACACAACTTTCTCCCGCAAAAAAAAAAAAATAACACCAGGAAAACCGGAGAATGCGGCATGGCTCGGACCCTATAATGAACAACATCAACCTCAACAACTATTAACAATCAGCAACAGCACACCATCACTCCATCTAACCTTTAACACAGGGGAAACTGACGATCTCGAGGACCACAAGCTAAGTCTCTCTCTAACTCCGTTTGATAGATTTTTTTTTTTTTTTTTACTAAGGGGAGTGGTAGGAAAATTGGGAAGATGAAATGGGGGAAGGATCATTAAAGGGCAATAGCTAGGACTGAGGGTAAGGACCTGGCTACCTCCGGAAATAAGGAAGAATGGAGGAAACCAAGGCTCGCGTGGGCAGGGGCGCAACCCTGAAATAGATGACCACCACTGGGAATGTGGGGGACATCTACCCGCTACCCGTTAACCTCTGCTTCTTACCTTTCTATGCCGCACTTTAGGTATTCGCTCCTTTCGGACACCACTCTCTAAGAAATTATCTCGTGTTGAGCTGTACTGACTGGTTTCTTCGGAATCAGAATCAAGGCAACTTACCTCACTACTTTCACTCCGCCTTGGATTATGCTCATCGTCTAACTCCTCTGCTACAATTTCTTCCTTTTCTACAACTTCCCCTTCTTCGTCCACATAATCCAAAGCAGCCTCCTGACACTGCGCCTCCTCAGTGTCTTCCCGTTGCTCCTCCGATCCAGCTTCAACCTCCTCTCCGATCTCATTTTCATCAACACGTTCATCACCAACGTCATCGCCATCACTCCCACTACCACCATCTGAACACTGCACATCCTCGTCCTCCACTCGTTGCTCACCTGGTCCACGTGAAAGTTCCTCTCGTTCCTCGGAATCCTCAACACTACTTACAGAAGGCGTCTGCACATCCTCACACACTACATCACTCTCACTCACAAACTCTACAATGCTGCCCCCAAATTCCTCCTCAACTTCTACCTCACTTGCGGCATGGACATCCCCTTGTCCATCCACAACCTCAGAAACACTCGCAGCCCGGACATCCCTGTGTCCATCTGCAACTTCAGACTCTACAGTCTCCCTAACCCCTACAACTATACTCACCTGCGCAGCATCTGCAGACCGCTCTTCTGACTCTTCTGTCGATTCCACTCCTTGACCACCTTCAGCAACCACAACGTCCTCAACATCTTCCACCCTGGAATCCAGCTGTCCAGGTTCATGTGCAATGACTAAATTAATTTCGACTGGCGATGGTGATGTTACAGGCTCTGGATCCCTCACGAACCGAGATGTAAATACCGGAACAAATTCTGCGGCCTCTGGATTCAACCATGACGTCCTCTTTGAGTCCGGTAATTCAGTATTAACTGACGCGCTCTTATCCTCTTGTATTGTTCCCACAAAGTCATTCCGCTCTTCTACTTCTGCTTCCTTTTCTTCATCTACTACTCTCTTGGGCACTTGTACTTCCTCTGGAACCTTTAAAGTTTCCTTTTCTCCGAATAGGGATAACGCCTTGGTCCAGGCTCCCTACTTGCCGCTGTCTGTTCCCTAACATAATTTCTTTTTCCCCTGTTAATTTCATGTTTCTTTGTTTTCTGTGCTGTAGCTGTTGTTACCGTCTTCACACTTGCCACCCCCTTGTAGCCTCCATCACTTCCGGAATATTCAGGCTTTCTAAGCGTCTCTTGGGTTTTCCTCCAACCTCCATGTTTGTCCCTTTTGGCTCTTCCTGATGAACCACTGGAGGATTGGACATCTGTGGCATCTCTTCCTCGGGACTCGTCAGCCGCCTGGACCGTCCTTGAAAACACACACAGCTGTTCAAGATCCGCAAAACCACGTGGACGGTCCGCGAATGCCAAACGAGATCTCTCTTGGGGAGTCAGTCCTTGCAGAATTGCTTGGATAACTTCTGTCTCGGGCAACCCCAATCTCAACACCCGGGCAGCTTTCCGTATATCGTGCACGAAATCTCCTAACGCCTCTCCGTAGGCCTGTGGGCGATAGAATCTTTCCAACTCCAGCTTGAAGCGTCGTCGAGTGGGTATGAAGAAGTTCAACACCTCCCCATGGAAAGCATCAACACTGTCACCCCGCCGCAGGGCCTTGGTGACCAGACCAGCCAACGTACTCCGGCAATACGGGTATATAAGATACAAGACCTCCCCATCGGACACCCCTGGGAAATCAGCCACCTGCAGGACCAGGTCCAAGAACACCAACAGATGGTCCTCATCAAATCCATCCACCACCGGAAATTTCTGGAGAACGTCTGTAAGAGGGTGGGGCAATTTCTCGTAGCATGTCCCCGCCAGACTTACACAATTCAACACAAACAATCATAAAACAAATTCCCACTAAACACCTAACACCAACATAACCAACAAAAACATATTGACAAAAATCGGAAAAACTCAAGTACTGTCCTTCCTTTGAGTAGACCCCCGGGCTCCTAGCGTTGCGAAAACCCGCCCCGCTCCAGAACTAACTCTCCGTCAGTCGCCAGACTCAAGAAGAAACAACATCAGACAGTAACACCAACATACAATCCACACCACCTAACAATAACCACAATATACGACATTTCGACTACAACATTGTCACCATTACAATCGGACGATACCGACTTCCAGTCGGGCCATACCGCATCCCACTAACCGCACGCGCAATTACTTTCAAAAAAAAAAAAAAAATACGGGAACCCATTCCCACGCGATCTCCGGCAATGTCCAATTTCAAAACAACAACCCAACTACAACACGTGCCCATGGCGGCCTCAGATTTACAATTCAAAACATTTAACAATAATTCATAAAAAACATATATACTTCTACATTTCATGTCAACTATTAAGTGCCATTTTATTTGCCAGACTATCTCCAAGTTTGCAAGCCCCGTCACACACCAGGACCCAAGGGTTCAAGCCCAGAATGAACCACGCTCTGATCTACCATTTGTAACCTCTCTATGCTTTTAGTATTTATTTTGTTTCTTTTAAATTTCTATCTCCTTGCTTGTTAGTTTTGAAAGAGAGGTTACAAGTTATTTAGAACTAGGCAAGAGCCTAGAGAAGCTAAAATTGGGCTGGGTCCAGTATGATGGGACTTGCAAATGAAACCCCGGTCTTGAGATAACAACAACAATTTATTGTTCTTGGCTAGTACAACATATGAGCCTCTAAAGGCAAGATAAATAAGTCTTTTGATCGTTAAATATAATTTCATTAATATGTGCCTTGCCAAAAGTTGAACAAGGAATAATAACTATTAACAGCACTAAGTATTGAATGCGTATTAATAGCTGAACCATCATTGACTAACAAATCGTGGAATGTTACATAAATGACAAATTATAGTTATAAAATAATACGATTATAAAATGGCACACAGTTTCGACCTGCAAGTAATCACTTTTTATAACAAGGCATAAATATACAGAAATATACACAGGCATAATCAATATGACAAGTAACAATTATGTAAAACAACACACACATATAATTAACATCAACAAACGTTTATATTTAAATAACCCATAACATGTTCACCCTAGTTATCAGCGCATATAATAATCTTGTTCAACACCCATAACCCCCTTATTCTGACCAAGTGTCCGGCCCCCCTTACTGTTTAATTAATAGGTGACTAAAACCCCCTCCCCAAAACTTCAATTAAAATATCCCCGGAGTGGAGCAGACATGCCCCCAAGTTTTAACAAGATAAGTGTTAACTGAATGTTCTCTGTAAGCCACGCGGCCAGCGCACAAATCCCATGCCTATATTTAATTATCAATTCAATCCCATCAATTACCATAATGAAGAGTAGCATCACAAGGTTAACATGGATGTCCGGTTGCCTAACTGCATTTTATGTTTCTTTTTACTTTCAAAACAGAATATAGAAAAATAGTGGAACTTGACCACCATGAGTATTCATAACTGACATTGATTAATCTTGTGTGTTCTTATGGTTAACTAATTGTTATAGTGAGCAATTACAATTATCGTTACAAAGATTTTTTATGGTAAATACAAACTGTGACAATGGTAATTTTAAAGTGTGCAAATTAGCTAAACAGTGGAACAGAATTTGTAATACGGAATATAAGTCATAAAAGTATTAAGTCAGCTCACAGTGTTACAAAACTTGACTACCGGCAGGGTCAGGCATCGGACGGGATCTAGCAAGATCTGACACAGACAGACTTGCAGTGGACGTCTCCAACGGGAGTCGCCCACGGTTTAAAACCACCCCCAGATATGAATGAATAATAACACACGTGTCCAGATGGAGGAAAATCGTTAACATAAATATCCCAACATGCTTAAAACAGAAATAGAATGAGATTCAACTCTATCTACCGAACTCCCCTCGACCCGGGCGGTGCGTGACCCCGACCGAGTTTTCACTCTCAGAACGAGATATACATGATAGTAATAGAGGAGGCGTAAGCCTTACAAAATGCAATTAAAACATTCCACCCATTATCCGGAAATAACTGTCCACACTGGAACGTTTCATGAAAGTCTCACAGAGTAATTCGGCCACAAGATTTAGGTTAAAAATGGTTAAATTTCACCTGGTTTGAAGGGTGTATGTTGAGGGCTCAGTAGTGTGTGTCCAGTCCATCCTTCCGGCTGACATAGCTGACGAAGGTTTTAAAATTACATCGTCGGAGGCAGTTGTTCGGCCATCCTTCCAGAGAGGGGCAGATTCCCGGCTACCTCGAAAATCCTGCACAATTATATCTGGGATTACTCATAAGTTCATGAAACACACACTACCACATTTACCCACTGACATAGCATGGACTGTCCGGTTTATAAACTCGAAAAATTGCCTAAGTCAAGAATCCCATTGAATGTGGTAAATCACTTCAAAAAAAAATAACTCCATTGAATATGTTAATGTAGAATATGTCTAAATATAGTCACTCCATAATAATGATAATTTTAATTAACCTTTATGCAAAAGTTTTCATGACGCACTTACAGGAATTGGCAACTTTTAACAAGTCCGTGACATATATAGATATCAGAAAATTACTGACTTACGCCCCATCTTAGTTTAGTTAATTTAGTAGAAGCATTACCAGATTAATATAAAACATAATTATATCCTTAACGTTACAATCAATTAACCAGGGTTGAGATAAAGCATCCATAAAACTAATTATAACCTGAAACTCGCCATGTGCTAAAGGATTCACTGCAATGTATATCTTAACGCATCCACTTTAATATTAAATAAAACCAATTTGTTTTTATAAATAATTAAAATACATATTTTAATGGACTTACCGGAGGTCACGTAGCTTTCTACTTATTCATAGAAGAAGCTGGGAGACGAAAACTGTTCAATCTACTCTGCCAGCCGGGGACTAGAATGTGAGGCGCTGATAGCTAAAGTCGGACTGAACAAACCGGCTGTTGAAAAAACCGTACGTAACATAGATAGGGCGCGCGCGAGTCGGGCGGACAAGGGGCAATACAGCATGACAAAGTCCAACTGACCGTACCAAAGGGCAACTTCTGTCACGTCGACAAATACGTAAATACTTTAATTAATCACAATATAGACATCGGAACATCGCCGCGTTTTCCAAAACGCGGCACACCCCCACCCCAAAAGGGCAACCCGGTTGCCTCACCTTCAAACTCGGGAAAGTACCCTGCAGTGTACTCCCATCAAAAAAAAACTCCGGTGGACATCGTGGGTGAGTTGGCCAGGCAGACTTGCTCTCAGGAAGACCACCAATCCCCATGCGGCCCTCTCCGCCGTGCCAACCCCACGGGACCGCCCTAACACGTCACCCTCTCCGGTGACCACCAATTACTCCCACCGGTCCCACTCACATGCTCGTCCTAGGACCAAACAAGGCATCTCCCACCTTGGCATGTGAGCGACCGCACTACCTCTCGTCCCTCTCTCGGACCGACCAGCCACATGCACCCACAAGGCATCTCCAACCTTGCCATATGGCTGGCCCACTTCCCTACACAAGGGCGGACGGCCCCGCTTAGCCAGACAGAGAGGACCGCACCTAGGGCACACGAACATTAATCCAATCTCAACTCAACAAATACACCATAACTCGAGGGGGTTTTACTTCTCTACAGCACCGTCTACACAACTTTCTCTCGCAAAAAAAAAAAAATAACACCAGGAAAACCGGAGAATGCGGCATGGCTCGGACCCTATAATGAACAACATCAACCTCAACAACTATTAACAATCAGCAACAGCACACCATCACTCCATCTAACCTTTAACACAGGGGAAACTGACGATCTCGAGGACCACAAGCTAAGTCTCTCTCTAACTCCGTTTGATAGATTTTTTTTTTTTTTTTTACTAAGGGGAGTGGTAGGAAAATTGGGAAGATGAAATGGGGCAAGGATCATTAAAGGGCAATAGCTAGGACTGAGGGTAAGGACCTGGCTACCTCCGGAAATAAGGAAGAATGGAGGAAACCAAGGCTCGCGTGGGCAGGGGCGCAACCCTGAAATAGATGACCACCACTGGGAATGTGGGGGACATCTACCCGCTACCCGTTAACCTCTGCTTCTTACCTTTCTATGACGCACCTTAGGTATTCGCTTCTTTCGGACACCACTCTCTAAGAAATTATCTCGTGTTGAGCTGTACTGACTGGTTTCTTCGGAATCAGAATCAAGGCAACTTACCTCACTACTTTCACTCCGCCTTGGATTATGCTCATCGTCTAACTCCTCTGCTACAATTTCTTCCTTTTCTACAACTTCCCCTTCTTCGTCCACATAATCCAAAGCAGCCTCCTGACACTGCGCCTCCTCAGTGTCTTCCCGTTGCTCCTCCGATCCAGCTTCAACCTCCTCTCCGATCTCATTTTCATCAACACGTTCATCACCAACGTCATCGCCATCACTCCCACTACCACCATCTGAACACTGCACATCCTCGTCCTCCTCTCGTTTGCTCACCTGGTCCACGTGAAAGTTCCTCTCGTTCCTCGGAATCCTCAACACTACTTACAGAAGGCGTCTGCACATCCTCACACACTACATCACTCTCACTCACAAACTCTACAATGCTGCCCCCAAATTCCTCCTCAACTTCTACCTCACTTGCGGCATGGACATCCCCTTGTCCATCCACAACCTCAGAAACACTCGCAGCCCGGACATCCCTGTGTCCATCTGCAACTTCAGACTCTACAGTCTCCCTAACCCCTACAACTATACTCACCTGCGCAGCATCTGCAGACCGCTCTTCTGACTCTTCTGTCGATTCCACTCCTTGACCACCTTCAGCAACCACAACGTCCTCAACATCTTCCACCCTGGAATCCAGCTGTCCAGGTTCATGTGCAATGACTAAATTAATTTCGACTGGCGATGGTGATGTTACAGGCTCTGGATCCCTCACGAACCGAGATGTAAATACCGGAACAAATTCTGCGGCCTCTGGATTCAACCATGACGTCCTCTTTGAGTCCGGTAATTCAGTATTAACTGACGCGCTCTTATCCTCTTGTATTGTTCCCACAAAGTCATTCCGCTCTTCTACTTCTGCTTCCTTTTCTTCATCTACTACTCTCTTGGGCACTTGTACTTCCTCTGGAACCTTTAAAGTTTCCTTTTCTCCGAATAGGGATAACGCCTTGGTCCAGGCTCCCTACTTGCCGCTGTCTGTTCCCTAACATAATTTCTTTTTCCCCTGTTAATTTCATGTTTCTTTGTTTTCTGTGCTGTAGCTGTTGTTACCGTCTTCACACTTGCCACCCCCTTGTAGCCTCCATCACTTCCGGAATATTCAGGCTTTCTAAGCGTCTCTTGGGTTTTCCTCCAACCTCCATGTTTGTCCCTTTTGGGTCTTCCTGATGAACCACTGGAGGATTGGACATCTGTGGCATCTCTTCCTCGGGACTCGTCAGCCGCCTGGACCGTCCTTGAAAACACACACAGCTGTTCAAGATCCGCAAAACCACGTGGACGGTCCGCGAATGCCAAACGAGATCTCTCTTGGGGAGTCAGTCCTTGCAGAATTGCTTGGATAACTTCTGTCTCGGGCAACCCCAATCTCAACACCCGGGCAGCTTTCCGTATATCGTGCACGAAATCTCCTAACGCCTCTCCGTAGGCCTGTGGGCGATAGAATCTTTCCAACTCCAGCTTGAAGCGTCGTCGAGTGGGTATGAAGAAGTTCAACACCTCCCCATGGAAAGCATCAACACTGTCACCCCGCCGCAGGGCCTTGGTGACCAGACCAGCCAACGTACTCCGGCAATACGGGTATATAAGATACAAGACCTCCCCATCGGACACCCCTGGGAAATCAGCCACCTGCAGGACCAGGTCCAAGAACACCAACAGATGGTCCTCATCAAATCCATCCACCACCGGAAATTTCTGGAGAACGTCTGTAAGAGGGTGGGGCAATTTCTCGTAGCATGTCCCCGCCAGACTTACACAATTCAACACAAACAATCATAAAACAAATTCCCACTAAACACCTAACACCAACATAACCAACAAAAACATATTGACAAAAATCGGAAAAACTCAAGTACTGTCCTTCCTTTGAGTAGACCCCCGGGCTCCTAGCGTTGCGAAAACCCGCCCCGCTCCAGAACTAACTCTCCGTCAGTCGCCAGACTCAAGAAGAAACAACATCAGACAGTAACACCAACATACAATCCACACCACCTAACACTAACCACAATATACGACATTTCGACTACAACATTGTCACCATTACAATCGGACGATACCGACTTCCAGTCGGGCCATACCGCATCCCACTAACCGCACGCGCAATTACTTTCAAAAAAAAAAAAAAAATACGGGAACCCATTCCCACGCGATCTCCGGCAATGTCCAATTTCAAAACAACAACCCAACTACAACACGTGCCCATGGCGGCCTCAGATTTACAATTCAAAACATTTAACAATAATTCATAAAAAACATATATACTTCTACATTTCATGTCAACTATTAAGTGCCATTTTATTTGCCAGACTATCTCCAAGTTTGCAAGCCCCGTCACACACCAGGACCCAAGGGTTCAAGCCCAGAATGAACCACGCTCTGATCTACCATTTGTAACCTCTCTATGCTTTTAGTATTTATTTTGTTTCTTTTAAATTTCTATCTCCTTGCTTGTTAGTTTTGAAAGAGAGGTTACAAGTTATTTAGAACTAGGCAAGAGCCTAGAGAAGCTAAAATTGGGCTGGGTCCAGTATGATGGGACTTGCAAATGAAACCCCGGTCTTGAGATAACAACAACAATTTATTGTTCTTGGCTAGTACAACATATGAGCCTCTAAAGGCAAGATAAATAAGTCTTTTGATCGTTAAATATAATTTCATTAATATGTGCCTTGCCAAAAGTTGAACAAGGAATAATAACTATTAACAGCACTAAGTATTGAATGCGTATTAATAGCTGAACCATCATTGACTAACAAATCGTGGAATGTTACATAAATGACAAATTATAGTTATAAAATAATACGATTATAAAATGGCACACAGTTTCGACCTGCAAGTAATCACTTTTTATAACAAGGCATAAATATACAGAAATATACACAGGCATAATCAATATGACAAGTAACAATTATGTAAAACAACACACACATATAATTAACATCAACAAACGTTTATATTTAAATAACCCATAACATGTTCACCCTAGTTATCAGCGCATATAATAATCTTGTTCAACACCCATAACCCCCTTATTCTGACCAAGTGTCCGGCCCCCCTTACTGTTTAATTAATAGGTGACTAAAACCCCCTCCCCAAAACTTCAATTAAAATATCCCCGGAGTGGAGCAGACATGCCCCCAAGTTTTAACAAGATAAGTGTTAACTGAATGTTCTCTGTAAGCCACGCGGCCAGCGCACAAATCCCATGCCTATATTTAATTATCAATTCAATCCCATCAATTACCATAATGAAGAGTAGCATCACAAGGTTAACATGGATGTCCGGTTGCCTAACTGCATTTTATGTTTCTTTTTACTTTCAAAACAGAATATAGAAAAATAGTGGAACTTGACCACCATGAGTATTCATAACTGACATTGATTAATCTTGTGTGTTCTTATGGTTAACTAATTGTTATAGTGAGCAATTACAATTATCGTTACAAAGATTTTTTATGGTAAATACAAACTGTGACAATGGTAATTTTAAAGTGTGCAAATTAGCTAAACAGTGGAACAGAATTTGTAATACGGAATATAAGTCATAAAAGTATTAAGTCAGCTCACAGTGTTACAAAACTTGACTACCGGCAGGGTCAGGCATCGGACGGGATCTAGCAAGATCTGACACAGACAGACTTGCAGTGGACGTCTCCAACGGGAGTCGCCCACGGTTTAAAACCACCCCCAGATATGAATGAATAATAACACACGTGTCCAGATGGAGGAAAATCGTTAACATAAATATCCCAACATGCTTAAAACAGAAATAGAATGAGATTCAACTCTATCTACCGAACTCCCCTCGACCCGGGCGGTGCGTGACCCCGACCGAGTTTTCACTCTCAGAACGAGATATACATGATAGTAATAGAGGAGGCGTAAGCCTTACAAAATGCAATTAAAACATTCCACCCATTATCCGGAAATAACTGTCCACACTGGAACGTTTCATGAAAGTCTCACAGAGTAATTCGGCCACAAGATTTAGGTTAAAAATGGTTAAATTTCACCTGGTTTGAAGGGTGTATGTTGAGGGCTCAGTAGTGTGTGTCCAGTCCATCCTTCCGGCTGACATAGCTGACGAAGGTTTTAAAATTACATCGTCGGAGGCAGTTGTTCGGCCATCCTTCCAGAGAGGGGCAGATTCCCGGCTACCTCGAAAATCCTGCACAATTATATCTGGGATTACTCATAAGTTCATGAAACACACACTACCACATTTACCCACTGACATAGCATGGACTGTCCGGTTTATAAACTCGAAAAATTGCCTAAGTCAAGAATCCCATTGAATGTGGTAAATCACTTCAAAAAAAATAACTCCATTGAATATGTTAATGTAGAATATGTCTAAATATGGTCACTCCATAATAATGATAATTTTAATTAACCTTTATGCAAAAGTTTTCATGACGCACTTACAGGAATTGGCAACTTTTAACAAGTCCGTGACATATATAGATATCAGAAAATTACTGACTTACGCCCCATCTTAGTTTAGTTAATTTAGTAGAAGCATTACCAGATTAATATAAAACATAATTATATCCTTAACGTTACAATCAATTAACCAGGGTTGAGATAAAGCATCCATAAAACTAATTATAACCTGAAACTCGCCATGTGCTAAAGGATTCACTGCAATGTATATCTTAACGCATCCACTTTAATATTAAATAAAACCAATTTGTTTTTATAAATAATTAAAATACATATTTTAATGGACTTACCGGAGGTCACGTAGCTTTCTACTTATTCATAGAAGAAGCTGGGAGACGAAAACTGTTCAATCTACTCTGCCAGCCGGGGACTAGAATGTGAGGCGCTGATAGCTAAAGTCGGACTGAAAAAACCGGCTGTTGAAAAAACCGTACGTAACATAGATAGGGCGCGCGCGAGTCGGGCGGACAAGGGGCAATACAGCATGACAAAGTCCAACTGACCGTACCAAAGGACAACTTCTGTCACGTCGACAAATACGTAAATACTTTAATTAATCACAATATAGACATCGGAACATCGCCGCGTTTTCCAAAACGCGGCACACTAGAAGTATATTTAATATTCACTACATATCGATGCCAATAATTGCATAATCCAAATATCGAAAATTAGTGCCGGTACTGGTATTACTGTACTTTATTGGGGTGTTTTCGCACTTTTGTGTCTCATTAGGACATTTAATTCATTTTCATTCCAATTTTAATTTATTATTCCCCCATTTTTATATTTACTACTATTTCGCAACGGAATTTTAGAAAAAGTAGTAAAATTACTCGCAATCGGGCGTGGAATTGTGTTATTTACATAGCAACATAGGAAACATGGATATGGATGGATTTTCTGATGTTTCTTTTAATAGCAATTATATAACCAGAACTGGACATTAATTTTCCACCTTTCTAATGTAAAATTTGCATAAGGTAGCCTACAACATAACCTTATACAACGATACCATATACGGTAACATAATCTCGATTTCTACACTAAAACACACTAATACTCGTACAATGAGGATTGAAGCAAACCACACATACAAAAACTCTCTCTCACTCTCTCTCTCTCTCTCTCTCTATATATATATATATATATATTATAACAGGACCAAATATCAATTATTTGGAGTTATATGTTAACTGTATACTAGAATCATGTTTAAATAAATTTTAATAGTCAAAACTCCACTTGTATGTAGTAGCAATCAAAATAATGCTTTGTAAAAAGACGCACACGCGGCGGTTACATAATCAGCTCGCTGTGGAAAGAAGTTCCACACCCCAAACTTTTAATTATTAATATTTCGGGAACCAGTAAATTAAGGCGAAATCTATTATAGCCAAAATGTTTGCCGAAATATTAATAATAATGTGTGCGAGTTTTACGCAATATAATTAACTAATAACCGAGTTAATTAATTTAATGTGAATAACTTCTGTAAAAATTGAGCTACATTAATGAGCTTTTAATATGTTATAAATATAAAAATTTCCAACAGATTGCATATTTTAGATTTAGCACAACTTGGTTTGCAACCAAGATATTTGCAATTTAAAACTATCACAGGAAATCCGGACCGACAATTCAGTTCCGCTGTGTTAAGAATATTAGTAATAATATTAATTCTCCGTCTGTGGGAAACTAACTTCGTTCTCACGGACTAAGGTAATTCAAATTTTGTGTAGTAGGGAGAGTGTGTCAGCCAATCAAATCATTTTAAGGAATCCCAACCAGCGCGGAGTCTTGGGGCTGAACGAACACTCTACTGCCAGTATTTGCGAAGTACAGACGTAATTCTTCGATCGTCTCGAAACCATAGTTGTGAAGATTCATCTGAAGACTCTACGTGGTCAAGACACATAATTACGAACATTATAAATACAGATCAACTGTACGATTCGTAATTATAGCATCCAGTCGAGATACTCTTCATTTCAACAAACAAGCTTATTGTGTACTACAAGCTGTGGTCATAAGCACGCAAGAGATCTACCAGACTACAAGACCTTACTTCAAGAATACGACAGAGAGGCCGTCTAAACCATTAGTGAACCAGCTGACGAGCAGAGCTACCACTCGAACGACACACACACACACACACACACACACGCTGACGTGGGAAGTGCAGTCGACGAGGGACATAAACCAGTTCTTGCAGAACGGCGCAGACGTAAAAACTTCAACAAACAGCAGGAGAGGAGAGTGTTGCTGAATTCTCAACTGAATGCCGAAATCCAGGATGCTCAAAGCAGATCACTATCTCTAGCAGATCGGACCAGGACAGCGAGGGACATTTGGAGCATCTCTATCGATCCACTTCAAAAGCAGGAAAGCAAAATCAACTTATTTATTTTTCAAACATTAAATTTTCTTTTTTTTTCAAGTAAAAGTATTGTAACTTAAATCATTCAGGTGCCACAAAAAAAATCAAAGACTAGTAAATAAGAATAATTCATTGTGATAATCTGTATAGCCAGTATAAGTAATTAGTAAGCTTGAGTTAAGAATCAATAGAGATAAAACAGAAGCGCTATACAAATCTTAACAAACAATTTAATCACTTGCTCATACTGCAGTATACGAGAGTCAAATCACTAGAAAATAAAAGGACGTGAACTAGACTGTCACGCCTAATTTATTTTGGGAAAATATTCAATTAACTTCAGAGTTTTTATATTTTATTTTATTTCATTTGAATCTAACAATTTAAAGAAATTTAATTAAATTAAAATAAATTAATTAATTAAATTTTCACTTGAAATTAACTTGTCTAATAATGAGTTTAACTTCTTAAAATTATTAACCATTTGAAAAACATTATTCAAGATCGATTTATTGTTTAGACTGTAAGGATAATTGATAATATAACCATTTTATTCTTGTGTGTTATTGGAGTAATAAACACTGTTTTATTACCCCATATTTGCATTTACCACCCCATATTTTATTGTTGTACTACGAAGCCTACCAACCTCACAAAACTCTTCACTTTTAAAGTAACTTATTTTGTGTGCTGTTGTCTTAAATTTGAGATTACATACTTGCGAAATCAAATCCAAAATCCACACGCCCTAGTCGGAAGAAAACCGCAAGATCGGACAGCAGGTAGGTACTCATACACTCACACAACACAACAACAACGCATATAAGTAGAGTTGCATATGTCGGCCAACGTGGGGCGCGGCAAACTTACATTACATTATATCACAACGAAATTGAAACGCCACATTTGTAGTAAAGTTACATATGGCGCTCCAATTTCGTGGGGCTCGATAAAATTAAATTAATTAAATTGAATTTAATTTTACGTTAAAACCAAGTTTGCTGTGTTAACTTTTAAAACAGCTGGCGTCCAACTGAACAATCCCCAAAGAAGAGTTTTGTGATTGGTGGTGGTACAGCAGTGAAATGATTGTGTATTTGAAATTGTTCTATATTTTAAATTGTTGTGTAAAAAAAATGGATATGGATAAAATACTTAAACAAATGCAGCAAATGAGCGCGGATTTGACCGCGAACATGAACGCGAAATTTGAACAAATAACAGCCAATGCTGAAATAAACAACGCAGAGTTAACGTCCAAAATTGACGCGCAAAAAGTCAGCCTAACCGAAGCATTAGAGCATAGCAACGCAGACATAAACGCGGAAATTAAACAAACGAATAAAGAATTAACTGTTAAAGTCACCGAAGTCGCGGAAAGCAATAAAGAAATTAAAGAAAGTAATAAAGAATTAACCGCTAAAGTCGCTGAAATCGGTGAAAGTAATAAAGAGTTAACCGCTAAAGTCGCGGAAGTCGGAGAAAAAGTACATACGGTAGAAACGAAAATAAATGAACGGTTTAAGGTTTTTGAGACCACAATGCAAAAATCGTTTATCAAACAAGTTATACGTATGGAGGGCCGATTCAAAGAACACATTAGTAGGTGCGAGAAACAAACCGCGGAGGTCGCGAAGAAGGTCGAATCGCTCGAGATAAGAATTCAAACTGACGCGACAGAAACTCAACGCCAAGTAAATAGACTTGACGCTTCAATTGTAGAGACGCGATCCAACATAGACTCTAATAAAGAGAGTGTATTACAAGCACTTAACGACGAGATTTTGAAAGTACGACAGGAAGTACGCAGGAGATCCGCTCCTAATATTTTAGTACAAGGTCCTGTCGATGAAAAAAATCGTGTATATTTTACGGGGGAAAATAACGAAAACCCCATTGAATTTTTATTAGCGTGTGAGAGTGAAATGGCTAGAGTAGGTTCCCGACTAGAAGATCAAGACAAAATACAGTGGGTGGTTAACGCGATGCGTGATTCGGCGCGTAAGTGGTATAACATTGTACGCGATAGAGTGTCCACATACGCGGAGTTCAAACAAAAATTTGAAAGCCGGTACTGGAACTCGCATACCCAACGACTTCTGCGCAATGAACTGGAATATGGCCGTTTTGATAAGAAAATGGGTATTACCGCCGAAAATTATATAATCCAGCAGGTCGAACGCGCGAAGCATTTAACCCCAGCATTTGCGGAGATTGACATAGTCACCAAGCTTGCCTACCATTTTAATCATAACATTAGAGTAGCTGTATTTACCCAGGGTATTCGCACGGTAGACGAACTCCTCATTCTAGTGTCCCAAAGTGAGACGGTTTTTGATTTTGGTGGGTGGCGTTATAATCCCGATTTTCGCCGAAATAATGAAGGGCAGAATACGCGACTACAGTACCATCAGCAAACGGATCAAAAACCGAGTACCAGTTCTACTCCACCCCAAACACCGTCAAAACAGCCTAACAAAACCTTTGAGTACAAGGGAAAACAAAATTTTGGTAGACCAAAGGGGCAGGGTAAGGGTAACGACGGGGCACAAATTAGAGCGATTCAAACGGTCGAATTAGCCAAAGCTGATACAACTGAAAAAGACAGCGACTCCCACGGCAATAAAAATTCGAACAATAAATCGAAAAATTACCAAGCTACAAAAAACGTGCCAAAATGCGCATCCAGCAAGGACGCGCTATAAATTCGGCAAAATTGTGTAAATATAAGCATGTTAATTATAAGGATTATATATTGTGTGAAATGTGTACTTTTAATTATGTAACTTGTGTGCCCGTTAATAATGTGTTCCCACCGGATGTCAGGGATCCGTTGCTAGAATCCGGTCCCACGCGACAAAGGCCTGTGAGCGCGGCGTGTCCGGTGTTACACGCCTTTGTCAATAGCGTTCCCACGAGAATTCTGTTGGATACCGGTAGTGTTGTATCCGGCGTCAGTGAAAGGTTCCTGCGTACCAATAAAAAATATTTTCGTACGGCCCCATCACTCCCAATCAATCAATTTTATATACGAACCGCTACCGATACAAAAGAAAAAATTGACACTCAATACTATCTAACTATCATGCTAGACGAAGTGCAATTTGAAGTGTGTGTAGTGGCTATAAACAATTTAATATGTGATATGTTATTGGGGGTAGATGTATTGGAAGAAATACGTGCGGAAATTAACACCAGTGAACACTTATTAAAATGTACCATAGACAATGTTAGTTACACTTTTAAATTGAACACACAGACACACACACAAAACCATGGTGACCCAATTAAAATCACACGGCCACCAAAACAAGTAATTCATTATAAAGAATGTGAAGAGGGAGAGACCACCTTGGATTCCCGAACCCAACGGAAATTGTCGTCGCTGCAAGAAGAATTCAGCGATATCTTCAGTGAAGAACATTCAATCTCGTCAGTGTATGAACACAGAATCCACCTCACAGAGCCGGAGAAGTTCATAAGGAGAATCTACCAGGTCCCTATAAAATACCAGGCCGAGGTCCAGCAGGAGATACAGCGGATGTTGGAAGAAGATATTATTGAAAGATCTAATAGCAGCTTCCTCAACCCACTGCTGGTCGTCCGCAAGAAGACTGGAGAGATCCGACTCTGCCTGGATATGAGGAACTTAAACAGTCTCGTAGAGAAAGAGTTTGACTGCGCACCGACAGCGGAGGACCTCTTCATTAAATGTGAAGGAGCCAGGTACCTCACGAAGCTAGATCTAACAGCAAGCTTCTGGCAGGTCCCGCTGTGTGAGCAAGATCGTAAGTATACAGCATTTATATTTAATAACAAATGCTATCAACACAAGGTGGTACCTTTTGGCCTTAGCAGAGTCTCGCCGCTATTGTAAGATGCCTCGAGAGAGCTCTAGGACCCGAGGTAGACCCTTACACTGTGATATTCGTCGATGACATCCTCGTGATATCTCGCACTTTGGAAGAACACTTTGAGCATCTGAGGAGCGTCCTCCAGAAGCTGAGGTTAGCCAACATTAAACTCAAACTACACAAGTGCGAGTTCATTAGGTCTCGAATGAAGTTCCTGGGACATATAATCTCAGCTACAGGCATCAGTACGGACCCAGAGAAGCTCAAGAGTATTGTGGAGTTCCCGGTGCCCAAGAACCTCAAAGCACTACGAGCATTCCTTGGACTCACGGGATACTACAGGAAATTCACCAGCAAATACGCCGAATATACAGTCCCCTTGCTACAGCTGGTACGCAAAAATATAAAGTGGAAATGGGGTTCTGAACAAAACGATGCGTTTGAGAGGGTTAAGGGCTTATTCCAAACTAACTTACAATTGTTCCATCCACAACAGGGCAGGAAGTACGTAATGTATACTGACGCTAGCGAGTATGCTATCGGCGCCGTGTTGCACCAGGAAGACGAGCAAGGTAGTCTTCATGTTGTCGCATACGCTAATAGAACGTTCAAAGGCGCTGAGTTACATTATTGTACTTCTGAGAAAGAAATACTTGCCATAATAAACGCTCTCAGAAAATTCAGACATTACCTATACGGTACCCATTTCGAGATCCACACAGATAATCAGGCGTTATCCTTTATATTGAAATGCCGACTAGTCAATTCCCGACTAACACGATGGGTGTTAGCTATTCAAGAGTATTCTTTTACCATTAAATACTGCAAAGGAGCAGAGAATACCACAGCAGACACCTTAAGCAGATATCCGCCCGTAGAAAAGGAAGAGGTATACGAAGCCGCTGACGACGAGTTGAGGGTATTAAATATGCAGTACACTGTCGCGCCTGAAGCAACCAATATGCTACGAAACATAGGACGCGAGCAGGACAATGACCCCACACTCCTCGCTAAAAAGCAAATGATAGCCGCTCACCCAAGTCCGCATTATCTCATACAGGATAATATATTGTATAAATTGTTACAGGGCGAATGGAAGGTGGTATTATCTCCAGCTATGCTTGCGTGTGTAACACACCCATTACATGTAAAAATGGCACGCGCATCACCAGTAAAATGTGTAAAGATATTACAGGAGGATTTTACTATAACAAACATGTATCGAAGAGTAAGGGAGTTGTTAAAAACATGACATCCATGTCAAACCGCGAAAGCACCAAATTTGCACACTTACGTCCCCATGGCAAATGTGATAACGGAAGGTAAGGGACAGATGATCGCCACCGACTTCCTGGGACCCCTACCTAAGGCTACCAGAAACCTAAAACATATTGTAGTTTGTGTCGACGCATTTACAAAGAAAGTTAACTATACGCGATCCCTAGACCCACCACAAAATCCGTTTTGAACATTATACTTAACAAGTATATTCCGCAACATGGACCGATAAGGAGCGTGCTTAGCGACCAGGGAAAGCAATTCCAAAATAAACACTGGGCAGCAACCCTGGAACGTAATGGCATTAAAGCAATCCTCACCTCGATAAGACGACCACAGGGCAACCTCGCCGAAAGGGTGAATCGGGAAATAGGAAAAATGTTCCGTATATATTGCTATAAGGAGCAAAGCAAATGGCCCGAGTTCCTATCATTCTTTGAAACGGCGATAAACGAAAATTATCATGACACCACTGAATACACACCAGCAGAGTTAGACTCTGGAACAAAGCCAGAGAGATTTTGGCATAATTATTTACACAGGCCAAAGACCTATAATCTACCTCTGCCGGTTCAGTGTAAAAACCAACTTGTGAAGGACAGGATAGTTGAAAAAGGGCGAAAAAGGGCGGACAAATTCAATACCACTCATAAATTAACCAACTTTGTAGTAGGAGAGAAAGTGTTTCTCAAGGCAAACCCCGTGGGCCGGAGAGACATAAATGTAGCCGCAAAGTTTTTTCGTTTATATAACGGTCCGTATCTTTTAGCTGAGCAACTAGCACCTCACACCTTTATCGTTACGACGCTCGACCGAACAAAAACGGTAGGGAAATACCATGCGAGCTCTTTAAGAAAATACTATGACTAACATGAAATTCCAAGGCGCGTCGGTACGAAATAATACGACTTTAAAAATAAATAATATTTAGAGTTAATAATAATTTAATTAAATAATAATTTGAATTAAAATAAATAAACTGTTTTATAATATTAATAATAAATTGTAAGTAAATTGTGTATAAATGATAATGCATTGGTAGCGCGGTAAGTAACAAGCGTATGATCTAAGGCGGAACGAACGCACGAGCAGGAAATTGTTACGTCACACAATAACTACCGTCCAACGGTTAGAATGTAGGTCAAGCAATTAGCGTCGCGCGGTGTGCGATAACAATTGTAAACAAACCTCAGCGCATTCCTGCGAGCGCGTGCCACTGTTGACTATCTAACATTCTTAAACGCTGCGATTAGCTACTAACAGTTCTGAAAACATTTACTACACAATAATTGCAAATGTAATATTATTAATAGGGTGTAATTAGAATTAAGTTGTATATATGGAAGACCATTGACACCTATGTATGTGTACTTAAATAAGTAATACAATGTATAGTAGCAAGTATAATGATTACAAAGTACGTTTATAATAATTGAAAAAAAAAATAATTGTAATTATTACACTCATTTTTTTTTTAAAGTAAGCAGGGGAGTATATAACAGGACCAAATATCAATTATTTGGAGTTATATGTTAACTGTATACTAGAATCATGTTTAAATAAATTTTAATAGTCAAAACTCCACTTGTATGTAGTAGCAATCAAAATAATGCTTTGTAAAAAGACGCACACGCGGCGGTTACATAATCAGCTCGCTGTGGAAAGAAGTGCCACACCCCAAACTTTTAATTATTAATATTTCGGGAACCAGTAAATTAAGGCGAAATCTATTATAGCCAAAATGTTTGCCGAAATATTAATAATAATGTGTGCGAGTTTTACGCAATATAATTAACTAATAACCGAGTTAATTAATTTAATGTGAATAACTTCTGTAAAAATTGAGCTACATTAATGAGCTTTTAATATGTTATAAATATAAAAATTTCCAACAGATTGCATATTTTAGATTTAGCACAACTTGGTTTGCAACCAAGATATTTGCAATTTAAAACTATCACAGGAAATCCGGACCGACAATTCAGTTCCGCTGTGTTAAGAATATTAGTAATAATATTAATTCTCCGTCTGTGGGAAACTAACTTCGTTCTCACGGACTAAGGTAATTCAAATTTTGTGTAGTAGGGAGAGTGTGTCAGCCAATCAAATCATTTTAAGGAATCCCAACCAGCGCGGAGTCTTGGGGCTGAACGAACACTCTACTGCCAGTATTTGCGAAGTACAGACGTAATTCTTCGATCGTCTCGAAACCATAGTTGTGAAGATTCATCTGAAGACTCTACGTGGTCAAGACACATAATTACGAACATTATAAATACAGATCAACTGTACGATTCGTAATTATAGCATCCAGTCGAGATACTCTTCATTTCAACAAACAAGCTTATTGTGTACTACAAGCTGTGGTCATAAGCACGCAAGAGATCTACCAGACTACAAGACCTTACTTCAGGAATACGACAGAGAGGCCGTCTAAACCATTAGTGAACCAGCTGACGAGCAGAGCTACCACTCGAACGACACACACACACACACACACACACACACACACACACACGCTGACGTGGGACGTGCAGTCGACGAGGGACATAAACCAGTTCTTGCAGAACGGCGCAGACGTAAAAACTTCAACAAACAGCAGGAGAGGAGAGTGTTGCTGAATTCTCAACTGAATGCCGAAATCCAGGACGCTCAAAGCAGATCACTATCTCTAGCAGATCGGACCAGGACAGCGAGGGACATTTGGAGCATCTCTATCGATCCACTTCAAAAGCAGGAAAGCAAAATCAACTTATTTATTTTTCAAACATTAAATTTTCTTTCTTTTTCAAGTAAAAGTATTGTAACTTAAATCATTCAGGTGCCACAAAAAAAATCAAAGACTCTAGTAAATAAGAATAATTCATTGTGATAATCTGTATAGCCAGTATAAGTAATTAGTAAGCTTGAGTTAAGAATCAATAGAGATAAAACAGAAGCACTATACAAATCTTAACAAACAATTTAATCACTTGCTCATACTGCAGTATACGAGAGTCAAATCACTAGAAAATAAAAGGACGTGAACTAGACTGTCACGCCTAATTTATTTTGGGAAAATATTCAATTAACTTCAGAGTTTTTATATTTTATTTTATTTCATTTGAATCTAACAATTTAAAGAAATTTAATTAAATTAAAATAAATTAATTAATTAAATTTTCACTTGAAATTAACTTGTCTAATAATGAGTTTAACTTCTTAAAATTATCAACCATTTGAAAAACATTATTCAAGATCGATTTATTGTTTAGACTGTAAGGATAATTGATAATATAACCATTTTATTCTTGTGTGTTATTGGAGTAATAAACACTGTTTTATTACCCCATATTGCATTATTTTATTGTTGTACTACGAAGCCTACCAACCTCACAAAACTCTTCACTTTTAAAGTAATTTATTTTGTGTGCTGTTGCCTTAAATTTGAGATTACATACTTGCGAAATCAAATCCAAAATCCACACGCCCTAGTCGGAAGAAAACCGCAAGATCGGACAGCAGGTAGGTACTCATACACTCACACAACACAACAACAACGCATATAAGTAGAGTTGCAATATATATATATATATATATATATATATATATATATATATTGTAACGAGTAGACTGGTGTGTCTCTGTAAAATGTGTACCAGTTTTATATTTGTGTAGTGTTAGTGCGCTCGTCTCGCACTGGGGTCGTTACATCTATTTTGCGCTATCGATGTCCGTAGCGTTGCGGTAATTACCAGTACAACACAGCAGTAACCTTACCTGTTCTTATATAGGGGTGTGTTAATCCCGGGCGGTGCTAAATTGTTTATTAAAACAATTAAAATTATTAATTATTATCTTAATATGGTGTGCTCAGCTATGACGGTCTGGGCGTTCAAATAATTCCCGCTCGTTCAGCCTTCTGAATTGTGTAGGTAGTTGTACCAATTGCAACTGGAGCGCTGATCGTCAAACCTAGCTTTCATAAACGAACACAAGTAATATAATGCACTCCCTACGAAATAATAACAACGGTTACTCCCTGTACTAGTTATTTTAATATTTGATAAGTAATATTTTCAATTTTGACAATTAAATTATATCAGTTGATTAACAACTTTGCACCGACTTTTTACATGAAACAATTATTCTCAGGATGACGAATCGATTAAGGAACGAGGTATTTACTCCAGCATGGCCGCTGAGGTGTTTAGCTATTATAATAATTTTCGTTCCAAAATCGTGGATTCTTTTGATTACAAGGCAAAGAATTCCTATGATTACAATAAAAGTACTTTACCTTACTCTAAGTGTACATAAATAATATTGTGTATGTTAATATATAATAATTGTGCATAAATAATTGTGCATAAATAATTGTGTTGTTACAATCTGTTCTGTAGTGTCGTTAAATGTGTTTCAAAAGTTCGTGTTTAAACAATAGGTTAGATTTTATGTTAAAAAATTTTCAGTGTGTTTATTTTTCTTAATTAATCTTTGAAAGAGAATATTCGGCTTATAGTGAGAGATCAAATTACTTTTAGTAATATTTAAAGTGAAATTGTTTTTTGGAAATAAGGTAATTCAATGGTACTTAACACATCAGATGATTTGGTGTTTTCATTCGTTGGGTCGGAAGAGGATTGGGCTGCAATAGTTTCTATTTTCATGAATCTTGGGACTTAAGTAGGTCAGTCGTCCTTTTCATATAGGATGTGGTCATAATTTTCTTTTATTTTTTTGTTTTATGGTCCTTGGTCTTTAGTTGACTGCTCCAATGGTTCGTCTGCTTCTTATTCAGTCATGGTTTTGAATTTCGTTCACTGTTTTACATTATTTAATTAAAAATTGGTCTTCCAAAATTCGGCTTCTGTCCTGGTAGAGTGACGCTTTACGAGTAACGATATTCAACGGTAATTTTCGCCACCAATTAAAGATCTTCTGATCGTGCAACTCATACAAATTAACAGATTGCGTTGGGCTGGTCATGTGCAGAGAATGGCGGAGGATAGAATCCCAAAAAGAGTGATGAATTATTTGCCGATGGGAAGGAGAAGGAAGGGAAGACCGCTTACAAGATGGCTGGACCAGGTTGGTAAGGAGGCAGTGAGGCTGGGTGCAGCAAACTGGTGGACATTGGCCGGGAGTAGAGACCAGTGGGGAAGATTTCTTTTGGAGGCCAGGGCCCAGACTGGGCTGTAGCGCGGAGGATGTATGTATGTATGAATTTTCGCCACCAACGTCTGTTTCTATGGTTACCAATGAATTCTGATTGGCTTAGATTGATATAAATCCATTGTTATCAAAATTTGAATTCTTTTCAAACTCCTAGTATATCTTCTGATTGCTGTTATTCCTCTATCTTCCTTCCTAACCATTAAATATTGTCACTATAGTATGTATTTCCTTTCATAGATTAATTTGATACCCCACAAGTTTGGGTTATTTTAGGTTTTATGTTTTTACAATTATTTTAAAATTAGTTAATTACATTTCTTTTTGAATTCAAATGCTTATTATAATATTTTGTCTTAAAAATGATTTACAATTTATCCTTGGTGAGTCATTCGTCTCGGATTTGCTAATTTCTTAGTTAACTTATTAAAATTTGTAGTTGTTTGTTTTTGACAGTTAGGCATTTTCATAGGCCTAAGTAGCCATTATGGCATTTGACTTATTTCATTCAAATTACATTTCCTTTTAGCCTAATGGGCTTTATTTTGTTATTATAATTGGTTGTATTATTTATTGTTGTGTTTTGGGTCTGTTTATGTGTTATTATTATGTCACTATTATTTTATACATAATTGTTTACTATTTGGTTTCCTCGTTTTCTAGTCATACATTTCTTAACTTTTTTACTTAT
Source organism: Magicicada septendecula (assembly GCA_034769895.1). NCBI lineage: Eukaryota > Metazoa > Arthropoda > Insecta > Hemiptera > Cicadidae > Magicicada > Magicicada septendecula. Next base: position 17,235,363 of record CM068374.1, read on the forward strand.
TTACTTTGCCAATAATAACAATGTGGCTATTATTTACTATTTTTTGATCTTATTAAATACAATATCCAGGCCTATGGTCTGTATAATTCTTCCAGCCATATCCTATTCATAAACTTGCTTAAATAAATATTTAACTATTATTTTTAATAAATATTAACTATATTATAAATATATTTACAATTCATCTTATTTTATATCATTTTTTGTGTGATAAACAACCTCACTTTTTATGAACTTAATAACGATCCCTTATAACATGGGTGTTTATTGATTTGTTTTAACTCCTTAATTTTTTAAACAATCCTTACTTTCACTCCATGTTAACACTATCTGTTTTTCCTTTCAGGGTATTCTCCCTTTTAATTATAATTGCATTTACTTAAATTTAATAACAACATTCTTTCTTAACTAAATACTGTCTTCATCACTTTTCAGTGTTCATTATACCTTACTTAACTGTTTATACTTACTGCTATTCTTAATTACTAATATTCTTCACTTTTTATCATTTAGTGTTTCCTTTGGATTTATTAATTGTTTATGCTTTTATCATTCACTATTTTTCACTATATTAACATTCTTTATTTTACACTATTCTCATTTAATCCTCACCTTCACTTTTAAATTATTTATAGTTTATTATAATTTAATTAGTGTACTTTCTTTATCACTACACTTTGGGGTTTTTACATTTTCATTTTGCACTTCACAAATGTTTTTGTTTTTTAAGTGTTTCTAAATGGGTAATCCCTCTAATTACTATCTCACTACCGTACTATCTCTTTCATTACAAAATATCATTAATAATACAGTATTAACAATTTTATGTCTTTATATTTCTATCATTACATCTAACTCTAATTTGTGGGTTAGTTTGCTTTTTTATATTTATATTTAACATTGTTTAATTGGGTTTCTTTCAATTATCATTTACCTTTTTTTTTATAAGTTAATTATTGGTCTTTTTTCCAATATTACATTTGAGTGCATTATTTCTCCTGCTCATATTCTTTATTACTTGTTTGTGTCTTATCATTGGTTTTCATTTTTATTTATTTCCCTTTATCTTGGGTTTGTTTCCTTTTCATTTCCCTCCTTCTTCATTTTCATTGTATTTAGTTAATACCTTGGTTTTCCACCTTCTCCTTTGGGTTCATTTTAATATGTTGCATTGAGTCATTCAATTTCTTTAATTTGTTTCATTTTTGTTACTTTTTGGTTTGTTCCCTTCTTCATTTGGTTTGGGTTAATCACTTTCTTCTTTTCATTTGGTTTTCTTCTCGTTTGCTTTTTGTGGTTCCCTTCTTCTTTTGTTTCCTTTTGTTGGTTCTATCACTTGGGTTAGGTCATGTCGTCGTTTGTCATGTCATTGTCTTTATATTTTATTTATATTAAACATTTTATTTTATATGAAGTATTATTTTATATTCAGAATCATCTTTTTTATCCCTGATATTGGGGTGGCTTATTTGTGTTGTAACAATATATATATATATCCCCATACACACACACGCGCACGTGCACATAAAGAATTTCAACGATACCAAAACATTGAAGCATGATAATGTTTTGTAAACAAAAGATTTCTAGACTGTGGGGAATCGAAAGTGTGGAAGCGTTACATTTTTCGATGACGATTTTGTGGAATGACCCCCAGCCTAAAAACATTATCATGTTAAAACATCAAATATAACATGGACATTCTACACGTACACACAAAAGGCTGAAAACTAGACACTCTTGAACAATTGGAAATATAGGCCTACGAACACACGAAAACACATAAAAACGACATCCTAAACAAACAAACACAATTCAAATCACACGCATTATTCGATACCATCGTCGTCGATACCATCACCAAGAACAAGATGGACAGTGCTCCCAGCGACAGTCTCTGAAAAAGTTTTTTAAAAGCGAAAACTGGTTCAGGCTATAAGATAAAACTTTTACGTTTTTATCCATAAAATACTTTGTGTTCTGAGTCGGTAGTGAATTAATTATATTTATATACTTTATTAAAACAAGTTAGTTAATGTTTTGAAATTATTATTTTGTGTTAATATTTTATCATATTAACTGAAATTAACATTTTTATTAACTGAATAAATTGTTGTTATTAATAAACTGTTATTGCTAACAAATAAATAAATGCTTTGCAGTACCTACATAGCCAGAAGAAATTTCTTTAATTTTTGTTGTTCCGTTTCTTCTTCAGTAAAATCTGATTTCTATAACTTTAAATTGTTTTTTTATTAACTTTACTTACATCAAATTTCTCAGAATTAAATTCTTCATAAATTGTATTACAAATTTACATTTATCTGTTGGCAACTTAAACAAGTAAATTTATATCAAATCTAAATAAGTGTGTTTCTGACACCAATTTTTTGAGATTGATGAAACTTTTCTAAAAACTACTCAAGATACAGCTCTGAAACCCTTCTTTTTTAAATTTTCAGGCAAAAAAAGAATTTCATTAAGGCTTAATTTTAGCCTTGGTGCAGAAATCCAGGTGAATTTATTTGCAAGTCATAAATTGAAATGAAGGGTTTTCAGACCTACGTGTATATTAAATTTCTTCTTTATTTTAGCCTGTAGAATGTATTCTTAAAGTATATCCCATTCCTCATGGGACACTCTGAATAAACAGTAGTAGACGGAAGAAAATATAAGTCTTCATCAAGAGTTCTGCTAGTGAGTTATAGAGTTGTACATGTGTGGAGCCACATTTGTGGATCAGTATTATGTGTGTTATCTTTTTGTTTGTATAAATTATGAATGTGTTAATAAACAATATCACATTTATGAATCGACATTGTATTTTCTCGATTATATTTTTATTTGTGGAAATTATTTGTGACAATGGTAAATAAACAAGGTGTCGACAGTGATATGAGTGTTTTATTTTAATCGCTGACTTAGAAGATTACAAACCTTAGCTTAAAAAATGACTATCAGTACATCATCACTTTTCACTGCAACTTACCTGCTTCGCGGCAGCCACCAGTCTCACAGACTTTGAAGTGTTCTGTATTCACTTCTGAAAAATTGTACAAATAAAATAATCAGTGCTATACAAATTATAGTACCATCTATGATCAGAAGGTTAAGCCTTTAGAAATGGCAGCATACAGTTAGTTCCTATTTTAATTGTATATTGTTGTTCGATGACCTCTTTGAGATACATTCACAAACCAGCATGGACTATTACTGCCTGCATTTATTAGACTGTTTGCACAAATAATAAAGTAACTTTGAAGCAAATAAAATAAAAATGAAAGATGGTTGTCAAGTTTCATGCACAAATACTGGCAGATTGGCAACATAAATTGACAAGTTTTATATCATATATAACTATTTTTACGTGGTTCCTAAACCTTTCATGGCTGGCATCAACAAAGTTGGAAACATTATTTACTGGGCTGTTAGGCCGTGGTCTATTGTGTGTGTTTACAGATCTTTTAGTCCCACCACTGGAGGAAATCTTCAGTGTTGGAAATAATTGGCATGGTGTCCGCCAATTCACCCCAGTGATGAGCTAGAGATTGTGTTTTTGCCTAAGGAGGCCCACTTATATAAACTTTCACTGGGCATGATCTAACCTGGAAAGCAGCATCAAGTGCTATCCAATTGCCTTGGGAGCACAGCATGCCAAATTCTATTTAATAGGAGACCTTTCCCCCTTTGATTCATAGCAGCGGAACCATGTTTGAAGATCTCTATGGACACCATGTGCAGCCGAGGGTAGTAGGCACTCTCTGAGGACAAGATCTTGGTCTTCTCACATAGAACACGATAATCAGCGTTGAAGAGTGCGTGCTCGGTCACCACAGGCTAATCTGGCTGGCTCAAGTGACAACAGCGGCTATGTTCGTGAACACGGATGCAGACATCAGCAACAAAAACTGCAGCGTTTAAACGTAACATGTTTAAATTTGTCTTTAATTATTAGAGTTTAAACTCTGTCCGGCTGTTTTCTTTAAATGTTTTGAACACACTAATTTACCCATTATAGGATATCGGCCTGTAGATTGGCAAGTCATGTGGAAGGGCTGCATTCTTATAGGCTATGACTTCTGGAAATTATTATTCAGGGTTGTCTTTCCCTAACCTTTGATAACCCAACGCCCAACTGCAAGGCAGCAGCAACATATAATCCTATCACATTACGACGCACTTATATTGTGTGTTATATTTAGGCAGCTATATTAACCGACTAAATCCAACCCACCTGTAACATTCTAAAGATAAGCCAGTCCAGCATCATTACCTTTATGCCCTAATTTGATACTGATAGCTACTGGCCCTCTACTAAGAATCTGAGAATATTTATCGACCTTCCAATCTAGATCTGTACTGTTCTGCACTGTTCAACAGGGTCACCTCTTGTAAGATGTGGCACTTCACCACACAGTATGGTCTTGGCTGAAATAGGCTAAGGGCTCCTTTGGTAGCCAACATTATTTCATCCAACTCTGGAAACTTGTGAGGACCAGTGTATCAGTCAACCTGATACAAAGCTACTAGCCCTCCAGATTTCCTCAACCCTAAGAATAGTAGAACTTGGAACTACCCTAAGAGAGTAGATTTTAACTTGAATGAAAGACTAAAAGATTATAAACAGTGGTGGTAAAACAGTTAGAAAGAATATCACATTCAAGATTGGCCAAACAAGTTTGGAAATATAAACCTATAAGACACAGATGTGTGTGGGTAGACCCTGGAAGAGATGGCTGGAGGATCTTTGAAGATGGAACAGGCAGCATCTAGCCTGTGGCCTGTTGTGAAGATGATGATAATTATTACATCGCGATAGTAAAAAGTGTGTTGTAACAATTGATTGTTTGTGAATGCAATTCATTGTGTGTAGCCTAAATTAAGAACATTTTCTCTAATCCCTCCAGGAAGTTATTGGACAAGAAAGAAATAATATTGATGTGATGATTACTAAAGTGGGAACATTTCCCTCAAATTGTAATCATGCAATCATAGACAATCCAGTTCACATGTTAGCTACGGGAATTGACAATGCAGTTATAGTCAGTGCAAAATGCCATTTTAGATTTACTGGTCATACCATGTTATGCCTGAAAATTCTGATGAATTTCTTTTGCAAGAATTCTCTTTAAATACCATTGTCCAAGAATATCCTGGTGTATATTTTAATTTTAATCATTAAATTAAAGACATGTCTAAAAGCAAACCGATCCATGTCTATGCATAAGAGTTACAGGAGTGCCTATGAGGCAACAACACTATTTTTGAGTTTTTTGATTCTATACATAATTTTTACAGAAATCGTTAAAATACAATTATATCCATAACCGCAGCTTGGCTGGAACCATGTTTTCAACTTTATAAAGAGTGAAAATATTTCTTTAGTCCATATTGTTACAGCCCAGACTTAATGTAATGTATCATACCTTTAATTGAATGTGATTTTGAATCAACTATTACAACTTTATCAAAAGATAATAGAGATGTTTGTGCAGCAGAAATACTGGCTATTGCAGTTTACACACAGAAAATGTTGTAAGCTTACCGGTATCTGTTTTACATTTAGTGAATATTTATTTTCTTAAACTGATTATTTGCTTTAGAGTCTTTAAAAGTTTAATACTTTACTTAAAATAAACACTTGGTATAGTTCTACAGAAAATGTTTATAAGGACGTTTCGCACATTTGCGGCTGATCGCTGGTGCGTGATCGAAAATGGGAACCGGTGAGTTTCCATAGAAACTACTTCTTTGTTGTCAATAACGTAGACAATTTTGGCTGATAAAATTGGTAAGAATGATCGAATTATGTCTGCAGTATTTGGAGTAAGATTGTATAATTCGTTCGGAACACCAAGTAAAATTACAGCACCTTTGTATAAAATTAAGAACCAACAAACATTAACTTGCGGCAAATGGAAGGAACTCAAGACTGCTGCTTATATGCATTCGATTCTCTTATTGAATGTTGCTGGTTTTAAGTTAACATCATCGGGAATCACTCTAGATATTGTAGCATGACAGAAATTCTACCTTATTATAATTCAAGAATAAGCAAATATAAAATAAAAACAAACTGGCATAAAGAATAATTACTATAATAATTACTTAAGAACAACAGTAAACTGAAATTCTAGATCCAAAGAATCAAGTTCATTAAAACCAAACATACAATCTATAATAAATAATAGGAAGATGATTATAATCCAACTTATAGTGTAGATATACCCAGGTAGAATAGGAGCAGGTAAGAAAAAACCATGAATATACAAACTCACTGAAAAAAAAAATTAACTATTGAAAAACAATACCACATTATAAAAATAAAACCCCAAAAAGATAACATAAGAAAAGTACAATACAATAAAATAAAACAATGTAGCTTGTTAAAGTACACGTTTATGTGTATTAATTATACAATTATTAATACTGGATATATGGTAGTTCATATCTGTGTAATTTACATAATAAATCTCATCACCGGAATAACACGTGTTTTGCTCAGTTACATGCATTAGGTTTTGGGTCCAGAATTTCGTTAAGCAGACGGGGGCAGTGGTTGAAAGGTATTGAAATAATGCGGTACACAACATTAGGCTAAAGCATTTGATTTTATTAAGTTAATTTTGATGTAATTTGTTACACTAATAACCAACAATCATGGTTATAAATTCAAAATGGCGGCGACTTCATTTTCGCCTTGACCTCGCCTGTTCAAAGTTACACGTATTTTAATTTCTTATTTTTCTTCAAATTAATTCTCTTTAATCGTTACTGTAATCATTTACTTCTTTTGATTTTTATGTCTTTAAATAAATAACTCTTACTGTATCATAAACCAATGCCTCAAGCTATATTCAAGTTGGCCAACATAAACGTACACACTCTCACTTTCTCTCTCTCTCACATACGGTAATTTCACACACGTTTATTGCTGGAATTGAGCTCATTCTTAGTTTTAGAAATTAGAAAATAATTTGTAAGGGCTTTCCTGAATAGTGATGTGGCGTGGGCTCCTCAGTAAGTGTCCATGGTGGTCGGCAGGTGTAACGCCGAACTTTCGTCGTTTAGTCCACTGAAGCTACTTGAATTTCATTTTTGAATTACTCACTGACTCTATGAACTGTTACTGTTAAATTTGATCACAACTATTGCATTTTACTAGTTAATTATTACATTTTGGCAAGAATTTTGCCCACTGCACTATGGCGAGCATATAGGCTCGATGGCTTCTGTTGTTGAACTGGGCGGAAGCAGACACAATTAGTATGCAAATTTGTTGCGTCTGACGTCATTGTCTATTGTTCTTTTCGCTACCGCCTGGTTAATACGTAATGGTTCTTTAACTCGTCATTGTTTTGGTGACGATTTATTATCGTGGACCAATAGAAAGTCAGTATTGTCAGTTTTTAGCGCCTAACACTGCCATTGTCGTTGTTTCAATTTGCTCGTACGCCTCTGACCTTGGATCGGCTCTCCACCGGTGAATTTACATATGTTTTGGGACTTGGGTCAAAACTAACCTTGCCTGATTCAACGTTATGATTACAATAAAATTTACAATAAAAACACCCTTACATCCCATTATTCCGATACAGACAATTTGGTACTGTTACAAAACCCCCTCAATGAAAGGTTTTGTGTCGAGACACAAAAACTTTCATTGACTCATTCATACTTTTCTAAAAGGATCAGTTCAGATATGTTCCACAACCCCCTGTAGTGTTAATAAAAGAAAATCTCAATCACTTACCCTTGGTTCCATAGTGTCGATCGTACCCGTCTGACCTTACTGGACTTCTCCTGAGAGATCCCTACACCATAAGGCCATGAGGCACTGCACGCTCCTGTTCTGACGCTCCGGCCAGCGCAGGACCGCGGTCACAACACCATAAAACTCTGAAACATTCAATACAAAAATTTTAAAACAGTGGCCTTATTCATTTACATATCCGCAACTGATATGTTTCCTCTTAGATGCATTGGTTTGTGATTTGAGGCGTTGGTTTCATTTATTTATAAAGTACCAAATAACACAATAAAATATAACAAGATTTAGGATAGATAAGCCTTCTACTTGACAACACTCCTACACATTCGTATCAATTTCTTTGACTCCCGTCAATACTAAATTGCCTCTTTCATCATAAAATTATACCCTTATACTAAACACAACATAAAATTTTTTTATTCTCCAACAACAACTACTATTTTTATTCATTTATTTCAATTACTATCAGTATATTTCTCTAGCATGGCAGCATTTTTAACTATCTAAATTTCTTTATTCATTTCTTTACTTTAATTTTACTCCTTTTAACAGAATCATTTTTTCCCAGAGACTTGTTACTCTAACACAACATTTAATATTATCATGGTCACTACCCTTACAGTAGCCTCCTAACCACACACTATCATCAACATAATAAAACACAATAAAACGTACATCATAAGCATTAAACACTAACATTGAACAATTCACATTAGACAATTTACATTTACACAACTTGTAGCAGAACTTTATAACATTTTTTATTATCAACTCTCTATTCAACTTTTATCATATCATTAGATTCTATACAAAAATTTTCAAATTTATCATTTACCTTTCAGTTACAATTTCCTTCCTATCATGAATTTTCCTTTTCTAACCCTTTTATCCTTACTAGTTTGGTGACTCTCTATTATTCATTATTCTCTATATCTTATTTTGGCATTGTCAATCTGACCTTACTAGCCCCTTTTTCTCTACTAACAACCGCTTCTAACCATTAATATAATATGACACCAATATCTCTATAATAACCCCCTTCACAAATCCCATTTAAAACCTCTGGCACTGCTCATTTTTGTACTAGTATGTGTGTATTCCCTCTAACCAACTCATTCCCTTATCGGTTCCTGACCCTTTCAGGTAACCCTTTCTGGCACACAACAATCCCTTCCTGTCTCAACATCTCTCGTTGGACTCCTACACCAATACCCTTATTACAAAATATCACCAATAACAACTATAAAATTACCATTCACATTACTCACCTCTACATATAATCGCTACCTACTGTGTCCCTAAAATATCTAACACCTCTTTATATATTGTCAGTATCACAACACTTTATTTTCCCTAACTCCCATTAAATCTATTTACCTAACTCCAATGCCCTTATTTATCACTATCCCCAAACTCTTTATAACATTTCAACATTAATATACCATTAGAAATTCATCACTTATCTGCTAACAACACCTTTCATATCCAAATACATAATCATCTACTAACCATTAGAATCTGAATTCTCATAATATCCTTTCAAAATCATTATTAAACTTCCTTCAATTATTTAAAATTCTACAATACATGTTTACATAAAAAATACATAAAGTACACAACAGCAAAAATACACCAATACATAGACATCAATACACAAAAATATACAATTCACATAATCATGAAATCATTTACCATAATCAGTCCTAATCAGTCCATTTTTAAAAACACTGTCCACACACTTAAATGTTCATAACACAATAGAAGGTCTACCCTCCATCGTTAAACAATAGTCTTATCTTTGGTCTGTACAATTTATTTTTTATTAAATACGTTATATTAACATCATTAATATAATACACATTTAAATTCTTATATTTTATAAAACCATCATAATTAATAGGGTTATTCCCTATCAATTCAACATACAACTTGTCACGATTGGTTATTGTCTTGTCACCTCCAGTATAATCAGTCACCACTAGGTACGTTATAAAGTCATTATTTCCGTTATCATCTTCTCCTACTGCTATATCAGCTTCATTATAAGGTAAGTATTTCATATAGTTTGTTTTCTTCCATCCTACTCTCTCTATCAACTCTTTATAACCTCTATCTAACTTAAATACTTGCATCTCACCATCTACACACAACTCTTTCGCTAAATATCTCTCACTCCATTCAGAGGGTACTACTACATTAAAACCTCTCCTGATTTCTACAGGAACAATACAACAATTCAAAAAACAATTATCGGTAGACCATTTATCTACCCAATACACTCGTGAAGCCTTTTCTTCACCCCCGACTACAACATTACGGGAAAAATGTACCCCCTGTAACCCCTTTATCTGTAAATTCTTTCTATACTTTCTCTCTAATTCATCAACACTTTTTATCACTTCATTATCAAATTCTACTCCCATTATACTTTTATCACCACTCTCAATACTCGCACAATTATTTTCTAACATCATATTTTTTATTCTATTATCATAATTATCACCACTACTTACCTTGTCTTTATTTTCATTCAATTTATTTGATTCTCTACTCTTATTTTCTAACTGTATTTTGTCTAACTTTGTACCTATTTCATTTAATCTTTTGTCCAAATTACAACTCTGTTTTTTAATTTCTTTTTTGATATCACTCAATTGTACATCGAATTGATTTAATTTTTCGTTAAAAGTATCAAATTTGATGCTCTGCTCATTGAAAAGCAGTTTCATCATTCTTATTGTGTCATTTTCCTCAACTCTTTTTGTTGGGGCTGGTGTTGAACAAATACTATCACCCATCATTTCTGATTCTGTTCTACTCGTCTCATTACTGTTTGCCATTTCTTTTTATTATATTAACAATACTAAATTTGTTTAGTTGTTGTGTTATACTCTACTCGTACCATACATAACCTATACGGGTAATCTCTATATATTTTTTTTTTCGTATATTTCCCTACCCGTCTAACCTCTGCTTGTCTGCTTATTTATATATTTTTACTTATATATAAAGTCCCTGTTCGGGCGCCATCTGTTAAAGTACACGTTTATGTGTATTAATTATACAATTATTAATACTGGATATATGGTAGTTCATATCTGTGTAATTTACATAATAAATCTCATCACCGGAATAACACGTGTTTTGCTCAGTTACATGCATTAGGTTTTGGGTCCAGAATTTCGTTAAGCAGACAGGGGCAGTGGTTGAAAGGTATTGAAATAATGCGGTACACAACATTAGGCTAAAGCATTTGATTTTATTAAGTTAATTTTGATGTAATTTGTTACACTAATAACCAACAATCATGGTTATAAATTCAAAATGGCGGCGACTTCATTTTCGCCTTGACCTCGCCTGTTCAAAGTTACACGTATTTTAATTTCTTATTTTTCTTCAAATTAATTCTCTTTAATCGTTACTGTAATCATTTACTTCTTTTGATTTTTATGTCTTTAAATAAATAACTCTTACTGTATCATAAACCAATGCCTCAAGCTATATTCAAGTTGGCCAACATAAACGTACACACTCTCACTTTCTCTCTCTCTCACATACGGTAATTTCACACACGTTTATTGTTGGAATTGAGCTCATTCTTAGTTTTAGAAATTAGAAAATAATTTGTAAGGGCTTTCCTGAATAGTGATGTGGCGTGGGCTCCTCAGTAAGTGTCCATGGTGGTCAGCAGGTGTAACGCCGAACTTTCGTCGTTTAGTCCACTGAAGCTACTTGAATTTCATTTTTGAATTACTCACTGACTCTATGAACTGTTACTGTTAAATTTGATCACAACTATTGCATTTTACTAGTTAATTATTACATTTTGGCAAGAATTTTGCCCACTGCACTATGGCGAGCATATAGGCTCGATGGCTTCTGTTGTTGAACTGGGCGGAAGCAGACACAATTAGTATGCAAATTTGTTGCGTCTGACGTCATTGTCTATTGTTCTTTTCGCTACCGCCTGGTTAATACGTAATGGTTCTTTAACTCGTCATTGTTTTGGTGACGATTTATTATCGTGGACCAATAGAAAGTCAGTATTGTCAGTTTTTAGCGCCTAACACTGCCATTGTCGTTGTTTCAATTTGCTCGTACGCCTCTGACCTTGGATCGGCTCTCCACCGGTGAATTTACATATGTTTTGGGACTTGGGTCAAAACTAACCTTGCCTGATTCAACGTTATGATTACAATAACATTTACAATAAAAACACCCTTACATCCCATTATTCCGATACAGACAATTTTGTACTGTTACAAGCTTAAGTGTAAGTAAGGATGTTAGATATAAGACAACATCAAGACAAAAGATAAAAGCAATTATGTCACAAGATTATATGACAAAAGGTGGACAAGTGTAATTTATTTTTATTGTGAAAAGTGACTACTAATAATGCAAATTAAGTGATGTTCCTTATTCCCCAACAGGGCCGGCGAGAGCGATCATGGGCCCCGGGGCTAAACATTTTTGGGCCCCCTTACCAAAATCATTACTGTTAGATTGTTAATGATTTAGGATTTATTAATTGACCCTACAATTCGTTATTATTAACTTTAATCGTAAATAAATGGGTTTTACACTGTTAATAAACAGTCTTGTCATATATTTATAGAAATACATAATAAGTGGTATGCGCCGGGCCCGCTTTGGGGCCTCGGGGCTCTGGCCCCCCTGCCCCCTCTTGTCGGCCCTCTATTCCCCAAGACTAGATAAAATTACTAGAGATAAGATTAGGGAATACAGTGAATAGTGATGGGAACCAGGGTAAATCCCTAAATCAATAAACAAAAACAGAAATAGACTGAATAAAAGTTAATTTTAATAACTGTTTAAATAAAAACAGATTTGTTTTGTTGTGTTAGAAGTTCATTGAACCCATAGCATTGAATGCTTGGGATTAAATTTATTTTAAGAGAATACCTTTATTATGTTTTAATAATGTTAATTAATCATAGACTATGTTGTAGTTAAGTAAGGGCAATTTAGTTTTTAGGATTTTTTTGGAATTGTATGTCAGAAAGGGTAATAGCAATCTGAAATAATTGTAAACTTAGTGATAGAACTAACATCAGTACATAGACCAAATTGTAAATCTCACTAACATTATAAATTAATAGTAAATAAGTTAATGAAACAAATTAAATGAATGAAAATTGTTGAATTTAACACACTAACAATTTATTATAAATGTAACAACACTTTGTGAAAGTAATTAAGGAATGTATATGGTATTATTAGAAAAAGGCAAGTGTACTAACACTGGGGCCTAGAGAAAAGCCTAAATTGAAGGTAGGGTTCAAATTAGCTAAGTAAATCATCAAATTACTGACAATTAAAGAAGCCAAATCATAATAATTCAATCAATGATCTTGTTTAATGATAACTGTGTAACTTTATTTATTTTGGTATTATTCTATTTTATTCAGATTACAACTCCCACTTACCTTTCAACTTGGATCTGGCCGGATCGAGTAGTGGAGGTACACCCATTTCGTTTGACGAACTATGACAGTACATAAAACGCACTAAGGTTTTGAAAGAAACTAACTCTCAATTTTTTGGAAGAGAAATTATTTTTGTTTAATAATCAAATAGTGCGATTTTATAACTTTGTTTTCCAAATAAATTGTCTTACATGTTTTTAAAGGTTGGGTAACTCTTGTTTATACATCTTATTTAATAGCCTTACATAATATTACTTACGTCTAAGAAGATAGCCCAGCTTTGCCACACACTCTCACATATATTTATTTTAATTTATCAAAACACCCTTAACCAATATTAGATACACGAGCGAAATATTTATTCTTTACAAGTCCCCGTCTCATTTTATATGGCGCGAGGTCGACCGAACACGTGCCTTCCCGGTTACATTATTCGTTATTAACTGCTTTTCAACGGCCACTGCACTGCACTCGTCTATAACATAGTCAATTCCTCGGGTCCCGGTCGGTATTAACGATATGATTGAGTTAGGCTGATTTAGAACACCACCGACCGGGGCCTAAACCAAACGGTCATTGTCTGTAGCGGTGTTGGCGTCCTGTTGACTGTATGGCTGTGTGTAACAGGTACAACTACCTGTTCCTGCATGGAAGTTGTTCTTCCATGCCATGAGGTTTTCGTCGTCGCTCCTTGTTCCTGCTGTCGTGTAACCATTTTATGCGTGGCATAGAGCTGGTATATGTGGATGACCAGAGGCCGATATTGGACTTGGTTCCGCTGATGTCACCAACAGTAGGCGGAGTTAATGCGACTTCCGTGAGGTCTTATAGAAGACGACGAATATTTTTTTACGCTCTCGCCATCTTGAGTTGTTTGTCAGAGCGTCACTTGGAGCGTGATTGAGCAGTTGCGTATGTGCGCTGCCACACACAGGTACAAAGTTCGAAGAATTTTGTGGAGGTGCAACTGCTCTGCCGCATTCCTCAACAACGACTGCGTCTTATTGCGTTGTTTCATTGTTCTGTTATACGGACAAATACGTTGCACCATACAATTATTTCGCAATGTTTTATAAAGCTCCCGACCGAAAACGAAATGAATAAAAACATAAATATATGCCCCAAACGGTTAAAACAAAAACACCCAAAAATCGACCCGCTACAACTGGAATCTAACATGTACTGTAGACCATTTAATTTGTAAGGAAGTAAAGTAGGTAAGGCCTACAAGCAAATATTATGTAAATATGACTTTTGAGTTAAAAAATACCATAAAATATATCATGTATGGTATTAAATTATGCAGAATTAAATAAGGAATTTGATTGTGTAATTAGAATTTAATAAGAATAGATAATAATCAAAATCTGATTTTTAATATAATGTAAAATTCAATTCTTTTGAACAAAATCAAACATGAGACTTAAGTATCAGCTGACTGAAAACAATGTAAATTTACTAATAAATCAGCCAGGACCTTTTGATAATGTTATCATGTTTATGTTGTGTTGGGTGGTTTGATGTGTTGTGTATAACCATGTCAGTTGTGGTAGATTTATACACCACAAATTAAAATTTACTTTGGAAATTGAACAAAACAATAGTATAAATTTTCTTGACCTGACAATTAACAAAACTAACAATACACACACGTACAAAATATACAGGAAACCTACCACAACTGACATGGTTATACACAACACATCAAACCACCCGACACAACATAAACATGCAGCCTTCAACCATATGCTCCATAGACTAACCAAAATACCCTTAAGTAAACAAGATTATACTGATGAACTCAACACAATCAAATACATAGCAATGAAAAATGGTTACAACCCCAATTTAATAAACAAACTACACAAACGCATCAAAAACATAAATAACAAAACACAAAATACCAATAACACACAACACAAGAAATACACCACACTCACATACCATAACTCCAGCACACACAAACTTGCCAACACATTCAGAAAACACAATTACAAAATAGCATTCAGAACCAACAATACCATCAAAAAACACATCAACGATACAAACAAGGACATAGACAAATACAATAGAACAGGTGTCTACAAATTAAATTGTAATAACTGCAATAGTTTCTACATAGGCCAGACGGGAAGATCTTTTTCATCCCGTTACTCTGAACACTTAAAGGCCCTTTCCAACAACAATATACATTCTGCGTTTGCCACACACATAACCATAGCTACACCAACATAGATACTAATCTTGAAATATTACACCTCTTACCCAAAGGGCGAAAACTCAACACAGCTGAACAGTATGAAATATACAAACATCACACAACACAACCAAACAACATAATAAACGGCCAATTGCAATATAAATCACATACACTTTTCGACACAGTTATACACAAAACAAACAATAATTCGGATCCCTGCACCAATCCCCTTCCTCTATACACCACCCCCACTATACCTTCCAACCAACAAATGTTACTAGGTACCGGCAGTCTGTCGCAAAGCTGAAGAAGGCGAACACGACGCCGAAACGCGTTCTACATACAAAACAGACAAGTAAGTTTCACTTGAGAAAGTTTTCAATATTATATAAATTAAATATTCCATATTTGAGTTTTATTTCTTTGCAAAGTATATAATTAAAAGAATTTCAGATATTAATTGAAACCTGGACGTCAAGGAGGAAGAGAACAACATCGAAAAGGAGTAAAAACACTGAATCTACAAATACAATAAATCGATTATTCAGATCATATAATCTATTTAACGTTTTTAAACAAATTATTCATCACCAACCAAAATAAGTACTCTAAGAAAGGAATTAATATAACAGCTAGGATTAATACAATAACTCATAAACTAATAAAGAATTAATAAATAATAAAAAGAAAAACAAAAAACAATTTTATTTTTTTTCTCAATAAATTAAAATTAAACAAAAAATTTCTTTTTTATCTTTAATTGATCAATAAACAGGTTACGTTACAAAGTGGTGCTCCAACTTGAGGGGCTGAAATTAGGAATTGATAGGCAAAAGAAATAAAAATAATCTGCCTAATTTCCAATTTTAGCTGGCAAGGGTAATAAAATGCACAGGAGAGCAACATCAAAGAAAAGGGCGGCAGAAGCCGAGAAAGAGATTGACATGGAAGACAAAGAGGCGACGCCAGTGGAAGACGTGGAAATGATACTACCGCCTGCTGAACCAACCGAACCCTTGTCACAGGAGAAACAACCAGAAAACCCCACACAAACGGAGAACGTGAGCTTACAGGACATGATAAAACTTATGGGGGAGTTCAGCAGAACAATAAGAGAAGAATTAAGGGAGAACAACCAATCCACAAAGGAAGAATTGAGTAAGAAAATGGATGAGAACAACCAATCCACAAAAGAAGAATTAAGTAACAAAATTGAAAATACTAATAAGAAAATAGATGAAAGCAGTAAGAAGATGGAAGAGAAGATGGAAGAAAAGATGGGGGAGAAATTGGAAGAATTGAAAGAGGACAACCAACTGTTAAGAGAAGAATTAAGAGAGCTTAAACAGAAAAATATGGACAAGTTAGACGAAAGGATAGAGTTGTTAAAAGAAGAATGTAATTAGACAAAAGCTCTAAGGTATTTATAACCACTTAGTAATTGTACTATACATACTTTATATACTATAATGCATTAGTTTAATGTAGACACAAATCTTTCTCACTTCAAATATTTTTACATTGTTTTATATAGAGGACAGTCTCAATATTTATTCTTTTAATAATTTAAATCTTTTATTTATACTAGTTTATCTTCTTCTTCTTGTTAGCAAGTTTCCAGCCCCAAAGCACCGATCTCTCGATGTCTCTTGTAAACTCTATGCACCAGATCCCAGAGAAGTGGATGGACGGTTATTTTTGCCAGTGATAACTCCTCTTTTCCATGTTCCTTTACCAATTCTTTAAGTCGGTATCTCTCTTCACACTGTCCAGTACAATTTAATAGGGTATGCTTAATGGTGTCCTCCTCTTCATTACAAACCTTACACATTGGTGAATCGCTAAGGTAAATCTATTTAGGTAGCTTTCCGTCACCAAATGCCCAGTTCTTAGTTTCGCTCCAAATGTCTGACTTGATCTACTAATATTTCTGTATACACTAAGGTTGTTTGGTATTTTCTGTATTTTGAAGAGCTGGCGGCCAGTAGTTTCCTGATTCCAGTTCCTTGTCCATTGGCTTTTAAAAGTTGTATTGCTTTTTGCGACACAACTTTGAAGCAACCGTACTGCTGGAGGTTTCGGTCCAAGTGTAGATGCCATTTTAGCTATTTCATCAGCCGTCTCATTTCCAAATATGTCACAATGACCAGGGATCCATTGAAAGGTGATAATTTTTATTTTTCAGTAGTTGAAGTAGATCGAAAATTTCTTTAGCTCTAAAATAATAATCTGTAGAGTTATCTATATATTGTAACATGACATAAGGTAGTGAAGATACAATGATAATTAATTATAAAACAAAGAAGCTGAAGACAAGAATAAAAGGCAAGAACTTATAAACTCAGAGATTAATAACCTAATAACCAAATGACAAATGACTAATAAACTGACAATGACTTGATTCAATAGATCGGATAAATACAAAAAGAACAACGGAACAAGGAAGAAGGAACCAAGAACTAAATGTAATCAAGAAATTGATAATGAACATTGTAAATCCCTAATAATGACCATTAAAATGTATGTTAACAAAGGCACTAATGTAATTAGAGTATAGATGAGATGTACCTAGGGTAATAATGACAAATAAGAAAGTAATGTTATGTATATTTTGTTAATGAAGGAATGTACTCATAAATATAAGATAGGGAGTTAATAATAAACACACCCAAATGTATAGTGATAAAAATAATAAAAAACCAGTAAATCATACCCTGAGGCAAATAAAGGCCACAGTTAATAACCAAAAGTGATCATTAGTGAAGGGAAAATAAAATAAACACTTATAACCAGTAACCCCATGATGATATTAACATAAATAAACAACCCAGTGAATAATCAAGCGAGTGGAAGAAAGAGTATATTAATACAAAAGTGGTGACATGTAGTGATAGCATGTTGCATATAATAAGTGAAAGTGAATAAATCAAAAACCTTCTATGAAGGAAAAAGTGTAGTTGGTGAACTTAAAAAGTATTCTAGTTAGTAGACTGTATTAGAATAACTGGAAGACCTGTGATAACTTTGTACTAGCAAGTAAGAGGAACTCATTATAATGTGATTAAGTTAAGCAATAGTTACTAAGAATTATAGGGTAAGATAGAAATTAAGTCATTGGAATGAAAGGCAGACAAGAAAGATAGACACTGTTTTATAGTGAAGGAATGAGGGAATAGAGTATATTGTGAAAAGTACAGTTTAATAGTAGTATAATAAGAGTGTTATTATTGTTTAAAAAACCAATATAATATAATGAATCATCAGTTGAACCAGATAGTAGTAAGGAATAGAAAGGTAGTTAGAAGTTTTATTTCAGGCTTGAACCTATCAAGAAAATATTTAATATTATAATAAGAGGTGTAGTTAGAAACACCAATGTTTATTACTTGTTTCTGTTAAAAAATTGTTTTAAAGTACCAAATATAAAGGTAAGAAGTTACAAAGAAATGTTAGATAGTAGTATAGGAAAATCTAGGCTCTAGGCCTGACAGTTAATGATGAATTTAGTAAATTAAAGAACAAACAATAGCCCAATATCAAAGCAGAATATACCAAATGTTTAAACAAGTTAAGTGGGTATTCCTAATACCAAAATGTATAAATAACATCCAATTTTGGATAAAATATATATAAAATATAAATAAGGAAAATAACAAAAATGTGATTAGCTACCCAAAAGTAACCATGAGGGGTATTATCAAAATGATCCTTATCAAAAATTATGAACAATGGTATTCATGTAATAAACCTAGCTATTAATATAAGGAAGAAATCTTAATTTGAAGATATTTTGTAGATTTAAACTAAAATAAGACGTTAGAATATAACAATGACATAAATTAACGACCAATGAGAATTAGCATAATTTATTAGGTAACCATAGCAACCGAAATTTATTGCCAAAAAACCGTTGAATTTTCGTTAATCCATTATTGACCGACGCCGAGGGCGGATGTATGCAGCTCTCAACCAAAATTGTATCATAAATAAGCAAATTTTGACGGAAATCATATGAAAAGAAGATAGTATTAGCAGTCCATAGAAAACCTGATAATATATTTATTATTAAAATTTTCACAAACCAAAATTATCCGTGGAAATCAAGAAGACTTCTGGAATAATAGCTGACGACTCATCCCGAAGGAAGACCAGAGTGACCTACTTCAACCCAAGAAGACGGACGATTGCAGAACGAGTACGAAGCCGAACTTTATGGAAAAACCCGTCTGAACGAGATTGACGAATATCCGAAGAATAGAAGACGACCAGATCCATCCGGAAGAAGCAGACGAGCATCGTGGAAGCCCCAGCGAGAATCGATGAGTATAAAACACTAATTTCACTAAAACGAATTCCCAATTTTTCTATCCATAATAACAAATCACAATTTTCACTTCACTGATCACTATTCTGAACTAGAACTGAAAGTATTTATAATATCACTATTATTGAACTTTAATCAATTGATAGTTATAAATAATTAATAAACATAACTTGTTGACAAAATCCTAACCAAAAATTAGACTAACTCTCATTGTTGATTACTTACTTGGATGTATTAAAATATTAAATATTGTGTACCTAGTTTTAAGAATTATTATAAATTTGTGCATTTTAGCCGTAATCCAATACTTATGTAGCCAAAAGGACTTATTAACACCCCCTGGGTAAAACATTTTATTGTAAACCAACGGTACTCGCCAAGCGGCGTGTACATGACACATTTAAACTGAGCCTGCCAACTGAGCAACTGTAAAAGCCGGTGCTAAGATCAAATAATGTACTACTAACTAACTGAAAACTATTAAAGGGTTAATAAATATTATTATTCTGCAACGCTGTATGCTTGATTCGTACAAATTAAGATAATACATAGAAAATTATTGAAGTGAAAACAACAACCATCACAGTTAGCGAAGTCGACACTGAAAGACGGCGTGCGCCAATCAGGTGGCGAGGCGGCAATATTCAAACCAAACGCCGAGAGATACGGTTTGCCCGTAAATGGTAAGAAAAGGTACAACTCGACTCGCTACACGCAAATAACATTGACAAAAATTATTGAACTTATTAAAAACATCAATCGTACATCTCTACTATACCACGAACCCAACGAGCGAGTTAAAAAACGCTCGTCATGCACACCTTTACCATACGAGTAATAGAACGAGTTACAGAAACACTAATTACATTAAACAACCCCCCCCCCACATAAAACTTTTTATTATAAAGTGGCGCGCCAACTAGTAGGGCTAGGATAACTAAAAAATCATACCATTAAACTTTACAGATTCTAGCGGCGACTACAGAAATGGAACCGGCAAAGCACGATACGAGATACCAGACTAAGATACGCGAGAAGGAGGCGGAAAAGGGAACAAAGAGATCAGAAAAGGAGATCGAGAAAGGTGCCGGAATAGAAGAAAGGGAAATAACTTTGGTGGAAGATGTAGAAGAATTATTAACCCCTATGGAAACAGATAAACCTACACAGCAGGAGGAAGCTGGAGGAAGACCTGATTGGAAACAATTTATGGAATTAATGAGTAGTATGAAGAAGAGTATGGATAACAATTTCAAGAAACAGGATGAGAAATTGGACAGCACTAAGGAAGAATTGAATAAGAAGTTTGAGTCCTTGAACAAAAAATTCGACAGGAATGAGGAGAGTAATAAAAAGAATATTGAAACTTTAGAACGGAAAATGAAGGAGGAGAATAAGCTGATAGGAGAAAAAATAGAGAAGAGTAACGAGAAAACCAGCGAAACTTTGAGACTAATGAAAGAAGATATCGAAACGCTGAACGATAAAATTGAATACAACCAGGATACATTACAGCAACAATTGACGGAGTACAGAGAAGAATTGAAACAGACCGTAATGGAGACGGAAGAGAAGATACAGAAAACCAGCGAAGTAGTGTTGCAAGTCCGAGAAGAAATTTTGATCAAGGTGAATGAAGTCGAAGGTGAAGGTAAAAGGAGGGTTGAAGGACTCCAAAAAGAAACAAACAACAAATTAGAACAAATACAGACCAGTGTCGAAGAGAATTATAGCAAATTGAATGCATCGGTAAGTGAGGTGAAGGACACCACAACTGCCCAAGAAGGGAAAATAGCAGAATTTAGGGCAAGAGAACTACGCCTCCAGGAAGAGATCAATGCGTTGAAGGACTGACCACTAATGAGCTCACACATATCATGCAGTGAGAATAGGGAAACAATCAACTTCAAAAATTACAAACGAAACCCAATTGAATTCATAGAACGGGTAGAAGAGAACCTAGCCCGAACCAGGGAGACACGGTGGATGGTAATCGAGGGCATGATCGACGAAATGTTCAAGGAAGTTCACGACAATTGGTGGACGGCTGTGCGACCAGATATACATAATTTTAATGAATTTAAAAAACTATTCAAGGACAAATACTGGTCGGAGGCGACGCAGCATGTTGTCAGAAATAACATCAGCAACGGCCGATTCGACCCTTACCTGGGACAATCTCCAACCGCCTACTTCTTAGGTAAGGTTAGTGTAGCTAGGAACCTCGAACCTAACATCCCTGAAGAGTGCTTGGTGACCCAATTGGCATACCACTACGACGGAGAAATCACCAAAAGCCATTTGAGTGGAAGAATCAAGACGATTCAAGAGATGGCCGTGTTATTGGGGGAATATGAGCGGGAAAAACATTATGTGTTGAACAGGCAAAAGAACACCCCGAGCTACAGAAACTATGATAATAGAAATCATCCAAGTGGGCCGCAAGGAAACCATACACCGGCTAATCATCCGCCAGCCATCCCCAATAATTATAGAGGGTTTAATAATAATAATAATAACCATAATTATCCAAGGAATAATAACCAGAATTACTTCCACAACAGTAACAATCCAAATAATTCCTACAACAGGGGAAATAACCAAAACGGAGGTGGTTACAACAGGCCCAACAATCAATACCACAATAACAACCAGTCGGGGCCGAAATCAAACATACAGGCGACGGGTAAATTATATAAATGCCGAGAGTAGAAACGACGGAAGACGTGGTTATAGAAGACCAAGGAGCCGGAGTGCTGAAGAAAACAGAAGGAGTCGAGAATGAATAACTTTCAATGACCACTCGGTTGAGAGAATGCAAACCACTGAGGATAATTACCCCATCAGATCAGAGGACCACGCCGAAGGCAACGCCCAACATTTAAACGAGCAGCGGCAGTGAGAATACCACAGGACCCGTCACTGATCCGATCTATTGGGTTATTAACAAGACTGACTAACCAGACGAATGACGAAACAATAACAATAATTCAGAACCACTACCTGAAGAACATCCGTGAGGAGTTAATGGAAGAAAATTCCACATTAATCAAGCACCCGGATAATGAAATTGCTTATGTTATTGCCAAGGTATATGGTGTAACTGTAAAATTTATGATTGACACAGGTGCCAATGTGTCTTTAATTGATACAAATATGTATGATAAAATTCAAAAAGAGAGTAAGATCAGCTTACCCACATTACCAGTAAGTAAAATTGTTTTAATTGGAGCCACTGGAAGGCAGAATAAAACCATTAAGAGACAAGTGTCTCTAGAAGTAATGAGTAATGGTGAGACACTGCCAATGATATTCTTAATAGCTCATAACTTACCATTCGAAATTCTAATTGGTTGTGATATCCTAAGAAAGTATTCTGCAATTATCGATATGAGACTATCAAAAGTAACTATGAAATATGAAGACAGAGAATGGATAGCAGAATTAACAAATTCGTGAGGAAGTCGTAGTACAGCGTGCATGCATGCGAGCGCTCCGAGCGATTCAGTTGTTACGTTTTTATTTATATATATTTTATTTAAAAGATTTTAAATATTTTAAATTATGACAAACCACAAATTGTGGTATACATTTATGTTTTGATTATTGTGTATATGAAGATGGGATTTTATCCCGAAACGCGTCATTAAACGACAGCAGCTAGTGTCACTAAGGTGGACCGAATAAGGTAATTTAATTATATTAACCATAAAGTGACTCGGTACGTAAAACATGAATAGATTAGTTTCAGTAATTTCATTACATGTTTTTTTTACATTCAGATATTCGCACCTACTTCCATTATGCCTCGACATAGAACATTGACAGGTCGGAGTGAGAGACAAAGAAGAAGAAATATATATTCGCGTGAAAGTCAAAATGATAATAGACCAAATGCAAATTTAAATAGTGTAAATAGTATAACATTGACGGGTCGGAGTGAGAGACAAAGAAGAAGGAATATATATTCGCGTGAAAGTCAAAATGATAATAGACCAAATGCAAATTTAAATAGTATAAATAGTATAACATTGACGGGTCGGAGTGAGAGACAAAGAAGAAGGAATATATATTCGCGTGAAAGTCAAAATGATAATAGACCAAATGCAAATTTAAATAGCGTAAATAGTATACAAAATGATGAAATTGTATTGAGGGATACATTTAAATGCGCACTGAATGTCATTCCAAGAAATTTTAATACTTTTGATTGTGGATTAATGCATTTACAATGCAGGTTTTGCAATGCAAAACATTTCAAATCCGAGGTCACTTTAGGTGAAAGGACTGCATTCACTTCATGTTGTCATAAGGGTAAAGCAATATTACCGGCCTTAAGTCAAAATGAATACTTTAAATCATTGTATGATGGACTTACTTCAAATGAACCTTCAATAAAAAGAAAGTCAAAAAATTATTTTGAAAACATTCGTAAATACAATTCATCATTTGCTATGGTTAGCTCAGAAGCTAAAATTTCGGATACAGTTATGCGTGGAGTGTATCATTTTAAAATACATGATGTTTTTTATCACAGACCTGGTCCAATGACTGCTGGATATGGTCGCTCACCATGTTATGCGCAATTATATTTTTATGATGTTGACACTGCTGTCAATTATAGAATACGTGAACACTATAATCAAACATGCAATAACAATATAATGCACGAAATCTCTCTTGAATTGGAACGCATTAATCCTTTCGTTCGGTCATTCATTGCAATGAAAGATCATTGGCAGAGAGTTGAAAATCAAAATAAAGAAATTTGTATGCTCATTAAAGTAAATCGTGATTTAGATCTACGCCGTTATAGTGATGCAGTTCAAACTGATGTAGCAGTAATATTTAGTACAGTTGATGGTGAGCCACCCTTTGAACGAAATATGGTTTCTTTTTCAAAAGTTAATGGTACCATTAAAAATATCTCTGTTTTGGATTCATCATTGGACCCTTTAGAGCTTTAGAGTATCCATTACTTTTTCCAAATGGTGATACTGGGTGGCATATCAATATTTCTCATAATGTACCAACTACATCTAATTCAAGAGCGCCCAGAAATAAATTAACCATGCTTCAGTATGCAGCCTATCGACTTGCAATTAGAGAAGATTTTAGCATGTTGCACCATTCACAAAAATTATTTCTGCAGTGGATAGTTGATATGTATGTGAGAATAGAGGGCACAAGGTTACATTTCATTCGACAAAATCAAACAAGTCTTAGGTCTGAAGTTTACAACAATTTAACTGATTATTTAGAATTGAACCCCAATGCCAATAATGTTGGCCGTAGAGTAATTTTACCATCTTCATTCAATGGATCTCCAAGAAATATGTATCAGAATTATTTAGATGCAATGTCAATTGTACAACATTTCGGAAAGCCTTCTTTGTTTATTACAATGACTTGCAATCCAAGTTGGCCTGAAATAGTTAGCAATATTGGTGTAGGTGAGTCAGCTAATTTTCGACCTGATATTGTTGTGCGTGTATTCAAGTCCAAACTGAAAGCATTAATTGAGGGCCTTACACTAAAAAAAATCTTCGGTAAAGTTGAAGCATTCATTTATACAATTGAGTTTCAAAAGAGAGGATTGCCTCATGCTCACATTTTACTCTCTTTAAATGAGCAAGATAAAATTGTTAACGCTACCGATATTGATAAAGTTGTATCTGCGGAGATTCCTAACATTCAAACACATCCTACATTACATGAATATGTTGTAAAACACATGATGCATGGTCCATGCGGTGTACTTAATCCAAATTCTGTATGTATGAGAGATGGAAAATGCACAAAAGATTATCCAAAACGATTTAATGAATTTACATGTGAATCATTAAATGGATATCCATTATACAGAAGGCGTGATAATGGTATTAATGCTGAAGTTTGCAGTAGTTGCCTCGACAATCGTTATGTTGTACCATACAATCCGTATTTACTTGCCAAATTTAATTGCCATATAAATGTTGAAGTATGCACTACAGTTAAAAGTGTTAAATACATTTATAAATACGTGTATAAAGGCTATGACAGTGCATCTGTTGAATTAGGTTCAGAGAGAAATGAACCAGGTCAAGAAATACAAATTGATGAAGTTAACAATTTTTTAAATGGCCGTTATGTCGGATCAACTGAAGCTGTATGGCGCATCTATGAATTACCAATGCATTTTCAATCACATGTCATCGTTAGACTTGACATTCATTTACCGCGTAGACAGAATGTTTACTTTCGAGAAGGGCAAGAACGTCAAGCAATTGAAAATGCAAGACAAACAAAATTATTAGCATTTTTTGAATTGAATCGATCAGATCCATCAGCGCATGAATATAAGCATATTGAAATTCCTTTGCATTATGTGTGGGAAGATTCCCGAAAAAAATGGAAGAAGAGAAGGCGTGGAGGTGATAAAATCATTACACTCATATATGTAGTATCACCAAAAGACATCGAACTTTTCCATTTACGATTGCTTTTATTATATGTCTGTGGTCCAAAATCATTTGAGGATGTTAGAACATACAATGGAATTATACACACTTCTTTTGTTGAAGCGTGCCATGCTCGCGGCATTGCTTCAAATGATAATGAATGGCGCGAATGTTTAAATGAAGCAAAAGAATTACATTTACCAAAACAAATGCGAAATTTATTTGGTTACATATGTGCATTAAGTGTGCCAGCCAATGCAGTGGTGTTATGGAATGAATTTAAAGTATATCTTAGTGAAGATTTTTTGAGAGATTACAACGAAGCAGTATCCTTTAACACAGCTCTATTAGAAATTGAAGATATTTTGAATGTTCATAATTTGTCATGTCAAGAACTTGGTTTACCAGTTCCCACGTATTCGCAGAGAACAGACGAAGCAAATGCTATTGATCCAATAGAACAAGAGTTTCTGTTTTGTGAGCATTATGAAACTGCAAATATTGAACAGCGTAATAATCTAATTGATCGTGTGATTCGTGAAGTTTTGCACCATGATACTGGATCTAATGTTTTTTGTTTAACCGCTCATGCAGGTTGTGGAAAAACATTCACACAAACAGCAATCATTCACAAATTAAATTCGCTTAATCTTAGTTGCATTGCAACAGCGTTCAGTGGCATAGCTTCAACTCTATTACTTGGAGGTAGAACTTTACACAATGTGTTTAAATTGCCTATACCCATTTTAGAAAATTCTGTAGCGAATATTACCGCAAATAGTAGCTATGGACGTTACATAAATTCATCATCATTGATAATTATTGATGAAATTTCTATGTGCCCACTGCAAGTGTTGAAAATCATAGATAGGTTATTGCAGGATCTATGCGATGAAAATGATAAACATAAACCATTTGGAGGGAAAACGATACTTCTGTGTGGTGATTTTTGGCAAATCTTACCAGTTGTCCCACATGGATCACGTGCAACTTTAATTGAAAATTGTGTCACAAGTTGGCATATATTTGTTTATTTTCATAAAGTAATGTTTACTCAAAATATGAGAGCCTTACCAAGCGAAATAGAATTTGTCGAATTCTTGAAAAAAATTGGTAATGATGAAGCCCCACAATTCCCTCAGTTTGGTGAAAATATTATTGAAATACCTCAGCAATTAATAGGAGATGAAAATAATAATATTAATGAGGTGTATGGAAATATTTCCGAAAACATACTCTCAGATAACATATTGAAGTCAGTTATTTTAGCACCTAAAAATGATGATTGTACTTTTATTAATACTGATATACTTAATCGAATACCAGGTGAACAGAAAACATATCATAGCTACGATAAAATAATTTGTGATGATGACAATGAAATCAATAACTATCCAGTAGAGTTTTTGAATTCTTTGACTATTAGTGGTTTGCCACCACATAAGTTAACATTGAAAGTTAATTGCATCGTTTTACTGATCAGAAACTTAAATACAAAGGAAGCATTAGTCAATGGAACAAGAATGCGCATCAAGTGTATGCATCGTAATGCTATTGATTGCGAAGTTTTAACTGGAACCGCACGCAATTATAGAATTTTGATTCCACGTGTAAATTTAACATATTCCGGTACTGTTTTACCATTTAACTTTTAAAGAACTCAATTTCCAATTATACCTGCATTTGCGATGACAATAAATAAGTCTCAAGGACAAACATTCGAAAAAATTGGAATTTTATTGAGGCAACCAGTTTTTACACATGGTCAATTGTACGTCGCAGCAAGTAGAGTTCGATCATTCGATGGTTTGAGATTTTATATTTCCGAATATAATGGCCAAGGGCATTTAGCAAATGATGAAAGAGTTTTTACAAAAAACATCGTTTACACAGAAGTTCTGAATCATTAAATTCACTTTCAAACTATTTTAAGTTCAATGGACAACATTTATTTTTTTAACCGTCTGGTTTTTTGATTTAATGAAAAATATATGAAAAAATACAAGGCACGTATTTTTTATTTCATTTTTGATGTGAAACATCTATTGGCGTGCCTTGGCAGTAAAACCGACTCATATGCCATGACGGCAAACGGCATGACGCTCTCTTATGCCGTCATGCCCCCTCTACGCCACCGCTCTCGACTCCCTTGTGTGCGCGTGCGCGTATACTATACACTTCGTTGCTTCTCTGTGTGAGTTGTGTACTGCGTGTGGCTTTCTATTCGACTATAGTATACTTGACGGATTCACCGCTTGTATACACACTTTGTATTTCTTTGGCCTTAATATTATTGTTTTTTAAAGGACATTGTTAAGTGCTTAAAAGTTTTCGAATCAGTGACAATATTATTGAATCGAAATATGAGTGACAGTGACGATCAAGTGACCAAAAAGAAACAAATAATTAATGATGATCAAAGTGCAGGCTGCAGTAAAATGTCTAATACGTGTGCACAACGTTTGCTTTATGAAACACAATCTACCAATTCAAACCAAAGGTTAGTAAATCATCTCTTAAAATATTATTTTATTACTATTCTATTTTATTTGTTCATTTGAGGTTAGAAATGTGTTTACTGATGTCAACAAGCGGTTTATTTTCTGCGCATGCGTACACAAAACGCGAGATATATATATCCACGTGTTTTAACTCCTTTCTCTGTGTGTGTGGCTTCTATTTTTATAAAAATTTAAAACTAATAAAATTTTACTTTATTTTTTCAGTACACAAACAACGCAAGAGATAGGTGATATTATAATTGAAACTAACAATGACCAAAATACATCTAATTCGAGGCATATCGTACCAGTGAGGTATTGATATTTTTTTATCTTACATTTTATTATTACAAATATTTATTTAGTATTGTTTTCATTATTTTCAAAATATTATATTTGTCATTTAGAGTGGACAATAAGGCTGCTGAACGTAGTTGTTTGTATCGAGAGCGACACCGAGAAGAGATCAATCAGCGAAGAAAAGACATCAGGCAACGTCAACAAAATTCACACCAAATCCATACTGTATCTAATGTACACAACACAGACGAAATTGAACAAATTACTCAAGCAACATCGAATAATCAACTAAGTTCAAATTCACATACACAGAGCCAACAACGATGCTATGAAAGGCACAAAGAAGAAATAAACAAGCGCAAAAGAGACAGTAGGCTAAAGCAAAATATTTCACAGTCGATTCCTGCTACCGCTGCTGAACGTAATCGTAATTATCGAGAGCGAAACAGACAAGAAATTAACGAGCAGAGAAGAGACAGCAGGCTACGTCAACAAAATGTACAGCGAATACATACAGAATGTAATATAAACAACATAGACGCTATTGAACAAATTACAAAAGCAACACCAAATGACCAACAAAGTTTGAATTCTTCGAATGATAATATCATACAAGAAATAGCACAGAATTTCACCAGCACTCCACAACAACACAATACACAACATTTTGAAGAAACACAAAATGACAGGGTTCAAACAACAACAGCAGCTTTTCAGACAACAGAAGGTCAAAATTCTAATTCTTACAGTAACTTTCATTTACATAAATTCGCTCACAAATACTTTATCGATAACTTTAAAAATAATCAGTTCGGACACGCTTGCTCAATCTGTGATAGACTTTGGTTTGAGAGAGATTTGAAGAAACCTACATCTGTACATGAAAATATTATTAACAGAATAACTGATATACAAGATACTTCTACACTTAAATTTTGCTCTATGTGTAAATCGGCTCTTGATAAAAATAAAATTCCTAATTTCTCAGTTTATAATGGTTTCTGCTATCCTGAAAAACCACAGTATTTACCAACGCTTGAGTTTGTTACCGAAAGACTTCTATCTCCTCGTATTCCTTTCATGCAAATAAGGAGATTGAGGCATGTTCATGGGCAATTTGGAATATATGGACAAATAATCAACGTTCCTGTTACAGTTGATACAATGGTAAATTCTCTTCCAAGAAGTATCAATGATGAGCATAGCGTTTATGTACATATTAAAAAAAAATTATTCATAAAAGTAGTTTTGTTCATGGATTAGTTAACATCAAATCAATTAAATTGTGGCTACAGCACTTGCTTACTACACCTTTATATCAACATTATAAAATAACAGTCAACAAATCATTTTTTAATCAAGATATACCACATATTTCTCAAGAAAATATTGATGATTTTAGTGAGAATATTGATAATGAAGAAAGTCTTACTGCGGAGCAACAAACTTCAATATGGAATGAAGAAAAATACTTAAGACTAGCGCCAGGACAACACAACACACCACAGAGTTTACTATTCGACGAGCATGCTGAAAAATTGTCATTTCCTAGTATTTATATAGGACAATTTCGACAATTTAAAGATGGAGTCACAGTTACGCCATTTATGATGGCATCTAGCGAACTACGATGTCAAGATCGCAGAGGAGTAGATCCATACCATTTGTTATATATGGCTGTAAAAATAATGAGACTACGAGTTCGTGACAGCTTGACTATAGCGTTTAAACATGTTGGTACGGATACTAACATAACCAAGGAACAGGTGCAGTCTGAAGAATACATTAATAATTGCATTGAGTCTAATTTAGCTTTTTTACGATCAATACCTAATTCTGTCTGGTACTGGTCTGAAAAAAAAGAGATTTATTTGCAATAATATGACAGATAGGAAAGCCAACTGCATTCATGACACTAAGTGCTAATGAAATTGGGTGGCCGGATTTATTGAAACTGTTATATACTTTAGCCCACATCAGAGAAGGTATTCAAGAATTCATTGCATCAGAATTAAGTTTCATTGAAAAAAGTTCATTAATTAACAATGACGCTGTAACATGTGCTATTTATTTTAACAAATTAGTCAACGTGATTATGACAATATTACAATCAAAAAAATTCAGTCCTTTTGGAAAATATAGAGTTATCAACTATTTTAAACGAATAGAATTTCAGCATCGAGGAAGCCCCCATGCTCATATTTTGTTATGGCTTGATAATGCGCCAGATGATATTCTTGGAAAAGACCAAGATGAAGCAACAGAAATGATTGACAGCTTAGTATCAGTATCCTCGGCGGAAGCATCAGGAAATATTAAACTAATCACTCATAAACACACCTTCACATGCTACAAAAAAGTCACTGCTAATTCACGACAAAAATGCAGATTTGATGCACCATTTATGCCCTGTAAATTTACAATGATTTTGACACCAATGGAAAAAACAGATCCAAATTTCAAAGAATACTCGAAACGTTATGCTGAAATTAGAATGAATTTAGAAAGCAACGAATATAGCAGTTTTGATGATTACTATGAAAGTAATAATATTCGGTCAGATGAAGAATACAAAAACATAATCAGATCGGGCATTACTAGACCACGAATTTGTTATAAACGACATCCTTCAGAAAAATTGCACAATACATTTAATCCATTTGTTTTTAACGTATTAAAATCAAACATGGATTTCCAGATAATCACTGAAGAATATTCTTGTGCTGCGTATGTTGTCGAGTATGTAAATAAGACGAACAGAGGAATTAGCAATTTACAACGTAACATTATAGAAGTTATGAATGAACATCCAGAATTCGACATTGTTGAAATAACTCGTAAAATGAGTGTTGATATGCTGAATTCTGTTGAGATGACTAGTCAAGAAGCTGCTTGGTATCTTCTTAGAGAACCAATGTCAAAATCTTCAGTGGTAGTTCAATATATCAATACTTGTTGGCCAATCGAGCGACAAAGAATTAAAAAAACATTAAAACAAATAAGTGAACTTGGTGATGACTCTACTGACATTTGGAAGGAGGATTGGTATGAAAAATATCAAAAATGGCCAGACGATTTGGAAAATGTTACTTTAGCACAATTTGTTTCTAAATATACTAAAAACAATAGTGGAGTTTATGTAGAATGAAAACAGCCACGAATTATTCGTTACAGAAACTATGATATTGGTCAGGACTACAACGAGTACAGAAGGGAAATGGTGACTTTACATTTGCCGTTAGAAATGAGGATACGGAAATTTTAGCAGACATGAAATTCATTACCGTATATGATGAAAACGAAAATACTATTTTACAAAGACGAAAAGAGTTTGAGTCTAATATTGATATTCAAAAAACTATTGATATATGCCGACAACTATGTCGCCAAGATGATCAATTGAATGATGACGAGTTAGAATCAAGACATCGCTACATCATTTCCAGAACCAAATCCTTTTCAAGAATTATATAAAAACCCAAATGCTGCGGTTAATGAAGATTTACGTATAGCTACACTTAAAAGTTTAGGAGCAATTGCTAAAAGAAGAGAAAATATAATGAACTTTGATCAATTTTGTGACCTCATGAGAAGTGCTAATGAAAAACAAAAAAATTTACTTTTGCACGTCATCCATCACATTTTATCTGCAGAGAAATTGCCTTTACAAATATTTTTCACTGGGCCAGCTGGATGCGGAAAAGCTTTCGTTATTAAATTGATAATGGAAATATACAATAGATTCTCAAATAATGACGGCTTCTGCAATGCATACATTACGTGTGCTTCCACTGGCAAAGCTGCAGTAGCCATTGACGGAACTACAGTTCATACAGCATTAAAAATATCATTATCTAAACTACTTCCATTGTCAATGGAAACGGCACAACAGTATCGATGTTTATTTAAATACGTTAAAGTGTTAATAGTTGATGAAATAAGTATGATTGGTGCTGAACTTTTAAATCAAATTGATTCAAGGTTAAAGCAAATAACTGGAAATTTTGAAAGTAACTTTGGAGGACTAGACATCATTCTTATTGGAGACTTGCGACAATTACCTCCAGTCAGAGCTACTCCAATTTACAAGCAGCCAAAACAACGAATGGTTGGACCTTTCCTGTGGCGAGAATTAAAATTCTACGAATTAACTCAAGTTATGCGACAAACTAATGTAATTTTTGCTTCTATCCTTACAAAAATTGGTAATGGATCCATTCTAGATGATGATGAATTGGCCATTATCGAGTCAAGATTTTTTACGAAGGAAGAAGTTACACAGCGCTGCCCAAATGGGGTTCGATTATTTCAAGAAAACGCATCGGTCAATGAATACAACGTATCTATTTTGCAACAAGCTCAAGATAAACATGTTTCCATTGCAATAGATATTATTAGTGGCTGTGCTAACCATGAACAGGAAGGATTTGTGAGGCAAAAATTACACGAGATGTCAGTGATTGACACAGGTGGATTGCCATACAAAATTATTTTTGTAATTGGAAAACCTTACATTATTACAACAAACATAGACGTTACAGATGGTGCTGTTGGAACTTTGGTTCATATAGAACAGAATGAACAAAATGAAATTACTCGTGTATGGCTGGTTTTTCCTGATAAAAGAACTGGTACAGTTGCCAGAAAAAAAGCTGCTGGATTCATTGCAGAACACAATATCGATAAACGAGCCGTTCCTATTATACGTCGACCTACAAGTATTCATCTTAACAACAACAAAACAATTGTGGGAAAAAGAAATCACTTTCCTACGATATCCGGATGTGCCATGACTATTCATAAGTCTCAAGGAGCTACATATGATGAGATAGTCTATGAGTATAGTAAAACTCATTCTATTCAGTTATTATATGTCGCTTTATCGTGAGTTACTAGTATTGAAGGTTTGTTCATATGTAACCGTAATGATGATTTAAGATTTTACCATGGAAGAAGAATTCATCCATCAATTTTGTCTTTGCAAGAAGAATTTAAAAGACTATCCTTGAATAGACTTAATACTTTGCAAGAAATGATTACTAATTTCATTACATCGAGAGAGGGATTGACAATATTAACTTTAAACTGTCAAAGTCTCAAAAAACATGCTTCAGATATGCA
This sequence comes from Magicicada septendecula, assembly GCA_034769895.1. Taxonomy (NCBI): domain Eukaryota; kingdom Metazoa; phylum Arthropoda; class Insecta; order Hemiptera; family Cicadidae; genus Magicicada; species Magicicada septendecula. The sequence goes on from CM068374.1 coordinate 17,269,470, forward strand.
AGATTCTGTTTCTCAAAAAAGTGACTTTTTATTATTATCAGAAACATGCCTTTCTAATGAAAAAGAAGTTCAACTACCTGATTTCGATTGCATAGTAAAATTTAAACGGGAAGATGTTAGAGCTGCGGGAGTTGCGATATATCAAAACAAAAACATAGCCCGAATTACTACGACGAATATAGAACTTACAATACGAAATACACGTGAACTTAATGTTACCCAAGCAGCTATTGGTGATATATGTGCTTCTCAAGTTAAAATGGATGATGGGAGAGAATTCCTTATGGTTGTTGTGTATATTTCACCAAATCAAAAAGTCACAGAAATCATAAAATTTTTATACCGTCGTTTACTCATATATAGTCGCGAAGGTTCAAGGATTTTAGGAGATAATTTAGACGAACTTCCGATGATTTTAGCAGGAGATTTTAATGTTAATTTTGCAACAAACGATTCAATCCCTTTGACAACATTCCTTGAGCAAAAATTTGATTTGAAAATCAATAATAAGCCAACTGAACCAACAACTAGATATGGAACGACAATCGATGCTGTATTTTCAAGATACATCACGTCTACTACTTTTGTTACATACTTTAGTTATCATCGGCCAATCATTTCTTTAATACCGTCTAAAACACCTTCAACAGCTACTATTACAGAAATCACAGAAGATACGTCAAATAATATTCCGTAACTGCATTGTAAAACAGTCTATATTAAAAATATTTACTTCTCTTGTATTTATATTCTGTAATTATTATTATAATTAGAATAATAAGAAAAATATATTGATTTTATTAACGAAACTCTTGTATTTATATTCTGTAATTATTATAATTAGAATAATAAGAAATATATATTGATTTTATTAACGAAACTCTGTTTTTTTTTTATTTATTTTACTCCATATTTCTTTATTGGTTTTCATTAACTATAAATTCTACCATCAACTTTGATGTTTCACATCTGCCGGGCGTCCCGTGACGGCCAATTTTTTTTTTATTTTGTATTAATTTTTTATTTAAATTTTATATAATTCGAAAAAGATAGGCAAAATAACTGTGTAGCCTTGGCGAAACCTGGTCAGTAAGGCAGTAAAAAAACCCAAGGAAATGTCAAAAAACGAGTTATTGCTTTTTAAATATGGCTTAGCCAAGCTAAACCTCATTTTTCCTATCTTTCATATTTTTCAAATAACTCGAAAATTAATGCATAGAAAAAAAAATTATATAAGCTATGTAGCAGATAATCTTCAAACTGTTTTCGAATTTTGTACCTTAACAAAAATGAAATGTAATCCACTGGAATTGAAAACAATGTATCTTATACTTCTATGAATGTCAAGTCTCATTTTTATTAGCGTTTATTTGATTCAATAATAACATGAAAAAATTAAAACTGACAATGAATTATATCAAAAAATAAATACGAATACAAGCTGTAATTGTGTTTTTTTTTCAACTGTTACTAACATTAAATTTTAAATTTCATAGGTATTGCAGGGAATTAAGGCAAACAACACACGCTAATGACGTATTTGTACACGCTCGCAGCTGACGTAATAGAACAAAATTCAAAAAAATTATATGCAATGATTATAGAGGTATACTCTTTGACAAAAGAAACTCAATAATGTTCAAACTTAAAAATTTAATGAATTACGGTCGAATTTCGACCACTGGGCTACCACTAGTACTGTATAATTGTTTGTAGTGCTGATTTTGAGTCTGCAAGAATACAGATCTTCATATATTCCAAGGATAAACAATGCTGTAGAGCAGCTGATATTGCCAGAAATTCAGTGTCCAATGAGGATCCGGAGGATGAGGTGATGTAATATTTTTCTCTGGTCTTAGGAACATAGTAGCCAGCACCCTGACAGGGCCTCATTCAAGCACAGTGAACCATCTGTATAGATGTGTAGGTGGTCATTGTAATTTTCTTCTATTGTATGCAGGGTCACTTGCTTAAAAAATTCTGGTCCCAGTCTTTGTAACATCTCCCGGCGAGAAATTAAAACATTTGGTGGAGTCCATGCCCATGGTGGCATACAGTTCACAAAAGGTCTTTCTTCAGGAGTTAACTGTCCTGTCCTTGGCATATTCTATATACTGTTTGGCTAAAGGATTGCTTATGTTTGTTTCCAGTAGAGACAATATGGTGAGAGGGATGGCTGTTTGGAAAAGTTTGGTTCTTTAAAAATTTGATCCATATTCTTTTATCAATTTTAATATTGAGTGGTTCCACATTCAGTTCTATTCCTAGAGCATTTTTTGGAGTAGTAAGGGGACATCCGAGACGAAGACGCAAGGCAGAGTTCTGAATCACATCCAGCTTTTTCTTGTGCGATGGTGCTGCGCCTCCCCAGACCTTGCAAGCATAAATAACTTTTGGCAGTATGTAAGATATATATAGTTGTCTCAACGTGACTGTATCTCCTCCCCAACATCTACCTGCCACTGCTTTCAATAAGTTAATTCCCTTCAGGCTTTTATCTGTCACAGTTTCAGTGTGTTTTTTCCAAATAAGTTACTCATCCACAGTCACTCCCAAAATTTTTGGATGTGGGTTGTACTTAATATTTTTGCCAAACAAGAGACTTTCAGGTTTATATTCTTTAAGAGAATATTTTGTAGTGAATAAGGTACATTCGGTTTTTTCAGAAGAGATCTTCATACTCCATTATACTAGTTTATGTTATAGATGTTTTTATATACTTTACATTATACTGGCAATTTCATATTTTATATTATTTGTGAATTGGTTACTGTCAATTAGACACAAAAGCTCACTGAATGTTATGTAATCACCTTTGTACTACACATATTTCATATATATTTAGACCTACATTGGTTTCAGTGACAAGTAATTGACTTGTAAGTTGTCTTCAAACAAAAGTATATTCTACACAATTTATAATTCTCCAGTAATGGTACATTCTATTTTAAACAGTAGAACATGTACCTCTGTTAAACTGTTTACCTGAGACTTTCCAATTCCCCCCTTGGTCATACACTACATCTACCCCTGCTCTGCCAAACATACATTTCAAACCTGTCAATTCAAATCTAACCTCTGAAGCTGCCACAACTGACGGAACAGTTGTCAGGAAAACAAAGAGTACCGTACCTGTAGAACTATACCAAGTGTTTATTCTACCAATATAATGTTGTACCAAGTGTCGAGCAACCGTTCGATCAGTATAACTTTAGAAGTTTGTTCATATATGTGAAAATATACAACTATTTATTTATTTGTATAAAGTTAAAAAGTATAACTAATTTAAAGATAATAGTGTAGAATGCAATAGTTGAAAATGATAAGCAAGTAAACAGACTGAGATTACAATTTGTATCATGTTTTGTTATTCAGTTTGTTTAGTACATAACGACCTACAATTTTAGAACTGACTGCCGCAGTAAGTGTATAAACTCATCTAACTTTAGATAAGTGCAGAAATGAAACTCTCCAGTCTAAGGGATGGTTTAATCTAGCAGTTTATCTTGTAGAATCACTGTCAGTGAAACTCACCGCTATAAATATAAAGCAATGCAGTTAACCATACACTTTGATCATTACTTCAACAAGTACGTTCAATGTTTATTACTTCTGGTTGTAACATTTTCTTTGATTATAACTAAAGCTTAAGACAAAAATTTTGGAGTTTTGAATAACACAAGTGACAAAGTCAGCCAGTGTTCAAAAAGTTAAGCAAATAAAGATGTAACGGGCCTATTTTTGGGGTAATAAAGCAATTTGTATTTTTTTTCATAAAGTAAATAATATTTTTCAACATTTGGGACAAAATTTATAGACACAGCATTGAAATTCTATAATGAATTGGTAATATCTACACTTATTTATGACAGCAAAACATCAGATTTAACTCAAGTACAAGAAGAACAAACCGATTATAAGAGGTGAGTTACAGGATATATGATGAGAAATGTAGCAATAAGAGAAAAGCTTCAAATAGTCAATTTCTTGTATTGTGCTCTTGTATATTAAATAAACAAAGAGTACCAACATGTTTAATTAGTCTTTGTTAATTACAAAACTAATTTAGTAAGTAATATACAAATCATAAATGGCAAGCATGTTATCCATTGCTCTAATCTTTTTCAGTTACTAAAAAACTTTGAATAGTTCTTGAGTGTAATGCACAGTTGCCAATATAATGAAATGAAATAATGAAGACAATAATGATACTCTTTGTAAAAAAATTAAATAATTATTTGTTTAAATAAAAATGTCCATGTATTCATATGTTTCAGTCTAAAATTTTACTCAAAGTTCCCGCTTAACAATGTTTGGAGATGGGATAACATTTATGCTAGTTAGGCATTTTTTAATGAGACTGGCATAAGGTACTGTAGAAACATCAAGACCCTGACACCAAGTTATCACAACAATAACTACTAACTTCATCATTAAATAGTAAAATTTAAATAGACTAAAGTATCAAAATGTTTACCTTTCACTTGTATGTTTCCCACAAAAAATACACAGTATATCCTAAACACTACATGCTTATCATAAAGAAATTTCATAATAGATAATATATGCAAAAACAGTGTAATACCAAAACTTTGTTTTTGATTAAATAATACAAAATTTTTACCCCAGTCACACTAGTTACCCTGCACAATTGAGTAAATTTTGTGAACTGACAGTAAAAAATTAAGAATATGTTTTGATATATAAGTAAAGTTATGTTACCATTATCAGAGCATTAGCCAGGCATTGTTATAGTTTCATTATCATAAGAACGTGTTTCATTGTACACAATTAATGATAAGGAAAAAAACCAGCACACAACCATATTAATGAGTATTCACACGATATCCAAATCATACTGACCAGTGAGAAGTCTCTCACGTAGACAAACATTTTCAACAATACCCTGTAGTCCTAGGCACATCCCAAGTACCCAGTTATGTTGCATGAAGCTTCAGTTAACACATACTCAAACTTCAAAAGAATATTTATTCTCTATTAATGATGTAAAACAGATAATAACCTGTACAATTTTGTTGTTAGCACTTTATTTTGTTGATATCACAAAAACCAGATGTTTTGTGTGGAACAATACAAATCAGTATCCATATGTGAAAATTAAAAAAATAATAAAAATTAAATTAAGAAAAATTAACACACTGACGGCAACACACATATGTGATCCAATGGGGAAACACTAAATACAGATTATAAAATATAAACTATATTAAAATTGTATATAGTCATCATTATCAGAATCATCATTATCTCGCCATTAGGCTTATATGGTTCTTAGATTTTGTTGTCCGTGATGTGTCCAACTATCAATAATGATTTGTATACAGTTTTCCAACACCAAACACTAATATGTTAGATAAAAATTGACAGCTTCTAGACAGCGATTGAACTAAAACACTCGTATCACTGTTGTCACCTTCTTTACTTACCGGTACCATAAATAATTTTTCACAAATAAAAATATTTTATTGGGTTTTGTTGTCCATGACATGTCCGATGTTATCAAATAACTATATAAAATAATACTGACATGGAACACAATTATTTTTAATAGAAATGATTAATGTTTACCTTACTACTTTAACTAGCTTTCATTCATTATGAGCTTTATCAGAAATATAAATCGTTAGGAATGCTGTCTGTCCAGCTTTTGGTGATGGCACCATTGTTCAAAAGACAATTGTTGTGTGTGTGTTATGTATATGTTCAAATAGTATGTGTAATTAAATTGTGTCTGTTCATTTAGGATGTTGTTTCTATGCATTTTTGTGTGCTTGTATATTTCTAGTTATTCAAGCATGTCTAGTTTTCAGCCTTTTCTGTGTATGTGTAGGATTCCCATGTTTCTTTTTATGTTTCTACATATGTGGTCTGCCTCAATGAGATAGTTTGCAAAGGTGGAGCGTAATGCTTTTGTATGTTCAATGTATCTCTGTTTGAAGTTGTGTCCTGTCTCACCTATGTAGAATTTGTTACATCCTAAGCAGTTTAAGTTTGTAAAAACCAGGTAAACCAAATTTCTTTAGCTGTTTGTGTTTTTTTACAGTGTGTATTCTGTTTTGTTTGTAGTTCTGTCTGCAATGGTATATCCTGATTTTTAAAATTTATTTAATATTTCAATTATTGTTTTACCTCAAAATATGTTTATTCTTATTTGGTACATGTTTTGGAACTCTGTTGTTCTCATCCTCAGCCATCTTAACTTTGGATGCAGTTGCATATTGTAACATAACAAAATGTTACCTAACCTAAACATATACTATCAGGTTTAATAAATGCATAATGATAATATAAATAGATAAGGTAATGATAAAAATAACCAAGAAGAGAGGAATCATGGAAGAAGAAGGAAGCAGAAGTGCCACAAGAAACAGTAAGCCCAAATACTGTTTGACACTACAACCAGACTATAACTGACACAAACTGATGGACAAATTTAAATTCACTTTAAGCTGTCAAGCGAGTCAGTGAATAATGTGAACAGAATATGATATGTTACTAAAAAATGATTAAATAAGAATCTGAATAATGTGAGATCAGAATCAGCATTTGGCTGATAATAAATTAAATATGACTAGTAATTATTAAGGCCAAGAACTAAAATTAGCAATGGCCACAAAATGAAAATGAAGCTATATTTCAATCTCAACTATACTTATGACAAATAAACACGTTTGTAAGAGGGAATCTTATACCAATAAGCTACCTCAGCAAAATTACCGAATTGTGAACTAATAAAAGCTTTTAAGGCAGAATTCCAGTATAGACGGTATGCCTTAACAAGGCCTAGACCAAACAATCATCAATGAGATGATTATTAGGAAGTAATAGAAATGTAGGTCATCTACACAAAACAATTGTTATGCTAAAACATAGCAATAAGCATTATTAAAATGATATGATTTATAATTCGATTGTTAGTTAGTAGAATAGAGCAAATTAATGTGAAACGAAATATCATAGTATGTAGGAACAGTTCATTACAATGTCTAAAGTTAAGGTTTATTCATAATGTACAGTAATTAAACATCAGTACAGAATTAATAGTGTTCTCACATAAACGTTCGAGTGATAAAACGCGATGTAGGACACAAACAATATTAGTCAAAGTGTATAATTGCCGATTTTGGTAAACAGACGACAGTGCGAAATAGTGTACCTGAACATTGTTTATGTAGCAATGTCAGTAAAAGTGAAACTAACTCGGTACCAAACTATATCAAATTAAAGAGGACAAAATATTCTTTAATTTGATGGCGATACAGCCCCAATCGCAACTGTATTAAGTGCGTGAAAGGCGTTAGCATCATTTACAAAATATGTTTAAGAAATTTGGTCGTCAATACCAATAACATCGATAGCTGTCAATCACTTTAGTTTTGGCGGTTATAAAAACCGTTTTGACGGTTGGAAAAACCATACGTCACATTCATCACACCTGTCTAAGCCAATGACAAAATTTCTTAGTAATTAACAATGTTGGCTAGAGCCGATCAAGGTATCGACTATAAAAAGAGCCGGAACGAATTTTCAGCAGACACTTCTTAACTGCATTCGGTGTGACAGGTACGCCGATCTCATCTCAACATTTTTAATAACTGATAGCGTCATCACCAGAACACATCAAAGGAAACAGTTCGACAACAACTTACAACTACTTCAAATTATTCTACAAGGAACCATTGTGATTATGTGCAGTATTATTTCATTTTAGTGCGGGAAAAAATAATGAACAGCAGAAAGAATTAAATAGTATTATTTATGATCCTGTAAGTTAGAAGCGGATCGAAATTCTCTGTTCAAGTGCGTGTGTAGTGAATAACGATAATCATTATAATCCGATTATCGAGGTAATAAAAATTAAGATTAAAAAGATTAAAAGATTAAAATCCCAGGTAACAGTGTAATCATTTTCTTCATTTTTTCTACGAGCGCTATAACCTGTACGTTTTAATACACTGATCTGTACTGACGCAAAAACACTGAAACATTTTTTATGTTACACCATGTCTAAATTTATTTTATGAATTTGTCAATATTAGTTAAGCTGAATGTTAGTTATAAGTGTTCTCCAAAATATAACCTTTGTAAATCATAAATCAGGCGTGACGAACGCACAACCTATCAAATAGGTTATTTTTACTTGTTTACTTTATAATAGTAACGTCAAAAACAGTACTAGTCAATATTATATCAGAAAATCATTAGCTATTGTGTAGGCATAAACTTTCTTTTTTGTGTCTCAAAGAACTTACACCTGAGATTTAATTAAAATTAATGTTTAAAGTAAAAAGAAATATCTGGACTTAGCCAGATTTACTGCTTATGTTCTGAGCAAGCCTTACAGGGTATATAATAACTTATTTACAATTGTACATCATTGTATGTTTTTAATTATATTTGTTTGAATTCTCTATCAAGGGTATGAATAAAAACCCATTATTAACAGCATAACTCGACTTAATTTATTTCTAAAAAGTAACTAAATATCTTATTCAGAAAACTCAAACAACCTTCAGTTGTGATTAAATACTTGGAATAGCATTGCCATAAAGGTAATAAACAATTATTTTAATTTCTTTAAATCATTAATTGATTCTATTTATGGGTTTTACACGGGATTTTCCCAAAATAAATCCGTGTGGCGCCCACTATCAAACAAGGTAACTTAACCTTGTAGCTAAAGTGAGTTGGTTTTTGTAAACTGTGTTGACAGCTTATTGAACTTCTAGAAAACACGACCAGGTACGTGAAAGTAGATTATATTATCTCAATTGTCCAGACATTACTAGACGTAACGTACTTAGACTGTTATCGACCTGGAGGAGAAGTTTCACAGCTAGTATCAACAAGACGATCATCATCATCGAGCGACCAACTATTATACTTTACTTTTAAACTTAAGCAAAGCTAGTATTTAAATAATATTAACACCACTATTTTATTTGTTTTATTTAAGGGAATTCTTTTCAGACAATTATAATTCTACAATTGTAAACACACTTTGAGTAACCTCGAATGGTACATTTTAAATCGCTTTTGAAAGTCAGTAACCTTCAATTTTCAACCACTACAAACTTTAATATATTCCTAAATAGTATTTTAAACGTAATTAAATTATATTTAAAACAACAGTCTCGTTTTATTTACGTTACAATATTTGTGTTTTGGTTGGTTGTTGCTATGGTTTCCTGTTGGCTTTTGGTATTTTAATTTGGTATTATTGTGTGTAAGTGTAGTGTATATACAGTCAAGTGCCCATACTTGGGACAGTTTTCAATTTTGAGCTCTAATAACCATGTTAAAAGTATGTTTTAAATCTGAACTAAATGTGCCATTTTTATGAAGAGCCTTAGTACTACACTGCACAACAAGTTACAATTATGTAGGTATGTCCCTTTTCAAAAATAAATAAATAAAATGTTGTTTGTCCCAAGTTGGGGACCACTCCCCTTAACTTGGGACACTTTGTATTTTCAATTGTGTTTCACATAAGGAGCAATGGTAAGTAACTTGGGACACCCATAATCTTTTTAAAAAACGTTTATTTATAAAATGGTGTAACAACCAGGTCAAAAACATGAAAATTACATTTTTTATGAATTTTTTTTAAAGACAGATACATTTTAAGAGCTAAACTTTTTAATTGTCTATAGATAACTTTGATTCAAAAGGCAAAATGTACATTTGAGGCTCAATAATGTACATTTGATTTATATAAAAATAAAAAAAAAAACAGTCTTAAAGTATTACAAATTGCAGGATCTGTTGTGTGATGTGTTTTAAAATTTTGGGAAAGTGAACCTTCCCCTGAAATTACTGATCGGTTTAACAACTTTCTAGATCTTTCAGCTGAGACATTTTCTTCAGTGTCCTCTACATTTGGGAATATAAATGAATTTTGCGAGCCTAAGTAGTTCCTCATATAGCTTATTTTGAATTTGCTGTTCATCTTGTCAACAACTTTTCTGACAAACATCTTTTCACATTCATTTTTCTTTCCTTCATTGTAGGTGAATTTCACAACTACAAAATCATTTTCACATATTGCGCTTTGAGGCTCATCATTACCAATTGCCATTGCTTCAACATCTTGGTAAACTATCCTTTGTTCATCAACAGTGTCCAAATCCAGTTGTTCAATGATATCGTCATCAATGTAGAAAAATCTTCTTCACCAATCGAAGAATTACTGTCGTGTAAAGACATGTTACAGTCACTGTCATCTGAAGTGTCATCATTCTTTTTCTTATTCTTACTTTTTTTAGTCTCAGATTTCTTCTGAATGTTCTTTACTTTTTCAATGTTCCTTTTCTTAGGAGCTTTTTCTTTTTTCTTATTCTTAACACTTTCAGTATTATCCTGCATTACATCATTCTCACTTACACGTTTACCTGGTGTCACGTTGATTTTCTTCTTCCTCGGCTTGGTGGGAGTTTCCTTTTCTCTTGTTAACTTTGTCAAATTTTGTTGCTTCCCTGCTATATACACTTTTCTTCTTGTTCGAGGAAAAAGTGTATATAGCAGGGAAGCAACAAAATTTGACAAAGTTGTGATGAAGACTGCTAACATAGAGAAAATAACTGATAATTTTCTCTTGTTGTTCGTAGGAATTCCTCAAATGAATTAGACCACGCTGCTACTGTTGCGGCAACTTCTTCATTAGAATTTTTTTTCTTTGGTAAACATTCAAGAACTTCGTACTTATTCATAGGAAAAATCCCACTCTTTTTGAAACCAGCTTTTTAAAGCTTTTAGATTTTTAGCAGTGTTTTGCTCAATTGAATCTAGTGTCTTTTTCAAAAGTATTGGAAACAGATCCTTTCTTATTGGTCCTCTGTTTTTTTGTTTTCCACTCGGACAACTGCTGCCTCCAAGCGGTTTTTAAAGGACTGAAAAAAGCAAGCTCCAAGGGTTGACACAAGTGTGTACTATTTGGTGGCAACAGGATGAATCGAATATTATTCTCAATACTAGGGATGAGCATCGATGGCCGATGTTCCAAAAACATCGATGGTTAACGTTCGATGTTCGATGTTTTTACCATCGATGGTTCAGTTGCGATGTTTTCATTCTATCGATGGTTTCGTTTTGATGTTTTCCTTTGAACACTTTTTTTTGAAATGAAGACTTTTTTAAGTTAATTGTTAAATTTAGTTTATTTTAAATCAACAAATTTTTATTTTAGATATTAATGGCTACGTGGTTTGCTCCCTAACCTAGGTAAACGATAAGTACCATGTATATGAGCTAATAGTAGCGTAGTGACGTAATAATATTGTAAAACTAAACAAAACTATTTTATAGGAGACCGTTACATAGGTTTCAACAGTTTCGAAGTTAGCGTTAGCTTACATATGTGACATACGTATGAAATAACAGTTTACCCTTTACGTTAGTCGTATTTGGTTTTCATTCAGATTAAGTTTTAGATTTTTCAGTTATTTTTCATACTGAGTATAGCGTTTTTCTCTTTTAATTGTGATAGTGTTAGAACATAATTTAAATAGTTTATATTTGAATTTTTAATATCATCGGCATCGATCATAATTATCTACCCGTTAATTATGCCACCCAAAAGATATATTGCAGCGTTACAGGTATTTTTAAAATGAATTACACTTCTTTCCATGTACCCTATTTGTATTACTTTATCTCATATTCTGTTCTTTATAGGGGTGGGCTAAACTAGTATTTGAAAGTTACAGGTACCAACGTAACCGTTCCAAAAAAAAATTCAGGGAGTATTCTTGATACTCCCGTCGGATCTTTATTTCGTGAATGCGAAATTACATACGTTACTCTCGTTATTGGGAGATTCTTTTGTTTTGTTTGTCAGAAAGAAAGTTGAAATGAAAGAAAGAAAATTACGCTATACATAACATTTATTCATCGAAATCATTAGTACAAATGGCTAACCTATGAACAATTGGTCGATGGTAACTAAAATATGAAACGTAGGGCATAATCGTCAGACTAAGTTGACGTACAAACGTTAAGTCGATTGTGGTGTTTCCAAGTGTAGTCGGAGAGGTTTGTACAAGTTGTAGATCGTATTCTTGTTGCATATATGGAACCAGCCTATCATTTCTCGGATCGTTGGGATCGACATTGAAATCACCAGTAAGAAATATTGGCGTTGTAATGTCGGGCTCAATTTCCTCAATGACCTTAGATATTGAGCGCCCAAATCTACAAAGACTTCGAAAGAGGAGAAGTTTAATGTATTTTGTTTCTGCATTTGGATGAATATACAATGAGGCAGCAATGAATCTGAAAGAATTATTGACTGTGATTTGTGCCAATGCAATATCGCCTGTGGCAGGTTCCACGTATACACCAAGTCGTTGGGTTATATTGTTTGGTATATTGAAAGGCATAGCACATAGCTTGTTGCTACGACGTTGATAAATTGCAACACCGCCAGCCTTTCTCTTTTGTTGTTGTTGTTCAGTGGGGTTATTATCCATGGCTTCGTGTTCATATGAGATGAGATTATAATTTTCAAGCTGCACAGACTCGTCATTTGTAATCCATGTTTCTGAAACCATAAGAAAATCAGCTCTCGTTAAGACAGGATTCGTTTCAATGTCAAGTTTGTGTGCAACGAGACTTTGCGCATTCATTCCAACGAAGAATATTACAATCGTGTCGTCTTCAATCAAACTGTCGGAGCAATTCATAAACAGTTCAACACGTTTGGTAAGTGTATTAAGTGGATGGCTCTCGAGTCGCAGATATTCATTTCGCATTTCTCTAACAGTTGAGCTGTCGCAACCAAGTCCGTGATAGAATTTAAAGTTGTTGCGCGAGTTCGTAATGTAAAGACCTTCGATGCTTGTTACTCGACTCATTGCAACATAGACCAATTGTATTTGCTGACTTTTGCTGTAGTCATACACAACCGTGTCAAATGTGCGTTCCTGACTTTTGTGTATGGTTATGGCACAAGCGGGTACAATTGGAAATTGCATTCGTTTACAACTTATAGAACCACCGAGTTTGATGTTAGCGCTACGCATACAGATGGGTGTCCAAGTTCGATCTATTAGACCATTGCTGCAAATTACTCTTGGTGCTGCTTTTAGTCTTGCCATTTTGCCGATGTGGGCTTGTGGAAAGTGTAGCCACAATCTGATATAAGGATTGATTTGTGTAGACTCGTCGCGTTGTTGGACTAATTGAACTGCTGTCTCATGAGTGACTTCTTCGATGTACTCAAGTATTCCTATTGCACCATTAACAATTCCATCGTCCACATCAATGTTAGTTGTAATCATATAAGGCATACCACTCTGTAAATTAAGCAGATACGGCAAACCGCCAGTTTCCATCACACTGAGCTTGTGTAATTTGATTCGTGCAGTGCCAAGTTGAGTGCTGTTATTGTAGCCAGTGATCAAATCGGAGGCACTGCTACAAATTCTGTCTGATATTGCAAGTCGATTGTAAGCATCCACATCATGATTTCTATGGAATAGACGTATTGCATTTGGTTCGTGTTCCCTACACCATTCAACTGTTCTGAAACGAGACTCGATCGCTGCCATTTCTTCAGAGTCTAAACGTTTTCCATCACCAATCTTCGTCAAAATTTTAGAGAATAAGAGGTCGCTTTGTCGCATAACCTGAGTGAGCGGATAGAAATCAACTGATTGCCACAATACGCACCCACCCAAGTTGTTTCGTGGTGATTTATAAACGGGGGTAGCATTTACAGGCGGTAATTGCCGAAAATCTCCAGTCAGAATGATATCCATGCCGCCAAATGGTTGATCATATACGCACGTTATTTCATTCAGTCTAGAGTTGATTTTATTGAAAACATCGGACCCAATCATACTTATTTCGTCAACTTTTACACATTTTACTCCAACGAAGGCAGTTCGGAAACACTGCAAAGCTTCATGGGGGAATGAAGTTGATATTCGCATTAGACTTATACGAAACGCAGAGTGAACGGTCGTACCCTGCAAATTTACAGCGGCCTTTCCAGTCGACGCACAAGCAATGTAAGCATCTCGTCGTGTATAGTGTGTTGTTGAGTGTATCGATTATAGGTCTCCATGGCTACACGTAACACATAAGTTTTGCCACTACCGGCTGGCCCAGTGAGATACACTTGGATTGGCGGCGAACCGAATGTATGGATCCGATGTATAATTTCCAATATGAATTCTCGCTGGCGTTTATTAGTACTGCGTAACAGTTTGCAGTAGTCTTCTTTTGAAAGCACATTCGATCGTTTTCGTACAGCAGATATGCCCACAGACGAAGCCTGTGCTGCATCGATGTCATCGTTATTCTCTTGGTTGCCATCATTCAACACGCTACTCATAAAATTATCTCGATTTTTTTGCTCCTCATTTGTCGCATTTTCGTCTATATCGTTATGAATTTCTTGAATTCTTGAATTTCTCGCATCACTTCTTCAATATTTATGTTGGACTCATATTCACGACGTTTAGTCAGAATTGCGGATTCGTTGGTGTCATAGATCTCGACAAACCTATTACGATCGAGTATATCAACTGTCTCATTTCGAAACGGATAGTATAGCGTAACCATTTCCCGTTTGTAATTGACCACATCACTTATATCATATTGTCTGTAACGTATAACACATGGAACTGACCGCTTCTTATTGATAAATCGGACCTCATCATTCTGATCGGCGTTTGGATCGTCACATTCGTCTGGCTGCTGTTGTACTGACTTCTTTCCAGAATACCAAGCTATGAAATCAGCGAAGCATAGATCTTTTAACGATTCATCGCGTTCCTCATAACGTTCGATTTTAGTTTTGGTCCACACATCCGTACTATCATCAGCCAAATTTTCCAAGTCCATTTGACGTTTCAATTTCCTTGATCGTTGTCGTTCTTGTGGCCACACCGTTGGAATATACACAACTTGACGACTACAATGGCTCATCGATTGACGAAGCAAATACCAGGCCGCCTCCTGTGCCGACATTTCGACCGAATTAAGAACTCTCACACCAATCTTGCGTACTAACTCGGTGAAGTCCAACTCCGGATTCTCTTCTTGTAATTTGATGAGTTCTCGTTGCAAATGACTTATTCCACGATTCGCCTTGTTAACATATTCTACAACATATGTCGCACAACTATATTCGTCCAGTATAAATTGCAAGTCACTATTTGAGCCCAACGCTCTGGCTAACCACGGATTGAAAGTATTGGTGTAGATTTCAGACATATTACGTTTGAACAACATCGTTGGCCGTCGCAGTGAAGCTCGAATTGTATCGAGTTATTTGCGCTCTGTCAAATGGTTGTCTACAAGAAATTCTTCAACACTGTCATACACTTTCTGCTCCAGTATTGTTTTTAAACGCTCAGCTGATTTCTGCATGGTAGCTTTTCTCGGATCACCTTTAGCGAGCGGCAACAGTACCATTGTCTTTCGCATTGGCCAATACGGGATTCCAAAGCGACACGTTGATTCTCCACGCTTGGTACAAGTAAACGTATGCTGGTGAGTTTGATTGGAGTACATCTCTGCAGGCAAATCTCCCCTCGATACGCTCGCCAATGTATTCTTCAACTCAATTGTACGTGGCATATCTTCACTGATTGATTCTTTAGGATCATTGTTCAACCACAAGAGTATATGCGCATGTGGACTGCCTCGATGTGCTTAAAGTAATCAACGACTCGATACCGATCACCAAATGGATTCGCCTTTGTCTTACTGCACAACATACTCATCAAAATGTCGACCAGTTTGTTAAACACAATGCAACACGTACCTGGATCTTTATTCACCAAATGACACCGCATTGATCTACTAAGTGCTCAACATTTTGCACATCTTTATACGAATCACTTAGGCGATGCAACACCGACAGCAAACCTGGCCAACGAATTTCATTTGCACTCAACGTAAGAAACACAGTAGGCTTCCCAAGCTGGCGCATCATTGCAAACAAGTCACGCTTACGATCCTGCCAATACTGCATCGAATTTGGAATGGATTTAAGAAATGACAAATTCTTTTCCATGCAATCACGTATGAACTCCTTATCATTTAACATAGCACGAGTCACACTAACTGTGCTGGACGTTTTGAAAGTATGAAACATTCCCTCGACGACTCTCATTCTCAAGATTTTCATCGCCATATACAAGATGTGTTGTGGGATCACACCTCGCCGATCTTTACGTCTAATTTCACTCGTGGCCATCATATAAGGAGTCACTCTTACACCATCTTTGTAGCGACGATCTATACCCAAGTAAATATTTGGAAACGACAATTCCTCGGCGTGTGTATCGTACACAATATTCAACGGCATACTGTGTTGGCCGGGCGCTATATCAAGACAGTTCTCCTCGTTCCACAGAAGTGTATGTTGCCTGGCCACAATGCAATCCGAGTCTAACACTGGTGCCTCTTCTACACAATCCCCATCATCGTCAATTCTGTCGACACATATATTGTCCAACAAAGTTCCATCGATGGTAATTCCATACATACGGTACAACGGCTGTTTCACCAACTACTGCAGCCATTGCATTACATTGGATTTCCGAACATACCCGCTCAAATATGACGATTTGTGCATTAATATCCTCTTGATGTTAACATTTATCGCATAATCGTCGTCCAACTGTCGAGGCAATTGTTTCACCATATTGTTCACATTAACTGGAACATTTATTACTTGACCAATGATGCCATAACTGCCCTCGTGTCGAAGTCGGCGAATTTGCATGAAAGGCAGCCTAGGTGATATCAACCGTTCCTCTACCGGACTCAACACTGGCAAAGTTTTAGGCCGATCAGGATATTTGAAACCGTTAGACACACTCATGGATGGGATTTTATTAGTATCCAAGCATCGACGGCAATTTACACATGCTACCATAGCCTCCACTACTTGGTCGGTGAACTCGCTGCGCAAAATGTTACAGTGTTTAACTTTAACGAGCTTAAGATCCTTCTTGAACCAAAGTCGATTACAAACATCACAACCAAGTCCAAATTCATTGTCAAAGAACATTTTCACAAAGTGGCGATCGCATGCAGCATACTTATTTGTCAAATCGAGCGAAAGGTCTGAACGCGCCATTGACGGACCGATGTTACCGTCCGTACGAGTCTCAGTACTGTCATCCTGCATATCAATGGAATAGTCGTTGCTTTCTACGTCTATTGGACCACTTTCCAAATCCATTCGACACGATGACGAAGTGCTAGGTTGCTCCAAACGTTGTACGCACTCGCTACTTGTACTGGGCGCTCCACTTCCACCATCCAAATTCGAATTCTGGCGTCTTCTTTCCAATTCCTTTTGTTGCAATCGACGTAGCCGACAACGTTCTATATTTGTAAGTCGTGGTGCACGCATTTTGTTCGGAGTTCCAGATTTTACAGCCTTCTTTCTCTTCTGAGGACGCGGCATTTTCACAATATCTCAATATTTTCTGCTTTCCAATGTTAATTTTACATTTCTTGTGTTATTAACGTCTAATTCACGTTCTCAGCTCTCCGTAGACACCTCGATCACTAAAATCGACCAACTCGTTCCGGAGATACAACTGAACTGAGCGCGCGCCGTGCCCACACAAGCCCAAATTTAGACCCCCCACGCGCAGCGCTGTGACGTCACCGCGCAACCCCCCCTCCGCTCGCGACAAACCATTTCCGGTAGTCGACGAAACGGGCTATCCAGTCATAGTTTTAGATATTCTGTAATCCTTATAGTTTTTGCACACGAGGCCCTCGAAAGTACACAAATATTGGTCGCGGCAAAACCTTACATGACACTGAGAACGAACCATAAGATGTTCATTCGCGTTCACATCAAAATAACAGGTACGAATTACGAATACCTGTTATTATACACTTATTATACATATACCTGTATAATTTGTTATAATAAATAAATTGAAATTAAAAGTATTAACAGTGTTACTTTACACTGTGATTTTATTAAACTTTTACTGTTTAAAAGAAAATAAGAGAATTTATAGGCCTATCTCTCTTTGGGAATACTAATTTAAACTTTCACTAGGAGTAAACAAACCTGACATACATTTAAAGAGGTTTCAGTTTTTGTTAAAGGAGGTGGTTTTATGTATGTTTGTTCAAAACACTTTATAATCATTATAATAATAAATAATAATGAACAGATTTAGTTAATTATGAATGTGAGTTAAATTATTTTAACGTCACCTCCCCTTTACCTAACCTGTTCTCAACGAGTTCATCAACAGCCCTGGAAATTCTGATACGGGGAAGTTAGATGTATTTAAATTGTTTTCTTGGGTACAGTGTTGAGGTTTCCACATTCCGCCTGTCAAAATGTGGTGGTGACCCAAGGGCTTTTGGTTTCTCAGAATCTTCTGATGTGGTAAGTGAGTAAAGTATCGGGGTATATTATTCTTCTCTTTAATTATTTTTATTTATTATTCATCCCCAATTATTTCTACTATTACAAACATGTAAAACGCATAGATTTTTATTTGAATTGCAACATTGGCATAAAAACATCGATGTTTTCATACCGATGTTTTTTAAACATCGATGTACTCTTCACGATGTTAAACATCGATGGTTTTCTGGCGATGCTCATCCCTACACAATACACAGCTGGATAATGTTAGCTGAAATGTGGCTCACTAAGTTGTCTCCTATTACATATTTTGGGCCATCCCCAAGTCGCTTAAGGTAAGGGAGAGCAATTGTTTGAAACCAATCATCAAAAATGGGTCCCTCGTACCAGCCTGATTTACTTCTGTTGTATCTAGTACCTTTGTGCCGGCTGTCTAACAACCGGCGCTGATACAAGCAATATATTTAAATAAATATTTAATTCAAACGGGAAAACGGTTAGCTGTTTCTGTGTTTAACGGAAGGCGAAATCTAGTTTGCGGTGGTGCTTACCACGCACTCTAGCGTTCGACTGGAAGCTGGGATTCGGTATTGCGCAGCAGGGGGGGGCGTTCCGGCTTCCCGCGCTAACCTAGCGATCAGCTGTTGTTGGCGCGTGACGTCGACTGGTGGAAGAAATACGCGCGAGTCTTGATTTACCATGCAATCTTACCTGAGACAATGTCCTACTTAGCATCTCTCTGCTATTTACACGAAATATTAACAATAATTGTAATGAGCTATTCATATAGAAAAAGGATTAAACAACAAGACTAAATGGTTTGCGGCAAAAAATAATGGTAAAATCTATTTCTACATTTAATAGAAAAGTAAGCAAGTCTGTCCACATATAACATTGACAAAATGGCACAAGATGTAAAATTAAGTCGGAAAGGAGACGATATTATATATATATATATATATATATATAATTTTTTATTATTCGTTAATTTTATATTAATAGAATTATTTCGATTGTTATTAATTTACTTAGAAACCTTTGATGATACTGATATTTTTCAGTGAAACGTGCGTCAGGTGTTAAAAAGAATATACGAAATTATACTACTTGCAGAAGACAAAAATTGAAAACATCACAAATTATATATATAATATGCCTGCGTGGGTGGGTGCGCGTACGTGCACACGCGTGCGCGCATGAGTGCGTGTATAAACATTTCTATATAGTATAATATATTTGAAACAAGCTTCCAATTATTATAATTATAATCAATATCATAATCATTTTCTTTATCTACATTTTCATTGTTATAACGTTAAAAACTGAAGCTAGTACGTTTAGTTGTAAACATAAATACTTTTACGATTATTTTCTAAAACTTCCGGGCTGAAAGGCCGTGGTCGATTGCTTAAAATGCTGCTAAACGTTTCGGCCGCACCACCGGTGGCCATCTTCAGTAGCAAAAGAAAGAAATGTGTTCGAATAGATGATACGCCGAACACGTCTCCCAATGGACTGGGAACAAGCAACAGTGAGTTACTGCTACGATGCCTCCATTTATAACATTTTGTCCGCTTCAGGTGTATCGCACGGACCAATGAGAAGCCAGCTCGTCATACTCAATTCTGATTGGCCATGGAAAATAGACCATGCCAGACACTATTTAAGGAGATGCTTTCTCCTTGTTCGTGAGTCTACCTAGAGCTGTTGCCCGGGTAGGCTGTGCTACTCTTTTTCGCATTTGCGATTGTGGTTTTTAACCGTTAGTAATATCTTTTTCAATCTGTTTTCTTCATCATCATCATCATCGTTCTTCAACATCATCAGTGTGCTACAATTTCAGAAGTGTATTGTGTCGTGCGCGAGTGTTTTTGTGATTCGTGTGCAGTGCGCGTCTGGTGTTCGTGTTCTTTGTCTGTCAGTGTAGTGATTCAGTGCTGGTGAAAGTTACTCATTCCTAGCCCTTTTTGCGTCTTCGACGTTCATTTCGGTTAATCCCGAGATGGCGTCGAACGCAACTCCCGTTCCTTTGCCGGCACCGCTGGTAACCTTAATGGAAACCTGCGGTACTGGTCCTCGTTCTACCCCGTTACCTTCCCATACAGTTAGTGCAAGTGAAAGTGAAAGTGATGATTGTGCGTCGATGTGTAGTGTGGGGACGGGGGAAGGTGAATTTTCGCTTGTGGAGGGCAAGTCTGCCAAACGCAAGCGAAAATTGGTCGCCAGCCCGCCACCGGCCGCTGCTACGCATCGGGTATCTAGTCCCGGTAACAGCGCCAGCCATCCGACTCGGTCTCCCTCTCAATCTGTGTCCAAGCCTAAAATTCCTCCGATTGTCATTCCCGACAATCGCAATTATAGGGAAATTATCCGTTCCCTGCAGAATCTGCTTCCTTCGGCCAAACTCGAGGCCAGGTGCCAAGGCTCCTCGCTTCGAATTGGGGCCACAACAGTCCCGGACTTCCGATCGGTCCAACAGTTTCTTACCGATCGGAAGATCTCCTTCCATACTTTCGCGCTTCCTTCAGAGCGCGAAATTAAAGTTGTTGTTTCCGGACTTCCTTCCTGGACCGCCCCCGATACCATCAGGCAGGAGCTTGTCGCTTTAGGCTATTCGCCGACGGCGGTAAGTGTACTGCATGCTGGCAAGGGGGAAGATCGCCGTCCTGTGAATAGTTTCCTCGTGAAACTACTCAAAGTAGGCCAGTTCGAGGAGGTCTATGGCCTCCAAAACTTCCTGCACCTTCGGGTGCAAGTTCGTACTTTTGACCCGCGGCCAGGCCCCTCGCAGTGTTTTAACTGTCAGAGGTTTGGCCACTCCAGCTTATTCTGTAATCACCCTCCGCGTTGCGTGCGATGTACTGAGCCTCACCGTGGGTGTGATAAGCCCAAGACGGGGTTCACGGCCATTTGCTGCAACTGCGGCGGGGACCATCCGGCTAGTTATAGAGGATGTAGGGACTTTATATCAGCCATGAAGCTGCAGCGGACTCCTGCTCGCCCTGGCGCGCAGGCAGGCCGTGTTGCAGGTCCCCTCCCTAACCGCAGAGAGGCCTTCCCACCTCTCTCCGGAGCATCATCTCAGGCCCCGGCAGCAGTTCCGGCTGCTCCCAGGGCCCCAGTTCCGCCTGCAGTCGACGTTTCGGCGCCGCCTGCAGTCCCTTCTGTCCCGGCGCCTGCCGGAGCGCCCGGTCCTTCATACGCGGCTGTGGCCGCTACATCAGTCCCGCCTTCCGCTCCTCGGAGCTCCAAACAGAAGCGCACTCGTCGCCGTCAGCGACAAGTTCCACAGGCCTTGCCTGTAAAACCTCAGCGGGCCCCGCCCGCCCCCAGCCATCGACCTAAGCTCCCAACTGAGCAGACCCCACGTCCGTCCCCGAGCCCTGCGCCATCTGCAACACCGGCCGAGGCCAGCCAGGTCCGTCTTCCGGAATCTCGGGAATCTTCCCGGGCCCCGGTGGACCCCCTGACTGCCTGGGCTGAAACTTTGGTAAACAACATCAGGTCTGCTACAGATACAACCACGGTTCTCGCCCTGGTGTTTCAATCACTGTCTACCCTCTTTCCTCTTCTTCCTTTGAATGGCTAGGAGTCTTAGGATCGTTGCGTGGAATGCCCATGGGGTAGTCCCTCGACGATCTGAACTGATGACTTTCGTAACGGAGTACGACGCTGATGTCGTCCTCCTTTGCGAGACTCATCTGGCTCGCTACCATACCTTCAACCTGCCATCTTACATCTGTTTTCGTCATGATCGTCCCCAACGGCCTGGCTGTCGCCCCTCGGGGGGGACAGCCGTCTTAGTCCACAGGCGGATATCCCACAGGCCACTACCCCCTTTAGATACATCTCTTGTTGAAGGTTGTGCGGTGGCGATAGACGCTGGCGGATCGGAGTTGCGCGTTGTTGCGGCGTATCTCCGGCCCGGCCTGCGGCTACCTCCACCGCCCGAGGAGTGGGACGCTCTCCTCGATCATCCCCTACCAACCATTGTAGCCGGCGACTTAAATGCCAAGCATCCCTCCTGGAACAGCAGAGTAGCCAACGCCTACGGAAAATCTCTGTATCGGTTCGTCTCCGACGACCCGGTACTTCAAGTCATCGGCCCAGAAGACCCTACTCACTTCCCCTTTTCCGGTCATCGACCGGACGTCCTTGACATTGTCATAGCCAAGGACGTGACCCATCACATCCAGGTCTCGTCAGTGTCGGATCTCTCATCCGATCACAATCCCCTTTTTATAACTGCCCGTGAGCTGTCGGCCTCACCCCGACCTCCCGCTCAGATTGTTAGGAGAGTCAACTGGCGCTCCTATCATGATGAGCTCTCACGGCGGTTACCATCACTCCCCGCGGACCCGATCGTCACTTGTGACGATTTGGATCTCCGAGCCACTCATCTTCAGGAGTTGGTCCAAGGTGTCATGGATCGACACACATATACTCTCGAGGTGAATCATCGTAAATCGGCCTTACCTGCGGAAGTACTCCACGCCATCTGGCTACGGCGCAATCTCCGCCGCAGATGGCAAAGAACCCGTGATCCCGGCGTCAAAAGGCGCTTTCAGGCCCAGTCTCTTTACGTCCAGCAGCTACTGCGGGACGTAAACTCTGATCGATGGGACTCATACCTTGAGTCTCTTGAAGTCGACCACGCCTCCGTCTGGAGAGCGGCGAGTAGACTGTCCCGCGAGAAGAGAACTCGCAACCCACTTGAAACTCCGAACGGGGTTGTATCTTCATCAGAAGGCAAGGCCGAGGTCTTCGCCGACTGCATGGAGGTGCAATTTACTGTTCACCAAGGCGTCTCGGACCCTGCCCACTCGGCAGAAGTCCGTGACTTCCTATCTGGACATTTTTCCCGCCCTCCCAAAATCCCAGCCCTCCCGTTCGACAGGGATGAACTAGTTTCATCTATCTGCCGACTAAATCGCCGTCGCGCCCCCGGTCCTGACCGGATCGGGGCCGCTGCTCTACAAAATCTCCCGGCCTCAGCCGTTGACCTCGTTCTTGAGCTGTTTAACTCCTGTCTCCGGCTACAGTACTTTCCCCGCCTGTGGAAATCAGCCAACATCGTAATGATTCCGAAGCCTCGCAAGCCGCGCATGCTTCCTGAAAGCTATCGCCCAATCTCTCTCTTGCCAGTCATCTCGAAGGTGTTCGAGCGTCTCCTGCTGGCTCGCATCTCGCCGCTGCTAGATGGTTTCATCCGCAGCGAACAGTTCGGGTTTCGCAGAGAGCACTCGACCACGCTTCAATTGGTCCGCGTTGTTACGCACTTGTCAGACGCCACCAACAGGCGAGCGGCTACGGCCGCCGTACTGTTGGACGTGAGCAAGACCTTCGATAAAGTCTGGCACGAAGGTCTTCTCTTCAAACTTGCCAATTCCCCTCTACCATCGACCATAGTGTTTTTCCTCCGGTCGTATCTCAGCGACCGAACCTTCAGGGTGAGCGTCGACGGGTCCTGTTCTACAGTTCGACCCGTCGCCGCCGGCGTACCTCAGGGATCTGTCCTCGGCCCCGTTCTGTACCTTGTGTACACGAACGACCTGCCTGTCTTGCCCGGAGTCACGTTGTCTTTGTTCGCTGACGATGCTATGTATCACTGCAGCTCCCTGTCCCCGCGATTTGCGAGTACAAAGCTGCAGCGTCAGTTGAACCAGCTTCCGGACTGGCTACGGAAATGGCGGGTGACGATCAACACGGAGAAATCCGAGGCGATCTGCTTCACCCGTAAGTCCATCTCCCGATGCCAGCCCCTCTCCCTAGCAGGGAGACCCATCGCCTACAAAGAATCGGTGAAGTATTTAGGCGTTCGGCTAGATCGTCGCCTTTGCTTCAACGCCCACGTGACGGAAACCCTTGCCAAGGCTCGCGGCGTCCGAGCCAAATTATCTCCTTTCCTCTCGTGTCGCAGCCGCCTGGCCATGCGCACGAAACTTACCATCTATCTACTATTTCTCAGGTCTGTATTGACCTATGCGGCACCCGCCTGGTGGTCTCTTTTATCCACCACCAACAGATGTAGGCTGGAAGCTTTCCAGTCCCGAACACTCCGATCCTTGACGGGGTCCCCTTGGTTTGTAAGGAACGACGTGATTCGAAGGGGTCTCCGTGTTCCTACCTTGACTTCCTTTGTCCGGTCGCTGGCTCTAACTCTCTTTGCTAAAGCCTCGACCTCCACCTTCCCGTACCTACGAACCATCAGTGCATCAGAACCACCACCGCCCATTCGGGTCAAGCGCCCTCGGGCGCTTCTTGATGACCCGCCATAACGCCATCCTCTTTAAATTAAATAAAAACAAGTAATCATCAGTCCTAGACCAGAGTATTTCACCAAACTGTCCTTCTCTTCTTCCTGTCCACCTCCTAGCACGCTGAGCCGGCTGCTTGTCGCTGTCATCAATCACTAGCACGGAGGCTCTCCGCCTCGCGGGGAGCGACCGACGCCCTCAGGGCGTCTGCTGACTGGACTTGAAACGGGCAACATCTGTTGCTCGAATCGGTACCAGCGGCAGTGCATTAAAAAAAAAGTTATACTCCCCCGCCTTCTCAGTTAACTGGTTGGCGGTTTCCTTTTCCAGTTTTAGGTCACCAGTCGACAGTACCAGCACTATGTTTACTTCTGGCAGCCATTGGACACGATCCAGATGCTGCAATCAAGCCACGGGTGCAAAGACACCCCGCATCCATAATGCAATGCAATTGTTCGTGGTGCCGGGCAACTTTGTCGCACTCAACTTTGCGACAGGACTCCCGGAGCGAGGAGTACTTTTCTTGGTCGCGCTGTCAGGACCGAGACCCAGCTCTTGAACAGATCGGAACTCTCCTGGACTGCTCTCTCTGGAAGAAGATTCGCTGCTTTCAGCTGCTGACCTGCTGCCTTCGACTACGAGGACAGACAAACACCAGCTGCCCGCTTACTGGACATCTTGGAAGAAGGAAGACTACAACTCAGCTGGCTGGTGAATTGAGTAGCTAGCGCACACAGCTGAGTCCGTCGGACCTTCTAAGGGCCACCAGCCGAGCGACCCTTTTCAGGACCACCCTCAAGTTTGAAGAGGAAGCATATTCAGCCTGCCAGAGCTTAAGGTTGCGCAGCGCATCTTGCCCGCTGACGCTCAGGCTCATAGGTAGCGCTGCCTAGGACGATCCTTGCGAACCCCCTACCAGTGGTAAGCGAGCTTGGATATCGCCTAGGTAAAGAGGCCGGTGGACACCTCTCTTGGTAAGGAGAGGTATCTAACGAAGCCGGTCATTTGCCCAGCTCATAGACAGCCTGAGCGTTTCAGTCCCGCTTGCGATCCGGCTCGGGCCGGACCCTAGTTCCCTGGTTACCGCCGGAGGCAGCCTGGCTGCCTCTGGTCGGCAAACCTCCCGCTCGTTGGCGGAAATGCCCGCTCCGGGCGCGTCAACGAGCACGCAGTCGCTCGCCTCCTCCTTACCCCACACGAGCGATTCGCCGTGTTCTCCGGCTATGGATGCGGACCAAGTAGTTGATCCCCGGACGGTTCCGCTGCCCGGTGACGAGACCGACGCTTTCGTGGTTGGGCCACGGGGGCGCCCGGTTAAGAAACCGAGGCGGATTCGGTCCTCCTCAACCTCTTCCTCGGCGTCCGCCATGGAAGTTGTCCCCGCCGATGGCGAATCCGGCTCGGGGCCGACTGTGCCCGGCGCTGCCCAAGCACCGCCGGCCACTCGTCGCATCCCGCCCGTGTTCGTTCACGGCGTGAACAACGTCACCGGTTTTTACCGGCGACTCATAGTGGCTCCCGGACTTTCCCCGGCCAGCGTTGACCTGAAGCTCCTTGGGGGCGACACTGTCAAGATCGCTGTCCGCGGAATGGACGAGTACCGCAGCGTCATGGCGTTCGTCGAATCCGCCGACCTGCAATATCACACCTTCACCCCGAAACACGTGAAGCCTCTGTCACTTATCCTCAGAGGCTTGGACGTGAACTCTCCTCTCGAGGAAATCCTCGATGAGCTGCGCGAGCTGGGCTATCCGGTTCGCGCGGTACATCGGGTATTTGCTCCTGCCGGACCAAGGCGTCCGATTCCCCTGGTTCGCATCATGGCCGAGAACAGCAAGGCAGGCGCAAGCCTACTCTCTCTTACGCAGCTTTTTGGTTTCCGCGTAAAAGTGGAAAGAAGCCGCGCTCCCGGGGCTCTGCCTCAGTGCTACAAGTGCCAACGCTTCGGGCACCACTCAGAGACTTGCTCTAACGCTCCGGCGTGCGTGAGGTGTTCTTTGCCTCACGCCAGCAAACACTGCGATGCTCCAGCCTTTAAAAGGTGCATCAACTGCGGCGGAAGTCACCCCGACAGCTACCGGGCATGTCCGGTGTTTCAGCGGGAGCTCGAGCGGCGAAAGCCGAAAGGGCGCCTGCCACCACCGAGGCATCCGGAAGCTGGTTCCAGACCTGCAACCGAGCAGCCAGGCCCTGCGCCTCCTGCTACGGCTGCCGTGTCTTTCGCCGCAGTTGCCAACAGGCAACGAAAACGTAGCAAAGGCCCGAAGCAGACACCTGTAGTCCAGGCATCTCCATCTCAGGCTCCTTCCCAGGCCTCTGTCCCGCCTCAGGCGAAAAGCGCCGTAACCTCGCGGCTTCTAAACACAGTGAGACAGACCAGCCACTGCCAAACATCTCGGTTGTGGAGCCTGAGAATTCTCAACCCTCCCCAGCACCGGAGACCCCTGCCCCTGCTTTAGAAGCAGCCTCGCCTGACCTCCCGCCCCCGCGGTACCCTAATGCAGGCAAAAAGAAGCGGCAACGTAAGCCCCGTGGCGCTAGATCCCGGGCTCCTGCCAACCCAGCCGCACAGTCCAGACAGCCTGCGCAGCGCGTGAAGACCGACGTTATCGCATCTGTCCCTCTTCCTAGCACCTCCGCTAGAGGCGCTACACCTGGCCCTAAGAAACCCCTGGCTTCCACCAATCCCCCGATTGACAAGCCTCGGCGCTCTTATGCGCAAACAGTCTCCGGGCACTCTGCCTCAAAAACCGTTCCAGACGACTATCAGGTCGTCAAAGACTTCCTTGCGGAATTCGACCTCTGCAAAGTTGCCCAGACCTTCAGGTCCATCCGCTCCCGCTTGGAGACTGCCGATACAACCGAGAGATTCATGCTCTTGGTGGAAGCCGCTACTTGTGTAGGTTTTCTATGAGTCGGGTCCTCAAACGTGATCTCTCAATTCTTTCCTGGAACGCCAACGGGTTGTCCAACAAGATCCAGGAACTCCAAGAATTACTGGCCCGACTCAAACCCGACGTAGTCCTTCTCAATGAGACCCACTTGACTCCTGCGAGTCGGTTACGACTGACCAACTATGTATGCTATCGAAACGACAGGCCGGGCACTGCTGGTGGCGGTACTGCCGTCGCGGTGAGGCTCACTCTCGAGCATCACCGAGTCGTCTTGCCTGCAATGACTCACCTCGAAGGCACCGCTGTGGAGTTGTTAAACACTCTAGGGGGCGTACAGATGGTCGCGGCGTATAAACCGCCGCAAAAAGAGCTCCTTCACCCCGATCTAGCTGTCGCGTTCGATGCACACAGGAGGGTCATCATGGCCGGCGACCTGAACTGTAAACATCGCGATTGGAACAGTCGCTTGACTGCCCCAAATGGGAAACGTTTACGCAGGTTTGCCGATTCTCGCAGGATTCAAGTGACAATGTCAAGGACGTCCGGTCGATGACCGGAAAAGGGGAAGTGAGTAGGGTCTTCTGGGCCGATGGCTTGAAGTACCGGGTCGTCGGAGACGAACCGATACAGAGATTTTCCGTAGGCGTTGGCTACTCTGCTGTTCCAGGAGGGATGCTTGGCATTTAAGTCGCCGGCTACAATGGTTGGTAGGGGATGATCGAGGAGAGCGTCCCACTCCTCGGGCGGTGGAGGTAGCCGCAGGCCGGGCCGGAGATACGCCGCAACAACGCGCAACTCCGATCCGCCAGCGTCTATCGCCACCGCACAACCTTCAACAAGAGATGTATCTAAAGGGGGTAGTGGCCTGTGGGATATCCGCCTGTGGACTAAGACGGCTGTCCCCCCCCCCGAGGGGCGACAGCCAGGCCGTTGGGGACGATCCTGACGAAAACAGATGTAAGATGGCAGGTTGAAGGTATGGTAGCGAGCCAGATGAGTCTCGCAAAGGAGGACGACATCAGCGTCGTACTCCGTTACGAAAGTCATCAGTTCAGATCGTCGAGGGACTACCCCATGGGCATTCCACGCAACGATCCTAAGACTCCTAGCCATTCAAAGGAAGAAGAGGAAAGAGGGTAGACAGTGATTGAAACACCAGGGCGAGAACCGTGGTTGTATCTGTAGCAGACCTGATGTTGTTTACCAAAGTTTCAGCCCAGGCAGTCAGGGGGTCCACCGGGGCCCGGGAAGATTCCCGAGATTCCGGAAGACGGACCTGGCTGGCCTCGGCCGGTGTTGCAGATGGCGCAGGGCTCGGGGACGGACGTGGGGTCTGCTCAGTTGGGAGCTTAGGTTGATGGCTGGGGGCAGGCGGGGCCTGCTGAGGTTTTACAGGCAAGGCCTGTGGAACTTGTCGCTGACGGCGACGAGTGCCGTCTGTACGCCAGGACAAGAACATTCATCAGAATCCGCCATCTGAACAAACAGCTCAAACTCAAGTCACTTGAAAAGTATGCAGCAACAAAGAGTCGGCTCTGGGTAGCTTCGTCTTCA
Source organism: Magicicada septendecula (assembly GCA_034769895.1). NCBI lineage: Eukaryota > Metazoa > Arthropoda > Insecta > Hemiptera > Cicadidae > Magicicada > Magicicada septendecula. The sequence goes on from CM068374.1 coordinate 17,298,557, forward strand.
AAACTTTAAGTCACCTATGAAGGTATGTATCAACTAAATAACCATTTTCATTTCATTGATACAAGTATTTATGTTTACAACTAAACGTACTAGCTTCAGTTTTTAACGTTATAACAATGAAAATGTAGATAAAGAAAATGATTATGATATTGATTATAATTATAATAATTGGAAGCTTGTTTCAAATATATTATACTATATAGAAATGTTTATACACGCACTCATGCGCGCACGCATGTGCACGTACGCGCACCCACCCACGCAGGCATATTATATATATAATTTGTGATGTTTTCAATTTTTGTCTTCTGCAAGTAGTATAATTTCGTATATTCTTTTTAACACCTGACGCACGTTTCACTGAAAAATATCAGTATCATCAGAGGTTTCTAAGTAAATTAATAACAATCGAAATAAGTCTATTAATATAAAATTAACGAATAATAAAAAATTATATATATATATTACATTTAATATTTATAATTAAATTTACCTCAAGATGTTATTTTATATAATATCGCCTCCTTTCCGACTTAATTTTACATCTTGTGCCGTTTTGTCAATGTTATATGTGGACAGACTTGCTTACTTTTCTATTAAATGTAGAAATAGATTTTACCATTATTTTTTGCCGAAAACTATTTAGTCTTGTTGTTTAATCCTTTTTCTATATGAATAGCTCATTACAATTATTGTTAATATTTCGTGTAAACAGCAGAGAGATGCTAAGTAGGACATTGTCTCAGGTAAGATTGCATGGTAAATCAAGACTCGCGCGTATTTCTTTCACCAGTTGACGTCAGAGCGAAGGAACCAATGGGAGCGTAATTGGCCGGAGTGGCCTACCTTATTATTCTAGTTACATTGATTGCGCTGTACCAACCGTTTTTGTTGTGTCTTGCTTCGAAGCCCAAACCGCCAACATCTCGTATCTCTCCGTCAGAGCGAAGAATTCATTTTTTGAAAGTAATTCTGTCATCCAAGGATGGGTAGATAATCTCGCACAGATCTGCGGTAAGTTACTGTAGCACATATATAATGCTTTTCATAAAAAAATAAAATGTGAATTTCAGTTTTGTAAGTGTGAATGGAAGTCATAGCTTTTACACCGCGTGGCGTACATCTGAAGTATTCAATATCCGAGCTTCTAAATTGTTTAAACCCTCATGAAATAACGAACATCTTAAGTAAGAGACAATATTTGCCTATATCACTTTAGTGCTGTAAAATCCTGCAATTTTGGCTGATGTAATAGTTTTCAAATGTAGTAACATGTGCGAGTGCACAAGTAGACAGGTTATAGTGTGTCAAACTTTTGCCCACATAGGCATAATCCAGTACTTAAAAATTATATGTTGGTTTTGGGGGAGTCTAAGTTTTAACTAAAACGAACGGAGTTTAAAGGGTTAAGGGGAGGCCTGTTCAAATTTGTTATATACGGGTTCTACCCAGTGTGCGTGGTGCCTTATAGTGTGAGAATAAGTGTTGGGACATTCCTCTAATTATTTATGTACGCGCAGGGCTCCCGTGCTTAGACGAGGATGCCGGCACAGGATGAACATCTCCGCCTGAACGTGTCACCAGAGGCTCTCGACTTCGTCTGCCGGAGGGAATAGCGAGATGAGTACGCCAAACCAACACTACAGGCACTGGAAGTAGGAACTCAAACACCACCACATGTGACAAACAAGGTGACCTCAAACCAATTATTATTATTTTATTTTGAACCTACATAGACACCCGGATTTGTGCCGATAACATGTAGCGGGTCAATTTTTGGGTGTTTTTATTTTTAACAGTTTGGGGCATTTATATTTTTTATTTATTTCATTTTTGGGCGGGCTTGGATAAAATATTGTAAAACTGTATTATTGTGCAACGTATTTGTCCGTATAACAGAAACGATGTTAAGAAACAGTTTGAAACAAAGGCATAGACGCAGTTGTTGTTGTGTAATGCGGCTGAAGAATTTGCACCTCCACAAATTTCTAAGAACTATGCGAGAGTGTGGCATTGCGCTCCCATGCGCACACCAAGCAGGGGCGCCTACCCAAGCGTTGGCAAAAAACCAAGATGGCCAAAGCGAGAGAATTATTCATCGTCTTCTCCAAGATTTTCCGGAAATACTGCTAACGCCCCGCCTACTGTTGGTGACATCAGCAGAGCAGAAGCCAATATCGTGCTCTGGTACCCGGAATATAACTTCCATATTCCATGTATAAACGGAATATGCCTCAGCAACTGAGCTTGAACGACGAAGCAAAGCAGGTGGCCGTACACACGCTGTTCCGCCCTATCAGGAAAAGCCCATGCCCAGTTCGTCTCTGACGGTGTCGGCGCCGACACGCGAGCTAAATATGCTCGTATAATTTCATTAGTTTTCAATAATCAAAGTAAAGTAATTCTCTTCAAAAACAGTGACAGGATGGGAGTAGAGTGGTAGAACACGAACCGTTAAATTTGGATTTCAGTTTCGTCTTTTTCCGAGACATTTTCGAGCTACCGCGGGCTGGCCACGAGGTCACCGAAGAACGCGTTGTCGGTAGTGATATAAAAATCATGTATGTAACCGGGTAATTGGGGTTTTAGAACGGAATGTGAGTGATGAGTGTGCAATGCTGGGCTGAATTAAGTGTATATGTGTGTGAATGATGTTATATAATTGTCCATGATAAGGTAAGCGATAGTCAGTAAGGTGCAAGAGTTGCACAACATGTAACAAGAAGATTTAACATTTCAACATTTTTGAGTAATAAAAAAAAAATCTGATTTCTCTTCCATACAATTGAGAGTTAAATTCTTTCAATGCCTTATTTCGTTATATGTATCGTCAGAGTTCGTCGAACGAAATGGGTTTGCCTACACTACGAGATCCGGCCAGATCAAAGTCGTAAGGTAAGTGGAAGTGTTAACTTAATTTGAATAAATAAAATACCGAAAAGTAAAAGTTACAATTGGTGCAGCGTGACCAGGATTTAACATAACTGAAGAGGGGTTATCTTAACGCCGGCCTACATCTGACGATGCATAGCGAAGTAGGGTTGCGAAAGCAAATTGATTTTGTAAAATATCAGTTTTGAAATAAAATCACTAATTGATAGTCGTTACATAAGAAAAAATAGATTAAGGAAAAATGTCCGAGAATACAGAAAAAAGTAGTATAATAAATTCAATGATGAGTGAAAGTGACCTCGAGTCGCAATCGTTGGATGAGAGTGGTATGTTGAGGGGGGAGTCGAGTGCTGTTACAGAAACAGCTGTCGGCAGTAATGTAATAGTTCATTCCACTCCGTTTGCGACTCAAGCACAACCAAACGAAACAGATGTTGATTCGGGGATTCAGTTGACCCCAGTTTCAACTAAGATAAATAAACAATCAGAGGAAACAAATATGATGAGTGTTATGCTCAGTCAATTCGAGAGAATGAATAGTAATTTCAATGTAATAAATAGTCGTTTTGATGATAATGATAAACGTTTTGATAACAATGAAATAATTTTAAATAAGATGAAAAGTGATTTTAACTATAAATTAGATCAATTAACTAATGATTTTAATGAACAGAAAATAAAATGCGAACAGCAAAATATTCAAAACAAGATTAATTTTAAAGGAATTAAAGACCAGAATGTGCAGTTACAGCAAAATATAAATGTAAAATTTAATGAGTTGATAAATAATATACAAGACAAGAATGTATGTCTTGAAAATGCCGATGAAATGACAAGAAATAGTCTGAATAAAGTAGAATCAAGTACGAGTAATACAAACGAAAGTTGTAATGACAATGTTGTATTAGGTAATGAATTAATAAATAATAATGATGTTGAGAATAATGAGCATAATAATGTAGTCAAAAAGTTGGTATCTGAGAGTACTAATGAAGTTGTAGAATGTGATTATGAGACGTTAATGTGTGTTAATGAGTTGGAGAGAGAGTGGAAAGAGAGTTATATTATGGGTATGACACAGAGGGTAAATTGTTTACGAGGTAGAATGGGGGGTGAAGTAAGACCTTCACGTATATATTGTGTAGACAAGTGTGCTACAAATAATTGTTTTTTGAAGTTTTTTGTTTTTCCTGGAGAAGTCAGGAAAGAGTTAATTGAATTTGTACCCTCTGTCGGTAATACTTTTGAGAGTGTGATTTGAGGTTATGAAGAGAGAGATGTAAACAGAGAATTGTATGTTTGTAAAGAAACAGAATTGTATGATTTAAATAGGAAGTACAACAAATGGAAAGAAAGTTTAAAAATATATTTGAACAACAATGATTACAATGATTTAATAAAAATGATTAACCCAATAGTTAATGAATTTAATGATGGAGACTTGACAAAAATACCTAACGTAGACTGGTTTAACGAGTATTTGAATAAGTTGATTGAAGTTAGTTTTTCTGGTTACAACACACAAAACAGTCATTTGTGTGGTAATACAATTGGACGATGTTATGTAGAACCAAGGTTGATTTGGAACGATGGAGGATAAACTATTAAAACAATAAAAGACAGTATAAACATTGTGTTTAATGGTTTCTTGACATGGCAGAATGGGACAATGAAGTGCGGAAAAAACTGAACAATTAATAGCAAGAGTTTGTAAATAATATAGTGAATTCATTTGTGTGTATTATGAAACGTTAGGTAAATAATGTGTATATGTATTAGAAAATGTTGCGATAATAATAAGAATACCAATATTTTGCAAGTTGAATAAATATCAGAATTAATTTTGAAAACAGTAATGGTAATTGTTTCGATAACTACATAATTTATATTTTCAGTCATTAATTTAATTAAACCAATTTGATATGCTTAAATATTTTGATTGCTTATTTAAATGTTAATTAATTAATTTTTTTATGAATCTAATTCATTTTCCGAGGTGAATTTTGCAATTAAATGAATTGTTGGATGTAAACTGATATTTTTGTGGTAAATGTTACAGAGATGAGGTGGAAGTATGGTGATTATGTTTTATGTGTGTATCATGTTGAATGGATTGTACAGGTAAATGAGGTTTTAATTCAGTAATAAGATGTTTATTTGAAATAATTTTTTTAATAAATATAATTAAAAATTTTAATAATAACTGAAGGATATATAATAATTATTAATAATAAATTTTGAAAAATTTTAAGAAAATCAAATGGTAAAAAGTTATGAATGAGGTAAAGGATTGTGGATGGAAATGTTATAGTATAATGTATATAAAATTTTTTGTTAGTTAGCTAGTAAGTGGCTATAGCGGGGGTGGCCTGTGCTCTCGCAAGTAGCGAAATGGGTTGGGGGTAACAGTGAGTGTTACCTCCATCGGAGGCCAAAATGGCGATAAATGTGCGGCACACCTTATTCGTGTAAAGTAAAAAATTTTACACACATTGCTAAATGACCGTGTCGCACATAATAGTATTGATGTATAACAGGCAGTCAAATGAAAGTTTAGATTTCCTCGACTTTTCGGGCGGTTACTGTCTTACCAGCACTAACCGTGGTTTTGGCTAGCGGCCAGCTATGGTCATATCAAGTCCCTTGACCATAGCTGACTTGAAATTGGTACAGATTTGAAATTCAATGGGGGGAGAACTTAGGGGAAATCTCCCGGAACTATGGAACAGCGGCTGCCACTCTGCCCGCCTTGGGGTAGCAAGACAGGTGGTAGATCTGTCTTAAGGGTGTATGATTATATAACAAGAACATGAGGATGTTCGCCACGTTTAAAACTTAATAGCGGAAGCAGAGACACGGAGAGGTAAAACCCTGCTCCAAAATATACAGTCTCTGTCGAAGCGCAAGGGCGAGACAGTCCTCCATAATTTGAAATAGTGTGTGTGGCTGGGAGGTGACGCAAAGGAGTCACGAATTTAAATTTTATGACATAAAAGTTTTGCTAATTCGAATTTTGACCCAATAAAACTGCTTGTGCTCTGTTAAACAACTAGTTGCTCAGACACTCAATATGAGGTGTTCATTACATGCTATAATTTTAATTGTATTATTTTATAGTTGTATGTTAGATATAGGCGTTGATAAGAATATGTATTTTCATTATGTGGGTGTATTTTTTTCTAAGCCAATAATTAAATCGTCTGGCAGGTTAACATAAATGACCAGAATCAGAGAAATGGGAAACAATGAGGTGAGAAATAATGATAAATAAATATATCTATATATTTCATGTAGTCTGTTCAAGTATGAGATGTGTTTTCATTGTGTTAGGGAGATCAGCTGATCAGCAATAATACGTCACTGGTATATTAGTTATAAATGTTTTAAGTAATTGAGGTTCAATGTAATGTTTTTAAGGTATTACAGACATTTTAAAGTAATGATAAAAATAATGTGCTACAATGAGAAATAAAGTAACGATTTGTGAAATCTAATAAGAGATAGTTTTTTGGGTGATAAATATTTTGTGGGGCATATAGATCTGTCCCAATTGAATTCAAAGTTGAATTTGAAATAGTAGAGATGAATATGATGTAATGTTGTTTTGAAGTAAGGTATGTTGTAGAATTTTAAGTAGTATTGATATTGACACAGTAGTAATGGAGAATAATTGTAGAGTTCTGAATGATATATTTATGTTTATAATTAATGAGGTTATTTTGTTGTATTTGTAGTAAGGTAAGGAGATTGAGATTTTTGGGGATGGCAATTTTGTATTAGGGGGTAGTGTCATGTAGGAGTTTGCAACAAAATAAGTTGGGACGGGAATTGGTATAGATTTTAGTGGGGAAGGGGCCGCCTTAGGTAGAATCCAGGCCGCCAAATAAGGGAATTGAGTTTTTTGGGGGCGGGGAAACACGTATCCTATGTACAAAGGGTTAGAGAGTATTTGTTATATGTAGAAGGTGGCGAATTGAGTTAAATGATAAGTTGGGGTTTAGAGTGTTTTGGGATAGATATTTTGGTAGAGATGGGTGTCATGTTACTAAAAGTTGGTAGCGAGTTAGAGTTAAAGGGAGAAAGTTTATATATGTATACAGATCTAATACAGTCAATGAGAATAAATAATTCACATCACCTACAGTAGATTAAAATAAGACTGTTAAATAAAGAGAGTGATTTATGATAAAGAATATACAATTGTTTATTTTTTTTTTTTTTCAACCAGTGACAGAATTTTGATAAAATTTGGAATTGAAAGTAATGTAAAGTCAAGAATTGTTTATTTTAAATAATTTAAATGTCAATTTGTTTATTATTTATATTAATATTTTGTTCATTTTAAATATTTTATTTTATTATGTTTTGTGCTTCGAGTTAGATTGTTACAGATGTTCAATGTGTTTTCAGAACTTATATATAACATATGTAGGTCAAGGATCTTGGACTTGACCTAGTTTCGATCAGCTGATGAGGTCATACACCTACTAAGCTTGTATAGTAGGAAGTCAATTTTAATTTGTTTGTTTAATTAATTCAAACCAATTTAAATAATTTTGCATATGAAGAAAACATTTAAAATAAATTAAAATTTTTTTTTTTTATTTTAAAATTTTGAAAATTTTAATTTTTTTTGAAAAAAAAAATGTGATTTTTCGCCTGCCAGCGAATGAATATTTTAGATAATGATTCTTTTATTATGTGTGCATTAACCGTGTTTATTTTATTGTATTGTATTGTATTGGTAGACTATAAGTGGTTGTCATGTTAGAGTAAGGATGTGTTTAGATTAGTAGAAATGCCTAGGTTAAGTCATTTGAAACAAAAATTAGAAAAAGAAGGAAGAGAATTTTTTGATAAAATATTATTTTTTTTGAATTATGAATTTTTTTTAAATTTGTAATAAATTTTCAAAGAATTTTTTTATTTTTAGTGTGTTATGGCAACATGTAATGTTAGTGTGTGTGAGCCCAGTATTTGCTAAAGGCAGCCCAGCTTGCAAAAAGGGGAAACATATCGGCGGAGGAGCTGGAATAATTTTAGCCAGGGATTGAGGATTTTTGGGGGTAGCATGTTAAAAGGCGAGGTGCGCCGTGGTACGAGTCTGCTCGATTTCTCGGTGTTGGGATCTCTTACGGAGAAGTCCAGTGATCTCGTTCAGATGAGTCCATGGTCGCTGAGCCAGGGGGGTCGTGTACCCATGAGATTAAGAACCAGGGGGTTGTTGGCACCAGTTCCTCACCGGTCCTCTTCGAGGTTTATCGATGAGATTTCTTCTGTTGTGAACAGCAGAATTCTCATCGAGGGGGTATTGTAGCGGGTCAATTTTTGGGTGTTTTTATTTTTAACAGTTTGGGGCATTTATATTTTTTATTTATTTCATTTTTGGGCGGGCTTGGATAAAATATTGTAAAACTGTATTATTGTGCAACGTATTTGTCCGTATAACAGAAACGATGTTAAGAAACAGTTTGAAACAAAGGCATAGACGCAGTTGTTGTTGTGTAATGCGGCTGAAGAATTTGCACCTCCACAAATTTCTAAGAACTATGCGAGAGTGTGGCATTGCGCTCCCATGCGCACACCAAGCAGGGGCGCCTACCCAAGCGTTGGCAAAAAACCAAGATGGCCAAAGCGAGAGAATTATTCATAGTCTTCTCCAAGATTTTCTGGAAATACTGCTAACGCCCCGCCTACTGTTGGTGACATCAGCAGAGCAGAAGCCAATATCGTGCTCTGGTACCCGGAATATAACTTCCATATTCCATGTATAAACGGAATATGCCTCAGCAACTGAGCTTGAACGACGAAGCAAAGCAGGTGGCCGTACACACGCTGTTCCGCCCTATCAGGAAAAGCCCATGCCCAGTTCGTCTCTGACGGTGTCGGCGCCGACACGCGAGCTAAATATGCTCGTATAATTTCATTAGTTTTCAATAATCAAAGTAAAGTAATTCTCTTCAAAAACAGTGACAGGATGGGAGTAGAGTGGTAGAACACGAACCGTTAAATTTGGATTTCAGTTTCATTTTTTTCCGAGACATTTTCGAGCTACCGCGGGCTGGCCACGAGGTCACCGAAGAACGCGTTGTCGGTAGTGATATAAAAATCATGTATGTAACCGGGTAATTGGGGTTTTAGAACAGAATGTGAGTGATGAGTGTGCAATGCTGGGCTGAATTAAGTGTATATGTGTGTGAATGATGTTATATAATTGTCCATGATAAGGTAAGCGATAGTCAGTAAGGTGCAAGAGTTGCACAACATGTAACAAGAAGATTTAACATTTCAACATTTTTGAGTAATAAAAAAAAAATCTGATTTCTCTTCCATACAATTGAGAGTTAAATTCTTTCAATGCCTTATTTCGTTATATGTATCGTCAGAGTTCGTCGAACGAAATGGGTTTGCCTACACTACGAGATCCGGCCAGATCAAAGTCGTAAGGTAAGTGGAAGTGTTAACTTAATTTGAATAAATAAAATACCGAAAAGTAAAAGTTACAAACACTTCATAAAACTTGTGGGGTATGAGTGACACACTATCATATCTCTTTCATCTTTCAAACGTTTTAGTTGGGCCCCAGTTTAACTGGACAGAATTGTGCGCGGATTTTGTGGGAACTTTGTATATTATGTACTAACTTTGTATTAAGTGTAAGCCCGGGGGCTGGCATGTATCCAAGGCTTATTACAATTCATTCACTTATTTTTGTTTTCTCGTTTTCAGTAAAAGGGGGTGGTTCAAGTATTAGGGGACTGGTATTTCAAATATGTAACGGGGTTCCGTTGGTGACAGGATGAACCCCACCGGCTGGTAGGGTTCAGCTATAATTCATGTCAGGGTAGATCACATATTTAAATTATGTTTTGGGGTTATGTAAGGGTAATAAGCTTTCTGATTCAGTAACAGTCCGGCCCCCTGTTTAATCCTGTGTAGGCAACTTTGTATGCAGACATATACATGCTCCATGCTTAGGAACATGTCGGCTACCGGGCCAATTCAGTTTTCTTAAAAAGGTTATATACCAGTATGTCACCTCACAGTTGTAAAAGTTCTTTAAATGTATTATTGTCAATTCAGTTTTCTTAAAATGTTACATAACGTGTTAGGTCATATAATTATTGTAAATTTTTAAACGTTATCGCTAAACTATATTTCTTACAACAAATTTTATAAATTATTATCTCACCAAATTCACAAATACAGTTCAGGTCACGGAAAGATTGTAGCTTACCTTCTTTTCTATTTATTATTGTCAGTTATAATTTTTCTGATTTATTGATTATAATTTTACCAAGTTTAAGAGCACTTTAAAGTTGTATCTGGCATTTTGGCCAACCCAGATTCGTGGGAGCACTAGTGATATATATATTTGGATGTCTGTAGAGGTAGGGTGGTTGAATTTCTTATTAATTATTTCTTTTAGATGGGGGCGATATATGTATGTCGAGAAAATGTATATAGGCAGGTGGCTATGCTTTAAATTTATAAGTGTGTTGGTTATTCATATAGTGATATTGAACATGTGTATGTGATATATATATATATTGTAATATAATAATATTACAAATATAAAAATAAGAATAAATTTATATATTGTGTGTCGATTTATGTGTTATGTTAACAAGGTATGTGCTTTCCTTTTAGCCCCACTAGTTGAGCTAGTTAATTTGTAATATAATTTCAAATGTAATAATAAATAAAATATAAAGATATTGATGATAAGAATTGTGTATGTTGGCTGGATCTCGGTATTGAACTCCCCGATGATGCAGCTCCACTTTGAAATCACCAAATACAAAGAATAGATTTAATATAAATATGTTATAACTAGGTGTGATTGATTGATAAATAACAAATAAATCAAACTTTATAAATTGTGAAAATATTTTTTCTTGTTCTTGTATTGAGTTTGATTGAATTATTTAATTTAATTAATTAATAATGAATTAATTAATTGAGTTTGTAATTTCCTTATGTATTTATTCTCTCACTATAAATTATGTTTTTGTTTAATAAAAAATAATAGTAACATTAATTATAGAAATAAAAACAATGCTGGTAACTGAGTAATGATTTGCGTTTATTAACATTCAAAACTATGCGCCAGTCAAACTGCGCATGTCCCAGGCACTGGCTAATATTCGCTACAGTCGGTAGTGAAAAAAATCAACAAATATATTTTTACAAGTTTAGATTTGTGGTTCTTTTAACGAGTCGAAATGGTCAGAGGGCAAGGAACAAGATACATTTAACAGGTATTCTTAAACTAAATGTTAATAGCTGAAATAGAACAAAATTATTATTACAATTGTCAATTAGAAAAAAATTAAATTGCGAACCAAGTCGAAGAAATGACGTCACTCCCCTCCAGCAGGCACTGCACTGTCTTTATGAGAAATCCAGTAATGGCCGCCGTCTACTCGATTTTAACTGCGATGCTGTTGGAATTGGCATAGCTTCCCCCGCAGAAATAAAAATGATATTCCCTTTTCTGCGAAGTGGTGTTGGTCCAGGAATATAGTGTGGAATGTCCTCTCGTCGTCTGCGATGTCGATTTCTGGATGGATTTCTTGTGTAGTGTCCGGTGTTCAAATATGTGTATTGGTGTTCTGTGAATTTGGTCCAAAAATCGTTCAAAATGGCTGTCGATTTCTTGTGTTGAGTTTTATGGTGTTCTTACTGTGTTTTGGAAATTTGTGAAGTGTTAGAAATTGATAGTTAAGGTTATTTCACTTTTTAGATCATCTCCGTTACACGCCACATAACCACACTTGGTTTTATTACAAATTATTTTGTTTTCAGTACTCCGCTAACACATCCCAACTATTCCGCTTTACGATTATCAATAGACTAATTAGACGCAACGTCGTCGTTTTAGGGCAATTTGTGCTATGTCTTTTTCCTCTTTATATTGTTTAACTATAAAAATATCTGTCTAAGACTTGTTTCACCATCTAACTATACATAATAAGTTTTCTTATTTTTTACTGTATTTCAAATATTTCTTAATTTTACATAAATCTAACTGTTCAGTAATATTGATTATTTAATTTTACATCTTTTGATATATAGCTGGGTTTGTTTCAAGCTCATTTAATCCCAAAAATTACAATTTTATATAATGATTGTATGCCTCATATTTTGTACAAATTCAGTGTTTTAAAGGTTTTTATTTGTTTTTTTCTTATAATATTTCCATGGAATATACTTAATAACTCCGTAATTACTTTGTTTTAATAATTTGGTTGTTAACACATTTCAATATTGATTAATTTACTGTTTAGTCTGATTTGATTACTATCATAGGCCTATCATTATCTGTTTCTAAAAGAAGTTAATTTCCTTTCTTTTGTCATTCTATTTGCTATTAACTGTATCTGCATTAATTATATTTTCAATTTCTGTATTGTATGTATTGACTTCTATTCCTATTACATAGATTGATTCTTTGATAGATAATTTTTTGGTTTATATGCCATTGTGTTTACTAAAATGGTGTCTTAGCTGGTCTGTTTGTACATTATACATGGTTTACTGTTTTGAATAAAATTATTACATTTTTATGTCCTACTTGCCTCTCTGACTTACACAATGGAAAATTAAATGACATGATTTTAAAATACAATAGAATATCTTGTACCTACTAAACTTTCTTTATACTAATAACATCATTGAACCATAACATGAACATCTTATGCCTAATTTTCTCTATATCACCTAATTTTAACAAAAACATCTTATTCCTATTATTTTTAACTGTATCATCAAATGATAACAAAATATCTTATCCTTATTATTACCTAGACATAATTTAATTAGAAAATAAAAACTCCTATTACTAGTAATACTGTCAGTCATTAACTGTCTTTTGTATTTATGTTTCTTTTGAAAACAATTCAACTGTGATTAAAAAACATCTTGTACCTATTATCACCTTATATCTAAAATATTATCTAATTAACAATAAATAACAAACATCTTATTATTAGTTATACCCTCAGTTATGAACTGTCCTCTGGTATTTGTCCTTCTCACAATTTACTTAACTGTAATTAAAGAAAACATTTTATTGGTAATAGTATTTCTTATATCTAATTTAAAAAACTCTTATTACTGATAATGTTGTCAGTCCTTAGACTGTCTTTGATTCCAATGGTTTTACTAGTATTATTCTACACTCATGGTAGTCTTTTTATAATATTTACACTTCATTGAATATCTTTTCATCGATTTTTTAGCTATGTTTCTCACTATACTCACTGTAGTTTCTTATTTTTGTTACCTCACTTCACTTTATTGGTTTCTACACTATGGTAGTCTTTTCAGTGGGTTCTACACTATGGTAGTCTCTTTTGATATATTTTTTAACATATTACTCTTACAACTAGTATACAATTTGTGTTTTCTGGGATTGTATCTTGTAACTTGTTTGGGTCTACATATATCAGTTTTAATTTTGTTTCATGGTATGTATTACATGACTAACATTTTGTTTTGGCATATCGCTTCCTGGTTCTGGTCTCTTTGTTGGGAATCTTGATATGTTTTGTCTCTTCTTCAATCACATTAGTAGTTTCTGGTCTTGTGCTTTCTCTGCCTCGTGACCTTATTATTATTGTTCCCTTATTAAAATGGTTTCATGACAAATTATTTCCTTTTTTATGGTCCTTCCCTTTTTGTACTGCTTCCCCAATCTACTGGGTATACTGCTGGTTTAACTGGTTTTTACATAGTAGGTTATTTTAATCAATGGTTTTCTTTGTTATTTCCCATTTTTATTAACATTTCATAGACTTAATATACAGTTTCTAGTGTAATCCTTAAAACAATTTATTCTTCTCACTCACTATGGAACTTTTTCCTTTATTTAGGTTGCATTAATTCAAATGTTTAGTGTGATAATTTTGTTATGTTACAATATATTTATGTGTGTATTTATGTATGTGTTATTTTGTGGGTCCATGTACGGGAAAGATTTATACCAAAAAGAAAAACATTTGCAATTATAAAAACAAAAACAAATAATTGTTACCTTATACACTCAAGTACTCAATAAATGCTATTGTTGTTGGTTTGTAATGGGGCGAATCAGGTTTTTTATTTTTTAGTAATTTTGGTTTTCATCTTTCAAAATACTTCAAATCATTTCATATATGTGGCTAGTCACCAGTTTGAATCTAACTCGCAGTCTAAACAATAAAAGCATTACACACTGTGATGAAATATTTATAAAGGAATGTCATGTTGTCGACTGTGTCACGTTCTAAGAACTTTGCGTCTGTGTGACGTCCACTCACATATGCACAAACACCAACATCTGCAGAGCGCATAACTTTACATAAACGCCAGTAAAGGCTGTGAAATATCGTCGAAGCACAGCACACGTAAATCCTGTGTGTTAGACGTACAGCTACTAAAAATTCGACCACGAAGACTGTGAACGGCGATAAAATTCATTAGCAGGCAAGGCAGTGCTGCCCGCCCAATGTCACATCGTCAGATAAAGTTTGCCGCCCAGTCTAATAACACCTTCGGACCGCGCGGTCATAAAATCTTCGCTCGAGCGTATTAAAGGCCGGCCGACTATAACTCATTAAAGAAAGTGTAAATCAAAGTTCAAGAGTATAGACAAGTGGTGAAGTGGAATTTTAAAATCAATGAAACGGTAACATATTTTTTTTGAAAAGAAATCGAGTGTGTGACGTGCCATGCGGTTCCAGGAGGACGCCAGGGTAACTAATTGTATCCAACACAAAATTATTACAATCATGTAAAAAGGTGGTTTTTAAAGTAATTATATGTAAAAGGGGTTTCGTATGAATGAGTGAATGGGTAAGCTGGGTCGCTTTTACTAGGTTTGTGCCGAGTTTTGGAATACTCGGCCCTTTCCCAGTTAATTATGCGACTGTCATTGCGGGGGTTTGTGAATTAATTATTTGAGCGAAGTGTAAGCCGTTATCTGCATGCTTTGTTGCCGATCCGCGCACTATCTGGCGGGAGTGATACGTAATATTTTTAAATATCACTATAATATTGACGACTCGGAACACAAAGTTTTTTATAAGTAAAAACGTAAAGTTTTACCTTACAGCCTAAACCGGCTTTCACCTATAGAAGGCTTCATCTATAGATGAAGCCTTCTATAGGTGAAAGCCGGTTTAGGCTGTAAGGTAAAACTTTACGTTTTTACTTATAAAAAACTTTGTGTTCCGAGTCGTCAATATTATAGTGATATTTAGTTAAGTAACGGACACGTCATGGACAACGAAATCCAAGTAATATTTTTCTTGTGACTGCGGTGTTCAGTATTCGCCAGGCAGCCGAACACGAAACAGCAACCAATTTCTCCCGGCGGCCACCAGTTTGATTTTTTGTCGGCTAAAATCTATCATGACTAGATAATCGACTACGCGACTCTTCGGTAAGTCTGTTCAAGGTAACTTATTTATTATTTAATAAAAGAATTGTTATTTAGCTTAAATTAATGCCGATGCAATGCGATATAAATACGAACGTCACCACGTGGCGAGCGCGGGTTAAATTCTGTGTATGCATGTCTTGAAAGTTAACACTGGCTGAGCTAAAGCATTTATAAAGTAATTATGGCTGTGTATTTTTCCTAATTATATCATAATAATTTCATTATAATCAAAGGGGGGCGTAAGAGAATGTTTTATGAACTAAATGTAGAGGTATATGAACTGTATATGTATTATGAACCTGTTTAAGTTTGCAACTCATCTCGAAATTGTAATAAGGGTTTATTTATTTGACGAACTGTCCATAAATACTAGTCATTTAATTCTAAATTTTTTTACTGAAGGTAATTTCTGTGCTTCTTAAAATTTTCAAAATTTTCTTTTAATCTGAGCATGTGGAAGTGTGTGAATTATGCTGGAGTCATGAATATTAGGGGGATCGTGAATTGGGTAACATTTGAGTAATTGTCAATATATATAATTGTTCAGGGTTCCCGACCTAAGACGAATCTCGATCCACTTCAGCGGGTGGCCGAACATCTGCCACCAATGGTATTACAAGAGTGATTCTCCGTCTGTGCCGTCGGGAGGAAGAAATGGACAATACATCAGGTTTTGTGCCGGATTTTACCAGGTGACATTTAACCCATTTATCTATATTTTGGCCTCTACAATGTAGAACACCTTATTCTCTTCCTGGAACATCTCCAGTTAAAGTTGTTGGGACACAAGTCCAGCGAGACAATTAGTGCTTTTAAATTTTGTCAGTGTATTTTACTAAGGCTTATGCCCCCTGAGTAAGTGTGAGCCCGGACGGGGTCATGCGCTACCGAATTTTGCTGAGAAATTTTCTTTAAGGGTAAAAGTGTGTGTGACTTAAGTTTACTGATTTATAGGGGGTGAATTATGCTTACATTGATTAAGGGTATTCATAGCTATATGGGTTTCATTTTTTTGTAGATTTAAAGGTTTGGGGAGGTGCTGTAACCTGTGGACGTCACCCGTAGGTGCCGTTAGTAACAGATCTATAGCATGTTTTAGGTTGCTGGATCTGGTGGTGCGCATGGCCTCGCCTGTGGCCAAGCCATTTCTGTAGGAACATCTCAAATGTGTTTTATTAGGGGCTGATGTTATAAAGTTTTTTAATTAAAATTGTCATTATATATATTTTATAAAAATTATCTTAACTCAGTAATAATTCAATATAAGTGAAATTTCATTCAGTTCTTTTACTGCCATAGCCAGTGTACTACTAGTTCAGTTGTTAATATGAGCACACTATTGGTTCAATCATAAACCGTATTATATATATTTTATAAAAATTATCTTAACTCAGTAATAATTCAATATGAGTAAAATTTCATTCAGTTCTTTTACTGCCAGAGCCAGTGTACTACTAGTGCAGTTGTTAATATGAGTACACTATTGATTCTTACTTCTAATCATAAATTCTGTTATACATTCGTACGGCCGTGCAGCCATGTTGACCTGGCCATGGCGCAGTCCTATCTGGGGGAACCTTTCTAAAATTTTGAATTCTTGTGATAATTTCATTGGTTGCAAGCAGTCATAACTGGACTGGTTAATGGTTTGGTTTATGAAAGTTTTTTATGGAGGCTGGGCACTTTACCCTTTTACAGTAGTTTGGGATGGGGATCTAGGTCACTGATACTGAAGATGGTATTCTTCGGCGGCATGGTTAAATGTCTATGAGCTGCCTGCCAGGTGAACATGTGTGTAGTATATATATGTGTGTATATCGATATGTGTGCGCTATGTGTATTTATGTAACTATTTATTTATGTTGTAGCGGGTCAATTTTTGGGTGTTTTTGTTTTAACCGTTTGGGGTATATATATATTTTTATTCAGTTCGTTTTCGGTCGGGAGCTTTATAAAACATTGCGAAATAATTGTATTGTGCAACGTATTTGTCCGTACAACAGAACAGTGTTAAGAAACAGTTCGAAACCAAGCAGTAAGGCGCAGTTGTTGTTGAGGAATGCGGCGGAGCATCTGCACCTCCACAAAATTCTGAGAACTTTGTACCTGTGTGTGGCAGCGCACATACGCAACTGCTCAATCACGCTCAAAGGACGCTCTAACAAAAAACCAAGATGGCTAGAGAGAATAATATTTGTCGTTTTCTTCAAGATCCCCCGGAAGCACTGTTTTAAGTCCCACCCACTTTTATGACATTAGCCAGTGCCTAGTTGAAATCGTCTGCTATCGTCACTCCAACAACTACATGACTAGTATGAGTCGAAGCTGGGACGACTAACTGGAAGGCATTGATGTCCGTCGTCTTGAAAAAAATGCTCCCGGAGTGGGGAACAGAGAGACGCCATATAGTCCACGAGGTACGGAGTTCACCTACAGACGCTGATCGTGTTGTGCGGGCCCGGTCGGACGAACTTTAAAAAATGTGAACAATCAGTATAATACCGTTTTAACACCGACCGGGACCCAAGGAATTAATAGATAATAGACTTACTACATTGGTTAACTGAGGAAACGAAGTTATAAATAGACAAATTAACGGGCAACGAATCGGGCGAACGGAATCCACGTGTTTGGCCAGAATCGCGACAGTGAGGTGTTACCGATACAAAAATGAATTTATAAAAAATGTTAAGGGGTTTGTTAATATTTTGTGTGTGTGTGTGTGTGTGTAAAAAATGCAGGCTGGGCAGTCTGAATGGTATAAAATAAGGTAAGCCGTAGATTGTAAGTCAGATTATAACAGAGTCACGTGTTGCACAACACCTGAATATGTATTTATTAAAAGTATGTTCTTAATTTCACTCAAGTAATAGTAAAACATTAAATGGAAATTCTCTTCATATAAATGTGTTGTGCAAGTTATTCTCACAACCTTAAGAAATTACGTCTGCATCCCAAACATACGTATGACGCAACCTTGAAGCCACGCAATGGTAAGTAGGAGTGTGTTAACATTAATTTTAAATTATTACGATATCATTTTTTTTATTAATATAGAAAGTTTCATTGGCGCCACGAAAGGGACGAATTTAAAAAATAAATTCCATACCTATAAATGGGATGCAATCGTAATTTGGAAGTTGTGTGAGAATACGCAAAAGGTACTTATGTAAAGTTAAGTTACGCTAAGTAAGTAAAGAATATTTAAAATATAAATATATATTTAAAATATATATTATTTATATTGTAAACAGAATAAATACCAAAAAATAATAATAATAATGGAAAATACAACAGAGAACGGAGTCGATTTATCCGACTCGACTGTGATAAGTGAAACAACAGCTGAATTCGACGAATCAGCTGTGATGAGTAGTCTGGACATACATTCAACACCGAATGTAGGTCAAGGCGACAAAACTCTGAACATAAGTAGTATAAATGGATCAAATAATACAGATGATTCGGGGATCCATACGACCCCAAAATCAAATAATGAAAATAAAAGTAATGACAAGGGAGTCAGCTTAACTGGCGATAAAATAGAAAGTCTAGTGACACCTGTTCAAAGTAAACAAGAGATAGATAAAGATGAGAAAGTCATGAACATGTTGCAACTGATTTTAGAGCAACAAAGTATTAAATTACTGAGTGATTCTGACGCTAAATTTAATGAACTAAAAAATCTGAATAACGAGTTAAAAAATGAAATACAAGAAATGAGTAAATGTGTAGAAAGTACTAATGAAACGATAAGATCCAGTTTGAATAAATTAGAACAGAGTGTGGAGCGAATGGGAGTACATGTGATGAGGACAGAGAAAAATAAAACAAATGAAAATTGTAATGACAAATGTAAAAATATGATACCAGAGAAAGAGTTAATAAATGATAACAATAATGTTGAAAATAATGAGAATAATAGTAATGTATTTGAAGAATTAGTATCGGAGACTGATACGGTAAAAATAAAGAATGAGAGTACTGATGAGTTGGTGGAAGGTAGTGATTATGAGATGGTAATGTGTGTCAGTGAGTTAGAGAGAGAGAGAAAAAATAATGTTGTAGTAGAGTGGGGACAGAGGGCAAATTTTCCCTTTATTATTTATGATGTTTATGATGATTTATTGAGTCCACAAGTGTTGTGGTTGAAGGGCAAGAGTCCCGTATTGGTAGATGAATTGAGGTGTTTATTTTTGTGGAGTAATTGTGTACCCTCTGTCCGGAATAATTGTGAGAGTGTAATGTGGTGTTATGAAGAGAGAGAAGTAAATAGAGAATGGTATGTAACAGAATTGTATAATTTGAATAGAAAGTATGATGAATGGAAAGAAGGCTTAGAAATATATTTGAATAATAATGATTACAATGATTTGAAAAAAATAATTAGACCGATATTGAATGAATGTAATGACGGAGACTTAACAAAAATACCTAACGTAGACTGGTTTAATGAGTATTCTGGTAAAATGAGTGAATTTGGTTGTTCTGGTTATGACACACAAAGTAACCATTTGTTTGTAAATAAAAAGCAACAGTGTTATATAAAACCAAGATTAATTTTTGACGATGGTGGCTGAACTAGAATATCAGTGTATAGACCTTGTTAGATACTGTAAATTCGGGTAATGACCTTGCTGATTTGGACATCTGAAGTGAGATACACTTGAACAATTTTGACGTATATTTTGTAAATAATATTGAATTCATTTGTGTGTATTGTGAAATGTAATGTGTATATGTTTTAGAAAATGTTGTATTAATAATAATAATATTATTAATATTTTTGCACTCTAATTAAATAACAAAATAATTATGAAGACAATAGTTAATGATTTGTAGAATGTTGATAATAATTGAGATATGTTATTTTAATAATCAAATGAATATTTAATTTTAATAATAAATTGAATTAAATAAGTTGAGATGTGTAGATAGTGTGATTGAATATTATGTGTTTGAATTTTATAAGGTAATTAAATTGTTTGGTGAGATTTTGATTTAATAATAATTAATAAGTAAATAAATGGTAAATGGTTTATTTTGTGGAACATAATGATTAAAAATATGTTAATAATAAATTTAGAATTTTTGAAAATCTGATTACAACACAGGATAAATTCATCATGATGATAAATAAAAAGAGTTAATGAAAAATTTTAAATCATAATGTTTATAAATTTTTATATAAATTATTTAAAAGAGAATTGTCTGTTTGATGTATGCTAATAATCCAGGTTTATTGCTATTTGTGCAATCATTTTATTGTTGTGTGGTAGATATAGTTGTTGATAAAATGTATTTTTATTATGTGTGTAATTTTTTTCTAAGCCAATCATTAGACGCCTGGCAGGCAATCAACATAATAGAAGTAAGTGTTGATAATGTATTACATGTATTTGTTCAATTTTAAGATGTAGTTTCATTGTGTTTTTATTATGTTAGGATATCAGCTGATCAACAATACCATGTCACTGGTATATTGGTTTGAAAATGTTACAAGTAATTAATGTTTAGTGTACTACAGATATTTTGAAGTAAAGATAAAAAGAATATGCAAATTAATAAAAGATAATTCATGGGTGATAAGGGTTTTATGGGACATGCAGACCTGTCCAAGTTGAATTAAAAGTTGAATGTGAAATAGTAGAGATGAATATGATGTAATGTTGTTTTTGAGTTAATGTATGTTATAGAAGTTGGTGAAGTATTAAGGTTGACACAGTTGTGGGGAATTTATGTAGAGTTTTGAATGATATATATTTGTTTTTATAGTTAATGAGGTTATTTTGTGTATTTGTAGTAATGAAATGAGATTGAGAATTTTGGGGATGGCAATTTTGTATTAGGGGGTTGTGTATTTGGGGAGTCCGCAACAAGGGTTGGGACGGGATAGGGACCGATTGGCGCCGGAAAGGGTTACCTAGGGGGAGTCCAGGGACCAACATAAGGGAATGAGTTTTGGAAGGAAACACGTATCCTATGTACAAAGGGTTGGAGAGTATTTTTTTTTATATATGGGGAGAAGGCGGCGAATTGTGTTAAATGATAAGTTGGGGTTTAGAGTGTCTTGATTAGTAGATATTTTTGATAGAGTTGGGTGTCATGGGAGTTGAGGTTGATAAATATTAGAGTCAGGGGGAGAAAGTTTATATATGTATAGAAATCTAATGCAGAAAAACGAGAATAAAGAATGTACATCACCCACAGTATATTAAAATAAGATTGTTGAAAAGAAAGAGAGAGTCATGATAAAGAATATGCAATTGTTTATTTTTTTCACCAGTGACAGAATTTTGATAAAATTTGAAAATAATGTAAAGTCACGAAGTGTTTATTTTAAATAATTTAAATGTCAAGTTGATGATTGATTATATTAATATTTTGTTTATTATAAATATTTTATGTTACTATGTTTTGTATTTCAAGGTAGGATATTACAGATATTTAAAGTGTTTTCAAAAAATCATACATAACATATGTAGGTCAAGGGTTTGGGACTTGACCTAGTTATGATCAGCTGATGAGTTCATACACCTACTAAGTTTGTAGAGTAGGAATTCAATTTTAATTTGTTTGTTTGATTAATTCAAACTAATATTTGAATAATTTTAATAAATGTTATTTAATAAATAAATTTAATAAAATCTTTTACTGAATAAATTTAAATTTTTTTTTGAATTTTAAAATTTTGAAAATTTTAAATTTTTTTTGAAAAAAAAAAAAAAAAATTTTTTTTGATTTTTCGCCTGCCAGCGAGTGAATATGTTGAGTAATGATTATGTTATTATGTATGTATTAATGATGTTTCTTTTATTGTATTGCTTTATATTGGTAGGCTATAAATTGTTCTCATGCTAGAGTAAGGATGTATTTGTATTAATAGGAATGTTTAGGTTAAGTCATTGAAACAAAAATTAGAAAAAAGAGGAAGAGAATTTTTGATAAAAGATTATTTTTTTTTGAATATTGAATTTTTTGAATTTATAATAAATTTTAAAAGGAAGTTTTTATTTTAATGTGTTATGATAATATGTAATGTTAGTGTGTGTGAGCCCAGTATCTGCTAAAGGCAGCCCAGCTTGCAAAAAGGGGGAACATATCGGCGAAGGAGCTGGAACGATTTTAGCCAGGGATTGAGGATTTTTGGGGGGAGCATGTTAGAAGGCAAGGTGGGCTGTGGTGCGAGTCTGATCAATTTCTCGGTGTTGGGATCTCTAACGGAGAAGTCCAGTGATCTCGTTCAGATGAGTACATAGTCTCTGAGCCAGGGGGGTCGTGTACCCATGAGATTAAGAACAAGGGGGTTGTTGGCACCAGTTCCTCTCCGGTCCTCTTCGGGGTTATCGATGAGATTTCTTCTGTCGTGAACAGTAGAATTCTCATCGAGGGGGTATTGTAGCGGGTCAATTTTTGGGTGTTTTTGTTTTAACCGTTTGGGGTATATATATATTTTTATTCAGTTCGTTTTCGGTCGGGAGCTTTATAAAACATTGCGAAATAATTGTATTGTGCAACGTATTTGTCCGTACAACAGAACAGTGTTAAGAAACAGTTCGAAACCAAGCAGTAAGGCGCAGTTGTTGTTGAGGAATGCGGCGGAGCATCTGCACCTCCACAAAATTCTGAGAACTTTGTACCTGTGTGTGGCAGCGCACATACGCAACTGCTCAATCACGCTCAAAGGACGCTCTAACAAAAAACCAAGATGGCTAGAGAGAATAATATTTGTCGTTTTCTTCAAGATCCCCCGGAAGCACTGTTTTAAGTCCCACCCACTTTTATGACATTAGCCAGTGCCTAGTTGAAATCGTCTGCTATCGTCACTCCAACAACTACATGACTAGTATGAGTCGAAACTGGGACGACTAACTGGAAGGCATTGATGTCCGTCGTCTTGAAAAAAATGCTCCCGGAGTGGGGAACAGAGAGACGCCATATAGTCCACGAGGTACGGAGTTCACCTACAGACGCTGATCGTGTTGTGCGGGCCCGGTCGGACGAACTTTAAAAAATGTGAACAATCAGTATAATACCGTTTTAACACCGACCGGGACCCAAGGAATTAATAGATAATAGACTTACTACATTGGTTAACTGAGGAAACGAAGTTATAAATAGACAAATTAACGGGCAACGAATCGGGCGAACGGAATCCACGTGTTTGGCCAGAATCGCGACAGTGAGGTGTTACCGATACAAAAATGAATTTATAAAAAATGTTAAGGGGTTTGTTAATATTTTGTGTGTGTGTGTGTGTGTGTGTGTGTAAAAAATGCAGGCTGGGCAGTCTGAATGG
This sequence comes from Magicicada septendecula, assembly GCA_034769895.1. NCBI lineage: Eukaryota > Metazoa > Arthropoda > Insecta > Hemiptera > Cicadidae > Magicicada > Magicicada septendecula. Next base: position 17,322,175 of record CM068374.1, read on the forward strand.
TATAAAATAAGGTAAGCCGTAGATTGTAAGTCAGATTATAACAGAGTCACGTGTTGCACAACACCTGAATATGTATTTATTAAAAGTATGTTCTTAATTTCACTCAAGTAATAGTAAAACATTAAATGGAAATTCTCTTCATATAAATGTGTTGTGCAAGTTATTCTCACAACCTTAAGAAATTACGTCTGCATCCCAAACATACGTATGACGCAACCTTGAAGCCACGCAATGGTAAGTAGGAGTGTGTTAACATTAATTTTAAATTATTACGATATCATTTTTTTTATTAATATAGAAAGTTTCAATGTGTATTTATGTATTTATATTGATTGATGTTATATTTATTTATATTTGGGAGATACTATTATGCTGATGTTTTACATGCATTATATTTTGATGAGATGATACGTGCATATTTTCAGAGGAGTGTAATGACAGGGAGTGATACTTGCATGTTATTTGAAATAGTGAATAAAATTGTTATTGTTGCTAAACAACGAGTTTAATTGCAAGTCCCGTCATACCGGACCCAGCGCAGTTTTGGCTTCCCTAGGCTCTGGCCTAGTTTTAAATAACTAGTGGCCCCTCTTTCAAAAAAAAAAATAAATAAAAAAAAATAAAAAATAAAAATAATAAATAAAAAAAGGGTTTTTTTTTATAAAGTCTGAAAGTTGAAAGAGGGGTGACAGGTTTACAACTATATTAGAATAAGAAATGATTATGCAAATGTATGTAATGTAGTGTCTGTCTTTTAAAAGTAGAAAATGAGCTGTAATATGTGATTTGAAGAAGGACGAGTAGAGAGTGTGTATTTAAAGAAAAAAAAAACAAATGCAATTAAATTAGATTTGTTTCAAGTGAAAAGCGAGTCGAGTACGTTATTCAGATAACCTGAAGGTCATATTTGTATTTCGCAACTTCGTGCAACGGACTTTGGCGTAAGAGGTGAGTTTTAAAATGAATAAAAGTTTAATAATTAAATGTAATAAAAATATAATAACACAGGTTATACCAGAGAGTTTAATTGCAAGTCCCCATTTTGGCTTCTCTAGGCTTTTGGCCTAGTTTTAAATAACTAGTGCCCCCTCTTCAAAAAAAAAAAAAATTATAAAGCATAAAAATTCTAAAGAGGGGTTACAGCTTGATTCCCCCCTCTTTCCATGTGTTATACATATTGTCTGCCTTATAGACAATGTACGGTGGCAGTGCAGATCCTGAAAACATTACGGAAAAATTTGTTTTAGAAAAGTCCATTATCCTTTCAGGGTGCTTGCATGTACGCCTAATGATCACTTTTGTTCGGCCAGGGTTGTCCTGCATGCTGGTTTCATCATAGTTTAGAATTGCCTCAGCCGGAATGTCCTTTAAGGACTCAGAGAGTTCATTAAAGTACTCTTCAATAGCTTCAGGGGTTACTGCCACCATGCCACCCTAGTATGTTTTATATTGGTACACATTCGAGTTTTCAGTTGAACACTCTGTCTTGCCAAGAAATTCCTTATTCACTTTGGGCCTGGAAAGTTAGTTTTGAACCTAGGCTCCTCAATGCCCTTTTTGTCTAGAAATTTCTTCACAATGCATCTTACATCAAATGATGAGAGGGGAAATCCCCATTCTGCCGCTAAGTTTGGGTATTCTGAAATTAATTTTTCTTCATTTTCATTGAAAACTGGAGGCCGGCCATAATGATTTTGTTGAATGTTTTTGACTTTTCGTTGAGTTGACGACTTTGGCACTCCAAATCTCTTTTCCGCCTTCCGATAACTCATTCCACGTGCCACAGCTTCTGCTGCATTTTTAATCACATCGTTATTATAGGTATGGTAACCTTTACTTGTCATTTTGTCTTCTCAATGTATCCAATATCTGAAAACAAAATACAGTAATAAACATAACCTCAAAACTATTATGACGTTTTTGTATCTTAACTTGGGACAGTGTCCCAAGTTTGGAGCACATGTGCAATTTTTTGAACATATAAAAAACTAAATTTAGTTAAGTGAAAAAATATGTTTATGCCTTCTGTACAACACTATAGGCATAAAAAGTGTGGATCCCTTTCAAGTCTAATGCTGCTCAGATAATCTGGGCAACCAGAGTTATGCACGTCTTTTAAAACTGTTTATTTTTATACAAATTTCAAAATAAATAAACTTACTAATCACACTGCAGCAGCACATTTACTCTCACATAACCTCAAACAGCAACTAGTCATCTGACTTGCAGCACCACGTGTAGCTTTCTGACATAACACTGACAGGTGTGCCAACCCTCAAAACAAAACTTCCCAAAATGTCCCAAGGTAGGGTGCTGTCCCAAGGGCACTTGACTGTACATATTTTTTAGGTGTCTTCAATGCTGAGTATTTTGAAAATTGTGTCATGTTTTGTGTTTACTTGTACTGTTCAGGTATTAGTTTTTGTGTTTGTATATCTGTAAATTTTCCCATATGTTCATTATTGTGCCTTTTTGTGGTATGTATTTTATCATGGCCGGCTCTAGTAGAAGGCCAGAATATTAAACCCAGAATATTAAACGTGGCAACACTGGAACCAGCTGATATTTGAGGCCAACTAGACGATCTCTTAATTTATGTATTTCAATAATCAAATCGTGCCATTTTTAATTGCCGGTTAACATCAGTTTTATAATTATGTTTTTTTGCAGATTAAAAGTTTATTATGTAAAATACTGTTATATTATTTAAGAAATATAATAACTCATTCATATGATACGAATTCAGTAATTTGAACAAAGTTAATTCATTAGGCCTAACACCAATTCACAAATTTCTTCAACTTAAACGTATAGTGCTAAGTGCACACAGACCTATAATTTTGATTTAGCTATAAATAGGCGTACTCATGATTTTTGTAATGGTATGAAATTAAATCAAAATATATCATGTTCACTTTAGCTATTTTATTACAATATGCTTACAGGCCTCAGATGTATGTTGCCATGTTTAATATTCCAGCCTTCTACTAGAGCCGGCCATAGCTTTATGAGTGTCATGTTGATTATGTCTATTTTGTTTATGGTGTTTTTATTGTATCCATTTTCATCAGCAATTTGGTATATTATATTTCTTTCTGTATTTATTTCCTGTTTGGTTAGGGGTATTTTGTACACTCTATTGAAAAATGAATAGAAAGTTGTAGTGGGTGGTTGAAATGGTTAGGTATAGTGATGTTAGTGGAGGTTGGTTTTCCGTATATTGCATATTGTAGTTGGTTATTGTTTCTTGTGATGGTTACGTCTAAATAGCTGATTTTTTTACGTTTTTCTTTTTCTTCTGTGAACTGTATTTTTGGGCGTATTTATCTGCATTTAATATTTGTTTTAATATTTTATCAGCATTTGCGTTTTTGTTATTAGATACATATAGTCCATCACCTACATATCTTATCCATTTGCCTTTTGGATCAAATGAATTTATAATTTGTAGTATTTTGGTGTCTATGTGTTGTCAGAATATTTCATCTAATATACTTGATAGTGAAGAACCCTTTGCCAGACCTTCTTGTTGTTGACAAATTTTACTGTTGAATTCAAAGTAATTTTGTTTTAGTATTAGTTGGAGGCTATTTTTTATTTCATATATATATTAAACTTTCCCTGTGAACACTTACTTTTTGGTTTTGTTTCCCAGACGTTTCGACGTGGTGTTCGTCTTCCTCAGTGGGATTTAAAATACTGAATGTCTGTACAAAGTAACGGTTATGGGTTGTAGGTGTGTGTGGTGGGGGTTGCTGGTGGGAGGGAATTGGTGCTGGGATTCAAAGTTTGTGTTTGAATCAGTGTATCGAAAAGTATGTGTGATCTATAATGTAATTGTTCATTTAATGTGTTGTTTGGTTGTAGTGTGTGATATCTGTATATTTCAAATTGTTCTGCTGTGTTTAGTTTTCTACTTTTAGGTAAGTAGTGTAGTATTTCCATGCAGTAGCGTACCTAGGGGGGGCGAAGGGGGCGGCCGCCCCGGGCGCCGCTTGAAGGGGGGCGCCAAAATGCCAAAACATAATTTTTATTTGTACTTTAGGACAACAATATAGGGTTAGGAGGAAACATGCAATATAATGTACATGTGACAGAATGTGTTTTAGAATAAAGTTATAATGAATTTTCATGTCGTCCCATGCATTGTTAGCTATTTTTAGCTCGTCGGGTCAGTCAACTGAAGCAAACGGACGGATATTCAGTGTTGCTGTAGACTTCGAGAGCGTCAGATCGTGATAGTGGCGGTGTTTTGAATAATTTTAAGTGCTAATTGTTTATCACATTACTTACTTCATCCAGGTAAGACTCATCTATCATTTTCAGCTTGGAGGTGATTTTAATGCTACGAGTAATTACAAAACCCGCCGACGCTGAATTAGGTGGGAAATGTATTAGTAGGAAATATAACCACGTGTTTTAGTGTACTTTGCGCTTGTTAACTAACAGAATGTCGGTAATTTATTTGGTACCGGTAATTATAGTAATCTAAAACCAGCGTGCCTGTCCAATAAAACTGTGTCCGTTGTTCGTTTCAAAATATAACTTTTAAGATACTTAAGATATAATTCGTGCGTTTGTTAATTAACCGTGTTAGTAATTATAGAGATCGCAGTTTTTCTGTATGCGTCACATTTATAGAGAGCTCAGTCACAGTCTCTCTGTATGCGTCAAAGTTATATTTTTGTTAGCCTACGACGCATACCAGCCTCGACGAACACACACGGAACGAAACGAACATACGAGAAGCGGTCGGTATGCGTCAGGCGTTTACACGCTCACACAAATTTGCGCATACGTGTTTGTATGTATAAACGGAAGTTTGAAGATTACCTTTTGTTTCCCACAGCGTAAAGTATAAATACGAGATTAAATGTAAGATATTACATTAAGAACAACTACATAATAGTTTCGCTAATTTTGTTATACCGGTATTTAGGTATAGGCCTATAATTTTGTCTTCATATAGGTTAACTTATAGTTCTTATTATTCATTCATTTATCGAAAAGTCGCCGCAAAATGCTAAACTAATATTTGTTACTTCATATGGTGAGGCATACGGACAAACCAATATTTCTTTTTTAAACGCATACTAATATTAATTATAGCCCTAATTTATTTACGTGATAAATGACTGGTATGCATTAATCGAATGTGAAATGTCCTAATATTTTATTTAAACTGATGTATACAATTACTTTTTTTACTTCTTCTTTCTTCAACCTAACATTCGTATATGGCCATATTTCCAATGTGTTTTGTTATTATACTTTGTATATTAATAAATTTCATTTTTATATTTACCAACAGCATAATTCATTAGGATTTTCTGCTTTTCTAATGCTTTTAGTTGTTTCTCGTTTAAATAAAAACCATATGTTTTAAAAACAACCAACAGCCTCCTAAATATATTCATACTTGAGCGTGACAGAGAAAAAAAGGCGGATGCATGAAAACAATAGCTAGATTTAACAATCTGCTAATAATGGTTGGATCTTTATAATTTAAGGGCGATTATTACTCGTGACGAAATTTGCAAAAAATCCCTAAAGTTGAAACCAAGTTTAACCAATTAATTTTGTTCTATTCCAGATCCCAAAAATGAAACGACAGAAGCCAAGTGGGGCTCAGTATCGAAAACTGAAACAACAACGTACTAAATCAATCGAGAGTTGCAAGTCATTTATGAAAGCTTTTATAGAAGGATCATCGTCATCGACCTCTACAACTAAAAATGAACCTGAACTTGACAGCGACGAATTGAATCTTGAATTTGAAGCATCGAACATTGATAGTCAAAAAGATGATGGTTCTAGTACTTCCCGGCTGAAGGACTATTCTCAAATTACAACATCAACCAGTGACTTTGAAGAAGATGACTCAAATCAAAACTTAGAATCAAGTAAAGTAGGACCTTCACGTGAAAACTCAGCACCTGAAAATGAAAGTTTTCACAAAATTGAAAATAGGCCTACCAGCTTGAATGAAATGATTGAAAATAAGGCTAATCCACTTGAGAATGATAACTGTGAAAAATTCATGTTGCACGACGTTGGAGTGTGGCCGATGAATATTTCAAAACAATTTCGTGACTCATTTGTAATGAAAGGTACATACCAACTGCAAAACAAAGACTCTGTTTTTCCTGAGGATGAATCTGGACGATCTCTGCATAGGCATTGGTTTAAAAAAACTTTGAAAAATGGAGAAAAGGTTAATCGGTCATGGATGTGTTTTTCCCCATCTAAGAAATCCCTGTTTTGTTTTTGTTGCACGCTATTTCCGCAGAGAAATCATAAATCTAGCTTTAATAATAAAACAGGATTTTTAACATGGCGAAAGTTAAATCCGTGCGTTCAAGATCATGAGAACAGCTCCGCTCACAGGGTTGCGTTTTTGGAATGGAAGGACTTAGAACGTGCCTTACAAAAAGGGACAATTATTGATGACCGCCTTCAACAACAGGTTCTAGAGCAAAGTAGAATTTGGAGAGTAGTTCTTGAACGTGTAATTGCTACTGTTCAAACAGTGGCTCAACAGAATTTAGCTTTAAGAGGCCACAGAGAGTCGATTGTAGACGATGACAATTGTAGACCTGGGAACTTTCTTGCTCTCTTGAAATACCTAGCTAAATTTGATCCCGTTATGAGGGCTCATTTGCAATCAGTGTCCGAAAATCCAGGAAGTGTATCATATCTTTCTCCTCGAGTGCAAAATGAGGTTATAAACCTCCTAGGTGAACATGTTCGAAAGACAATTATTGCTTCCTGCAAGCATGCCAAGTATTTCGGTATTATGTTTGATAGTAGCCTACACCAGACACATCACATGAAGAACAAATGTCGCAGATTGTAAGATTTGTCGAAGTAAAACAAGGTTCAGTTGAAGTCAGGGAATGTTTCATAGATTTTGTTCCAATTGAAGACAAAACGGCTGAGGGCATTGCTGAAGTGATAACGAAGAAATTGGAAAAAGATGGTTTAAATTTTGCAGATTGTAGGGGTCAATCTTACGACAACCAAGCAGCAATGGCTGGAATTCATTCTGGCATCCAAACAAGGTTATTTGATCTAAATCAACAAGCCGTGTTTGTTCCCTGTGACAATCATTCGCTTAATTTGGTTGGTGTTCATGCTGCACATGTTAACGTAAATGCAGTTACTTTTTCCGGGACTGTTGAACGCGTCTATGCCTTTTTCTCTAGTTCAACTCACCGGTGGAGTGTTCTTAAGGAACATGTGAAATTAATGGTGAAGGGGCACTCTGACACGAGATGGAGTTCAAAGGCAGAAGCTGTGAAAGCCTTATCATCCCAGTTAGATGGAGTATTAAGCGCTTTAGAGAAATTGAGAGATACACTATCTGAAACCATTGATACTAGACAGTCTGCATCACTGTTGATAAATGCCATTGAAAGATTCGATTTTGTGAGTCTACTCTTTTTCTGGTCTGAAGTCCTCCCAAAGATTGACAGAACTCAAAAAACACTGCAAATCAAAGGTATTTCGTTTACCTATGTCCTAATCTGTCTACAGTCTCTCCAAGATAAACTTAGCGAATGGAGAGAAAGCCTTCCTGATGACGTGGTGACAAAAGATGCTGCTAAGTGTGAAGAATGGGGAGTACCTACAGAACGAAGAGAAAGAAAAAAACGAAAAATGCCCGGGGAAATAGCTGAGGACGTTGGACTTTCCTGGAAAGATGAAGTAAAACGAAGCATAGTAGAGATATTGGATAAGCTTCTATTGGAATTAGGTCAACGGTTCTTAAATGTTAACGACTGGACTCACGCTTTGGATTCCTTTGTAATTTCGAAGATTACATGGATATAAAATACACAACAAAAGAGATGGAAGAGCTGAGAAAAAAGTGTTTACGACTTGCAGAAAAGTACCCTAATGATCTAAATGGAGATGAATTATTTGAAGACATAAAAGATATCATAACTCTATTAAGAAGATCAAAATCAAATGGTGAAGAGCTTGATTTAAACAATCCTAAAGATATCTTATTATACATATCTGCTATGGGATTAGAAGCATATAGCACTTTAGTCGTAGCACTTAAACTTCTTCTAACTATACCAGTGTCTGTGGCATCATGTGAGAGATCATTTAGTAAACTAAAACTAATACAAAGCTACTAAGATCCACAATGACGCAAGAGAGACTAACTAATTTACCAATTCTGTCAATTGAAAGTGACGTGGCATCTGCTTTAGATTATACTCTATTAATAAATGAGTTTGCATCACTGAAGGCTAGGAAAGTACACTTATAAAACTGCATGTTGATTGAACAAAGTTATAGTTAAAGCTATAGTTATTTTCTATTTTAAATGCCTGCATAAATCAGTACATATACAATTATTAATAATTCAATAAATTGTTATAAAAGTGTTTTCCAACACTGTAAGAATCTTGAATCTAAGGTATTTTATTTGAGAAATTTTATATTTTTCATGTATTTTCAAAAAAATGCAATGCTACTTTCATTTTGTGCAATATATTTACATTGCAATATTTTAGATATGTAAGGTTTTTCAGTTCTTCTTATAGTTAGAGTTTAATTTTTAAATATAAGTTGTATCGTATTATACCAGATTTGTTAAGTACTTATTAGCCAATTATAATCGTTTGTTACAAATAAACTGAATCTTTACTGAAAAAACCTAGTCCTAATGAAACTTATAAATATTTAATTTATGACAATTATTATGTGCTGACATAGATAATGGTCAGTGTAGTGTGATCAGAGATGTAGCACAGCAACAGCCGACAGTAAACAACAGAAGAACAAATGTGGGCGAGGAATGGGAGTTGGAAGTAGGTAAGTTGATTCTACAGTCACAAATTGTGAAAGGACGGGGGGCGGCAATCTTGAAGTTCGCCCCGGGCACCAGTTGGCGTAGGTACGCCACTGTTTCCATGTTGTGCTCTATGTTTGTGTAACTGTGGTTTCATTTTGTAAATGTGTGGCAAATGTGGAATGTATGTAGTGTGTGGTGAGGGCTTTTAAATGTTCAGAATATCTAGAGGAAAAAGATCTTCCCGTCTGGACGATGTAGAACTGGTGACAGTCATTGCAGTTTAATTTATAAACCCCTGTTTTGCTGTATGTGTCTGTGTCTTTGTTAGTATTATTTATGTGTTTCCTGATGGTGTTGTTAGTTCTGTAGGCTACTTTATAATTGTGTTTCCTAAATGTGTTAGCAATTTTTTATGTGTTGGAAGTGTAGTATGTGAGTGTGATGTATTTACTGGGTTCTGTGCTGTTGGTTTTATGTGTTTTAATTTTTGTGTTTAGGATGCGTTTGTGTAGTTTGTTTATTAAATCGGGATTGTATCCCGACTGCTATATATTTGATTGTGTTGAGTTCTTCTTGGTAGTCATGTGTGTTTAGGGGTATTGAAGTGAGCCTATGGAGCATGTTGTTGAAAGCTGCATGTTTGTGTTGAGTTGGGTGGTTGGATGAGTTATGTATGACCATGTCTGATGTGGTGGGTTTTCTGAATATTTTGTATGTGTGTGTGTTGTTTGTTTTGGTAATTGTAAGGTCCAGGAAGTTTACGCTATTGTTTTGTTCTAAATCAAGTGTGAATTTTAATTTTTGGTGTATAGTGTTAATGTATTTGTGGAAATTTTCAATTTGTCTTTTGTTGCCATTGTATAGGAGTAAAATGTCATCAACATATCTGTGCCAATATATTATTTTGTTGGTGTATTTGTTATTGTTTAATATGTGTTCTTGTTCTATGGTATGTACGAATATTTCGGCTAGTATACCTGATATAGGGGTGCCCATGGGTAGTCCATCTGTTTGTGTGTAAACCATGTTATTGTGTGAGAAATAATTTTGTTCAGTGATAATTTTAGTGAGATGGATGATCTCTTTAATGTGTGTTTCAGGTGTGTTATTTAGTTTTAGTAACTGTTCTAATGTAGTTATAGTTTCTTTTATGGGTACATTGGTGTATAGGTTTGTTATGTCAAATGAAGCTAGTGTTGAATTGTGTGGAATGTGGACATGTTGAGTTTTATTCACCAGATCTAAATTATTTTTGACGGAGGTGTTGTTTGTTAAATTTATGTTATTTCTGATTAATTTATCTGTCTAGCTATTTTGTGTGCAGGTGCTTGTGTGTTGTTTATAAGTGGTCTGATGGGGATATTAGGTTTGTGTAATTTTGGTAGTGGATTCAGTGTAGGGGGGTTTGGTTTAATTTGTTTCAGATATTTGATGTTGTCACGTGAGATTATGTGTTTTGTGTTATTTATGATTTTATTTATTTGTTTGTGATATTTTGGGGTGGGGTCTTTATCTAATTTGGTTATGTTGTTTTCAGTAAAAAATGTTTCGATTTTGTTATTTAAATCCTGTTTTCCTATTATGATGTTTATGTTACCTTTATCTGCTTCGAGTATGGTTAGGTTGTGTTCTTGTAATTTACGTTTTATATTTTTTAGTGTTTGGATTTCGTTGTTATGGTGTTTTTGCACGTATTGTTGTGTGTGTTGTATTTACGTTTTATATCATGACGTATAGTGTCATGGTCTTTTTTATGCGTGTGTTGTATGGCCATTTCAGCATCTATGACTATGTCGCGTATATACCTTTTATTATTGTTGTTGTTGGTTGGATTGTTTTCTAAATTGTGTTTTAGACCTTTATCTAATAGGGTTATTTCATCTTTAGTGAAATTGGTCTTTGTTATATTTACTGTACTTGTGTGAAATTTATGTGTCGGTGTAGGGACTGTTTCATTTCTGCGTGTTAAGATGTTATTGATTTTCCTGTTTTGTCTTTCTTGTATTTTTAATTGGAGTTTCTCATGTTGTTCCGTGTATGTTGTATTATGTTTTCAAGTTCTATGTGGTGTAATATTTGTGTAAGTTTTACATGTAGGTTGTATGCTGTTTTGTTTAGTGTATCTTTTTTGTAGTATAAATCCTTGATTATGTTGTCCAGGTGTATTATTTCGGCTTTACGTTTAACTTGTATTGCGGCGTGTGTGTTATTTTTTATTGTGATTTGTGCATTTGTGGGTATAATGTTGTGTTTGCGGCATGTTTTGTTGTATGCGATGTTCAAGGAAGTTTTTGTTACCTGTACTCTGACATTTCTGTATTTATGGATATAGTACGCTATGTTGGCGGTGTTATAATTATGTTGTTGGTACATCCTCTTCATTCACTTTTTAAAAATATTATATATATATATTAAACTTTCACTGTGAACACTTACTTTTTGGTTTTGTTTCCCAGACATTTCGACGTGGTGTTCGTCTTCTTCAGTGGGATTTAAAATACTGAATGTCTGTACAAAGTAACGGTTATGGGTTGTAGGTGTGTGTGGTGGGGGTTGCTGGTGGGAGGGAATTGGTGCTGGGATTCAAAGTTTGTGTTTGAATCAGTGTATCGAAAAGTATGTGTGATCTATAATGTAATTGTTCATTTAATATGTTGTTTGGTTGTAGTGTATGATATCTGTATACAGTAAACCATCGATTTAACGGACCTCGGTTTAACAGACTTCGGATTTAACGGACAGAATTTGATAGAAAAAAAAATCAAAGCATGATAATGTTTTTAGGCTTTTGAAACGTATAATGTGCATAAGCTGCAGACTCTCCTGTTCTGGCGATATTGCTTGGCTATCGCAGCATTCTTTCGTTTCTTGTTTTGAAACACGCAAATTTTCTCATCTTCAATTGTATTTGATGAGAACGGAGATAAGAATTCATTTAATTCTTCACGATCCCCGTCTTTGCGTTGTCGTTGACGCAGGCGTCGCACACGTTCAGTGGAAGACATCACGACGACTAACACTGAACAATATACACTGATATGCATCTTATTTCACTGTGACCAAATTTATTTATTACTAACATCACCTGGAGCGTTACATTTTTCTACGACGTTACACATTTCGCATCACGCATTTTGTGGAATAACCCCAGCCTAAAAACATTATCATGTTAAAAAAAATTTTGAGACGAGAAAAATCACGATTAAGTTTTTGAAGTCCATGGTTGTGATTTAAATTTGGCGGTAGTTCATAACCATAGCAACGCATTTTCACTCTTGAATATTCGGCTATCTTCGTGATAATTCGTATGCACACGCAGTTCACGTTCGTACAGCGTTGCATCAGTTTATTCAGAGAACGCAGCGTGTACACTACATGTGTTCCTATAGTACGAAACTTGCACGTGTTAAATAGAGAGTGTTAACGAGTTTATACTTGCGTTGTTACAGCAAGGTCCATTACTTTATTAGTGAATTACAGCATAAGTATGTCTGGCGTTACGAAAAAACGTGTGAACTTGAGTATAAAGCAAAAGCTTGAACTAATAAGTAAACTTGAAGGTGGCGCGTTGTAATACACTTTTAAATATAGGCCTTATATCACTACTATTTTGTTACTACTTTGCATACTACTTGGCCTACGAGCATGTATAAAGTAAGAGTTTATCAAATCAAATTATTCAATGACAAAATTAATACTTATCACATATCAAATTTTAACAATAAGATATCACACTTACTTTCGTGTACCGACTCTTTAGAATTATCCCAGGGCGCCAGTAATAAATAAACACAATTTAGTTGTTATTAATTAAATTTTTTAATAACAGTTGCATTCAAATATTACAAATTTATCATTCAGTACTTTATTCATTTACTATCAAAGTTATTAGTGTTTATTTCTTAGCAATGGATTCTTAGACTGATTGAGTCACCAAAACAAGATTGACATATACTTGATATTAATAAGCTATATAAAATGATTGTTCATTGTTGTTATGTACGTGTCTGTTGAATTACTCTGCGATGCGGTTTCCAGGCTGGTGATCAGAAGTTATCCGTTGAATAATTATCCTTGTCAGGTCGCACTAATTACACTGGTTTCACAAGTATTACACTATTCACTCAACTTGCTTAGTGATAATTACACAGGTGCTGTATACTAATACACTTGTAGAAAAACACAGTATTTCATTAACAAAGCTAAGTGCGTCTAACACCAGGTTAATAACTGCTTATTGATCGACCGTCCCGCACCATGACGTTTCACACATTTAAATCGCTAGGTAACTTGACTTTTAAACGGTTGATGTTGTATTAATTAAAACTTAGATATGTTACTCGGTTTTAAGTTGATCTTCTTTAGTTACGCTAGAGTTCTTCTTATGAACATTTATTAAGTGTTTACGATGCTAACTTCCGCACAGATTACTATCGCATTACCGTAACTGACTTACGTGGCGATTGAAATATACTTAATAAAATTACTGAAAAATTATTATAATAACTAATACGATTCTTAGTGTTGTGATTTTCCCGTAGACTAAAATAAATATTACGAGTCTAATATCTGTAATCTCTCCGTTGACTGACTTAACTTCTTTCTCTCCGTATTTTTTATACTTCGCTACAAACTACCCTCACTCAATATTGACAAACTACACGCCTATTGGTCTGACTTACCGCTAAATTCAAAACTACCCAATCTGTTTAACGAAACAACCCGCGTAAAAAATGACGCTATTCGTTATTCGTCCACAAAATGTGCGTGAACACGTGGTAGGAAAACTTCGCGTCACCTTCCATCTCACTCTCTACGCCTCTTTTTAAAATATAGCTCCTTTTGTTAGATGCACTTAACTTTTACAACCTTAGTAAATGTTTCTTACACCCTAGCAAACAATACAGTTTTATGACGGTCCGTCCCGCCCGTGACAATTTGTAATTTTTTTAGCCAACTTACTGGCATCAACACAAGGTCGTCTTATTGAACTTCTGCCGCACCTTACTACATATTTTAATGTTTTTTTACTTCTAAAGAAAACCACCGCTTTCTATAAATTTATATTTCTCCCTGGGTACCATATGACTTTGTCCCCATAAAATTGTTGAGAATGCAATTTTCCGTGATATCGTCCCCCGATAGAATTATATCAAATTTTTAATAGAATTTGGGATTGATTCTATTGATGCGTCCCTAATCCCCTGCTAAAATTTTATATTACTAACAATAATTTGTTTAACCTTTGCTATAACCTAGATTTGTTTATACATCGCATTATATTAATTACTTTTAATTTATTCAACACAACATGGTAATATTAGCTAGTTTACGATTTGTTATTGTACCCTAAGTGTCAACGGCTTTTCAAGGTTTGTTTACAAACAGACTCTCCGTCCCACCCTTGACAAACTGGTCAAACGACTACTTTTAAAATATTCTGCTCCACTCTCCCTTTCATCTCAACACATGTTACAATGACATTTCGCCCTAACATCTGTTTACGTTCTACTTCCCTTAACTTACTCTTACAATGTAGTACATTCATAATAACTACGCTAATATCTTTTGGAATCCTTATATAATTTAGTAATTAACAATGATTATCTTATTTATTACAACAGTATTCAGATCTTACAATTATTACATATGTAGACGTTTGTGTTGTAACGTAACATAGTTGAGGTTCCCCAACGTTACATAAAAAGATTGATTGAAATATGGTCAAGGACCCATACCCTGACTTAAGGTTGTTCAATAGTTCATGTGTTTGAGAAGTACCTCAAGTAAAAAGGGGTCAATGACTAATATTAAATGTAAAAGAGTCAGACCAATGAATGATTGGATGTAATGAAATGTTTGTTTTGTACTGTGACATGTTAAGGTCTACAGAGTATTTATATTGTATGTTGAATATGTTAAAAATGAAATGATGTTGTTTGATAATAATACTTAATCAATAATTATGTTTATATTTATATTAGATTTGTTTTTATACAGCCCAGTATAGTTACCAATGTTAGGCACTGTACTAAGTTGTCAGTATTGTATAAAATTGAAAAATACTGTTATTCTAATTAATGTTTATAAACTGGATCAGGAGTGTGACCAGTGTTTCAAGTCTAACAAGTAGTTCTGACAATTATGTCATAAATTAATAAAGGGTTCCAGAACCAGTTAATTAATATAAAAACAAATAACCACCAGTAAATTAAAATTCATGTAATTAACTATGTAACCAATAATTAATTGTACAGTAGGTCAGGTAAAAAAGAAAATTAAGTTAAAAAAACCAAATAATGTTATAATGGTTGTAAATGAATCTATAGGCCTAAATTCCATATTAGTGAAAGGAAATTAATACCTTTTTAGTAAACCCAGTCCAACGAAACTCTAGTAAAACATTTACTGTTTAGTAAGGAAGGTTAGGGGAGAATTTTATGTGATTCAAGATTAATCCAAGCATGGAGTATTTTATTGGAAAGGAGTAGTAATATTCTATAATGCCGGCTCAAGGATATATAGAAAACGTGGTTGTTAAGGCAACTGATATATAAGAAGTTGTTGATTTTGAATTAATTCGTTCTGATTGTTACAAGCTATTAGATTGAGATGGACCGGTATGTTTAAAATATATGAATAAATATAAAGAAAATATATATCCAAATTGAAAAAGCATTTTTGCAAAACAATTATACTTGAATGTTAATGAATCATACAAATTAAATAACCCTCTAAATTATCAATGAATACAATAAAAGAGAATTGAAAGCATCTCACCTCATTCACTAAATAATTCCGCTGAATTTGGTATTAAACCATTTCATGCTATAAATTGAAGACCAGTAAAGAGTTAAAACCTGAATTAACGGGATTGTTGGAAATACAGAAGACTCGGTTGGACGAAATAACCTTCATTGGCAGCAGAAGCTGAGATCCTAATTCCAATTCACTGGGACCAAGACTTGTGAAGACCGCAAAAGAAGAATAGAAGCCAGAAGATCTCCTGAGGATTTACCAAGTACACACCATCATCAATTTTATTGAAAATCAGAGCAGTTCCACTGGAGGAAGACGAGATAACCCGCATTTTGACCAGATACACTGTTGACAAACGTTCACCACCAGCCGAAGTTTCGTCGGTTTGGTAAAAAACAACTTATTTTCATTCCACTGTATTTCAAGTAAATAATATTATTTTGTAAATTGAACAACCTTAATTATGCATTTTACCTGGCCTTACTAATGGTTCAAAGAACTATACGAACCCTGGGATAAGAATTATTTATCATTATTTTCAAGTGTATATGTTTTTAGAGTTTGAATAATTAAGAATCGATATATGTTGGGATAATCGATTGGATCGTCTTATTGTTTGTCTGAGACAACGTAACTTGTTAAATATCAGAGAAAAATAAAGTACATTTGTTGTACGAGATAACGTTTTAGTCATTGCAGAGAAAATACTATATGTAGTTGGTGTAATAATTTATTAACAGATTGATACAAACACTCCGAATAACTAACCTATAAGTACACTTATTTCTAGTAACAGCGCTCCAAGTTTGCAGCTTGTGGGACGGGAGATTGCTGAACTAACTGGTTTTTTAATACTAAATTTGAATAAAATTTTTATCGTTGAGGGACTAGGGTTGAAACAAATACCACTTACATTCAGTAAATACTCCATATATATTGCTCATATTAAACAACCACTGAGAACTAAATTAAGTCTATAGAATAATACCATTATAAATTCAGGAACATAATTCTAATTTTGTGGACTTAATAATCTATGTTCTGAGGGTTTCACCGGTCACAACCGAAAGGTATATTAGTTAATAACATATTAATTAAACCAGGTAACAGCATTTTAATTGTTACGAATCGCCACCTACAACGTATTACTTGGCGTTTGTTACACCGGAGTCTCTTATAACTAATTACACTCATAGACAAGATTTCTTTACAATTTGACGTCTCCAGCTGGTATCATACATTATAACATACGTCCTCACATAATTAACAAGTAGTTCGTTACTAAATTGATTTACAACAGTGAGCTTTTAAGGAGAGGTAACACGTTTTGTTTCAAATTGACGAATCCAACGTGGGGCTGATCGAAGAAGAACTCCCTACATAAATAATAGTAAAAGGTTTTGTTTCAAATTGCCGCCTGCAACGTGGGGCTTAAATGAAAACGAGGACGTCTATATTAGTTTTGTTTCAAATTGGCGCTCAACGAGTGGGCTTTAGTTAAGTAAAAACTCATATTATTTGTTACTTAACTTGAGCAGGCAACCATTAGAGGCACAGGAATGTATACGAGAGCTGTTACGAAAAGAATGGAGAAGGAACAAGAAACAGAAGAAGATAGGAGGGAAAAAGAAACAAGAGGTAGGTACAGATACTGAAATGGATCAACAGACAGGTGATACAGAAGAAACCGAAATAGTTATGGATACGGAAACGGAAATAATTGAAGAGGATGCCCAAGGGGACCAACCAGATAAAGCGGAAGCTAGAAGAGAACCAGATTGGCAAGAAATAATGAAATTTATGGCAGAACAAAGCCGACAAAACAATGAAACTTTAATAAGACAAATGAAAGAAGAAATTAAGGAAAATTCAAGGAAAACAAATGAAGAAAACAAAGAGAATTTTAGAAAACAGGAGGAAAACTCAAAGCAAACTACAGAAAAGCTAGAAAATAAAATAGACAGTATCAAAGAAGATAATAGGCAAACTAATGAAAAAATAGACAGTATCAAAGAAGATAATAGACAAACTAATGAAAAAATAGACAGTATTAAGGAAAGTACTAGTGAACTTTTAAGGCAAACCATAAATGAGAATAATGAACGATTGAAGGCCGATTTTAGACAAATCAATGAAAAGATAGACAGTAATAAAATAGACAGTATTAATGAGAACTCAAGAAAACAAAACGAAATTTTGAGCGAAAATTTAATCAAACAAATGAATGAAAAGTTTGACAGGAATGACGAGAATTTGAGACAGATTCAAGACGATAACAAACTAATGAACGAAAAACTTGAGGACAACAATAAGCGAATGAAAGCAGATCTTGAGAAAATCAATGAGGATGATCTTATACGAATCGATGAGAGAATTGAACGTTCTAACCAGGAAATAAGGGAAAATGTTGATAAACAGAATGAAGTATTAAGACAAGCTTTCAATAAGAAAATCGAGGACACTAGTGAGGCAATCAGCCAGAAGGTAGTTAAGAACGACGGCGAAAGAAAACAGGAGATAGCGGAAACAAATAGAAAACTGAAAGCGACCGATGAAGCTATTACACGAAATCGAGCTGAACTAGAGGTCAAGATAAGCCATGTAGAAGAAGAAAACCGAATTCAAGTGGAATCAATACGAACAGATTGCGGAAACCAGCATCAAAATTTAGATACGATCATGAACGAAGTACAGGAGCAAGGACAACGTAACCAGGATAGAATCGAGAACCTACAACGGTCAGTTGACAACCGATCGATCACTATTCCATATACACAACATATAGACGACCGGGAGACCATCAACTTTAAGGCATACAGGAGAAATCCAATGGAATTCTTGGAACGGGTCGGCGAACAAATCATGAGAACTGGTGAAAACAGGTGGCCAATAATTCGTCGTTATTTAGACGAACATTTTAAAGAAACTTATGATAACTGGTGGACAGCCACCAGGCATGAGATACAAAGCTACGAAGAATTTAAAATAGCTTTTAAAGCCAGCCAGGTACTGGTCAGACGCCACCCAGAACATAGTAAGGGAGAGCATCAGTTATGGAAGGTATGACGCCAGCAGGGGAACAACACTTACCGCCTACTTCCTGGGAAAAGTATGTTTGGCAAGACATCTTGAACCAAAAATCCCGGAGGAAATTCTCGTCACCAGGTTAGCATACCACTATGATAATGGTATATCAATAGCACGATCGGGTGGACAGATAAAAACTATACAGGCCATGTCAACGCTATTGGAAGAGCACGAGCGTGAGGTACATTATCGAAGGAGTCGGCAGAGAAACGACCGGTACGGGAGCAGGGATTTCCCAGACTATAACAATAGAAACAATAACCATAACAGTCATGAGACGAATAACCGGACGAACTATAATGGCAGGCCAGGTAATTATGGTAATGAGGCGTACCAACGGCAAAATAACCACAACGGCCCAAGGAACAACGGAAACAATTACGGGAATAGACAGAGTATTCCGAACAACCAATATAACCGGCCGTATAACCCAAGTTACCAGAATCAGCACACAAACAACCGAAATTATGATAACAGTAACCGTAACCCGAATAACCAAAACCAAAACTACAGAAGAGTTAATTATGTGGGGGCGTACGATAACTATAACGGGAGGACATACTACCAAGGACGTCGGAGTTTTAATAGGGACACCGACTGGAACCAGTACAATAATAACGATAGAAGGGAGACTAGAACTAATGGGGGCAGAAGTCGGAGTCAGGAGGACTACCGCCGGGTTAACTACGAAGAGGATCGTCCATTACGGGTTTCCAGACCAATGGTGAATTTTATAAGGGCCGAAGAGAATGGTCCAAGGAGTGATCAACACCAAGGGGAGAATGATAATGAGTGTTTACAACGGAGCAATAACATCGGAGAATCCAGATCCGGAAGCGAGAACCAAAGAAGGGACGGATCCATCTAGGAATGTCCGAATAATTTATAATCAACAGAACCCACCAGAACGCTGGATTCCCCTAAGAGGAGATGGCCACCGACCCAGTACATCCCAGGATATAAGACAAGAAATAAATGAAGAAGAAGCCACGGCCGACAGATGGAATACATAAAGAGACTATAACCCAAAATTCTAAAAAAAAAACTGTAAGGACAACTTACTCAAGTAATTTCGAAACGATATAATATAAAATGAAGAGACTATAACCCAAAATTCTAAAGAAACTGTAAGAACAACTTACTCAATAGTTATTCAGAAACAGTATAATTTAAAGTGAAGAGACTAAAACCCCAAAATTCAAAAAAATGAAGTAAGCCCAACTTACAAACAAGTATTTAAGAAAACAATTTATGAGGTATATAAGAAAGAGAATTTTGAAGATAAAAAAAAAAAAACCAAAGTCGAAAAATAAGTAAGAACACCTTACTATACAATTGAGAAGAAATTCTTTAAACTAATATGAAAAAAAAAAAAAAATAACACTGATTCAACCTAATAAAAAATCATCAAAACCAAAAGATGAAATGAGTTTATCTAATATAACATAATAGTGAGAAATGTAATTTAGAATTTAAAAAGAATAATAATGATTGTGCCAGAAGAATATAACTACATAATGTAATGTATAGTACTGACCAAAATCTCATAACCAGCTGTATTGATCACAAAGGAATATGAGCCAATGAAGATAAGAGAATGAAGAAGCCAAAATGGAACCCTCAAAAGGATCACAAGAAAAGAAAAAACAAATATTGAAGAATTATCCGTAAAAAAACCAATTAATAAATGTCAATAAAATAGCCAAGTATTGGAGAGAAAAAGTGTATCATAGAAGGAAGAATTAATATGAAGAAATAATATGATCTGAGTTAAAGTACAGTGAATAATCCCTAGAATATGATTATTATTTATTATTTTATTGAAGGTCACATGATGACTACCTTACGAGGTTTATTAATGAAGATTGACTGCAGAATATTCCAGCAATCATTTGACTGGGCAGAGATGATGTTCCTCTGATCCCAGAAAGTATGTAACGGACGACGGTAATTGGTTAGCCGATAGAGCACCACCGATTCGATTCCAGTTATAATGTTAGGGAGGTTTAGGAAAATTAAA
Organism: Magicicada septendecula; assembly: GCA_034769895.1. Lineage (NCBI taxonomy): Eukaryota > Metazoa > Arthropoda > Insecta > Hemiptera > Cicadidae > Magicicada > Magicicada septendecula. The sequence goes on from CM068374.1 coordinate 17,342,850, forward strand.
TATTAGAGGGAAAACTCACAAATAAATATAGAGAATTAAATAAAAGCAGATCCAAAATGTATAATTAATAAAGAATGTCACAAGAATGATTATAGAAATAAGATTTAAACTTGGGAAATAATTGATTTTAAGAAGGAACGAAGAAATGATAATAATATAACGGATAATTATGAAATATAAAAGTACCATAAATAGGAAACCAATTGGCCAAATACAAGTTAGGAGTTTATTTCTTGCTAAACTTTGTTTATACCAAAAATAAACTTATTTCGAAGGGGGTGTTATGTAACGTAACATAGTTGAGGTTCCCCAACGTTACATAAAAAGATTGATTGAAATATGGTCAAGGACCCATACCCTGACTTAAGGTTGTTCAATAGTTCATGTGTTTGAGAAGTACCTCAAGTAAAAAGGGGTCAATGACTAATATTAAATGTAAAAGAGTCAGACCAATGAATGATTGGATGTAATGAAATGTTTGTTTTGTACTGTGACATGTTAAGGTCTACAGAGTATTTATATTGTATGTTGAATATGTTAAAAATGAAATGATGTTGTTTGATAATAATACTTAATCAATAATTATGTTTATATTTATATTAGATTTGTTTTTATACAGCCCAGTATAGTTACCAATGTTAGGCACTGTACTAAGTTGTCAGTATTGTATAAAATTGAAAAATACTGTTATTCTAATTAATGTTTATAAACTGGATCAGGAGTGTGACCAGTGTTTCAAGTCTAACAAGTAGTTCTGACAATTATGTCATAAATTAATAAAGGGTTCCAGAACCAGTTAATTAATATAAAAACAAATAACCACCAGTAAATTAAAATTCATGTAATTAACTATGTAACCAATAATTAATTGTACAGTAGGTCAGGTAAAAAAGAAAATTAAGTTAAAAAAACCAAATAATGTTATAATGGTTGTAAATGAATCTATAGGCCTAAATTCCATATTAGTGAAAGGAAATTAATACCTTTTTAGTAAACCCAGTCCAACGAAACTCTAGTAAAACATTTACTGTTTAGTAAGGAAGGTTAGGGGAGAATTTTATGTGATTCAAGATTAATCCAAGCATGGAGTATTTTATTGGAAAGGAGTAGTAATATTCTATAATGCCGGCTCAAGGATATATAGAAAACGTGGTTGTTAAGGCAACTGATATATAAGAAGTTGTTGATTTTGAATTAATTCGTTCTGATTGTTACAAGCTATTAGATTGAGATGGACCGGTATGTTTAAAATATATGAATAAATATAAAGAAAATATATATCCAAATTGAAAAAGCATTTTTGCAAAACAATTATACTTGAATGTTAATGAATCATACAAATTAAATAACCCTCTAAATTATCAATGAATACAATAAAAGAGAATTGAAAGCATCTCACCTCATTCACTAAATAATTCCGCTGAATTTGGTATTAAACCATTTCATGCTATAAATTGAAGACCAGTAAAGAGTTAAAACCTGAATTAACGGGATTGTTGGAAATACAGAAGACTCGGTTGGACGAAATAACCTTCATTGGCAGCAGAAGCTGAGATCCTAATTCCAATTCACTGGGACCAAGACTTGTGAAGACCGCAAAAGAAGAATAGAAGCCAGAAGATCTCCTGAGGATTTACCAAGTACACACCATCATCAATTTTATTGAAAATCAGAGCAGTTCCACTGGAGGAAGACGAGATAACCCGCATTTTGACCAGATACACTGTTGACAAACGTTCACCACCAGCCGAAGTTTCGTCGGTTTGGTAAAAAACAACTTATTTTCATTCCACTGTATTTCAAGTAAATAATATTATTTTGTAAATTGAACAACCTTAATTATGCGTTTTACCTGGCCTTACTAATGGTTCAAAGAACTATACGAACCCTGGGATAAGAATTATTTATCATTATTTTCAAGTGTATATGTTTTTAGAGTTTGAATAATTAAGAATCGATATATGTTGGGATAATCGATTGGATCGTCTTATTGTTTGTCTGAGACAACGTAACTTGTTAAATATCAGAGAAAAATAAATAAAGTACATTTGTTGTACGAGATAACGTTTTAGTCATTGCAGAGAAAATACTATATGTAGTTGGTGTAATAATTTATTAACAGATTGATACAAACACTCCGAATAACTAACCTATAAGTACACTTATTTCTAGTAACAGCGCTCCAAGTTTGCAGCTTGTGGGACGGGAGATTGCTGAACTAACTGGTTTTTTAATACTAAATTTGAATAAAATTTTTATCGTTGAGGGACTAGGGTTGAAACAAATACCACTTACATTCAGTAAATACTCCATATATATTGCTCATATTAAACAACCACTGAGAACTAAATTAAGTCTATAGAATAATACCATTATAAATTCAGGAACATAATTCTAATTTTGTGGACTTAATAATCTATGTTCTGAGGGTTTCACCGGTCACAACCGAAAGGTATATTAGTTAATAACATATTAATTAAACCAGGTAACAGCATTTTAATTGTTACGAATCGCCACCTACAACGTATTACTTGGCGTTTGTTACACCGGAGTCTCTTATAACTAATTACACTCATAGACAAGATTTCTTTACAATTTGACGTCTCCAGCTGGTATCATACATTATAACATACGTCCTCACATAATTAACAAGTAGTTCGTTACTAAATTGATTTACAACAGTGAGCTTTTAAGGAGAGGTAACACGTTTTGTTTCAAATTGACGAATCCAACGTGGGGCTGATCGAAGAAGAACTCCCTACATAAATAATAGTAAAAGGTTTTGTTTCAAATTGCCGCCTGCAACGTGGGGCTTAAATGAAAACGAGGACGTCTATATTAGTTTTGTTTCAAATTGGCGCTCAACGAGTGGGCTTTAGTTAAGTAAAAACTCATATTATTTGTTACTTAACTTGAGCAGGCAACCATTAGAGGCACAGGAATGTATACGAGAGCTGTTACGAAAAGAATGGAGAAGGAACAAGAAACAGAAGAAGATAGGAGGGAAAAAGAAACAAGAGGTAGGTACAGATACTGAAATGGATCAACAGACAGGTGATACAGAAGAAACCGAAATAGTTATGGATACGGAAACGGAAATAATTGAAGAGGATGCCCAAGGGGACCAACCAGATAAAGCGGAAGCTAGAAGAGAACCAGATTGGCAAGAAATAATGAAATTTATGGCAGAACAAAGCCGACAAAACAATGAAACTTTAATAAGACAAATGAAAGAAGAAATTAAGGAAAATTCAAGGAAAACAAATGAAGAAAACAAAGAGAATTTTAGAAAACAGGAGGAAAACTCAAAGCAAACTACAGAAAAGCTAGAAAATAAAATAGACAGTATCAAAGAAGATAATAGGCAAACTAATGAAAAAATAGACAGTATCAAAGAAGATAATAGACAAACTAATGAAAAAATAGACAGTATTAAGGAAAGTACTAGTGAACTTTTAAGGCAAACCATAAATGAGAATAATGAACGATTGAAGGCCGATTTTAGACAAATCAATGAAAAGATAGACAGTAATAAAATAGACAGTATTAATGAGAACTCAAGAAAACAAAACGAAATTTTGAGCGAAAATTTAATCAAACAAATGAATGAAAAGTTTGACAGGAATGACGAGAATTTGAGACAGATTCAAGACGATAACAAACTAATGAACGAAAAACTTGAGGACAACAATAAGCGAATGAAAGCAGATCTTGAGAAAATCAATGAGGATGATCTTATACGAATCGATGAGAGAATTGAACGTTCTAACCAGGAAATAAGGGAAAATGTTGATAAACAGAATGAAGTATTAAGACAAGCTTTCAATAAGAAAATCGAGGACACTAGTGAGGCAATCAGCCAGAAGGTAGTTAAGAACGACGGCGAAAGAAAATAGGAGATAGCGGAAACAAATAGAAAACTGAAAGCGACCGATGAAGCTATTACACGAAATCGAGCTGAACTAGAGGTCAAGATAAGCCATGTAGAAGAAGAAAACCGAATTCAAGTGGAATCAATACGAACAGATTGCGGAAACCAGCATCAAAATTTAGATACGATCATGAACGAAGTACAGGAGCAAGGACAACGTAACCAGGATAGAATCGAGAACCTACAACGGTCAGTTGACAACCGATCGATCACTATTCCATATACACAACATATAGACGACCGGGAGACCATCAACTTTAAGGCATACAGGAGAAATCCAATGGAATTCTTGGAACGGGTCGGCGAACAAATCATGAGAACTGGTGAAAACAGGTGGCCAATAATTCGTCGTTATTTAGACGAACATTTTAAAGAAACTTATGATAACTGGTGGACAGCCACCAGGCATGAGATACAAAGCTACGAAGAATTTAAAATAGCTTTTAAAGCCAGCCAGGTACTGGTCAGACGCCACCCAGAACATAGTAAGGGAGAGCATCAGTTATGGAAGGTATGACGCCAGCAGGGGAACAACACTTACCGCCTACTTCCTGGGAAAAGTATGTTTGGCAAGACATCTTGAACCAAAAATCCCGGAGGAAATTCTCGTCACCAGGTTAGCATACCACTATGATAATGGTATATCAATAGCACGATCGGGTGGACAGATAAAAACTATACAGGCCATGTCAACGCTATTGGAAGAGCACGAGCGTGAGGTACATTATCGAAGGAGTCGGCAGAGAAACGACCGGTACGGGAGCAGGGATTTCCCAGACTATAACAATAGAAACAATAACCATAACAGTCATGAGACGAATAACCGGACGAACTATAATGGCAGGCCAGGTAATTATGGTAATGAGGCGTACCAACGGCAAAATAACCACAACGGCCCAAGGAACAACGGAAACAATTACGGGAATAGACAGAGTATTCCGAACAACCAATATAACCGGCCGTATAACCCAAGTTACCAGAATCAGCACACAAACAACCGAAATTATGATAACAGTAACCGTAACCCGAATAACCAAAACCAAAACTACAGAAGAGTTAATTATGTGGGGGCGTACGATAACTATAACGGGAGGACATACTACCAAGGACGTCGGAGTTTTAATAGGGACACCGACTGGAACCAGTACAATAATAACGATAGAAGGGAGACTAGAACTAATGGGGGCAGAAGTCGGAGTCAGGAGGACTACCGCCGGGTTAACTACGAAGAGGATCGTCCATTACGGGTTTCCAGACCAATGGTGAATTTTATAAGGGCCGAAGAGAATGGTCCAAGGAGTGATCAACACCAAGGGGAGAATGATAATGAGTGTTTACAACGGAGCAATAACATCGGAGAATCCAGATCCGGAAGCGAGAACCAAAGAAGGGACGGATCCATCTAGGAATGTCCGAATAATTTATAATCAACAGAACCCACCAGAACGCTGGATTCCCCTAAGAGGAGATGGCCACCGACCCAGTACATCCCAGGATATAAGACAAGAAATAAATGAAGAAGAAGCCACGGCCGACAGATGGAATACATAAAGAGACTATAACCCAAAATTCTAAAAAAAAAACTGTAAGGACAACTTACTCAAGTAATTTCGAAACGATATAATATAAAATGAAGAGACTATAACCCAAAATTCTAAAGAAACTGTAAGAACAACTTACTCAATAGTTATTCAGAAACAGTATAATTTAAAGTGAAGAGACTAAAACCCCAAAATTCAAAAAAATGAAGTAAGCCCAACTTACAAACAAGTATTTAAGAAAACAATTTATGAGGTATATAAGAAAGAGAATTTTGAAGATAAAAAAAAAAAAACCAAAGTCGAAAAATAAGTAAGAACACCTTACTATACAATTGAGAAGAAATTCTTTAAACTAATATGAAAAAAAAAAAAAAATAACACTGATTCAACCTAATAAAAAATCATCAAAACCAAAAGATGAAATGAGTTTATCTAATATAACATAATAGTGAGAAATGTAATTTAGAATTTAAAAAGAATAATAATGATTGTGCCAGAAGAATATAACTACATAATGTAATGTATAGTACTGACCAAAATCTCATAACCAGCTGTATTGATCACAAAGGAATATGAGCCAATGAAGATAAGAGAATGAAGAAGCCAAAATGGAACCCTCAAAAGGATCACAAGAAAAGAAAAAACAAATATTGAAGAATTATCCGTAAAAAAACCAATTAATAAATGTCAATAAAATAGCCAAGTATTGGAGAGAAAAAGTGTATCATAGAAGGAAGAATTAATATGAAGAAATAATATGATCTGAGTTAAAGTACAGTGAATAATCCCTAGAATATGATTATTATTTATTATTTTATTGAAGGTCACATGATGACTACCTTACGAGGTTTATTAATGAAGATTGACTGCAGAATATTCCAGCAATCATTTGACTGGGCAGAGATGATGTTCCTCTGATCCCAGAAAGTATGTAACGGACGACGGTAATTGGTTAGCCGATAGAGCACCACCGATTCGATTCCAGTTATAATGTTAGGGAGGTTTAGGAAAATTAAATATTAGAGGGAAAACTCACAAATAAATATAGAGAATTAAATAAAAGCAGATCCAAAATGTATAATTAATAAAGAATGTCACAAGAATGATTATAGAAATAAGATTTAAACTTGGGAAATAATTGATTTTAAGAAGGAACGAAGAAATGATAATAATATAACGGATAATTATGAAATATAAAAGTACCATAAATAGGAAACCAATTGGCCAAATACAAGTTAGGAGTTTATTTCTTGCTAAACTTTGTTTATACCAAAAATAAACTTATTTCGAAGGGGGTGTTATGTAACGTAACATAGTTGAGGTTCCCCAACGTTACATAAAAAGATTGATTGAAATATGGTCAAGGACCCATACCCTGACTTAAGGTTGTTCAATAGTTCATGTGTTTGAGAAGTACCTCAAGTAAAAAGGGGTCAATGACTAATATTAAATGTAAAAGAGTCAGACCAATGAATGATTGGATGTAATGAAATGTTTGTTTTGTACTGTGACATGTTAAGGTCTACAGAGTATTTATATTGTATGTTGAATATGTTAAAAATGAAATGATGTTGTTTGATAATAATACTTAATCAATAATTATGTTTATATTTATATTAGATTTGTTTTTATACAGCCCAGTATAGTTACCAATGTTAGGCACTGTACTAAGTTGTCAGTATTGTATAAAATTGAAAAATACTGTTATTCTAATTAATGTTTATAAACTGGATCAGGAGTGTGACCAGTGTTTCAAGTCTAACAAGTAGTTCTGACAATTATGTCATAAATTAATAAAGGGTTCCAGAACCAGTTAATTAATATAAAAACAAATAACCACCAGTAAATTAAAATTCATGTAATTAACTATGTAACCAATAATTAATTGTACAGTAGGTCAGGTAAAAAAGAAAATTAAGTTAAAAAAACCAAATAATGTTATAATGGTTGTAAATGAATCTATAGGCCTAAATTCCATATTAGTGAAAGGAAATTAATACCTTTTTAGTAAACCCAGTCCAACGAAACTCTAGTAAAACATTTACTGTTTAGTAAGGAAGGTTAGGGGAGAATT